>OU026142.1:1743333-3051666 GCA_907269095.1 Blastobasis adustella
TACCTGTACGAAAAATCGAATTCGTTGAGTGCGTCCCTATTTCTTTTTAATTTTCCTTCTGCCGGTAAGTAGTACCTGTACGAAAAATCGAATTCGTTGGCTGCGTCCCTATTTATTTTTAATTTTCCTTCTGCCGGCGCCGCGCATGCGCTGTGCGCGCCGTGGGTTGCATTTGATTTTGGAATGTCTGACTGATTTTGTTTATTGAATAGTTGGTGGGGGAGCTGGCTGAATGAGATAAAAATATCAGAAAATATAAAGTAAATTAAACACTTATTTACTGTAGACATGGCAAGTTTCAGTGGGCTTCCATGGAGATAGTAAAGCCGCCTACTGCTGGAATGGGTGACATGGAGGTAATATGCGGATTGATTGGTATGTTTGCATCATTTATAAAGGTAAAATCTTAGATAGCTTCTTCACTCACTTTTGAAGAAACATAATAAAATAATTCTGCCAGGTTGTACACAGACAGACCAAACGTTTTGTGGGTCTCATAAACCTGCTATCGCTGCAAAGTGGAATGTTTCTTGTGCTCGATGACGTAGGATTACCTACGGAGCCCTCACAGTCTATACAGACAGATGTCGTGTCGACGTTAAATAATGCACATAGGCTGGTTCGGCTTCGTAGAGCGATGTCTCTGTCGCACGCGTGTAAGTTAATACGAAGCTGAAATTAGCCGATGGGCATTGCATGGGCACTATAAAATATCTTCAATTTGGACGTGAAACAGGTTTAGGAGTTCCTCTACCAACTTTTAGGCACGTTCTTCCAAATATGACCGAACGGTCTTCTACATGACCGAACCAACTAAGCATTGGTTACTCCATACTAGTTGCTGCTTCTTAATGCTGAAAATAATTAATTCGACGACAAATTCACCCAGCGCCATCGAGCCTCAAATTAGTTTGGGGAATTGCTTAGGCAAAGCTTTTACTATGGGTGCTAAATGCTTTTAAATACATGCTTATCATACATAGAATACCCAGACCCGTAAAATAATTTAAAATTATTAATTTCAATCTCTGCCCGGCCGGGAATCGAACCCGGGACCTCTTAAGTAGCACGTTGACCACTAAACCACTCACGTCGTCTTCGTTATTTTGGTGCTATTCTACTCTGCCGGACACGCCCAAACTAAGTACATA
Source organism: Blastobasis adustella (assembly GCA_907269095.1). Classification (NCBI taxonomy): domain Eukaryota; kingdom Metazoa; phylum Arthropoda; class Insecta; order Lepidoptera; family Blastobasidae; genus Blastobasis; species Blastobasis adustella. The sequence goes on from OU026142.1 coordinate 1,744,485, forward strand.
CGAGTTCACTTTGAACGTGTACGCGTGTATAAATACTACATGAGTACCACAAAATACATTAATGACACACCTATTCTGCCTCTTCCACACACAGAATTCGCACTGCGGTTGTATACTTATTATACTTAGGTGGAACCCAAATCTCACGACCGGATGTGAAGACATACCTGAATGCCGTGTCATCGTTTCGGTCTAATATCTTAAACGCTTGAAAAAAAAGGGATCTTAAGGATATATTTTGTTTTAATTTACTCATCAAATACAACGAAAGGAAAATTTAGGAATACAAAACTAAAGAATACCAAACATCTAATCTTAACAAATTACATCAATAAAACTAAACTAAATTTTACAAAAACTACCGTAAAATTACTAATTTTGCCCCAGTTCCCTAGTTCCAGGAAAAGTAGCCCTGAGCTAACTCAGGCTCTGCCTTGCTGTGATTGGTCCCTATCCCTATAGGACAAGATGGCGGATTCAATTCGAGTTATGCGATCGGGTTGAAGTTCCCGCGAGAACCACATCGAATTTTGAGATAAATTATAGCCCATGACCTATTCTTGCACCAACCCCTCACACTCGTGGGTGTCGTACAAGGCGAGTAATGTTCGAGGCAAAACTTCCAGTGTTTCCTTAGGCTGGAGAATGGGCAGCAGTGTTTTCTATTGCATCGTTTATAGCACTGCGATCTCCAACCCGCCTGCCAAGCGTGGAGATTATGGCATTAACCTCCCCTTTCGTGAGAGAGGCCCTAAGTCCTGCAGCGGACTGTTATGGGATGTGATGATGATGATTATGTCCTATTCTGGGTTATAAGTTATATTGCTGCAAAATTTCACCAAAATCCGTTCAGTACTTATTCAAACATACATCCTTACAAACTTTGACATTTCTAATATTAGCAGGACATTTTAATTCTTTGTCCATTACGGTTACAGACCTAGCATCCACAGTTTATTATAAACTTGCCTCGTAATATACAGTTATTAAAAGAGTAACCTATTTTCCTTCGTCATTAGTAAGAAAAAAAACTACAATACCTTGAATTTGTTAGACAACCTTGCATGATAGGGCCATTGCTAGACCTAAGACTGGCTAGCGATAATTACTAACGTACCTAGATCACGATTTGTCAATAATTGTGTTTCTGTTTCTAGAATTACCTTTAACTAGTTTTGTAGTAGTATGGTTAAGATAAATGCTTATACAATAGCACTGCAGTAATGATATTGCAGGCCAAGAATCGCTTTATTTAAGTAGGTTTTAAATATATACATATATATGTTAAATTTAGATATACAAATGTAATTTGTTTTTTTTTTATATCATCGTTTAATTTAGTTGTAAGGTAAATAATTTATTTAAATAAAAATGTTAACAATTATTATAATTAAAAAGAACCTTACTCTAACTCTAACTAAAGATAAAAAATTTGGCCCAGGTCCCCCGAATTTGGAAAAGTCCCCAGAAGGCTGGCCGCGTTGCCCCGCTGGATAGCGTTGACCAAAAAAGAGGCCAGCCTTCTGGTGATTCGTAACTTCGACCAGGCGCTTAGATAACTCCCGTTGTAAGGAGTGTGCGCCTGGTCCCCACGGCCCAAGAGTTTCAACGCCAAATGGCGCAAATATGTAATCGCCACTGAGATTAGCATATTTGCGCCGCTTGGCGTCCTCAGCTGAGGCAGCACCCATCGCAACCTTACACACAAATGTAATTTACTCAATTAGTTTTGTATTATGAGTATTGTGATGTCAAAATAATCTATCTGTCTATGTCTATGTCAAGAACTCAATTTTTAAGTCGCTCGCCTCGGTTCGAACGGATTTCAATTTTTATTTTCGGCATGAAAAATTCAATATGATTTCAATCACATTGACAACACCGAAGAGTACCGCTTAAAGATAGGGAAAATCAGCATAATTCTTAAAAAAATTGAATTTTTCATGCCAAAGTCAAGATTAAAAACCGTTCGAATCGAGGCGAGAAATTTAAAAAATAGAGCCCCAGAGGGTATATTTTTTTAATTCAACCGTTTTCCCGAATTGATCCCGAGCGCTCGTTTTCGCAAGGCAAGTCAATCGTATCACCCTAGTGTTTCGATCACGAGTTTGCCATGCCAAAGCCATGTATGTTTTTCCACTGATACTGAAGTTCGACTAACCTCAATCAAACGGTCACCCATCCAGTTCCTGTAGGCTAATGGCGTTACTCTGTTGCCAACTGCCCTGTTTCAATGATTGAAATATTTACTTTTACGATTACGTATAATTGATTTATTAGTTTCAGTTAATTGCAAATGAGCTTAGTTAGCAACTGAACCCATACGATACGGAATCACAAAATTTCAATACATAAAATCAGAGAATTTTTAGCAACAGCGTTGCGTAATTAGCCTACTGGACTCTGCGTGCGTTGCGTAACTTTGGCAAGTACAAAATAACGTCGCTTTTGGGGGCGGAGGTCGTGGTCGGACGTCCGACCAAGGTCGGCTCGCCCGCGCATCCGAATAATCCAAAGCAACTTTATTTTGTGCATCGCAAGGATTAGTATCAACTACAACTGACGGTTAGTCAGCTCTAGTTAAATCGGAGCGTCTGTTACTTTTTTTAAATAAAGTGTTTCCTCTTCAAAATTATTCCACATCGCAAAGTCACCTCAAAACCAGCAAAACAATAAAAAAGACGCTCAAAAAATGCATCGTTTATTACGCTAAATGCGCGTCTGGGTCGATATCCAGGTAGCCTAACTCGAGTCTAATGTCCTAAAAGGTTAGCAGACATTCTAGGTCGTCAAGTATTCGTGTGGGCAAAACTTGTCTTTGGTTTTTTTATTGGTACCCGTTGAAAAAATATTTTGGTTCTGTGGTCGTTTTTTTTGTTAGTCACCCACGCGGTTTTGTGACTTTGCGTAGAGTTAGCATTGATCAAGATTATGAATTCATAGCTGTGATTAATTTTGTTAGTTGGGGACTTTTTGGCGGGAATTTGGGGAATGCTGTCTTATTTAATTTTTTGATGTCATACGGCAAACGAACAGGCAAGCAGACCACCTGATGGAAAGTGGTCACCGCCGCCTATAGTCATCAGCAACACCGGGTATAATAAGCAAGTATTTAAAAAAGTATATAAGTAGTTTATCGGTTATCTAGCACCCACCACAAAAGCTTTGCTTACTTTGGGGCTAGATGGCGCTGAGTGAATTGTGCAAGCATATTTATTTACATATTTATATTCATTAACTTTATAGACACATCTAGCCAGTCCACGATTGCCATTCAGAAACCTTTCCGCTCAAGGCCATCTGTTCTATATGACCTGTTCATTGCTACTATAATTTATTTATTTTATTTAAAAACTTTATTGCACTAAAATTATTACAATTGGCGGACTTAAAGCCATCAGGCTTTATCTACCAGTCAACCAGTAGGCCATGCGTAAAGTGAGTGAGTAGGTGCCAAAAGCGGAACAGAGAGCAAGTATACTTAAGTAACTAAATAACAAATACTAATAACGAGAAAGATGATAAATAAAATATTATATGTCAAATCCCTACAATAAATACAATACGATACAAACAATATATAATTCAGTTTTGAGATTTAAAAACTAAATGTCCGCCACTATTTATTGCAAAATTTCGAGATATCCTATCGATTCCTCGTGCGAAGGCTACAAAACATTCAAATCAAGTTGATAAAACGTCATACAAGCATACATTAATCACAATAATGATTATCTTGACTATTTTTAGTCCATGGTCCACCTTGACCAGTCTCCTGGATTTTGCAGATCAGTTAATCACAGTGGAGCGACTGACAACTGATCTCCGTGATCCTGTTAACTTCAATTCAGTCGTCTGAATGTGCAGATTTTGTAACGATGTTTTTTCTCACCGTAAGAACGTCGGTTAGTGTTCAACACACGCGCACACATACACTCACACGCACGCACGCACACACATACGTAAACATTACTACTACACTACATTATATTAGAAAACTAAAATAACAACATAAATAACAATTACTTCACTTATAGTACCTACATGCTATAAATGTTTCAGCTTTGTAAATACTTATTACTTATGTATGTCCAATTGCAAATATATTAATAATTTTATAACTATTTAAGATATATTTAATAATTTAATGAATAACTTGGTACAAAACCATAAGTACGTACACAATTTATTACTTAACCTTTGTTTATGCATAAAACTTAGTTTTAAGTTTAAAATTGCAGTGCCCGTAAGGATTCATAATGTTAATGTTAATGTAACTCATGAAGCAATAAATAAATAAATAAATAATGGACATAGTAGGCATAGAAAAGGTCATATGGTGCATGGCGGCTTTGGTGATCGAACTTGGCACCTCCCCAACTTAATAATAATAATTTTAACGAACTAGGTAGGCATATATAAACAGAGATATCGTTTACCATACTACAGGTATATGTATACAGTCTCGTCCGTGACTGGTTTGACCTCGCATTCCAAATTTGAACGGCATGAAAAAAAGAAACGCTCGCCACCAAAAAGTTTGGCGTCTAACAGCTGATTTCATAAAGGTCCCTTTGGTGAAGGCAAGATTAGGTATGGGTTGTAAATGGTTGTAATGAAATGAAGGGGTTTCGATTTCCATACTGAATTTGTTTTTCCCAAAGAGAATGGAAAGTTAGCTAGCTTCATGGTTAAGACGGCGAAATGTTTTTTCTCTGTGGGTCCATTCTTTTATTCGTTCGAGTGTTTAGTAATAAAAATTCTTTATTGATATTTCAAATAAAATTTTCTATAAGATAATTAAGCATTAAATACATGTCCCGTTAAATTAATGATATTGTTAAGTAATAATACAGTAATTTAATTATGTTTTATACACTTAGTAAATGTATTAAAAGGTGCGGCAAATGACTTTCTAAAGCTCAATGATTTTATATCATTTATTTATTTATTCATTTAACAGTTTAACAGCAATCACAATCAATTTAAAATACATACATAATAAAGTTGTAGTGCCAATAACTAAACTGCAATTTATAATTTAGGACTTAATGTAGCTCATACACCTAACTACGACAAATAAAATTGGTCTAGGTATAATATTACAATACAATTACAAACAAAATAGAAGGCAATTTTTTTAACGCCCTACGAAAAAAGAGGGGTGTTGGCAGTGGCGTAGCATGGGGGGGCGGAGGGTGCGGTCCGCACCGGGCGGCACTTTGCCTGGGGCGGCGCTGCGGAGGTGGCAGTTAGAGAAAAAAAAATTCAAATATAAAAAAAAGTTAATTTCTTTCAGTGTATTTTTCGTCATTTTTTTTGTTGTTACCAAATACCCAGGTACCTATGCAGGTTCTATGCATGGGTGATGCAAGCGCAAGGTTTCTCAATAACTATTATTTAAAAAGGATTATTATTTTTCTCTGTAATTTTTCTAAGTGATATTCTACCTTCTACTCTATGTCAAAAAATGTTAATTGCCATGCCATGCCCCAAATTTATTATAATGGATTGCAAAAATAAGAGGGCGGCAAATTTGGAATCCGCACCGGGTGCTAGTGACCTATGCTACGCCACTGGGTGTTGGTACCTGTGTAGGTAAAGGGTATGTTTTTAGAGGCGGAGAACTTCAAATTAAAATGAAACAAAGAAAAATGTATTTAATATCATTGACATTTGCTTTATTGGATAGATAATTTTATGGCAATTATATGTGGCTCTATGTATATGTGGAGGTGTGTGCTTAAATGTGGAATCGTAACTCCCGAACGGGTGGTCCGATTTCGATGCAGTTTCCTCCGTTTTAAATCCAGTTTAATCGAGATGTTTCTTAGCTTTATTCCATTAAAATCGATTCAGTAGTTTAATAAATATTTAAATATATGTAAACTTGGTCGGGGTTTTCTGACGTGTTTTGTCAGTTAAGTTGGTTGGACAAACTGGCACGTGGGCCACCTGATGGAAAGTGGTCACCGCTGCTTGTGGACAGCTTCACCAGGGTTATCACAAATGCGTAGCCCACAGTGTCCGGCCTAAGGTCAATTTCTAGCCGAAACAAAAAAATTTAGTATCCTTTATTATTAATTAAGATTTATTTTTAAGCAGACTTTTACAATTTGTGTGACACCCGTCGAAGAGGTTGGTGGTATTATACCGGACACCACATGATAAAATGGATAAAAAAAAAAAAAACATCTTGGCGTTAATGTCCCGGTTGTGCTCTCGAGAACGAGGGCCCAGGGTCCGCCTTGACCATGATCCAGGATTTGGCAGGTCAGGTAATTACAGTGGAGCAACTGCCATCTGACCTCCATGACCCTACTACCAGGGGAACCCGACCAGATTGGATCACGGTTACACATCCAGTCGCCTGAATGTGCAGGTTTCATCACGATGTTTTCCCTCACCGTAAGAGCATCGGTTAGTATTCAACTAATGTACATAACTCAGAAAACAGTCATTGGTACATGGCCGGAGCGGGATTGGAACCCGGGACCTCTGGCTTACGAGTCGGAAACTGTAACCGCTCGGCCACCGACGCACTCACATGATAAAATGGATAAAATAATGAAATTACGTAAGTAGGTAGGTACTTTTTACATGAGGAAAAAGTGTATCTTTTACCAAATGGCTCTTAACACACTCGAAAAAGTGTAGCCGTTGTATTTCTAAAATACAGTAGATTTGGCTTCTAAATATTTTTCCAACAGATCCACTGCAGAACTTAGGGCCTTTCCTACGAAAGAGGAGGTTATTGCCATAATCTCCACGCTCGGCCGGCAGTTTGGAGATCGCAGTGTTATAAATATAACAATGGGAAACGCTGCTGCCAATTTTTCAGTCTATAGAGACTCTAGATCTTTTGGCTGGAAAACATTAGTCGCCGTGTACGACACCCACGGCAGAGTTGCCAATTTAGCATGTTATATGCTAAATTTGGCAGTTTTTTTTTTTATTTAGCATATTATTTTGTCGTTTAGCATATAGCATATTTTTTAGCATATTAACTTAAAATGAAATTTAAACGTTATTTTCAGTACAGGATACATTAAAAGAGTCAAGCCTTTCATTGGCGAAATAGCTGAAGAGTTCAGCTTGTATCTCAATGGGGAAACAGTACATATAAAATGGGAATGCACATCTTCCACCATACAGTTCTGGAACGAAGTCATTGAATATCAAGATGCAGCTGGTAAAAACCCTTTTGCGGATTTATCGCAGTTTGCAATATCTCTGTTGACGATTCCTCATTCGAACGCGGAGATTTAACGTGTTTTTAGCCAAATGAATTTAGTAAAGACTAAGTTTCGGAATCGTTTGGCGGTGAAAACCTTGAACGCCACTTTATATGTAAGATTTGGCTTCAAAAGGGCAGGAAAGTGCTGTTATTCTTTTACAGTGCCAGATGACGTACTGCGCTGTATAGGTACAAAAATTAAAAAAGATTAAATTTTTTATTAATTTGGCATTTTATTTTAGCACTTAATTAAAAAAATTAGCATATTTTTGGCATTTTCTTAACAGCAGTTTAGCATATTTCGTATTAGCCTAGTTGGCAACACTGACCCACGGGTGTAATGGTGCTATTCTACTCTGCCAAATGGCAAAATACTGTAGGATACTATAATTCTACTATAGTAGATTTGCAACCCTAATGGTAACAAACCCGATAATATGTGTAATGAAAGTGTACCACGCTGTATTATTCTGTAGCTAATATTAAATGACACATTACCATCATATCTAAAATTAAATACACGATCATACACGTTTGGCTAACAGCTGATTTGTTCATGTTTTATGTATGTAATTCTGGTGACTTACCTCCCCCTTCTCGTTTGTAGGATATTTGGGTCTGTTAGGCGGTGAAGTGGGGATAGATAGAGGTCTGCTTATACTGGTTGGGTGACCCGGATGTTTGTAGTACAGGAGATGGAAGCGTTTTATTCATACTACTTACTAAATGTTGTTAAATGAATATTTAGCTTTGTAAAAAAATAATAATAAACATTTATAGCGTTAATGTCCCGGTTGTGCTGTCGCGCACGAGGACCCGAGGTCCGCCTTGATCATGGTTACACATTCAGTCGCCTGAATGTGCAGGTTTTCCTCACCGTAAGAGCATCGGTTAGCGTTCAATTGTACATAACTCAGCTATGTTAATATTATGAGACTAAGCTAAACATATAACTAAGCTATAATATCTTACCATACTACCCCACAGACCACCACGATCTCTCGACGATCTCACTCACGACGATCGACGATCAACACTCTGACCACCACCACATTAGTGGTTTGATAGTATTTTTGAAACCGCTCGTATCCGCGCGAGCGCTCGCCTTCTTACGCTTGTCTTTTCTATCTCTAGCAACTTGCCACAAGTGTGAAAGGTTGCGAGCGCTTTAAGCTTGCCTGGCAGGTTCATTCAAAGCGTAAAGGGCCCAACAGATTAACAGTTCGCCGGATGATATCAGTCTGTCAGTTAATCGCAATAGGTCACACACTAACAGTTCCGTTTAAGGTACTCAATACTCAATACTCAAATGTTGATTGCTTCATAAAAGTAATTTTTACAATTATGACCCTGACGGGCACTACAATATTAAAAGGTTTCGGACTGACGACTATTACGAATTGAGAGTATGTGACTGCTTGACGATTCCGGTCAGCATCGACAGATATTGGCAGTCCGTGGCCTTGAGGCCAAATATTTATTTATTTATTGCTTCATAAGTTACATTAACATTATGTACCCTTACGGACACTGCAATTTTAATCTTAAAACTAAGTTTTATGCATAAACAAAGGTTAAGTTATAAATTGTGTACGTACTTATGGTTTTGTACCAAGTTATTCATTAAATTATTAAATATATCTTAAATGGTTAGAAAATTATTATTGTGTGTGTGTATGTGTGTGTAATGTGTATAGGTTAAAGTTTATTTACTTTATATATTTAATAAACACATATTAGCAGGTAGTTGTCGTCTACCGTCAGTCGAGCGACTTCAGTTTTACAGTTTAACAGAAACTGCCGACTCTCATCTGCTAGTGTGAGTAGTAGTAGCACGGCTATCACAAGTGTGTCCGCGACACAGCTCGCGCCGCGAGAGCGCGTTTGTTTCCTTCTCTCAATACTAAGATGAAAGAGATAGCAGAATCTATGTCGCGGCTTTTCTCGCTTGTTCTAGCCGTACAGAGATGGTAGCAGGCCATTGCTGGCAGGCAATAATCGCTTTAGTGTGTAGACGTTATTGGCCTGGGACTGCACGCCGCGATAGGATCAAAGACTACAGGCGGACTGTTAATGAATGGGGCGCTTAAATACAGCCACCTCCCGGCCTATACAGTCTGCGCGCGCGCAACGGTTCTCTAACCGTTGGCGCGACAAAAACCATGGTCACCTTGGTCGCGCCGGCGCCTGCGCAGACCGTGATTATGACTTAATTGATAGGGAGACCTTTGTATACTTATTACTTTTAGTATGATTGGGTACTTACTTAACTGTTGTTAAGCTGTGTTGGGCCTGTTGTGTTTATTCTAATTTTGTACTTTTCTTGTATGTTTATGTGTACAATGAACCGTTAAATAAATAAATAAAATTATTTAAGTTTGGCCGTGTGTTTCATAAAATATTAACTGAGTTTGGGAATAAAACGATTGAGAAATTTGTTTGTTTGTCTCAACTTACCTTACAGGCTCCTAACAGGGACCTACATATTTATTTATCTACAATTTTATATAAGATCGGCGCGACTTCGTTCCCGTACAGCTACTTCACACCTATATGTATAAAATTATATTTTTATATATTAGTTTACAATTTATAATAATTTGTATGTAGGTATAGGTTTTATCATTGTCTGTATTGTGTATTAGTTAATTTTGTATTTATGTTGTTTGTGTATTTATAAATATGGGCCTCAGTTGCCTGAAATAAATGAATAAATAAATAAACCCTTTTTTCTGTCTTATAAATTTTCCTCTCGAATCACCCTATCTATTGTTGAAAGCCGCATTAAAATCCGTTGCGTAGTTTTAAAGATCTATGCGTACATAGACACATACCTAGATACATAGGTACAGACGGGAAGTGACTTTGTTTTATACCATGTATAGATAGGTACCTCCTCTATATGTCTGTGTATTTATTGAAACAAGATTTTAGTGACCAACAAGGAAAATCAAATCAATACCTACCAATTATAAACAAAATATCACAAGGAGACGATAAAATTAAAGTTCATTGGTATACGTTTTAGGTATTTCTATTTTGATATATGATGATGATTTTCCCTATTTTTGAACTGTACCTACTCTTTCAGTATTGCCAATGGAATTAAAAAATATTGAATTTTTCATGACGAAAATTAAAATTGAACACCGAGCGATTCAAAAATATAGCCAGATGAAGGTACCGCGTACCGTCAGGTGGGCCGTCCGTCCGTGTGCCTCGCCTTCCTAGTAAAAGTTATTTGCTCAATTAGTTCAGAAAAAAAAATATTCCATCAACTAAATTTACAATTACAATTTTATAAGTTGTAGGGGTCTCCTTTTAGTGATAGTTCCGTTCAGAAATTATACAATAAACAAAATAACAATTTTAGCTTAGAAAATTATGCGTTAACATAAAAATTATTTAATCAAATCTAACACTAGGCAAAAAAAAGCTCTAAGAATTGTCGTACAGCTTAACTGTTCTAATAAAAAGAAATCAGAGTTAACGCGTGCTGTCGTTGATGCTGTAATAATTTTGTTACTTATAAATACTACTGTAGGTACTGTGTACTTATAAGTACTTTTTGCATTACCCGGTATAAATAATCTCTGCGACACCCCATCATTAGACATTAGACATTAGACATTGATTTATTGATAAAATAATTTACAGATCTTTTAAATTCACAAATCATGATCATATCGTAATATTAACAAATATCATAAAAATAATTATAGCCATACATCAATAATCAAACATAAATAATAATAATTCCTTAACAAGTCATCAATTAAATAAATAATGATATTCATAATGTCAATATTAATATAGTAAACGTTGGTCAATAATAAATTTATATAACAAAGAATAGTAAAAAAAAAAAAAAAAAAAAATGTCATTGAATTACTGATGTACAGCCATGTCACAAGCATCTATTTAAACACAGTCAACTTAAGATCCAGAAATTCAGCAAGTGAGTAGAACGCCTGCCTAATGAGCCACTGGTGAAGCTTCTGCCTAAACGTTCCAGAACTCGGAGCTTCCACGAGCGATTGTGGGATCCCTGTGGGGTGTCGCATTGGATGAAACCTGAAAGGCCTTCCCGGCTACAGGTACTCCCAAGGCAGAGTTTAGCTGGTATACGCCTAGGTCTCTTGCGAGTCCTGCATAACCAGCCTGCCGTGCTGGTACACATGAGTGTCCTCTGCTTCCCTCCCTCGATAGTCCGAAGGGTGCCATTATGTATGTGCTACCTTTGCGGTAGGCGCTAAAAACAAAAAAACAAAAACATTTTGGTACTTTTTTGGTCCGGCATTAATAGTCTGTTTTAGTTCAATTTTCAGCCACTAACGCAATTTCTTTGCGCGTACTTAGTAGTCAATACCTTTACTTTATTAGTTGAATACTAACCGATGCTCTTACGGTGAGGGAAAACATCGTGATGAAACCTGCAAATTCAGGCAACTGAATTGGTAACCATGATCCAATCTGGTCAGGTTCCCCTGGTAGCAGAGTCACGGAGGTCAGATGGTAGTCGCTGCACTGTAATTACCTGATCGCCAAATCCTGGATCATGGTCAAGGAGGACCTTCGTTCTCGAGAGCACAACCAGGACATTAACGCCAAGATGACTTAGTAGTACCTAAATAACTACCTATGCTTACGTGTCCGTTGTCCAAGTTAGGTATAACTAAGTAGGTACCTAAACATGTGACGTCATGCATACCTGCTGTGGTTCTGAGAAGGATTCGCCTGCCGTACAGCTCAGAAGAAGTGGATGCGGCATTTTACGTTGTGCGAATTTCCTCTTATAACTTGTGGTTTGCCATCCGACGACGCGAATGTAGATTACACGATAGCTTACACCTAAACGAAACTAAACTTCGGTAGAAAGAAGTTTGTTATTTATTGATTTTTACTTAACGAAAAACAAACCAAAACAATTTTTATACGTAGGTATGACATAACGTCAAGCCTTTTCCTACATCCTTCTTATGAAGTCGGTTCTGTAAAAGTAAGTAAAAGTCTACAGTTTGTTTATTTATTTATTTATTTATTTATTTATTTATTTGTAGGAGTACCAACAGCTGTATATTACAATGTATAAAACTCTAATATAAAACATTAAGCCAATTACAGGTCCTCGCCAATAAAGACCGCATAAGTAAAAAACTACACAAGCACACAATCACGCAGTAGCGCGTACAATAGGCACCTAGGTATTATTATTATAATTTAAATTATAATAACTATAATTATTAAATAGATCGAAAACGTGAAAATAGTATAAAGAATAGATAAGTACATACCAAATTACAATTATAACACTTACAGCTATAGTAGGTACAATCATAAGTGAATTAACAACATACACCTACAATCCTCAAGTGCAACCTTAGTTAGTAGCTAAATGTTTAGGAATGTTCATAAAAATTGTAATTGTATCTGATCAGTGCTCCCACACAGGTGTTCGCATGTCGAAAAGGTGTTCTATTTGTAAAAAAATTGTTTTCTAACTGAAACATTTCGTGTTCCATACCGGATTGCAAAATGTTTACAAATGTAATATCAACCGGTGTTCTGGGAGCACCTTTATGAGCGCGTCTTTTGAGAACCGCGGTCGATATTTCTTTAAAAAGAAATTCTCCATGATGTTTCCCAAATGTTTTCTCACTTAAACAATCAGCCCATATTTCAGAGGAAGCACAGAATATTAATATTTACTACTGTTATGGCTGATGGCTAACATGGGCAAAGCCTATTAAAAAAATTATTACCTGTGTATTGTACTTGTAGTCGTTTTTTTTCCTGAATGGCACAAACGTGATAGTTGCTTTTGTCGTACAAAAACACATCAAAACGTAGGTAGAGACGTGTTCGTAACTCGATGTTGTGTTGTGAGAGGTAGTAGGTAGAACGGCAAGGTTGTATCATCGGTATTTCGGGACAAGCCGTCCTAGCTCTAACAGATAGACTGACAAACCGGTACTGATGATCATCTTTGTATGAAGACGGAATACTAATCGTGCTCCAAATGTGCAGCGAAAACAGGCAGCGCCTCTAGCGGATATACAAAGGTACACATATATACAAATCTGTAGAAACAAATTGAACAAAAAACGACAATAATAAAATAGGTACTGTGAGAATAAACCTGTATATATTTAATAGAGATTAGATGAATACAACGCCATCTACCGTTGAGTAGAATTGTTACTTATTAGAGTAGTTGTTATAACTGTCATCTAGGGAATTTGGTTTGGAACTAAAAAGGCTAAATGACGTCGTAGCAGTTAAATAAGTCGTTGTAGATGTCACTACCGCCGCATTATTTTTGCAATGGAGTGCGCATGTCAAAAACACTTGTCATAATGTCATTTTGCTTCACTTCAGTCACTCTCATTTTATTTTGTGAAATCACGAAAACGTGTTGGATTCAGTGAAAATATTGACTGAGGCTGGATCTTCGGTCATGTTTTTATCTACTACTGTGCGGACCATTGTGATAAATACTAAAGAATGGATTAATTATTTGTGTTAGTTAGACTTTTCTTGCCAGGACGGTGGTCAGAAAATTTGTGCAGAATTTAATTTGGTAGTTTATAACTTTCCGCTTGTATTATAAGTTTTAGTGCTCGTACTGTGTATTATAATAATAATTTGCTACATTCCGGACATAATGTGACTGTGTTATCGGTTTACAATAGTGTTCAATCAGTGCGCTTTTCTATTTTTGACTTGCATTTTACGTTCTAAAAATATAAAAACAAGGTGTTAGTTTTTGATGAATTACTGAAGACAGAAATCGCGAAAATTGCGTAAGTACTGCTATATTTTATTATCTTTAGACTAATTAAGAGTTTCAGGACACCAAACTTTAAAAATTTAATTGAAAATCAAGTTGGCTAAGTAATTTTGAATGTCGCAACTTTATTTTAAATACCTTCCTTATTTTTTCTCTTCGTCGAAAAATTTCTCAATTTCAAAAAGTTAGGTACTTATAGCCAATTTCCAATTGGAATCTTTTAAGCAAAACTTTTAGGTACCTACCTACATACTAGCCAATAACCAAATAATTATATTATTTAGCTTAGTTTATTCTATTGTTGTTTATACCTAGCTGTGACTTTCTCTTTGTGCATTTTTGTATTTTCAGTACACATTCCTTACAAATTTGGTAACGAGGGGTCTGCGAATTATTTGGAAATAAATTAAACATATGTCAATGTTAAAATTCATCACTGGGGACTCTGGGACTGGTTGAACAGTAACAGGTGCCGATTGGCACCCTGTGACAGTATATTGTTATTATTTAATTTAAATTTGAGCCTAGATCTATACTTGACACACGTTGATTCCCTGAAATATTAAATAATTATTACATAATACCCAACAAAGCGCCGCACATCTAAAAACTGAACGGTTGCAAATTTGTTAAACCAAATCTAGAACCAATTCCAACGGACGAGTCACGAATCACTGTTTATTTCTGTTCGTACATTAAAACTGTAACCATTCCGCTGTTTGCAACTCACTCCTCTGTTACGCTGACATCAAACAAATAGAAAGCTGGTAGTGTATCTTACCAGCGTAAACTTTGCAAATAGATTTAGTATATACAGATAACTCTCATAATGTCTTAGGAATTCTGCAGTCTGACTAAAAATTGTCGGAACAAAGATGCAGTCGCTCACTATGGGCCCTATAAGAATGCTGTGTATGGAAAGGGCTATGTTCAGAGTTTCATTGCGTGAACAAATAAAAAATTAACAGACTGCCAAGATTGGAGATTATGGCAATGCGTTACACATAGGCTACACTACACCAATAGGGTAGGGGTAGGGTAGGGTAGCAGTGGGGTTGGGTGGGGTGTGAGTGGCTACCTATCATATGCAGCATGTGTAATGCACACTCATTTAAAAGTCTGTCTGGTGGTGATGTGGGGGCCGGTCGCTCTTTTAACGCCAATATGTCATTGTGTTTCCTTCCTACTTAGGAGGTAGGACCCCCTCGTTTTGACAATTGAAAAAGATATTTATTGTCCTAATCAATAAAGTATGTCCATAGAATGTGGTGACTCCTTACCACAAGCTTGTTTGCCACCAGTGGCCTAAAAAAAGTAGAAATTTTGACTTGACTTTTGAGAAATTATTCCAGAAAGAAGAATTTATTCTATTATACATTAAATATGTAGAATATAATATTAATATTTATAATGGTATAGAAAATACCTGTGTAAAAGCGGGACGGGCTGCTAGTATAAAAAAAGGCTTCTCGACCAACAAATACCGGGAAAAACGCCACCAGCTTATCAAAGCCCTACGGCGTAGGGCGCGTAGCTCACGTAGGGCCTACGGCTACGGGTAAATCCATTGCTACTGTGTAGAACAGAAGGCACCACTTCGACCTACCCAAAACCAGTATAAAAGGAACTAACATTGCTATGCGCGTCTATAGAGACGCTAGCTCATCTTATAATGGTTTTGGGTTGGTTAAAATGCAGTCGACTGTACCCACGTAGCGCACGCGACGGATGGCATTCCTATAACTGAACCTGGGTTAGGTTAAGTTATAGTAAGTACTAAGTACCTACTAAGTAAGTAAACAAAATACTTCAGTATTTCCTAAACAACTGAACTGATTTTTATATCTGAGAACCTTCTCGATTAAACTGCGTTTCAAATGAAGAGAACCGCATCGAAATCGGTCCATCTGTTCGGGAGCTAATGCCACAGACAGACACACACCTCCACACATACACAGAGCCACAGATACGCACGTCAAACATATAACATCCCTCTTTTTCCGTCGAGGGAAGGCGCACAACTTATTACAGTGGGTAATAATACGGCGTGTTATGTCGCGCCTGTCTGGGAGACTGACTGTGTGGGTTGCTGTTTCCCATCAGGTCGTTAGCTTGTTTGCCACCTTTTTTTTTATTGGCAAGGGAGGCACACAGTCAGACGGTCCATCTGATGGAAAATGGCCACCGTCGATCAGGGTTTGAGTCCGCTAATTCACTTGGCACGATTCATTTGTAATAGGATCGTAATAGCAGCTCAACAGCGGTTTTATTTGTAGCAGAATTCCGGAAACGCGTAAAAATGTAAAACACACAGTTCAACAATAATTAATTTCTGTAACTGTGCTGCGATATCGATCCAATTACAATTCAATTGGCTATTTCTAACAGTAGCAGAATATCAAAAACGTGTAAATAAATAAATAAATATCCTTAATTTCAAGTTTCACAGACTCATATTATTTCATTAATAATTATAGTTCACAATAATAAATACATTCATCTTCAGAACCACAACGTCACTTCATAATTAATTGATGTCACATGTGCAAAGCTATCATTGAACTACGAATGCGATCCAGTTACAATTCAATAGCGCCAATTGTATATTAGCGGACTCGAGGCTCTTCAGGACATCTGCATATCTGGAGCGCATGAGGTGCCAGCCTTTGAGGTTTCTGTAGGCATGTCTTTTAAAGAACCCCATGTTGTAAAGGAAATACTTCGGGAGCGAGCTCATTCCACATCTTGCACCTCAGTGGCTGCACGGCATCGTTAAAAAAAAACAATTCCAGGCTTGGCTTGATTCAGGCTGTTCCTAGACGGGCATGCTCCATCTTCGGCCGCATCGTCACTTACCACCAGGCGAGGTGGCGGTCAAATGTCTGGCTGGTATAATAAAAAAAAACATAAAAGAGGCTCTAAAACGAACAGTTAAAACTGAGCACCAAAGTTTATGTTTTTTCATATTACGATGATCTCATCAAAGTTACTCTCAGACGAGTGATTTAAATCCTCTAATCCAAACTGGAACAATTAACCAAACCACAGTGGCTGTAACAGCTGTGTTACACAAATTATGCGTAATAAAAAAAAAAGTACGCCGGCATTATTGTGTGTTTGCCTTTGCCCCATATTTCCGGCGGAATCGAGGCAAAGGTCACACTTTACTGGCAGCCTTCTCGGAACCGTGTACGGTGGGCGTTACAGGTCTATGCCTCATCGGTTGCCCACGTTCAATGTCGTAGGGTTCAGAATGGTATTGTTTGATAGCCAGGTGCTGTGTGGGCGTCCCACCCCCTGACTCATGCTGCGGTGACCTTAATCGGGCCTTTTCACGAGTGTTTATAATCTGTGCAAGTTTATAGTACGGGTGGTGAGTCGTAGGTCTTGGTTTGGGGTGGTGATGTCAGGGATTTTGATCGTCTGTCTATACCTACTAATGTCTGTACCTAAAAAATATGTAACCTAACCTACTTCGCCGTGTGGTGTCCGGCAGAGTAGAATAGCACCAACCCTTTACACTCATGGGTGTCGTACAAGGCGACTAATGTTTTCGAGGCCAAAAATCAAGAGTCTCTGTAGTCTGGAAATTGGGCAGCATCATTTTCCATTGTTATATTTAAACACTGCGATCTCCAACCCGCCTGCGAAGCGTGGAGATTATGGCAATAACCTCCCCTTTCGTGGGAAAGGCCCAAAGTCCTGCAGTGGACTGTTACGGGCTGTGATGAACCTACAAAAAAAGTCGTATGACCCCCGACCAAGTTTACTTAAACTCAAACATTTTCTAAATTACTGAACCGATTTTGATGGAACAAAGCTTAGAACCATCTCAATTAAACTGCTTTCAAATAGAGAAAACCGCATCCAAATTGGTCAGATACACAAAGCCACAGATGAATAGATACACACGTCAATCTTTCGCCACCTTTCTTTTTTCGTAGGGGGTTACAAATATTTGATTGTTTGTTTTTGTAATGGATAAACTCAAGAAGTACTTAACGGATTATATAAATTTTTTTACCTATAGCAAGCTACATTATTAGCTAGTAACATAGGCTATAGTTCTTCCCGGAATTCAATGTGGTTCCGACAGGGACAGGGCTGGAACGTAGTAACTGAATTCTACACGGACGAATCGCAAAAAATCTAGTGTTGTATGTTATCCAACCCCCAAATGACTAATGAGCATTGTCTACGCGATATTTTTCTAGTCATATCTCAGAAAAAATTTCGTACCCAAACAATGGAAAAATTAAAATAAGTTTCAAGTGGTTATTTGCTTACTGTATTCAAGCAAAATTAGCGGAGCGTCGGTGGCCGAGTGGGTAAGGTATTAGACTCGTAAGCGTGAGGTACCGGATTCGAAGCCCACTGCCGCCATGTACTCTTTTCTGAGTTATGTACATTACTTGAATACAAACCGATGCTCTTACGGTGAGGGAAAACATCGTGATGAAACATACACTCAATGATAATATGTAACAATGATCCAATCTGGTCAGGTACCCCTGGTAGCAGGCTCACGGAGGTCCAGATGCAGTCGCTCCACTGTAATTACCTGATCTTTGAAATCCTGGATTGTGGTCAAGGCTGACCTCAGGCCCTCGTGCGCGAGAGCATAACCGGGACATTAACGCCAAGATGATTATTATGAAGAGGAAGAAACATGCATTCTTACAAACATTCGCATTTAAAATAGAAATAAGAGAAGTGCTTTCATTAATGAACAGTTTTAGAACGAACACAACTTTTCTTGTAAGAGCTAAATATAAGTATTCCAGTACAAAACTATATTGTCTCTGTGACAGAGCTGTTGCGTACCTCGATAGATGGCTTTCACACGTATTTCATGCTAATGCATTAGTGTTGGGAACTAATGTGTCGATAGATTGTTATTGCGTTTGTGTCAAAGGACGTTGAAACAAGACGCTTTTTTATTTAACCTAGGTTCCATTGGTTAGACAATACTAAGAGCTTATGTCTAGTGATGAAAGTGAGATGGAGTGTGACCTTAAGGCTAGTTTCCCCCGTTATCACTCCAGGGCGCTCCATACAAACGTAGTTTTATCATATATTCAATGTTACGCTAACTCAATTTTTTATACGTGATCTAAAAACTAGTGTATATGCTTGTGATTTGTCAGATTTCGTTTAAATATATTTTTTCAAAGTTACACAAGATTTAAAACTTCTATGGAAATCTTAAAACCCGTGAAACTTTGAAACGATATATTTAAATGAAAATCTGAAAAACCACAAGCAAAGACATTGGATTTTAGATCACGTCTTCGAAATTTCTTTGGCTTTGATAGCGTAATATTGAAAAGATGGTCAAACTACTTTTGTATGGAGCGCGCTCAGGGAAGACTCCTCCTCCTACTCCTAACGTGTATCCAATTCGATACGATAATACTATTTACAGCCTGGTGTTGTTGATGCCAATTACAACACTACAGGTGGCGGTTACCATCAGTTGACTTGCTTGGCTCCCCTTATTATTGTTAAAAAAATCGTATGTCGACATTTGACTGGAGGAGTAGGCAGAGACCACATTGTCCCATTCGCTCACTCGCTTCTTCCACATTCATCAACCTTTTCATACAAACACGTCGGTTTAGTTAAGCATATACTCTGGCCTTGATCTTTCTTTAAAATACTTTTAATTTGATCGTTATACGTATCCCTATCTAAATTGTATGATTATTTGTTTAACACGCTTTCTTTTCCACACAATTATCGACTGCGCCATTCCATCGACAAGTCGACAAGCCACCGCCCATCCCTACGCAGCCTCGACATTGACCGTGGATGATGTAACCGCGTCGCTAATGGTGCGGTGACGGCCGCGACACTCGCGATTGACAGCTGGAGCTGGAAATGCTGGAATTCAGAATTAAAGAAAGGGAACATAAAGCGGTCAACAGTCTGAATAAATAAATAAATAATAAGAAATTTAAAGCCCCCACCTCGCACCTTGACAAATTATAGAACCTTCTTCATGAATCACTCTGTCTGTTGGCGTAAACCGCATGAAAATAAGTTTAGTAGTTTTTGAGACAGATAAATGGCGTGGGGTTTTGTTTTGTAATATGTTCAATAAAGTCAGTCAAATACACATACCTATATCTTTACATAGTTTTAAAACAAAGTCGTGTCCCGGTGTCTGTCCGTCTCAGAATCAGAATCAGAATCATTTATTTGCTGTAAATGTGGTAGGTACATTAACAATGTAGGTGGTACAATTATCAGAGATGCAGTTCTCACAATTAGTCAGTTTAGGCACTGACAAGCAAACATCAATACATAATAACCATTAATTATCTACATTTTATCAATTAGAGAAATTTTAAATTTAAATTATAATTATGAGAATTCTTTACATGTCAGTCAATATTTCAATAATTTCATATAATGTCAATTCAAAATATCTATGTACGTACGCTTAGATCATTTAAACTACGCAACCGTTTTTGATGGGGTTTTCACTATCGGTCTACTACAGTTTCAAATCAATAATTTTTTTTAAGTTTGGGTTTTACAGCACTTACGAATGTCAATATACAATCAATATAAATACAATGGCATCGTCGACCCTAGCTAGTCACTTGACTGGAACCATGCGGAAAAAAAATACTCCTAGCGGAGACTGGAACGTACCAAGTATGTTTAGTGGTCTTTGGTCAGTGTGACCCGACTGTATACAGTCTATGGACCCGACCGCGACGCAAATGGTCCGCAGACTGGCTGTTCTGTCACTGTCCAATGTCAGTGTCACTTTGACGTCTTTTTTTGACTTTCCGGATCAACGCGCCACCGCACACGTGTGTGCCATAATACAAATAAACAATACACAGAGCAAAATAAATAAATGCAATGCAAAAACAACAATAGAAAAACACAATACACTGTAAAATAACCATTGAGACCAAATTATAACCGTGATAAACTTTTGGCGAAGTATTCACAAACATCAAGAATAAAAACATTTAATTGATGTAAGGCTTACAAGCTTGCAATGGTAACCTAACGAACTGTACAATATTTTATAGATAATTTATGACAATGAAAGAAACCACATACTGGCCACATGCAGGACATCTGTGCCATGCCGCGGTGGCAATGAATCGTCTGCTCTCGAGGGAAAGCATATTGAAGTGATTAAGCCTCACCGCATAGCTACCTGGATTTCCAAAACGGTTATTCAAGTGGCGTAAATGTAATTAGGTATGAATATAATTAGCAAGTGACCAATATTGTCTCCCTTACGACAAAAATGGTCTGTAAACAGGTGGACTTTGCAGTTAATCGAGCTTAACTTCAGACACGCTACTGGACCAGTAACAAACAATAATATTAGAGACGGAAGACACCGTTCCGGTGATCCGTAGCAATTCGCTTATGAGCTGTAAGTCGGGAATGGCGTTGTAAATGCGTCGCACGCGGCGAGTGTGTCCGCCGATATCCCGGGGTGACGCTTCGATTTGCCGCCAGAATTATGGCGATTAGCAGTCTGTGGTTCCGGTGGTGCCGTGGTACCGCATTACGTCACGTGGTGGTGGTATTCTTGGCGTTGAAAAATAATAAAATAAACATCTAAGCGTCAATGTCCCGGTTGTGCGCTCGCGCACGAGGGTTCGGGGTCCGCCTTGATCATGATCTAGGATTTGGCAGATCAGGTAATTACAGTGGAGCGACTGCCGTGTGATATTTGTGACCCTGTTAACAGGGGAACCTGACCAGATTGGATCATGGTTGTGTAACCATGTTTCGGGTTTATTTCTTTATTTCATCATGTATGTCCAAGCTACATACATGCCAACGTTCATGCCTTCTGTCGGGACCATAACTCCATATTAGATCTGAGCAACGAGCCGTGCTGTAAGTATAACGACGCGTTTTGTTAGAGCCTCTATGTAGCCTTATATTTGGTCGACTGTACTGTAACACTCGGGAATCGGGAGTTTTATTTATTTATTTAAAAAACTTTATTGCACAAATTACAGCAATTGGCGGAGTTCGTAGGCCTTCCTGTCTTGGGATCCGTCCTAACCTAGGGCCTGCCCGAGCACACATGCTACAGTACGTTAGAATGTACGTACAGCCGGAGGACTCCACAACCCTAACCTAACAGTCTCACCACCGCTGAACCGCTTCGATCCGTAGTCCATAGATCCACTCAACCGCGTACTCCGGTCCACACAGCTATGGATATTCGCGAAGAGATGACCGTTTAGACTGAGAATAAGCCCGTTCAGCGAAATGGCATGTTGGTCTATATTTATTAGAATGTACGTACAGCCGGTGGACTCTCCAACCCAAACCTAACACTCTCACCACCGCTGAACCGTATCGATCTAGTCCCGTCCAGTCGATAGATCCACTCAACCGCTTACTCCGGTCCCGAACACAGCTATGTTATTCACATATACACAGATATTCGCGAAGAGATGACCGATTAGCCCGGTGTGTGTCCCCGAAATATCCTGGCCAGAAATAGCTGGTGTGACGCTGACGCGCGCGTCATCGCCGCGACGCGGGCCACATCGCGACGCTGTAGGGGTGGGGAGGGAAGTTTACTGTGTCAACACATACGAGTGCTTCATTTCTATTTTTTTATTTGTTTGGAAAACCAACAGCATATTATAAAACAATAGCTATAATCATAACTACCGTGAGTCAATTATAGGTTTCCACATATTAAATCAGAATAAATGAGTTTGTTACAAACCATCACTTGCAATCAACATGAAAACTTAACGTAGGTATGTTGATACAGTTAAACAGTTGCTGAACATTCTACGCAGCAATCAGTGTCTACTGACATACTAAGACTGCACTACGTCCAAGTGTGACGGTTTCGGCATTATCAGTTCACAGATAAGTTGGTCGTTCTGTAGGCTGGTTACCGAATTCGGAAATCGAAGACCGCGATACTTTTCACGCAAACTTTTGATTGGTCGGATTCCAATTCCGGCCAGCCATGGGTTTCCAGCCAAAACCTCCCATTTGGTTTTCTGACGGCCGGAGAGAAAGAAAACATTGAATAGGTAAAAATGCTTGGAATTTGCGGGTGTTGTAGAAGGCGACTCATGAGTAAACCTTCCGGTTCCATTTTCCAATGGGCAGCAGCGTTTACTACTTGTTTTTCAGACTAAGGGGAAACAGAACGGAAAATTCCTCCCGAAATTTTTTGACGCCTATGAATGAACCTTGCTTTTGACCACAGCCTAAAGCACAAAGTGCTATGACGCACGGCGTGCGCAGACATTCGTACAGCTGAAGTGATGTGTTGTGATTGTGATGACTGTTAATAGCAAATTATCAGGTTCGCAATATAGAAAAAACTATTATTAAAAAAGTCCAGGATTACCACGAAAAGTGGAAGTGCCTTAAATAAGAAATAGCCCTAACAGCTTGCGTTGAGTTTCGCTGAGCCAAGACTTGACTCATGCGTCACTGTACTGAGTTGGCTCAATCGCGCGTCTTAGCTGTTACAATACCCGTCTCTATATTGAAGCTTTGTCGTCTCGCACGTTTGGTGGATAGGTATTTTGACTTTTATTGTGAGGTACAACGGCTGTCAGCTATCTAAATGCCATCCCTAGTTATAGCTCAACTAAGAAGAGCGCTGACCGCTTCTTTTTTAAATATATATGCACTCCGGCGCGATTTTGTTCGTGTGGCGTCCTATCCCTACCCTACCCTACCTTACCCCTTACATCTAACCTACCCTTTCTTTTCTTGCATACAATCCTTGTCCTGAAAATTACAAACCCAACAAAAAAAATTGAAAGCTGCAGTCGTTCTGATATCATCCGCGAACATGCAAAATTATTATATCTTGGGTTAAATTATAGCAATTTTCCTAGGGATCTCTAATTTTTTTTAACACAAAATATAGCCTAAGTTACTCGCTGATAATGTATCTTTCGAGCACGAGTCGGACCTCTTAACCACTAAGCCGCCGACGCTCCAAGCGGGAATGAGGAATGACGGATTAGTGAGCAACTGGTTTTCCCTCATCGTAAAAACATCGGTTAGTGTTCAACTAATGTACATAACTCATTGGTACATGGCGACACTGGGGTTCGAACCCGCTATCTCGCTTACGAGTTGGACCTCTCAACCACTGACCCACCGACGCAGTAATGAGGAGTAATAACGGATTAGTGCAGTGTTCAACGAGTGTACCTACATAACTCAGTAAAGAGTCATTGATACACGGCAGCTGGCCTTCGAACCCGCTACCTCGGCGTACGAGTCGGACCTCTCAACCACTGACCCACCGACGCAGTAATGACGGATAAGTGCGCAACTGAAATTTCACGTAAACACGATCGCGACGCAAGTTCGGACAACTAAAATAAGACGTGTGTCTTAGTCACAACAGATGGACCGATAGTTGGCTGCGATTCCGATTTCTATACCCTGTGATGGGAAGTACATGCCCCCGTTTATCCTATCCTAGTAATATTATATATGCGATAGTTTATAATTTTAGGCTTAAGTTTATTGTGAATAAAATTCAAATAATAAATAAATATTCATGGACAAATTCACACAGCGCCATCTAGCCCCAAACTAAGCAAAGCTTGTGCTATGAGTGCTAGATAACTGATAAACTACTTAAATACTTTTAAATACATACTTATTATACATAGAACACCCAGACCCGTAACAGAAATTAAAATTCATCATTTCAATTTCTGCCCGGCCAGGAATCGAACCCGGGACCTCTTGCGTGGCAGACCGGCATGTTGACCACTGAACCACTCAGGTCGTCAAATCCCTGTAAAGTAATAGGATCCCGCGTGATAGTTAAATCATGTGCGGCTGGAAACTAGGGGAACGACTGGTTTACCACAGTTTGTTACGAGTAGTGCCACAGGGCGCTAATAGGCTCCCTTGACTGTTAAACCAGTCTCAGGGTTCCCAGCGGAAGACCTCAACTCTTGTCAACCGCATGGTAGGACTCTGTCACGCGTGAGGAGTCCGCCTGGGTGAGTCCAACCGCCTTATCTATTTCTGCCGCCGAGCAACAATGCTTGCATTGTCGTGTTCCCGTTTGAAGAATAAGGTAGCCTCGCAATTGCGGGCATGAGGCATTTCATCTTAGTCCTCACAGTGACAAGGCAACTGCGGTTCTGCATTTTCGTTGCCTGCAGGCTAAATACGTAGGTAGATGTTATGTGCGATAGTGACCGCTTACCATCAGGTGGGCTGTCTGGTAGTTTGTCGCTGCGTAGCATAAGAACTCCGCCATCGCACTATCCGCCGTAGGCTGGGTACTGATCCCCACTACGTAGACCCTCTGTTGGTCACCACGCGAAGGTTCGAAAGAACGTTTCTTGCTCGTACGATGAGCTCTCATCCAGTGTTTCCTTTGGACTATGACGTGGGATCGTTCAAGAGATATATTAGGGGTCTCTTCAGAGACGGGCAACGCATTGGTAACTCCCCTGGAGCCTAATTCTCGCGCTGTGACATCACGAATTCGAATTTTTTTCTATCGAAATATCTCAATTAAAAGTGTAATATACAACGATCTTCGACAATAAAGGATAGCGATAATCGTTAAGAATAAGTTTTTTGCTTGCAATAAATATTCAGTGACATTTTAACAGATATTTGTGGCTAGAGAAAATGTAGAATTCTAATGTCGAAAGCGTGAGAAGCCCCCCTGATGTTGCTGATGTCCATAGGCGGCGGTGACCACGCACCATCAGGCCCGCATGCCTGTTTGTCTGCCGTGTAGCATTAAAAAAAGAAAATAATCCAGCATGTTCACCCAACCAGCCCACCTTAAATCGAATCGCGTTTCGTCAACAAGCAATACGTTACATTCTGTAATTCGGCTGTGGAATGTGTTTTATTTTGGCATTTACTAAGACTTGTTACACGGTGCATTCCTGTTTGCAC
Source organism: Blastobasis adustella (assembly GCA_907269095.1). Taxonomy (NCBI): domain Eukaryota; kingdom Metazoa; phylum Arthropoda; class Insecta; order Lepidoptera; family Blastobasidae; genus Blastobasis; species Blastobasis adustella. The sequence continues at coordinate 1,770,434 of OU026142.1, forward strand.
ATTTGGGCCGTCGATCGTTTGTCGATTATTTATTTTTATTTATTTATTTATTTCAGGCAACTGAGGCCCATATTTATAAATAAATAATAATAAAATAAATAAAATCAAATAGTTTTTATTTCCATAAATACACAAACAACATAAATACAAAATAAACTAATACAAAATACAGACAAAGATAAAACCCATACCTACATAAAAAATAGAATTTATTAATATCTTAAAAAATAACTGACATTTAATGTCGTTCGGCGGTTTCGGAATGTATCTACATATTTTCGTGCATAATTTCAGAACGGTTGCTACATCTATTTGAGTAAGGCATGTAGATATAAAAGAAATAAAAGGGTAGGTAGGACTCCGGTAGGAGTAGGGTAGGAATAGGGGTAAGACACCCCCCTCGCATACGAATTCGCGCTTGGCTAGCTAGTTATCCTATATATCAGTTTTTATCTGTGGAGTATTGATTATTACTGAGTCTGTAATTATAATTATCATATTACATATCTTACTGCTATTGGTTTGTCCTTAACTATGCAATTGAGTGAATGAAAGCGTTGGAATGAGGACACCTAGCTAGATATGCCTCACTAACGTAGCTACAAGTTCACGTTTTAAATGCCCCATTTAAAGAAATGACAGCCTAAAAATACCTACCCTGAAGAGGCATTGGACCTAATTATAGGGCTAATTATTATTGTACCTAACTGATATGGACTCTTTCCGAAATAAATGTTTATTTATTGGAAAGGTTCAATGGGCTAAGCCCCTCCTCTTATACCCATCGCTTAGCTTTACAGCTCTTTTAAGTTGCCGCTGTAGATCCTGGATATACAGGGGTATTACGAAAAAGTTGATTTTTATTTATTTATTTATTTAACAGTTTATTGTACACAAGAAATACATGGCAAATAACAGGCAAAGTAATAAATGGCACAACAGGCGCTACTTATTTCTAAAGAAATCTCTTCCAGCAGGCCTTTGGGAGTGTGATGTGATCATGAGACGCCGATAGGACGTGCACAATATTACCTATCTAAATAGGCATATATATAAGTATATTTATTCTACCTACACATATAAGTATCTATAAATACATACATATATACACGTATACATACATACATATCGACTTATAATACAATAATAATATATACTACATAATGCATAATCTATAACTTAGGAACACTGTGATAGATAAAACTCATTTACACGCTTTTTGAATAAGGAAATAGACTGGCTATCACGCACTTCGTGCGGAAGAGAATTCCAAAGTCTTGCAGCATGAACAGTGAAGGAGTAGGAATAGAAATCGGAATGATGGATAGGAATTGCCAATGAGAATCTTACACTGGATCGACAGGGTTTGTCTTGTGGACGGGAGAAATGGAACTGTTCACGGAGGTATGAAGGAGCAGAAGGGTTGTGAAGGATATTGAAGAGGGTGGATAGGATGTGAGCATTCCTTCGCAAGCGGATAGGTAGCCATTTAAGCTGAGATCGATAGCTAGATACATGGTCATATTTACGCAGACCATAAACGAAACGGATACATAGATTTTGGAGACGTTCCAGTTTATTCAAAAGCTCCTCAGTGGCATCTAGGTAACAAGGGTCTGCGTAATCGAGAAGAGGTAAGAGAAGAGTGTGGACAAGGGAAATTTTGGTCTTTAGGGGTAAAAAACTTTGGAGGCGTTTGAGTGAATGAAGCGAGAAATGAATCTTTTTACTGACCGCATTGACGTGAGACCCCCAAGATAAGTTGGTATCTAAAACTAGACCAAGGTTTTTAGCTGTTGTGCTGAAGGGAATTGGAATCCCTTCAAAAAATATTTGAGGTACAGTAATACCCATAAGCTGCCTACTCATGTACGGACTGCCGATAAGTAGAACCTGCGATTTTTTTGGGTTTACTACTAACCCAAATGACTTAGCCCAGGAAGATATACGTATTAAATCGGCGTTCGCATTGTCAAAAGCTTCCTCAATATCGGAAATTTTAAAATGTCGGTAAACTTGCAAGTCGTCTGCATAGAGATGGAAATTAGAGGAGATGACTGACTTAACAGTGTTGATGAAGATCGAGAACAGAAGAGGAGATAGAACGCCACCCTGTGGTACACCTGCAAGGAGATTACACCAATCCGAGAAGACCTCACCGGAACGGACTCAAGGACGCAAGCGACCACGAAGATAAGAATCAAACCACGACATTACTGTTGGAGAGATGTTAAGAGAACGAAGAATGGCGAGAAGTACATCGAAGTCTACAGAGTTAAAAGCACTGCTGAAGTCAAGTAGAGTTAAAACTGTTAGAGACTTATTCTCCATCGCAAGACGGATGTCATCTGTGACTTTCAGCAGTGCTGTCACAGTACTGTGGCCTTTACGAAACCCAGATTGAAATGAAGAAAGTAAACAGTTCGATGTTAGGTACTGAGTGAGTTGATCATGGATAATGTGTTCAAGGACCTTGGAAAAGAAAGGTAATAGGGATATGGGACGGAAATCGGAAAAACTAGAGGGGTTGGTGGTTTTTGGAAGGGGGATAACGTTAGCAAGCTTCCAAGCCAACGGGAAAGTACTCGTCACTAGCGAATGATTAAATATATGAGCGAGTATTGGTAAGAGTTCATGAAGTAGGAGGGTGATCATGCGGGGACAAAGGTTATCATTACCCACTGCAGTAGGAGTAATAGAAGTAATATGTTTTCTAACATCCTCCTCAGCAACAGAAGCAAAAGAAAAAGAAGAACAAAGAGGTCGTGGTTGAGAATCAATCTGCGCTATGGTGCTTAATTTGGTATTAGCATCCAGGATCACAGGTGGATAGGAAAAATGTGCATTTAACATATTTAAATCAGTAGAGCCATCGAAGTCTACCGCAGATTTGCCGATGCCTAGAGATTTTAGAAAATCTCTAGAAAATTTTCATGTGGAAGAAGCGAAAGTTTGTCAGTAGCAAATGGAACTGTTGTGGTCTCAGTCTAACACTACGGGAAAGAGCAGTCCTCTTCCTTAAACGGTATTTATTACTGGTGGCAGTTTTGTCCGTGCATCATTTAGAGGGCCCACTGAAAACCTGCATCACGGCATTTGTCGTGGCTTATGCTGAGTGTGGCCTCTCCACATGGCACAGGGAATGGAAGATGACACTCGCTCCACTGTAATTACCTGATTGACCAAATCCTGGATCATGGTCTAGACGGACACCGGGCCCTCCGAAAGCTCAACCGGGACATTACCGCCAAGCTGACCACTCGGAATTGAGAGACGTGTGCAGTGCAGACGGACGCCACCCAACACGTCGTCTACGTCAATCCTCTCGGTGATTATATCAATTATTTTCGGCGCACCAACACATCTGGAACAGGCACCATTGTCTGGAGATCCGGGCCCGGCCCGCTCAATAAACATTATCTTTACGAGCCCAATAAAATGTGCAGACTTCAGACGCATTCCGCGTTTAGTTTCGCGAGCGAGTTGCTCGTAAAACCACTGGGCAGTAATTTTGAACTCTTCGAATTCGATTCGTATGCGAATTTGCTGCCTGTCTCTTTCACTGTCATGGTTAGGTGCGAAGAGTGTGAGAGAGATATGAAGAAAGAGAATCCAATTCGAGCGATTCAAGAATAAGGCGGCTGTAAATCACGGGATTCGCGCGTTGTCTCGGGATAAGCAGACTAGCTGTTAGTGTTTATCGGTGTTTTTGCAGGCTCCCTACGACCTTTGAAGATCGTAAGGCCGTATCTGATGGTTGGGCGGCCTACGCTGGTATTGGTGGTATTCCGGCTTTCGCCCCATCGGCCATGGGCTTTACGAACTACGAGGTCTGCTCATTAACGCTTCAGTTTTGACTGAAAAATCTACCCTACCCTTACAGGTAGAGAAACTCCGAGCCCTTACTTATGATGAGTTTCGAAAGTCGCTCATTTGAAAACGTACAAGTTTAAGAAAATGACGATGGCATCCAGAATACTTCGCACGGAGAGCGACTTGTGGTCTTTAATGAGCGCTTGGATGTGGCCATTCAAACGAAATGGACGATCAGGGATTTGGTCGATCGAGAGAAGTGGATGTTCAGATTCGGATGTGGAAATGACTTCTTTTTAACTTTTGCTAATGCGTCATCATCATTATAATCCGAGCGGTCAATCCCGTCATCTGCCAGGGTCCGCTTTCCTACTTTTTCTTCTCCACTTTGCCCAATCATAGGAACATTGCCTCACGTCGTAAACCGTTGGGTCTCGCATCCGACTCAGCGATGTCAAGCCTTTGCTTCTTGGATCTCTTTCCTGATACAGACCGGTTTAGGCACAACATTTTTGCTGATGCTTAATTTACAAAAAAACACCGTAGCAAGCGGGAGCACACCACCGCCGCGTTCATTCACAGATGGCGAGTGACGCGCACGCGCGCGCGGCCTTGCGCGCTTTAGCTTCCTGTGACGTCACGCTCTCTCCGCCGCGCGCGGTGCTTTTGGCGGGAAACGGCCGGGAGCGTGATTTGTTGTCGATTGTGTGGGAAAAGTGGACGGAAAACAGGGGTTACGGGAAGGGAAGAAAGGAGGGGATTTTGTATCTGTATGTATGAATCGACCGAGACCGTATTTTTAATACATACAACATTCTCTTGAGTAAAATATTGAAAACGTAATATAAAATATTTGGCATAAACATTCATACATGTACACGAGATTTTATGTAAACTAAACACAACTTTCAAAAGTAAATCATATATTATGTACGAAAAGTGCAAGTAACGAGGAAAAATCTGCCACCTGTCAACAATCTGTCGGTATCTGTCACCTCCTACAATTTAGCGGCGACTATCCCGATTTCAGGAAGTCGGAATCAAAATATTAAAAAAAAATAACAAGTATTTACAAAAAAATACGAATAAAAAAAAAGGAACATAACATTAGAAAAACATTCAAACAGGCCACCTCAGGCCATCCTCGATCTGTCAGTGTAAGTGCCCATTACACTGGCAGCATTGCCACGCTGTATGGCGAGCGAAACCCTTTGGACCAGGAATGATCCTGGACGGGATGTAGATGTTAGATGTACGATTTTAAATTTTGGGATTCATGTTTATCTCGTGTTGGGTCCTTCTGGCTTTGATTCATCATTCTTTCCTGGAAGATGAGTATTTATAAGATGAGAGAAATATGTCGGTGGAATTACGATCTACTGATGATTTATTACTTTTCGTTTTCGTGTTTTTTATTTCGCCTGGAGTATTTCTTTTTGGTGGAATGGTCTCTCGTTATGTATTTATTTATTTATGGACTTTATTTGTAAAATAAATACTATCTCATATCAGTCCACTGCAGAACTTAATACCTCTCCCACGAAAGTTGAGGTTATTGCCATAATCTCCACGCTTGGCAGGCGGGTTGGAGATCGCAGTGTCATGAAAATAACAATGGAAAATGCTGCTAACCATTTTCCAGCCTACGGAGATTCTAGATCTTTTGCCTCGAAACCATTAGTCGCCTTGTACGACACCCACAAGTGTAAGGGGTTGGTGCTATTCTACTCTGCCGGACGCCACACGGCCATACTATCTTCTGTATTAGAATTATCTAACCAGTATTAAAACCTATAAGTGTCCGGTCCAAAAATATGCGCATGGTCGCAATAATTTCATTCAACCAAATTTCCAACTAAATATGACACACGCTTGCCCAATATAAGTTCAATCTTTCAACACAGTCTTGAGTCTTAAAGAACTCTGTTTATTTACGGCCTTGTCTTACGAAAGCCACGACGAACTTTGTGATCCTGCCAGGACTGAGGTTATGTTTTAGACCGATTTAGACTTTGAACTTTTGTGCTTTAACTTGTTTAACTAAAAATAGCTCATTTGCTTGTTTGCCTCTGTCTGGAGCTTTGTTTATTCTATAACTAATGGATCTGGCACGACTTCGTTGTGGCGTTCTATCCCTACCCTACCCTACTCCTAACCAACACCTACCCTACAACTACTTTACCCCTATATACCCTTTCTTGTTGCTTGTACCTTCCTCAGGAATCACTCTTATCTATTGTTGAAACCCACATTAAAATCCATTGCGTAGTTTAAAAGATCTAAGCGTCAGACGGCGGGAAGCTACTTTGTTTTATACTATGTACTCGTATAGAAATAAACGACCTGGTAAAGATCGCTGAATGCGAAAGGCTTAGGACCGGCTCTTTGAAAGGCCTATGCCCAGCAGTCGGCGTCTTTCGGCTGAAATGATGATGATAGAAGCATAAAAAGTAGTTACCGTAACCATTCTATTCAATGGACCTATCTATTAATATTCTGTTCTATGCAAGTTTGCAATACTAGCGCTATCACTAAGTTTGCCCGATTTTATCCCTATTTAAAAGAGGCGTGACGACGTGTTAAAGCCTTGTAATAATGATGTATATCAATCACTGCCTTGACCTTTCATAAAACTGGAGGGGGGTTATCTATACCGTCAGTTTTCGTGGAAATCATTAGGGTGGTTTTCGAGGAACCAATTACTTATTTTAAATCCGTTGCGATGTTTAAAAGATCTAAAGAATACATAGATACTATTTACTGTATTATTTCAAGGTAACAAAAAGTGTAAATCTGGTGGCAAATAAAATAAATTTATAAATAAAATACATAGTTACATAGAGACAGATGGTGGCAAGCGACTTTTTAATTTAATTTGGTGCGGGTTCAAAGACAGTATTAGCTTGTCCTCGGTCGCGCCTGAGTGTCAAAATTCAGGAGCTGTGTGTGGTCACCGCTGTAGATCCTGGCTACACAGGAGTTGCAGCGGTGGGAAGGAGTGGTTGGGCAAAGCCCGTATAAAGCGACTTTGTTTTTTACTACATGCATAGAAGCATAAAAAGTCAAATGTTGTTTTTTCTGTTCCTACCTATATGTGCAGACTTTATCTGTAATTTGTGCAATAAGGTGTTCATGCATTCATTCATTTATTTTCTGTTCTATGCACGTTTGCAAAACTAGCGTTATCACTCAGTTTACCCAATTTCATACCTATGGAAAAGAGGCGTGACGTCGTGTTAGAGCCTAGTAATAATGATGTATATCAATCAATGCCTTGACCTTTCAAAAAACCGTAGGTTATCTACCGTCAATTTTCGTAAAATATCTATCTACCGTCAATTTTCGTGGAAATCATTAGGGTGGTTTCCGAGGAACCAATTATGTATTTTATGATGGCAAATTGTATCACTAATATTATTGTTACGTGGTCGCGTAATAACAAACGTTTCTCTTTTCGATACCGCCAATGCCGTCACGTCACTTGCCCGAAATCCTGGCTACGATTTTACGAAACTTTTTAGAGCTCTAACTCTGACCTATGGGCTTTATGTCTCAACTTTACTTAAGTTAAAAAAGAGTTTATGACACTCTGTAGGGGGGCTCGATACGCCTATGCCACTGCTGGATTGAATTTAGATATCCAAAATTCTAAAAAGTACGGGCTCCCTGTTAGTGTAGCTGTGCAAGCTGTTTGGAACAAAATAACAAAAATTTTGAGTACGCTAATCAAGCTGTTTAGATAGACAAAAAAATGAAACTGTACTCCTTTTTATTATTAATTTATTAGAAATGCTCCTATAGAAGCTAGATTTTGAGTGATTATATCAGTTTTGAGCTTTCTGCGCTCGCTTACTTATTGAATTGTTTTGACCTTATTGCAATTGCATGCCACGTTGATTCGCAAATGCATACTATAATTTGCTCAGTTAGTAGTTTCGGAATAGATCCTTTTTCAATAAAGCTTATTATGGTTAGTTTGTATTTTTTTTTTATTCTTGGTGCGAACAGGAATGCACCGGATTTGCGAACTAAAACTGTGACTACATGAATAAATTTATCTTTAAATACAGTGCAGTTACCAACTTCAACTTCGAAATAATTCTAAACGGTCTGAAGCTAGCCACGAATCAAACACACACTTGCATTGTTTTAGATGTTTTAATTATTAATGTTTCCTTTGTGTCTGTAATTGTAACTGTTATTGTGACGTGGTGTGCTATGTGTAATAAATTTATTTTCTTTATTTATTTCTTTCTTTCATTTCTAGACGTTATTTGCGACTAAAACGACCCCTTTGTAACTACGGCTTACATATATTCGCGGACAAGCGTATGATGGACCCCATTCCATCTACGATGCGTTGACCCAGTTTACCGGTCGGCTGCGTTCGGGAATGCTCGGGCGTTTCCGCCTATCGAGAGTAGAGAGCGACACTAGGGAGATGGTTCTTTGTGTTTGGATGCTTTTCTTCAATACAACACATTCGTCGGCTTTTTTTCGCAATTTTGGGTTTTATGGTACAATCTACAGAAGGTGGGGAGCCGTCGGGTGGCGATACCCCTGGATAGATAAATAGATAAACTCATTATTGCACACAAAATTACAAAGAAAGAAAATTGCTGGAGTTGCTAATGTACTTAAATAGGCAGCGGTGACCACTTTCCATCAGGTCCGCTTGCCTGTTTGCCTACTGTTACAGTAAGACAATTTAAAAAAAATTGTGAAGAATCTTGACACATGATGCTCCATTGTATATTTTAACATCAAGTGTAGATTATCTATACATCGTATAAAATAAAGACGCTACCCGCCGTCTGTCCATATGTATCTGTGTATGTACGCGTAAGTATATATGTATGTACACTTAGATCTTTTAAACTAAGCAAACCGATTGTAATAACAATAAATAGAGTGATTAAAGCTGAAGGTTTATAAGCAAGAAAAAAAAGGGTAAACTAGGTGTATGGTACATGTGGAGTAGATCTAGGATAGGTGTAGGGTAGGTACGGAGTCTCTGATGTGCGGCAGCACACGAAGGTGTTGCTTGCAACCAAAATCAAATCAAAATCAAATACGTTTATTCAATTTAGGTTTTCACAAACACTTATGAACGTCATACAATATACAACACTAGGCACCACAGCATCATCGAGCCGACAACGGTTTCATAGCCAGTATGTAGGGCCATAAAAAAAGGAAAATTTAAATAGACTCTACGGCCAAAAAGTTTTTGTTTTTTGTCCGCGACGCAAGCGCCGCACGCCGACCACCTGTCACCGTGACATTGACAGATACGTAATGTCATGCGCATCAACAATGCCGCTCGCCTGTAGTTGTGGCCTGTAGCGTGAATACCAATACAATTTAAATTCTTACTATTTACTAAATATGTAAATGGATACTAAATTTAGTCAGTCAAAAACAAACAATGACGTACCCTATGGTAAGTACATACTCCATTATGATACAAGATAAGTACAATGCAAAGAAATTTATACATTGCAGTCACAATTTCAGTTTAGTAACCTAACTTTTTCTTTCTAGGTCATTTCATAGACAATGACTCGACAATACAGTAATTCAGCCAAAACCTCTGTTGACGGAAGGGGGCACACTGAAGTGTAAGCTCCAGTGTGCCCGAGCCGTGTAGCTCCGGCTAAGAATACAGCTACGGTCTTCCCCGCCTGTCGTAACAGGCGACTAAAGGGGGTAGCGGGTGAAGTAGGTGTACGCGAACGAATTCGCGCCGGGTCCACTAGTCAATTATAATAAAAAAACAAACTCCGGAGCTGACAGCTCTGGTAAAAGAAGGCTTAACGACCTAACCAATGGGGGTAGTCATCTATTTTTAGCGATGTGACCTTATGCCTGCCCTGTTACTAATAATATGTACCGTTAGGTGTCAAAATAGAAAGTCAATATTTTTTATGGCCTGGGGAAGCATACGGTGTGACCGTCCGCCTGATGGAAAGTGGCAATCGTCACCCATTCGGCCGCACCGTCACTTACCACCAGGTGAGATGGTGGTCAAATGCCGGGCTAGTCTTATAAAAAAACCTGTACGTAGACATGCGTTTTGAAAAACACCTCTTTTGAAATATGAGTAGTTATTAGATTGTTAATTTTTTTGTAATTAGACTGGCCTGGTACTGACCGTTATCGCACCTGGTGGTAAGTGACGATGCGCTCGATGATAGAGCATGCCTGTCTAAGAACAGCCTGTTCACTCTAGCCTTCAATAAATAAATAAATAAATAAATATTGCAAACTAAGCAAAGCTTGTACTATGGGTGCTAGATAACTGATATACTACTTAAATACTTTTAAATACATACTTATTATACATAGAACACCCAGACCCGTAACAGAAATTAAAATTTATCATTTCAATTTCTGCCCGGCCGGGAATCGAACCCAGGACCAGGACCTCTTGGGTGGCAGACCGTCATGTTGACCATTGAACCACTCAGTTCGTCAGGCGTTGAAGGTTGAAGGCGTCCAGATTATAATGATCAAGGAACACGTTCGGGCAACGTGTTCCATTCCTCAGCCGTACGCATTATAAAGGTTGATTTGTTACTAACACATTTTTACTTAAATCACTAAATGAAAATGAAGTACATAAGTACATACTCACGCCCGTATCGCATAGGGGTAGGCAGAGACTATCGAGTGCCCAAGCTACGATTCTGACGTCTCTCTTTTTATATATTTACGCTTTTTAAAAATAAGATATTTTAAAATGTTATTTCAAAATGAAACCTAAGCAAGTAGCTACAAACTCGACACGCTCCCCAAGCCACAGACATAACAGACTAAACACAAATCACAAATATTCCCTGTTCGCTCGCTCTACAATGATTATGAATCTTGCTATCCCGTTTTTTCATCCCTTGGAATAAGTTCACGGAAAATGACGTGCGCAATGTTTTGAACGTTCGACATATTGCTCGAGGGCCTATCGACCTGACGTTTTTTTTAAAACATCGGTGTAAATTGTATAATTTCCAATAAAATTTAAATTAAACCATTTAAAAGATTGTAATTTTGTGTGTAATTTAGTGTACATTTATGTGAAAGCGCAAAGTATGGAAATACACCTGGATTATCCTTTCACCGGTAAGTAAACATTCGTGGTCGAGGCGATCCGAAATAAATTTTAGGAATTGTGACAAAAATATGCATCGAAATAGTGTGAATTTGCATTAATTGAAATGCTTTACCTTAAAACAACATGCCATTAGAGATAGATTTAAAATTATTGGCAAATTGAGCAATATTTCGGTGTCTAAATAGGTACGAAAATATTTTGATGCTAACAGGGTCGGACTTAGTATTTATTGTATAGTATTTTATTACTCAAATCTTGTGAATAGCGGTCCACAACTTTATATGTATCAGGGTTCCATACCAAAAATGTACCTAGATGACATTTTAAATGTTCAGACATTATATGAAACAAGGGATTAATCGCGTATTTACGTTTATTTACATAAATATTTGTTTTTCTAGGTTTCCTAAAGACCAGACATGGTTATGTCTGGGTTGCAAATTGGAAGTGCTGCGTTGTAAACATTTTGAAGAACAAGATAATAATTAGATGCAAGTCCCTTCTGTCCTGCTGCACCAGCATAATATGAATTTTTACTGAAAATAAAGAATATGCTGCTTGTTTAATATATTAATGTATCTATCCTTTTCATTATTATTTTCTTTTTCATGACTATGTCCTCTAGAGGGCATCATATTAAATTTGTGAAGTCACATAGGCCAACCTGTGAACAATGAAGACGCTTTTAACTATAAGTAAGTAGGTAGGTACCTACTTAGTTTAGAAGTTATGAGGCAACAAATAAACATTAATACCGGTCAAAATCATAACCCTCCTTTTTGCTAAAGCAAGCACTGCCGATTCACGGTATGTAGGATCGAGAGATCGAAAAGACGGTGGTAGGTATCAGGGCGTGGGTTTGATTCACTAGACACCTTACCTTTTATTATAATGACAATATTAAATTATAAGGACAAGTTTAAAAAAATTGCGTAGTCGTCTTGAGCGAAATACAAGTCAGATTTGTTTGTGTTCGTTACGAGTAGAAAGTCGTAGAAAAATATAACTTAGCAGAAACTAACCAAACTAACCAAACTTAGCAGAACTTAGCCTTGTTCCGTCCCTGCATTTACATTAGTGTGTGTGCTATAGAGATGTGTGACATTTTGTCTCGTATTTAAACTCGAAATGTACTCTCTGCTTCTGTATATAAAATTTTATCTCTATGCCCCAAGCAACCATATAAAGTTTAAACAGAAACTCCTTTCTTTCTGAAAAGTTGGTATGCCATGTAAAGTATTTCAAAGAAGGAAAAAGTTTATATTGTTGAATTTATATTTTTGCTGTTTTCCAGCAAAGTTACTGGAACAGGTCACAGAGGGCGCTGTACAAATACAGTGAACTTTGCTTTGTAAAGGATATTTTTTCTATTTTTAACCCGGACGCAAATAGCCTCTCTGTTTAGAATCTGTGTTTGCTTCGTAGCTCCCGAGAGGATGGACCCATTTCGATGAGGTTTTCTTTATTGGAAAACCAGTTTAATCAAGATGATTCTTAGCCTTGTCTCATTGAAATCAGCTTAGTAGTTAGAGAGGTTTTCAGGAATTTTTCGACATCTTTCAGTAAGTTATATTGTATTTATTGGGTCTATGTAGCTATTTTACATCATCATAATCCTGACCCGTTTGTGCTCCCTGTGCATTAATGTCTGCCTTGACCATGATCCAGGATGTGGCAGATCAGGTAATTACAGTGGAGAGACTGCTATCTGACCTCCATTAGCAACCTTTAGCTGGTCCAGGGGAACCTGACTACATTGTATCATGGTTACACAGTTAGTCGCCTGAATGTGCAGGTATCATCACGATGTTTTCCCGCACCGTAAGTGACCCTGAAGTCCCTTTGTCCTGACTGCCTGCAGGTATATTCGCTAACTTCTCCTAAACCACGCATCGGATGACCTTGCGAAAGTGACATTGTGCGAAAATGACGTTTTGAGAAAATGACGTTGTGCGAAAATGACTTCCTGCGTCAATACCATGGGGCTTTCACTATCAGTTGTGTTTCCGGAATGTCGATATGTGTAATATCTATATGATTTATAGTAAAGAAAGGCGAGAAAACCCGAGCAAAGCCGGGGCGGGTCTATAGTCTATCTGTACATAGTTGAATAATAATTGAATGACATTTTGTTTCTACTTTTATAAGCTAGATAAAACTACTATTACCTATGTTGACATTTTGAATAATATTCTTGTTTATAATCTTGACATTTAATAAAGTTTTATGGGTAATTCTATTAATTAATACAATGTTGTATCACATTTTATTTATTATTATCTCATTTAATTAAGTAAAATAATTGGTAATGAAAAGTTACCAATAAATAATGTCTGTGCCTAGTATAAAACGTCGCTTCCCGGCGTCTGTCTCTGTGTATCTGTTTATGTATCTGTATATACGCTTAGATCTTTTAAACTACGCAACGGATTTTAATGCGATTTTCAACAATAGATAAGAGTGATTGAACAGGATGGTTTACAAGCAAGAAAAAAAGGGTAGGTAGGGGTAAAATAGGTGTACGCGAACGAAGTCGCGCCGGGTTCACTAGTGTTATATTAAATCTAGTTTTAACCGCCTGAATCCTCATTAGTCACTATGGACAAATCAAGCCATATCTATCCAGGCCACTAAAATACTTAACCTTCACCATTTGTTCGTGTTTTAGGGTTCCTTGAACAAGTGGCTATAACGAAACCTTTTTTTATACCACAAAGGTGGCAAACAAGCTTACAGCCCGCCTGATGGTAAGCAGTTACCGCAGCCTATGGACGTTTGCAATACCAGGGGCATCATCCACGCGTTGCCGACCTCGTAAAAACCTTTTCACCTCTTTTTTAAAGAACTCCAAGGTGTACTCTCCAGGGAGACCTCTCTAGGTAGTTCATTCCACAAGCTTAGTGTATTGGTAATCTAAAAATAATTAATCATATTTGCGTTAATGTCCCGGTTGAGCAGTCGCGCGCGGGCCCTGGGTCCGCCTTGACAACAACACAACACTTAACCTTCACCATTTGTACAGGGTTTTAGGGTTCCTTGAAGAAGTGGCTGCAAGGGAACCTTTGCGTATAGGTAATATATTAATAATTAGTTATATTGGCTTTAATGTCCCGGTTGTGCCGGGTCGGCCTTTACCGTGATACAGGATTTTGCAGGTTATGTAATTGAGGTAATTACAATGGAGCGACTGCCATCTGACATCCAAGATCCTGTTGACAAGGGAACCAGACCAGATCGGATCGTAGTTACGCGTAACGGAACTTTTGCGTATATGTATTTTTATTTTTTGTTCAGTTGGTTATGATTAACTCCCGACTGCCACGCAGAGGTCCCGGGTTCGACTCCCGGCGCAGCAGAAATTGAAATTATGTATTTTATATTCTGTTACGGGTCTGGGGGTTATAAGTATATAAAGTGTATAAGTAGTTTATCAGTTAAACAGCACTCATAACACAAGCTTTGCTTACTTTGGGGCTAGATGGCGCTGTGTGAATTGTCCAAGCATATTTATATATTAACGGCGGTATTGTATCTAGCTGGAGAACCTGACCATATTGGATCATGATTACTTTTAAATTGTTTTTTGGTAGATATCAATCTACCAAAACCAGTATAAAAGGAGCTAACGTTGCTACGCACTTCTATAGAGACGCTAGTTTTATCTTATGCTGGTGTAATTTTCGGGTAGAATACGGTTGACTGTACTTCCCGTCCTTTTGCGTCGAGGATTAAAATGCAAGGGTTCTCGTATACGCGACTCGCACTTGGCCGGTTTTTTTTTTCGCTATCACCCGTTCCCTAACGGTCTGCCGTCACGCACGATACAAGACGGATGGTCGGATCGCAATCTGACCTTTGAACCGGCTCTTTTCGAGGATAAGGGCGCCTAAAGATGGGCCCTAGATTAGAATAGTCGATCAAGGAGGCCTTGGCACAGGCTTAGGCCGACCTGAGTGGTCGGTTAACATGCCGGGTACCACGCAGAGCTCCCGGGTTCGATTCCTGGCCAAGCAGAAACTGAAATGTCGAATTTTAATTTGTGTTACGGGTCTGGTTGTAGTTTCACCACAGCGAAAACTGTAGCTTTAAGTCCGCCTTTGTGCTGTAATGTGCGTGAAGTTTTAAATAAATAAATAAAACTATCTATGAGGTCCTGTGGTGTTCCGATAAAAAACGGCTGTGGATACATAAGAGGGGTTTTAGTGAGTAGGGTCCATTTTCGGGTCCACATTCCCCTGATGACGTGGTATCTTTCGAAAATTTACCCTCTTACAAAAAAAAGGGTCTTGTTATAGTATGTATAGGTATTAACTATGGATAATTTTTTTATGTATATAAGTAGTTTATCAGTTATTTAACACCCATAACACAAGCTTTGCTTACTTTGGGGCTAGATGGCGCTGTGTGAATTTGTCCAAGCATATTTAAATATTTATTTATATATTCTTTATTGTACACAATACACATTACAGTAATGTTACGGTAGAAATAATAGTACAAAGGTGGACGTATCTCTAAAAGAGATCTCTTCCAGTCAACCCTGCCATGTGTTACGAGAGTAAAAAAACGTACGGGAAGGCAGTAGCGTGAAAAAAGAAAAATGAACCCATACATACATACATACATACTGATAAAATAATAGTACCTACCAACACGAAAAAATTAAAAATAAATCTCGTTAATTTATTTATTTATTTGTATGGCAAAAATACAATATACGAGAAACACATTCAACTACAAATTTAAATCAAGCGAAGTCAGCCATTTAATTGCTTCGTCACTAAGGGTGATCAGGTCCTCCGGTGGGCCAGGGTCACTTGTGTTTGGGCAATAAAGCAAGGTAAGTCGATAAATACAACTTAACAGTGACTATGCCCTAGAAAGTTCGCAATGTCATCTTAGGCGTCGCGGCGGCCAGTGTAAAAGGAACCCTCTCAGCATAATGATGTGAGCCTCGAGACGCGCCTCACTGCGCTGGTTTTACGTGGGCCCTTGAGACAGCCTGCAGTAACTACAATCATCTAGAATTATGTGTCCACTGACGAAGAAATAGACATTTACTGCATGGCTGAAACGTTCCTACCTAAGGACTGTTGGGTAGAAAGAGTATCTCTTTGTTTTGTCGCTTAATACATTATTAAATTACATGACCTGTCAAATCCTGGATCATGGTCAAGGCGGACCCCGGGCTCTCGTGCGCGAGAGCACAACCGGGATATTAACTGACGAATACATCATTAAATTCAATCCATTAAAGTAAGCTAGATACTGAAATACATCACATCATATCAGCCCGTAACAGTCATGGACTTGAGCCTCCTCCACATTGATGGAGGGGTTTGCCGTAGACTTTGGACTGTGTCCGATTTGTACCGCATTCATAGTAATGATAGATCGTTTTATACGGGTGGTGGGCAGGTTGTGCTGTCTCCTGTACCTATCTAAGTGTAAACAGTAAATTCTATTATGTGTATGGATGCGCGTACAAACCGGAGACGGTCCAAGTCTAAAGGGTGGGTTGGGATGCTGTCTTCTGTATTTTGCACCTAATCTACTTAATAAGTTTTTCTGTCTTTTTTCTTTATACTGTATATTTCGAAGAATGTGGTGTTTTTGTCACGTGAATGAATGCTTTCTATTCTACTCTAAATACCGCTATATGTAGTCCTTCTCTCTGCTTACCCCAACTGTGAGAGATCACATCAGCCGAAAGACGCCCACAGCTGGGCATAGGCCTCTATGTATGCATGTATAGCACAGAAAGCGCTGTGCCAGCACTGCCTAGGTTGCCGATACTGTGCCTAGAATTCGTATTGGCCTCGCGGTGACTCAGCGGCCGTGACCCTCGACCGCGAACCGGCTTGAGCGCGGTTCATTTGGGCGGTTAACCCCCGACGAAAAGAGGGGGGTGTTGTAAGGTTGACATGTGTATCTCTGGCTTTGTGTGTCTGTCTGCGGCATCGTAGATAGATGAATTTTAGATTTTAGATTTTTTATTATCTCATTTTACATCCTATATTTAATTATCACTAGTATAGTAATTTATATAAATCTGTAAAAGATATCGTCAATTTTTGTTATAAAAACATTTGCAATATGTATTTAATCAGAACAAGCGTACCTACATTTACTTTCATCGTGGGAAGCAAATTAACATTAATAATTGATATTAGGAACAATGTATGTATGTATTTATGTAATCTCTTTATTGCATCAATTTATAACATTACAGGAAATAAAAATACAGTTTATAATGCAAAGGCGAGCTTATCCCACAACGGGATTTCTTCCAGCTAACAATAATAATAATGTCATGAGATTATAATAAAATACAATACAAAATTACACAGTGGTAATGTCAATGTCAAAATGGGTAATTTATCAATAGGTATAGAAGGTTTGTGAAGCCTGAGGAGTCCGCTGGCTGAGTACCACCGCCTTATCTATTTCTGCCGCCGAGCAATAATGCTTGCGTTGTTCTGTTCCAGTTTGAAGGATACGGTAGCCAGCGCAATTACAGGCATGAGGCATTTCATCTAAGTCCTCACAGTGACGACGCACCTGCGGTTCTGCAGTTTTGTTGTCTGCAACCTAAATACATGAATCGTAGATGTTGTAGGCGACAGTTACCGCTTACCATCAGGTGGTCTGTCTGCTCGTTTGTCACTGCGTAGCATAAAAAAACACAGGTATGCAAGTACATGCCTTCGGTAATAAAAAAAAATCATCTTGGCGTTAATGTCCCGGTTGTGCTCTCGAGAACGAGGGCCCGGGGTCCGCCTTGACCATGATCCAAGATTTGGCAGGTCAGGTAATTACAGTGGAGCGACTGCCATCTGACCTCCATGACCCTGCTACCAGGGGAACCTGACCAGATTGGATCATGGTTACACATCCGGTCGCCTGAATGTGCAGGTTTCATCACGATGTTTTCCCTCACCGTAAGAGCATCGGTTAGTATTCAACTAATGTACATAACTCAGAAAACAGTCATTGGTACATGGCCGGAGCGGGATGCGAACCCGGGACCTCTGGCTTACGAGTCGGATACTGTAACCGCTCGGCCACCGATGCTCTTGATGCCTACGGTACCTTTTTGTATTACCAATTTGAGCTCAGCCCTGTATGTACCTATACCTACTCGTTTGTAAAACGATAGGTCAGGACGGAAACTAGAGAGAGCTGCAACGACAAAGGACCTAGCCCCCCTAATTATGATGATGTGGCTATAGCCGTGTGATGTCCGGCAGAGTAGAATAGCACCAACCCCTTACACTCGTGGGTGTCGGACAAGGCGACTAATGTTTTCGAGGCAAATGATCAAGAGTCTCCGCAGTCTGGAAAATGGGCAGCAGCATTTTCCATTGTTATATTTAAACACTGCGATCTCCAACCCGCCTGCCAAGCGTGGAGATTATGGCAATAACCTCCCTTTCGTGGGAGAGGCCCTAAGTCCTGCAGTGGACTGTTACGGGCTGTGATGATGATGATGAAACATGGTCGAAGATTTTCCGACAGTTACGTTTGCACCTCGAAGCTGCATCCCGCACAATTGCGTAACCGTGTCGTCCCGATTACTTCCGACTGGTCCCGACCTTACCCGAACACGGGGTGGCGTCCCGACCCCGCGACCCCGCGGCCTCAGATCTAGGGCACTAGGATGCACCGGGGTGGGGGGCGCGGGGCTGTGTCCTGGATGGCCTGAACCTAGAGCTTAGCTGGATGCTATTTTTAGATTTGTAGGAAGTTAGCGACACGCACCGGAATTGCGAGGGTTTTCTCTTTTATTTACCTACTATTATGCATGCATTGTACATACGGGATGACCGTAGTCTCTGGACAAACAATGAAACCCTATAAATATTCCGGAAAAAAATCTGTAAGTGATAGTGAAAACTGTATCTATCAAAATCCGTTGCGTGGTTTAGGAGTTGTGGAAATACAGACAGATACAGATAGGCTGCGGTGACTGCTTACCATCAGGCAGGCCGTAAGCTTCATCAGTTTGCCACCTTAGCGGTATAAATAAAAGACGCGGAATGAGACTTTATTTTATACTGTTCACTAGTGGACCCGACGCGGCTTCGTTCGCGTGGCGTCTTACCCCTACCCTCTCATACCATGTCCACCTGATGGTAAGCGGCCTCCTTCATCCAGGACATCAGCAAACTGAGGAAAGGAAACAATGCCAGCCTTTGAGGTACCTCACCTGTTAGGTTTAGGCTTCTGTATAGCTTTGTTTTCTCATAACCTGGATGTCATCACTCAAAGTATCTAGTTATACAAAATTAAGATAATAGGCATATAGTCTTAGACTTCTTAGTGACGCGACCTGCGGAAGGCAATTGCTCTATTGTAATCATGTCATGTCAAATCATGGTCAAGGCGGACCCCGGGCCCTCGTGCGCGAGAGCACAACCGGGACATTAACATTAAGATGATTATTATTTACTAATGTTCACTTTCTCATCCGGTTGATGGCATCATTTAAAGTATGTAATAGTTATCCTGAAACAAGAAAATATACCTCTTAGTGACAGCGACCTGTGATTCTGCATTGTTATAACTTTAATGAAACCTAAATGCATTATTTGCAATGTGGAAAATATATCTATTTCTCATATTATTATAGTAGACGGGACTTACATGCGACGTTCCTTTTCGATTTGTTTTCCCGACGTAAGTCCCGTCGAATATAATCATATGTGTAAAGAACGCCAGTTTAGCTTAAAACAAAGATCTTTTTCAGTTCCATAATCCTCTTCACTCGTTTATTTATTTCCTTTATTAAGGAAAACAAACACCTTTCCAATTTTACATTCGCAACATTACAAATCGCCCTCCACATCCTCAAACAGATGCGCAGCTTGCATCGCAAAGACAGAAATTAACAACTATCTGCCCGCGATCGATCGATACAGGGACAGCCGGGCCGTGCAGACTGCACCGGACCCGGGCGCCTGGGTGAACGCCCCGGGAACTGGGTCACCCGGTTGCCGGGTTAGCCTGGGAGCGGAGCGGGGAGAGTGCAGGAGTGCGTTTCTTACGTAACTTGTTGATTCTATCGGGGCGGTTGGGGTTGAGCTGGTTATGGAAATGATATGTTTTCTATCGGGGTTGGGGTTGCGGTGCTGTTGGAAATGTTGTGATGCTTTGTTTAGCGATTCTTTCGAGATATAATGTTTCAATCTATCTCGGTTATTATCGGGCTACTCGTCATACACTTGGTATCAAACGGGAACATGTAAGAAGTGTAAACATAATGATGATGTTTTTTAACAACGTTTTTGTAACATCATGTCGACGAATAAAGATATTTTCTTTCTTTCTTTCTTTCAACAAAGGTACGCGGTAGGGAAACCCGGAACATATCTTTCGAGGTAATACCTAAACGACAGATGTTGGAAAATTGCCGACACAGTCTACATCAGAAGTTTTTAACTAATTTCGGTCACACATTGTCACTAAAATCGGGTTTGTCACCACGGTTTTGATTATTTCAACCTGGATATTTCGGAACAATTGCACGCTCCATGGTCAGGGGCAATCCTAAGAACCATCTCGATAAATCTAAAACTTGTTTTGAAATAAAGAAAACCGTTTCGAAATCGATCCATCCGCTCGGAATAAACGAGGCCACAGACAGTCACACAGATACACACGTAAGCTTTGTAACACCTTTTTGCGTCGGGATTAAAAAAAGAAGCCTTCGAAAAATGCTAAAGGTCGGGTGACAACAAAGCACTGACATGAAATGAACTATGCCCACACAGGGCATCTGGGACCCACAGAAAACCTGTAAGACGCGTCTCGCTGTTCACGGCATTGGCTGAGTGGGATCCTTTTGTACTGGCCGCTGCGACATTGACGGTGCCATAGGGAATCATTGTGGGTGTGCGTGTACTTATGTAGGTGTTTTTATTAATTATTGCAGAACTAGCGGACACGGCGCGACTTCGTTCGCGTGGCGTCTTTCCGCTAACCCTACCCCTACTTCTACCCTTCTACCCTACCCTACACATACTTTACCCTTTGATACCTTTTTTTTCTTGCTTATAAACCTTTCTCTTGAATCACTCTATCTATTGTGGAAAAGCGCATTAGAATCCGTTGCGTAGTTTAAAAGATCTAATGGTACATAAAGATCTAACGTATATTGATACATAAATGGACAGACGGCGGGAAGCGGCTTTGTTTTGTATAGGTACTATATTTTGATGTACTTATCTACCTAAGATTATTCTATTTCAATGTCTGTAACAAAAAACCAAACTTAAACAAAATTAATAATATTTAATTTTGTTTTTTTGTGTCGTATCGTGGTATCTTGAGGCAATAAATCTTCTTATTCTATGCTAGGTGGTATAATGTGGTCATTCTGCAGCTGACTGTACACTAGATAACTCCATCCCCGTCCGGCTCCAATATAATTCTGCAAACACTTTTGCGTTGCATTCACGGCGCAAATCGATACCACCCTCCCGGCGTTACAGGAATAGGCACTGAGCAAATAGCGCTCCAGGGCTTTTACGCAGAAAAGCGCGACCTGGTTTCTAGATAAATAATATCGGGTTCTTACCTATGAAATTGGCGTGTTTTTCGCAAGTATTTCATTCACTTAAATATATTTAATTGTATAATACAAATTTTAAAGGTATGTTCCGGGCTTCCTACCGCGTACCTTTGTTGACGAGTAGCCCGATATTTCGACACAGTTGCATGCAAGAGTTGCGGTAGCAAACCCGGAACATACCCTTAAAATGTGTGATAATAACCGCGATCGTTTAAAACATTATGTATATTACATATTTCGAAAATAAAGTATGTTTAGATGCTAATAAGTCCCTAAAATTAAATAAAAAAGAATTATCTTTTATGTTTTTTATGTGTTTGAAAATACCCCATTACAGTTGTCGTCAGTTTTGCCTCTAACTAATTTTATGAAGAGGGTGGTTATCACAATAAAATGGTGTGCACCAGTTAGCCTAATGTTGCCAGATTATGCCTGCAAAGTTTCATTGTAATCAGATTTGCAATATCCCAGAAATTGGAAAATTTACTTGTATGAAAAGTACAGTTTCCGTCATTTTTGCCATACAAAACGCGCTAAATAATAAATAGAGTTCAGGACGAAGGTTTAAAGTAGGTTACGCTAATGAAGACGCGCCAAGCCATCCAGTTATATATCTAATAAGTTACTTATAATCTCTTATAAACCAATAATCAAAGTAGGAATAGGTAGAAATAGCCTTGAGGTTCATATGGACGTAATACCTTCCTATATCAACTTTCGGACCCATGCAAAGGCTAACCCTGTTAGCAAATAGAATTGACCCATATTACTGTAGGTGACCTGGGCCTCGAGACCGCAAATTTACTAATAGGCCGATCGAATTGTAATTGGATGTCAACCGTAGCTCAATCGCAGTTTGACACGTTTTTGATATTGTGCTACTAATAAAAAGCTAATCAAATTCGATTGGTTTTCGATATAGGCAGGGGACCTAGTACCCTTTTTTCTTATAAACCTTAAACGTAACGTAAACCTTGTCCTTTCAGTTCAGAGAATATAAAAGAAAAGGTTAAATAGGTGTAGCCGTTCTGAAATTATGCACGAATTTGATTGATACCTTGGGTTATACTTATTATCGCAATATTCCTAGATATCTCTAAAATGTACCCTATGTTTCTCGTTGATAACGTAGCTTTTTATTGGTACGTGATTTTTATAAATCAGTTCAGTAGTTTTTGTGTTTATCCATTTCAAACAAATAAACGATCGCTTTACGCCAGACAATATTTTCTCATTTGCGGTTTGATTGTCAGCTGTTTTAGTATGAAAAGCGACTCACATTTGGACCCTCAAATATGTTGTCTGGCGTCAATTAATCTTGTTCATCATCATTATCGTTTTGACGCTATGTCCCGGTTGAGCTCCTGCGCGGTACGCGGAGGCCCGGGGTCCGCCTTCCTACTCTTTCTGGCCCACTTCTTTCGGTTTTTGGCATCCTTGGTGGTGAGCTTGTTGGCACTCTTATCATTCTTGACGACGTCAAGCCATCGCTACTTCTTCCCGTGCCTGGTTGGGGTCTCATGGGCAGGAATTTTTTCCCTACGTAATTTCCCGGCGTTCACAGGGTCCCCAGCGGAAAATCTCGATCAAGCTCGCTTCGCCAACGGCATTCGGCACCGCAAGCTCGAGCTCGCAAGCGCGTGGCGAGCTCGTTGCGAAAGTTCGACTTGCCTCAAACTACGAAACGGTCACCCATCCAGTCAACGGTTTACCTGGGACAAAAGAGTTCAAAAAAGGGAGAGGGGGGGGGGGGGGGGGGGGGGGGTTTACACTGTTACCATGTTAAATATCCCTCATAATAAAACTCTCGGCTATTACCTACTACTACTAACAATGTTTACTAGGCCAGTCGATAGAATTTGTTCGACCTTGACAGGGGATGATTCACTTTCCATCGCCACTAGCGAAATACGACCTTCTGTACGAGGTAATAAGGTGTGATTTCGAGCACGCCGAATTAGATTCGTATCTTGCAAAGCTTTAAGGGGGCGCGTCGGGGGTGGGGGTTTTATTGCTTGGAAATTGTTATACTATATTGTAATTCGTTTTAGTTTGTTCTTTTGGAGGTGTAGGCAAGCGAGCCACAGCGGACGGAAAGAGATCAACACCCAGGGAGTTGTGAATGCCGGCCTTTGTTTGAGATAGGCATAGGCTTGTATGTCGGTATGAGAAGTATTTTTTTTTTCAAAACTTGACTTGTTTCTCCCCTTTGGTGAGATTTGGTGAGATGTAGTGGAGCACCCCCTTCCCCTCTCATAAGATTTACCCTATAATTTTTATTTTTAAATATTTTCATGTCTTTTGCTACATGTCACTTTAAAAAACTATAAGCATTATGATTACTTACGCGTTATCTAATGTACACATACTAAATTTTTTCGCGTAAAATAACCTGTAATAAAAAGTAGACCTGAGATTTTCAATACCCCCCTCCACATTTGCTGCACCCCCCAACCCCCCATTTTGAGCTCACGTAATTAATGGATGCCCCCGACTATCGAAATCCCGGAACTTTTGAACCTGGACTCCCGACTCTAGCAGTTCCCAGTAGGTATAGTTACAATCTGTAAGGTTTCCGACGTCAGAACCTCGCGAACCATAGTCAAGGTCTGTTTTTTTTTTTTTTTAATTTGGGCCCCTAGGCTAGATTTGGTGAGATGTGGTGTGATGGAGAATTATCCCTCACTAGAGAATTAACCTATATATATATTTTTAATTTAATTTAATTTTATATTAAATATTTTCTTATATTTTGCTTCATGTAACTTTAAAACACTATGAATACTCAAGCGTTATCTAGTGACGAGGTGGACAATGAAAATCTTACGTCAACCCTCCCTTTAAATGGGATTTGGTGAGATTTTGATGGACCCTCCCCCCATTAATTAAAACCCCCTTGGCGTTTAGGTTTGGTTTCCTGAACGTCTCTACTATCAAAATTCTGAAACTTTCGGGGCTAATAAATCTTATGATAGTGAAACTATACTCCCGAGTCTGGCAGTCCCCAGTAGTTTTCATATTAACAATCTTTAAAGACCGACGTCAGCACCTCGCTAACCACAGTGCTAAGTCCACGGCGGTACGACTGTTTGTCTGCGCCACGTCAAGGGCGGGGGGTCACGGCCGCGCGTTTCCACTGTGTCTAAAGTCGGCCGAGATAAAACTGAAAATGTTTATTTACTTTGCTTAGGTAATAACACAAAGAGAAAAAGCATTTGTATGAAGAATTAGAACATAAACTAAAACAAAATAAACTGGTCCAAGGCTCGGCTATGGCAGCTAGTGAAACCAGCAGCCGCTGTTATTCTGGTCGTGAGTCATCTTAGTCTGACCACATAGTAGCTAGGCTATGATGATTAGATGTGGTTCATAATTTTCAACAATACTTCCCGTATAACCAAAATATCAGGGCTATATAAATAATATTCAGGGCTAAGCCTTAGGCTTATTTATTTAACAATTTATTGTACACAAGATAACAAATACAGAAAGTACAGATTAGTTACGACACAACAGGCACTACTTATCTCTAAACGAAATCTCTTCCAGTAGGCCTACAAAATAGCACCAACCCTTTACACTCATGGGTGTCGTACAAGGCGACTAATGTTTTCGAGGCCAAAAATCTAGAGTCTCCGTAGTCTGGAAATTGGGCAGCAGCATTTTCCATTGTTATATTTTTACACTGCGATCTCCAACCCGCCTGCCAAGCGTGGAGATTATGGCAATAACCTCTCCTTTTGTGGGAGAGGCCCAAAGTCCTGCAGTGGACTGTTACGGGCTGTGATGGTGAGGCCTACAAAAGAGATATGTGATAATTAAACGCAGATAAGGCGCAGATTTATAATGGAAAATCAACCTTAGGTTTAAGTGTGTATAACAACACTTTCTGGTCGACCGTAATTTCGACAACTGTGACTGTCGGTGTATTAAAAAGAATATACTATTTAAGTAATATTAAAAATGCGAAAGTAACTCTCACGCCTAGTACGCTAGTCGTCTATTACGCTTTCACGGCTAAACCACTGCACGGATTTAGATAAAATTTTGCATGGATATAGCACCTGAACATGGACACATAAATACCACAAAATTGTCTTTACAATAAAGCAAGTTTCACTGATATTAAATACTTGTTTGTTTGTTTAATTACAATTTTGAGTTCTCCACCTTTAAAAAAATATCCTTTATATCTTTACAAATCGTGCCATAGGCCGTATCGTATCGTACCGCGCAACGTAGACGGTGTTAACCCGTGATAGGTGCGGACTGACGTCCCTCGCTGATTTATACCCCTGCAGACTACGGCCCTGACACTGACGGCGGGGGTGGGTGCAAGGCCTCTGCTTTCCGGGAGGCCTTTGCTTAACCTTCATGGGGCTAGCCTACACCTTTGCGAAAGACCTGGGGGTCTACCACGAAGTGACAATTACCGATGATTCGGCCGAATGTTCCGTGTTTCCTACTACGAACTTCTTTGGATCGGGTCGGTCGGGACGTTCTTTCATTCAATCCGACCGAACTTTATTTGACATTAGTTGCGTCGGAGACCCTACTCTAAACGCATACAGTTAGACCGATAATTTGAGTTTGACAGCTGTTGCATCGTTGATTTTATGTCAAAATCTACGATAGCAAAATAGTTATCGTGGGACTATCGTAAGTACAAAATTTCAAGTGTGTGTTCCCGGAAATCCCTTCGCGGCGACCAATTCCACTCGTAGGAATAATAACAAGAGGTTGCGACGAAATAATAGAGTTCATTCTTTGTGTGAGCTTAGTTGAGTACACAGTGTATCTGAAGATCTGAAGAATATATTATTTTGAAATTGAACTCTTGGTTGTATTGTTTTTGTTAAGTTTCCTGCCAAAGTAAGTAAGTCCTCACTTAACATTCTGCTGGAGTTTTGTATTTCAATAATGTGGAAAACTAAGTGTGTATTGAAAATTGCAGCGAACACCCATTAACTCGAAATGATACGTATGATTCTGGTGGAAGAAGCCCTCCTGGAAGAGCGTGTTGAGCGCCAGCGGCATCGCAGACGCCTCCGTGATTCTTTTAATGTCAACGTAGTGCCTGACATAGAGTTTGTTTCAAACTACAGACTGAATCGGACACTATACGAAGAGCTCTGCCAAGAGATAGTGCCTCTTCTACCCCGGAAACGTAGTCGCCGTGCAATTGACCCCACGACAAAGGTAAGTGTTGGACTTAACAAAGTATTTAATCAGAGTACCTAGGTTTAGTAATCTATATCTATATCCGTCCTTTTGTCTAGTAAATTATACAAAGTATGTGTGCAATAAATGACATAACATTCTATAATTTTAGATACTCATTGCCCTGAATTTTTATGCTCGGGGCAGTTATCAAGGATCTGTGGGGCAAAATACTGATGCCCCGATGGCCCAGCAAACCGTGTCTCGGTGCCTGATGGAGGTCACGACTGCAATCAATACGTCCCACATACTCCAGAAGTACATAAAATTCCCTCAAAATGTAAATGACCGAAATACCATTAAGAGAAAGTGAGTTGATTCTTTTATTACTTTTATTGTATGTATTGATTTGATTTCTCTTTTTTCAAGACATTGTTTTTTCTTACAGGTTTTATGAGCGATACAATCTTCCAGGAGTAATTGGGTGTATTGATTGCACACATGTAGCCATTGTCCGGCCCAGTGAACATGAGGAGCGATTTTTTAATAGGAAACATTTCCATTCTATTAACACCCAAGTGGTAAGTTAAAATTCATACACATATGTAGGTATAATTACTCAATAACTGTTATGCACTTTCATTGTCTTTATATGTATACCAACATTTCACCCATGCAACAGTGGCAAATATTTGTGCATATTTTAACTGTCCACTTGTCCATAACCCTGTCTCACAAGTTTATTATTTTTTAGATATGTGACTTCGACTGTAATATCCGAAATGTGGATGCTAGATATGGTGGAGCGACGCACGATTCTTTTATTTGGTCAGAATGTCCAGACATAAAGGATCATCTGGAGGGTCTCCAAGAGACAACGTATCTATTAGGTAAGAAAATTCTAATTACTAAGGAAACTTAAAACCACAGCTGTGTAACATTCCACTGTTGGGTAGAGGCCTCCCCTTGTGACAAGGAGGTAAGGAGCATAGGTAGGAGCACAATATTAGATATAATTTATATGTACTTTTTTTACGTTGCGCAGTGACAAACGAGCAGACTGTACACCTGTTAGTAAGCGATAACTTTCGCCCATAACATCCATCATCTACACAACTATTATTATTTATTTATTCCTTATATACCATTACAGTTAAAAACTAATGCGTTGCACAAAGTAGCAAAGTTATTTATGCGTTGCATAATCATATCATACGTACTTGAATTTGGATAGCACAAAAGGACAAATTAACAATACAGTTGCACGTGGTCAATTGAAACCCAAAACCCCGCAAACGGATGGCAGATTCACTCCCGACTGGCCTATTACATCAGAATTAACTCATTATTATTTCACTTTTTCAGGTGATTCAGGATATCCTCTACGAGAGTATTTATTGACACCAATAGCCCATGTTCAGGAAAACACTCCAGAAAGCAAATACAACATTGCTCACAAGCGCGCCCGTTCCACCATTGAACGCACATTTGGGATGCTAAAAGGTCGGTGGAGATGTCTTCTGGCAGCGAGGGAGCTTCACTACCATCCAGAAACAGCCGGCAAGATAATCTTAGCTTGCTGTGTTTTGCACAATATGTGCATAAGGGCAGGTGTGAATGCTCCAGAGTTGACAGAAGATGATCTCCAAGCGGAAAATGCTCGGCAGGGGATCGTAGGGGAAATTATCTTTTCCTCTGCAGCAGCTCTAAGGAGAGGACAGAGGGAGAGAGAGCGGGTAGTTAGGTTATTTAGTTAATTTCAGAGGAATCAATTATTTAATACAATTACTTATTTATTCTGAATAATTTTGACATTGTATTTACTTTTTGTTTTCTTAGTACTTTAATATTTACTGATGATTTCCTTTACTATATTTTATGTGTATTGTTACTTGTTATGTTTTGTGAGATGAGTGTATTGGCATATTGCTGTAAGATTAGATAGAATATACATAAATAAATCAATTATTATTAATAAATAAAACAATTTTATTTTGTATGTAACCCAAAGAAATGTAATATAAATATAATTAATCGATAATAGAAACAGAAAATTTATTTACAATTTAGAATTAATTATAGCAATTTATAGATAGAAAAAAAATCTAATTTAATCTATCTATAAGTTGCTGCATTAGCCGTTGCATAGCCTCTATAGCATTGGCCATTCTTGTGGCTTCTGCCCTAATACCCTCCAGTGTCTCATTGTTTCGCGTCTCTCGCTGCTCGCGGCCCTCTTCAAGTCGGAACAGTCTATCCCGTAGAGAGCCATTAGCTCGAAGGATAGGCTGCTGCCGAACCATTCGTAGTCGTCGTGGAGCTGCAAAAGTAAATCAATAATGTATTACTTTTATGTATTACTCGCGACCCGCCCCGTCTTCGCACATGTAGTAACAACATTAACAAATTGTACACCTAAACCTTTCTCTGAATCACGTTGTCTATTGGTGTAAACCGCATGGAAATCTGTTCAGTTTTATAATATGTAGTGGTTACTAGCTTGTGAAAATCACATTGTATTGCAGTGCTATTCTGGGGTATAAGCTACATTACTCCCAAATTTCATCAAAATCCTTTAAGTAGTTTTAGTAACAAACATCCCTACAAACTTTTATAATAGGTATTACTAGGTTTGTTGTCAGTACAAGTTTTCACATTATAACAATCGCATTGTTAAAATAGTATGTAAAACATACCTCGAGAAGCTAGAACCATTCGATTTGGTTCTGGCCGGGCATCATCTGGGTCTGCTGCTGGCAGCCTCTGTCCCTCCACAGATGCCACATCTACTTGCAAGGCAACTGCAAAGAGAAAATAGCAGCAGTAATCTTAAAATTTTGTATAATGCAAATCCATGCACTAAACTAGTAATTACATTGTTATGTTCAACATACCATGGCGGTCTTCGTGTTGAGGCGCCATAGGTCCAGCGGATAGTTCCGGCACCGGTGGCTCTTGACTTGGCTGAAAATAATAATTTCATTGTTCATATGGGATATGGCAATCACATTTAATGTGGTAAGTCACTGGCACAAAAATTAGGTATTTCAAGGAAAATTTTGTATTTAAACCTACCTACTGCATTGGATTGAGAATTTATCATTAGGTACTTCAAGGAGAATATTGCATTTAAACCTACCTATTCAATTAAAAATTAATATAGAAACAAACATTATTTAGCATTAGGTCAGTTCACAACTAATACTTTCTGTTGAAGCATAACACAAAATATAAAGCTTACAAACCTCATTAAAAAAAGCAGGTACTCTAGCCGTCGTCTGCGGCTCCCCAAATCCATCTCCCATAATGGATATCACTTTTAACTCCCATTGGGATAGCTCGGGGGCAGTAGACGGGCCACCACCGGTGGTAGACGCAGACCTCCGTGCTGCTGCTGCTGCCCTTTTCGCCAAATACTTTTTATCCGTCCAGACCTAAAATTAAATAAAATTTGAATAATCATGCATGACTAATTCGTATGAATTATATTAAACAACAAAATAAACTTACCTTCTGCCATTGTTTGGTGCTTTTAGTGCACCCTCTCATGGCATTTAGCGTGGTACAAATTTCCTCCCATAGCCTCTCAGCTTCCTCGAGCTAAATCTCGATGTTCCTCGAGGAAGTTTAACAGGGCCTCAATTTGGTGAGATGTCGGCGCAGTCATGGTTGCTTGGCAAATGAATGTGCTTAAATAAAGTTTCATTTTCAAGATAAAACAAAAGGGCCACGGGGCCCAAGGCCCACGAGCCACTTGTATTCATATCCACTAAACTTGTGTACATTCCAGGCAAAGTGCTTTGCTAGCTTTTTTACAAGTAGGCATCACAAACTTGCACCAACCCACTTGAAACGTCAACTTCTCTTCTCCTTGGTGTTAAGTGGTTGTTGCTTAAAAAACCGTAGTCCATTTCAAATTCATTATCGTTTCTTAAAATAGAAATGCAAAAACTCAAGCAAAAACATCTTCCGTCCCGAACACGTTTGTTTGTTTACATCACAAACTATGAACTATAATATTGTGTCACTTTTTTTTATTGATGCAAGGCATAGGCAGGCAAACACATCCGTTGTATAAAGCCAATTTATTTTCTTTTATGTTAAAATCTTTAGAAATATTACATTTATCTCGAAAAAAATTTAAAAACTAATGCAAAATAGTTACTTTCTTTATTGATAATGTATTTTCATTTAGTAAATCGACGTATTTAATGCATATTCTAATATATCGCCTAAATATCAATAGGTTTAATTACCCTAGTGCCTCTTTTCATTCGTTCCGAACTTTATTTGAACATTGTCTATGAATCCGACCGATTAATAAGATACCGAACTAAATTCATGGTAGGGTCACAACGTTCGGTTCGGTCGGGTATCGGTCGGTTCCGAAAGTTTCGGATTGTCATTTCGTGGTAGACCTCCTGAGGCCTCGAGGGTGTCCATGGGGCGGACTTATACCGCTTGATTACGGTAATGCTGTTACTTTACATAATATAAGATTTTCATAAGCTGTTGGTGAACCTAATAAATAAATCATGTAAACACAAAAGTACGCGTGCTTACAATGTTACGGAAGTAATTTTTTTTTGTGGCCCGTGATGCGAATTTACATCTGGGGTTTTAAAAAGGTCATATTAGCGTTTCATACTATGATTCATATTTAATTTGTCACAAACTTAACAGTAGCGTCGCAGTTGTTGGCATTGACGTGACAATTCAAAATGCCATCACTTAGTTCTAGTTTTGGCCACTTACATTTTTCTTTGCCTTTGTGCAAGCCAAACATCGGTTAAACTATGGCAAAAAACAAGCATTGTAAGAAACTACACCGTATAAACTATAAAAAATACAGTAACGAAGTCGTCGGAAAACAAGTGTCGCATATTCGCAAGTATAAACTCACAACGAAGAAAAAATTAGAACAACGAAAGTTCCTCACTTTGATTTATACCCCTGCAGACATTCTGCGGCCCTGACACTGAAGGCTTTCAGTAACGGTGCAAGTCGACTCTTTATTTATGTTTTTATACCACTACGATGGCAAACAAGCTTACGGCCCGCCCGATGGTAAGCAGTCACCGCAGCCTAAGGACGTTTGCAATACCAGGGGCATCACCCACGCGTTGCCGACCGCGTAAAAACCTTTTCACCACTTTCTTGAACAACTCTATGTTGTACTCTCCAGGGAAAACCTCCGTAGGTAGTTTATTCCACAACCCTAGTGTGTGTGTGGGAGGAAGTTCCTTTGCTGCGCTTTATGTTTGGAAATACCTTTAAAGTTCAAAGTGTTTATTACATTCATGAGGTTCACATAGTTGTTACATTTATAAAATACGTACATACACCATGAAACCCACCTCCCCGCCCTTTTTTCCCGCGACTTCGTCCGCGTGGACTAATATCATGTTATTCTAACTTTAAATATTTTACCTTGTACCTGTATGATGATATGTAGCAGCGAGTGAGGTACTGAGTTCGAACCCCAGTGCCGCCATAGGTATACCAACGACCTTTTTCTAATTAGTTGAACACTAACCGATGCTCTGACGGTGAGGGAAAACATGCATAGTCCAATCTGGTCAGGTTACCTTGTTGGCTGAGTCAAGCAGGTCAGACGGCAGTCGCTCCTTTGTAATTACCCAATCTGCCAAATCCCAGATCATAGTCAAAGTGAACCCCGGGCCACCGCGCGAGAGCAGAACCGGGATAGAGACGCCTATGTGGCTTAGTTTTAATTGAACTGTGTATTTGTCCAAGCATATTTCATCATTTCTATTTAGGTTTATAGTGACGAATGGATAACTGGCTATGGTGTGCCACAGGGCAGTATCTTAGATCCAAGGATACTGCCCTGTGGCACACCTCACCCTTACTACCCTGTGGTACACCTAAGACTTTGGACATATTCACATATTATTACGTATTGCCACCGGTCAATATTGTTGATAGCGCCTAAGTGTGGTTTATTAACTTATGGTTGATAATATAACGAGTTTCAATCGTGTTCATTAAAGCTTATCACTTAGTCGCAACGTGATAACAATAGTTATTTGTGGCACATATTAATTAAATCTAAAACAGTGGCGAATACTATCGTAGCTATTATTATGAAAGTGTATGTTCATCTGTCTGTTTTGAAACTCTTGCTGCTACGTAACCAGCAGAATGTACGAATAATGAAGATGATGGAAAAGAAAGGTGAAGGAAAGAATGAACGTATGAAGAATTATTTTTCTTACTACGAAATAAGTTTCGGAAAATAATGATTTTAATATTATAATGTCAAACACTGGCTGGGAGCTCATTCTACATCCGCAGCCCACAATATTAACAGTTTCATTGTCATTGTTACAGATATGGCGTCCGGTAAAAGGAAAACTCTCCGCCAAGACAACCACCGACCACTAACCCAGTCTTCCCCTGTCGTCGTGTGTTGAGAAAGGAGAAAAAAAAATGCTATCCGTCAAAATCCGTCCAAACAGAGAGGAGAAACCGAAACCGGACACTATAAAAAACCTGAAAATTAAAAAGAAAACCCACGAGCTTATTCGAAAATTGAATCAGGACGCTCTATAGTCGCCGTTTTAGATTGTCAAGTTTTTAAAATTCAAATTCGTTCGGAAAACAAACTGAAAGCTTTAAATCTTTTTGGATGAGAGTCCTCTTTTTATTAAAAAAAAATCTAATAGATGCCTTCTCTAGTTGGAGTAGTTTAACTGTTGTCGGTCCAAATCCTCCTAATAAATATGATAATAATTACTTCCCTTGTATAGTATACACAGTTGATGTTAATAATAATAACTTTGTAGTGGATTCTAATTTAAAACAGGTACGTAAATGCTTTTTTTCATAATTTATTATTTTTAAGTAAATATTATTTAATACCACCTACTCACAGACTATCCCACCTAATGGTAAGCGGTAACAGTCGCCTATTTCTCGCGGTGTGAAAAATTGGAAATTCTAATGTCGAAAGCGCGAGAATCGCCCCCAGAACATCTATGATTTGTGCACTTAGGTTAGGTGATTGGGTCACGACTCGTCTCTCAGGCCCGATTTTCATTGGTCAAGTATTTAGCGAAGTTGACAACTTCCCTGCGAGTGTATTCCCTGATCATTATAATCTGGACGCCTTCAAGGCTGGAGTGAATAGGCTGTTCCTAGACAGGCATTCTCCATCTTCGGCCGTATCGTCACTTAACATCAGGTGAGATGGCGATCATATAGGCATATAATTTATATAGGTCATATAGGCTAGTCAAAGTACATCCGTACATCGCACTGTCACTGTCACACGCCACTGTCGTTGACCAATGTAAACCAGCCATCACGATAAAGTATTTCCTATACGAATACTCGTAAGGAAGGCGAAGTTTAGGAGTTGGGTAATGCGTAAGAAATGTCTGACTCATACTTACAATTAGCTTTCCTAGAATTGAAATGTCTCCGGAATGCTATGACCAAAGATTTTGGACATCTATATACATAGTATAAATTCGAATCCCGCTCCGGCCATGTACCAATGACTGTTTTCTGAGTTATGTACATTAGTTGAATACTAACCGATGCTCTAACGGTGAGGGAAAACATCGTGATGAAACCTGCACATTCAGGCGACTGTATGTGTAATCATGATCCAATCTGGTCAGGTTCCCCTGGTAGCAGGGTCATGGAGGTCAGATGGCAGTCGCTCCACTGTAATTACCTGACCTGCCAAATCCTGGATCATGGTCAAGGCGGACCCCGGGCCCTCGTTCTCGAGAGCACAACCGGGATATTAACGCCAAGATGATTATTTTATTGTTTTATACATAGTATAAAACAAAGTCGCTTACCGCCGTCAGTCCCTACACTTAGATGGTTTTAACTACGCAACGGATTTTAATGCGGTTTTCAACAATAAAGTGATTCATGAGGCATGTTTATAAGCAAGAAGAAAAAAAGAGTAGGTAGAGTCAGCAAGGGTCCACTAGTAGCGTATAACGTTGAGCCCACTCACAGCTGAAGTCACAATCTATATTTAAGTTTCCTTTTTTGATGGTACATATAACTTGTCCAAAAGGACGGCGTTAAATTGTCAAATACCCCTACATAACCACTGCTATTGTCAAAATTGGTGGCCTTGGTCACATAATGTTTAAGCTTTTTGTATGACATTTAGTTCATTTGTATAATCTGTATCAACATTTATTACCGATGTAGAGTGGCGCTGTTGTGTCTAGCTTAGCTACATATCTAGCTATTTTTTTGTAGTTCCGCTGATAACCACGGGATTAGGAGTTATGACAGAGGGCTGTTGTAATTAAATAAAACAGTGGAAAATATTGAAGTAACGTTTAATTATTGTAAATAAATAAAAGAACAGGCGCAAGAGTGAGTTGGCGGGAATCGAATTGTCAAAAATGACATTGACTTGACAGGTTAACGTGCTTTTACGAATTATACATTGATTACGTTCGGAAATATGTTTATTGTACAACAGTGACAATATTCTCTATAGGTCGAGTCTCCATCTATGCTCTATGTCCAAAATATTTGGCTATGACCCCGTTCTAAATACAACAAATCCAGTAACTCTAATCCGATCTCAATCAAGCAACAATTGTACAGGTCAAAGTAGTTAATATTAGGTTTTATTGCTTAGTTTTTAGCCTTGTTTTACTTAACATTGCTTTATGTCATAACTCGCGACCCGCCCCGGCTTCGCACGGCTGTTATCGGGTTTTCTCTGTTATAATATACATGTATTGCACATAAATAGTAAACCTTCCTTTGAAATTCTGCATAGGGAGGCACGCGAATGGACGGTCCACCTGAGGGAAAGGGCCACCGTCTTCCAGGACATCTGTAACCCTGTAGACATGCCTTTTAAAGAACCCCATGTTAAAGTGCAAAAGAAAGACTTCGGCAGGGCTTATTCCACATCTAGCACGCGTGCGGTAAAAAGGCCCGCAATACCCGCACTCTGGTTGGATTAGTTAGTTGGATAAAATAAATAGTTAGTTAGTTTTAAAGTGCTTTTCCGTCTATTACAGTGTTAAAACAACACAGTCATGGAGAACCAAGAGGAGAAAAGCGGCACCGCTGAAGATCCTGCCCTTACCAGAAATAGAGTAAGAGCAAATAATATTGGTTCTTTTTTGTATGTTATACGGCGGACAAACCGACAAGCGGGCCACCTGATGGAAAGTTGTCACCGCCGCCAATGGACATCAGGAACACCAGGGACTGAAAGATTCCTTTTAAACGATCCCATGTCAGGGTCTAAAGGAAACATTGGCTGGGAGCTCATTCCACATTCGAATCGTGCGAGCGAGAAACGTTCTTACGAATCTTCACATGGAGACGTGTCTGAGTGTAGAATGTAAAATAAGTGTATTTAAAATATATATAAGTAGTTTATCAGTTTTCTGGCATTCATAAAACGAGCCTTCCTTACTTTGGGGCTAGATGGCGGTGTATGAATGGTCCAAGCATATTTATTTATTTATATGGGCAGCCCACTGCCCTTCAGCCTACTAACATCATCACGGCCCATAACAGACCACTGCACGACTTTGGGCCTCTCCCACGAAAGGGGAGGGTATGCCATAATCTCCACGTTTGGCCTGCCAAGCGTTGGAGAACGCAGTGTTATAAAAACATAACAATGGAAAATGAGCTGCCCATTTTCCACTCTACGGAGACTCTACATCTCTTGCCTCGAAAACATTAGTCGCCTTGTACGACACCCATGAGTGTAATGGGTTGGTGTTGTTCTACTCTGCCGGACACCACACGGCCGATAGGTACCAACATCGATACCTTAAATTGGACCCACAACTGAGTGGGACCCTTTTGCACTGGTCGCCGCGACATTACCTTCCCACGTAGAACAATGTATTTTTTTGTTTACTCCTTTTTTCTTGTATTATTATTTAAAAATTTGTTTATTTTTCGTCGTGTCGTGGTGTCTTGTGGCAATAAATTTCTTTATTCTTATTGAACGCTGTGAACACGCAGCGTGGGTAGGCCTTCCACAAGGTGGACCGACCGACGACCTGGTAAAGATCGCAGGTACCAGCTAGATGCGGAACGTACAGGGCCGGCCTTCGTTAAGATCTCTGGGGGAGGCCTATGCCCAGCCGTGGGCGTCTTCTGGCTGATTTGATGACGATGATTATTGTTATTCTTCGCAGAGCTTCAAATCAAAGCAACTAGTACGCAGTCAGGCGATCCGCGAGGCGGCGTCACCCCCGCGCACCGCATCCCCAGCTGACCCCACCCCACCGGACTCCCCTCCGGTCGACTGCTTGCCGGAAGTCCCACTGGATGATGGATACGAGGGGCCTGAGGAGGGCAGGGACGATGTCGATGTCGGTGAGTTTGCGTTGGAGCTGATGTTTTTATAATGTTTATAGTGATACTAGCTTTTGGCCGCGTTACCATTTTAAATGACCTCTGTATTGTGCTTACCCTAGCATATGCTTGTATTACGGGAAGGTCAAGCTGTACCTCTGGTTGTACCCAACCAAATTAGATAAAACACAGCTTAGATTTTAAGTTGGACCCCAAGCTACCAAACTTTAAAAACTCCATCAAAATCCATTCTGCGGTTTTTGCGTGATGCGCGCACAATAAAAAAAAAATATTGGGCCAGCTCACGTCTCCAGCATCTCACCCCGACAATTTTTTCTGTAAATTGTAAAAAATAACACATTTGAAGGGTATGTTCCGGGTTTCCTACCGCGTACCTTTTTTGACGAGTAGCCCGATATTTCGACGCAGTTGCATGCATTATTATGTTGTGAAGAAACAAGTCCCCAATCCTCCATTTTGCATAGCAGACACCGAGCGCGCCGACGCCGCCGACGTCGCGCGGTCGGCCGACGGCGAAGACGCCAGCGTCGGCAGCGCGAAGGCCAGCGACGAGGAGGGCAAGAAGGGGCAGCAGGTCGAGATACAGGTCGGTGGAATCTCTAGGCTTCAGCGATTTTTTTTTAATCTACGCAGCGAGCAGACTGCCCACCTAATGGAAAGCGGTAACTGTCTGGGAATTAGCTCTATAATTTTTTTTCTATTCTACGTACAAACGAGCAGGCAACCCACCTGATGGTGAGCGGTAACTGTCGCCCATAACTTTGTCGACTTTGAAAGAAGTTGAAACGAACTGAAGTGTAGATATTAAGTTTAAAGTTTGTATTTCATGTGTTAGTATATGTAATAATTTGTATGTGTATATTTATAAACATGGGCTTTAGTTGCCTGAAGTAAATGAATAAATAACAAAAAAATTGCATGTAGGTTGCAGGCAACAAAAATGTAGAACGGCAGGTGCGTTGTCACTGTGAGGACTAAGATGAAATGCCTCATGCCTGTAATTGCGCTGGCTACCGTATCCTTCAAACCGGAACACAACGCAAGCATTGTTGCTTGGCGGCAGAAATAGATAAGGCGGTGGTACTCCCAGGCGGACTCCTCAGGCTTGACAGAGTCCTACTACCTGATAAAATATTACTAGGCCGTAACAGTCCAATGCTGTTCTTGAGTTTTTGTATCACTTGCGAGCTACGGCAATGACAAGCCATGAGCACAGCTCGATAGTCTAGTTGCCTAGAATTGTTTTTATTTCTGCATTTGTAAGGAGCAAAACAAAATTTATAATACTTTAACAATACCACAAAGACAGTTTAGACAAAAGTTATGTAAATGGCTAACTGACCAAATTTTCTATAGTATTAAGGATTTTTTAAACTTTAAATAATGACAAATTGATATTAAAACTCAAAATTGTGGCAAAGTTATAGAATTTAAAATTTTGCATGCCGTTAATTGGTGAGATGTTTTGTTCTAGTTTTAAATATTGGGACCTTACCCATGGCTCGAGCAAATAAAGAATTTGTACTTGTAAAAAAATAATATTAAGCAAGATATGAACGTTTGAAATTCCTAATTAGACAGGGCGGGCGATGTAAATCCGTGACGTCACGGTTGAGTATCGGCATTTAAAGTGCACGTAAATTCCGTTTATGCGAGATGAAGGACACAATCATCTTTAAGATCTAAAAGTATCGTGTTTTTTAATCGATTTTAATTTTAAAGTCTAACTATATAGGTTTAAAGCCATTTTCTTATTTCGTTCATAAAGATGACATATTGAGTCTTACTTATCATCCCTATTTCGATACACAGACATCCAAGTCTAAGGGCGCAAAAAGTTAAACTAAATCAATCTGGTCTAGCTTTGTTTCCAATAGTGTCACACTCTGCTGTACGGAAATTGTAATAGAGCTCTATTACTAGGCTTGGAAGGTCCATATTTGAATGAGCGAAATTACTATAGTTCGTGCCAAATAGATTGGCAGTAGTGGTCATTGATTTGTCGTGTTTGTTACAAAGCTTTTGCCTCTGTCTGTCGATTGGGGAAGGTAGAGACCATGGACCGCCACTTTGCTCTGTCCTAACACAACTTAATAGCCTCGCATATATTTACAATTCTTTTCATACAGCTCCAGCTTATTGAGAACTTTACTGGTCTAATCAGTGAAATTCTGGGTCGTTCTTTTTAAAGGCCGCTTTTCCAAATTCGCGCTGCATACCTCTTTCGTCAATATTCTTTCATCCATTCGCTCTACATGCCCGAACCATCTCAACATTCCTCTTTCTATTTTTGCCACTGCATCCATCATTCATGCCACACCTTTGCACGGATCACTCTTATTTTTCACCCTATCACTCAATTTCACTCCACAATTTCCTTAGGGACCTCATTTCCACCGCATTTATTCTACTTTCAGTGCTCCCAATACCCAATGAAAAGTAGGCGACACACGTACGAATTTAAAGTACGCGGTTTTTAAGTTCGCGAACTTACTCGGTACGACGTCGGTGACAGACGTACGAACTTAAAGTACGCGGTTTTTAAGTTCACGAACTTATCCGGCCCGCTTTTTTATGCATTCAGTAAATTATTCGAGTCAATAGCTTCGAATATCAGTCACTTTCGCAACAGAAAACCATAAAGTTAATTAAAATTTAACTAATTTCATGCACAAAACACAACAGCACGAGATACATTGCAAAAAAAATAGCGGCTCGCGGCCCTGACAGACGTGGCGAGCCGAAGCCGCGAGCTACGAGCAAAAATCAAACATGTTGGTTACTCGGTGGTTTAAAGTACACGTACTTAGGCTGACACATGAGGTCGTCGAGCCACAATTTCTCGTACTTACTCGCACGTCTGTCAGCCACTAAAAAGAACAGTTTAAAACAGTCTTCATATATTTTTCATGAGATAATGCCAGAGGTCAACACACTATTCCCAATCCATTTGGTCCGAACTACTCTTATAGCTATGGATTTTACCGCCGCGTACCTTTGCTTACAAGTAGGTTGATATTTTGACGCAGTTGCATGCCTCATGGCAGTCGTCCCGCGACCGTGAGGGTCCCGTGTGGGTACTATTTGTGTAAACGACTGTTTGTTTCTAAATAAAGAAAAAGAAAATGTGCTCGCTACAGCTACGGATCATTGCTCCCCAGATAACCGGCGCATCAGCGCCCTGGTCCCCGCCAAGAGTCCGCGCCCGGCGCTGGGCGCTGGCGGGCCGCCGCGGCCTGCCGCCCGGCCCGCGGCGCGCGTGCGTCTGCGGCGCCTGCGGGGACTGCCCGCACTGCCGGT
Source organism: Blastobasis adustella (assembly GCA_907269095.1). Classification (NCBI taxonomy): domain Eukaryota; kingdom Metazoa; phylum Arthropoda; class Insecta; order Lepidoptera; family Blastobasidae; genus Blastobasis; species Blastobasis adustella. The sequence continues at coordinate 1,810,750 of OU026142.1, forward strand.
GAGTGACCCCACACCTTAGGGCGCCCGGCCCGCGGCCTGCCGCCCGGCCCGCGGCGCGCGTGCGTCTGCGGCGAATGCGGGGACTGCCCGCACTGCCGGTGAGTGACCCCACACCTTAGGGCGCCCGGCCCGCGGCCTGCCGCCCGGCCCGCGGCGCGCGTGCGTCTGCGGCGCCTGCGGGGACTGCCCGCACTGCCGGTGAGTGACCCCACACCTTAGGGCGCCCGGCCCGCGGCCTGCCGCCCGGCCCGCGGCGCGCGTGCGTCTGCGGCGAATGCGGGGACTGCCCGCACTGCCGGTGAGTGACCCCACACCTTAGGGCGCCCGGCCCGCGGCCTGCCGCCCGGCCCGCGGCGCGCGTGCGTCTGCGGCGCCTGCGGGGACTGCCCGCACTGCCGGTGAGTGACCCCACACCTTAGGGCGCCCGGCCCGCGGCCTGCCGCCCGGCCCGCGGCCTGCCGCCCGGCCCGCGGCCTGCCGCCCGGCCCGCGGCCTGCCGCCCGGCCCGCGGCGCGCGTGCGTCTGCGGCGAATGCGGGGACTGCCCGCACTGCCGGTGAGTGACCCCACACCTTAGGGCGCCCGGCCCGCGGCCTGCCACCCGGCCCGCGGCCTGCCGCCCGGCCCGCGGCGCGCGTGCGTCTGCGGCGCCTGCGGGGACTGCCCGCACTGCCGGTGAGTGACCCCACACCTTAGGGCGCCCGGCCCGCGGCCTGCCGCCCGGCCCGCGGCCTGCCGCCCGGCCCGCGGCCTGCCGCCCGGCCCGCGGCGCGCGTGCGTCTGCGGCGAATGCGGGGACTGCCCGCACTGCCGGTGAGTGACCCCACACCTTAGGGCGCCCGGCCCGCGGCCTGCCGCCCGGCCCGCGGCCTGCCGCCCGGCCCGCGGCGCGCGTGCGTCTGCGGCGCCTGCGGGGACTGCCCGCACTGCCGGTGAGTGACCCCACACCTTAGGGCGCCCGGCCCGCGGCCTGCCGCCCGGCCCGCGGCCTGCCGCCCGGCCCGCGGCGCGCGTGCGTCTGCGGCGAATGCGGGGACTGCCCGCACTGCCGGTGAGTGACCCCACACCTTAGGGCGCCCGGCCCGCGGCCTGCCGCCCGGCCCGCGGCGCGCGTGCGTCTGCGGCGCCTGCGGGGACTGCCCGCACTGCCGGTGAGTGACCCCACACCTTAGGGCGCCCGGCCCGCGGCCTGCCGCCCGGCCCGCGGCGCGCGTGCGTCTGCGGCGCCTGCGGGGACTGCCCGCACTGCCGGTGAGTGACCCCACACCTTAGGGCGCCCGGCCCGCGGCCTGCCGCCCGGCCCGCGGCCTGCCGCCCGGCCCGCGGCGCGCGTGCGTCTGCGGCGAATGCGGGGACTGCCCGCACTGCCGGTGAGTGACCCCACACCTTAGGGCGCCCGGCCCGCGGCCTGCCGCCCGGCCCGCGGCGCGCGTGCGTCTGCGGCGCCTGCGGGGACTGCCCGCACTGCCGGTGAGTGACCCCACACCTTAGGGCGCCCGGCCCGCGGCCTGCCGCCCGGCCCGCGGCGCGCGTGCGTCTGCGGCGAATGCGGGGACTGCCCGCACTGCCGGTGAGTGACCCCACACCTTAGGGCGCCCGGCCCGCGGCCTGCCGCCCGGCCCGCGGCCTGCCGCCCGGCCCGCGGCGCGCGTGCGTCTGCGGCGCCTGCGGGGACTGCCCGCACTGCCGGTGAGTGACCCCACACCTTAGGGCGCCCGGCCCGCGGCCTGCCGCCCGGCCCGCGGCCTGCCGCCCGGCCCGCGGCCTGCCGCCCGGCCCGCGGCGCGCGTGCGTCTGCGGCGAATGCGGGGACTGCCCGCACTGCCGGTGAGTGACCCCACACCTTAGGGCGCCCGGCCCGCGGCCTGCCGCCCGGCCCGCGGCCTGCCGCCCGGCCCGCGGCGCGCGTGCGTCTGCGGCGCCTGCGGGGACTGCCCGCACTGCCGGTGAGTGACCCCACACCTTAGGGCGCCCGGCCCGCGGCCTGCCGCCCGGCCCGCGGCCTGCCGCCCGGCCCGCGGCGCGCGTGCGTCTGCGGCGAATGCGGGGACTGCCCGCACTGCCGGTGAGTGACCCCACACCTTAGGGCGCCCGGCCCGCGGCCTGCCGCCCGGCCCGCGGCCTGCCGCCCGGCCCGCGGCGCGCGTGCGTCTGCGGCGAATGCGGGGACTGCCCGCACTGCCGGTGAGTGACCCCACACCTTAGGGCGCCCGGCCCGCGGCCTGCCGCCCGGCCCGCGGCGCGCGTGCGTCTGCGGCGCCTGCGGGGACTGCCCGCACTGCCGGTGAGTGACCCCACACCTTAGGGCGCCCGGCCCGCGGCCTGCCGCCCGGCCCGCGGCGCGCGTGCGTCTGCGGCGCCTGCGGGGACTGCCCGCACTGCCGGTGAGTGACCCCACACCTTAGGGCGCCCGGCCCGCGGCCTGCCGCCCGGCCCGCGGCCTGCCGCCCGGCCCGCGGCCTGCCGCCCGGCCCGCGGCGCGCGTGCGTCTGCGGCGAATGCGGGGACTGCCCGCACTGCCGGTGAGTGACCCCACACCTTAGGGCGCCCGGCCCGCGGCCTGCCGCCCGGCCCGCGGCCTGCCGCCCGGCCCGCGGCGCGCGTGCGTCTGCGGCGCCTGCGGGGACTGCCCGCACTGCCGGTGAGTGACCCCACACCTTAGGGCGCCCGGCCCGCGGCCTGCCGCCCGGCCCGCGGCCTGCCGCCCGGCCCGCGGCGCGCGTGCGTCTGCGGCGCCTGCGGGGACTGCCCGCACTGCCGGTGAGTGACCCCACACCTTAGGGCGCCCGGCCCGCGGCCTGCCGCCCGGCCCGCGGCGCGCGTGCGTCTGCGGCGCCTGCGGGGACTGCCCGCACTGCCGGTGAGTGACCCCACACCTTAGGGCGCCCGGCCCGCGGCCTGCCGCCCGGCCCGCGGCGCGCGTGCGTCTGCGGCGCCTGCGGGGACTGCCCGCACTGCCGGTGAGTGACCCCACACCTTAGGGCGCCCGGCCCGCGGCGCGCGTGCGTCTGCGGCGCCTGCGGGGACTGCCCGCACTGCCGGTGAGTGACCCCACACCTTAGGGCGCCCGGCCCGCGGCCTGCCGCCCGGCCCGCGGCGCGCGTGCGTCTGCGGCGCCTGCGGGGACTGCCCGCACTGCCGGTGAGTGACCCCACACCTTAGGGCGCCCGGCCCGCGGCCTGCCGCCCGGCCCGCGGCCTGCCGCCCGGCCCGCGGCCTGCCGCCCGGCCCGCGGCGCGCGTGCGTCTGCGGCGAATGCGGGGACTGCCCGCACTGCCGGTGAGTGACCCCACACCTTAGGGCGCCCGGCCCGCGGCCTGCCGCCCGGCCCGCGGCCTGCCGCCCGGCCCGCGGCGCGCGTGCGTCTGCGGCGCCTGCGGGGACTGCCCGCACTGCCGGTGAGTGACCCCACACCTTAGGGCGCCCGGCCCGCGGCCTGCCGCCCGGCCCGCGGCGCGCGTGCGTCTGCGGCGCCTGCGGGGACTGCCCGCACTGCCGGTGAGTGACCCCACACCTTAGGGCGCCCGGCCCGCGGCCTGCCGCCCGGCCCGCGGCGCGCGTGCGTCTGCGGCGCCTGCGGGGACTGCCCGCACTGCCGGTGAGTGACCCCACACCTTAGGGCGCCCGGCCCGCGGCGCGCGTGCGTCTGCGGCGCCTGCGGGGACTGCCCGCACTGCCGGTGAGTGACCCCACACCTTAGGGCGCCCGGCCCGCGGCCTGCCGCCCGGCCCGCGGCCTGCCGCCCGGCCCGCGGCCTGCCGCCCGGCCCGCGGCGCGCGTGCGTCTGCGGCGAATGCGGGGACTGCCCGCACTGCCGGTGAGTGACCCCACACCTTAGGGCGCCCGGCCCGCGGCGCGCGTGCGTCTGCGGCGCCTGCGGGGACTGCCCGCACTGCCGGTGAGTGACCCCACACCTTAGGGCGCCCGGCCCGCGGCCTGCCGCCCGGCCCGCGGCGCGCGTGCGTCTGCGGCGCCTGCGGGGACTGCCCGCACTGCCGGTGAGTGACCCCACAAACTCAACATTTCTTTATTGAGTAGGGAGGGAACACACAGTGACATGTTGGCCGCCACATGGCTGGAGCACACCTACCCCACGCCGGACCGTGTCCGGCAATACCAGACAGAGCCGGTCAGTGCCCGACAATGTCAAGCAGAGCCAGACCGCGCCCGACATAATATATAAGAACCTATACTATACTTAAGAAAACTGTTAAAAGGTAACACGTTTGTTACTTTTTTATTTTTTGCGCCTGACGCAATGGAAATGAACACCCTTCGATATAGCGGTTGGGAGGGAGGAGGTGAACTCTCATGTGTACCAGCCGACCGGCCGGACTGGTTATGCACGAATCGCCAAAAAGGGACCTTGGCGCATACGGTGCTCCCAGACCTGTAGCCGGGAAGGCTTTCCAGGTAGGGACGGGGTGCGCACCGTTTGTTAATTTGAAAACAGACGTACATTCTCAGCTGTTCCCCAAAAACAGGGCCCCTAGTCTAGCCTACATAATAATGAAACGAATTTTCACCTCCACAGTGGCCGACGATGGAAACCCACGTTCGAGGATTCGGGGATAGTGATATCAGACGACTGCCCCGACTGGTCCGATGGCGAGGCGCCCGGTAAGCATTTTGAGCTCTATCACTAGGGTGTGAAAGTCGAAGTTTGCTTGGCATAATTTATGGCGGTAACTGGATTTGTGTCTCTGTTTTTAACGCTAAAAATGAGGAGCTTTGTAAGTTTGACGTAGGTATACAGATACTCACGTCTTATAACTAGTATTTGTCTGTGGCGACAAAACTCCCGAACGGATGGACCGAATTCGATGATGGACGAATTTGAAAGTCAGTTTAATCGAGATGGTTGTCAGCTTTGTTTCGTTGAAATCGGTTTAGTAGTTTAGGAAATATTTGAGTTTAAGTAAACTTTGTCGGGGGTTATCCCACTTTTTCTGTCGGTTATTGACGTAACAGTTATTCGGAGATATGGATATCTGACGACGATACGACCACTGATGGAGCGTCGGTGGCCTAATGGTTAAGAGGTCCGACTTGTAAGCGTTTGGCACCGAGTTCGATCTCATATGCCGTCATGTACCAATGACCTTTTCTGAGTTATGTACATTAGTTGAATGCTAACCGCTGCTCTTACGGCGAGGGAAAACATCGTGATGAATCCTGCACATTCAGGCGACTGAATGTGTAACCACATTCCCCTGTTAACTAGGTTACAGGAAGGTCAGATGGCAGTCGCACCACTGTAATTACACCTGCACGGCTATCCCAAGTGTTTCCGCGACGCGATATGATGACGATGATGATGATTTGATTCTTCTCTGCCGGTCGCTACATTGCCATTTGCGCTAGACTTTAATGACGAAAGATTGATTGATTGATTTATTTAAATATTGCAAACTTAACAGTGATTACATCAAGATGTATATTAATATAAATACAAACTTCTACAGCCAATTACCAAGTTTGACATATCGCTCATTTGGAGAAACAAAGACAAAACTGCATGTTTAGCGATTTTATTTTATATTTTTTTATTTATTTTATTGTAAGTTAAGGAAAAATCCAAATATTTGTTGAAAGTACTTTTCCTTAACTTACACTTACATCTAAAACTTTGATTGCTTCTCCTGTAAAATCGCAAAGATGCAGTTTTGTCTTTGTTTCTCCAAATGAGCGATATTACATTTTAAATTATACCGTGATTATAACAAGTAGAAATGATTAAAAATATTATTTCATGAATCTATTGGTATGCATGCACTATAAATGTGTGTATGAGGAAATTAGGGTATTGTGTGTGTATATGTGTGTGTGTGTGTGTATGTGTGTAATAGTGACGTGTGTGGTGTATGTTAATCTGCTCTATTAAGCTTCAGTATCAAACAAGGGCAAGTTGTCAATAACAAAACTGATGAATCTGTTACGTGACATGAAGAATATATCAGCGATCCTCATAAGTTTGAATAATTCGATGCAACACGGAATGTCTCGCATAGTTGGAGCGAGCGGAACCAGCGTAAAGGCAGCGCATGTGCCTAGTGCGAGTAGAAAAAGCACATAAACCGACACGCTCTATTAGCCCAGGACAGTCCACCATGGCGTTTATTATATCAAATAGTAGCTTCATGTCGCCAATTAAACGTCTATTCTCGAGGGAAAGCATATTATATTATTTCTTGTATGTCTAGGAGGCATTCTACTATATAAGTAGTTTATTAGTTACCTAACACCCATAACACAAGTTATGCTTAGGTACTTTGGGGCTAGATGGCGCTGTGTGAATTTGTCCAAGCATATTTAATTATTTATTTATTCGCGGATTTGTAAAATAATGTCTGTTTATCTGTTCAGGTATGAACAAAAACGGAACTAAGAAGGCTGTGAGCCTCGACTCTGATGAGCCGACGTTCTACTGCAGGTAAGTTTTCGTCATTCTTCATTTACACTACAGGGTAACTTCAAATCGTGATGATGGCTAGGTCAACTATTTTTAAATGTCCGTCAGATTATGAAAAAATATTAGATGCGTATTTTTTTTTCTTATCAAATATTAAATAAATAAAATAAATAAATATCATTTATTTCAAGTTTCACAGACTCATATTATCATTACATTTCATTAATAATTATAGTTCACAATAATAAATACATTCATCTTCAGAACCACAACGTCACTTCAGAATTAATTCATGTCACAATCATAAGTCAGCCTTTAAATAATATGTATTGCATGTCAAAATATGGAGATCAATTTATTATAAGTAGGTACAGAATCAATAACAACGTGAAATAAAATAAAATTTTGAATATAAAAATGTCAGAATGAAATAAAAATTGTAATGTAACTAATTAATGCAATCATCATTTTCTGTCAGGCATCTGTAAAGCGATATGTCTGGCACAACATTTCCCAATTATGTGGTAGTCCATCTTAGCTTTATTGATTTGTATTTTCGTAATTTACACTGCAGGGTGACTTCAAACAGGGATGATGATTAGGTCAACATATTTGTAAATTCTAATGAGTCCGTCAGTTAGATTCTGAAGAAATATTAGACACGTATTTTTTTGTTTATCAAATCAAGATAAAATTACAAAGATAAAGCTTATCAAAGTTTCGAAATGGGGGCTCGCGACTGCACTTCAGAGTAAAATTTCACCTCAGGCGTGACGTGACGCAACATTTCAACACATTGTATCGGCGTTATTTTTTGTTTAAGTAACTAAAAGAATGCGTGTCCAATATATTTTGATAATGTACTTTTTAGTCAGTTTAGAGCCGAGCGGTTAGAGTATCCGACTCGTAAGCCAGAGGTCCCGGGTTCGAATCTCGCTCCGGCCATGTACCAATGACTTTTTCTGAGTTATGTACATTAGTTGAATACTAACCGATGCTCTTACGGTGAGGGAAAACATCGTGATGAAACCTGCACATTCACTGGATGTGTAACCATGACCAATCTGGTCAGATTCCCCTGCTAGCAGGGTCATGGAGGTCAGATGGCAGTCGCTCCACTGTAATTACCTGACCTGCCAAATCCTGGATCATGGTCAAGGCGGACCCCGGGCCCTCGAGCGCGAGAGCACAACCGGGACATTAACGCCAAGATAATTATGATGACTTTTTAGTCAATTTCTCAGTCATCATCGCTATCGATGATATCAAGGGGTACCTTTTGCATGTGTCAGTGATAACAAACAACTTTTACTATGGCAACAACGCTAACATCGCAAAAAAAAACCAGCTGTTTCCTACATTTTGGCAGAATTCGTTTTTAGCTGTGTACGAATAAGCTGATTTTCTTTCGCGATGGAAAGGGAAGATGTGAATTAGTGAATGGTGTCTGAGAAAACTTTTTTTTTCATCAACAGATGCCCCGAAAGGAAAGAGAAACCAAATAATATTTCATTGAACAGAACTGATTCAGGTGAGTCAACCACTAACACTCGTGGGTGTCGGACAAGGCGACTAATGTTTTCTAGGCAAAAGATCTAGTCTCCGTAGGCTGGAAAATGGGCAGCAGTGTTTCCATTGTTATATTTATAACACTGCGATCCCCAACCTGCCAAGCGTGGAGATTTTTTTTTTAATTATTCATGGGCATGGGCATTTGATCTCAACTCACCTGATGGAAAGCGACGGTGAGGTCAAACATGTAGCATGCGTGCCTAGAAGATACCTATTCACTCTTGATTTGAAGACTCCAAGGTTATACTTAGATTACGGCAATTATCTCCCCTCTCGTGGGAGACGCCCCAAGTCCTCCACTAGACTGTTACGGGCTGTGATGATGATGATAATGATGATGATGCCACCCCCCCCAGACGAGTCATCCGAGCCCTCCGGCCCCGAGCTGGTGGGGTTCCTCCAGCAGACGTTGAACAAGAGTCCGCGCGACCGCACCGCGCTGCTTAGGATTGAGAAGGAGCTGCATTCGCTGGTTATGGACGCCGGGTGAGATGGCTACTCGTTTGACAGATATACACATACATTTAACATAATAATAATAAAACAACGAAGACCGTCACGAGGCTCTGAACTGTCTCCGGGTCAGCTGGTATATCCTGGACAAGGTCTAAATGTCGTTTAACGATCGCTTTTGTCAATTTTATAATGCTTATGTCAAATCCATATTTCTTTCTATTCTGATGTCGATCACGAAAATAGAATGCCCTTCTTCTAGGTTGTTGCTGTTTTGCTGGGCAATTGGCTATCGCAGTAGACAACTGAATTTGACATATAATACTAATACACTACTCTACTTTTATAGACACTAATGCCAGTGGCCAACGTAGATGGCGTAGTGTAGACTTTTTAATGTCAAATTCAGTTGTCAACTGTTCGCTCGATGATCTATTTGAAGCCTCAGATATAATAGGACCACGATAAGTCCGTATTGACTGACAATAGTAAAAATTATTAAGTGTAGCTATGGCAATAATCTGGGGATAATCTGTTCTTGTCAGTCCTTCTTGTAAAAATTCAGTTATTTGGTCACTATTTGCTTGAACTTTTACTTTTAGTTTGTCTAAATTATTAATCATGCTGAAAATTATCTCCCGCACTTCCTTTTTAATTGTTTTGCCCATTATTTAATAATATTTTTCATAACTCACGAAAATGAACATACCTACAGAAATCAAATTGTTATGACTTTTATGAATGACGTTTAAGCTTGGCATAAGTTGCCATACAGAGATTTTTTTTTACTTTAGCCGTACGCTTTAGAGACTCTGCCAAGGCTGAAGAAGCTAACCAGGTCATGGTCCCTTAGCCGCTGTTCCAGGTAGCTCACTATCTAGACTAGGCTGTTATACAGCTGATCTAGCCAAGGCGCAAATCGCTTCTTAGCGATCCAATTGCAATTATATCTATTCTATCGCGAAAATAGAATGCCCTTCCCTAAGATGCTGTCCTAATTGGCAACGGTCGTGCGACCATGGTCGTACGACGGACGTCGCAGATACGTCTTTGTCAATAGGAGACCTCAAACCCGCGTGTCACACTACCGTTGCCACATAGGACAGCGCCTTCGGTTGCTGCTGTCCTGGTGGCCCGTCTGACCGTGTGTCGAGCGACCAACCCTAACCGGACCACGGTCCTTTCCAGCCGCTGCGTGGTCCGCTTCCCGGCGATGGGTTCGTACGGCCGGTTGCTGGTCCACCGCGCCGCCGCGCTGTTCCAGCTCACGCACTTCCTCGACAAGAACGCGCGGAACGCGGTCATCGTTACTAAGAGCGGTGAGTGGATATATACACACATACATACATACACACACAAACACAAACACATACAGAACATTGTAAGGACGGGAGTATTCGGAAGAAATTAAGAGACGTCTTGTCATTAAACATACAAGTGTAAATAATTAAAAAAGATGATAAGCATAGGTTCTACAACATCACGCCTTTTTCAGCCTCATCAGCCTATCTCCACTGTTGGACGTTGGCCTCCCTTATTAGTTCTCTATACTTTTATTAAAAAGAGCAAACGTTTGTGAGTTTGTTTGTTAGGGGTGATTACAGAAACTATTGAATCGATTTTAAAAATTCTTCCCAGATTCCACAAGCTTAGTGCACGTGTTAGAAAGTTCCTCTGAACTTTGGCTCGCAACCATTTTGTTACCAAGGTGTATGAATCGACCGGGATGTCGTTGTCTTCACCTGCCTTTTCAAATCCTGACGAAAAAAGTGACACGAGTGTTTAACTTGTGTACCTGAGGCATCATATCTCCCGAACGGATGGATCGATTTGGTTTTCTGTATTCGAAATCCAGTTTTAATGTAGTTGGTTCCTAGCTTTGGTTCATTAAATAAATGCAGTTTTGTCATTGGCATTTCAACCTTTATGTGCTTGTGTTTTAAATGAACTTAACTGCCGTTGAATTGTGTAATGAACTAATAAATAAATAAATTCGTTTCATTAGTTTAAAAACGATTTGAGTTTATGTAAACTCGTGGTTCTGTTGACCTGATGATATCATCTACGCGATCGAAAATGGAGTATGTCTATCTGGAATATATTTATAGCAGGTAGACCATAGCGGGATATCCCGTTCGAATTGAAGCCATCCGTTCCTAGCTTTGTTTCATTAAAATGGTTTCAGTAATGTGTAAACTTGGTCAATTCTCATCCATCATATACCACCAGTCACCACAACTGTACTCTCTCTCCCCCCAGGCACCGCGGGCGGCCGCATCCCATGCACGTCGTTCCGCGCGTGGTGCACCGCCGCGTTCCCGCCCGCCGCCGGCAGCCCGCCGCGGCCCGGCAGCGGCGCCGGCGGCGATATAAGGGCCAAGTGAGTGACTACACTACACTTCACTACGCTACACTACACTACACTACACTACACTACACTATCCTACAGTACCTTACACTACCCGACATTATCTGGACTATCCTAGGGCGGCATGGAGTGCTTTAGCGGCTGTATAGAACGATAGATACTAACGTCTAGGCGTATTGGTGTGCCTCAAGGCACTAAGGCGTATTGGTGTGCCCCAAGGCTCTCGGCGTGCCTCAAGGTAGCATTCTCGGCCCTAGGACAGCTTAGGGCGGTATTGCAGCGATAGAAACTGGCTACTCTAAGGCGTATTGGCGTGCCGTAAGGTAGCAGTCTCGGCCCTCGGACAGTTTAGGGCTGTATTAGCAGCACCACCCCTGGACTCGACACGGTATTAGCAGCAATAGACACTGGCTACTCTAAGGCGTATAGGCGTGCCGCAAGGTAGCATTCTCGGTCCTTGGACAGCTTAGGGTTTAGAACGACAGACCGGTGCCTCTAAGGCGTATTGGTGTGCCTCAAGGTAGCATTCTCGGCCCTAGGACAACATAGGACGGTATTAGCAGCTCCACCACTGAACTCGACACGGTATAAGCAGCAATAGACACTGGCTACTCTAAGACGCCATTGGTGTGCCGCAAGGTAGCATTCTCGGCCTTGACTACTCTAGGGTGGTATTAGTTGCACCGCCGCGTTCCCACCCGCCGCCGGCAGCCCGCCAAGGCCCGGCAGCTGCGCCGGCGGCGATATAAGGGCCAAGTGAGTGACTACACTACACTATCCTACCTTATCTGGACTATTCTAGGGCGGCATGGCGCGGTATTAGCGGCTGTCTAGAACGATAGACACAGGTGTCTAGGCGTATAGGCGTCCCTCAAGGCTCTAAGGCGTGTTTGTGTGCCGCAAGGTAGCGTTCTCCGTCCTAGGACAGCTTAGGGTATAGACAGGTGCCTCTAAGACGTATTGGAGTGCCTCAAGGCTCTAAGGCGTATCGGCGTGCCTCAAGGTAGCATTCTCGGCCCTAGGACAAAAATAAACAAATGTTTCTAAGATGTATTGGTGTGCTTCAAGGCTCTAAGGCGTATCGGCGTGCCCCAAGGCAGCATTCTCAGCACCACCCTGGACATGCTGCGCGATCGCTTTGTTTTTGTCGGCATAATTGTCTTTGGTCGCTAGTACGCCATATTAGTTTACAAATTAAAACAACTCAGTCTGAACGCAAAATATACACTTTATTTTTCACCACCCCCATCTCCCCCACAGATCGATCCTGAAACGCAGCGGCGCCACCCTGGACTCGACTGGCAGCAATGGCGTCGGCGTGCGCTCTCGGAGCCTTGAGCAACGCGAGCGGGACTACGAGCGAGTGAGACGGCGGATATTCAGCACGGTGGGTGCGAGCGGGACGGGAGATAATCGGCAATATATTCAGGTTACACTAATGGGGTGCCGCAAGGCAGCATTCTTAGCCCTGACTAGTCTAGGGCAACCTCGACACGTATTTTTTTATTTAGCATATCATAAAAAAGTTACAAAGAGCAACTTTCAAAGTTTTTTGACGTCACTTTGTAGCGAAATTTGACCTTAGCCGCGATGTCACGCAATATTGCCACGCATTGTATCGCCGCGACGTGTTGTCGACTGCATGAAACTTTTTCACGCACTTCTTGAAGAAGTGCCTGTTGTACTGGCTTGCAAAAATCTTAACAAGAAACTAACCTAAGAGTGTATCTGTCGATGAAAGTTCCACCTAAGACCATTCTGGTTTCCAGCTCGGAGGACGAATTCCCTGTCGACTAATCATTTAATCGTCATTGTTCGTCTGGACCATGATCCAGGATTTGGCAGATCAGGTAATTACAGTGGAGCGACTGCCGTCTAACTTCCGTGACCCTGTTAACAGGGGAACCTCACCAGATTGGATCATGGTTACACATGCCTGAATGTGCAAGTTTCATCACGATGTTTTCCCTCACCGTAAGAGCATCGGTTGGTATTCAACTAATGTACATAACTCATACCCAGTGCTACGGTATCTCTTGGTTTCCGTTACATCACTGGCTGGTCTTACGTAATTTTAAATAATTATAATTTACTGTACTCACCTTAGGTTAAGGATGTAATATGGAACCGAATAAAGTGCTGTCTGTGTCTATGCCTTATGAGTCTCGCCTCTTAAACCATTAGGCCACCCGAATAAATACTTTTATACCACAAAGGTGGCAAACAAGCTTACAGCCCGCCTGATGGTAAGCAGTCGCCGCAGCCTATGGACGTTTGCAATACCAGGGGCATCACCCACGCGTTGCCGACCCCGTAATAACCTTTTCACCCCTTCCTTGAAGAACTCCATGTTGTACTCTCCAGGTAGTTCATTCCACAGCCTTAGTGTACGTGGGAGAAAGTTCCTTTGGAAACGCACAGTTCGCCCCCATTTGGCTCCCAAGGTGTGAGGATGAACTCCCTGTCGGTGGCGAGCGGTGCGATGATAGAATGTTATTAAAGCTTGATCGGAGACAGAGGTGACCTGTCTAGTTCTGCGTTTTATGTATCAAATAGTATTCTGTGACATAATTCGAATGTTGCCAACAATGGGACATGGATAAGAATGCTTGGGTGTCGTACAAGGCGACTAATGTTTTCGAGGCAAAATATCAAGAGTCTCCGTAGTCTGGAAAATGGGCAGCAGCATTTTCCATTGTTATATTTCAACACTGCGATCTACAACCCGCCTGCCAAGCGTGGAGATTAAGACAATAACCTCCCCTTTCGTGGGAGAGGCCCTAAGTCCTGCAGTGGACTGTTACGGGCTGTGATGAAAAAGAAACGAACATGTCCCGATTGTGAAATTAGAATAATGATGTTTCGAAAAAAGACCTAGCGCCTTCCTTTATGGAATTATGATTCCTGTCAAATAAGTTAACATTTGACGTAGTAGACATTGTCACCAAACTTTGACAGTATGAATCGACTAATTTTAAATGGTGTACAATAACGAAGGCAGCTTATTAAGGTTATAGACTACTCAATAGCGTCAAGTTATATTTCCTCTATAATATGGTTTATTATTGCCAGTAAAATAAATTTAGTATGCTAATTTTTCCGCAAGCTGTCAAAGTAACCTGAAGTCGTGGTACCCCTATAAACTATATGAAATCTGCTCCATCCAGGATAACTGCACATCGCAGGAGGAGCCCCAATGGCCGTGGCAGGGCTCTGGTCCCGTGCGACTGCTGGCTCCAAACGATGGACGGAATAAGCTGCTCAAGGTAAGCTACCATATATTATACACATGCCTAAGTACCCTATACGTTTTGATAAAGTTGCATTGTGAGTATCAAGTTGTACGACAACTTTGATACTCACCAAGTTACTTTATCGTAATTTCTAGGGCAGTTACCGATGACATATAAAAAAAAAAAAAAAACTAACACAGCGCCATCTAGCCCCAAACTAAGCAAAGCTTGTGCTATGCTTAGTTTGGGGCTATGGTGCTAAATTACTGATATACTACTTAAATACTTATTATACATAGAACACCCAGACCCGTAACAGAAATTAAAATTCATCATTTCAATTTCTGCCCGGCCGGGAATCGAACCCGGGACCCCTTGCGTGGCAGCACGGCATGTTGACCATTGAGCCACTCAGGTCGTCAATCATGAAATTTAGCAATAAGTTATTTATAAAGGTCTTACAGAAGAAGTAAAGGGAAAACAAAGAAAATATGTTTATTAAAAATACATGTATATTTTTTCACACAATTTCCTAAGAAAAGGATAATTTACCTACCGCCAAAACCGAGATTGTTTTGCGCGTCCACGGTTGGGAATTTGAAAAGTGTGAAACGCAAAAGTTGTAGAGAATTTTGTGTGGATTACCCCAGTGTAAAAGTATTTTTGTTTTCGAGTTACAAACAAAAAACTGGACACAGTCCAGAAATTTCGAGATTCTTTGGCTAGTACTCAAACAAACAGTGCTGCCCATTTTGTTCTGGCAGACCTATGCCATCCTTTTTTCTTTATTGCCTAGGCAGGCACATGGTTCGACGGGCAATTTGATTGTGCGAGGCCACCGTCATCTAGGACATCTGCTACCCAAGGGGAGCAGATGTGATGCTAGCCTTTGAGGTGTCTGCAGACATGCCTATCGAAGAACCCCATCTTGCAGTGCAAAGGAAAGACTTCGGGAGGACTCATTTCACAACTTGCACATGTTCAGCAGTGGGACAATACTATTTTAAATAATATTGTGTTTCTGCCGGTGAGTAAGGTCTCCAGAGCTCCATGGGGTGGGGATTTGGGGAACCGTGGCTTTGGCAGTGGAGGGGCATTTGCCTTTTTGCCGCCAGTACACAGTACAGTTTTGTTATAGAGGTGGGCAACGCATTGAATAGAATAGAAATATTATATTTGCCTATAGTTTACAATCGATAATTACATTCGTTGTTTAATATACAAGACTTTTATAGGCAAAATGGTCCAAGACCCAGCGTATGGATGAGGGTGAAACCCACACCCGCTGGTATTCTGTCAAGGCCAGATTAAGACTAAACATTGATCACAATATTTAAAATAAATTACTTAGGCGATACTTAGGCGTACATTGGCGATACCCATGGTGTTGCTAATGTCTATAGGCAGCGCACCTTCCAGCAGGTGGCCCGCTTGCTTGTTGGCCTACCGTATAACACAAAAAAGTGGACGTCCCACAGCTAAAATAACGTTCATAGACTACTATTTTCTTCCCCCCCAGGTGCAATCTCTAGAGACGGCCTCCCCCCCCGGGGCCGGGCGCGGCGCGGTGGCCAAGAGCCACAGCTTCGGCGGCTACGGCGGCGCCGACCCGCCACGGCTGCTCAGCCGGCAAGGTGGGACAGCTACACACACACACACACACCACATAAAAACATACACACACTACATACATACATACGTTGTGGGATAAGCTCGCCTTTGCATTATAAACTGTATTTTTATTTCCTGTAATGTTATAAATTGATGCATTAAAGGGATTACATACATACATACATGCATACATAAATACATACCACGCTCGTGATACTCGGGGTTAGACCGAGGACCAAGAAGTCCAATGCTGATTGCAGATTTAAGAATCACTTACCTAGTAACGTCGATGATATCAATCGGCAGGCAAAATTCACTTCACTACTTTCACATTTATCTGTTTATTTACTTCAAAGAAGGAAAAACATTCACAAACACAAATTACAAGAATTAGAAAATTAAAATTAAAAAAAATTTTAGGAATCTTCCTCATTAGAAAATATACTGTTTAGCGGGAAAATAATTCCATAGATGATCAATCACAAACATAAGCAGGAAAGTTTGAATTTGGCAATGACGTATTTAGGTATTCAGCCTACATATGTCATTACGACACATTGCAATATGTCATTGTCAAATTAAAAGTTCGATATCAAAATTCAAACTTTCCTGTTATGTTTGTGGTTATTCATGGAATTATTCTCCCGCTAAACAGAATATTTTCTAATGAGGAAGTTTCCTAATTTTTTTTTTTATTGAATGTAAAAATTTGAGCCAAATGAAACAAAACGGTAAAAAAATATTTATATATCTCAATAAACAAAAAAGTTATGAGACTTTAAAGTTGCGATTACAAGAATAATTTCATTAGGTGCGCGAATTCGTGCGTGACGTCACCAGGCCGGCATCCCGCCCGCCACTATGGAGCTACCCATACACTGAAACTCTTTGTGACTTTATCTTCGGAACTGTAATAGCTAGATACGTTAGCTATTTACAGAGTATGTGTTGTTACTATGGCCGCAATAACAACAAATAATAATAATAATAAAAATTCTAAAATAAGGGGGGTCTCCATACATGAAATGTGATTTTACGGCGTTGCAATGCTCGCAATATCATTATCAGTAAAAATGGAGCGTCGGCGGCCTAATGGTTAAGAGGACCAACTCGTACCCCAGTGCCGCCATGTACCAATTACTATTTTCCGAGTTACGTACGTGGTTTAGCACTGACCGATGCTCTTACGGTGAGGGAAAACATCGTGATGAAACTTGCACACTCAGGCTTTATGTGTAGCCATGATCCAATCTGATCAGGTTCCCCTGGTAGCAGGGTCACGGATGTCAGACGGCAGTCGCTTCCACTGTAATTACCTGATCTGCCAAATCCTAGATCATGGTCAAGGCGGACCCCGGGTCCTCGTGCGCGAGAGCGCAACCGGGACATTAACGTCAAGATGAATATTTCGTTATAATAACCCTGAGTTTCCCCCACCAGGCGACCTGGCCTGTTCTCGCTGGCGAGCCTCGCCCTCCAGCTCTGGCTACCGGACGCTCAGCCTGCACAGCGCGGACTCCGTCACACCCTCGCCGACAGGTCAGTATTAGCATTGTATTCAATAAATAAATAAATAATATCTTTATTTCTTTCACAATTTTTTACCTTAAATCTACTGTCGTTGGTGCCTCCTTTTAAGCTAAAAGCCTGTGGTAGGGGGCACCGCTCTTCCTATGGTAATTATAGAGGTAGGTACAGACAGTATTTCCATTTAACAATAATACTTAAAAAAAAATGATAAATCTATGTATAGTAGGTATATAAATAAATAAGGTAGGTACATTAAGCAAAAATAAGTAAACTGCGCGCGTATGTGTATGTGTGTGTGTGTGTTTAGGGGCTGTAGTCCTTTGGCAGACAGGTTTTGCACTGCAGTAGAGGCTATAGTCCGTTGGTTGACAAGTTGTGTCACTGCATTAGAACATTATTCTGCAAGTTATAGCTGATAGGTATGATTCACTTATATTGTAGGCATTTGTAAAGGTTGTCAAATAGGTGAATCATATTTCATATACTAGTATTGAAAAGTTTCTGTATATTTTACTAACATAGATTGAAAGATACCTGTATTATTAACAAAAATGGATCTCTGTTCTCTAAATGAAATAAATAAATAGAGTTAGAGGATAGTCCCTTGGCAGACAGGTTTTGTTACTGCATTAGAGGCTCTAGTCTCTTGGCAGACAAATTTTATTTCTGCATTAGAGGCTGTAGTCTCTTGGCAGACAGGTTTTGTCACTGCATTAGAGGCTATAGTCTCTTGGCAGACAGGTTTTATTTCTGCATTAGAGGCTGTAGTCTCTTGGCAGACAGGTTTTGTCACTGCATTAGAGGCTATTGTCTCTTGGCAGACAGGTTTTATTTCTGCATTAGAGGCTGTAGTCTCTTGGCAGACAGGTTTTGTCACTGCATTAGAGGCTATTGTCTCTTGGCAGACAGGTTTTATTTCTGCATTAGAGGCTGTGGTCTCTTGGCAGACAGGTTTTATTTCTCCATTAGAGGCTGTAGTCTCTTGGTAGACATGTTTTGTCACCGCATTAGAGGCTATAGTTTCCTGGCAGACAGGTTTTATTTCTGCATTAGAGGCTGTAGTCTCTTGGTAGACAGGTTTTGTCACCGCATTAGAGGCTATAGTTTCCTGGCAGACAGGTTTTATTTCTGCATTAGAGGCTGTAGTCTCTTGGTAGACAGGTTTTGTCACTGCATTAGGTGCTATAGTCCCTTGGCAGACAGTCGGATTGGAGACAACAATACCAACACCATCCCACATGAACCTTATTTGTTTGGTCACGTTCTGTGTAAGACATCGGGATACGTGTGCAGTAGGTTCCTAATCCTGCCAGTATGAAAGAGCGGGAGACCCAGGAAACTATTGCCATCGCCGAGACGGGCATAGTGGGGGAGAAAGAGTAGCAATGCGGACCCTGGCCGAGGTTCACCGCTAGGATGATGATGATTACTACTGCATTCATCATCACAGCCCATTACAGTCCACTGCAGGACTAAGGGCCTCTCCCAAGAAAGGGGAGGTTATTGCCATAATCTCCACGCTTGGCTATCGGGTTGGAGATCGCAGTGTTATAAATATAACAATGGAAAACGCTGCTGCCCATTTCCGAGCCTACGGAGACTCTTAGATATTTTGCCTCGATAACATTAGTGGCCTTGTACGACACCCAAGAGTGTAAGGGGTTGGTGCTATTCTACTCTGCCGGACACCACACGGCCATTCTGCATTACTGATCAGTGTTATAACTGCATACTGGTCAATGCTACTGCATTATTGATCAGTTTTACTAATGCATTACTAGTCAGTATTACTGCCACATTATAGGCTATGGTTCTCTTGGCGGTAATGTCCCGGTTGTGCACTTGCGCGCGAGAGCCCGGGGTCCGCGTTGACCATGATCCTGAATTTTAGAGATCAGGTAATTACAGTGGAGCGACTGCCATCTGACCTCCGTCACCCTGCTACCAGGGGAACCTGACCAGATTGGATTACGGTTACTCATCCAGTCGCCTGAATGTGCAGGATTCATCACGATGTTTTCCCTCACCGTAAGAGCGTCGGTTAGTGTTCAACTGATGTATATAAATCAGAAAAGAGTCATTGGTACATGGCGGCAGGTACCTATCGCTTACGACTCGGATACAATTACCACTCGGCCCCCGACGCCCTCAAAACGGTTGACGTTACTTGCAAGTAATTTTTAACGTAATTGAACCTGTGGCCTACTCACGTACATTAATAATAATTATTTATATGTAATATGTTTAACCACATAAAGTATATACTTGCATATAACTATTTAACATATTCTATAAAACCAAACACACACATATACACAATACTTATATAAACACAATATACATAAATTGATCATAAATACTTATATAAATAACTCATCAAAACTTATACAATTCCGTGACGGGCGGGTGCAGTGGAAACGCACCGTCGAGCGCCGGCCTATTGTTCGCCGCCCGCGGAATTGTGCCGTATCGGACGGTATTATTGAAAAAGCATACCCGTATTTAGTTGAGGAAAGAAATTCATTCTATGGAGTTGATACGTAACGTTAGTCGCTCTGTTGTTGCAATTATTTGTCCCCATCGTGATTGTCGCTCATGTTGTGGTTTGCCTTCTGCATAGTATACGGTTGTGTGCATTGAGTGTGGACTTGGTGTTTGGAACGATAAATAAACTAAATAAACTCTGTGTGAATAAAAGTGTTTACAATCTTGACCCCTGGAACTGAACTAAGCGTAAGCTACTTTCTTCATCACTACACTAATCAACCATAACTGGTGACCCCTAAGGAACACGATTACAAAATGAGTGATAGTAGTGATACCGGGAAAACGGTTGTATCTGACCATGTCACCACAAGGAAGGCACGGAAAGTGCGCGTGTCCACTACACCCACGGTTGAACTTCCACATCAAGAGAGTCAAAGCTCGTCAACTGCAAAATTAAGTTTAAAAGTACCACCATTCGCACCCGATGAACCGGAAATCTGGTTCGCTCTTCTTGAACGCCAGTTCGACAACCTTAATATCACTGATGATGCCGTGAAATTTAATAGCGTCACTTCTAATTTAGAAATTCATCACGCTAAAGCTGTGAAGGAAATTATTGTCAATCCTCCGGCTTCTAGACGTTATGAGAAGATTAAAGCTGAACTTGTCAGACGGCTTTCTGCATCTCAAGAAAAGAAAGTCAAGCAATTATTGACACATGAAGAACTGGGAGATAGAAAACCCTCAGAATTTTTGAGGCACCTACAGGACTTAGCCGGACCTTCCGTTCCGGAAGATTTTATTAAATCGATTTGGGGCAACCGCCTTCCTCACAATATGCAAACCGTGCTGGCGTCCCAGTCTACTCAGTCCGTCGAACAGCTTGCTGACTTGGCAGACCGCATTCAAGAACTGACTTCTCCTTTTAATGTCGCAGCAACATCAGCAAATGCTCCGCAAGTGTCACAAGTATCTGCAGAGATTGCCGAGTTAAAGGTGATGATAGAACGGCTGGACAAGAAGCTGGAAGAGCGCACTCGCGATCGCTTCCGTCCACGCAGTCGTGCTAGATCAAATAGTCGTCGTTCGTCTTCACGTAGTGGTACCAGATCAAATTCCAGTTACAGAAGATATCCAGAATGTTGGTACCATATGCGATTCGGATCCAAGGCTTCTAAATGTATTAAGCCATGCGATTATAAAGACTCGGGAAACTCCACGGGCAGTCGCTAATGGCGACGGACGATTGCCCCGCGTCTTCAGGTCGCCTCTTCGTTACTGACCGCAGCTCGAACACCAGTTTCCTGATTGATACCGGAAGTGACCTGTGCGTCTACCCTCGATCTGCGCTTCGGGAACGACGGGCGAAAACACAGTACCAACTTACTGCAGCTAATGGAACCACCATTGATACTTACGGCTATATAGAACTTAAGATAAATTTAGGTTTAAGGCGTGATTTTATATGGCGTTTTACTGTCGCAAATGTAACTAAAGCCATAATTGGTGTTGATTTTTTGAGTCATTATAACTTAATGGTAGATTGTCGTAACCAGTGTCTTATAGATAACATTACAACATTATCTTCAAGTGCTGTACTAGCTAATATGCCTAATGTGTATTCTATTAAGGTTCCAACAGGCGACACACGTTACCATCATATTTTGAAGCAATTCCCAGAAATCACACGCCCATCTGGCACACCGATTACTCCTAAGCACAGTACCGTTCATCATATTCGGACAACTCCAGGTCCTCCAGTTTCATGTACACCTCGGAGATTAGCACCAGACAAACTCAAGGTTGCCAAAAAGGAATTTGAACTCATGCTGACCAATGGCACTACACGTCCATCGGATAGTTCTTGGGCGGCTCCTTTGCACCTAGCTCCTAAAAAAGATAATGATTGGCGTCCCTGTGGCGATTATAGGATGCTTAATTCTCGGACCATTCCCGATCGTTATCCTATAAAACATATCCATGACTTTGCCCATTGTATCGCCGGTTGCAAAGTCTTCTCTACCATAGATTTAATGAAGGCTTATAATCAAATCCCAGTTGCAAAGGATGATATCCCTAAAACCGCCATCACAACACCATTTGGCCTGTATGAATTCCCCTTTATGACGTTTGGGTTGAGAAATGCAGGTCAACCCTTTCAAAGGTTTGTCGATGAAATGACTCGAGGGCTTGAGTTTTGCTACTGCTACGTGGACGACTTCTTGGTATTTTCGAAGACCGAGGACGAACACGAAATGCACCTACAACAGCTCTTCAACCGAATGAAGGAATACGGTGTTCTTCTCAATCCTTCGAAATGTATCTTTGGCGCAAGCGAAGTTACATTTTTGGGATACCGTATTTCTCCTTCGGGCACAAAGCCATTAGACTCCAAGGTCCAAGCCATTAGAGATTTCCCTGTCCCCAAAACCATTAAACAGCTTCGTAGATTTTTAGGAATGCTGAATTTTTATAGAAGATTTATGCCCCACGCTGCCAAGGTTCAGGCCCCATTGAATGCCTTACTTGCTGGTGCGGTCAAACCTTCTCAACCAGTTGAACTTTTAGGTGACTCTCTTTCAGCTTTCAATCAAAGTAAGGAAACCTTAGCAAATGCAGCATTACTCGCACATCCATTATGTGATGCCAAGGTCGCTCTGGTGACAGACGCGTCAGATTTGGCAATGGGTGCAGTCCTTCAGCAATTTCATAAAGGCAAATGGGAACCTTTGGCATTTTTCTCACGAAAATTTAGTCCCGCTCAAGTCAAATACTCACCGTACGACCGTGAGTTGCTGGCGATATATGAAAGTATAAAATATTTTCGCCATATGTTGGAAGCGCGACACTTCGTGGTTTATACCGACCATAAGCCGCTCATTTATTCTTTTCATGAAAGAAAAATGAACTGCTCACCGCGTCAGTACCGTCATCTCGACTACATTTCCCAATTTACAACAGACATAAGGCACATTGCTGGTAAGGACAATGTCGTTGCAGACACTCTGTCGCGGGTCGATGAATTACAATCACCACTAGACCTGGAGTTGCTTGCACAGTCACAAGCTACAGATCTAGAACTGGCGCAATTTCTAAAAGTTGATTCATCACTCCGTATCGAGAAGATGCAAATCTTTAACTCTCCAACAGAGATTTACTGCGACGTGAGTACTTCAACTCCTAGACCATTTGTGACCAAAGATTTGCGTAAACAAGTCTTTGACAGTCTTCACAGCCTCAGTCATCCAGGTGCCAACGCAACAGCTAAACTGGTTGCGGAAAGGTTCGTTTGGCCGGGCATGCGCAGAGACTGTCGGAAGTGGTCTCAAAGTTGCCTAGCTTGCCAACGCGCAAAGGTACATCGCCATGTGTCTTCTCCATTCGGCACATTCGAATTGCCTCGCGCTCGATTTGCTTTTCTTCATGTCGACATAATTGGCCCTTTACCACCTTCACAAGGCTACCGTTAC
Organism: Blastobasis adustella; assembly: GCA_907269095.1. Lineage (NCBI taxonomy): Eukaryota > Metazoa > Arthropoda > Insecta > Lepidoptera > Blastobasidae > Blastobasis > Blastobasis adustella. The sequence continues at coordinate 1,833,885 of OU026142.1, forward strand.
TGTCTAACGGCGGTGGATCGTTTCACACGATGGCCAGAAGTCACGCCTATGGTTGACATGACAGCTGAAACAGTAGGAAAAGTATTATTATCGTGGATATCCAGATTTGGATGTCCAACGGATATAGTTACTGATCGTGGTCGGCAGTTTGAGTCCGCACTCTTTCGATATCTAGGAAAAGTGATTGGATTCAAACACCGTAAAACCACCGCTTACCATCCTGCATGTAACGGCCTAGTGGAACGTTTCCATCGCCAACTAAAAGCAGCTATAATGTGTCATGCCGACTGTAATTGGGCGGACATGTTACCTCTAGTACTTTTAGGTATTAGAAGTTCATTTAAAGAAGATTTGCAAGCTTCTTCTGCTGAGCTGGTGTACGGCGAGCCTTTACGCTTGCCAGGTGAATTTTTCCAACCATCTTCTCCTGACACCACTGACATTTCAGATTTTACTACTCGCATACACCGGTTCGCAGAGAAGTTGCAACCAGTACCTGCTTCCCGCCATAATAAAGGCAAAGTCTTTATTTATAAGGACCTAATGTCATCCAGTCATGTATTTTTAAGGGATGACGCATTACGAGCAGCCTTGAAACCTCCTTACGCTGGCCCGTATCAAGTACTTGAACGCAACAGCAAGACTTTCAAATTATTGGTCAAAGGAAAAAGTCTCACAGTATCAATAGACCGCCTAAAACCGGCCTATTTACTGGTAGACCCATCTCCAAATTATAATCCAATACCCAACTTGCTTCCTGCTCAAATGCCAAAATCTATACAACTTATGCCCACTGTTGTGGAAAAGACCATTCCCATCCAGGACGATATTGTCAAAACTAGGGCGGGCCGAACAGTTCGTATTCCCGATTTCTATCGCCCGTAGTAACGGTCTTGGGGGGGAGTGATGTGGCCTACTCACGTACATTAATAATAATTATTTATATGTAATATGTTTAACCACATAAAGTATATACTTGCATATAACTATTTAACATATTCTATAAAACCAAACACACACATATACACAATACTTATATAAACACAATATACATAAATTGATCATAAATACTTATATAAATAACTCATCAAAACTTATACAATTCCGTGACGGGCGGGTGCAGTGGAAACGCACCGTCGAGCGCCGGCCTATTGTTCGCCGCCCGCGGAATTGTGCCGTATCGGACGGTATTATTGAAAAAGCATACCCGTATTTAGTTGAGGAAAGAAATTCATTCTATGGAGTTGATACGTAACGTTAGTCGCTCTGTTGTTGCAATTATTTGTCCCCATCGTGATTGTCGCTCATGTTGTGGTTTGCCTTCTGCATAGTATACGGTTGTGTGCATTGAGTGTGGACTTGGTGTTTGGAACGATAAATAAACTAAATAAACTCTGTGTGAATAAAAGTGTTTACAATCTTGACCCCTGGAACTGAACTAAGCGTAAGCTACTTTCTTCATCACTACACTAATCAACCATAAACCATTCAGCAATACCTACTTAAATTTGGGTCATCAAATATTGAAAGGGTTACGAGTCGCACCTGTTAAGCATTAAGCCGCCGACGCTCTATTTTCTTGATAATGATGATGATGATGATGACGTCATCAGGCGGCGCGAGTCCCGAGCCGGCGGCGGAGCGCGCGCTCGTGTGGGCCGTCACCGACATGGCCGAGGTGCCCAAGGGGGCGCTCGTCATACATCCGCAGGTGAGCTGTTATTATCCTACTATCCTGACTTCCTATCCTATTAATTCTTCCTACTGTCTTCATGATTCACGCATTTAGGTTGCTGGCAACAAAAATGCAGAACCGCAGCGTTGTCACTGTGATTGCGCTGGCTACCTTATCCTTCAAACCGGAACACGATGCAAGCTCGTTGCTTGGCGGCAGAAATAGATAAGGCGGTGGTACTCACCATATCTTTTAAGAGGGGAAATCTTCGGAAGATATCTCTTCATTCGGAGAGTGACGTGAATATGTGGGATTGCCCGAAAAGCCCACTAAAACCCATCTGTGTATCAACAACTACTTTTTAACGGAAACACCACAGGACCTCATAAATAGTTAGCACTGTGGTGTAACAGTGAATGCACTAATAAGGATCGAACCCACAACTGTCTCTTCCGAGTCGACATGGTTATCCACTTGGCAAGCGAACACTGGTGGTACTCACCCAGGCGGACTCCTCAGGTTTGACAGAGTCCTACCACTTTCACTACACATATTATCGGGTATGTTACCACGGTTAGTATTGTTTATTTTATTTTATTTTATTGTATTTGGATGTCTCACAGCTTACAACAATAAGATAAGTACAATAGCATAATTTCCATCAGCCATTTACGAGACACCACAGATAAATTTCACAAATTGACTATAAAGAGGTCTAGTACATTGAAATGTTTAGTGTAGGTAGGTACTTACACGAAATTAACACCGTAGTAAAGGTCGCTTTATCGAACTTAGAAATAAAGATCTTAATCATAATGTTCCTAACTTGCGTAACGCTACTGAAAAATAAGTCTATATGCTCATCAGCGGGTAAATTGTTAGTACTGTGTCGAAATATCGAGGTAGAAACAATACTAACCATGGTAAGAAACCCGATAATATGTGTAGTGAAAGTGTAGTGAATCCAAACACAAATTCTTTATTAGTAACAGAGTTACACGTCAAAGTATTAATTTGGTACTTAGGAAGTACCTTATTAATAAGCATATTACATTTTATTGTAATTTACAATATAAACGCCCCAGAATTAACTAACTTATTTATAATAAAATATAAAAATGTCATAAATTCTAATTAATGAAATCATTCATATTTATTACATCATTCGAAATAAAATAATATAATGTCATAATTTTAAATTAATGATGTCATAATCAAGTACAAGTCATTTCAATTCATTCAATTACACTAAGTGAAGTCAATTTACTAACCACGAATAACCACGAAAGTCTTTAAACCTGGAGTCCTGATAAAAGGTTGTATAAAAGTTGTCTGTCTGTACAGACGGGACGAGCGCTCACGAACGCTGACGGCTCGCTGTATCTGTTCGACCCGGCGCGCCCGCCGCCGCTCAACACGACCCAGCAACGGTCACAGGTGAGTTTAGAACTAGCTTTTATTGGTATTTTTTATTTTATTTGTGATTAAAAATTAATTGGTGTGATGAGCCCTCACAGCATTATGCTGAGACTGGGCCATTTCGGTTTCCGTTACATCACTGGCTGGTCTTACGTGATTTTTAATAAATTAATATTTACTGTACTTAGCTTAGGTTAAGGATGTAATGTGGAACCGAATAAAGTGCTATCTATGTCTATTAAAGAAATTCATTTTCCAATAAAGAAATACAATTTCGCTTCCATTGGAAAATATAGATTTAGCTTATGTAGGAGTTACCTTGAATGAGCGTTGAGGTTACATCCACAAAACATTGATACTAACGTAAACAAAGGCTTTTCTAAACACGGTATTTGAATCCCATCAGAATTTTACATCGTAGATGTTCTAATTCAACGGTTGAAAAATCCTTTAAAACATGATACCGAATACTTTTTTTTAAATAACGGAAAAGATTGAATGTTTTTGACGTGACGTCTTATAATTCGATGTAGCCGGCTGCACGCACGAAAAAACATGACTCATGCGGCGTTACCTCGCTCTGAGGCGTTCCATTTAAGGCTTGAAGTGCAAGCGAGAGCGCGGAACGAGCGACAAAGAGGCACAATCGGCCTCCGCGTTCGGCAGCGATCGACATCTGTCTCTCTCCTACTTGACGTTGTCACGTTCAACTATCGTCAGTAAACCGACTTTACAGACAACCGATTTTTTAAATATGTTAAGATTTGTATTCATATATATAAATGCCTTCCTTGTATACCTATTGTTAAAAAAAAATGCATCATCCAAGTGACCTTGTCTGATCGACGTGACATGACTTATTATATTTTTATTGCACACTTGGAATGTTGAAGGAAACTTTGTTCCAAGAAACCTCACGAGTTCTATTTGTAATACTGACCTAGGGTTATTTTTATTGGATAGACAGGATAAAAGCAGGTGTTTCGAGGTCGTTTCGTTGGTTGTGGGACACTCATTCCATTATACAGCTCTGTGATGGAGTTGCAACGAAAAATAACGTTCTGTAATGTAGAAAGTTGGGTCATTCTCGTTGTCCCCCAAATCTACCTGTCTCTTTCAAACTTGTGGTAAGATGCGACGTGGGAAAGTGATAGGTAGATTTGGGGGACAACGGGATGATAGAGGAAAGGAAGAAAAATTAAAAAAAATAGTTTTTATTTTCAATTATAAAAATAGGGAAAACGTACTAAGGAAAAGGCAACTGACGCCCCGCCACAGCCATTATTAGCGTTATTGAAACGATACTCAACATGACACTTTACTAAAAGCAGTAGTATTTGCGAAAAACATATTTACAAAAGATCTTACATCATTGTATTATTTATTTGTTTATTTCACAGTTTTACAGCATATAAAATATAATTCAAAAATGATACATTATTAAGTTGTAATGCCAATTACAAAACTGCAATTTATAATTTTGGTAATTAATACAGCCTGTAAACACCATATAAAATAGTAATAGGAAAAAAAAACTACTATCAAAATTAAAATATAAACTTCTCTCTCTAAAATATAATATAAGATTCTCTCTCTGTATGTGTGTGTGTTTGTGTGTGCGTGTGTTCGTATGTTTGTTTAATGTATGAGCGTGTTATCCTTCACGCGACTGGAGGTACTGGATAACTCTTTTTGTAAATTGTGCTCGGCTAAGATGGAAAACGTCAGCACTGTCGGAGAGGCACTTCTCATACCCGTCAATAGCCCTATTGAGCGGAGAGCCCAGGGCGTAGTCGCTGCGCGCGCGGCGGTGGGCGAGTAGCCGAGTCCGGCGGCCACCGCGCGAACCCGCGCATAGCAACACTCGGGGTAATAACTGCGGAGTATGTATGATGTCATACAGAACCTTCATATCGGCTATAAAGCGTCTGTCCTCCAATGACATTATTTTGTGGGTATTCAGACCAGTCGCATAACCAGCAGGTACCGTGCCCGAAAAATAATTGAGTTTTATTATAAAAAGTTTTTGCACCGATTCCAGTCTAGCGCGATGGACGGCGTAGACCGGGGACCATGAAGGGGACGCGTACTCTAAAACACTACGTACATAGGCATAATATAAGGCTTTAAAAGCTGCAGTTGACCTCAGGGACTTTACCGTTCTGAAAACGAAGCCCAGCATCTTGATTGCTTTCGAAACAATAGATTCGTAGTGAGCACAGAATGTCCGTTTGGAATCTAAGATGACTCCCAGGTCCCTAACTTGATCAGTGCGTGCGATTGTTGCGTCTTTAAGCCTATACGTTTCGCATTATTTAGTAGTTATACAAATTCATTCTATGAACGAACTAAAATGTATGTAATTGACGACCTGAGTTGTCCAGTTGGTTAACATCCCACGCAGAGGTCCCGGGTTCGATTCCCGGCCAAGCAAAATTTGAAATGATGAATTTTGATTTCTGTTACGCCACATTAAAATCCCCTAAATAATGTATTTGTAATAATAAATAAGTATCAAGTACTGGAATTGTTATCTCTTAGGTTTTTTGGGAAGTCTAGACATTTGTATTTCTGGTATTTTTCTCGTGGTGATTAGATTACCTATCGCACAACAGCCTTGGAAGCTGCGTGCTGTGATACTTTATAGCCATACTCTGGCTTGCCACAGTAAAGTTCTTTATTGGATTAAAAACTAGCCATACTCTCTACCATTTTGGATCGAAAAGAAAGCATTCAGAGGCTTTTCTAAATTTGTATTATTGGATTGGAAACCTTGGGATCGAAATAAGGTATGTTACTTTTTCTGTTTGTATCTGCTAACCGATGCTGTTAGGGTGAGGGCAAACATCGTGATGAAACCTGCACATTCAGACGACTGAATGTGTAACCATGATCCAATCTGGTCAGGTTCTGCTGCAGGGTCACTGAGGTCAGATGGCAGTCGCTCCACTGTAACCCAACCACGTGTCGAGGCGGACCCCGGGCCCTCCCGCGAGAGCACAACCGGGACATTAAGCTGAGTTTGGATAACTATTTCTATATTTTCAATGCACAAAACTGGTAGTACTTAGTGTCGCGAACGAGCGAACGCGAGTCAGTGGTTGTCTCTCAACAATCTCAATCGAACACTCGACTGATGTATGTAAACTCTTTATTGCGTATAACTACATAAAGAAAAATCACTAAAGAAAATAAATATACATTGCAAAGGCGGGCTTATCCGATAGTCCGAAATGAGCTATTTAACGAGCGGTGGTAGCAATATCGAGTATTACTTACTGATCGATTGTAAGAGCGTCGGTGGCCGAGCGGTTACAGTATCCGACTCGTGAGCCAGAAGTCCCGGGTTCGAATCCCGCTCCGGCCATGTACCAATGACTGTTTTCTGAGTTATGTACATTAGTTGAATACTAACCGATGCTCTTACGGTGAGGGAAAACATCGTGATGAAAGCTGCACATTTAGGCGACTGGATGTGTAACCATGATCCAATCTGGTCAGGTTCCCCTGGTAGCAGGGTCATGGAGGTCAGATGGCAGTCGCTCCAATGTAATTACCTGACCTGCCAAATCCTGGATCATGGTCAAGGCGGACCCCGGGCCCTCGTTCTTGAGAGCACAACCGGGACATTAACGCCAAGATGATTATTTTTTTACTTACTGATCGATTCTACAGGTGTCCTAGAAAAGTTGTTGGTTGCATTTTCCGTAGAAATGCGGTATTGCAAAACTGCATGGACTTCCCTTCTTCCTGGGCTGCAAGTTGCATTTATCCCTGCTGCATAGTTTTCCATCAATGCCACTGCATTCGCGGAAAACCATCGCCAGGAAAGTCTACGTCAATACTACGTCATGCCTTTATTAATACTGAGTATAAATTCATATACGCGTCAATACTACGTCATGCCTTTATTAATACTGAGTATAAATTCATATACGCATCTCCAGCATTATCAGTCAGCCTTAGAAGCTGCGTGCTGTGGCACTTTATAGCCATACTCTGGCTTGCCATAGTGTCTAAAGCGGTACGAACAGGAGTACATATACGCTTTTCTAAATTCCATTATTAGATTGAAAACTAACCATACTCTCGACCGTATTGAATCGATTAGAAAGCATTCAGTAGCTTTTCTAAATTATTCGATTGAAATCCGTGGAACCGAAATCAGGTATGTTACTTTTTTTTGTTTGTAATTACCTACTAACCGATGCTCTTACGGTGAGGGAAAACATCGTGATGAAACCTACACTTTCAGGCGACTGGATGTGTAACCATGATGTAATCTGGTCAGGTTCCCCTGATAGCAGGGTCGGTTGGCAGTCGTTCCACTGTAATTACCTGATCTGTCCAATCCTGTATCATGGTCAAGGCAGACCCCGGGCCCGCGCGAGAGTACGAACGGGTCATTAACGCCAAGATAGTTATTACTTTTTCTATTTGTTACGTTACACAAGTACAATTTAAATCAAATTAAAAATATAGGTTTGCGTTAAATTTTAAATTGAAGTTGATTATCCTTCAAAATTGCGTAGATCGTGATCTTAAATTAAAGTCCGCACATGCTCATTATAACTGAACTGATACTGAGGCTAGTTTTGTAGTTTTTCGGCCGCATTTACTCAAGAACTTACTTAGTTTTGGGCTAGATGGCACGTGATGTTGGCCACGTTTCTTTTTGAATATAACTATTATCCCTTACCTAGTGTTATAGTATAAACGCTTATTAAACGATGCAATGAATCATTATTGTCAACCAAAACGTAAAGGAAACATCGTGAATAAGTTTACACATTCAGGCGACTTTATCATCGTTACACATTCATGTGTGACCATAATCCATCCAATCTGGTTAGGTTTCCCTGTTAATAGCATCGCGGATGGCAGTCGCTCCGCTGTAGTTACCCGAACTGCTAAATTCCTCTGTTGGATCGAAAGCTAGCCATACTCTTTACCACATTTGATCTAAATTCGTGTTTTACTAAATTCGTGTTATTGGATTGAAAACATTGGGACCGAAATAAGCTATGGTGCTTTTTCTGTTTGTAAATATCTGATTTTAAGACTTTTGTGGTTATTCACTACACTTTCACTAAACATAATTTCACTACTCAGTCATCTCGTGACCATGACGCATGCAACTGAGTCGAAATATCGAGTTAAAAACAATTCTTACCGTGGTAACAAACCCGATAATATGTGCACTGAAAGTGTAATTATCTGATCTGCCTCTTCCTGGCTCATGGTCAAGGCGGACCGTTGGCCCTCGCGCGCGTGAGCTCAACCGGGTTATTGACGCAAAGTTGATTGAGTCATTGTCACCAACCCAATTTACTTTACAGATAATCATTATTGAACCGCCCACAATGAAATACACGATCATTGTCATTGTTTACGTTTGTGTGGTGACCGTTTTCTGTTCGCCGCTGCATCGGAACCACGTTGATCAGAAATCAGATTTCCTTGTTAAGAGACGTCGTATGCCTCCACACAACCCTGCCTTGAAGAAGTGCCATCAAGACATGTCTAAGATGCAAGGGCGTTTGGGCTATGCACCCGACTACGAGGCTGTGGTATCGAATCCTATCACGAGGACCCGAAGACACGCCGATCCGAAGAAATGGGTGGACCTTTGCCGAGAACTCCTGGCCAAAGAATGGCGTATGTCTAAGAAGATATAAATAAACGATATTTGGGGAGTCGTATGAGCCAAGTTAAAAAAAAAATACATATAAAAGCGAAATATTTATAATGTCTTTTTATTCATCACTAAATATTGGTAAAATTTACAGTATCTTCGGTAACTTAGACGGAACTAGCAACAACTTCTGCAGTATAGCCAGAATTGGCAGCATCTTCTACAAAATTGTCAGAATCGGTGGCATCACCTGTGGCCTTAGTTGAATTGGCAAGATCTTCTGCAGTATTCCCAGAATTGGCCGTATCTTCTTTGGTGTTGGTGGAATTGGCAGCATCTTCTGCAGCGTTGACAAAATTGTTAGCATCGTCTGTAACGTTGGTCGAATTGGCAGCATCTTCTGCCGCATTGACAGTAACGGCGGTTTCTTCTTTAGCATTATGAGAAATTGAATATTCTGTAAGGGGAACTTGCACTATTTGATATTCTCCATTCTCATCCAATAACATCTCGGTTACCAGCGGTTTCAGTGAACAGAACATGGTGGTAAATAAGTGTGTGACTCAATTAGGGATTTGGTGATCGCGATCGGTATGCTTAGAAGCAATGCACACATGAGAAGCTTCGGTGATATTGCCATCTGAAATGCAATATTGAAAATTGGTAGTGTTTATTATTTTATCTTAGTCGGTACGCTAACAGGCTAGAGGGCCACCTGATGGGAAGTAGTCACCGTTGCCTATGGACATTAGGTCACGTTGCTGTGGCAACAAATAGGAGGTAGAGGTAATGGCATAGTGCGGTATCCCGTTCGAATAGAAGCTGCCCGACTGGGGAAGTACCTCTACCTTACAGAATACCGCAGCTAAACAATACTCTTTTAAATAGTATTGTGTTTCTGCCGGTGAGTAAGGTCTCCAGTGCTCCATGGGGCTACAGTGAACCGTGGCTTTGGCAGTGGAGGGGCATTTGCCCTTTTTGCTGTCAGAGCCTATGTGTTATAGAGGTTGGCAACGCATTGGCGATACTCTTGGTCTATAGGCATTGGTGACCACTTTCCATCAGGTGGCCCGCTGGCCTGTTTGCCTACCGTATGACATAAAAAATAAATAATAAATAGGCCCTACATTGTCAACGCCATGGATCCCCATGAAGCACCTATGTTTAGTAGCTGCTACTGGCGAAGTCACCATTTTCCACCGGATAGACTATCTGCTCGTTGATCAACCAGAAAAGCACCCCGATATATATAGAGAAGACATTCAAAACAGTATGGAATCGTGTTTAGTGTTTTTTCCTTGCGAGAGCTAATGACCTATAGCGATGACTCAGATAATCATGATGATGATGATCTTCTTATCGAGTCGATGGACTAAACCCTGACTTACACTTTATTCGCCCAGTATTCGGCGACGCATAAAGCGTTTGAACTGGCCTCGAACAAGTCCTCCATTGTACAAGTTTTAGGGCACGCTGAGTATGAAACGAGGTGGTCCATGGTGTGCATGGAGATATGCCACAGTCGCATTGAGAACTGAGAAATGATGATGATTTATTACACTAGAAAAATTAAATTGAAATAAACACAAACTTATTACAAACTGCTTTTGCGCAGGCCAAAATTTATTTTTTATTATATAAATTCACATACCTGTTTCTTCAAATAAATAAATTATAATCGTAATAACACTTTGGAATGTGTTACCCGCTTTGATCACGTTTTGAATTGCCGTTGTACGACTCACGTTTTGAAGTGTCGTTGAACGATCAACAAGAAATTAAAATCAATTAACTATTATATTCACTTAATTAACATGATATTACAAGTTTTCCTCAATTAATTCGTATACATTGGGTAATTAAGGCATATAGGGTAGGTTATGTTTTTAATAGTTAGAAAGTGCCTCCGCTACAGACGCCGGATTCAGCTGCCGGCCGATGCAAGTTAGTTTTTTTTTATTCCACTAAGGTGGCAAACAAGCTTACGGCCAGCCTGATGGTAAGCAGTCACCGCAGCCTATGGACGTTTGCAATACAAGGGAAATCACCCACGCGTTGCCGACCTCGTTAAAACCTTTCTTGAAGAACTCCATGTTGTACTCTCCAGGGAAAACCTCTCCAGGTAGTTCATTCCACAACCTTAGTATGCGTGGGAAAAGTCCCTTTGGAACCGCACAGATCGCGACCAATTTGGTATATTTATTTGCACCACCACATAAAATTAAAGGAACCTTGTTTGCCAACATATTGGTATAAAAATCATCTAGGTACAATACACTTTATTGCACACCAAAGTACATGTACATAAGAAAAATACAAGAAGACACAGTACAATGGGCGATCTTATCACTAACTTGATCTCTTCTAGGCAAACTTGGTATGGAGAGACTATAGAAATTTAAACTGATACAGGTTTGTACGTAATGCATACTAAAGCTTACCTAATTAACTTAAGTACGTAGTATAAACATTCATAAATAGACACCCTAACGTAAGTTAGGTTAGCTAGGTAAGGTTATTGCTGTGAAAAAAACCTAGAGGTGGAAGCAATAAACGCAAAATTATGTATATGTATAATTTTATTCAAATCTAAGCGTATTTTGTATCATTGGCCAAATTACTAGCTTCATCTGCAGTTTTGCTAGAATTAGGAGCATCTTATTTATTTATTTATTTATACTTCATGCACAAACAGTGCATTGGCGGACTTAATCTAATAATCTTCTGATTTATTGGCATCATCTGCAGTACTGCCAGAATTGGCGGCTTGTTCTTTAGTATTGGTAGAACTAGAGGCATCTTCTGTAGCATTGGTGGAACTAGTGGTATAATTTGCAGCATTGCCAGAATTTGTGGCATCTTCTGTTATATTGACAGTAATAGTGGCACCTTCTGTAGCATTGGTAGAATTAGCGTCATCTTCTGTAATATTGGCTCCTTCTAATTTCAAGTCTCCGTTCTCATCGTATATTTCGATTTCTGTTCCGTTGTATAGTGGCTCAATATTAGTGAACATTGATTGAAACATGTGTGACTCAATCCTGGATGCCATCGTTGCCGGTAGACTGATTAGCAGTGTCCACAGAAGTAACTTCGGTGGCATTGCGATCTGAAACGTGGTAATAGTAATGTTTAAAAGCTTTGAATATCGGCGTAGGGTTTTCTGTCTATCGGTATTTTACAGGTTGCATTTTTCCGGGTGATTCCATTGGCAGCTTTTCGACTTTAGTGTCCAAGAAGCGGGCGTACAATACGAAAGTAAAGGCATGACCGCCTTAAGAATCATGTTAAGCCGGTTTAACATGCATAAGCGTGTCGGTTTTAATAGCATTTATGAATTAAAGTTTGACTGAATATAAAAAAAATACCCTAGGCGAGTGATTTGGGCTTAACGGGACAGCTAATGCCCCCTTTTAATTAATTCTTTGCAAACTGGCTAAAGGTACACCAAATACCCTGTACGCCTGTTGCTATAGCTACGGAAAAAAATCTTGAATTGGTAGGTAATGGACTTACACTTTTATACTGTACTTTCCAACATAAAGAATGATTTTTTGAAACCTTTGGTTTTAAAAATTAAAATTATTAACAGAAAAATATTTTTAATTTTGGTGAAACTAGCTCTATTGAAAAGATAATGAAATACCATTTATATTAGAATATGTTTTCGGTAATGTCGCCGCCGCGACTGGCCCAATCTGGACGTCTAATTTTTACTCACTTAATAACGGCCGTATTTCGCTAATAGATCACCGAATCTTGTGTTCTGTCCTCTCGTTTATCGGCGTAGACATATTCCCAAAGAAAATAATCTAATAAGGTTGATCCCACAGCTTCCATCGCCAACGTGAAATTATTCGTTGATGTTTATTTTTTTCTCCATACCTAGTTTTGTTTAGCGATGAAGCCCAATTTTGTAAAATGTGAGATGGCGGTCAAATGCCTGTATTGTATAATATAATAAAAAATGTTTTTGACTTTTGTTAGAATAAGCGCCAAAATCATGAATCATGGCTTCATCTTTATGTGGTGGATCTTCCAGCTATGCGCACGAGTTTAGCCTTTTTGTTATCAGCGAGTACCTATATTTGGCTTGACTGTGTCTACTCATTTTGTTTATTTTATATGTTGTTGGTTCTCCAAGAAATAAATAAATAATGCGTACGGCTAAGGAATGGAACGCGTTGCCTGCAAGTGTGTTCCTTGATCATTATAATCTAGACGCCTTCAAGGCTAGAGTGAATAGGCTGTTCCTAGACAGGCATGCTCCATCTTCGGCCGCTTGGTCACTTACTACCAAGTGAGATGGCGGACAAATGCCTGGCTAGTTTAACTATATAAGAAAATGTTATATTTTAATTTGAAAACCATAGGTTTAAAATATATTTTTGACCAGACGCACGGACCGCTTTGATTCTACCTTTCCAATGCGTACGGCTGAGGAATCAAATGGAACGCTTTGTCTGCCATTGTGTTCCCGAGCTGTACAATTTGGTTTGCTTCAAGGCCAGTGTGAATAGGATGTTTCTGTACAAGCATGGTCTAATCCTCAGCTACATGGGCACGTACGATTATTATGATAAATAAACATTTATAATTACCTTCCATTTAATTAGGTAACACTTGACATTGTTAAATTGTTATAATTTTTAAGACATTTTATTGTAATGACATTTATTATTTTATTAATTTAATTGTTATTTTTGTTGGCCTATAATATTCAGTAGGTACGACTTGAATCTTAAATTACTTCTGTAATTTTTATTTATTCCAATTTGTGCTGACTTGATGTATACGAAATGATGATAATGTAACTAAATGACCTGTATCAATAAAGTATCTGAATCATCAAGTGAGGTAAATAATAAATAAATAAATAATAATTTATTTGCCAAAATTACAACCTTACAGAGTATATAGGTAGCAGCCAAATGCTTGCCTAGTTCAACGTAAAAAAGCATGTAGAACTCTGTTTAGAGTCTGCGTCTACTACGTAGGAGTCGGATCTTACGGATCGCATTGTGCGTCGTTTTTTACGAGATACTTTGAAAATGTTATTATCCAATTCACCGTACTGTATTGTGTGAACAAGAACCTTATCTAAAAAAATTATTAAGCAAAAAAAAATTGGAATGGTTTTTAAATCCGTCATTTGACTGCCAGCGACCGCCACCATCACGGAGGTCAGATGACAGTCGCTCCACTGTAATTACCTGATCTGCCAAATCCTGGATCGTGCTTAAGGCGGGGCCCCGGGCCCTCGTGTGCACGAGTGCAACCAGGACATTAACGCCAAGATGAGGATGATGATTTTACCGCCATCTTACCTGACGGGAAGCGACGATGCTGCATGCCAAGAAACAACCTGTTCATTCTGGCCTTGAAGGAATTTACTATTTATAATAGGATCCTTCCTTTATTACACGTTTATATTAGCTTGAATCATCCCACTGCTGGGTAAAGGCCTCCCCCCGATTCTTCCACTTTTCGCGATTAAATGCCATGACAAAAAATAAAAAAGCTTACCTCTCTTATCCTTAACTTTTTCATAAAATAATAAAATAATTTGTATGTATTTCACGAACTCCAAAAAGCGTCGATGAAGGATCAACCACAATTTAATTTGAAGTGGCCTTATCTATGGACTTATTCCATAATATGTTACAGTTTTCCTCAATTAATTCTTATACAGTGTAGTAAAACTTACAGACCAGGTTATCTTTATAAATGACTAACCGTTCTGTTCAGCTTTCGCCCTCGCGTAATTCGGATCACTTTCCCGCGGGTACCTATTATTTTCCCGTGATAAAAAGTAGCCTATGTTACTCAGCGATAATGTAGAATTGTATTAGGGAAAGAATGTTTAAAATTGGTCCAGTAGTTTTTGATTTTACGCATTACAAAAAAGAATACAAGAATACAAATCTATTCTCTTTTTAATATTAGTATAGAAATACAGTTTTTTTAATACTTAAATATTTATTGCTTCATAAGTTGTATATACAATGGTATACATTTATAAGTAAACATTATGTACCGTTACGGGCACTGCAATTTAGGAATTATAGATTCTTAAACTTAAAACTAAATGTTATACATAACCAAAGGTTAAGTAATAATATGTACCTACGTACATCTGTAGCAGCCTTGGCGTAAGGGATATCGCAGATGAGATCGAGGAGGCTCGTCTGCGCTGGTTTGGTCACGTGTTGCGTAAGCCTCAGGGATACGTGGGAAATAGGTGCCTGAATCTGCCAGTATCAGGAAAGAGGCCCCGTGGGCGACCCACGAAGCGATGGATTGACATCGCTGAGTCGGATGCGAGAGCCAATACCTTACGACGAGAGGATGCCGAAGACAGGGCGAAGTGGAGAAGAATTAGTAGGAAAGTGGACCCTGGCAGAGGCCGAGATAAGCGCTAAGACGATAATGATGATGATGTACGGTTCAGTGGTATCGGAGGTTATCTCCTACATTTATACTTAAAATGATTCAAACTTTTCCTCTCTATAATGATAATAAATAATATAAGTAATAAAATAATATCAATAGTATGTACCTGCTCCATAGTTAGGCTTTTGCTCAACCCAACTTCGTTCACACTACAAGACAAGCACGAAATACCAACCAAAACATATTAAATTACTAGACTAACACAACGCAACCACAATACTTGGCATAAGCTCGTATCTGGGTCCTTCATCATCATCATCATCATCATCATCACAGCTCATAACAGTCCAGCACTAAGGGCATCTCCCACGAAAGGGGAGGTTATTGCCATAATCTCCATGCTTGGCCGGCGGGTTGGAGATCGCACTGTTGTAAATATACTAATGGAAAACGCTGCTGCCCATTTTCCAGCCTACGGAGACAGCCTACTTTTGCTTCGAAAACATTACTCGCCTTGTACGACACCCACGAGTGTAAGGCGTTGGTGCTATTCTACTCTGCCGGACACCACGGCCATCTGTATCCTTAAACACAACCTACTCCGAACCGAGACAATAAAGAAATCTGTTAGATCTTTTGCACTAGCCGCCGCGACACTGACAGTGTCTTTGGGTGTCATGTAGGTGTGCTACATAAGTAGATGTTGTGTTGTTTTTTGTTTATTTTATTTAGTTCAAATACATTTAAAAATGAAAGCCATTCATAGCATTAAGCTCAGGCTGGTCCAATTTGGTCCGATGACGCATCGCTCTGCTTCCTTATTGTGTACTTGTTATGTTAGTTTTCATTTTTTTTCAATGTGTTATTAGACCAAATTCAGATACGTCTGTCTAAGTGCCGCCATTTTTCTTCAGCTCCAGTTTTTGATTTTAATAAGTTTGTGGCACTGTATACGATCGTATTACACTTTTAAAACCAACCTATATATGATAATAATCGATACGCCAAGAGCTAAATTAAAAGGAGCAGGAAATATTAACAAAATGAAGACCTTATTGCGTTGTTATTATAACATATTATCGGGTTTGTTACCACGGTAAGTATGGTTGTTACCTCAACTTCCCACAGCGGCAGCAGTCAACTCGTGACCATGACGCATGCAACTGCGTCGAAGTATCGAGGTCAAAACAATAGATACTAACCGTGGTGACAATCCCGATAACGTATGTATGTAGTGAAAGTGTATGGAATCACCATAAAAGTCTTAAAACCTATATTGTTGTAACATTTTAATCTGACATCACTGTAGGGTTATTTTCGCGCGTATCTTGTATCTGTGTATGTTTGTAAATTTCATTACATTCTCGTTACTTATAAATGGCTGGATGAATTTCGGCGGCTAAGGTGTCGTTAGATTTGTCTTAAAAACGCAAGTGTTATTAGATAGGTATATTTAAAAAAAAAGTCTGATTCTGGGCGCCATAATGTGAAGAATTTTCTTTGTACCCATTAAATTCAAAAGGAACTTCAAAAGGGGTATCAAAATGAAGGGATTACAGAGCTGATTTCAAAAACATTATATAACTTATGTACTTAAGAGTAGGTTGGAAAGACAAATGGCATCAAAATAAAGTTTTTACAAATGTCGTATTATGTCGAACAAACGGAACATTAAACTAAAAAGCGGAAAATGAATAAAATATTTCAGAAACTAAATTTAAACTTGAAAGCAGGCGGGTCCCATTCAACATTTTTTATATATGTTGTAGGTATATGTGTCTACCTATATGAAAATGGGCCTTGGCTGCTTTCAAGTATAAATTAAACTAACATTTTTACTACAGCGATTCTTTACGCCGGTTCAACGACTACTCCTATATAAGGCTCAAGTCAGACCCCATTTGCACTATTGCTCCCATTTATGGGCGGGAGCTGCGGCATATCAGCTTGGTCTTTCGCGACTCGATCCAAAAGCGCGCTCTGTCAGAAAATTGATATCGTGATTTCTAACCAGCCTGCTTAGAGTGGAAATTTATGCGCTGTTGAGATGAAGGAAAGTGAAACTATTTACAACAATTTAAAGCATTTTAATATAAATAAGATTAAGCTATATTTCAATCGACACCAATAAACACAACGTAATTGGTAAACAAACAAACAAAATATAGTACCTAACATCGATATCTATACCTATAATAAAACAGTTAAAAAGTGTGTCTGTACATTGAACATATTTACAAAAAATAATTTAGGGCGATGAAGACATAGTAATAGAATGTAAATTTAATTTTTTTACAGTCTTCGTACACGCTAATCTCTGCAACTACTGGACGTATTTAAATCAAACTTGTTTGATTGTATAGCTATTCATCCTGGGCATCAATTAGGATATAATTAATTTTGGAAACTGGAACAACTGATGTAGAACCATAATAGACCAGCTAAACTATAAGAAATATGGAAATGACGCTAAAGGGATTTTAAGTGTTTTCACTGTTTGGTAGTACTAGCTTTCATACATTAGGGAGGTCATTTAAAATGGTTGCTCGTGGTAAAGATTAACTGCTCTAAAAACGATTTCCACGCGGACGACAAAATCTAGTCATGTATAAATATGATAATGATAAATATACCATTTGGAGTGACTACAGTTAGACAAACTTTTGTTCAAAATCACTTTACTTTGAAACTAGCTTTTTAAAAGTAAAATGGTTTTGAGGGGACTTCTTCAGGGATTTAGTTCCAAAAACTTTATCTAGCCCATACGAGGTCTTCGATGTCAGAACCAATATCGTGATCGGGCAATACCTTAGCAGGAACCGTGTCCTCAAACAGAGCTCACATCACAACCTCAGCTTTACAACTCATACTCTGTCGGCTCATCAGTTTTGTCTTCGCATTGCCCAGTAGCTGGGTTGTACCATTTATCAGACGGGCATGTATGACTTGGTAGCACACCGGCTTCCCGCGAATCAGTCATATCAGGCATATCTACTGACCCCTTGCTCTTGCCTACCTTGTGGTGAGCGTGACTTTTGTTGCTGACGTTTCTGACGTGCGTCGTTTGTTTCGCTGGCGTTTCTTCTGACGCGTCCGATGGTGTTCTGTTTCTGTCGTCTGTCCTTTGTTTCGTCGTTTCCAACGCCTCGGGTTTTGTGTTGTCGTCGTGTGTCATTTGTTGTTCGTCGTCTGCTGGGGATGTGGGCCGCCTGTGTTCGTCTATGGGTCTTGGTGTGTGGTCTAGTGATGCAGGGTGGTTCGTAGGGCTTGTCGTCGATGTGCGCCCGTAGCTCGATGTGAGACAGATTGCCAGCGTCACCGCGAATATCGTCAATGTGATAGGCGACATTGTTATTTCCTGCAATAATGACTGTATTGGATTATTTGTCACAGGCTGCGGCGAACCGCAAAATGGTTATGCCGTAAGGATAAAAGTAAAAGAAAAGATTGCACATTTTGAACAAATAAACCACTCATTACGTACATTCCAAGTTAAATAACATATTGTGACATATTCCATTGTTACACATTGCGAATGACACTTATCGATACTAAGAATTAAACGTTTGTTTTGAAATAAGTATGTAAGTGCTGCTTTTTAATAAAAATAAAAATTATCGAGACAAAAACTAACACTAAAAACATCAACTTGGCGTTAATGTCTCTGTTGTGCTCGCGCAAGAGGACCCGGGGTCCGCCTTAACCATGATCCAGAATTTTGGCAGATCATGTAATTACAGTGGAGCGACTGCCATCCGTGACCCTGCTGCCAATGGAACCTGACCATTAGCCCTATTGTCTTAACTCAGCTGGGAACTGAATTTGACATTAAATAATTCTATACTACATCATGTATGTTGGCCACTGCATATGGCATCTACCAAATTAGAGTCATCATCATCATAACAGCCGAAAGGCGCCCACTGCTGGGCATAGGTCTCCCCCAGCGATCTCCACAAAGGCCGGTCCTGTGCCTTCCGCATCCAGCCGGTGCCTGCGATCTTTACCAGGTCGTTAGTCCACCTTCCGGTCTTCCGGTACGTGGTACCAAATTAGAGAAGTGTAAGATTATTAAATGTTAAATTCAGTTATACACTAGCCAATAGCCCTGCTGATTGGATCATGGTTGCACATTCACTCGCCTGAATTGGCATGTTTCATCACGATATTTTCCCTTGACGTAAGAGCATCGGTTAGTGTTCAACAAATGTACGAAACTAAGAAAAGTGTAATTGTTGGTACATGGCGGCAGTGGAATTCGAACCCGTTACCTTTAGCTTACGACTCGGATACCTACCACTAGGCCACCGGTGCTCCTGACACAATGACTAACACTATTGCATATTATTATCGGCAGCAAATCATTAGTTCTAGAAATTACCATGACAACTTAGTATTAATTACAATACGACATTATGAGAACCGTTGGCCGTGTGGTGTCCAGCAGAGTAGAATAGCACCAACCCCCTTACACTCATGGGTGCCGTACAAGGCCTCCGTAGACTGGAAAATGGGCAGCAGCATTTTCCATTGTTATATTTAAACACTGCGATCTCCAACCCGCCTGCCGAGCGTGGAGATTATGGCAATAACCTTTCGTGGGAGAAGCCCTAAGTCCTGCAGTGGACTGTTACAGGCTGTGATGATGATTATGAGAGCGGATGTTTCACAGGTGGTCGGGAATCTGTCAAGCCTGAGGAGTCCGCTTGGATGTGTGCCATTCCCTTATCTGTCTCCCGACATAAAACAGTGGTCCGGTTTGAAGGATAAAGCAGCCAGCGCAATTACAGGCAAGAGGCATGTGACCTTAGTCCTCACAGTGACAACGCACCTGCGATGCTGCATTTTAGTCCCAGACCGGTAACAGAAATTAAAATACATCATTTCATTCAACACTGATCCACTCAGGTTGTTGAAATAACAACAGAAAGAGAAATACTAAGAAATAAACACAGGCTTGTAAAGGAAAAGAAAAAGCAGTAATAAACGAAACTCCAATAGAAATGCCATTCCCTTCATTTTATCAGGTGGTAGGACTCTGTCAAGACTGAGGAGTCCTGGGTGAGTACCACCGTGCCTTATCTATTTCTGTCAAGCATTGTTGTGTTCCGGTTTTAGGAACAAGGTAGCCAGCGAAATTACAGGCATGAAGCATTTCATCTACGTCCTCACAGTGACAACGCGGTTTTGCACTTTTGTTACCTGTAACCTAAATGTATGAATTGTAGATGTTATGGGCGACAGTTACAACTTACCATCAGGAGGGCTGCCTGCTCGTTTAGCACTGAGTAGCATAAAAAATCTCAATACATAGCTATCAGCCAACGTAACTGGACAACATTCCGTTTAATGGTGGCACACACAATTCTACATTACACTCTCTTACATCATTGTATAAAAAATCCTGAAAGCGTTGATCGTACACTTGCACGTTGAGCGTACACTTTCTAGTCCAAAATCTTGACGAATAGTAGCTTACCTAACCCCCAGACCAAGTATACAAATAGGTACTTAAATTTTCCTAAACTACTAAATCGATTTTAATGAAACAACAGCGAAGAGATATCTCGGTAAACTATCTTACAAACAAAAAACACATCGAAATGGTTTCAGGAGCTACGATGCTGCAGACAGTCACACACGCTGTTGCTCTGTGTACGGGACATAGGGCAACAGATACACATATACACACGTGAAACATAAACACCTCTCATGTTTCGTCGGGGGTTAAAAACCACCTTCAAAGTCGTAAGCAATATGAGCGAGTTCACACAGCACCATCTAGACCTAAACTAAGCCGAACTTTGTACTATGGGTGCTACATAACTGATCCACCAATTAAATACTTTTAAAAACATACAATACAAGTCAAGCTTATAATATTTACCTTCTAAGGACGACTGAACCAATCCAACACTTCACTTTGAAACTTGCAATTTTGAAGCAAATTCGCTTATTTCGCTTTTAATTATTTGTTTCCCCAAACTTTAAAATTAGGTTATTGTTTCACAATGAACCAATTATCGATAGTTTACACGGTGCACTGGTCGTAAGCGGTCTGAAGGGTCGACTTATATAGCACAACGTGCGCTGTCAAAGTAGACTCATTCAATCACGGGTATATTTTCCTCCTCTCAGGATTCCCCCGATGTCGAAGGAAGTGAAATAGTCGTCGTGGCGTTAATGTCCCGGTTGTGCTCTCGCGCACGTAGCAGGGTAATCGAAAAAGTAACAATTTCAATCATTGGAACCAGATAATTTTTAGTAACAGAGTTACGTAACTAGCCTACAGATGGCAGTCGCTCCATTGTAATTATGTAATCTACCAAATCCTGGATGATGGTCAAGGCTGACCCCAGGCCCCAGCGAGACCAAGACGCCAAGATGACCTGAAGAGCTTCTGTTGGCATCGGTTCGGGATCGTATCGTATAGGCGCTTTCTTCTTTTTCTTTTTGTTTGTTATTTACTACTTTCCTAGACTTCGTTTGTGTACCTAAATACGGTGTTAGCAGTTTTCAAATAGATATATAAACCGTTCCTGACCACTCACTAGATGGCGCCCCGACAATTTGGGTAATTGAAGATCCCTTAACTGCAGAGGATGTTGGATATTGTGAGTGAATTGTTCGAAAGGAAAGGCATGAAAGTAAATGTGGAGAAGACGAAAGTAATGGTGTTTGAAAGAAATGAGGGCACGACAGTCACTTCGATTGGAATAAAAGGGAAGAGTGTTGAGCAAGTGAAAGAGTTCGTGTATCTGGGAAGTATGTTCTCAATTGATGGAAAGTATGAGAAAGATATTAAAAGAAGAGTATACAAGGGTAACGCAGTGAATGGAGCCGTTAATCATCTGATGGGATGTAAAAGTTTGCCGCAAAAAGAATTTCTTGATTTGCATAACGCAGTATTGCTTCCCACAATAACATACGGTAGTGAATGTTGGGTATGGCAGAAGAGGTATGAAAATAGAATAAATGCGGTGGAAATGAGGTCCCTGTGGAGAGTATGTGGAGTGAAATTGAGTGTCAAAGTAAAGGCATGACAGATGATGTAGTGGAAAAAATTGAAAGAGGGATGTTGAGATGGTTCGGGGATGTAAAACGAGAAGCGAGCGCGATTGACGAAAGAGGTAAATAGCGCGAATCTGGAAAACCGGCCCTTAAGAGGACGACCCAGAAAAACATTCACTGATCAGATAAGTAATGTTTTCAAAAAAGCTGGGGACCGAAGTGGTAAGAATAAAAGGAGATGTATGAAAAGAGTTGTAAATATATGCGAGGCTAGGGAGTTGTGTCAGGATAGAGCATAGTGGCGGTCCATAGCCTGCCTACCCCACCTGTGGGACACAGGCGTGAGCTGTATGTATGTATGTGTGAAGATCCCTTGAAATAGGTACTTAGCAACGAGGATATAAACGCTGGAATCGTTGTACTGAAAGTACATAAGGATGACGTAGCCAGAGTAATTTCAGGCTTGACTCACTGGTGTCATAAATATTGGACGGCATAAAAATGAAACATGTACTCATATGATTTAAGAAGCAAACTCTTTTAATAATAGGAAGCTAAAGGAGGAGCCGGTTAGCCGTGTGGTGTCCGGCAGAGTAGAATAGCACCAACCCCTTACACTCATGGGTGTCGTACAAGGCGACAAATGTTTTCGAGGGAAAAGTTTAAGAGTCTCCGTAGTCTGGAAAATGGGCAGCAGCATTTTCCATTGTTATATTTAAACACTGCGATCTCCAACCCGCCTGCCAAGCGTGGAGATTATGGTAATAACCTCCCCTTTCGTGGGAGAGGCCCTAAGTCCTACAGTGGACTGTTACGGGCTGTGATGATGATGAAAGAAGGAGCGTCGGTGGCCGAGTGGTTAAGGTGTTCGACTAGTAAGCGAAGGGTACTGGGTTCGAATCCCACTGCAGCCATGTACCAATGACTCTTTTAGTTATGTACATTAGTTGAATGCTAACAGGTGTTCTACGGTGAAGTAAACATCGTAATGAAACCTGCACATTCAGGCGACTGAATGTGTGACCATGATGCAATCTGGTCAGGTTTTAATCTGCCAAATCCTGAATCATGGTCAAGGCGGACCCTGGGCCCTTGCGCGCGAGAGCACAACCCGGACATTAACCCCAACCTTTTTTTATTGGAATCTAAAACTCACTATTCCCTGTGAGTCCTGTAACATATACACTCCGGGTACACTGATGTCGGGACTACCCCAAGTGGAATCCAAGGCTTTCGTACCTTGACCCCTGGATTTTCCAAGGAAACTACCTATTATACATACATTCAAACAATATTAAGGAAAATACCAGATACTCAGAATACATAGCTCGCAGAATAAATTTATTTATTTATTATTACAGGCATTATCATTACAGCTAACACAATGCGAAAATGTTGACGTCAGTGTTATTTAATTTAATATATGCATGATTTATACAATACCAATAGTTATTATACCTCCTGGGCGAATACTGGGCGAATAAAGTGTAAGGGGGAATTAGGTCTATCGACTCGATAAGAAGAAGAATTAATAAAATCTGAAGTTACGGCAGACACAATGAAATTATTGAATAATATTTATAAATAATATGTTTATCAGTACTAAGAATAGTAACTAATTAATAACATATTCTATATTATCTATATTGCGTTCACATTGCACATTGCAGAAATTACTGCCTCTTTAAATTATTGAATTGAGCAGTGGAGCAAGTTAACCGATTATCCTGCTTCATTTAATATTATTAGAAACCTGCAAATTCAGGCCACTGAATTTGTAACCATGATCCAATCTGGTCTTGTTCCCCTGGTAGCAGGTTCACGGAGGTAAGATGGTAGTGGCTCCACTGTAATTACCTGATCGCCAAATCCTGGATCATGGTCAAGGCGGACCCTGGGCCCTCGTGTTCGAGAGTACGACCGGGACATTAACGCCAAGATGATAAAATGCGTAACGTGTTCGAGAAAATGTCTTATGCTTCCAAACCATATCATAAATGGCACTACATTGAAATGAAAGCCTCTTTTCTTCTTTTTTTTGTAAAATAATACGGCAGACAAACAGGCAACCTAACCTAACCTAACCTGATGGTCCGTGGTCTCCGCCGCATTTGGACATTAGCAATGCCAGGGGCGCTAACAATGCGTTGCCCGCCTCTAATATACCTCTTGAACGATCCCATGTCATTGTCCAAAGGAAACACTTTGGCTGTGAGGCTATAATTTACTCGTAAATATACAATTACTCTATTATTATTCTCTTATTATTAGGTGCCAGCTGGATGCGGAAGGCACAGGACCGGCCTTTGTGGAGATCTCTTGTAGAGAGATGCCCAGCAGTGGGCGGCTTTCGGCTGATATGATGATACAATTACTCTTCTTCGACAGGTTGCTCTGCTATTTTTTCACACTGGCGGGACGATGGATTCATCACTTTCCCACACGGACACTTCTCATAATTGTCGAATAGCCCCCCTTGTTTACCGTGAAGATTCTCCCTGTACGGTCCAAGCAGCGCTTTCACAAACATTCGCAAGGATATTGCGTCCTGGTCTATCTCGTTGGTAGGCGACACGTCTTTTTCTTGCGGATTGCCCGTGGTGCTCGACACATATCGATCTCCCATCGGTGTTTGGGGTCTTGGCGTGTCAGTAACCGATGTAAGCTCTGTAAGTCCCGGCCTTGCATCCTCGCCTGTCTTGCTGGCTGGCCATGGCGATGTTTCGATGTCTCGCATCTGACTCGACTCGCTGGTGATTACAGCAAGTATTGCAATAGTCAGTAACGCTGGGGATCTCATTGTTGGCTCTGGGTTGCTCCGTCTGTGAATGGTTTTGTTTGTTGCGTTAGTTGAAGGAATTGTATTTGTTGTGTAGGAGTTTCAAGCCCATGGACTTTTATGGAATTTTTTTGAGACTAATCTTTTATTGGAAAATATTCGAACTGTCATATGGTAATCAGATCTGTGTTGTATGACTGTAAATAAACTTTTACGATGTCTCTTATACCGGACGCCTTTCGACTTCCACCCATATAACTTATCCATTTCAAAGTGGACTTTAAAAACTCTTTCACTGGATTTCATTGCTATGAAAATGCGTTCAAATTTTATTAACATACGTATAAAATTCTACCATTTGATTGAATTTATTTGCTGCTAAATTGCAAAATAAGTTGACCAATCTGTTAGTGCTGACTTAATGGTGGATTTAAAAGTGGTGTCCGGCAGAGTAGAATAGCACCAGTCCGTTGGGTGTCGTACAAGGTGACTAATGTTTTCGAGGCCAAAGATGTAAAGTCCCCGAATGCTAGAAAATGGGCAGCAGCGTTTTCCATTGTTATATTTATAGCACTGCGATCTCCAACCCTCCTGCCAAGCGTGGAGATTACGGCAATAACCTGCTCTCTCGTGGGAGAGACCCTAAGTCTGTGGACTGTTATGATGACAGAATTAAATGAACTTTAGGCAGCTTAGCCATCGCAGTAAATAAGATAAAATTGCTTACAAAATACAATCATTCAGCTGACTAAATCGTGATTCTTTTGCTGACCAGTTACATAATGTTTTTTCTTATAGATTTAGATTTATTTTTTCACAAAAACATTACAATTTTAAATTTAACACATTGGTAAATTCTTGAGGTTTGTCTCAACGATAATTTCGCCTTCGCCATCACACATACAATAATAACACGTACTTATGCTGTTAATATATTATTTCAATAGGTACTTCATTACATAATTTCTATACACCTACAAAATTACTACACACAGTTACACACATTCACTTAGTAAGTTACGATAGGAATATCATTATTACAATA
This sequence comes from Blastobasis adustella, assembly GCA_907269095.1. NCBI lineage: Eukaryota > Metazoa > Arthropoda > Insecta > Lepidoptera > Blastobasidae > Blastobasis > Blastobasis adustella. Next base: position 1,859,842 of record OU026142.1, read on the forward strand.
CCTGATAATCCAATCTGGTCTTCCAATCCAATTGCTTGTATGAAGTGGTACACATAAACTTGAATTATGAATAACTGACACTAGTTAACTTGTACTGTTTACGTCTTCAAGATGACTGGTCCACAGGAAAATGCTGGGTTTATTGAACGACAAATAAACCCAGCTTTTTCCCGTGGATCAGTCATAGAGTAGACGTCAACAGTACAAGTCAACTAGTGTCAGTTATCTATAATTTATGTTTATGTGTACCACTTGATACAAGCAATTGGATTGGAAGACCAGATTGGATTATCAGGTATTGTAATAATGATATTCCTATCGTAACTTACTAAGTGAATGTGTGTAACTGTGTGTAGAAATTATGTAATGAAGTACCTATTGAAATAATATATTAACAGCATAAGTACGTGTTATTATTGTATGTGTGATGGCGAAAGCGAAATTATCGTTGAGACAAACCTCAAGAATTTACCAATGTGTTAAATTTAAAATTGTAATGTTTTTGTGAAAAAATAAATCTAAATCTATAAGAAAAAACATTATGTAACTGGTCAGCAAAAGAATCACGATTCAGTCAGCTGAATGATTGTATTTTGTAAGCAATTTTATCTTATTTACTGCGATGGCTCAGCTGCTTAAAGTTCATTTAATTCTGTCATCACCACAGCCCATAACAGTCCACAGACTTAGGGTCTCTCCCACGAGAGAGCAGGTTATTTCCGTAATCTCCACGCTTGGTAGGCGACTTGGAGATCGCAGTGTTATAAATATAACAATGGAAAACGCTGCTGCCCATTTTCTAGCATTCGGGGACTTTAGATATTTGGCCTCGAAAACATTAGTCGCCTTGTACGACACCCAACGGACTGGTGCTATTCTACTCTGCCGGACACCACTTTTAAATCCACCATTAAGTCAGCACTAACAGATTGGTCAACTTTGTTTGGAGTTGGGCAGCAAACAAATTCAATCAAATGATAGAATTTTATAGGTCTTTTGATAAAATCTGAACGCATTTTCATAGCAATGAAATCCAGTGAAAGTGTTTTTAAAGTCCACTTTGGAATGGCTAAGTTATATGGGTGGAAGTCGAAAGGGGTCTGGTTTAAGAGACATCGTGAAAGTTTCTTCACAGTCATACAACATAGATCTGATTACCATATGACAGTTCGAATATTTTCCAATAAAAGATTAGCCTCAAAAAAATTCCATAAAAGTCCATGGGCTTGAAACTCCTACACAACAAATACAATTCCTTCAACTAACGCAACAAACAAAACCATTCACAGACGGAGCAACCCAGAGCCAACAATGAGATCCCCAGCGTTACTGACTATTGCAATACTTGCTGTAATCACCAGCGAGTCGAGTCAGATGCGAGACATCGAAACATCGCCATGGCCAGCCAGCAAGACAGGCGAGGATGCAAGGCCGGGACTTACAGAGCTTACATCGGTTACTGACACGCCAAGACCCCAAACACCGATGGGAGATCGATATGTGTCGAGCACCACGGGCAATCCGCAAGAAAAAGACGTGTCGCCTACCAGCGACATTGACCAGGACGCAATTTCCTTGCAAATGTTTGTGAAAGCGCTACTTGGACCTTACAGGGAGAACCTTGACGGTAAACAAGGGGGGCTATTCGACAATCATGACAAGTGTCCGTTGGGGAAAGCGATGGATTTTGCGACCCACACGTGTGAAGATAGAAGAGAGCAACCTGTCGAAGAAGAGTAATTGTATCATCATATCAGCCGAAAGCCGTCCACTGCTGGGCATCTCTCCACAAGAGATCTCCACAAAGGCCGGTCCTGTGCCTTCCGCATCCAGCTGGCACCTAATAATAAGAGAATAATAATAGAATAATTGTATATTTACGAGTAAATTATTGCCTCACAGCCAAAGTGTTTCCTTTGGATAATAACATGGGATCGTTTATGAGGTATATTGTTAGCGCTCCTGGCTTTGCTGATGTCCACAGGCGTCGGAGACCACGCACCATTAGGTGGCCCGCTTGCCTGTTTGTCTGCCGTATTATTTTACAAAAAAAAGAACAAATAGGCTTTTATTTCAGTGTAGTGCCATTTATGATATGGCTTGGAAAACATTTTCTCGAACACGACACGCATTCTGTCATCGATATGATATTAGTAAGGCTTTCTAAAGTAGCCAGCCAACCTCTCCCCCGAAATTTTTTTAGTGTTTTTGTACGTTCACGGATCTCTTGAATTAACATTGTACTCATGCAGAGAAATTTGACCTTGGCAATGAACATACTTTACCAATTTTTTTACAACCCTTACTGAACACAAGCAACAAAATAATATATTATTATAATAAAACACAACCTTAAGGGGACCATATTCCCGTGCCGTTGTTAAAAAGTTTTTGTGGCATTCATTTAGCAAATATGTATTTATGATATCAAAAATACCGTGGACGTGAAAGGCGAGTTATTTAGGCCAAAGGGACAGCTAATACCCCTGCCTTTAGCAAACTCAAACTTTGGTTAAAGATGCACAAAACATCAGCAAAAGAACATTTTGTTGAAGTGGTAGTGCAGATATAAATAAGTAATGAATAAGCATTTATTATCTCTTCACAAACAAATAATACGTTAAGTACATTCAGTCGCTTGAATGTGCAGGTTTCATCACGATGTTCTCTCTCACCGTAAGAGCATCGGTTAGTGTTCAATTAGGTAACTCGGAAAGGAGTCATTGCTACGCGGCACTGTGGTTCGAACCCGGTATTTCGGGAGTACACGTCGAACCCCTTAACCGTTAGGCCACCGAAGCTCCTTCGAGGAATTCGCGGGTTGTTAAAAAAGAATGAATTTAGCTTTCCCCCACCTGCCAATGGTTCATCACATTGGATCACCACTGACAACCAGCGTCACGACGACTATCGTGGCATATGCTTTGTGTGGCCCCATTGCACTCTCCACATGGCACAGGTAACGAGATTAGATTTCTTTTTATTTTTTCGTTTACGTCTTTCTTTTACTGGTTTTTTCTCTATGAATATTGAAGAATTTTGTAAAGTGTGTCTGAGTGGAATAAAAGTGTTTTACTTTATTTTACAAACACTACACACCTACTACAAGCACCAAAGCTAAATATTAATTTATTATCTCCTGGAAGACTGGTAGATATTGCCACTTTAGCTTTAAATATAGGACCCGAGTGGTTCAGTGGTTAACACGCAAATATTCCGGGTTCGAATCCCGGCCGAGCAAAAAATGATGAACCGGGGAAATGAGAAAACCTCATTAAAATCCACTGTGTAGTTTAAAAGACCAAGGCGTACATAGGGGCAGACGGCGGGAAGCTACTATATTTTATGCTATGTGTAGATATTTGAACAACCAATGCCTTACTTCGACGCCGAATGCGGAAAACAGGACTGCGGAGCTGATAATGTCATGGGGTTCTTTTATCGTCGTCGGTCCACCATCTTTTATCGTCGGCCTACCCACGCTGCGTCCTCCGGTACGTGGTCGTCACTCGAGAACTTTACTGTCCCATCAGCCATCTGTTCTTCGAGCTATGTGCCCTGCCCACTGCCACTTTAGCCTGGCAATCCTTATGGCTATCACGGATACCTTGGTTTGCTTGCGGATCTGCTAATTTCTGATTCGATCGCGCATCGAGACTCTGAGGATAGCCCTTTCTATTGCCCTTTGGGTAACAGTGAGCTTTCTTGTAAGGCACAGAGTGAGCGGCCACGTTTCTGTTCTGTAGGTCATCACTGGCAACACACATTGGTCTAAGACCGTCGTCTTGAGACACTGCGGTAATTGGGACGAAAATATATGGGGTAGCTTCCCGAACGCTGCCCAACTGAGTTGGATTCGTCGATTGACCTCTTCTTCGAAATTTGACCTACCTAGCTGTACTATTTGTCCTAGGTATATCACTGGATCGTATATTATCACTGGAGTAGGCACAACATGGACATTCATTATGTCAATTTTCGTCTTGTCCATGTTCATTTTATGATCTACTTGTTGAGAGGCAGTACAAAGGTCATCCGAGCATTTTGCCCAGGTCTTTCAGGGTTTCAGCCATGACTACGATAGGTATCGTCAGCAAATCTAAGGTGAGTGAGGTACTCGCCGTTAATATTGATGCCAAGCCCATTCCCAGTCCAGTAGCCTAAATATATACTCCAATGTAGTGGTGGACAACTTCGGTGATATGACATCACCTTGTCTAACACCTCGTTGCAGATGAATAGGCTCTGTGGTCTTGTCCTGTAGACGAACTGTCATAGTCAATTTGGCACCCCTGTAGAGACTGGAGGTCCGCCCGGCGGCCATAATCGCTATGCTTGGCAGGCGGGTTGGCGATCGCAGTGCAGTTGAAGTTAAGCTACCCAGAAATATGCTGCTCCCCATCTTCCGGATTTGTCCCTTAGGCGCCTCTTACGACACCCACGGGAAGAGATGGGGTGGTGCTATTCTTTGAAGTGGCGGCACCACACATCACATTCTGCGTACTTAAACATTTTTTTTAAAACCTAAATAAAAAACAGCTATAAACTAACGGTCTTATTCATATAAAGTTATGTGAGGTTTATAAGCTTGCTAAAATATGGCTCTTGAAAAACATCATTCATAAACGCATATTAGCGCTAAAACGCTTATTAAGGGCTTCATAACTTAAAGGAGGCTGATTCTCTCTATAAGCCCATATTAGTCACAAACATGGCCGCCGTTACACGAACAGCTGATTTCATTCGCTTAGTGGTTAATGTGATTGACTTGAGACTCTATTCTAGATGTTTATCCTGAAGAGGATAGGTATGACTTCTATCATTTTCCTTGGAACTCCGTTTTGATAGCAAATTTTAGCACATTAAACTTTTTTTTGAGAAGAGCCTCAAGCAATTTTATATTTTTCGCTATAATAATTCATCAGAACGACAACATGATGATGCCAATCTGTATTTTATCAGACCCTTAGTTATGAGAGGTTTATGGAACGTTTATTTATGAAAAATGAAGGAATTTTAATAGTAGTTTATGCAACTGTCATATAAAAGGGGGTATTAAAACATGAGTGTCTGTTTATCATACGAGGCGTAGCCGAGTATGATAATAGTTTGACACGAGTGTTTTAATACCTAATTATATGCAGTTGCATACACTACTTTATCTACACTCATATTTTCATGTTAAAATTTCGTACCTATAATTTTTTCAACTTTGCTGGAAGTAACTGCGAGTCAGTTCTGTTGTATCAACGCGTCGAGAATATCAAGCGAAATTCACTTCACTACTTTCACATTTATCTATTTATTTGCTTCAAACAAGAAAAAACATTCACAAACACAAATTACAACAATTAGAAAAAATATTCTGTTTAGCGGGAAAATAATTCCAAATGTACACAATCACAACCACAGACTATGAACTGGTCACAAATATAAACAGGAATTTTGAATTTGTTGAAGACATTTAGGTATTCAGCCTACATTTAGCCGTGTCCCGGCGCCCGACAAAAATTTAAAAAAGAAAAGTGTTGCATAATGATTAAAAAGTTATTTTTCGATACAGCTGTAATGAAAATAGTATGGGAAATGCTGTATCGAAAAGTAATTTTTTAATTTTTTATTGACTGGCGTGAAAAAAGTGTATCCTTAAACAACTGTTTTCGAATATGTAATTGGAACATTACGCTATGAGTGTAGATAAAATACGTTTTATAGGCGTAATGAGTGTTTTAGTTAATGAACGTTTTAAGGTATTTTTATGAATAAGACCGTTAAACTCTAAGGCGGATTACAAGTTTTTACGTTGATCCGTTGCTCTCCCACCTGAGGAAAATTCATAAACATACTGTGGCACTTAATAGTCCCTATCACCAGACGAACCTCACGGTATTTGAGTGGTAGGTTGTAACCTGCATGTCAACAGATAGTTTTACGTATTCATCATCATCACAGCCCATAACAGTCCACTGCAGGACTTAGGGCCGCTCCCATGATAGGGAAAACAATGGTAATGTAGAAGATTTTGTTCTGTTTCCTACACACACATGGAACAGTTGTGCATCATGATCGCTGACGGGCGTGTGCGCAGGCCGCACGGTGACGCATTCGTCCCCGGCCGCGACTAACCCGCAATCAATAGATGTACAACTGCTCTTGTCTACTCGCGTGGGGAAATTTACACAATTTATAATATTGTAAGATTTTAACAAATCATCCAATTTTCTCCTTAGGGTGTTGTCAGAGAGGTAATCCACGTTTATGTCGCCTACTATCAGAAACCTTTTATTTTCGTCAATAAGTTTACACAATAATAATTCAAATGTCCGTAAAAATAACTGGAAATTACATAGTCCAGACCTATAAACACCAATTAATGTAAGTTTAGATTTTGTCAGCTCGATTGCACAAAACTCGCAGTGATATTCAACAGCGATAGCTTCAAGGTCATGTCGTTTTTTGTATTGAACACCGTCGGACGTAAACAACGCAACCCCACCATGTTCCCGGCGCGGCCGACAGTAGGAGCTCGCTAGTTCGTACCCGGTCAGCGCCACGCGACCTATCTCGCTGCTTTTGCACCAAGTCTCAGTACAAACAAGTGCTTCGGGCTCGTGTGTTGATAAAATTACGCTCAGTAGACCCGTTTTATTAGTTATTGGCCGTACATTTTGGTGTATAACTTTTGTGTAATTCTTGTGCGAACAGTTCATTTTAGAGGTTATGTTTTGTTTTGTTCTGTAACTCTAACTGAAAATGGGATAACTCTGTCATCGGAACAGATTCCGGCTCGTTTCAATGACCATTTCATAAACGTAACATCAGCACTTCCGATTAACAGTAATAGAGAAGAGGCTATTAAATGTTTAAATAGATATGCGTCGACACTAGATATCCCAGAGTTCACACTGCCAACAGTGTCACGTGACATGTTAGATCGGGTCATCAGGAAGATGTAGAAAACTAGGCACACGTTGGATCTGTATGACATCTCTGTCAACATACTTTTATCTGTATGGCCTGTTATATCGGAAGTGTTGGTAAAATTGTTAAATGAGGTATTTGAAAGTGGCATATATCCGGAGGTACTGAAAACCACTAGGGTATGCCCAATATTTAAAGGAAAAGGAGACAAAGATGTAATTGATAACTTTAGACCAATAAGCATTGTACCAATTTTTTCGAAAATTATTGAATCGATTTTATCAACACAGTTGATGAAACATTTTGAGGGAAATGACCTACTGACAGACCGACAGTATGCTTATAGGAAAGATAGGTCAACGGTGATGGCAGCCCAGAGAGTAATTGATAGTGTGCTGACAGGACTGGATGATAGGAGCAAAATGGCTGGGATAATCTACGATCTCTCAAGGGCCTTCGACGTTGTCCAGCAAGATTTGCTTTTGAGAAAATTGAAAGTGTATGGCATTAATGGCACTTCTCATGAACTAATAAAGTCATTCTTATCTGACAGAAGACAAACGGTGGAAGTTACCATAAATGGACGTAGGTACAGATCGGCAGACGCTAGTGTAACTACTGGAATTCCAAGGGTCAACAAGGTCAATAACAAGGGTCCTCGTTAGGAAATATTCTATTTCTAGCATTCATCAATGATCTTCCGTCATCGATCACTGTGGGCCTGCTTACCTTATTCGCTGATGACACGTCGGCAGTTGTTGGTGCACGATCATACGGCGAGCTTAATACCAAAATAAATGATCTTCACGTGCAACTAAAGCAGTGGTTCACTATTGGTTTGGTATTAAATGAATCGAAATCCTGTGTGATGGTGTTCACAGCAACGGGCGTCCCACGTCCAGTTGGTTTCATTACGGCTCCAATTCCAAATTGTGAATGCTGCAAATTTTTAGGGCTAACATTGGACTCGACAGTCAATTGGAAGGCTCATATCGGAGTGCTGTGTGACCGGTTGAGCGGGGCAGCGTATGCGTTGCGAAAACTGAGGCCACTTGTCTCGACAGATGTGCTACGGCAAACCTACTTCGCCCATTTCCATTCCATCATGTCCTACGGCAATCTTCTGTGGGGCGATTCCACAGAATCGGATCGCATTCTAATTCTTCAAAAACGAGCCGTTAGGATAATGGGGAATGTAGGAACCAGGCATACGTGCAGGACACTTTTTAAAGAGCTGCAAATTATGACTGTGTATTCGTTGTACATATACAACACTATCATTTTTGTTAGGCGAAATTTGTCATGCTTCACGCGTCGTACGGGCGAAGAGCGCGGACTGCGCGGCGCGGGCCGACTAGCCTCCGTACCCCGGCGCACCGCGTTTGCGGAAAAAAATCCGCGAGTTATAGGTCCTACCCTGTACGAACATTTGCCCATACTCCTTAGAGGTGAACAAAATGACGAAACTTTTTATCGGCAACTGAAGAACCTTTTATTGAATAATGTATTTTACTCTGTTAAAGAATTTTTAAATCATAATTTCAGCGAAAACTATTCACAATAAAAATAAAAACAAAAATAATAAATTACATTATCTTATTGACATTTAGTATTAAAATTGTAATTATATTTTGACATTTATTTATTCTAAAGTTTGACATTATTATTATGGATGGTTTTACTTAGACATTTTAATCTGTAAACTGACACAATTTGTACATTATTAAATGTATTCACTTTTGACATTTAATCATTTGTTTAAATTTATTGTATCGACATGTTTAATCTCGTATTGACATGCATTTTTCATGGACATGTTTTACATTATGTAATCATTTTATTAATTACGTATATTCCTTTCGATAATTTTTATATTCCTTTATATTTGACGATCTCTTTTCACAAAAATGTATTTAAATATATCTTAAATGTATTATCTTGTGTAAGAGTAATAAATAAATCTAAATCTAAATCTATGTGTGTGTGTGTGTGTGTGTGTGTGTGTGTGTGTGTGTGTGTGTGTGTGTGTGTGTGTGTGTGTGTGTGTGTGTGTGTGTGTGTGTGTGTGTGTGTGTGTGTGAGTGTGTGAGAGAGAGAGAGAGAGAGAGAGAGTGTGTGTATTTGTGTAGGATCCTTCACTGTGACTGGAGGACTGGAAACTTGAGAACCCCATTTGAAAATTGCACACGACTGAGATGGAAAATATCGAGAGAACCGGAGACGTGCTTCTCGTTCAGGTCTATGGCCCTATTGATTGGGGAACCTAAGGCTAATGAACACAATTAGATAGCACCATCGTGTTTAGGCTCTTTGGTATTTTGTCTTTTAGTTTAATTGTCTTAATGGTTACTGTACCCCTAGGTGATATTCAAGGTCTGATGATGATCACGAAAGTAGCTTTCGGAACTACTGAACGCAATAAGAACACATTCGTGTTTGGGCTCTTTGGAATAGTCTTGACGAGTACTACTTTTCAAATGAAACACCGCATATAATTCGGCCCATACGTTCGGGAGCCACGATGCCCCACTGTTACAATACACGCATTCGCCACTAAAAGTTTCTGGTATCATCAGCTGACCCGGTCACTCGTTTGCCTCTATTGATATTTCTGCGTCGGTGTTTAAGAATGGCTTAGTACGGTGGTCCAACGTCCGAAGCAAGTTAGAATCACTGGCTAACCGAAAGGACTTTGGCTCCCTGTGTGTGTTCTATCGGCTGTACAATGGGGAGTGTTCCGAGGAACATTTCGATCTGGCGCCCCCAGCACAATTCCGCCATCGCACCAGCCGCCGTGGGCTGGGTAGTCATCCCCACTACGTAGACCCTCTGTTGGTCACCACGCGAATGTTCGAAAGAACGTTTCTCGGTCGTACGATTCGGATGTGGAATGAGCTCCAAGCCAGTTTTTCCTTTGAAATATGGGCGTGTAATCTGGGGTAATATCTCTTTCATCCAAAAAGCATTTATTGCACAAAAAAGTGACCACTTCAAGAATTTTATAAATATAATTTAAATGAGTCATTGTTACAAGTCATTGTAGTCCTGCAGGCCCTTAGTCCTGCAGTGGACTGTAATGGGCTATGATGATGATGATGATTATGATTATGGTGATTTGGGATATGACATGGGATTGGTTAAGAGGTAAATCAGAGGTCTCTTTAGAGAGAGGTGGTGTTGCTAATGTCCATAGGCGGCGGTGATCACGCACCATCAGGTGGCCCGCACGACCTCTTTGTCTGCCGCGAATTTCAAATGGATTGTCTTTTGTGTAATATTAATTCAACAGCGTGTAGCAGTCTTCTTCTTGGCTAGAACGTCGTCAGGAGACGGTTTTGTCTAACTCACGAAAAAGTGTAAAATAAACAACAGTTGCCAGCACACACAGCTCAATTTGACATGGACACAAAGCTTTAGATAATTTTAAAGAAGTCAACGTGGACGACGTATTGGCCGTATGGTGTCCGGCAGAGAAGAATAGCACCAACCCTTTACACTCGTGGGTGTCGTACACGGCCACTAATGTTTTCGAGGCAAAAGATCTAGTCTCCGTAGGCTGGAAAATGGGCAGCAGCGTTTTCCATTGTTATATTTATAGCACTGCGATCTCCAACCCGCCTGCCAAGCAATATGGTAACAATCCTCTCGTGGAGAGGCAGTAAGTTCTGCAATGGACTGTTATGGGTTGTGCCGATGACGATGACGTGGACGAATGCACGAGCTGAACCTAATATGTAATTTGTAATCATTCATGTCATATTAGAGATACAAGGATAATAACGATTAGTATTTATTTCTTTTTCCTTGTTACCTGTGATTGACGAACGATCATAATATCCCCCTGTAGTAATAGGTATGCTATAAAACTTAATTATCGCATACATTGTTTCTTTTCCTTGCAATCGGTTAGTGTTCAACTAATGTACATAACTCAGAAAAGAGTCATTGGGACATGGCCGCAGCGCGATTAGAACCCGGTACCTCTCGCTTTCGAGTCGGATAAACTAAGCGCTCGGCCACCGAGGCTCTGACATTGATATTAACTATCTGTCTGTATGTTTGTTTCAGATCGAGGAGAGTTGTGAGAAGCGCCGCAGCAGATTGGAGAAGCAGCAGTCGTTCATTGAGAACGGTTAGTATGCGTAGCACGGACTTAAATAAAACAAGGACGTTTTTTTTTATATCACTAATGTGGCAAACAAGCTTACGGCCTGTCTGATGGTAAGCAGTCACCGCAGCCTATGGACGTTTGCAATGCCACGTTGCCGACCTTGTAAAAACCTTTTATACCCCTTTCTTGAAGAACTCCATGTTGTACTTTCCATGGAAAACCTCTCCAGGTAGTTCCTTCCACAACCTTACTCTCTAAAATTATGGGTGAAGCTTCAAAATGTCCGCCTATTTGACAATGTCACGCCAGTGACAGCGCGGTACAAATCAAACAAAATAGCGGCGGATTGCCAGAGCAGGGCCTCCGAAAAGGGCCACGTTAGCGTTTCATATTATGATTCATATTAGAGTTCCATTAACTGATCCTGTGGTCAAAACTGGAACTAAATGACGCCATTCTAAATTGTCCTGTCAATGTCAAGGACAGCGCCGCTGAAGAAAAGTTTGTGACTAAATTTAATATGAAATTAATTCAATTCATATAACAGATTTATATGAATTTGCCACAACTTATCTGCAGCGTCGCTGTTGTTGACATTGACATGATAATTAAAAATGGCGTCATTTAGTTCCAGTATTGTTGGTGGCCAATTAGATAAGTATCTGGCACTCTAATATGAATCACGTGTTAGAAAGTATAGAGTGTTCAGATCTTATGTGTGAATAAATACTTTTATATTTATGTATTTAGAAGATAATAATTAAGGTGGCCCAGTATTTTATCGAAAACTAAGGGTGGAAAGCTTAATGAAATCAAAAATAGGGCACATTAGTTAAATATGTATAGCTATTTGTTCAGGAGGGGAGAAGCATATTTCAACACACATATTAGACCAAATTAGATAAGTTGTTTATATTAGGTCTTTACCTATGAAATTGCCGTTCTGCAATACTGGCCATTTCAAATCAAAATATTTTTTGTTTGGCTAAGAATTCTAATTTCAAATTAATTTTATTTTAAAAACATGGAATTCTTTTTCCAAAAGTAGTCATTTGTTTATTGATTTGTGTAACATTTTCATCGCCATTCAATCTTCTTCGTCATCATGGATACGTTAAAAATTCGAGTAATTATGGAATATGAGTACCGTCGTGGCAGCAACGCGGCACAAGCGGCACGCAACATCAACGACGTTTACGGAGCTAACACTACAAACCAACGCACCACCTGTTATTGGTTTGCTCGCTTCCGTTCTGGAAATTTCGACCTGAAAAATGAACCTCGCGGTCGTCCGAAGACTTTGGTCGACAATGACGAATTAAAGGCGATTGTAGAAGCTGATGATACACAATCTACGGCTGAATTAGCAGCAGCTTTCGACGTTAGCGTCAAAACAATATTGGTCCATTTGCGTCAAATTGACAAGGTAAAAAAGCTTGACAAATGGGTGCCTCACGAACTCAATGAGCGCCAGCGCGAAGTACGCGTCGAGACGTGCCTTGCACTGCTCAACAGACACACAAATGAAGGAATTTTGAACCGCATTGTTACCTGCGATGAAAAATGGATTCTGTTTAATAACCGCAAGCGCTCAGCAAGTTGGTTGGATCCTGGTTCAGCACCTAAACAATGCCCTAAACGAAAACTTACCCCTAGAAAAGTGATGGTCACTGTTTGGTGGTCTAGCGCCGGTGTGATTCATCACAGCTTCTTATCCAACGGGGTAAGCATTACTGCAGATGTGTACTGTGAAGAACTGAACACAATGATGCAGAAGCTGGCACATCTCCAACCAGCATTAGTCAATCGCTCGTCTCCGCTGCTCCTGCACGACAACGCGCGACCTCATACTGCACAGCAGACGGTCTCCAAGTTGCAAGAACTGGGGTTGGAAGCTCTCTGTCATCCGCCCTACTCACCAGACCTTGCGCCTACAGACTACTACTTTTTCCAGAATTTGGATAACTTCTTGGCGGGAAAAAAATTCAATACCCGAGAGGCAGTACAAAATGCCTTTGAAGAATTTGTTGCCTCCCGTCCAGCTGATTTCTTTAAGAAGGGCATCAATAAACTGCCACTGTGTTGGCAATGATGCATTGACTGCATGGGTGATTACTTCGATTAATCATCATCATCATCATCTCAGCCCGTAACAGTCCACTGCAGGACTTAGGGCCTCTCCCACAAAAGGGGAGGTTATTGCCATAATCTCCACGCTTGGCAGGCGGGTTGGAGATCGCAGTGTTTAAATATAATAAAGGAAAATGCTGCTGCCCATTTTCCAGACTACGGAGACTCTTGATCTTTTGCCTCGAAAACATTAGTCGCCTTTTACGACACCCATGAATGTAAGGGGTTGGTGCTATTCTACTCTGCCGGACACCACACGGCCACTTCGATTAATACAAATACAAAATACATGAAAAAAAACGTTTAAATTTTTTCATACAAAACGGCAATTTCATAGGTAAAGACCTATTAATATAAGATAGGCAATCATAGCAAGCAAAGTTACATGGGAAATATAAGAATATATTCTGAATAAAACTTGTCAAATACGTATTTTAATATTTATTCTTAAATGAAGGACAGCGGCTACGTCGCATGAGAATTTACACAAATAAATCGATTACAAATCAGCAATATGCAACAAAGTAATACAATGCAAGTTTATTAGAATAGGACCTCGATAAGTCCGCAATGAGTCGAGCAAAGATAATTTTTAGGCTTAAGCTGTTATGTCTCATCAACTGTTGTACTTATTTTTATTTATTGTGTGTTTTATCAGTGGAAGCCTATAATTGGCTATGTAATGCTATTATTGTTTTTAATGTAATACCTGTTGTTGGCTTTCCTTAAGTAAATAAAATAAAATAAATGACTGACAGTGGTAAAAATTATAAAGACATGACAATAGTAATGACACTGAAATGTCTATTCCAGTTAGAAACATTTTCTCTATTATCAATTTCTTTGACGTTTGAACACAGATTTGTGACTACAGAAAATGTCAAATTTAAAATCGCTTTCTATAGCTTAATGATATAAAATAATAAATAAAGTTAAATCGTAAAAACCATATTCGCCGCTAGGCGGCGTTGTTTTGTGAAGTTGTGATTTTTATTTTTCATTGCTTTGTTTTATATTATTAACATGTAGAAATCCATTTCACGCTCATTTGGACATATTAACGGTCAATTGCACAAACTTACATTAAAAACGTAGTTAATACCCTTATTCCAGATTTCACAATATTTCGAATAATATTCGAATACCTATTCGAATATCACCAGCAAAAATATTCGAATATTTGCAAGTTAGTCACAGACGCCCTGACGCTGGTTTTCAATGGGCCCCCTTTGTGTTGTACGTACAAAAGTGTCATCAGTAATAAATAAATAAATATTACAGATTTATACATTGAATGACATTTGCAATCGTTCTTTAAATTTAAATTTCATTTATTCATCAACATATACAGCTGTTTTTAGTTAATTATACAAATTCCTCTATGTTGCGCCGGTTAGCACAACAAGGCATTGGAGTGGCTCAATATCTTGGTTTTTTTATTCTACTCACTGACAAACGAGCAGACAGTCCACCTGATGGTAAGTGGTAACTGTCGCCTATAACATCTACAATTCATAGGTAGCAGGTAACAAAAATGTAGTACCGCAAGTGTGTTGTCACTGTGAAGCCTAAGATGAAATGTCTCATGCCTATAACTTCGCTGGCTACCTTATCCTTCAAACCGGAACACAACAATGCAAGAATTGTTGGTTGGTGGCAGAAATAGATAAGATGGTGGTACTCGCCCAGGCGGGTTCCTCAGGCTTGATAGAGTCCTACCACCTGGTTTTGTGGATTGTTCTAGTTTCAGCGATTGACCGCGTGAAAGGTCACTCAAGGGCGTATTATTAGTCCATTGTAGTAGGAAATTTCGTACAATGATTTATGAATGGCTCTAATTTGGGCGGTGGTGTTTCCCGTTTGTCACTATTGGTGTCATTTCCTCAAATTTGCCTTCTACTTGCACACTTCACTGCGAAAACGTTGCTTGTGAAGTATGTCGTACTGGGAAATGATTCAGAACAATTGTAGCTATGCAGAAAATTTCAGCTGTCACAACAATCTTTACGTCCTGTCATGCACGCATGATCGTCTAATTGTATTGGTTGATGCGAATTACATGCTATGAATATTCAGAAGAATATAATACACTGTGTATTATATTGGTCATGTAAACTTGTCATGTGAACGCATGTCATGTCGCACGATCATCAAGGGACCACTTTATCATATGGCTCTTAAAAACTTGCACGATTAAGTTGAAAAAAAAACATACTTGCCTTTGCTTAGGCTTTGGGGCTGAGACTGGTCCAATTCGGTTTCCGTTACATCGCTGGCTGGTCTTACGTAATTTTCAATAAATATATTTTATCTACACTCATAGCGTAATGTTCCAATTACATATTCGAAAACAGTTGTTTAAGGATACACTTTTTTCACGCCAGTCTATAAAAATTTTAAAATTTACTTTTCGATACAGCATTTCCCATACTATTTTCATTACAGCTGTATCGAAAAATAACTTTTTTGGAAGTAACTGCGAGTCAGTTCTGTTGTATCTACGCGTCGAGGATATCAAGCGGCGGGAAATTCACTTCACTACTTTCACATTTATGTATTTATTTGCTTCAAACAAGAAAAAACATTCACAAACACAAATTACAACAATTAGAAAATATATTCTGTTAAGCGGGAAAATAATTCCAAATGTACACAATCACAACCACAGACTATGAACTGATCACAAATATAAACAGGAATTTTGAATTTGTTGAAGACATTTAGGTATTCAGCCTACATTTAGCCGCGTCCCGGCGCCATACAAACATTTAAAAAAGAAAAGTGTTGCATAATGATTAAAAAGTTACTTTACGATACAGCTGTAATGAAAATAGTATGGGAAATGCTGTATCGAAAAGTAATTTTTTTAAATTTTATTGATTGGCGTGAAAAAAGTGTATCCTTAAATAACTGTTTTCGAATATGTAATTGGAACATTACGCTATGAGTGTAGATAAACTACTATTACTGCACACACTTTAGGTTAAGGTTATAATGTGGAACCGAATAAAGTGCTGTGCATGTCTCTGTCTACTTTGAATCCCCCGTTGTTGGGTTCGGAAACGCTGCCTTAGTGGTATGAACAATTCTGTCTGATCTGCGACTACTTATCACATATCGCTTTGATAGGCCTGCTGGAAGAGATTTCTTCTGAAAAATAAGTAGCGCCTGTTGTGTCATCTATAACTATGTATTTTTCCTCAAACTTTCATGTTTACAATAGACTGAAAAAAAGCAATAATCGAAAATTCTTGTTCGATTGTAATTGCCATACTTTTGTTTGGTCCTCAGAAGGTGAGTGCCAGGTGTCAGACGAGTGCACCGGCAAGTGCTGCTGCGAGTGCCGCCGGCGGGAACAACAGGAGGTGAGACCAACACACACACTACACGTCCCACACACACACCGCACACTCTCACACACCGCACACTCTCTCACACACACGCACACTCTCACACGCACGCTCCGCACATCCCACACACATTTATCATTTATCATGCCGCCCTACCAAAAACCCATTGTCATTTCACAAAGTGGCGATTCATAGTCTCAACCTACCCTGTGGGATAAAGGCATAAGCCTTATTTATGTGTGTACGTATCTATGTTACACATTACACTTTCCCAGGTAACCCAGCAACCCGAACCAACTCCCACGGAAGACGAAAGACCAGAAAGTCCTAGCAAAGTCACTTACCAGCAAATCGAAACAGCCAATCACAGCTCGCCGCCAGAGCCAACCAATCACAGGCCGTACGAACAGGCCAATCAGAGCACTCCAATCGAGACTCAGCAATATGAAATTCAGAACTACACTGCGTTGCCGAGTAGACCGCCAAGGCAAAGCAGCGCGAACAGATATGAAAATTGGCGGCAACAGTCGTACGATTCGAACAAGTATGAATTGGCCAATCACAGGATGGATTACAACAACCATAGACAGCCGTACGTCAGTCAAGAGAGCCAGGAGGTGCAGTATATGCCGCAGTATATGCACTATGGGCATGAAGAGGTAGGATTTTTTGTTC
The DNA here is from genome assembly GCA_907269095.1 of Blastobasis adustella. NCBI lineage: Eukaryota > Metazoa > Arthropoda > Insecta > Lepidoptera > Blastobasidae > Blastobasis > Blastobasis adustella. The sequence goes on from OU026142.1 coordinate 1,877,029, forward strand.
TTTTTATTACTAGTCACTGCAAATTGATCTACTGCTAATGATAAGGTTCGGCAAGAATGTATTCAGGGATAGGAGAGCCCGGAGTCCGCCTTGACCATGATCCAGGCTATGGTAGGACAGATAATTACAGTGGACCGACTGACATCTGACCTCCGTAACCCTGTTAGAGGGGAACCTGACCAGATTGGATCATGGTTACTTGTCGAGTACGTTACGAGTCACTTGAAGGATAATCGCTAGGATAATTATGTTATATGAAATGTTGGGAAACAATACAATTTTAAATAGTATTGTCTCCTGCCGGTGAGTAAGGTTGCCAGTGCTCCATGGGGTAGGGATTTGGGGAACTGTGGCTTTGGCAGTGGAGAAGCATTTGACTATTTGCAGCCAGAGATGCCTACTCTCGTAGTTTTAGAGATGAGCAACGTATTGGTTACCACCAATACCCCTGACGCATTGTTGGTAGTCCTTAATTGCTTGCTTCTTCAGGTGGTAAGACTCTGTCAAGCCTGAGGAGTCCGCCTGAGGAGTCCGCCACCGCCTTATCTATTTCTGCCGCCAAGCAACAATGCTTCCATTGTTGTGTTCCGGTTTGAAGGATATGCTAGCCAGCGCAACCATAGACATGAGGCATTTCATCTGATTCCTGACAGTGGCAAAGCACTTTCTGCATTTTTTGTTGCCTGCAACCTAAATGCATGAATCGTAGACGTTATGGGCGTCAGTTACCGCTTACCATTAGGTGGGCTGTCTGCTGGATTGTCTCTGCGTAGTATAAAAAAAAGTTCACATGCAGCAGTGACTACGCACCATCAGGTGGCCCGCTTTGCCTGTTATGTTAGTCTACTGATTCACAAAAAAATATTAAATTTTAAGGGTATGTTCCGGGTTTCCTACAGCGTGCCTTTATTGAAGAGTAGTCCCATATTTCGACGCAGTTGCATGCATCATGGTCACGGCTGGTCACGACTGGGACCGGGCCAGGACTACTCGTCAACAAAGGTACGCGGTCGGAAACCCGGAACATACCCTTAAAAATAAAAAAATAATCATCTTGGCGTTCATGTCCCGGTTGTGCTCTCGAGAACAAGGGCCCGGGGTCCGCCTTGACCATGATCCAGGATTTAGCGATCAGATAATTACATGGGAGCGACTACCATCTGACCTCCGTGACCCTGCTACCAGGGGAACCTGACCAGATTGGATCATGGTTACACATTCAGTCGTCTGAATGTGCAGGTTTCATCACGATGTTTTCCCTCACCGGTAAGTATTTAACTAATGTACATAACTCAGAAAATAGTCATTGGTACATGGCCGCAGCGGGATTCGAACCTGGTACCTCTCGCTTATGAACCACCCGGCTACCGACGTTTTTTGGGAACATACCCTTAAAATGTGTGATAAAAACCGCGATAGTTTAAAACATGATGTTAAGAATGACATTGTTGCAGCAGAACGTAGCCGCGAGTGTTGCGTATACGGGCGCTGTCCAGTCACCGGTTATCGCCAAGCCACAGATGCCTGATCACGCTATGAGTAAGTCACGATCATCCGTTTGTAACTGGAATGTGTTTATCAGCCTATGTATGTATGTATGTATAACAGGACCACGATAAGTCCGTATTGACTGACAGTAGGAAAAATCATAAAGTGTAGATATGGCAATAATCTGGGGATAATCTGTCCTTGTCAGACCTTCTTGTAAACATTCAGTTATTTGGTCACTGTTAGCTTGAACTTGTACTTTTAGTTTGTCTAAATTATTAATTATGCTGAAAATTGTCCCCCGCACTTTCTTTTTAATGGTTTTGTCCATTATTTAGTAATATTTTTCAAAACTCACGAATTTTTTTTTATCAAGTAACAAAGGACTCATCTTTGTTAGTATGACTTGTACTGATACTTATATTTCATCCAGCTAATTAATTCGTATGCCGACTGCATGTCACAGAGGAGCTGTATTTATACTTGAATAACTGTATGGTAATAACCTGTGTACCACAAATGTATGAATAAGTTGAAATTAACCTTTCATATTCCCAGAGAACCTTTGGTGAAGGCAATTACGAGTAATAACTTTATCACAAATGTATAATTAATTACCGACAGAGTAGAATAGCACCAACCCCTTACACTCGTGGGTGTCGGACAAGGCGACTAATGTTTTCCAGGCAAATATTTAGAGTCTCCGTTGGCTGGAAAATGGGTAGTAGCGTTTTCTATTGATCAATTTATAACACTGCGATCTCCAACCCGCCTACCAAGCGTGGAGATTACGGCAATGACCTCCCCTTTCGTGGGAGAGGTCCTAAATCCTGCAGTGGACTGTTATGGGCTGTGATGATGATGACCGTCTGTCTGTCCTCAGGGCCGATGTCCATTGGCAACGTGCTGTACCCTGCGCCGATGCCGCAGCCGTACCCCTACGTAAACCAGTTTCGGACGGTAAGTTTATTTATTTATTCATAAGTTACATAAACATTATGAACCCTTGTTGAACGGGCACTGCAATAATAAACTTAAAACTAAGTATTATGCATAAACAAAGGTTAGGTAATAAAGTTTGTACGTACTTACGGTGTTGTAGAGCTTGTCTAAGCTGAAATGCCGCGCCCCACTACTTAATTAGTTGATTTCGATGTGTGAGTGCAAATATTAATTACGACACTTCATCTGTGTGAGAGCGTCGACTGCTCAGTCGAACGACGCGTGCTCCTACGTTTGAGTCTCACCGGTAACTGAATGACCAATTACAACGGCATTTGTATATGTATTGCGTCCACATTTTAAATTTGCTTGTGTGCGTTAATGCGATAGTGGGGCGCGTCATTTCAGCTTAGACGAGCTCTACCAACTTATTCACTATATTAAAATCTATCTTAAATAATTAAAAAAATTTAATATATTTGCAATTTGAATATTTAGGTAATAAGTATTTACAATGTTGGAACATTTATAGTATGTAGGAGTTATTTTAGTTTCTAATTTACTGTAGTGTAGTAGTAATGTGAACGAATGTGTGTGTGTGTGTGTGTGTGTTTGTAATGCGTGTATGTGTAAGTTCTTTAAAAACAGTCGAGGTTTTAGTGTTTGTACTGCTTACTAGCGACGCAGCGTGGGTAGGCCTCTCGCAAGGTGGACCGACGACCTGGTAAGGATCGCAGGTGCTAGCTGGATGCGGTGCGGCACGGGACCGGCCGCCGTGGAGATTCTGGGAGGCCTATGCCCAGCAGTGCGCGTCTTCTGACTGATATGATGGCGATGGTGATGATGACTGCTTACTTGTTACCTTTATGACACCGATCATCATCATATATTAGAGGTATATTAAAGGTCTCCTCAGAGGCGGGCAACGCATTGGTAGAGCTCCTGGTGTTGCTGATGTCCATAGGCGGCGGTGACTATTTTCCGTCAGGTGGCCCGCATGCCTGTTTGCCTGCCGTATTATAAAAAAAAATATTTAAGAATATAACTCTTGTCGGTAGAGCAATCGCCACTCCTCTCTCCTGTCTGCCAACCTCTTCATCTCCTTATAACCTCCGGCGCTCACTTCTTCCTTCACGTCCTTTCAATATTCAAATCTTGGCCTTCCTCTTCCTCTCTTTCCCTCAACTTTGCCTCCTAATATCATATAAAAAATCGTTGGCTTGGCGTTTATGTTCCGGTTGTGTTCTCGCGCACGAGGGCCCGAGGGCCGCCTTGACCATGATCCAGGATTTGGCAGATCAGGTAATTACAGTAGAGCGACTACCATCTGACCTCCATGACCCTGCTACCAGGGGGACCTGACCAGATTGGATCATGGTTACATATCCAGTCGCCTAAATGTGCATGTTTCATCACGATGTTTTCCCACACCGTAAGAGCATCGGTTAGTATTCAACTAATGTACATAACTCCGAAAAGAGTCATTGGTCTCTCGCTACGAGTCTATTATCATACACAACATAAAAATAATGTGTGATGTTTCCAGGACCCTGGGTTGGTGTACCAGCCTACCCTCGAGGAGAAGCCGATGACGCCTTCGCACACTGAAGGTGGCTTCAGGATCGGTGAGTTACGAATGATTGGGTGACTGATGCTATGGTTGATTTATTTTATTTCTCAGTGAGCAATGCGGCCGTGTGGTGTCCGGCAGAGTAGAATAGCACCAACCCCTTACACTCATGGGTGTCGTACAAGGCGGCTAATGTTGTCGAGGCAAAAGATCAAGAGTCTCCGTAGTCTGGAAAATGGGCAGCAGCATTTTCCATTATTATATTTAAACACTGCGATCTCCAACCCGCCTGCCAAGCGTGGACATTATGGCAACAACCTTCCCTTTCGTGGGAGAGGCCTTAAGTCCTGCAGTGGACTGTTACGGGCTGTGATGATGAATGCTCGCATTGTCCGGAGCCTTGTGCATGTCTTAGTGCTTCTTACGTCATCTGTTACATCTTCTTATCGAGTCTGTGGATTTATCTCTCCCTTACACTTTGTTGGCCCTGTATTCGGCAACGCATACAGCATTTGGACTGGCACTTAAAAGGGCAGTTATTGCTTACCGTCATTTGGGCTGTCTATTAGTTGCTTACCATCAGGTGGGCTGTCTATTAATTGCTTACCATCAGGTGGGTTGTCTATTAGTTGCTTACCATCAGGTGGGTTGTCTATTAGTTGCTTACCATCAGGTGGGCTGTCTATTACTTGCTTACCATCAGGTGGGCTGTCTATTAGTTGCTTACCATCAGGTGGGTTGTCTATTAGTTGCTTACCATCAGGTGGGCTGTCTATTAGTTGCTTACCATCAGGTGGGTTGTCTATTAGTTGCTTACCATCAGGTGGGTTGTCTATTAGTTGCTTACCATCAGGTGGGCTGTCTATTAGTTGCTTACCATCAGGTAGGCTGTCTATTAGTTGTTAAATATATTAGTGATTAAATAAATAAATAAATAAATTTCGTACCCATTTGAACCTAAGGAAACTATGTTTTTTTTTAATAATTTTACATGGATTCAATCCCCGTAATGTTACCTTTTTAATTAATTCTTGTTTTGATAGCGTTATACTTATCGAATAGAAAAGAAATAATAATAATGTCTCTCTTTATCCCTTAGACCCGAGCTACCCGTACGCGGCCATGGACTACTCGGCGTGCTGCGCCGCCGGCTGCGAGCCACGGCTCAGGTGGGTGCCATACGGACTGATACACAGATACACAGCACATAGACACACACACAGAGAGACACAGACAGACACACACAGATAGAGAGAGACAGACAGACAGACAGAGAGACAGAGAGACAGAGAGAGAGAGAGACAGAGAGACAGACAGACAGACAGACAGAGAGAGAGAGACAGACAGACAGACAGACAGACAGACAGACAGACAGACAGGCAGACAGACAGACAGACAGACAGACAGACAGACAGACAGACAGACAGGCAGACAGACAGACAGAGAGAGAGAGAGACAGACAGACAGACAGAGAGAGAGAGAGACAGACAGACAGACAGAGAGAAAGACACACACACACAGAGAGAGATCGAGACAGAATGCTAGAGCGCGCAACTCAACGCCGTTGCCCATGGCTTTTCCTTGTTACATTGGTTTATGGTCAGAAATGGGGATAACAGATTTTTTTTAACCGATCGTACCCACCCAGGCGCTTACCTTCTACTGCCGCCTGAGGCGCTGTCCCAATTGGCAACGTTCGTGCGACCAAGGTACTACGACGGGCTCGCTCGACTGATAGAAGATCTCAAAACCGCCCGTCGCACGACCATGATCGTACGAACGTTGCCAATGAGGACTGCGCCTGTCTCTTCTGTCTCTAGAACTCGCCACCAGTGTGAACGCGAGCTCCTAAAAAATCTAATTATTCCTAACCTGACTTGAAAACACAACCCGGTAGCGGGTTAGGTTAGGAATTGCAGGTTTTTATAATTTTCCATTCCAAACCTAACCCTCTTCCCAGCCTTATTCGATGTGGCATTTCTAGTTCATCCCGAATTTGTTTTATTGACTTCACTTTATTCATTTTTTTCTTTTTTTTTATTGTCGATAGGTTTGCACCTAATGGGAAGCGACCATGAGGTCGTATTATTGTATTTTGATTGTTGAAATTAACTGTTTATTTATTTATTTAATTGTTTATTGTACACAATAATTATATACAGAGAAGTATAACAGTATAGAAGACACAACAGGCGTTGCTTTTTTCTAAAAAGAAATCTCTTCCAGCAGGCCTACAGAAGAGTGATGTTAGACTAGAGTAACGCAGATACGTCGTGCACAATAATTGAATATATAAATACATAAATACATTATATTATAATATATAGGTATATAAAGCTAGACATATTATTAAAACAAGCTATCTAAAATACATAAATATATAAGTTATGGACTAGACAGGGAAAGATACTACTCCTTGACTCTCTTTTACTGTTCTTAGTCTCTTGACTGTTGTTAGTTTCATACTATTTATTATTATGACGATGTATGTATAATACTATAAATAAATATTAATGTTAATAATATTTACCAAATTGACGGGTCCCTGATCCAGCGTAGTAAGGATACCATTGGTTGTCAGGCTGGGCGCGGGCGTCCCGGTGGGCGGGCCGGGCGCGGCGGGCTACGGCGCGCTGCCCGGGTACGCCGTGGACCCGGCCTGCCTGCCTGCCATGAGGGTGCCGCATTACCCGGTAAGCTGTAGAGTAAAATTGAGTGATAGAGTGAAAAATATAGTGATCCGTGAAAGGTGTGACATGAAAGATGATGTAGTATCAAAAATAGAAAGAGGGATGTAGAGAGAATGAATGATAGACGATTGACAAAAGAGATATATAGCGCAAATCTGGGAAACCAGCCCTTAAGGGGACGACCCAGGAAAACATTCACTGATCAGATCAGTAATGTTCTCAAAAAAGCTGGGGTCCGAAGTGGTAAGAATAAAAGGAGATGTATGAAAAGAGTTGTGGATATATGCGAGGCTAGGGAGTTGTGTCAGGACAGAGCAAAGTGGCGGTCCATAGTCTCTGCCTACCCCACCTGTGGGACACAGGCGTGAGCTTTATGTAATGTATGTAATGCTGTAGAATAGTATGGGCCTTATAATAATAATAATAAATATTTTATTTTATTTTCACAAGTTCCTTATAAACTAGTGGCAGGTGTCTTCTTTTAGGTTAGGCCTGTGTTAGAAGACACCGCTCTTCTATGATAACAATAATGTTGCTCTATCTCTACTTATATTAGATATTAAGATAAAGAAAAGAAATTTAACAACACAAAACGTGAAAGTGTGTGTCTGGGTGTGTGTTGTGTGTGAGTGTTGTGTTTCTGTGTGTTATGTGAGTGTGCAGTGCATGTATGTCTCTGTGTGTGTGAGTTAGTTTAGTAAAAGGTCAAATTCGTTATATTTTTTTAATGTAATCCAGGTTTGTGTGACTTTATTACATTCGTGGTAAGTCTTAGAGTGAATGTCTAAAAGTTTATTTAGTACGTTATATAGTTTGGCAGAGGCTAGGCTTATAAGAAAGCTCACTGTCACCCTAAGGGCAATGGAAAGGGCTGTGGAGTTTCGTTGCGCGATCGAATCAGGAATGAGGAGATCCGCAAGCGAACCAAGGACACCGACATAGCTCGTAGGATTGCCAAGCTTAAGTGTCAGTGGGCAGAGCATAGCTCAAAGATCAGATGACCGATGGGGCAGTCAAGTTCTCGAGTGGCGACCGCGTACCGGAAGACGCAGTGTGGGGAGGCCACCCGCAAGGTGGACCGACGACCTAGTAAATAAATAAATATGTTGGACAAATTCACACAGCGCCATCTAGCCCCAAAGTAAGCAAAGCTTGTGTTATAGGTGTTAGATAACTGATAAACTACTTATAAAATTTTTTTTTTTAATCCGTTCTAAAGATCCTAAAAGATCTAAAGAGGTAAAGATTGCAGGTACCAGTTGGATGCGGAAGTAAGACCGGCCTTTGTGGAGATCTCTGGGGGAGGCCCATGGCCAAGTGGGCTTGAGTTCGGCTGATATAATGATGATGTACTAAAGAAAGAAAAAAAACATTTATCGCAGTAGACACCACGACACGATAATTAGGTACAACAACATAAAAACAACGAACTAAGCATACCAACATAAAATACAAATTATGATATTTAAAAAAAAAAGGAATAACAATAAATCTGTACCTACCTACCTACAGTTTACGCGTATCTATTCCCAGTGACATTGTTTAATCTCCGTGTCGCGGCTTTCAGTGCAACTGGACCCCCGCAGCATAATGTGCTACATACGTGCACAGATGGTACTCAGCCATTTATTAGCATCCTTTTATCTTCAGCCAGCAGCAAATCACAGCGCTAGTTTTCAGACTGACTCATAATAAAGTTCTATAAGAAAACTGTGTTAGTACATCGATTAACACAGTTTTTTTCCCCAGCAATACCACCAAGACGCGATGCAGTGGCTGGGCGCGATGCCGCCCAAACTTCTGATGCCAGAGCTCTGCCCGATGGTGCCGTGCGGATACCCGCCCCTGCAAATGTATCCGGCCTTGGCCACGCAGGTGGGTGGGACCTTGGTGGGACTCGGTGGGAATATGCTGGGAACAGGGGTCTAGGTTGGGACTAGGTGGAAATTTTTGAAAATGTGGTGGGAGCCGGGTGGTACCCTGGTAGGACTCAGTAGGAACGGGTTGGGAGCCGTGTTCGACTGAATGAAAATAGGGTAGGACTAAGTTAGATCAGAGTTTTACTCGGTGGGATCAGGGTCGGAATCGATGAAACCAGGGTCGGACATCTCGTACTTGGTAGGACCCATATTGTACTCGGCGGGACACGGGTCGTACGCGGTGAGATCCTTATTGTACTCGGTGGCACCCGGGTTCTACTCGGTGCAACCCGAGTCAAACTCGGTGGGACCAGTTAACACCTTCACCTTCTCCGACTCAATGGAGACAGGTAATAACACATCTGTGTGTGAACTTCTTCCTGCTTCGCGACCGGACTTACCAGCCATTCCCACCGCTACGAAAAAAGAAAAATAATAATCATCTTGGCGTTAATATCCCGGTTGTGCTCTCGAGAACGAGGGCCCGGGGTCCGCCTTGACCATGATCCAGGATTTGGCAGGTCAGGTAAATTACAGTGGAGCGACTGCCATGTGACCTCCAGGCGAACCTGACCAGATTAGATCATGGTTACACATCCAGTCGCCTGATAATATTCAATATAATATGATAATATTCCTGGTTAATATTCAACCAATGTACATAACTCAGAAAACAGTCATTGGTACATGGCCGGAGCGGGATTTGAACCCGGGACCTCTGGCTTACGAGTCGGATACTGTAACCGCTCGGCCACCGACGCTCCCATTCCCACCGCTACAACTTCTGTTTACTTCTGTATCCGCGACATAGATCCTGCTATATCTTTCATCTTAGTATTGAGAGAGGCTAACAAAAGCTATCTCGCGGCGCGATCTGTGTCGATGGCACTGTTGTGCTAACCGTGCAGTTTAGTAAGGATCTACAGCGGTCCAAAAGAGCTACTGACTGAGTATTGTCTGTCTGTCCGCAGGCGGTGGGGGCCGACCTGCGTCGCAACGCGCCGATGCGCCGCCCGTCGCTTACAGGTATACTTGTAGCTTCTAAGCATACACAAGACCACACACACATATATTAATAATTTTCTAACCATTTAAGATATATTTAATAATTTAATGAATAACTTGGTACAAAACCATAAGTACGCACACAATTTATTACTTAACCTTTGTTTATGCATAAAACTTAGTTTTAAGTTTAAAATTGCAGTGCCTGTAAGGGTTCATAATGTTAATGTAACTTATGAAGCAATAAATAAATATACACATACACACACATTGTATCTTTATTAATTTTGATTCAATATGTTTATTCACAAAGTCATAGCAGATTATTACAATGTCAAAATATAAAACCAAACTTAACTATAAACTAAACATCCGTAACAAACAGCACTTCGTGTAAAATATTTTATCTACACTCATAGCGTAATGTTCCAATTACATATTCGAAAACAGTTGTTTAAGGATACACTTTTTTCACGCCAGTCTATAAAATTTAAAAAAATTACTTTTCTATACAGCATTTCCCATACTATTTTCATTACAGCTGTATCGTAAAATAACTTTTTAATAATTATGCAACACTTTTCTTTTTTAAATTTTTGCCGGGCGCCGGAACACGGCTAAATGTAGGCTTAATACCTAAATGTCTTCAACAAATTCAAAATTCAAATTTCAAATTTTCCTGTTCATATTTGTGATCAGTTCATAGTCTGTGGATGTCATTATGTACATTTGGAATTATTTTCCCGCTAAACAGAATATTTTTTCTAATTGTTGTAATTTGTGTTTGTCAATGTTTTTTCTTGTTTGAAGCAAATAAATAGATAAATGTGAAAGCAGTGAAGTGAATTTCCCGCCACTTGATATCCTTGACGCGTAGATACAACAGAACTGACTCGCAGTTACTTCCAGCAAAGTTGAAAAAATTATAGGTACAAAATTTTATCATGAAAATATGAGTGTAGATATAGTAGTGTATGCAACTGCATATGATTAGGTATTAAAACACTCGTGTCAAACTATTATCATACTCGGCTACGCCTCGTATGATAAACAGACACTCATGTATGACAGTTGCATAAGCTACTATTTTATTAATTAAGTTATTATTGTTTTTGAGTAAACCTATTTTAATTTACGATTAAGAGTTATGGAAGAGCGAGCTCATAATAATAATAATAATAATTATACTACGAGATCCCATTTACATCAGATGTTGTATCGCCATTGAACCACTCAGGTCGTTATTAACTCATATGCTAACGATCCAGTGTATCAGTAGACTAATTACGTAATTCTGTTGCCAACAATTATCTGTTTTCAATTATCGAAATTGTTACCTTTGCGATTACGTACGATCGATTTAATAGTTTCAGTTCATTGCAATGGAACTCTGTTAGCAACTGATTCCAGCGATGATACGTAATCGCAGAAATAACAATGTCTGTCAATTAAAATCGGAGAAATTGTTAGCAACACAGTTACGTAATTATCCTTCTGGTTGTTAAGTAACGTAACCAACCTCTCTCCAAGGCTCGGCGCGCGCGACCCCGCACCAACCGCCGCCGGACGACAAGAAAGTGCCTTACGACAACCACAGCCATGTGAACCACAACCCGAACCTTAACCACAACCACAACCACAACCAGAACTACGGCAACTACAGCCTGAACCATAATAACAACCGCGCCGGCGTCTCGGAGATCGCGATCCAGATACAGCAGATCAAGGAGCAGGTGAGGGTTTGTTTTAAAAAAAACCATTAAAATAGTATAAGGAAACTCGTGACTTTGGCGCGACTTCGTTCGCGTACACCTACTTTCCCCCTACCTACCCTTTCTTTCTTGCTTACAAATCTTCCTCTTGAATCGCTCTATCTATTGTTGAAAACCACATTAAAATCCGTTGGTTTAAAAGGTCTGAGCGTACATAGGGACAGACGACGGGAAGCGACTTTATTTTATACAATGTTTGATGATGATGTCCACCTTGCCAAAACTGCAACATCTTTCAAGATAAATAAATATAATAAATAAATATGCTTGGACAAATTCACACAGCGCCATCTAGCCCCAGAGTAAGCAAAGCTTGTGTTATGGGTGTTGGATAATTAATAAACTACTTATATACATTTTTTTAAATACATACTTATTATACGTAGTACAACCAGACTCGTAACAGAAATTAAAATTCATCATCTCTGCATGGTAGAACGGCATGTTCACCAACTGAACCATTCAGGTCGTCAAAAGAATGAATAGAATAGAATAGAATAGAATAGAATATCGTTTATTTCATACTTCATGCACACACAGACAACTTAAACCTAGAAGCTATATAAGTACAAGCATTGTATAGAGTAAAGGCGTAATGAAGCTGCATGTGTGTGCTGCAGCACAAAAAGGGTTATAGCTCAGCACAGTGTTGCCTGGGATAGCAACACACTGGTATTCTGCCATAACCCGAGAGGTACACGATAAACTGAAAATAAAAAATAGTGATTGGATATGATTTGATAGGTATTTATTGTGGATTTTGTATTGATGATCTGTTCCTGCAAAAAGCGAGTGTAACTGCAAAACACAAAAATAAGTTATGTAAGAAAATATTAATTATTGTATAAGAATGATTTTTTTCGCTTCGGTCACGTAAGGTTCCTTATCTCGCTTACGAGTCGGATCCCCTAACCGCTCGGCCACCGAGGCTCTATATAATAAAAGGCCAAATAGAATCTATGTCTATGTCTGATTCCCCCACCAGATGGCAGCCCTAAACACCGGCCGCGCCGAGGCCCCCATCCCCGCGCCGGGGCCGGGGTCCCTGGCCCCGGGGTCCGGGGAGCGCCGCGAGTGGCGCCGCCGGAACAGCGGCTCGGGGCTGCTGGGCACGCATCCTGCTGTTTTGCAGGCGCAGTGAGTTATGCACTATACTTGTCTATATCGTAGGGAGAGTTTTGATTGTGCTTTAGTTTCAGGACAGAGCAAAGTGGCGGTCCATAGTCTCTGCCTACCCCACCTGTGGGACACAGTTGTGAACTTTATGTATTAGGTTGGGGAAAAAGTCTTTTCGCATATAGTATGTATGAACTTGTAATAAAACCTCTTTGGCTATACTATTTGTACCTGGCTGGTTTTGGTATTATTTAAAAGTTTAAATTTTAAAGTTATTTATATTATTTTAAAATTATTCCAAATTCAAATTATGAAAATTCGTGATTTTGATTTGTTTTTCTTACCGTCAAGATGAGTGAATCTAATGAAGAAACTAAATACTTTTTAAAATTTTGCTACAAAAAAGGTAAAAATGCAACGCAAGCCGCGAAAAAAATGTTATAGCAATGGGATCATGTCCCTACCTATAAGATGGCAAAAAGTTATCGAACAAAATGGTACCTACATACTTTAGTTAAATGTAAAAAAACTATTTTAAAAAATGTTTTGATTTTTCCTATAAAATGCGGAGAAACTTTCTCCCCAACCTATTATGTATGTGTAATTTTTTAAATGGAAGCACTGACGCACTGTGGAAAGGGTGTCTAGCACGGACATGTCACAAACTTATCTGGGGCCTAATTCTTGCGCTGTGACATCTCGAATTCTACATTTTCTCTTGTCACGAATCTGTATTAAAACGTCACTGAAATTGATCTTCGACAATATACGACTGTCGAAGATAGTTGAGAAAATATTTTACACCTACAATAGACAGTTCAATGTCATTATTAATGGAGATTTGTGGCTAGATAAAATTTCGAATTCGAGATTTCACAGCGCAAGAATTAGGCATCCGGTATTGCTAATGTCTACAGCAGCGGTGACCACTTTCCATCAGGTGGCTCACTTGTCTGTTTTCCTACTGTATGACAAAAAAACACTTTTGCTGATAGAGCAACGTGTTATAACAACACGCGCAACAAGGCGCAACACATTGGCGATATACCCCTGCTGTTGCTAATGTGTACAGCGGTGATGTAATGTCCATCAGGTGGCCCTGAAGTGAAACACGTTTGTGTTCCCAAAACGATGTGTATTCTTTAAAAACGTGAGCGTAGGTAGTGTGGACCACGTTTAGCGTGTGACCTTAAACACTTAATTAATGTCTATGATATTTTTATTAGTATCTGAGATCAATATGCTGACTCAATGTCGCAGCTAGTGTGCAAAGTAACGTTTAGTTACAGTTCAAATACTGACACGGTCTGTCCGCATATTGCCTATCCACATGCTACAGCCCGCTAGTCTGTTTTCCTACCGTGTGACATAAAAAAAAACGTTTTTTTCCCATCTGTGTCTGGGCAGGCGCGTCGCGCTGGGCGCGCAGGCGGCCGAGGCCGGGCTGTCGTCGGCGGCGCGCGCCATCGTGCACTCCATACGATCCATGCAGGCTAAGACACAGTGTGAGTATCGATAGTGATTTAAACTGAAAAGCCGGATGTATAAGGTGTTCTGTTTAGTTTTTTTTACAGGCGGACGGATGTATAGTTTGTTTTTATACAGGCGGTGAAATTTAAATTGAAATGAAATAAAGAAAAAAGTATTTAGTAGCAGTGAAACTAGCTTTATTGGAAAGATAATTTTATGGCATTTATGTTTAGTTTAGAAAGTTAACTAACCACCTTTGTAGCGACATCTATCGCTTCAATAGGGAAACTCAACGATACTCACATTACGAGTACATAAACAAGCTTGGCCAGATATCGCGCTAGAGAAGTGTGCCATCTTCCGCGGTAAATATACAACTTCGGACCCCTGGTCCCCTGGTCACAACACCCGGTCAGGTGGGTATTTACCCTTTTCCACCATTTCCACCTTCGCTTACCAACATTGGCGGCTACCTTTTATCCCTTCACCGCCAAAGCTAAGCCCTCAAAAACTAGAATTTTTCTCTTTATGTTTTTGCAATTTATGTCCCCAGCCCTTCTCTTAAAGAAACAAATAAGTTTTATATTGTTCTCCATATAAAACAGTGACGAGAAAAATACCAGTGTTCTGTCATGCATATGGGCCATTAATATTGATGTTCGCATTCCTCTTAGACGGCGATCGCGTCTGGCGCGAGGGCGCGGGCCGCGGCCGCCGCCCCGACCGCCCCGAGCGCCCCGAGCGCCCCGACCGCCCCGACCGCGCGCCCAACGTCTATCGACAGGTAACACACACACAGATACACACAGAGAGAGATTCACACACACTCACACAAAGAGAGATACACGCACTCACTCGAACACACACACAGAGAGCGAGAGAACTACATACACTCACACCCAGAGAGATACACACACACTCACACACAGAGAGATATACACGCACGCATACACACGCACGCACACGTACTGTGAAATGCTTGCCCTGATAACAGGCAACCACAATTTGCACATTAAAAATAATACAAATAGGCACACAAGAAAAACAAAACTGCGTGAAAAGGCGGTCTTATCGCTTTTAGCAATCTCTTCCAGACAACCTTTGGGAAAATGAAACTAACCACTTTAAATAGCCCGTAAGTAGTGACAGAGTAGGTATATATGGAAAAAAACAAAAATAATAATAAATAAATAAGTATTTAGTGATATATAATAAAAACATTGTTTCAGATGTCGCCAGGAACGTGGTGCAGGCGGTCCCCAGGGCCCGTGCATCCAGGTCAGTTATACTTTCATACATTCCATTCCTTCATACATTTCGTTTATACTCACTAAAAATAGGCGATAGACTGCTCCCTATGACAGGGGAATCTGACCAGTTTGGATCATGCGTTTAGTCTATATTTGACTGATTCCTCTTTTGACATCTTAGTCTATTTTTAACTGCTTCTGACGCTGGTTTGACTGATTCTACGTTAGACTGATTCTTTAAAAACATTAAAATAGTAACACAAAAGTATAAAATAGTTGTGTATTGGACACATTTGTTATTTAAAATTTAAAGCAGGATAAAAATTTAATACCATTGTTTACCATCTTCATCTTAATTTTTTTTTTAATTGAATAAACTACATTCAGTACTACAGTTTACAGTTTTACTACACAGTCTACAGTACAGTTTTTTTATGTTATAAAGAATCGCTCAAATGTAGAATTAGTCAAATGCAGAATTAGTCAAATGTAGAATTAGTCAAATGCAGAATTAGTCAAATGCAGAATTAGTCAAATGCAGAATTAGTCAAATGTAGAATTAGTCAAATGTAGAATTAGTCAAATGCAGAATTAGTCAAATGCAGAATTAGTCAAATGCAGAATTAGTCAAATGTAGAATTAGTCAAATGTAGAATTAGTCAAATGCAGAATTAGTCAAATGCAGAATTAGTCAAATGCAGAATTAGTCAAATGTAGAATTAGTCAAATGTAGAATTAGTCAAATGCAGAATTAGTCAAATGCAGAATTAGTCAAATGCAGAATTAGTCAGATGTATGTATCATGGTACCAGATTTTGTTATCGCCTCCACGGCTAATGCTAACGCTACACGCCTTATGTTTGTTCGACAGTACAACTTTTTTTTTTACTAAGATGACCTACCTATCTGACAAGTAGGTAGAGCATTGCAATTACAATCTAGCCTAAAGACTAATAAGTAATTTAAATTTAACTTGCTAAGTAATAATAATATAAGAATGTGTCCATTAAAACCTTTTCTTATTGACTGTACAACTAATAACACTTAATTTTGAAACATATATTTTATTATATTATTTTTTTATTTCAGTCTTCAACCCCCGCCGCCCCCACCCGGACACGAGGCAACCCCGCAGATAAACAGACATACAGACAAACATTATAATTAGAACAATAAATCTGTAATATAATATCGTCGGTACCCGGTCGAAAGATATTACTCTAAGAACATCTGAACAATAGAAGAGCATAAGTACATGACCTTAAGAATCATATTCCTTTGCACTACAGTGCAGTTGTAAAACGGTTTCTTTCTACACTCATAGCGTAATGTTCCAATTACATATTCGAAAACAGTCGTTTAAGGGTACACTTTTTTCATACCAGTCTATAAAATTTTAAAAAATCACTAATCTAATCAAATCGCATTCTGAAATATGCCTTAGTCCCCTCTGATAAGGTTAGTTTTACATTGCAAAATAATTTAAACCTGGCACCAACAATATTATATTACCAGACGAGACAAATACCAACAGAACGTTGTACCAAAAACATCCATCTGTTATGGAATTCTGGTATCCAATGCTGGAATAGAAACTTATTTATTAAATAACTTATTTACATTTACCTATTGAATAAAACGCCTTATGAGCTTATTACATTTGACTAAATGCAGTAGCCCAAATTCAGAAGCAAAAAGCGTGAGAGCAAATCAAAGTAGACTGTATTGCTCAGAGAATTAGATCCATTTTTGTATAACTTATATTACACTTCGCTTTTCAAAAGCCTACTGAATTTAGTGAAATGTAATAAGCGCATTAGGGATGGCGTAGACTGAACGGAAAAGGTCTTTCTTTTGATGTCATTGACAAATAAACCATATCGTCAACGCTTAAAGTGCAAAATCGAGCATACAGACGTCAACGTCGCCCTATGCGATTTTGGACTTTAAAGTAATAGTGACAAGGTTCTTTTTCCTTTCTCTCTGTCGTCGTCCCGCGTTTTTTTGTGACCCTAGGTCGAGGATGTTTGATTTTGTCACTGGATCTGACTTCGCTTTTACAGCGTCCGACCACGACACGACAACGATTATGAAATAATCGTCTGACCTTTAAATATCTAGATTTTAAAATGAAATAAGGCCTTTTCCCACGCACGCACACTAAGGTTGTGGAATGAACTACCTGGAGAGGTATTCCCTGGAGAGTACAACATGGAGTTCTTCAAGAAAGGGGTTAAAAGGTTTTTACGGGGTCGGCAGCGCGTGGGTGATGCCCCTGGTATTGCAAACGTCCACAGGCTGCGGTGACTGCTTACCATCAGGCGGGCCGTAAGCTTGTTTGCCACCGCAGTGGTATAAACAAAAAAAAATCTACCAAGTTACTGAGGGCGCCATCTCTTGATAATTGTTGATACCATCTGACAGTACCTACTGGATACATCGGTATCACGTCAATGATTTGAAAAGGAGTTGGGACGAGAATTCGTTAATGACTGTACCACGTCAACATCAATAGGCCAATTACGTAACCCTGTTGCCAACAATTCTCTGATTTCAATGATTGAAATTCAGTTTCAGTTTATTGCAATGCAACGTTGTAAGCAACTGAAACCGTGAAATCGATGATACGGAATCGCAAAATTAACGATTTCAATAATTGTAATCAGAGAATCGTTGGCAACAGCGTTACGCAATTAGCCTACTGGACTGTGCTACGTCAACATTCCTCAAAACCTGACTCTTGTGGCCCTTGAACCTCGTCCACATCAATGGAGGGTTTCCCATCTCCACGTTTGACAGGGTTGGAACTACAGCGTTATGTATGTACAAAAGTATAAAAGGGATTTTTAAGGTGTAGGTGCTAAGCGAAAATATTTTTAGTCTGTTATTTGTTACGTTTTCAACTAACCGTTGTTTTGTTACTGTTGTTGTTAATGCTATTATTTATGAATAATACTTTTTGGACGAGCAGGCGCCTTTACTAATTGTACCTACAGTTGGGAAAGAACATTCTACTAGGTGGCGCTACTGGCGCATGAGGTCTTTTTCAAATGACGTCATGACACTAATAGAGGCTGTTATAATTTGTAACGTTTTGATATTGTCGTAGTCGTCCACAATATAAGGAAGAGGTGACCTCTCTAAAACAACTAGCATAAGAACCACAATTCTCTAGCATCACATTACATCATGCTTGCAGCGGTACTGCATTGGAACGCTGCTTTTTTTATTCCAGCCTGTGGAAGGACGTCACAGAGTTCAGTATCAGTCAGAATGAAAGAAATGAATGCCATTGGGGAGTATATAGTAACGATCCGTTTCGCATTTTGATTTCGAAACGTCGTAATTTTATATTCAATAAAATGCCGGTAAAATTTACTTTATAATAGAATAACACACACACACACACACACACACACACACACACACAGGCGCACAGACAGATGATTAGAATTGTTAAAAACGTATTTTTTTTTGTAATTGTAACTTTTATTAATAATTTACTTCTACAGAGTAAGAATCTGTTATTGGCTTTCTGTTATTTACGAATATCTGATGTAAAAGTTTTAAGAGCTGTTGATTCTATGACAAAAAAAAATGTTCAATTTATTTATAAAACGAGATCAAACAAATTAACACTAATAAGCTTGAAAATTGTGTTAGTAGAACGGAACATAAAATTCACTCCCATAAAGTCAGAGTATTAACTTTACATCGTTCAAAATCGTACATTTCAGTCCATTTCACAGGATTACCTATTGAGAGTAGAATCTATCCGAAAAGCATGTTGTGACGTCATTCCACAGGGTAGAATCAAAATGGCGGCGTGCTATCGTAGAGCAGCGGTACCGCTGCTGATCTAAATCGACCCTAAAATTGCGTTATTTTTACAGAAGCAAGACCTCTTTTGGCCCCAAGTGGTGTGCAAAATCTTCAGCCTTATTAACTATAAAAATATATAATTGGTCGTGAAGTCGTGTCGTAGTCGGTACGTGTAAACGTAGACGTTAACTCGAAGAATAGTTCTCACTACTGTAGGCGATTCTTGACGTTAGACTCGGGTGGTTCTCGTGCCATAATCACGAACTGTATTCCTTAAACATTATATCATCTTATGAAAACTTCTAAAAACCCTTCAAGACCATGGGCCCTATTTTTGAATCGCTCGCATCGCTCCCCTTCTAGTGCCTGCCTTTTCTATCTCTATCAACTTACCACGGGTGTGAAAGAGATAGCGCACGCGAGCGAGCGTGGATGTAATAGATTCAAAAATAGGGCCACAGAGTAGACTGTTTCTAGACAGGAATGCCGCATCGTCACTTACCATCAGGTGAGATGGCTATCAAATGCCTTATCTGGTATAATAAACCAAAAAAAAACGTCTTGGTCTATTTAAGATGATTCGCATACTTATTAGAAACTGCATAATCAAGCTACGTTGTTAAACGAAGTATGTTTCAAGCTATTATTTTTACTTAAACCCAGTTGCAAAAACCGGGCAATTTTCATACAATCGAGACAATGTGGGGACCTTGGATCTCCCCCTGGGAACTTCCCTGGAGGACGTCTGCAGTTATACATATGACACCCAGACCCGTAGAAGAAATTAAAATTCAGCATTTCAGTTTCTGCCCGGTCTCTCACCAAGGTCTTCCAAAATACCTAACCGTTTGAAAAGGCCGTTTACTCCACAGCGGGAAGGTTTCAAACAACCGGTGTATGAAACTTTCACCATCCATGCTCATCATCAGATTGCACCCAGAAAGTCCCCAGGGGGAGATCCAAGGTCTCCAAATTGCCCATGTGCGCGTTCTTTTTACAACAGAATGGGCCACTTTCCATCAGGTGGCTCGGTTGCCTGTTTGTCTGCCTTATCACATTAAAAAAATATATTAAAAAAATTTTTTCAAGCGATATTTTTTTTTTTTATCTCGAGAATTGCCCATCTGTCTAATTAACGTCCAAGAATCGCACGCCAGGCAAAGATCTCAAACGTAAGTTGACTAGTCATTTTTAAAATAACACTCAGAGCTGCAGTGTGTTGCAAGAATGTGAGACAGTTGCTGCTTGGGTTTTTTTTTTCGCTTTTTTTGTAGAATTTTGTATTGAAATCTGTTGATGACTCTTGCATTTCTGTAATAATGTAATTTGAGAATGTTCAACCATAAAATTCCTATAGTAGAAAACAAATTCATACGATGCTGTCTTACAATATTGTATATTGTTTTTTATCCTATGTTGCCGTGGCCAACTGCGTAGTCCTACTGGTAAATACAATCTTTTGTCCGTGGTACTACCAAGAGGGACTACGTGCAAGTATGGTTCAACTGGTGGTACTAAGGGCAATGTTTTTTGTCCGTAGTTTTCATTAGTCTTTTTTCTATAAAGATTTCTCTATTAAAGTTGGATCGACTTGAGTTGCAATAACCAAAACTAAAATATATTTTGTATTTTAAGTCATGTTTTGTCCACATTTTTTAAAATGGTAAAAAAATATATTGAATGTTCATTTTGTAAAAGCGAAAAAGCGAATCTTGCAGCAAATCTGTCTCCCATTCTTGCCGACACATGTACGTTTTAGTCTTAGAGAACGTTAATTTAATAATTTTAGTTTTGTTTTTGTGCCGCATTACTTGTAAGTATAGAAAGTTTTCTTTGGTTCCCTAAATGTATATGTAATGTACACTTCTTACTTTCTCTTCGTAGATTGTGTTCTCCTCGTATGGCGTTTATGATCATCCTGTATAATGCATTGGTAACTCCCCTGTAGGCTAATTACGTAACTGTGTTGCCAACAATTCGCAGCTATCAACAATTAAAAATGTTACTTATGCGATTACGCACTTTGTTAGAAACTGAACCCATGAAATCGACGATACCCAATGGCAAAAGTAACAATTTCAATTATTGAAATCAGATAATTGTTAGCAACAGAATTGTGTAATTAACCTACTGGTTTTGCTGATGTCCATAGGCAGCGGTGACCACTTACCATCAGGTGGCCCGCGCGGCCTGTTTGTCTGCCGCATAACATAAAAACAAAATGTTTAATGATTATTAATTTTGTTACTAATGTTGTTTATGAAAATAGGGGATACGTTTTTGATCATTCGACTCTGTTGTTCGAATGTTCTCCAAACTCAATTGTTCTGTATCATACATTTTGTGTAATTTATAACAGTATTTCTGTCGGTGAGTAAGGTCTCCGTGATCAGGAACCGTAGTTAGACGGGGTATTTGTTGCCATAGCAACGTGTCCCGACGTTTTAGAGGTGGGCAACGCATTGGTGGATACCCTTGGTGTCGCTAATGTCTTGTGACCACGCACCGTCAGGCCCGCTAAGAGGGTCCGGACACTCTAAAACCAACTGTGCTCTCAATGTGAGAACATTAGGCAGCGGTGACCACTCACCATCAGGCCCGCTAGGAGGGTCCAGATACTCTGGAGCCGACTCTACTCGCAATGTGAGAACGATAATGTTTGAAAGCGGTACTTTTTCCCCCAAACTTACCTGTAAATATTCTTAAAAATAATGTCCATGCAAGCATTGAATGGGACTCCTTTCGCCTGGTAATTTGGTGGTCTTTTGTAAATAGAAAACTGTTTTACCCATAAATAAGTCACTCGAATATATATATATATATATATATATATATATATATATATATATATATTGTAATATTTATCGAAATAGGATTAAGTATCTCTTATCAAACGGGAAAACAAAGGTATTCTTTAACTAACTCATCCAGGGCTATTATCTATCTCATTGTAAAGATAGTTCAACTCAGTTGTGCGCGCGGCGCTATGTGTGCGAGCGCTTGTAAATATACAGCTTTCATTTATGTGGCAGTGACGCGACCACTTGGCGCGCCAATGGCGTGGCGTCATTGTGACGTGTCTGGGTTACCCACACATAGGGCCGCGCGCACAACTGAGTTGAAATATCTGTACAACTGAATTTGACATTTCATAATCCTACACTAATCTAATTTGGTATTCACTGTGGCCCAAAGAAATTTGACATAGTGTTATCGAAGGAGCCTACTCACAGCTGAAGTCACAATTCTATATTTTGTTTCCTTTTTGACGTGACAACGTCTTATAAATCGATGGAGCCGGCTGCACGCACGAAAAAACATGACTCATGCGTCGTTACCGTCGTTACCTCGCTCTGAGGCTTCGGCACAATCGGCCTCCGCGTTCGGCAGCGTTCGGCATCTGTCTCTCTCCTACTTGAGTGAGCGATGCGTCCGCGTGGACAGCTGCTATACAATAACACATTTACATGTTTTCGTCAAGTATGAAGTTATGACGTTATCACGTTCAACTATCGTCAGTAAACCGACTTTACAGACAACCGATTTTTTTTTAATGGTGCATATAGCGTGTCCAAAAGGGACGGCTGTAAGTTGTCAAATAGCCCTCCGTAATCACTGCTGTTGTCAATTTGGTGGCTTTGGTCTTCTTAATGTACTAGCTTTTTGTATGACATTGAGTTTTGTATGGAGTTATGACAGAGTGAGTGTACATTCTCTAACGGTTGAGGCTCCATACATGCTCTGTGTCATATCTTTGGTATTCGCTGTGGCACCATTAAAAAAA
The DNA here is from genome assembly GCA_907269095.1 of Blastobasis adustella. Taxonomy (NCBI): domain Eukaryota; kingdom Metazoa; phylum Arthropoda; class Insecta; order Lepidoptera; family Blastobasidae; genus Blastobasis; species Blastobasis adustella. The sequence continues at coordinate 1,899,857 of OU026142.1, forward strand.
TAAACGAAATATAGATTGTGACTTCAGCTGTGAGTAGGCTCCTTCTATGCCTCTATGTCCAACTTCTTTGGCTGTGGCCAACGTAAATGACCAAATGAGAAATTCAGTTGTCAACTGACACAGAATATCTCTATGCTACTGAGTTAGACAATAGCGCCACTGGTGGCGGTGGCGCAAGTAGGCACCGAGTACAGTCAGCCGCAGAGCAAACGACTCCAGCATTTTAAAATGTATGCTGAGGCACTTACGGGCCCACGGCACGATGCCACTGAATTACATACGACTGCAGAGTGGACAAACATTCAAATGTCCCGATGGTGTAACCGCTGTAAAGAAGGCAGCACAATCTACCCACCGGTATAAAATGAGCTGGCATCACTATGGATGTGTGTACAGTCGGCTGCAGAGAGAACTGACCCTCCTACTATACATTTAATATATGCTAGGGGCGTCCATTCACTCTACAGTTGACTGTACAAACCGGAGACGGTCCAAACTCTGAACAGGGTAGATTTAGTTGCTGTCTTTAGTACAAATGTCTATTTTTAATTATAAATAGTTGACTATTGTTCTTGAAAATGCCATACGAGGAAAGGAACACAAGGTGTTAGCGAGAAACCGGTAAACTATCAATTTCTAAGGTACTTCCTTTTATTCTATCTGTGACATACCACCATATGTTAAGTAAGTGTGAAAAGTAGAGTATATCGTTGTTATTAAATAAAGATTTTAGCGTATATTTGGGTTGTTTCATTTACTAAAGCCGTGTGGTGTCCGGCAGAGTAGAATAGCACCAACCCCTTACACTCGTGGGTGTCGTACAAGGCGACTAATGTTTTCAAGGCACGAGATCTAGAGTCTCCGTAGGCTGGAAAATGGGCAGCAGCTTTTTCTATTGTTATATTTATAGCGTGGAGACAATGGTAATAACCTCCCCTTTCGTGGGAGAGGCCCGAAGTCCTGCAGTGGACTGTTCCGGGCTGTGGTGGTGATGATTTACTAAAGCGAAAAACAAAAAATAATGTATAATGTCATCGAGATAGAAAAGTTAATAAAGTAGTGTCTATTTCCTAATCAGTCCAAATGATTCTTATATCATCTTGGGGTTAATGTCCCGGTTGCGCTATTTTATGATTTTCTTCAAAGAAAAAATAACCATCTTTGCGTTAATGTCAATGAAACGTCGAAAGGAGCGTCGTCGGCCGAGTAGTCAGTATTCGACTCGTGAGCGAGATGTACCGGGTTCGAATCCCACTGCGGCCATGTTCCAATGACTCTTTTCTGAGTAATGTACATTAGTTGAATACTAACCGATGCTCTTTCGGTGAAGGAAAACATCGTGACGAAACCTGCACATTCAGGCGACTGAATGGGTAACCATGGTCAGGTTCCCCTGGTAGCAGGGCCATGGAGGTCAGATGGCAGTCGCTCCACTGTAATTACCAGACCTGCCAAATCCTGGATCACGGTCAAGGCGGACCCCGAGCCCTTGTGCGTGAGAGCACAACCGGGACATGAACGACAAGATGATGTAGTCAATGGATAGTGATCAAAAATCTATTGTTATCAGATAATTAACTAGATTTTGTTGTTTAGTGGGTACCTACATTCTTAGTGGGTACGACCGGGAATAAAAGGTTTGTAATAAACTAGAAAATTAAATAATAACCAAAAAATACGTGCAAAAATAGACATTTATTTAAAAATTTTTTGGCAAGAAATAACACGATTTTAATAACCTACTAAATAGTACAACTTAATTACTTTAAACAAGGACTAAACGAGTTGTCTTTAACTAAATAACTATTATAAGATACATTTTCCTAAGTTTAAGCCAGGTACAAAAGTAGGTAAGTATATAATAATTGAAATAAATGGATTGTTATACTCATTGCTTCATTAACTCATTATAAAATATTTATAAAATTACCCTGTATGGTATACATTACGTCCTTACTTATGAAATTGGCGTTTTGTATGGCGAAAATGACGGAAACTGTAAGTTTCATACAATAAATTTGCTTAATTTCTTGGTAATGGCAAATCTGATTACAAAGAAACTTTGTAGGTTTCATTAGACAACATTATACTAACTGGTGCATACCATTTTGTTGTGATAACAAAATTGTATGTATCTACCAACTTCGTAAAATTACACCTGTCTAAAGAGGCTAAATTGACGACAAACGAAAAGGGGTGTTTTCAAACCTTTATAAAAAGTTAAGAAAACCTTTTTTAATTCTTTTTAAGCACTTATCGGTATTTAAACATACTCTATTTTCGATATCAAGTATTAATTTTGATATGTTATTTACAATTAAAAATATTTGAGCAAAATTGTGTGGGTTGAGCAAAAATATCGCCAATTTCATTGGTAAGAATCCAATATATCATTCACATATTAATTCATCATGGCTTGCTTCTTTACATACACACAGATCAGTACTGCCTGTCACATTAAAATCAGTCTATCTATAATAAAAATAACTGGTACATTTTATCATGTAAATGGACTTTTTTAAATTAAATTAGCTACACATGGAGACTGATAACCAAACCTGTTTAGAGATGACATAATATGTTGACAAACTACATACATACAAAGTAGTAGAAAAAAGATTATGCGACCTACAAAGGCCGACGTCATGCTTGGAATTTATAAACCAGTTATTTTATCAACACAACACGTGGCCACAATTTGCAATTTAAACCTATATTTGGAGATGAAATTCAAGATCAAAAGTGTAAACAAATTGACATTATAAAACATTAACAAAGGGGTGGATTATTTAAAATCATTGAAATATTGATAAAAATTATCACATTTAAAATGTCCGACGGTCTGTGTCATTGACTAGTTTTAAGTCGAAACTCCGTAAATACCTTTTAGCAAAAGATTTGTGAAATTTTATTTTAGTATACCTACATACAATTATGGCATGTTTTTGGCTGTTTGTTGGTGTTTAGATAAATACACAACGCATTTTTTTGTATCCTGTAGCTCACTACCTGCATTAATATTCCTGTCTCAATTTCTGTAAAGATTGCCTGGAAGAGATCGCTTGTGCGATATGCGCGATAAGGCCGCCTTTGCTCATATGTTTCTTGTTACTGTAAATGATTGGTATTGTTATGTTTTATGAGCAATAAAGTGTTTATCTATCTATCAAAATGAATTAAAGACGTATGAATATTTAAAAAACACTATATTAAATATTCCAGCCCTTGGGTTTATTTTAGGGGAAATTTGTTTAGAGTTTTGATATTAAATTTCATCACCGAGTTTAACTGCATTGGAATAGTTGTTCGTTGGAATTATCAGGAAATCTTCCCCACATCAGATGGGGAAGTTATCCGTCTCACCCGGGGGTTCCTCCCCCTTTTAAAGCATTTAATTAATTAAGGTATCTAGGTGCTAATTTGAATTTTTAGTTAACTTTAATTTGAATTATTAATTTGCAGTTACTGTTTCTAAAAATACTTTTTCAAACGTTTTTTGAAAATAGTTTTCCCTTATAAAAGGCTGAATTTTTAGTCCCCTTTGTTGTTTTCTGGCGTTACAATTTTATAGAAATACATGAAGTTTTATCGTGAGAAAGCGAACCCGAATCTTTGCTTCATAGTGTAGCCTTAGCATTAAGACTAACTCCTAGCCCAGCTCCTAAGCCCCCATTTTTAGCCCCTGGGACTCCCCATATTAGAGATTAACAGTGTTTTAGCCCCCGAAACTCCTTAGTTTTGATTTTTTTCTTTAGCGAACGCGAATCTTCGTTTCATAGTGCGGCCGTCGCATTAGGACTAGTCCCTAGCCCCCAGCTCCTTAGCCCTTTTGGCCCACACAACTCCCACACCCCACGTTAGAGTTTAACAGTGTTAGCCCCCAAAACCCCCACGTTTGGGGTTTAAAGTCAAACTTAACAGCACATGTTCCTTGGTGTTTCTCCGTGAGGCACGCTATGCTCCCGTACATAGACTGGTAGTTCGACCGTGCCCATATGTGTGGCCGCTTCGTCTGTGGCTGTTCCTGCGAATGTGAAGAAATATAGTTAGTTACGCTTTCGACGCAGCGTGGGTAGGTCTCCCGCAAGGTGGACCGACGACCTGGTAAGGATCGCAGGTGCCAGCTGGATGCGGTGCGGCACGGGACCGGCCGCCGTGGAGTTCTCTGGGGGAGGCCTGTGCCCAGCAGTGGGCGTCTTTCGGCTGATATGATGATGATGACCCAAAGCAAAAATAAATTTGCCAGTCTATGAAGGTAGCTAACTTTCCAACCTTTTTCGATTCCTCTACCATAGCTTTCCATTCCTCTACCATATTTTCGATACCTACACCATAGTTTTCAATACCTATGCTATAGTTTTCGATTCCTCTACCATAGCTTTCCATTCCTCTACCATATTTTCGATACCTACACCATAGCTTTCAATACCTATGCTATAGTTTTCGATTCCTCTACCATAGTTGTCGATTCCTCTGCCATACTTTTCGATTCCAATGCCACAATGTTTTATTCCTTTACCATAGTTTTCGATTCCTCTACCATAGTTGTCCATACGTCTACTGGGTTCAGTAGTTAACTAACTATTTGAGTATACGTAAAATTGGTTACGACCAAGTTCACCGACAAGTTGTTATCCGACTTTTTCTCTCTGTGAATGAAAGAATTCATTTCATTCATTTATTTGCAGTGTGTACATACATAGGTGGTAGCATGTACAATGAGTTGCTTATCAGACAATGAACGAACTTGGTCGAGGGTTATCCTACTGTTTCTCACTGTGAATGAATGAATGAATGAACAACTGACCGGTACCGGCTAGCATCCGGTCGTCGTCGCTGGAGTCGTAGGTGCGCAGGGAGGCGGGCGCGGGCGCGGTGGAAGACAGTCGCAGGAGAGCGGCTGCTGTGCTCAGGAATACTTGGTCTATGCCCTGGGTAGCAGGTTAAAAGTAAAAAAGTCGAAATTTCTCTGGGGAAGTACCTCCATCTTACAGAATACCGCTAAACAATCAAGCTAAACAATACTCTTTTAAATAGTATTGTGTTTCTGCCAGTGAGTAAAGTCTCCAGTGATCCATGGGGTGGGGATTTGGGGAACCGTGGCTTCGGCAGTGGAGGGCATTTGCCTTTATGCTGCCAGAGCAACGTGTTATAGAGGTGGGCAACGCATTGGTGATACTCTTGGTGTTGCTAATGTCTATAGGCAGTGGTGACCACTTTCCATTAGGTAGCTCGCTTTCCTGTTTGCCTACCATATGATATTAAAAAAGAAACTCTTTATTCGTGGTTGAAAGGAAGTTATATCGAACCGAAGTCACGACAAGAGGGCGGCCGCCTTGCTGAGGAACACAAAAGACACACTCACACACTAAGGTTGTAGAATGAACTACCTGGAGAGGTTTTCCCTGGAGAGTACAACATGGAGTTCTTCAAGAAAGAGGTGAAAAGCTTTTTACGGGGTCGACAACGCGTGGGTGATGCCCCTGGTACTGCAAAGGCTGCGGTGACTGCTTACTATCAGGCAGGCCTTAAGCTTATTTGCCACTTTAGCCGTATAAAAACAATATTCCTTTGCCGTTACAGCAACATTCACGGCATTTGGTGCGTCTTTAGCAAACATCAGTTTGCTAAAAGAAGGGAGCATTAGCTGTACCTTATGCCCTAAGGACTCGACCTTTACCCCCAGGGTATTGTTTATAAAATTTAATTATTTGATATAAAATCGATAGTAACACAGTACAATAAAAACAGCAGTACATGTTCTAGACAGCACGAACTATCTTTACAGGTATACACAGCATTTACAACATGCACGCTACTCATCGATAACTAAACAACTTAACATATCACATCATGGAAGCACACACTTATTCTATACAACAAAAGCCACTAACAACTACCATATTTGTTACAAATAATAATAGATAAGTAAAAGTTAATATGGCCTTGTGGTGTCCGGCAGAGTAGAATAGCACCAACCCCTTACACTCGTGGGTGTCGTACAAGGCGACTAATGTTTTCGAGGCAAAAGATCAAGAGTCTCCGTAGTCTGGAAAATGGGCAGCAGCATTTTCCATTATTATATTTAAGCACTGCGATCTCCAACCCGCCTGCCAAGCGTGGAGTTTACGGCAGTAACCTCCCCTTTCGTGGGAGAGGCCCTAAGTCCTGCAGTGGACTGTTACGGGCTCAGATGATGATGATGAAAGATTTAAATAATGAATGCTATAAAAACCGTTTAACAACTGTACTGTAGTGGAATACGATTCTTAAGGTAGTCATGCAATTATGCTCTTGCATTTTATTTAAGTACATTTTTTATTAATAGATAAATAAATAAGTTATACCATCGCGGGGTGTCAAGTTGTTATAGCTGTTGACCAGTCTCAAGAAATACATGGAAATTGGTGTAAAGTTGTTGAATCGCCTGCGAGTGTGTTCCCTGATCATTATAATCTGGATGCCTTCAAGGCTACACAGGCATGCTCCATCATCGGCCGCATCGTCACTTACCACCAGGCGAGGTGGCGGTCAAATGCCTGGCTAGTTTAAATTTCAAAAAATGAACAACAACGGTTACTAATTATCATGGCGCCGAAGTCTCGCAGTAGAACGCGCCGATGCTCGCACCACACCACTCACGTGAGTCCCTATCTGGGCAATAAACTTGTTAAATGGATCATCATATCAGCCAGAAGACGCCCACTGCTGGGCATAGGCCTCCCCCAGAGATCTCCACAAAGGCCGGTCCTGTGCTTTTCGCATCCAGCTGGTACCTGCGATCCTTACCAGGTCGTCAGTCCACCTTGTGGAAGGCCTACCCACGCTGCACGCTGTTAAATGGATATTTAACTGTAATTATAAACTGTATATGTATTATAAACTGGCCAGGTGCATTGACGATTTGCACACAGGAGAATAGAGAGCATTGGCGCCCTTCGGGACAGTCCTATGTCCAGCAATGCCTACCCTGTTAATCTAACCTGATCATGCAGTGCCGAAGTCTCGCAGTACAGCGCCCCGATCCCTTCAGCGAACTGCGTGACCTCCTCTTCGGCTACTTCCCGCTGGGATGACAGGTCACAATTATATTTATACATTGGTGCCCTGTGGGAAAGACCTATATCCTATGCTCAGCAGTGGCCTACTGGTCACAACACCCGGCCAGGTGGGCCACCCTTTCCACCTTCTCCATCTTCGCTTGCCAACATTGGCGGTAACCTTACCTCTCCGCTAAAGTCCTATGTCCTGCAGTGTCCTACCCTGATGATCTAACCTGGTCATGCAGCGCCCTGCGGGAGAGGCCTACAGAGGAGACCTATAGACTATGCCCAACAGTGGCCTGAAGATCTAACCTGATCATGCAATGCCGAAGTCTCGCAGTACAGCGCCCCGATCCCCTCAGCGAACTGCGTGGCCTCCTCTTCGGCTACTGCCCGCTGCGACGAGAGGTCACACTTGTTACCGACTAGGGAGAGGACCATTGCTTCTGGTACGTTGCTGGGGGGGGAACGATAAAATAAATAAATAAATTGCGTTTATAACATTTAAACTCATGACACAAACACAAGACAAAGGGGTCACACTCAGCATCACACGCAAATTAGCTTTTTTTATGTTATACGGCAGACAAACAGCCTGATGATGCGTGGTCACAGCCGCCTATGGACTTCAACAACACCAGGGGAGTTACCAATACGGTGCCCGCCTCTGAAGAGACCTCTAATATATATCTTTGCTTGGCGATCAACGATACAAGGATGGTAAGACTGTCAAGTTTGAGGAGGTTGTCTGGATTAGTGGTCGGTAGGTGTTCAACTAATGTACATAACTAAGAAAAGAATCAATGGTACATGGCGGAGCTGGGGTTCGAAACTGGTACCACGGGGTACGAGTGAGACGCCTTAACCATCAGGTATAGCTAATCCGTGTAGTATTGGCCGTGTGGTGTCCGGCAGAGTAGAACAGCACCAACCCCTTACACTCGTGGGTGTCGTACAAGGCGACTAATGTTTTCGAGGCAAAAGATCTAGAGTCCCCGTAGGCTGGAAAATGGGCAGCAGCTTTTTCCATTACTATTTTTATAACACTGCGATCTCCAAGCCTGCCAAGCGCGGAGATTATGGCAATAAGCTCCTCTTTCGTCGGAGAGGCCCTAAGTTCTGAACTGTCATGGGTTATGATGATGATGACACATAAACTCATGACACGACAGGTCCAGCACAGAAGTGCATTACCACTTAAAGAAATTTTTCTTTGCCGCTACAGCAATAATAACTGCTTTTGGTGTATCTTTATCCAAAATCAGTTTACTAAAAGAAGGGAGCTGTCCGCTGTGAGATGCCCAAAAGCCCCGTCCTTTACCCCCATGGTATTTTTTATATAATAGGGCAGAATTTCGGTAGAATTCTGCTTTTTTCTTATTTGGTCTGAGGTCCAGGCGTTCACCTCTGCAGCTCGTGTACCCAGCCCTTGATGGCCTGGAAGCTGGCGGCGCTGGTGATGTCGAAGACCAGGAGAGCAGCGTTCGCGTTCCGGTAGTACATCGGCGCCATGGCACGGAAGCGCTCCTGGCCTGCTGTGTCCCAGACCTGAAGAAGGGTATATCTGTTAGTTAGTAGTTACAATCATAGGTATGCACTAAGTACGTTGAGAGCGTCGGTGGCCTAATGGTTAAGGGGTCCGAATCGTACCCCGAGGTGTTGGGTTCGAACCTAACTGCCGCCATGTACCAATGAGTCTAATATTAATACTTTGTCAAATATATTATAGGATAATAATTTTGACAGTTCACAGTAGGGATACGGTGGCGTAAAATCGTTAATGAATCTATTCGATCATCGATTATCATTCTCATAGAAGTTGGAATCGATATTTGCATATTTACGCTGCATGTATTATACAAAACAAACTATATTTTACCTTCATTAAGTTTTATGACGAAGTTATACTGATATCTAGTTTTAAGTATTTATTTTGTCTATGTAAATTATGTTTCAAATTAAAGTTTAACTATGTTTTTTTTACCTTCATTTGAATTAATAATTTATCAATACTACATTAAAACCCCTTCCACAACGACGATTTCGACGCGTGAATATTTTTATTCGGTGAGTTTGCCTATTCCGTAGAATACGCGCGAGTTGAAATCGTTGTTGTTAAAGGTCTCTTAGGGCGAAATACAAACAAAAAATCATATAATTACCTAAATGTTAATTTTAAATATACGATTATTTTATTTGAAAACCGTATTTCGATGGTCTGTTGTTATTCGTTATTCGTAGATAACGATAGAATTTGTGAGCTGTTAAAATACTCATCCTATGTTAGACAAAGCTTAGTTATGTACATTAGTTGAATACTAACCGATGCTCTTACGGTGAGGGAAGACATCGTGATGAAACCTGCACATTAAGGTAACAGAACAACCATAATCAAATCTGGTCAAGTTCCCCTGTTAACAGGGTCACGGAGGTTAAGCGGCAGTCGCTTCACTGTAATCACCTGATCTGCCAAATCCTGGATCATGGTCCCCAGGCCTCCGAGAACACAACCGGGGCATTAACGTCAAGGTAACCTTGTGGTGTCCGGCAGAGTAGAATAGCACCAATCCCTTACAGCTACTCGTGGGCGTCGTACAAGACGACTAAAAAAGATTGAGTCCGTTGGCTGGAAATTGGGTAGCAGCGATTTCCATTGGTACTTTATAACACTGCGATCTCCAACTCGCCTACCAAGTGATTATGGCAATAACCTCCCCTGCTACAGATATTTCAACTCAGTTGTGCGCGCGGCCCTATGTGTGCGTGCGCTTGTACATATACAGACACGTCACAATGACGCCACGCCATTGGCACGCCAAATGGTCGCGTCACTGCCACATAAATGAAAGCTGTATATTTACAAGCGCACGCACACATAGCGCCGCGCGCACAACTGAGTTAAACTATCTATAACTTACTCTGCCGGACACCACAGGGCCAAACGGTCAGGGGTTAAAAAGAGATATTTCACACACCCACCTGCAGTTTGACGCGCGCGTCATCCACGCTGATGTTGCATGTGAAGAATGACGCGCCGATTGTGGGCGAGATGTGCTTGGAGAACATCTTGCCGATGTAGCGGACGACCAGGCTGGTCTTGCCCACGCCTGTGGATGGGATGGGCGGTTAGTGTAGTTCTTCATCTTAGTGTTAGATCCCGTTCGATGCTAGAAAAGCGCTTTCGGATTACTAGAAAGCGAGTTCCTATTTTTATATTGTTCCGAAGGCCGTGTGGTGTCCGGCAGAGTAGGACAGCACCAACCCCTTACACTCGTGGGTGTCGTACTTAGATCTTATGTCGTACAAAAGATCTAAGCGCCTCCGTAAACTGGAAAATGGGCAGCAGCGTTTTCCATTGTTATATTATAACACTGCGATCTCCAACCCGCCTGCCGAGCGTGGAGATTATGGCAATAACCTCCCTTTTCGTGGGAGAGGCCCCAAGTCCTGCAGTGGACTGTTGTGGGCTGTGATGATGAGTTCCTATTATACACTCGCGTGTTAGTAAAGTTAGATAAGATTAGATTAGATAAGTTGGAAAGCCAATTAGATTCACCCCATATTTTTCAATACACGTTCATACATTTCTAGCGTTACAATTCAGTCTATAAATTCATAAATGCCTAATCGATTTTAATTAGGGTTTTGCGGTTTGATAGCCAATAAGACAATGACTACCTCTGTATTTATTAGTCTGCGATTTTTCGCAGTAACGTGCGTCGCGTCTTGTAAAGTCCAACATTAGATTCATCGTTGTTAAATAACATCGCAGTTTTGTTGAATCGCATCGGAGATATTATCGAGAGATAGCTTGTTCGTCGCGGATACGGAATGCGCCTATTACATTTAGCTAAATTCAGTCGTCTGTTCGTTCTGTGTATCGTTCAGAAAATGAGGTCCATTTTTATATTGTCATGGCTTTTGAAAAGCGAAGCGACACGTAACATAATATAATATGATACAAAAATGGACCTTATTCAATAAGCAATACTTCAGCACGTCCAGTTTACGTCATCATCATCATCATAGCGATCAATCCTGGCTTTAGTCAGGTCTGCTTCTCTAGTAAGGCACTGTCAGAATTCAGCACTTCAGTTTGCTCTCACGCTATTTGCTTCTAAATTTAGACGACTGAATTTAGTCAAATGTAATAAGCGCTGAATTCTGACAGTGCCTTACTAGAGAAGCAGACCTGACTAAAGCCAGGATTGATCGCTATGATGATGATGATGACGTAAACTGGTAACAGACGTTCCGTTTTGGCTGGAGCCGACCAACCGTCAATTGCATTTGATACTAATCCTTACACAGTATAAAATAAAGTCGCTTTTGGGGGCGGGGGACGTCAGTCGGCTCGCCTTCGCATCCGAATTCATCCAAAAGCAACTTCATTTTGTACGATTTAAGGATTAGTATCGACTGCAACTGACGGCAGGTTGGCTCCATCTAAATCGGAGCATCTGTTTCTAGTTTAAAAATCAATTTGACCGACAAATTGCCAATAAATTTGTCCTTGAAGTCGGCGATATCATTGTCCAGTGGCGATGAAAGCCATACGAAAAGAGTACCTAAAAACCCTCACGTAGACAAGTAGATAAGGTCGGCTATACTGAACAAAGTATTGAACTGGTTTCCGCTAATCGCGGAATATCATCATACGCTGTTGATAGATAGGTTATCTATAGAAATTGTAAACAGTCATACAAATCTACGCCGATTCCGATACGAGATAAGATGTCTGATGCACCGCGTGTTGTTTCTGCAATTTTGTTTTATATTATACTGTAGAAAAACAAACTTGAACGATCGCGTAGCGCTGGCCGATTTCGAGGTATTCTTTACCTGAAAACCAGTTTCGAGTGTGTCGAAGTTTTAGCTTGTTTCATTAAAGTCGATTCAATGATTTTTGTTTATTTTTAAAACAATGTAAGTAATAATGTGGTATATTTTTAGAATTGTCAAAGATAGCCCTTTCATTTGATACACTAACGATAAGTTTCAGTTAAAAAATATATTTTTTGAACACACGTCCATCTTGAATGAGCTTCCGGTCCACAATCGGGAATGCCCACAAGAAATTTCGGGTTCAGCAGGTTCGAATTAGTAAAAAAATACGGTAGGCCAAATGTTAAAATGGCCATTTTAGAGAAAAGTGAACCAGACTATATCCCCAGTATTTAAAAACGTATATTGATCACACATCTCTTTTTGTAGGCCTGCAGGAAGAGATTTATTTTTACAGATAAGTAGTGCCTGTTGTCTAATATCTAATTTGTACTATCTCTTTAATTTTTCTTGTGTACAATAAATTGTTCAATAAAATAAATAATAATAAAAATAAAAACATTCCACCTTCAAGCCTATTTAATCCGCTACTTATTAACAGAGCTTGGTTACCGAGGAAGACTGTTGATAAATTGATAATCCAGGATTACATACCTATTTTAAGTAGGTACACTAATATTGTGAACGTGATTAACGCTGAAAAACAAACACTTTTTAAGCCGCTGAATCAGCGGAGGGATTTCGCCTCCCTTTGTGTGTTCTACCGCTTGTACGGTGTTTGGTCTCAAGAACTATTTGACATGATGTCTACAGCTATACTCTATCATGGCACCGCTCGCCAGGTGTTCAGGCAGGGTTCATCCTCGCACCTTGGAGCCAAATTGGTCGCGAACTGTGCGGTTCCGAAGGACCTTCTCCCACGCCCACTAAGGTTGTGGAATTAACTACCTGGAGAGGTTTTCGCTGGAGAGTACAACATGGAGTTCTTCAAGAAAGGAGAGAAAAGGTTGTTACGGAGTCGGCAACGCGTGGGTGATGCCCCTGGTATTGCAAACGTCCTTAGGCTGCGGTGACTGGTTACCATCAGGCTGGCCGTAAGCTTGTTTGCCACCTTAGTGGCATAAAAAACAACAAATGCACTTTTTAAGGAATCGGTTTAAATTAATAAGGGACAGTACCTTGTCAAAGTAATCCGAATGACAGCTCTCAGGCGATTAAAGATAAGAATAAAAAGTAACTTTATTATAAAATAAATATTTATTTAAAACTTTATGCACATTACAGTACCTACAATAGCAGACTTCTTTTATTATCAATACCTAGGCTTGCATTTGACCTCAACTCAATAGATGGCAAGCGACGATGAAGTCGTAGACGTAGCATGCTTGTACCTCATCTGAGTACCTATTGAACTGAATACACAGCTAATATTAAATAAAACCTACAACACACATATCACCATCACAGCCCATAACAGTCCACTGCAGGACTTAGGGCCGCTCCCACGAAAGGGGAGGTCATTGCCATAATCTCCACGCTTGGCAGGCGGGTTGGAGATCACACACTTATGCCGCAAAGGTAAATCCCCCATTCAACCATCCTAAGCGAACTCACTTGAAATATACAGTCGTTCACTTCAAAATATTGATAAACAAAGTTTATCCCAATGAATTATCTCTGACAACTAAGCTTCTGTATTCTGTACTGTCTGATAAACCTTGTAAGACATACAGTTAAAATGTTGTTTTATGTACCGAAGTGATAAGATAAATGAAATATTTTGTACAAATATCTAGAGAGAAAACTTCAGGATTTTGCAGATTAGATGACACATTATGGTGCGTTTTAGCTAGCTACAAAAAAAACATTATCCAATCTGGTTTTATATTCTTGAATGTATAATGTATTTGACATTATTTAAATTCAAATTTTATTAACCACTCCAAATTTGTATGCCGATGGCAGGTCACAGAGGACCCATCTACTAAAACTGTAACAACTGCATAACCTGTGTACCACAAATAAAATAAATTGAAATTGGTCAAGTTCCCCTGGTAGCAGAGTCACGGAGGTCAGATGGCAGTTGCTTCACTGTAATTACCTGATCTGCCAAATCCTGGATCATGGTCAGGGCGGACCCCGGGCCCTCGTGCCCGAAGCACAAAGCCAAAATGATTATTTATTATTTTAATCTGGAGTGAAAACTGACTTGCAGTTGTTTTGCAGATTAGACGACACATTATGGTGCAGTTGCAAATTTTTAGCTCACTACAAAAAACCACTCTGAATGTATAAGATAACCGAGCAGACTAAAAAATTAAATGATTTTGATGCGAGAAGTTCAAATTCAACTGTAATTACTTAATAATGAAGAGATTGGCTGGGTGAAGACAAGAATCAGAAATTCTTTATTGTTGTACTGTGTGTTTACAGGTATGTAGCCCTTACGCGAAGTAACAGTTCGAACAGCATGTCCATTTCGGACGTACAATACATAAATTACAAATCAAAATTATAATTAAAAAGATAAACATGCTACTTACTACTTATTAAATTTATCATAATATTATTTATTAAAATTATGTCAGATTTAAATGTCAACAACTATAAATTATAAATTTTCATAAATAAATGTTGCATTTTACTAATAATTAATGAAATCATGTTTTCTGAACACATACATACTAAACAAATACATAAATATTTGTTTATTATTACACCAAAGGGAAAAATAAATTACATATCAAAGTGTAATTTTTTGACAGTATATTTTTATATACCTAATACACTGCTGGGAATAAACTTACCTACCGTCTTCTATCTAGAACAACAGAATCCCTATATGAGTATAATAACATAACTAAACCATAAACAAGCAGACTGACAACTTAGTAAAATACTGCATGAGGGCCTACTTCCAACGTAGGAGGTGTATTAAATTACCTGACCTTGCCTGATTCAGTTCACTGAGTTTAATGCCCATAAGTAGTAAATTAGTACTTTGACTGGTGGAGCATACCTCTACTTATGCAACATACATACTTAGTTAGCTACGTATCTGGCTAGTGTTCTATGTTGTGAAAGACTACATAGGAAGGTATGGCATTAGTTTGTATTTACATCAATCAGGTAAGTTTATATTTATAAAAGGTAGGTTACTAGGTAAGTAGTTAGGTAAAGGTTTGATTCCCGGCCGAGCAGAAATTGAAATGGTGAATTTTAATTTCTGTTATGGGTCTGGGTGTAGTATGTATTTAAATTTCAGATCCCCATTGGGGATCCAAATGATGGACATAGCATTTGGCATTTATTTGGACTTTCATGAACCCCGCGTCTGACAGGTTGGGTCATAATGACCCGCCACCTTTTTAATGCGCGTATTTTTTAAAGTAATAGTTTGAAGTTGCCGTGCTTTTCAGTAGCTGCGGTTTATACCCGTCCCCTTTCGGTTCTAGTATCAGCTCAGTCAATGTGCGCCTGTAACAAAGAGTTACAGGCGGTCAAAGGTCAAAAGGGTTAAATATGACCCAACCATACATTTGATGCAACCGTTTTATTTATTTGATAGTTGGTTTACTAGTCAAGAGCTAATGCTACTCCTTCTCAAGGAGCATAATTTGACAAGTGTGGGTACAGTTCGAAAAAATAAAAGGCAAAAAAAGCTGTATTTTTACTGGTTTACTCTTTTTACTGGTTTACTTGACTTAGAGAAGAAATCTAAACCATCTCTTGGACGCCTGCAAATATGTCTTTTGTTTGCCTAGAGAGATGCGCAAGACAATAAGATAATTTACTGGAGAACCTTCAGAGGAGTCACCTACTGAAATTCACGGAGTTCAAAAATTGTGCCAAATATATCCTGCCTGTCTAAATTGTAAGAAGTAAGTAAGTAAGTAAAAACTCTTTATTGCACACATATTAAAGGACAATATATAAGAATCAGTATAATGTACATGCGCAAAGGCGGCCTTATCGCTTGTTTAGAAGATTGTCTGTCTAGACTAAATAATTTCTTACTACAGTGGATATGCAAATGTAGATGCTGACTGTAATTAGTTTTACAATTTCCGTTAAATTTAGCATAAAGTTTCTTAAAGACCTCACATAAGGTATTCAAAAAAAGTTTTAAAAATTATAATTTTGTTTATTAATTAGTAAGATTACAGAGGTTAAATATTTTGTTATAGATTTTATACAGCTTTCGTGAATACATAACAAGTTCCTAATATTGTATGATTATTTATTGATTTTCAACAAAATTTAGTAATTTGAACATCACTTAAACTGATTTAATATATCATTCCCAAAAATTAATTGAAATAGTAAGAATTATACCATTTTCAAAATCCGGGTTATATTGACCCACCATACAGTCCTTGTACTGACTTTCTACCATACAGACGCCGGGTTAATGAATTAGGTATGTTTAAATTAAAAAAAAAAGAATTGCTTCGGTTTGGATGAACTAGGTAACTTAGGAGGATGGCAAATCCTCCACCACAGTCCACTGCTGGACATAGGGTGCCACGGGAAACCAATCCTCAGCTTTGCACAACTCAGTCACTGCACAGCTAGCCGTTTTGTGTAGATTTAGAGCAATGGCCCAAATATGTCAACAATGCTTAGTTGCAACGAAAAATATTAATAAAAAATAATGTTAGATACATTTTTTCACTGTATGCATAAACAACTGTTCATGTTTATGCTATGAAGTTTTGGATTAGAATTCTGGATTCGGGCTACTTGAAAAGTTAGGTGATATTAAATATAAACACTTTTCAAGTACTTATCATCTATCAGACTATCAGCAGGTAATGATTAATTTTTTTTACAATGGTGTATATACAAGGTAGGTAGGGAATTAATAACCTAAAATAAAAACATTAATGAAGGGTAAAAATGGTAAAATAGCATGGAGGCAGAGATTAATTACACTCTAATCTACACTACAACAACAAACAAAAAAGTATCGACAAACTTTTAAAAAATTGCGGGCAGTTTCAGAACTAATAAAAAAGGTGATTTCCCCTAGTCATTAGATAAACCTAAAGAAAGAACCGTAAAGGAACGTGTTTTAAAGTTATATCATCAAATGTAAGCAATGAATAAGTATTATTACGCTGATCTGAAACTTTATTGTCCGGTTTTGTTACATACCTTGTGAACCGAGGACAACTATTTTAGCTTCAACGATCTTCATTTTGGCACTATGGTCGCACTAATAATTCTTCTATATCACTAAAAACACATTACAATCAAAACAAGTTTAATAAACAAATGAAAACACAAAAAATTCAAAATATCACGTCATCTCTTTTCAAAGACACAGTTTGAACTGATGTAACCATATTCATTCAAAATGTCTTCATGACGGCAATACACAGATACATTTACTGACATCTGAACATAGCCGGGTTATAATGTCCCTCAAACAGCGCCACCTATGGAATTCCTAGATTACCTTTATTACTAGCATGGTACGAGACAGCAGCGGCAGTTGTTTGAAGTAAAGCAATAGATTTTCGCTAGATGTCGGTGAAATACCTACCATGGTTAAGTACCTCCTGCGGCGGAGGATACCTAATTTTTCATTTTCGCTTTTCCTAAGTATTCCTAAGCTACAAATTTCGGAAAACTCCCGAAAATTTCTACATCTAGGTACACTAAATTCAACTATTTCCCAAACTCCTGGACCGAGTTTATTGAAAAAAAGCTATGAACCACGTCGATTCTGACTTTCAAAGAAAACTGATATAGATAATATTGGCTAATGAATCTACAGTCTTATAGATGCGGGCAAGTTCCATATATATGTTTAATATGTGTAAAGAACGCGAGTTTAGTTTGAAACAAATACTTAGGTATTTCGCTGTAAATTCACGTTTTTCTATGCTATGTCATCTACTTACTAAATTGTTAGGTACGTAACGGGTAGACGTGCCTGCTGTTGACAGTAATCGCCATGTCATTGCTCAGCGGGCAACTAAATAAAATAACAATCCCGCTGCTTTCATTAGCCATTGATTTGTTTAAATTGTGGAGTACAGAAATAAGTTTATCGCGTAACTCACAGTTGTCAAAGCAAGATATTTTTAGCGCGCATCGAGGAAGGAAACTTTTAGGAGGAACCGTGCCGGCCGCTCAACTAATAAATGGGGGATTTTTAGACAGCGGTGTTATTGTCTAAGTGGCATTTGAATTTGACATAAGATAATTCTACACTACGTCATCTACATAGGCCACTGGCTAGAGCGTTTACCAAATAAGAGTAGTGTAAGATTATTTTATGTCAGATTCAGTTGTCCACCGCGATAGCCAAGCAACAACACAACACACAAGGGAGGCACTTTAAAAAGTGTAGTTCAGCGTTCCTCATTACAAAAAATGTACTAGGATATATCATCAGCTCATAACAGTTCACTGCAGGAGTGGCCTCTCCCACGAAAGGGGTGGTTATTGTCATAATCTCCACGCTTGGCAGGAGGGTTGGAGATCGCAGTGTTGTAAATGTAACGATGGCAAACGCTGCTGCCCATTTTTCAGTCTACGGAGACTCTAGATCTTTTGCCTCGAAAACATTAGTCGCCTTGTATGACACCCACGAGTGTAAGGGGTTGGTGCTATTCTACTCTGCCGGACACCACACGGCCTGGGATTTACGATTATGCTACATCCAATTAGTTTCTGTCCTTCGCAAGAGGCGGCAAAGGCGTGAAACCGTCCAAAGCCGCATTTCGCGGCCCATTTCAACTTTAGGACGCAATTTTCGGTTCCATTTTCAAAGGGATGCTAAAATGTTGCCGGAGCAATAAAATAAAGCAAGCCGAGCGTAATGTTGCCAGTCGTTTGCACTGAAAACAAATTGGTTAATTGCCTTTTGGTGTAAATATATCTCGGGAGGATGTTGCGGCGTGTCTGTCGTGTTTTGCAGACTACTTTCTACCTATAGTTTACTGACTAATTGATGTGTTCGTTTTTTAGGGACATGTTCCTTTTTCTTCGGCCGTCTTCATCCAGGACAACTTACCTATAGTAGGAGATCCGGCCATAGTAATATCTTACCTCATTTGTTTTAAAAAAAAACGTGCATTATATGAAAGAATATTACTCAATTAAGAATAAAAATTTATTGGTGGGTATTCTCACCCTGGTCCTTCTATGGGGTTGCCATGGTGACAATCTACTCTCTGTCTGTTATTTAATCGAGTTATATGTCAAATGAAAGGTAATTATTTCCCCTATCCAACAATGTATGGAATAACTTGGTCAGAACTCAGATTCATAAAGTAAATGAATGAAATTTAATTTATGAATTAAGTGCTGTCTATGTCTATGAATGTTCAGCAATATTTCCGTTCGGACTAAGATTTCTAAGGTTTACCAAATTTTATTGTACTTGAGTAATATTCTTTCATATGTATAATGCACGATTTTTTAAAATAACAGATAAGGGAAGATATTCTATGGTCGGATCTTAGACCATTAAGGGGAGCGGAGGCGTTGCCGACCTTTCAGGTAGATGCAGCCATCTGCAGAAACTGACTCCTTTAGCATAGTTACTTGGGTCCGTTCTTTCTGCAGCTGACTGTATCTGTCACAAGTATCGTTTGAAGAATTCCAAGTTGTAGTGTAAGGGAAGGAAGGGAGTACCTAATCGCATAAAATCCTATAGGTATGTTATACCGATGAAGGCCTACTCGGCCTTTTGAGATAGAAATCCCCTCTCCTCCTATTTTGTCTCTGCAATCCTAAATGTTTGTGATAAATAGCTTTCGCTTCCATAGTCCGTGGTCTCTGCTCCCTATTAAGAAATCTTATCCTAAGAATCTTGATAATCAATCATCAACATCACCATCATCATCTCGGCGTTATGACCCGGTTGTGCTACCGCGCGGCACGCGAGGGCCCGCGGGGTCCACCTTCCTAATCTTCTTGGGCCACTTCGCTCGGTCTTCGGAATCCTTAGTGGTGAGCTTATTGGCTTTCATATCATGCTTGACGACGTCAAACCTTCGCTTCTTGGCCTCTCCTTCCCATGCCTGGCGGAGGCGGCATTGCCAGAGTGTTCCCTACGTATTTTGCCGGTCTGCGTAAGACGTGGCCATCGAAGGCGGCACTCTTGCAGATCTGTGATGTCATGGACGCCAAGGCTACCATCAGCAGCATCTTCATTTCCGTGACGCGCAGCTCCTGCTTATATCGCTCTACATCTTAGGTACTAACTAATCATTAATAACCCTAAAAGTAAGGATGAATGAACGGATGAAGGTATTTTATGTACCTTTGATTGTTTGTTACTGTTGTTTTCATTGCTTTACGCAAAAATTAAAAATTAAAATATATTTATTTCAGACCATAGATCCATAACTTGTTAGTATTATATTAGTATCAAACAATTGTACTTACTATGTTATGTTAATAACATTAGTAAGATTACTTTGTACGTAACACTATTTGAGGCCTATAGCTAACTCTAGTTTAAAAAACTTGTGCATTTCAACGCGTCTACAACACAAGCATGTTTGTTAACCGCAAAGCGAAGTACATTCCGTCGGATTCTAACTTTCCAGGGTGTGCTCCTACAAATACGTGATAGCCTCCGCCTGCTGGGCATGGAAGTGTCATCAAAGCTGGACTTTGGTGGGTACATCGAGTTCATAGCTAAAACTGCTGGCAAAAAACTAGGCATCCTCCCTAGGGCTAGGCGGTATTTCTTATCTAAGCAGAGGTTGCTACTACTTATATAAAGCCCAAATTCGACCTTGCATGGAATACTGTTGTCACCTATGGGATGGATCTGCCAAGGTCTATCTAGCTGCTGTAGACTCGGTTGAGAGACACGCCAAGAAACTGATAGACAATCACCCGTTGGTGCAGGAAATTCTACAGGATTTGGATCACCACCGTAAAGTGGCGTCTCTGGCGGTTTTCTACAGACTACACTTTGAGGAATGTGCGACGGAATTACACGAGTTAGTTCCACCAGCCCCATTCCATCTTCGGGGCTCCAGGTGTAGGTCAGCGTACCATCCCTATATTGTCGACACCAATTTCCACCAATCTCACTCACTCAGCGTTTTTCTAACTTTTTACTGTTGCGAAAAGTGTAAAAATTTGACCCATCATTGGCCTTTTGGCAATTGGCATTAGTTGCCTTTTGACTTATCGGAGTAGATATATGCGCTATTTAAATTCTTTAACGATTTAAAAAAATACCCGGGTACCTGGGTATGGCACTCAGATTGTACCCGGGTACTCAGGTAGAGAACCCTAGTATGACCCTTTTCTGAGTTATGTACATTATTTGAATACTAACCGATGCTCTTACGGTGAAGGAAAATATCATGATGAAACCTGAACTTTCAGGCGACTGAATAAGTATGATCCAATCTGGTCAGGTTCCCCTGATAGCAGGGTCACGGAGGTCAGACGGCAGTCGCTCCACTGTAATTACCTGATCTGCCAAATCCTGGATCATGGTCAAGGCGGTGCGGTGCCCGGGCACTCGTGAGCGTGAGCACAACCAGGACATTTACGCCAAGATGTTTTTTTTATTTAATTTGGGCCTGAAATAAATAATTTCAATTTAAATGTTAACATTTCTAATTGTATTATGTTACTAAAATTACTTATAACGTTTATAGACAGAATAGGACAGTGCTTTTTATTATAAGTGCCTATCAGGTACCTTGCTCTATAATCCAAAACGCGGGCGCAACCATGAAGCTCCTAGTACCTACCTACCCAACAAAACATGTTAAAATGAAAAATATATTTTGATATAGAATATGATAGCTTTTATCGCGCGTTTTCGATGATCAGTCAGGGTACCTATTGTTCAAAACTTATCAAACGAGCCCAAATTCGATGGGTTTACCATACGTAGTTTAGGAGTTCCTATTGCCACCTTCAGTCTCCATTATCAGATCAGCTCGATGGCATCACAACATTGCATTGTCATCGATCTTACATGACTGCAAAATTTCACCTCAATCGGAAACCCGGATATGGGTCAAATATAACTTTCAAGATTTTATTACGACCAGACATAGGGACATGTGGAACTAAGTAAAAGATTATAATAAAGTTAAACAAATCAGTATTAAAGCAGTTGGTTTCGTCGGTTCTTAGTCTCGGCCCCCTCGGATGCATCGTCGCTTTCCCGCGCAAAAGGACGTCAAAAATCCCGCCCATTCCGATCTGTAAAAGTGACAGCTCGCTCGCCAGCCGTTCCGGCAGGGGTTTGTTTCTTCTTATTGCACACTCATCAAGGGAAATTAGTGAAGGATGCCTTGATTATCGATAAATTAATTGTTTAATTTTAAGTGCGTTGCTCTGCTTGGGTTTATGTAGGTAGATACAACAACAAGAGTGGTTCAGTTGGTTAAAATGTCAGTCTGCCACGAAGAGGTCCCGGGTTCGATTCCCGACCGGGAAGAAATTGAAATGTGGAATTTTAATTTCTGTTACGGGTTTGGGTGTTGTATGGATAGTAAGTATGTATTTAGAAAATATATAAGTAGTTTATGAATTTTCTGGCACCCATAACACAAGCTTTGCTTAGTTTTGGGCTAAATGGCGCTCGAAAATATCGTACTGAAATCTGTAGGCAAGCGACTGAGTCAGGTTCCTATGTTAAAAGGGTTACGTCGATCTACAGTCCCTGATCTGTCAAATCCTGGATCATGGTAAAGGCTGCCACGGGTGCCTCGTGCCCTCGGGTACGCAAAAGCACAACCGGGATATTGACTCAACGTAGAAATAATGAAACCACGGTGGTTTCCTTGATGTGCATGCCAAATCTAACAATTTCGAGTGAGTTCCCTGATCATTATAATCTGGACGCCTTCAAGACTAAAGGTGGCGATCAAATGCCTGGCTAGTCTAATAATAAAAAAACATGTTTCCGTTCATCAGAATAATCAAATATGCATTCAAACCATAACTAAATACACATAAAATATCCACCATAATTATCCAGTTCATTATAGAACAAGACAATCAACTGAAAGACTGTCAAATTCGTCCACTAAAGAACATTCGACATCGACACAACTGTTTCCCGCCCCTAGCAGCTAATGGCGGCTCGTTAGGCATTGATGACTTCGTTAATTGTCATTTGGCACAAAATTAAATTGAAAATGTTTACAGACCACTTTCAGAGCCGCTCAAATTAATTGTGCTGTCTGCTGAGGCGCGTTAATTTAGATTCCTCACGTCGTTCCGTGGCTGTTTGTTTTTTTGCCTTCGCCACTTCGTTAGTCTGTGGTCGCTCTACCGTGAAGATGTATGGCGCGCTTTGTCTTTTTTTGCTTGTAAAATGCTACTCACTGAAAGTGAAAAAAAGACATCACCGTCCGCAGCTCTTAAATGGATTGATTTTGGACCGACAAATGTCGGAATACTACGACAAAGTGTATTTCCTGAATTTGATGAAACTACTGAACCGATTTTGCTGAGTTCAGTGGTTCAATATGCCAGTCTGCCACGCAGAGTTCTCCGGTTCGATTTCCAGTCGGGCAGAAATTTAAATAACGAATTTTAATTTCTGTTACGGATCTGGATGGGTTATTTTGTGTGTGTGTGAGTGTGTATTTGAAAATATATAAGTAGTTTACCAGTTATCTATAGTACCCATAACACAAGCTCTGCTTACTTTGGGACTAGAATTCCATTGTAGAGTCAATACAATGGAATTCTGCTATAAAATTGCAAGTGCGACACGGAAGACAGGAGTTGCGGTGATTTCACTTTATTGACACGAGTCTACAGGTTCCCGCGTGAAAGTGCTATGTATGAAAATTACTGTTTCAGACATTTACATAGGTACAAAAACCTGTGGCTCAAAATTTTTTCCAAGCGTCTTTTATCCCTCCTGCTGACAGGCTTCCACCCGGAACTAAACTTCCGTGGTCTACGTGAAAGGTGTTTAATAGGCTGCGGACCTAGTTGGTTCGATGCAAAGAGAATCTTATCAAATTGGGATAAGTAAAGGAAAATTCTCCCTGTGACTGTGGCGTATCTCGGCAAACCATGGATCACCTCGTCTCATGCTCGGCGTGTCCTAAAACTTGCACAATGGAGGACTTGTTCGAGGCTAGTCCAAACGCTGTATGCGTCGCCGAATACTTGGCGAACAAAGACTCGATAAGAAGATGATAAGTAGGTACATGTATATGTAGTGGTAGGTATATGTATATGTATATACATGCTATATTTGTATTGTATCTGTAAATATTTTACGTCAATAAATCTCATGTATTTCCCATTTAAAAAAAAAAAAAAAAAAAAAAAGTAGGTACATAGATACATATGCCCTTTTCCCGCAAAGGTAGGCAGAGACCCCATTGTCCCACACAAATGTGTTGTGCTGTACAAATGGCAATTACATAAATGTTTTACTCTATCTATATTTTACTGTTTTAAATTTTTATCACTTTATGGTTTTATTGACTTTGATATAACTTATTGAATCTTTATTGAAAGTTTACAATATGACATGTTTTTAAATTTTTTCATTTTATATTCGATTATTTATTGTACTTATAGATAATAATCATTTGACGTATTGATTATTATTTTTTAATCTAATATTTGTTTGCTCCCATGGAGCAAAAGCATTTTTTTTTTTATTATTAAACAAGACAAGCATTTCACCGCCATCTCACCGAAGATGGAGCCACTCTAGCCTTGAAGGCATCCAGATTATATTGATCAGGGAACACACTCGCAGGCAACGCGTTCCACTCCTTAGCCGTACGCATTATAAAAGTCAAGCCAAAGCGGCTCGTGCGGATAGTTGGAAGATCCACGACATAAGGATGAAGCGCTCGCCCGGATCGTGTCTCCCGATGGCGGGGCGGGGACGGCGGAATGAGGTCGTGCAGCTGCTTCGCACACTCACCGAAATGTAACCTGTAGAAGACCGACAGACGCGCAACCCTACGCCGATGCTCGAGGCTCTGCAGCCTAGCTTCAATCAACTGTGGGTCACCAATCATCTTCTTTGCACGTTTTTCCACCGAATCCAAAGCCGCCAGTTGATATTTGGCTGATCCATCCCAGAGGTGGCAGCAGCACTCCATGCAGGACAACTCAATAATAATGACAGCTTATGTATTACCTACTTTTACAAATAAATGAATTGAATTTCATAGCAAAGATTCATCTCAACTTCACAAGTAGTTACTTTGTAGAACCGTGTGACTAACAGCGGCCACAAACAAGGGGTAAGTCCGCCCGTGGCTACCCCTAATTTGGTGAGGGGTGAGTCCACCCCAAATCGATGGACAAACTTGGAACTGTAACCACTTATTAACAAATTATAGGCTATAGGACAAACTTGCAGAATGGTGGGTTTGGAACGTTGTAGAGGGGACTTATTAGTTTTAAGGTAATATGGAAGGACAACACGCGAAAATATAATAATTATATAATAAAATAAATAAATAATCATGGACAAAATCACACAGCGCCATCTAGACCCAAACTAAGCAAAGCTTGTGATATGGGTGCTAGATTACTGATAAACTACTTAAATACTTTTTAAATACATACTTATTATACATAGAACACCCAGACCCGTAACAGAAATTAAAATTCATCATTTCAATTTCTGCCCAGCCGGGAATCGAACCCGGGACCTCTTGCGTGGCAGCCCGGCTGTTGACAATTGAGCCACTCAGGTCTACCATGTAAGTAAGTAGGTATCTTTTTTATGTACTTAGTGAAAAACGAGCAGAATATTTTAGAGATAGAGAGAGAGAGACTGAGCAGTCTATAAGGGTGATAAGGGTGTCAGTTGTCACTCTTGTACCTACAGTATTTATTTTTTTATTATCCGAATTATTTTAGACTTATAGTGTAAACCAAAATATCAGGGGATTGTTATAGATAGACTGTCTTTCTGGTATCTGTGATATGGTATGACGGTCTTTTCCAAAATGTTAAATATTTTTGTTGTTTTGTTTTTTATTAGGTCATTCTTTAGGATGATGGATTCTGATATGATTGAAAAATGAAAGTTTCGGGTTTCTTGCGGATGAAAACCGCACATATTTACGCACCTGGTAGTTGCCGGGATGGACCGTTCGGATGATGATGATTTACTTACACGCTCTTCGAAGCAGAACTGCCTATCATCATCAGTATCATAGTAAAAAAAAAGCATTGGCGTTGCACATATGTAAATAGATGATTTAAACAGTATCGAAACCTGTACAATCGACCGAGCACCCATTTGTTGACCCTGGTTTGTTGAGTTTGATCTTGGGAAGTCAAATGTTGGCGTTTCATATATTTTATCATTTTTTTAAGAAAGTTAAAAGGTAAGATAAATATGCATTACCGCCGACCCCTGTATTTATTTCCAAGGCCACCTCTGTCCGTGGCTAGCTCTATGGGCTCAGTGGCAACATCTAATTTGTGAGTTTTGTGACCTGTTCAATAAAATAAACGAATTAGTGGTGTCCAAATAACCGACGTTCGATACGAAACAAGCAATTATCGGACACAAATTTGTATGGAATTAGCACGAAGAGCCCAGGGAGGGTGACGACGTTTTGTGCACCTACATACATAGAAAAACATAGTTTTTATATCTACCTACTTATCCCTGGAAATATACTTTTACGAAGTAATAGCAATGTAGAAATAAAAAAAAATAAAAAAAATGTCAGACCTTTTTGTCCATATTGTGTTAGTATTAAAGGTCTTATTAACTAGGTTATTATGCAATTAGGATAATTTTTAGTTTTATACCAAAATCGTTAATTTCAGGTTATGTTTTAATACTGGCAGGGAGCTTGTAAATGTTTATTTCCTTATCATGTGAACTATTTGAAACATTTGCATAGTGGACTTGGAAGCTCTCTTAGGTGCCGGCGGCGGGCGTTTTTACAATAAGTGCAATCATTTATGTGTTTCCTTATAAACTAGGTTTTAAACTGGTCTAAGGTTTTCAACTGAATCCCAATAAATCAAACTGTTGCAGGTTGTAAGTCCAAGCGGTCAACCCCGGCTTCTCTTCTCTTACTTTTTCTCATCTTTTCCACTTCGCGCGGTCTTGGGCATTTTCTCATCGTAAGCCGTTAAGCTCTTGGATCCGTCTCGGCGTTTTCAATCTATTTCTCAAATGAAATTAGCGCAGACGAGCCCCGTCTTATCCGCCATTAAAATAGGTTCCTACTTACAAGCTTTTCACAAAAATATTTAATATATATCTCTTGTAGACCGCAAGAAATATTTTTTACTACTAGTAGACCTCACAAGGTCAAAAGTTTGGCCAACCCTGATCTATAGCGATCCAGCAACTGTTATTTTTCCGGGGCATCCCTATTAACACTTAGGAGTAATATATAATATTCACACTTTGTACATGAAGTCTCGCATGTATGTCAATTAATTGTAACAAATAGGTAGTGTCCTTTATTTTTTTTTTATTTTTTTTTCCTATATCTACTTATTTTTAATTAAAATTTATAAAATATAACAAAACTTAACTAATTAAAACTAGGTTAATCTAAAACTAAAAATAATAATAGATACTAATAATAATAATAATTAATAAACTAATCTAATAAACCGCTGCCATTAGGCAAGGTGCCCAAAATGCTGGCGGCATTGCCACGTTGAATGGCAATGCTTAAACGCTGTGCTACATAAAGACCAGCATTTTGGTCACAA
This sequence comes from Blastobasis adustella, assembly GCA_907269095.1. Lineage (NCBI taxonomy): Eukaryota > Metazoa > Arthropoda > Insecta > Lepidoptera > Blastobasidae > Blastobasis > Blastobasis adustella. The sequence continues at coordinate 1,927,369 of OU026142.1, forward strand.
CTTGTGTATAATATAATAGGTAATATAGGTAATAGGAATTAGAAAAAGAATTGTTCAAAAAAGAAACAAAATAGCATACGATAGATGTCGGATCCTCGACCTAATCGAAAGTGGATTACATCCGTTCGGGAGGTAGGTACGATGCCAAAAAAGGACACACACCGCCACACATAATATAGAGCAACAGACACACAGATACACACGTCAAACTTAGAACAGGCATAATATCAGTTTGCAAATTATTGTGGCTGTCTGCCACAATAGTGTGGAACCACCGATTCTCATAACACAAGTTTCACTTAGCTTGAGAATCAGGGGACATAAATAATTTGTAATAAATGTAAAATACATTACCATAATGTACTTAGTAGTAAGTTCTATTAATAATATTTAATTATTGTATTGGCTTATCTAATAAAAAATTCTTATTCTTATTAACACCCCTCATTTTCCGTCGGGGGTTTGAAAATCATTTGTTAGATATCTGCAGCCGAGAGAATTGAATGTTTAACAGTTTTATACTCTTCATTATCTGTTCGTACTTATTAAGTAATATGAAAAACATCGCTTAATGAGAAACTAAACATCAGAAAACAGTAACATGGCCAATTTCAGACTTAATTATGTCAATTTGCTGAACATTGAATGGAACACGTTGCCTGCGAGTGTGTTCCCTGATCAATATAATCTGGACGCCTTCAAGGCTAGAGTGAATAGGCTGTTCCAAGACGGGCATGCTCCATGTTCGGTCGCATCGTCACGTACCTACCAACAGATGAGATGGCGGTCAAATGCCTGTCTTGTCTAATCATCATCGTCCTAGCGTTTATCCCGTGCTCTGCCAGGGTCCGCTTTCGTACTCATTCTCCTCCACTTCGCCCGGTCGTCGGCATCCTTGCGTCGTGAAAATACTTGTCGCGTGCCTGTCTTGTCTAAAAAAAAAGAATAAAAAAGTTCCCTCGACCCCACATTTCAGACTTGGTCCAAAGGCTGAAAACACAATCATCGACGTGCTGAAGCGACGATGAAATATTACTTAATATCATCAATTAATTTAGTATAAGTAATGAGCACGCTTTGTCGTTTTGGGAACGTCCATGCCATACTTTAATGGGGGCCATCTTGGCCATCCTTGCGGCGTCCAGCCGGAAATGGAGGCCACGCCCCTTCCGGCTATCTGTCAAAGCTAAGTAACTCATTTCTGGCGGGAAATTGACTCGATTTTAGGTTATTTTTGTTGTAATTGTTATTTATGGATTGGATTCTTGTAGTATTAAATTTATAGTAATAGATAGTAAACTTTGTTTACTTTGGGGCTAGATGGTGCTGTGTGAATTGTCCAAGCATTTTCTTTTTTTTATGGGACTGAAATACTTGGGTTAAGTATGCTGATTGTCGAATGCCCGATAGTACTGAACTTAAGCGACTCCTAAGTTGACGCCTTAAGATATTTCTAAGCATTTAGGAGTCACGAAAGCGCTGTCATATAGATAAGAGTGATTTAACCAGTTTAGAATTTACAATTTTTGAAGTTTGTTCATTGCTTTTCTTGTTAGGAATATTTTAAATCAACTTACGCGTCGCCTAAATTTGGTAAGGGCTGTTACTGGGATCACAAAAAGGGGAAATCGAGAAAATTGTGGCACAATTTACTAATCCGTAGATTAAGATTTATTAACAACATACGGACATTTTATGTACTTAAATTAATTTTAAAATAAAATTTATTATCGTTATTATTAGTGCAATCAGGCATGTTTTATTAGTTTTTAAGTATGGCTTATAAGTTATGAGTAAGTATTTTTTTAGTTTTTGGGTCGTTTCGTAGGTACTTTGGGGCTTATCGATCAGCATCACAACGAGCTCGTCACTCTTTCGATTTGCCTCATAATACCGATGGCGAAGCGAAGTTGACCAAGTTCTTTCGCTGAGACTGCATGGTTAAACAAAGAGAGCCGGTTAGTACTCCGTGGCGGATGTACGTAACCTTGGTTCGAAATCGATTGTCGATAGTTCGACGGGTCGTTGCTTCGACGAATTACTTTTCGAAATCAAGTTCGAACGTTAGTGCGAAAGAACGATGGTGTTGCGTAATATAGTGCGAATGAATAGTATTGCGATGCTCCTGCCTAATTAACGGGGCTGGTCCAAGAAAATCCACTTATCCTGTACTATCATTCATCACCACCATCACAGCCCATAACAATCCACTGCAGGACTTAGGGCCTCTCCTACTAAAGAGGAGGTTATTGCCATAATCTCCACGCTTGGCAGGCGGGTTGGAGATCGCAGTGTAACATATATCGGTGGAAAGCGCTACTGCCCATTGTCCAGTCTACGGAGACGCTTAGATCTTTTGCCTCGAAAACATTGGTCGCCTCGTACGACACCTACGAGGGGTTGGTGCTATTCTTCGCTGCCGGACACCACACGGCCAATTGTATCGCGAATACTACTGCTTAATTAACGGGTCTTTCCCAAGAAAACCCACTTATCCTACACTATCATTACCATCGTGATCGTGGCGGTGACGGTATCAAATCGTATTTACGTACGTAATAATGGGCCCATGGAATACCAATGGGCCCACAGAATACCACCGCTGTGAGTCGCTTCTTGCGCCTCACAGCACATGCTGAGTGGGGACCATTTATGCTGGCCGCCGCGGCACCGACAGTGGCATGGAGGCTACGTATTATTTTAGATGTTTTAATTATTAATGTTTCCTTTGGCTGTAACTGTAACTGTTGTTATGTCGTGATGTGCTTGTGTAATAAATGTCTCTTGTGTCTCTCTCTCTTTCTTTCTTCTTTCTTTTAGGCGCTGTCTTAATTGGCAACGGTCGTACGATCATAGTTGTGCGACGGGCGGTTTTGAGACCTCCTATTAGTCGAGCAAGCCCGTCGAACGACCGTTGCCAATTAGGACAGCGCCTTAGAGCTACGTGCCCTATATGGAAAATATGAATCTCTAGTCTCGACACTGACACCGTGCCCATAAATTTAAAAAAAACAATTAAAAACCTTCTAAGTTAACCCTCACAACATTCAATACCAAACTTAGTTCGCATAATGAACACTTACTAACACTAGAGTCAAGTTAATCCATACCGCATGGGGTGCGGAGGGAAGCGAGGGAAGCGCAGTTAAGTGGCGTAGCGATCTCGCTGTCATAAATCTGAATCGGTTTGTCCGTCTGTCACGGGGGGACGGTTAGGGTGGCCATGTGGGTTGGTGTTAGTGGGAGAGTGGTAAGGAGATTTTAAAAAGTGAACGAGTATTTTTTTTTTGTATTACGGCAGACAAACAGGCAAGCAGGCCACGTGAAGGTGCATGGTCACCGCCGCCTATGGACATCAGCAACATCAGGGGAGCCAATGCCTAATACTCTTAACTAGTCAATAGTACTTTTAACTATCAAAATTAGTCAAAAATACTTTTGACCGCAGACTCTCGGCAATAGTACTTTTGACTGAAATTACAGTCAAATTAGTTTTTCCCAATGGAGATGGTCAAGTGTAGTTTTGACTGGCTTTGTCATCAAATCTTTTAAAAGGTTAAGGAGGTCGATAAAAATAACAAAGACATGCCAGACACAGATATTAACAGACACAACACCGTGTATAAACCTGAACACTATTTTGTTTTTTGAGAAGTCAGCAGAGAAACAGAGTTATCATTAAATCATAATTCCCAATTGTGTTTCGGTGATACAATAAAATTTTTGAACAATTTTTTCTTATTTATCGGTATCGGAAAATCTCCCGTTCCTAATTCGTCAACACCGTATGTGCACTCCGCGGTTAAACTTTTGATATTTATGGCTGTCCCCTAGTAGCTCAGTTGTGAAGTTTGCCCGCTCGCATTCACGGGGAATGCCGTTCGATCTGTTGCTAAGTACGCTTCATTACATAATATGGTGAAGTGATGGATGGTGTAATGAAGTAGACCAAGAATTCATCTTGATGTTAATATCCTTACCTTAGTTGACGACCTGAGTGACTCAGTGGTCAACATGCCGGTCTGCCACGCAAGAGGTCCCGGGTTCGATTCCCGGCCGGGCAGAAATTGAAATGATGAATTTTAATTTCTGTTACGGGTCTGGGTGTTCTATGTATAATAAGTATTTATTTAAAAAAGTATTTAAGTAATATATCAGCAATCTATCACCCAAAGCACAAGCTTTGCTTAGTTTGGGGCTAGATGGCGCTGTGTGAATTTGTCCACGATTATTTATTTATTTTATATTTATCTCGGTTGTGCTCCCGCACACCATGACCATGGTCCAGGATTTGGCAGATCAGGTAATTACAGTGGAGCGTCTGCCATCTGTAGGCTAATTACGTAACGCTTTACCAACAATCCACTGATTTCAACTATTGAAATTGTTACTTTTGCGAATCCATATTATCGATTTCATTGGTTCAGGTGCTATAAAGTTCCATTGCAATAAACTGAAACTATTAAATCGATCATACATAATTGCAAAAGTACCTAACCATTTGAATAATTGAAATAAGAGAATTGTTGGCAGGTCATTAGCCTACTGCACTCCGTGACCAGCGGAACCTGACCAGATTGGATCATGGTTACACATTCAGTCGCCTAAATGTGCAGGTCTCATCACGATGTTTTCCCTCACCGTAAGAGCATCGGTTAGTATTCAACTAATGTACATAACTCAGAAAAGAGTCATTGGTACATGGCGGCAGTGGGATTCGAACCCGGTACCTCTCGTTTACGAGTCGAATACCCAAACCGCTCGGCCACTGTGGTAACTCAATACCTACTTAAAATAGATATCTCATTTAACACTTAACGATATGCATCTAATTAATCTACTCACTTACATCTAATGACTACCAAAATAGATAAATATTGGGGGCTTATTTCAGGCCTGTCAAATTAAGACTGTGCTAATGACGCTACGTTGACGAAGGGAGTTCATCCTCACACCTTGGAGCCAAATTGGTCGCGAACTGTGCTGTTAGAAAAAAAACTTTCTAACACGCACACTAAGGTTGTGGAATGAACTACCTGGAGAGGTTTTTCCTGGAGAGTACAACATGAAGTTCTTCAAGAAAGGGGTGAAAAGGATTTTACGGGGTCAGCAATGTGTGGGTGATGACTCTGGTTTGCAAACGTCCATAGGCTGCGGTGACTGCTTACCGTCAGGCAGGCCGTAAGCTTGTTTGCCACCTTTCTAGTATAAAAAAATCGACAGCTTTAGGTAGGTAGGTAGCTGTAGAAGGCATGATAATCAGGGGCGATTCCTGGTTTTGAATAGGAATACCCTGGGCCCTTGCGTGCCGCGCGGGGGCGCAACCGGGACATAACGCCAAGATGAAGATGATGATGATGATTCCTGGTTTGGAATCTTGGGTTGGCGCGAGAGTAAGGTTACATCTTTTTCCCAAAAAATCAACTACTTATCATAATAAATATCAAATTATCATGTTTTTCGTCAAAAGATTTCGTTGTATTAGGTACGTCCCATGCATCACGTACGTCAAATCACATCACTCTGATGTGGCACTACCTTTAGCCTTCCAGGTAAGTCATTTAAAAAATGGCTACTAAAATGATTGGCAAGTCATTAAAAATTGAGTAGGTTGGTAGTTGGGACCTATCATCAATTCCTAATAACTATTCTAACAACAGTAAAAAAGAAATCGGAACGCGTTAAAAATTATATTCCCGCCCTTTTCATTGACCTGTCAAAAGTGTCACCCAACTGACGTTTTGCAACGCATTTCACCAAAGAGTTTGCACTTCACTGGGGCTGACAACCGTTTCGAATCGAAGAAATGTTTTATTCCCTTGTATTTTTATTCGATTTTGAAACTTAGGGTAACTAAGTATTTATTGAAGTAGGTAAGTATTGAAATAGCACGGTTTTATTTTATCGTTCGTAGGATTCCATACAAGTTGGTAGGTATAATATGCTTGGTCTGACATAATCATTGGCCTTAAACATTTATTAAGTATAGATGATTTAAACAGCGTCACTGTTAATGGTAAGGTACTTTGGTCTGACAAACTCTACAATAAAGATGTATTGATAATCGGAATAAAAATTTACAAATCCATAAGCTAATTAAGCATTAAATACATGTCATGTTAAATTAAAGTCAATAAAAAATGTCAAAGTAATTAAACACTAATACAACCGTCAACAGAATGTAATTCACAACAATGCTTCGTCAATGAGGGTAGTACCTAAATATCTTAACGTCAAAGAAATGGGACAAGAAAAACCAGCAACACGACCAAAACAATCCGCATAAGTCATTAGTCATCATCATATAACGACAATGACTACTCGAATAGCTCTCCCCAAGTAGCATAACGCTCAAAAGTGCTCAAAAGTGCTCAAAACTGCTCAAAAGTGCTAAAATAAATGTAGAGAGTATTTTATTAATCTTTGCTTGTAGTTTGTTAGATTATGTTATTATTTATTTAGGCGACCTGAGTGGTTCAGTTGGTTAACATACCGCGGTCTGTTATGCAGAGGTCCCGTATTCGATACCCGGCCGGGCAAAAATTGAAATGATGAATTTTAATTTCTGTTACGTGTCTGGGTGGTAAATGTATAATATGTATACTTACCTATATTTAAAAATATGTAAATAGTTTATCAGTTTTCTGGCACCCAAAACATAAGCTTTGCTTTCTTTGGGGCTAGATGGCGCTGTGTGAATTGTCTAAGCACATTTATTTATTTATGGATTCGGAATCTTGTGTCCGGGCTGGGGATCCTTGACGAAAATTGTGAATAAACGTTTGGTTTTATAACCATAGCGTTTATATTTTTTTTCTAAATCTATAAAAACGACACTAGGATAATGTTACACAATCATCAAATTAAACACAGCAATAAATTGCAATTAACATGCCATAAAAATCCTCAAGAGAACCGTTGGCTGAACGAACGCGTGCCACTGCACTTACCGAAAAAAAATTAACAAAACGCGCGAACTCATTTCAAAACTAGGAACGCCATTTAAATTCAACCAATCCCGGCTTTCTAGACTGATTGCGGGGCGTGACCGCGCTCATTACTTACGAAGCGAACAGCCTGACGCGGCACACCTATATCTGTCCCGCTCGGATGCTCGGGCCACGACGCAGTGGGAAAGGGACGGGTAGATTTTGATTGCAGAAAGCAATTTGGATGGATCGTTGAGCGCGTTCTACAGGGGGTGGTTATTTAATTTTATGGTGATATTTTGTTAGGATTATGAATAAGGTTTATTCTATTAGAGTGGATTTATGGCGGCATAGTTAATGATGGGAAGGAGGTTGTAAACTAAATGGAGGGTGTCGTCGTTTGAAGTGATTTGTCGGAAATGTGTATTTAATGCAGCAGCTTTAAGTTGCAGAATTGGGCTATGGGACGTGAAGGTTTTTGTTAGGTACTAGCTTTGTTATGCGACTTCCTAAGTTGCTATCAATGCAAGATAAGAACAGTAGGCTAATTACGCAACTCTGTTGCTAACAATTATCTGATTGCAACTTTTGAAATTGTTACTTTTGTGATTCATGAGTTCAGTTGCTAACAAAGTTCCATTGCAATAAATTGAAACTATGAAATCGATCATACGTAATCGCTGAAGTATCAATTTCAATAAATGAAATTAGAGAACTGTTGGCAACAGAGTTACGTAAATAGCCTACTGGGGGCTTATTTTCTTATTTCAGCCGTTTTCCCGAACTGATCACGAGCGCTCGTTCCGCAAGGCGAGTCAATCGTATCACCGTAAAGTTTCGATTACAAGTTTGCTATGTCAAAGCCATGTATGTATAAAGGATTTAGTTCACTCAATTGTGCGTGTGTATCATAAAGGTAGAAGTGTGAGTACGTCACTCGCGATCGGACGCCAAGGGCCAAAATTGAATATTAGCGATCGATTTGGAAACACGGCGTTTGAGCAAAATAAGCCCTCAGGAAAGAGTTCATTAGTATCGTCATACTATGCTACCTAACTTTCCTATAGGTAGTAGTAGTTGTTATTTAGCTGAAAAGAATCACGAAAGGTTTCTATTAAAGTAGCTAAACCTCGAAACAAACAATCATCCATTCCAAAATTCAATCAGTTTTTTGTTTCTGGAATGCTTTTTGTTTTTCAATGTCTACCTTTGGCCCAGAAACTAGGTACTTACGTAAGTACGTAGGTATTTTCTGTACATACTAAGTAAAATCTCTAGGGGGCAATACTCGCGCTGTGAGATCTCAAATTCGACATTTTCTCCAGACACAAATCTATATAAAAACGTTATTGCAATTGATCAAGGGTAGACGGGAGAAGGTTTGGTAGCAGTCACTCTACTATATAATTACCTGATCTTGCAACTAATCTTGGATCATGGTCAAGCGGACCCTGGGCGAGCCAAAGCACAACCGGGATATTGACGCCAAGATCAAAAGATAGGGCTGTTTATTGTCAATGCCGCCAGCATTTTGGGCACCTTGCCTAATGGCAGCGGTTTATTACTTTAGTTTATTAATTATTATAATTTTTTTTTTAGTTTTAGATTAACCTAGCTTTAATTAGTTAAGTTTTGTTATATTTTAAAACTATCTTATTACTAACAATTTCGTAGTTTATTGTCTATAATCGTAAGTAATCGTAACCCACTACAACGTTCCCTCGCAAGATGCTTTGCCAGGGGCCTAATTCTCGCGCAGTGACATCTCAAATTTAGTCAAAATTTAGTCTAGCCAAAAAACTGTATTAAAACGTTCTTTACAACAATATAAGATTGTTGAATATAGTTGAGAAAATATTTTGTAACTGCAAAAGACATTTCAATGTCATTATTAATGGAAATATGTGGCTAGAAAAAAAGTCGAATTCGAAAGTCACGGCGCGAGAATATATGCACCTAAAAAATAAAATAGCTAAAATAAACAATCGTCGTTTCCAAAACAAACACAGACAGTCACAGAAAAAGACTCGAGTACTTTGGTAGCAACCAAGTAATACCTATGGCACCTACATATTTCAAGGTTGGCAAAAATACAAGTCGCTTAACTAAGCTATAACCGGTCTAGATTTATAAGCCAAAACACCCCAGCAACTAAGTAAGAAAATGCATTCAAGTCATGTCTCGTGCTCCAGCGATTGATGTTTTAAAGAAGCCGCGGCTCCAACAAAGATTTATCGAGAAACAATAAAGCAAGAACAATGGAACATTATGGGCTACCGGTATTGAGACACCGTTGTTTCATGTAATCATGACTAGTCTGGGTATCTATTTTTGAACCGCTTGCCTCTAGTCGGTTTTCAATTTTCAATTAGGAGCGTGGTTTAGGTTTTCGTCTCGTAAGCGAGTGGTACCGGGATCGAATGCTTACCGATGCACTTACGGTGTGGGACAACATCGTTATGAAACCTGGATATTCAGGCGATTGAATGTGTAACCGTGATCCTATCTGGTCAGGTTCCCGTGGTAGCAGGCTCACGGAGGTCAGATGGCAGTCGCTCCACTGTAATTATCCGATCCGCCAAATTCTGGATCATGGTCAAGGTGAACCCCGGGCCCTCGTGCGCGAGAGCACAACCGGGACATTAATGTAAAATATGTTTTTTTTATAAAAAAGTAAGAACGTTAGAACGTTATAGGCTACCGGTATTAACACACCGTAGCTTCATGAAATCATGACAAGTCTGGGGCCCTATTTTTGAACCACTCGCCTCGAGACTAATGGTTTTCAATTTTGATTTTCGCAATGAAAATTTAATATTTTGATACATGACTTGATTTTTGTAGGCAACGTCTGCAGCGACTGCAGCCTATGGACTGCAACGTCCATAGGCTGCAGTAACTGCTTGCCAGCAGGCGCGCCGTAAGCTTGTTTGCCACCGTAGTGGTATAAAAAAAAGTCTTATTTTCTCTGTCTTTGAACTGTCGGTGGTACCAATTTTAAAAATATTGAATTTTTCATACCGAAAATAGAGGTTCAAAACCGCTTGATTTGAGATTAGGGCAAATTAAAAAATAGGGCCCCTGGCATAGCAACTTGTGAGAAAACACTGTATTTTATTAACTTCGATTATAGACAATAGACAACCCTATCTTTTCATTTTGGTATTATTATGGTCATCTGTATTTTGTACGCCATAATATGGCATAACATAGAGCACTTTGCATGTATCCATAACCTGTGTTTCACAAAATAAAGAATCATGAAGCAATATCACGGTCGTGCTCTCGCGCGCGAGGGCCAGGGGTCCTGGGCCCTTAACCATGATCCAAGTCCTGGATTATATAATAATAAACTACAGATCAGGTAACTACAGTGGAGCGACACCATCTAACCTCCGTGACCTTTAACAGGGGAACCTGACCAGATTGGATAACGGTTTCACATTTAGTTGCCTGGATGTGCTGGTTTCATCACGATGAATTGCGTAACCTGGGATTCATCGAAAAACATGTCTACATAGATACCTCAAAGGTCGGCAGTACATCCGCTCCCCCTAAGTTACAGATGTTGTGTTACGAATGGCGACTGCTTCCTATCTGTATATTTCTATAACAGGGACTTTCCAACCGTGTGCCTCCCTAGCAGGCAATGACAGAAGAAACCTAACTGACAGAAGAAAGTCGGATAACCCCGACCAAGTTTAAAGAAAGTAAGTACAATACAATACAAAACTCTTTATTGCACACCAGAGGACACAAATACAGATACAAAAATATGCTAGGTAGTACAAAGGGCGGTCTTATCACTAATGTGATCTCTTCCAGGCAACAAAAAGTAAGTAAGAAAAAAAAGAAAAGATATTGATTACACATAGCACACCACGACACAATGACAGTTACAGTTACAGACAACGGAAACATTAATAATAAAAATATCTAAACCAATACGTAGCCTCCCATGCCTACCATACTTTACGGATTTCAATGAAACAAAGCTAAGAACCATATCGATTAAACTGGCTTTCATATCGAGAAAACCGCATCCAAATCCGTTACAATATGGAGTTCTTCAAGAAAGGGGTAAAAGGTTTTTACGGTGTCGGCAACGCGTGGGTGATGCCCCTGTTATTGCAAATGTCCATAGGCTGCGATGACTGCTTACCATCAGGCAGGCCGTAAGCTTGTTTGCCACCTTGGTGGTAAAAAAAAACGAATGGAAATATCTTAGAGGCCATTTCATTAGTAGCTGGGAGAGACTCCAAAACGAGCAGACAGTTTGGTGATGGAAAACGTTATCTGTATGCCAGTGCGTTGTCATTGGAGAAGTAGCTCACTCCTGTAATTACAATAAATCTGTAGTCATGGCGTTGACGTTCCGATTGTGCTCTCGCGCACGAGGGCCAGGGGTCCGGCTTGACCATGATCCAGGATTATGCAGATTAGATTATTACGGTGAAGCGTAGTGGTGGTGGAAGTAGTGTAGTGACCAAGCCAAATACTTAGCAGGTATTGTTTGGCTGGGGTATTCTGTAAGGTGAAGGCATTTCCCATTTAAATTAGATGAGATATCTCGCTATACTAATACATCTCTTTACTTCGAGAGGGTAGATTGGAAGAGGCCGGATGGCAGTCGCTCTACTGTAATAACCTGATCTGTCAACAAATCCTGGACCATGGTCAAGGCAGAACCATGGCCTTTTCCTTTTTCAGTTGACAAAATCAGAACAGAGTCTACATTGTACTAACATAAAAAAATTTAAACGGCCTGTCTTCCACCACTAGCGACGCCTTTAACTGAACAGATAAATTGGTCACTACATACAAATCTAACATGATATTTTAGCACGTGTCCGAAGTCAGAACTAAAACCGTCATCTTGTGAAGTTTCACTTTTGACAGACAGCTGGAGTTGATGTTTAATAACCACGCCCTCATCCAAGTGCCAAAAGATCCTTGTAGGGCTATACACTCAACTGACGCTATCAATTACCTGCGATGACATCCCTAATAGAGTCGAGTCTTGGCTATGCGCGGCGTAGTTTACTCTGTGGTAATGTTCCGCAATCAATTTTGGCGGGAACTGAGTGGGAAGCGGGGGAGCGGGGGGAGGACAAATTGCTCTCTAATGACTTCGCTGGCTGATGCCTGTTTTCACTGGTCCGCCATTTTATTAAGGTGAAATGGCTTGGCGTTAAGGAATATGAACAAGAAGGAATAAGAAAAGAGTGAATAGGTATTTATTAGTCACGCACCTTTGCTCCACTGTAGACGGTATTTGTAATTAATATCAGGTGATATGTAAGTCAAATACCTAACTATTTATTATAATAACCTATCCGACAAAAAAGTCGAATAACCCGACCAAGTTTAATTAAACCCAAATATTTTCTAACTGACTGTCACATAGAGAAAACCACATTCAAATCAATTCACCCCTTCGGAAGCTTCGACGCCTAATACCCCTCTTTTTTCGTCAGGGGTTAAAAATACTCAACAGGAAACACTGTCAGTTATGGTTCACGAAGGAAATAAAGGGTTTGCAACTGATGTTATAATAATCATCTTGACAACAATATCCCGGTTGCGCGAGGTCCCGGGTCTGCCTTGATAATGATCCAGGATTAGGCAGATCAGATAATTACAGTGGAGCGATTACCATCTGACCTCCGTGACCCTGTTAACCGGAGAACCTGATCAGATTGGATTATGGTTACTTATTCAATTGCCGCAGCCCCATTTTTCTAAATTTATTTTTAAAACATAATTTTGTATTTTATGACGTTCATAATAGTTTTGTAAACCTAAACTGAATAAAAATTATTTGACTTTGACTTTGACTTTGCCTAAATGTGCATGTTTCATCGCGATGTTGTGCCTCACCGTACGAGAATCGGTTAATGTTCAACTAGGTAAAGTGCGTATCTCAGAAAAAGACATTGGCACATGGCAGCCCTGGGCATCGAACTCGGTACCTACATCTTTTTTTTATTGCCTAGAAGGGCACACTGATGACCGGTCCGCCTGATGGAGAGCGGCCTCCTGCGACCTCTTGCTTACGAGTCGGACCCATTAACCACTTGGCCACCGGCGCTCCCCTATGCCATTAATCGTCTGTTTTTACGAAACTCATCATAAGGTTGGTGGTACATTTTCCTCTGACGGACAAGGAAAAATATTATTTCGATTGTGAAAAATATTACTTGTGAACTATCTTCAAGTAAAACATACTTCGCACCAGGTCAAAACGGAGCTTCCAGCAATGAATTTGTATGAACCGCTGACACTGGAAAACATTTTGATCACCACCAATTACTGGCTGTAGTCTCCGCAAATATCGTATCTCCCGCCCTGCTCTAACTTGCGTTGCTTAGATATGGCTGTCTCTGTCACACTGGGCATAAAAAGACTTCTTTATCATTCTTTCGCTTATGTCAAAAGGCTTTCACGAAGGCGACGGAGTTTGGATTTTTGTCTCTATTACATTGTAGGTGTAGTTTCAAATAGCCTGGCAAGGTTAAAATAATTTGGTAACCCTACGTCAGCACAAATTCAGCCGAAAAACAACCTCATAAAGTCGATTCTACGTACTCAGAATAGTCACTTAGGACGTTATAGAACCAAACGGTGAGATAATGACAATGGCGCTTTCACAGTTGTAATAGGGCTTATATTTGCCCGACAGAGATATTAATAAAATAAAACTGCTTTTTGACTACACCCCGTATGTGGGCGTGGCGATGTGCTTCGTCTTGTAGCGAGTGTAGTATAGAATGCTGAGAACGACGCACGCGTGGCGCGTTCCATTCAATTAAAATTTCGAACGAATCGGTGCCTTTTGTTTTTCAAACGTTTTATTTTTCACGAACCAAATTCCAAGGTGCCAGTGCTACGGACTTGCAATTAGACGCAGAAAAAGAAATCCACCACAGATTTAAGTTAATCGTGATTATCATTATTTTGTAAACAAAATTGTATTAAGTAAAATACGGGAACAATTGGTGTAACAATGCAATAAAATATACGAAAACAAATATTTATTTAGTGTACTTAAATAGGAGCAAGTGCTAAAAAGAGTCCAGCTTGTGTGTAACAGTAAGGTGCAAAAAAGAACGAAGAACGTTTATATTTTTTAAATGAAGAACATTTTATGAAGTGACAAGAAGTGCGGTTATAATTAAAAAGAAAATGGAAGACGTAATAGAAACGAAGACCCAAAAGCGGACCCCAAAACCTTTCTCAATTGAATCGATCATTGGAACAGACAGAAAATCACCCGAAATCGATATAGAGAACAATATTTCCGAACATTCTAGAACTTCAGAGGAAGATATGAGTGAAAGATTGGACGGATTAAACAGGCTTCAATATTACGCGCCCTTTTTGCAGCAAAATGGCGCGCTCCCATTCCTCCTTGGTTATCCTGAGCCGTGGTTGAGAATGCTCGGGTCTAACCCCCCGACGGGAGAGAGGGAAAGCAGAGAAGAGAAGCGAGAGAGCCCTGTCAGTGTAGGAAGCGAGGTGGAGAGTGATGGTGGTGAAGATAATACACAAGGTAACTTTGATAACGACCTTCTTTGCCTACAGTAAGATTCTATCAAACAGTATTCCGCCTGGAACCTTACCACCGCCTTAGATATATATTTCTGCCGATAATGCTTGGATTGGCCGAATCAACCCCTTTCACTCGTGGGTGTCGTACAAGGCGACTAATGTTTTCGAGGCTAAAGATCTAGTCCCCGTAGGCTGGAAAATGGGCAGCAGCGTTTTTCATTGTTATATTTATAACACTGCGATCTTCAACCCCCCGGCCAAGCATGGAGATTATGGCAATAACCTTCCCTTTCGTGGGAGAGGCCCTTAGTCCTGCAGTGGACTGTTATTGGTTGTGATCATGAATGCTTGGGTTGTTGTATTCTGACTTCATATAAGTAGGTATCTCTACATAGTTTAAAAACAAGTTCAAATGAAAAATATGTATTCATAGCAAGCTTTTATCGCGCGTTTTCTATGATCAGTCAGAGTATCTGTCAAGACTAATCAAACGAGCCCAAACTCGATGGATTTCCCATGCGTAGTTGCGAGTTGCGAGTTCCTATGGCCAACCTCCATCATTAGATCGGCTCGATGGTATCTCAACATTGCATTGTCATCGAACTTACGTGAGTGTGCATAGTTTCAGCTCAATCGGAAACCGGGTAATGGATCAATTTTAACTTGCAAGATTTTGTTACGAACAGACACGGGGACATGTGAAACTAAATACCTAAGCTTGTAAGAAGTCGCTTTCCGCGTCTCTCTGTACATCCACTAACTTCTCTTAAACCATGCATTGCTTTCCTATGCGATTAACACAATCACGTACAAAGTTTTTTGAGGATGAAGTCGTCTTCGAGTCGTCGGACGAATGCCTTTGATCAAACGATATTATATCAATAAAATTTGATAAATGGAATATCTTTCTACTCCGCGTTACATATGGTTATCTGATTTACTTTCGTCACTCGAGATCAAAAAGTTCTAGATGCTCTGGGATTCGAATCACAAGGCTGCCGCCGGCGGCTGTACATCGTGTATCCCTTGTGCCTATTATATGGCCTAGATTCTAGCTGTCTCATCAGCTAGAATTGGTTAGAACCTAAGGCTTTTTATGTAAAACATATTTGTGGAGAGCAAAGAGCAGAAAGCAAAACCAGAAACGGACCCTGGTAGAAGCCAGTCGGAAATTGATGTCTCTAGAGACAATAATTTACATCTTGGTATCACGACATTTCTGACAATTAAATGTTACATCTTGGGGTTAATGTCCCGGCTATGCTCTCGCGCACGAGGGAACGGGGTCCGCCTTGACCATGACTCAGGATTTGGCAGGTCCAGTAATTTCAGTGGAGCTCAGTGATTCTGGCTACCAGGGGAATATGGCCAGATTGGATCATGGTTACACATTCAGTCGCTTGAATGTGCGAGTTCCATCACGATGTTTTTCCCTCACCGTAAGAATAGCGGTTCGCATTCAACTAATGTACAACAACATTCAACATAACTCAGAAAATAGTCATTGGTATATAGCCGCAGTGGGACTCCAACCTCGTGGCTCTCGCTTATGAGTCGGATACCGTAACCACTCGGCCACACTCCCAATAAAATGTAAATATTCAGCTATTTAAACAAGTGATTAGCATCGTTTCATTTCTTTTTAAGAGACACGTCAGATAATTTACGCCAGGAAATGAAAATAAAAAATAAGAAAGTGCCGTTTTGAATTTCCAGAAAAATTTATGATTGTAATATATAGGACCACGCTAAGTCCGTATTGACTGACAGTAGTAAAAATTATAAAATTTGGATATGGCAATAATCTAGGGATAATCTGTCCTTGTCAGTCCTTCTTGTAAACATTCAGATATTTGGCTTGTACTTGTACTTTTAGTTTGACGAAATTATTAATTATGCTGATAATTATCACTCTCACTTCCTTTTTAATTGTTTTGCCCATTATTTAATAATATTTTTCATAACCCACGAAAATAAACAATCCTACAGAAATCAAATTGTTTGTTATGACTTTTATGAATGACGTTCTATTACTTTTTAAAAACTTGTCAAAAGTTGCCATACAGAGATTTGCCATGCCATCGGACTTAGCCTGGTCTTATGTGTTCTTACACAAACACTAATAACACTGCGAACTAAAACCCGCCTGCCAAGCGTGGAGATTAGGGAAATAACCTCCCCTCTCGTAGGAGAGGCCCTAAGTCCTGCAGTGGACTGTTATGGGATGTGATGATGATGATGACACAAACAAATTACTTTAACTTACTTAACTTTTATGTTTAGTTGGCCAAGATTGACCTAGGTCTACAAGAAAGGGGTGAAAAGGTTTTTACGGGGTCGGCGACGCGTGGGTGAAGCCCCTGGTATTGCAAACGGCCATAGGCTGCGGTGACTGCTTACCGTCAGGCGGGCCGAAAGCTTGTTTGCCACCATAGTGGTATAAAAAAAGGTCTACCGCTGGGAATCCTGAGACTGGTTGAACAGTCTCGGGAGCCGATTGACACCCATGATGGCATGTTACTTGTTGGGTTCTTACCTTCGAAATTGGCATTTTTTTCGTACTTCATTTGGTGTAATATTTTTCACTGTACACAACATATCAAAATGAATGCAAAAATTTGTAGGTTTTTAGGTTTAATTATATCCGATTTCATTTGTCGTCAGTTTTGCCTCTTAAACCAGATGTAATTTTGTGAAAAGGGGATCGATGACGTTTTTATTTTAAAATGAAAGGGTATTTACATTGAAATAATAATAATAAAATAATAATAAAAATTTATTCCATTAACTAAATTCACAATCACAATTTTATAAGTTGTAGGGGTCTCCTTTTAAGTAAGGGTTTACTTGTAGGAGGCCCCGTTGTTCTAAACAGAGTAAACGAAAGCAATTTAGTGGGGAACAACATTAAAAATATTCAAAAAAATATGAAAAAGAATAATACTTATAATAATAATGAAAAGCAAAAAAAAAAACATATAAAGCGCTACCTATACATATACGCAAATGGTACCTAGTACATGAAACGGGTAGTTTTCAAAATGAAATAGTATGCTCCAATTAGTATAATGTTGTCAGAGTATTTCTACAAAGTTTCATCGTAATCGGATTAGCCATATCCAAGAAGTTAAAAAATTCTTCGAATGTAAATTTTAGTTTCCGTCATTTCCGTCATTTTCGGCATACAAAGCGGCAATTTCATAGGTCATCATCATCATCATCATATCAACCGGAGACACCCACTGCTGGGCATAGACCTCCCCCAGAGATCTCCAAGCGGCCGGTCCCGTGCCTTCCGCATTTAGCTGATACCTGCGATCTTTACCGGGTCGTCGGTCCACCATTTCATACATAAGGACCCATTATTATTTTTAGTAGAAGAGGATTCTGGCTAGGAGATCCCGCAGAGCCGGATTTTTTTAATGGTATACGGCAGATAAACAGGCATGCGTGCCACCTAATGGTGCGTGGTCAACGCCGCCTATGGACATCAGCAACGCCAGGGGCGCTACGTTGCCCTCCTCAAAGGAGACCTCAAATATACCTCTTGAACGATCCCATGTCATAGTCCAAAGGAAACATCGTTTACCGTTGATGAAGATACGTAAACAAGATGAAGAAGTGCATTATTATATTATTATTTATAAATATTATTTTTGCAGGATTAGGTGTAGGTTTTTCACATAGACAGTTATGTTGTAAATTTTTATGTCGTTAATAAAAATACAGCACGATAAAAAAAAAAAGGAGAATAAAAGTGTAGAACTACAAATGCCGCATCTATGAATAATGTAGGCCTACTGAAACATATTTCTTTTTTGAGATAAGTGGTGCATGTTGTGTCGTAATCTATACGTCCTATTAAGTTTTCATGTGTACAATAAGTTGTAAGATATTGTCCAACTAATGTAAGGGCATCGCGAGCCTTTTTACCGCGCACAAGCAAGTTGTGGAATGAGTTTCCTCCCGAAGTCTTACCTTTACACTATATCATGGGGTTCTTCAAAAGCTATGTCTACAGGTACCTGTACCTCAAAGGCTGGCACCGCATTATCTTAGGTTGCAAAATTTCTGGACGACGGTGTCCGCTTTCCGTCAGGTCCAACCATCCGTGTGCCCCCTAGGCAATAAAAAAGACAATAATTATAATTTATTCATGAAATACTCAAGCCTAAAATTACATCTACTTTCTTTTATACCTACTGTGATAAAGTCCAAATAATTAGTTATAATAATATAAAACTTATTTGAGCAAAATATAGGTAGGTAGGTACGAAATTATCGTTAAACTAGATGCTTAAACTAAGCAAGTAAGCAACGCAGAGTTCGTCCGAGCGGTTAATCCCCGCTTTCGCCAACCGCTTTCCTGCCCTTTCTTTCCCACTCCGCCCGGTCTTCGGCATCCTCGCGTACCGCCGTATACTCTTGCATCCGAGATCCGTATGTCATGACAAGGATTAAACTAGGCTGAAATGCCTCATGACTGTTATAACACAGGCTAGATCATCCTTCAAGATGACAACAGCAACGCGAGTTTTCGTAGACAGAAGCCTTGAAGTAGCTTTTTTATCCTAAGCATTGACAAACGAGTAGATAGCCCACCTGATGGTAAATGGTGACTGTCGCTCGCATGTCGCCCGTAACATCTACGATTACTTTTTAGCTATCTCATCCTTCAAACCGGAACACAACAATGCAAGCATTGTTGCCTTGAAGCAGAAATAGATAAGGCGGTGGCACTCACACACACCCAGGCGGATTCCTCAGGCTTGACATACCACTAGTATATATAACAATGATATAACTTGCACGCAATCCTCGGGCTTAGAGAGCTATATTCGGTAATATTTGTAGTAATATGCACTAGTTGTTATTATTTATTTATTTAATAGTTTATTGCACACAAAAATGGCGAGACAGACAGAGACATGGCAAATATATGCATGACACAAAAGGCACTACTTATTTCTAAAAAGATATTTCTTCCAGCAGGCCTACAGCAAAGAGAATGTGATGACTGGAAGCAGTTTAAGACGTGCACAATAATAATAAATAATTACGTACATAAATATTTAATTATTAAAACTAGACTATACTATCGATAAATTTCTACATATATACCATATACCTAACAAAATATATACATATATAAATACATATATACAATACATACAGATATACAAAATATTAGACAGATAGAGAGAGATAATGCTCTTTTACTCGCTGTTTGTTGTTGTTTTTAACCCCTATGGTTGATTACCCCTTCTCCAAAACCTAATCTATCTTCGTGGTGAAATGTAATCGGAATCAGTTCACCGGTTCGAATCCCACTACCGCCATGTACTAAAGACTCTTTTCAAAGTTACATACATTTGTTGATTAGTAGCCGATGCTCGTACGGCGAGGGAAAACATCGTACAACTGTAAATTCAGGCGACTGAACAAGCTTACATGATCTGCTAAATCTTGGATAATGGTCACTGCGGCCTCAGGCCCTCGCGCGAGAGTACAACCGTGATATTAACGATAAGATTTTTTTTTATTAATCGCTTTTTTATTTACCTCAAAAACTTTTGAGACATTTTATCCAGACGTTTACTTCTCTCATGGTCACGGGTCGGGTAGACTTAAATTACATTTGTTTTTCTGTATAGTACATTTATTCATCTTTAGCTATTGTAATGACTTGTCACAACTGATTCCAAAGTAGGTTCTTGCGCGGGGTGTGTGGCTAGCTAGTAATGGTGGTTCAACTGAAAAACCGCGATAATTGTGAATTTATCATAAAATGTAGAGCCAATAAAATAAATAGAATTAAATTTAACAATTGACAACGGAAGTTCGTAATTGTATTTGTACGCAAAATTTTAACTGGCTCGTGTTTTTTTTTGCTTAACCCCCGACAGTAAAAGTGGAATTGTTAAGTTTGAAGTGTGTTTCTGTTTGTTTGCCTGTGGCATCGTAGCCCCGAACGGATTGACCGATTACGATGCGATTTCTTCATTTGAAAAAATAGTTCTTAGTTTGGTTTCATTACTATCGGTTCAGTAGAGAGGGTAATTTTTTTTTTTTTTTTTTTTCATTAATGTGGTACATAGGTATTTATTTGTATAATTCGCCAAACTGTAAAACAGTTTGTTGGCGAAGGTTAATATTTAAGTGGGTAGGATCCTAGTGAAATAAACCGGGTACGGGGGTCGTCGGGATTTTACCGACTTCACTGTTCGTTACGGTTAGGTTATTGTTTGCAGGTTCACGTTGAAGTCACGTAAGTTAAACATGTAACTTAAATACTTAATTTCATTTCGGTTGATACATTTACCGCCGTGTGGCGTTCGACAAAGTAGAATAGCACTAACCCCTTACACAAATGGGTGTCGTACAAGGCGACTAATGTTTTCGAGGCAATAGATCTAGATTCTCTATAGACTGGAAAATGGGCAGCAGTGTTTTCCATTGTTATATTTCCAACACTGTGATTTCCAACCCGCCTGCCAACCTTGAAGATTATGGCAATAATCGGGGCCCGAAGTCCTGCAGTGGACTGTTGTAGGCTGTAATGATGATGGTGCAGGCTTTGTTGGGGGTTTACCGACTTTAGTTATTACTTAACTTTAGTTATTATCTGTAGGTCCATGTTGAAAACACGTCAGTTAGAACTGTAAAACTAACTAACTAAAATATCAACTTTCCTTTAGGTAGATACTATTCTTTATGGATAGGGATCAGCTGATCAGCTATCATGTCATTCATAACGACAAGAAACAGCAGATGTCGCCGTCGACGACAGATCTTAAGAAATGCCCATCTATACCGACAATGAAATCACAAAAACATAATAAGTGGCATAACAGATCCAATTAGTAATGCCTCGTACGCGATGTTTAAGAAAAAAAACTGTCACGCCACTCCATTGCGCATCTGTGGCGTGAAATTGTCTCGTTTCCGAGTGCGCAGCGGATGACAAATGTCAGAATTTGGCGCGCATTTGACAGCTGGCCTGTATGGGGCGGCCATCTTTATTTCACCCAATTTCATGGTGCTAATTCCTTTTGGCAAGGCAACCAAACGGTTATAGAGGTAACAGAATGCCTGAATCAGTATGTCCTTAGGCCTAAGTACTCTACTATCCCTACGTTGGACTCGTAAGCGAAGTACCGGATTCCAACCCCAGTGCCGCCATGTAAAGAGCTACCACGACTTCATGTTACTCTAACAGAATGCGGAAAAATTAGTATACTGCATTTATTTTACTGACAATTATAACCTATAAACAGTAAATATAACTCGACGCCAGCCTATATCCCTAATGTGCGCGAGAGGACACAATCAGGTTAACAAGCTAGTCACTTTTACCCGTAGGACTCTGTCAAGCCTGAAGAATGCAGGAGCATCCAGGAGGATGAGTAGGTACTTACAACTAAAACTGAAGTCGATGTTTTTTTTAATGGTAGTAGTTGTAATGTCAATTGGTAGACTAATATGCAAGCGGGCTCTTATGGGATGTAACTACGGCTGCTTATTGTGGGTGTAGCGTGCGTTGCCCACCTATAAAACCTTGGGACACGTTGGTCTGGCCGACTCTGGCCACAGGTAGACCTCTCCACTGCCAGCTACAGTTTCCTTTGGAGCACTGGAAACCTTATTCACCGACAGGAACGCAATAAGTACTTACTTATTGCAATAAGTTAATAAGACTGTAGTAATCTTCTTGGCGTTATCCGTCATCCGGTTGTGCTCTCTGTCACGTCCCGGGGTCCGGCTTGATCTTGATCAATGATTTGGCAGATCAGGTAATTACAGTGGAGTGACTGCCATTTGACTTCCGTGACCAAGCTACCAGGGAAACCTGACCAGATTGGATCATGGTTAAACATTCAGTCGCCTGAATGTGAAGGTTTCAACGCGATGTGTCCCTTACCGTAAGAGCATCGATTATTACCCTAATTTAGTGTTCAACTCGCATTCATTTAACCGAAACGGACCTTGATCTGTTATGTAGGTAGTAACCATTTCGCGCAAAGTATTCTCCAAGCAAAAGTCATAAAGCAAATAACTTGGGCAAACAAACACGTCTCCTTTCTTATTGCCGATCTGCAAGCAATTGACAGCTATCGACGCGTCGAACGAATCGTAAATATTACAAAGTTAACACTGCGAACATGCAAAGAGAGAAATGTACGCGTAACAAGACGTTTTTAACGGCAAATGCAAGTTTGTTATCGCACGAAAATGGCGTCGGGACGAGCACTGAATTTCAAATTGAATTTAGAATGCGTTCGTTCGAAAGTATGGTGGCCGTTTTTGTGCAAATTATTGGGAAGAAGTATTGGGATCGTTTTGGTTATGGAATAGGACATAAGCGAACTATATGATTAAAAGGGAAAGTGACGACTTTTTCATTAGTCGTCAGTTTTGCTTGTTTTTTATCAATATCAAATGATTTGCGCCTGTTAGCTTATTATTATCTGATTATACCTACAACCTTTCATTGTAGTCGGATTTGCCATTTCCAAGAAAGTGCAAAATTTGCTCATATAAAATTAGTTTCGATAATTTTCGCCTTTATTTTTTCTCCACAAAATACAATGTTAGTTTACAACTAGGTGAGGTCATGAATTACAAATTTAAATCATTTTGTGGAAGACTGGAGCCTAAACTTTCATAGGTATAAAGAGTAGTAAAGACTAACTAATTATATGAAGTGTTTTCACTGTGAAATGGAATAAGAAAAGTTGACATACCCTACGACGTTGTCTATTATTCGTGGTCGCGCGTTATAGAAAAATAACATTATGTCATGGACATAAGGAAATGACGACAGCTGTCAAAATGGGCCTATTATAATTCGAGAAGTTTAGGTTATAAGAATTACATCCGTACGTATCTTACAATGTAGGTACTGACGGCATCATAGGCTGAAACATATAAAAACAATAAAATATCGCAAATGTCTGATGAATAAATATTTTATCCAAGGATTCCCAAATCCATGGCCTCCTTACTGGAAAGCGAGCGGCAAAGTTAAATCGTCCGCGAACATGTAAATGCATTTTCATTCGAAACGGATATTTATCGACGCGTTATCGATAATATTTCATCGATATAACTCGCTTCACTACGTACAATGGTCACGTACTGTTTTGGTTTAAATAATTTTTTACATTCTTCAAGGAAAAATGCGTGTGCTGGCTTTTTTATTGGGAAAAAAGGACGGTTTGCTTTACAATTTTGTCGCATTGGCCAGTTCAAATAGTAGTTTATAGTATAGTATGGGGCAGGAAATTTCTCGAGTGGCGACCAGGTACCAGAAGAGGCAGCGTAGGTAGGCCTACCACTAGGTGGACCGACGATATGGTAAAGATCGCAGGCACCAGCTGGATGCGGAAGGTACAAGTCCGGCCTTTGTGGACATCTCTGAGGGAGGCCTCTGCCCAGCAGTGGGCGTCTTCCGGCTGATATGATGATGATGATGATAACTAATATGTCGCCCACGGAGTGCCACTGTAACCCCGAGACAATCAGTCCCAGAATCCCCAGCGGAATATCATGGTCAACCTCGCTTCGCCAGCGGTGTTAGGAGGCGCACCTAACAAGTGGCGACCTCGTTGCGTTACCGAAGTTCGACTGGCCTCACAGTACGAAACGGTCACCCATCCAGTTCCCTTACTCTGCGTGCATTGCTTAACTTTAGTTATCGGTCTGGACTATTATATGACTGTTCTTTCCTGTAATGTTATAAATTGATGCAATAAAGAGATTACATACATACATACTATTTAGTTGTCCACTGTACCTATCGAACTGTCTGCAATCGAAATTTTTAGCTCATCGAATTATCACCCTTAGGCACCTATAAAGTCATACTCGAAGAAATTATCTAGAATTTCTATGTTGTAGTACACTACATAACTAGATGTTATACAGATTTCTAGAACACACTAGGAGTTGAAATCTATTTCGATAATAACGAAATTAATTTCTGAAATAGTAAATTTTGTTTTTATTAGTGTTTTGAATACGTCGTAATTAGGTAGGTACTTGAATATCGTTGAAAAATAGTATTGATTAACCAAATACTCAAAAAAATTAATAAAATTCTAAATTCTACATATATGCCATAAATACGTTAATGGTCAATATTATAGATGAATATCGACTTTAGGAAAAAATTAAATAAAACATCTTAAAACTACTGTTATTTAAATTTGTCATCAAAGAACTCTTTCAGACTGTTTTTGCGCTAAAGATGGGAATTTATTACACATGTAATGTATAAAGAAAAATGAAGTTATAAGTAGGCACAAATACTGCAAAAGAAATACTAGGGTTATTCTTCAGCACACCAAGAGACCCCACGGCTAGAAACTGTGCTGTACAGTCTTACCAGACTTCACCTGGCGATCACTCTAAAATGTGTAATCCTGCACGGGGAAGTGTAAAATTCACTGGAGTTGGGTTTTTATTACGATTTAACAATGACAAATTGCCTATAAAGCGGAAATATGAGGCTTTAATCCTGCATGGTAGGATACATAGAGTCGGAATATGCAAAATTATTATTTTTTGAGTTATCGCACTTACGATGGTGTATGAAAAGTTAATTTTATTTTTGATTCATCTCACTTATTCCAGCCGCCTACTAATTTTTGACATTGTAGTAGGGGTCGGGAAAAAAACTTTGTATGCCTTATTTTCGTACGGGACATATTTTATGACGTTATGAGCGTTAAATAAATTGCTATAGTACCTAAATCATCTTAAATTCCGTACGCCAAAGGATTCTTATCACGCCAACAACCAGTGCAATTCAAAAACCTTACTCAAGAAAAGAAAAAAGAAAAATCGATACCCACCCACACCACCGCCCCGCCATCGAGGGGGCAGCGAAAACAATAACAGTAAATGCAGTGATGTAGGTAACAAATGATCTCGTCTCCTTGGTCGGTTGATGGTCAATAAAAAAGTTGGCCGGCCAGCGCGTCGTCAGCTGCCCGCCCCAACGCTGTTTCCCGCCAAATGATGACGTCACACTCCGTAATGACAATCTGTGGCGGGAAATGGCCGAGTCACCGATTCGCGCGTTCAAATTGTACGTCGATTATTTTGGCGGGTAGCGACGTTTTAGAACATTTTACTTTTGTCGGTATTAAAAGCTTGTAGTTTTTTGTTTGATACTTAGACCATCAGGCCAATGGCCATCACAGGGCCACTGGCGTCTATCAAATTAGAGCATTGTAAGATTATATGTCAAATTCAGTTGTCAACTGAGTTAGCTGATCAGTTTTGGACTGATCATAGAGCTAGCTAGATGCACTTAAGCAACAGTGTCACAGAAAGTTCAGCAATGGGTGGAAATGGTTTTCTATTTTTATTGCTGTAGTAATAAAAGAAGGTAACTGGTAGGTACATTTAATAAAAGTATCTTGTCATTAATATACTGGTTGTACTCTCGCTAGTGAGGGCCGGGGTGGATCATGATCCAGGATTCAGATCAGGTAATTACAGTAAAGCGACTGCCGTCTGACCTCCGTGCCTCTGTTGACAGAGAAACCTGACCAGATTGAATGGTGCTTACGCATACAGTCGCCTGAATATGCAAGTTTCATTACGATGTTTTCGGTTAGTGAACAACTAATGCGCATAACTCAAAAAAGAGTCACTGGTTCATAGCGGCACTGGGATTCGAACCCGGGACTTCTCGCTTACGAGTCGGGCTCCTTAACCACTAGGTTAACTCAGTTGAGAGTTAGTAAATTAGCGGCCTTGAGGCCCAGGTGATAATAAAGGCTGTAACATGTGTTCCTATTGATGGTTCGATACCCAAAGATTGCGTAAAAGAAATCGCTATAAGTGATAAGGTCGCCTGTTGTTTTCCCTGTTGCTACCAATTTATTTATTTATTTATTACGAAGCCAGCAAAATATAAAAATATAATAATATTTTGTTTTTAAACTTACGCATAAACATTCTGTTTAATACGAGATGTAAGGGCGCAGCACAAGTGAAACAGCCGGTAGTCAGTATTGCACTGTCGCATAATTTATTATGAGAACCCGCGCCGAGGTATTCGCAGATACCTTCAACTTACATATCTAACACATTCATATCAGGCTTGCAGAATATTACAGGCTATCAGAACTATAATTTAAAAAAATAACTTTTCGAACTAAGCTTAAATCTTTAATTGAACCTTTTTTTACTCATCGCGCTTGGTGTTACAATACTCGTGTTATATGCTGGACATACGTTACAAAATTTCTAGTTTTGTATTACAGACCGACTGTATTAAGTACTTATGTCTCATTTGTTTCATGATACTCCACCGACAAGAGTCATACTCTTAAAATATGATGATGATGATCATACTCCAGGCAACGACTCGGAAGCCGACCTCGAAGACAGTACAGACAACCCCCGGGAGACCAGCAAGGCGAGGAACGACGGACCGCCTTCACGTCTGAACAACTGTAGCTGGAGCGGGAGTCACTCTTAGAGGAGGCCCATGTCCATCAGTGACGTCCTATGCCCAGCTTGTTTGTTCGACCCAATTTTCCAAACAATCCATTCCTAGATGGACCCATTCCTAGATTACCTATAGAACAATCTGGCTGTGGGACAATTTGGGAACGGAACGCTCTGGGAAAGGAATCATTTGGGACTGGGGTCACCTTAGGGACGGGTCAATATGGGAATAGAAACATTGGGATATGTACAGACCGACTGTATTCAGTCCTTTTTATTTATTTATTTGTTTTATTGCCACCAGGCAACGACTCGGATGCCGACCTCGAAGACAGCACAGACAACCCCCGGGAGACCAGCAAGGCGAGGAGACGGCGGACGGCCTTCACGTCTGAACAACTCCTGGAGCTGGAGCGGGAGTTCCATGCGAAGAAGTACCTCAGTCTTACGGAGAGGTCGCAGATTGCAAGCGCTTTGAAGTTAAGCGAGGTTCAGGTGGGGTTCTTGGTTTTTTGTTTGTTTTTTTCTTTGTAGGACTATGAGACAGGTGATGACAAAAGAGGATGGAGGAAGATGTAGAGGATGCCCAATGACTACACGTACGAAAAGTTTTGTTTATACCACTAAGGTGACAAACAAGTTTACGACCTGCCTGATGGTAAGGAGTCACCGCAACCTATGTACGTTTACACTACCAGGGGCATCGCCCACGCGTTGCCGATACCGTAAAAACCTTTTCACCCCTTTCTTGAAGAACTATTCGTTGTACTCAAGGGAAAACCTCTCTAGGTAGTTCATTCCACAACCTTAGTGTGCGCGGGAGAAAGTTCCTTTGGAACCGCACAACGATGTAAGAGTTGTCGTAATAGTAAAAGAAGTAGAAAATAAAAAATCCTTTCCAATGAGATATCGCTCAACGTTATATCATATAGGCTGAGTTGTCCGGACCTCTTTAGATTTGGTTACGAACGGACATTGAGGATATGTGAGACTAAAGAAAAGCTTGTAAAATATTAGAGCTTAAAACAGAGATCACCCAAAATCGCATAATGTACAGTGGCATGTTTAAGTTGTCGTGTCTCATTACCCCTATAATTTCCTCCTCTTCTATTTTGAACTCATCACCTGAACTAGCCGTTGCTAGCACTAGCGAAATAGCACTGAGGCGCGTGGTGTCCGGCAGAGTAGAATAGCACCAACCCCTTACACTCGTGGGTGTCGGACAAGGCGATTAATGTCTTCAAGGCAAAAGATCTCGAGTCTCCATAGGCTGGAAAATGGGCAGCAGCGTTTTCATAGTCATATATAACATCATAGTAGTCATATTTATAACACAGCGATTTCTGACCCGCCTACCAAGCGTGGAGATTACGGCAATGACCTCCCCTTTCGAGGCAGAGGCCCTAAGCCTTGCAGTGGACTGTTATGGGCTGCGGTGCAACCCGAACTAACCCACCAAACCTCTTGCAGGTCAAAATCTGGTTCCAGAACCGACGTGCGAAGTGGAAACGGGTGAAGGCTGGGCTTGCTTCGGGCAGTCACGCCGGCAAGACCGGGTCTGGCACGAAGATCGTCGTGCCTATACCCGTACATGTGAACAGGTAGGTCCCTTTTGCACATGCGTTACACCACTAACACACATGTAGAGAGTAATGAGTACATCCGTGGCGTTGGCGTGAGGGATATCGCAGATAGGATCGAGAAGGCTCGTCTGCGCTGGTTTGGTCACGTGTTGCGTAAGCTTTAGAGATACATGGGAAATAGCTTCCTGAATCTGCCATTATCAGGAAAGAGGCGACCCAAGAAGCGATAGATTGACGTCGCTGAGTCGGATGCGAGAGCCAACGGCTTAAGACACGAGGATGTCGAAGACCGGGCGAAGTGGAGAAGAATGAATAGGAAACCGGACCCTGGCAGAAACCGGTATAAGCGTGCCACAAATTATAGGGGAATGGTAGGTATGTCAATTCAAACTACAGCGAAGCTATCACCGGGTCATTTTAGTTTGTTGTAGAGACGCATCGACACTGTGCTAGCTTGTCTGTGCTTTTGTTTTTGATATTATTATGCTGTGCAAACTCATCTGACCAAAAGACGGTGTCGTCGTTATTTATGCGACGGTCGCCCGTGGACATTCAAATTACTAAAAAGGTTACTGTTTGGCATTGTGATACCTATTGTTAAAGTTCTATCCATGCCGACAAAACGCGTCTTATGAAATGAAATGAAATTTTATTGAATATAGAGTTTGGGTTTCGTGATTTTGCAGTTCGAGATGCATTAGTTTCTTTCCCACCAAATTCCTACCTCCTCAGGCGTATATCCATAATTGATCTACATTTTCTAATATGTCAAGATATGATAATAATACTTATTGAATTAAGAAAATATTAAAATAATGTCATAAAGGTATCATTAAACCAAGTCAAAAAACTATTAAACTCCAAACCGACAGCAGGAACGGTCTTAAAATTGGTAAATGGTTTGTTCAGGAGACCTATTAACATATCTGTCGCGATACACTCCAAATGTAATTAATTTTAGACGACCTGATTGGTTCAGTGGTCAACGTCTGCCACGCAAGAGGTCCCGGGTTCGATTCCCGGCCGGGCAGAAATTGAAATGATGAATTTAAATTTCTGTTACGGGTCTGGGTGTTCTATGTATAATAAGTATGTATTTAGCACCCATAGTACAAGCTTTGCTTAGTTTGGGGCTAGATGGCGCTGTGTGAACCTGTCCATGATTATTAAAAAAAATATATATATATATATAAAATCTTGGAGATTTTCGACTTATTACGGCCTTATGTACTCCTTTAAGACTTAGTAGACCGGTTTTAGTATGTAAAATGGAGAGAACTTTTACAATATCACAATGCCAAACGGTAACTTTTTTAGTATTGCCAGTATATATATTTCAGTTGACCGTGTGGTGTCCGGCAGAGTAGAAGAGCACCAACCCCTTACACTCGTGGGTGTCGGACAAGGCGACTAATGTTTTCGAGGCAAAAGATAAAGAGTCTCCGTAGTCTGGAAAATAGGCAGCAGCATTTTCTAATGTTATATTTAAACACTGCGATTTCCAACCCGCCTGCTAAGCGTGGAGATTATGGCAATAACCTCCCCTTTCGTGGGAGAGGCCCTAAGTCCTGCAGTGGACTGTTACGGGCTGTGATTATGATATTTCAATTGTCGGCAGTAAGTTCCACTTTGGGTCACCGGGACAGATGTGTTTTTAGCACTTGATGTAGGTACTTTTTCTTTTCTACTTCTTCGTCTTTTGCTATGTTTCAAATAATTATATCGTGTCGTCCAAATATTGTTATTTCACTTGTTATGTCATGATATTTCTGTTCGTATAAACAAACATTTCTTAGTCCTATTATTCTTAACAGATTCGCCGTACGTACGCAGCACCATCAAATGGAGAAGCAGAATCTTCAGTTCAGGCTGGAACGGACCAATCCTTTACCAGGGAGCCTGATGCAATCCCAGACGTCTGCATTCTTGTCTAAGCTGCCAGAACGTCAACACAGCCAAACGCCTTTCGACCCAAACATGTCAAGGCTAGGGCCTTTAAGCAATTTTAGGTATAATCAGAGTGGAAGGAACAGTTAGGTTAAGAGTTGTGTAAGAGGGTTTTTGGTTTGGAATGGTGGAGTTGAATGGAGCGACCAGTTACCATCAGGTGATGGTCGCATTTGCCTCTATCTAGAACAAAAAGCGATGGTTACTCAATCGTTAATAATGAAAAAATACGTGTGGCACTCGGGGACTGCCGCGGTAAAGCTATTGCATAGCATTTTTTATCAACTTATGCAATTATAATTATTTATTTATTTTATTTATGCAGTATTTTTTTTTCTTTGATATTAATTCACGTTACACTTTTTGAGCGTGGTGACCGATAAGAAAACATTTTTTTTTCTTTTATTGAATAAATGAGAAGTTTATATTGTTTAAAATATTTTTATTATCTTACAATACATGTAGGTTATTTTTTCTCACAAACAGCTGCTTACGTATTCGTCCGATTTCGGAGCAGCTCGTCTCGATCCGTGCGAGCTTCGTACAGTCGTACCATATACATACACGTTAAGGTTCAACTAGTCGCGGGCTCGAACTCACTCGTGGACGCGGCCAAAAAGCACGCTGTCTCACCTAGCATTGTGTCTAAAAGAGATAGAATCAGTTATGAGCAGTTAGCAGCTAGTCTACACGCATACGTCTAGTCGCACGCACACAAACACCGTGCCGAAGTCTGCCGAACTGAAACGACGTTAGACGATGCGCGGCTTTCAACGCCGCACCGCGCCGCCGGTCGGAGTGGGGGGTGTTAGGTTTTTTTCGTTACGGAATTTGTTGATTCGGTCGCCGCGCTCAAAGCCCGCGATAAAAGCTATGCAATAGCTTAAAAATTACAAAGTCCAGGGGGGCCTATTATCGTCCTGTGACATCGAAAGTTCGACATTTTGTATAGCCGCAAATCTGTATTAAAACGTCGCTGAAATCGATCTTCAACATTATCCGATTGTCGAAGATAGTTGAGAAATTTATTTTTGGCTGCAAAAGACATTTTAGATTCATTATTTTGTGGAGATTTGTGGTTAGAAAAATGTCGAATTTGAAATGTCACAGCGCGAGAGTAGGCCACCTGTTCTATAAAAGGTTTATCTTAATGTTATTTTTTACGTTAATAACTTACACTCCTGTATACGCATGCAGTTATAAATGGTCTGCACTCCATTCAATTTCGCCTTCTCAGTCTAAAAACTTGGTAGGGTTATTTCTTTGGGTCTTGGGTTAGTACTGCTTTGGGTGTATCCACTATGCCAGATTAACTGGATAAGATTACTGGCTATATATTTGGAAGGAAGGACAACGTGTGAACACAGAACGTATCGGTAAATATAGTGCATATCGGCTAGTTTCCACTTGTAAAGTATGAGGTCCTTACTTATGAAATTGACGTTTTGGAAAACTTTGATTTTCAAATAAACAACTTCTTCAATTTCTTGGAAATGGCCAATCCAATTACGATTAGACTTTGTAGGTATAATCAGACAACATTAAGCTAACTGGTGCATACCATTTCATTTTGATAACTACCTTTTTCATAAAGTTACATCTGGTTAAAGAGGCAAGTCTGGTGACAAATGAAAAGTGGCATTTTCTAACCCTTGTAAAAAAATTAAAAAAATATTTTTATTCAATTTTTGAGACTTACTGGCATCTAAATGTACTCTATTTTCGAAATCAAGTATTAAATTTGAGCAAATGTGTAATTACGAAAAAGAAACGCCAATTTCAAAGATAAGAAGCCAATACAATATTTTCTGTCCACATCTGTGTCCGCATTAAAAATCCAAGCAACATGTAATTATTTATGACATGTAACTATTTCCATTTTAATGTCACGTAACTAGAAAAATACTCTGTTACTGTGACTGTCTACTGAGCGCAAAAGTCTTAAATCAAACAGTGTTAAGCCTAAGACCTATAAAATAAGCAATATTGCCTAAAGATATTATTATTGTGTAAGTTATATTTAATTAATAATAAAAGAGTGTGATTATTTTGGAACCTTTTTCTTTAACACCTTATATAGCTTAAACACATTTCATGTAGGTAAAATTGATTCGCCAAACCTCAACGGATTCACTGAGAAATACATGGAAAAAGAAAAATCAGGTAAAATTATACTGGTTGTAAAGAAGAGCTAAGCCCACAGAACAACGATGGACGTATGCACTTCAAAGCCTCTAACTCTTTAAACCCAACATTTTGGCCAGAAGGTGTGACATGAACTCAGAAAACCCAAATTTTCTGAATAACATAGATTTTCTCAATAAGATAGATTTCTGAATAAGGGGCCTAATGCTCATGCTGTGACATTTCGTATTCGACATTTTTCTAGCCAAATATCTCCATTAATAATGACAATAAAATGTCAATTGCAGTCAAAAAATATTTTTTATACTATCTTCGACAGTCGTATATTGTCGAAGATCAATTTCAGTGACGCGTTAATACAGTTTTTCGGCTAGAGAAAATTTCGAATTTGAGTTGAAACAGCGAGAGAATCGCGCCCCAGAAAAAATATATGAAGGTCCGAAAATTCGACGAAACGCTTCGAGAAAGTGAGGGAGAGATTCTAATTTCGGAAATTTGAGTTGCGGATTATAATTACATCAATATCATCATCTTTTCTGAACGAAAACGACCGAATATAAGGCGAATATTAAATCAAGACTGTTCAACCAGTCTCAGGGTCTCAGCGGAAGAATTTTTCGCCCAATCATAATCATATCATAATCATTTATTTGCAAGAACATAGTTTTACAATTGGGTGGTTTTTACATTAACGTATCATATGTTCAGCCAGCAACGGCATGCAAATAGATTTTCTATATTAAATAGGTGCTAAAACTTTATTTATGTAACATTTCTTTTATAGAGTAAAAGCATTTGTCTAGAAGCCACCCTGTTCAGGTACTTTTAAATTTATTGTACGGGCAGTCCTTAATACTCGCTGGTAGACTATTGTATACCAACATTTTTGCGTTGCCATTCTATTCTTTTTTTACTATGCCAACGGTATTAGGATGCACGAACCACGCTTTGGACTATAACATAGGGTTCTTCAAAAGGCATGGTTGCTGATGCTGATGTCCATAGGCGGCGGTGACCACTTTCCATCAGGCCCGCATGCCTGTTTGTCTGCCGGAAAAAAAAAAAAAAAAAAAAAAACTCCGGCACCGCATCCGCTCCCGTTAGCTTGCAGATGTCCTGGACGACAGTGGCCACGCACCATCAGGTGCACCGTCCATCCGTGTGCCTCCCTAGGCAATAAACTTCCATAGGCTGCGGTAACTGCTTACCATCAGGCAGACCGTAAGCTTGTCACCTTAGTGGTATAAAAAAACCGCACCTAACGAGTGACGAGCTCGTCGCGGTGCTGAACGGTCACCCATCCAGTTCTCGACAGGCGAAAACGAATGAGGTACCTACGTTCATAGGTTGCAGTGACTTCTTACCATCAGGCAGACCGTAAGATTGTTTGCCACCTTAGTAGTATAAAAAAAAGGTACAACCCCAAGTTAAAATCCAAACAACAACAAAGCGGTAATAGTCACAAATTATAATAAGCTTACCAGAGTATTATTCTACCTAGTATTACGTTCCTGTTATTATGTTCGCCCTAGTAAACTGTATGTGGGCGTTCCCGCCCTTTAATACATTTATGGAGCCCAACAGACCAACACAGACATAAGTACGATCGAAGGTAAAGGAAAACCGACTGTATTACACTTTTAATTAAGTTTAAATTTGCTTGCATTGATTCGTTTTAAGAAAATAATCCAGATAGATGACGTTTGTTTGAGTTTGGAACAAATTTCGAATTACGAAGTTGAAAATTAAAAGGAAATTAAACTAGAACAGCTTAAGCTTGCTTAATCGACTCTGTTCCGTTGTCATAGAGGCGTTTTTGCAATGTCAAATGGTCGCCAAGGAGAATCAATAATGCTGCCAAAGGCACAGTATTAATGCGAATGCCCTCTGACATTTCCAACAATAAAAATGACGTATGACACTTTCATTGTTTGCCTTTTGAAAGGGAATCTGTCGATAATTTGGCGGTAAGTGTTTGTTGGGTTAGCAATATTTTATGCAATAAGGCGAAGGTATACTTAAGTAAGATGAAGGTTTACAATGTCTTGGCCATCCGTAGGTCACAAAATGGCGAACTATGTACTATTATATTTAAGTGCAATTAACACCCAGAATCTCTAATCATCATTATCATCAAAGCCCATAACAGTCCACTGCAGGACTTAGGGCCTCTCCCACAAATGGGGAGGTTGTTGCCGTAGTCTCCATGCTTGGCCGGCGGGTTGGAGATCGCACTGTAATAACAATGGTAAACTGCTGTCCATTTTCCAGCCCACAGAGACTAGATCTATTACCTCGAAAACATTAGTCGCCTTGTACGACACCCACGAGTGTAAGTGGTTGGTGCTATTCTACTCGGCCGTACACCACACGTGTGCAGTGAACACCTAGAATAAAGTATTGTAAAAAGTCACAAATATCACTCGAAGGGCCAAAAACTGTAGGACCACAGAGAAAAAATACTACGTAGTGCAGTCAGTGTTTAGGGGTTAGGTAGAGGATGCTGATTCAAAATTGCACCACGCGACTTCGTTCGCGTACACCTACTTAAGCCCTACCTACTCTTTTTTTACTTTTAACTTCATCTTGAATGACTATCTTTTGTTGAAAACCATTAAAATCTGTTGTATTGTTTAGAAGGTCTAAGCGTACACAGATACATAGGACCAGACGGCGGTAAGCGACTTTGTGTTATATTATGTATAGGAGTATATTTTGTTTTAATTGTTGCCGAAAATAACCTTTTGACCCCTTCAGGCACAGATTAACAAAGATTAAAATCCAATGAAGCATAACGACTGGCTGGGCAGGCTGGTGTTGCTAGAAAAAATAACAAAGCGACAATTATTGGGGACAGATGTGCATTTGACGCAGCGATGTGTTGCTAATCTGTGGGCGTGGTGGCTCCATCGTTTCATTGGGAAAGGGAGTGACCGACAGTAAGCAATTTAATGTTGACTGCGTTTTGTTGCAAAGAAAAAAATACAATGACAAAGAAAACTGTTTGGTGTGCGTTTTGGTTTGGCAAAAAGAATTACCGTTAAGCTGATGATATGGCAGTCAAATGTTACGCTGTACTGATATTAATAGTAGTACCTAAATGCAAGTTAAAAATATGTTTTAAAATATCTAACTTATGCGCTTGTTGTATTTGCCTGAATTCAGAAGCATAAAACTTGACAACTAATTAAAGTGGAATTTATTGCTCATTAAATAAGGTCTATTTTTGTTTTTTGAAAAGCGGAGCGCCGCCTTACACAATAAACAAAAAAAAGAATCAAAAAAAAGTTTTAAACGGTCACCCATCCAGTTCGCGGATGCGAACTTTGCGTGCGTTGCTTTACTTCGGATATCGATCCCGCTAGCACACTATACCAGGGCCGTTTTTTCTTACATAATTAATGATATTAAGTACATCCTAACGCCCCTAAATGTGACACATGTTGGGGTGTAATCCGTTTAAGCCCACAAACAACGATTAATATTGAAGTCTTTTGTGCCACTTTATTGAATTAGAAAAGGCATATATTAAATATGATGTGTCATGTGTGTAATGGAATAAGTATAGTAGGTATTAGGTAACCTATTATGGCTATAGGCTGTAGATATGGGTGAAATTTGTGGTTTCGATTTTGTGTTGATTTCATGGCCGATAAGCTTGCAGCTTATGGTCAGAAATGAGGAGATCCGCCCTCAGGCGAACGAAGGGCACCTACATAGCCCTAAGGATTGCCTGGCTAAAGTGTCGGTTTGCAGGGCACATAGCTCGAAGAATGGCCGATGGTGCTGTAAAGTTCTCGAGTGGCGACCACCTACCTGAAAACCCCAAAAGGGGGATCGTCCACCTTGTAAAGATCGCAGGTACCAGCTGGATGCGGAAGGCACAGGACCGGCCTTTGTCGAGATTTCTGGGGGAGGCTTATGCCCAACAGTGGGCGTCTTTCGGCTGATATGGTGAAGCTTACGGCCTGCTAGATAGCTGATGATAAGCAGATGATATATCATCTTATTATATAGGTATAGAGCTTATCTTTGTGAACATATCAGAATTTTTACTCTGTCAAACCTGAGGAGAGTACTTGGGTGAGTACCATCGCCTTATCTATTTCTGCCTTGCACTGTTGTATTTAGGTTTGAAGGATAAGGTAGCCAGTTCAATTACAGGTATGGAAACACACATGCGTTTCTGCATTTTTCGTAGATGTTACGGGCGACAGTTGCTGCTTAACATCAGGTAGGGCTGTCTGCTCGTTTCTCACTGTGTAGTATAATAAAAATCTCATTTTACCAAAATTGACGACGCCAAAAATGCGTCATTATGATGATAATGGGCTAACTTATTCCTCAGATCAGTAGCTGCCATATACAAACAATCAAAATGACATCCGACTCATTTTTTAACGTAACACCACAATTTTGCCATCGGTAAATAAACAAATCTCGATGGACTGATCCGATAAAGCAAGCTACAAAATCCACCATGGTCCAATGTAGGTACTTGCAACGTCTCAAACCGGCAGAAATGAAAGCAAATCGCTGAGAAAGCAATCCTCGGAGAGGTCTGCGACACAATGAACATCTCTCCGGGTACCTCGTCTACTCAACCACGACCACCCTAACAAGTGACCGACTAAGAAGAAGAAATAAACATATACCTCGAGTTTCGTACGCTTGCAGAGCTGGGGCCAGGGGCTCTAAAAAGTCCACATTAGCGTTTCATATTATGATTCATACTAGAGTGCCACAAATTTATCTGATGCGGTGGCCAATACTGGAACTAAGTGACGCCATTTTGAATTGTTATGTCAATGTCAACTACAGCGACGCTGCAGATAACTTTGTGACAAATTAAAGTGTATCGTATTATTAAAAGCTAATGTGACCTTTTTAGACCCCCAGATTAAATTACTCGCGGGTGACAAAGGAACTAAATATGACAGAGAGTCAACAATATTAACTTACTATATAAACAATGACTAGGACGCCATAACCTCAAAGCAATCTTATCTGGCCCCGAGTCTAGTGTCGAATCAAATCGAGCGACATCACAAGCGTATCAAAGTCATTATCATCATCATTATCTTGGCTTCAATACCCCGGTTATGCCGCGGGGTCCGACTAAGCAAAACAGCATTTAAGTAACAAATAAAAGTAATAGCCGATTCCAGCTTAACACTCTCTCGCTACCCTCAGAACCACCCTTAATAATAAAATCCCTTGTGTAATAGATATGCGTAATCCACCCCTTGCTATTTTGTAATTCGATAGACATTCGCCCACCAGAATTAGATGATGTGATTTTGGTGGGTTTTTGTGAAATGTAGTAAAAGTAGGTACAATGTAATTCGACTTGACGTTAATGTTAATTGGAGCGACTGTCATCTGATCTCCGTGACCCTATATAGACATAGACATAGATGTATCTTTATTTGGTCCAATAACACATTTAAAAAAAAAACTTAAAGCTAACACAATAAGTACATAATAAGGAAGCAGGGCGATGCATCATGGGACCAAATTGGACCAGCCTCAGCTTAATGCTATGAATGGCAGCAGCCAAACACAGCGCCGGTTTTCAGACTGACCCATAGTAGAGCTCGATGCGCGCACGACGCGAACGACGTGCTAATACAGAAATGATATTAATACTAATATATATATAATACAAAATAAAAGAAAAAGAAATGTATATTTATAGATGTAGAACCTGTAACTTAATATCACAACCTACTTCACCTAACACCCAAAAGTATTGGGATATTGCGGCACTCGGGATAGTACTGGATACTTCTCGCTTACTAGTTCGACCCCTTAACCATAGGACACCGATGCTCCGTTTTTTTGTGTTTTTTCTGAGCATTACAAGTAGCGCCACGACATCGCTACGTTACCGCTACGGTACCTCTACGCCACCGCTACGGTACTACTATGCCACCGCTACGCTACCGTTTCAAAGACTTGGAGCGACTGCCATCTGACCCGTGACCCTGTTAACAGGAGAACCAGACCAGAGTGGATTATGGTCACAATTCAGTCGCCTGAAAGTACAGGTTCCATCACGATGTTTCCCTCACCGTAAGAGCATTCAGTGTTCAATTAATGTACACTCACTCAGAAAAGAGTTATTAGAATGGCGGGAGTTGGACCCCTTAACCATTAGATTTGACGCTTGACAAGCTTAGATAAGCTTTGGGTAACGGATTTAGATTTGCAAGCACATTGTTATTAGACCAGGCTCTCAATACTGCTAATTTAATTTTATGCGGTTTTAGTATTCTGTTACAATTAAAACTGCCGTTGAGTTACTATTGCGATCCAATTAATTCAATCAAACTCAAGTAAATTAGCGGATTTGAGACCCTTGGGCCGACGTCTAAGTCTAATTAAACGTCGCCATCTTTATACAGCACCGATTAGCAGAGCGCGGCCATTGTTAGAGATTGCTTTCCAATCCTATTGCTTAAGATGGCGACATTCATTTCGAGTCGGGTTGCAAGGCCGCTTTTATTGTTTATTTTTGTATTATTGTATTCTAAAATTTAAAAATTCAAAAAGACTGATCGTCTCATTCCGGTGTAGAGTTGTTACCCCACCATTACGGCTGCCTATTTGCAATCCGCGTGGCTGCTAAATCTATTTTCGTGTACTATTTGTAATGCTAATGCCCCGGATTGCGGTGGTGGCGGTCTAGTGATGGGACGTGGTTGTCGATAAGTGGGGATATTGATTTGTTATCGACAAACACATAGTTGTACCTATATTGTCATCATCATCATCATCATCACAGCCCATTACAGTCCACTGCAGGACTAAGGGCCTCTCCCAAGACAGGGGAGGTAATTGCCATAATCTCTACGCTTGGCAGGCGGGTTGGAGATCGCAGTGTTATAAATATAACATTGGAAAACGCTGCTGCCCATTTCCCAGCCTACGGAAACTCTTAGATATTTTGCCTCGAATAGATTAGTCGCCTTGTACGACACCTACTAGTGTAAGGGGCTGGTGCTATTCTACTCTGCCGGACACCACACGGCCTATATTGTATTTATAAGTATTTAACCTACCCGCTTTGTTCCTATAATAATTAAAATTGTATTTTTACAATCTCCTAATGTACAATAAAGTGTTATAAATAAATAAAAATAAAATAAATAAATAGTTGCAAAGCAAAGGAAAGACTTCAGGAGGCTAATTCTATTGTTACTGTTAACTTGCTGTACTTGTAAAAATTATTATCAGTGTAATATGATGCGTGCCTACCTACAACTAACGATTTGAAACCACTGATTTTTTTATACTACTAACACCTTAGTCAGTGACTGCTTTCCATCAGCCGCAGCCTATGGAATATTGTAAGATTTATTTATTTATTTATTTATTCATTTAATTCAGCTAACAAGGCACGTTGTAGGACACGTTGTTACACCAAAAAACTGTTGTTGTGTTGATGCTGTTTGTTTTTATGGTGAAGTGATTAAAAATTTAAAAGCGATTTAATCATTAATAGTTAATAATTATTTAATGATAACTCTTAACGAAAACAATGACACTCCATAACCTAAGTACAGATTTATCTTGCGCGTACTCTAGCTGAAAATTAGGCTATTTACGCAGTAAATTCTTCACCCAATGAGAACAATCCGAGGAATTATTTGCACTGAATCCAGCTTCAGAATTTCACAACCGTACCGCAAATTTAAATTCCATGAATTCTACAACCTGGGGCTCGATTTTTTAAAATCGTAAAGTCACATATGCGAATTCTTATTACCCCTATTTTTCAAATTCATAGCGATGACTTATTTTAACGAGCGTTCCTTACTACTCGAATTTGAATTCTATCGTTAAGTGCGGGAACTTTCAAAACGCAGCGCTGAAATGTCAAAATCACAATCACAGATTAAACATTTGACATTCCGTTACACGTTTCCGTTCTATTCGTGACTTTTTATTTTATTCCGATTCACAACATTTCTGCGTGAAATAAACATATTTCAGCGTGAAATGAACACAATCGCTTTTATTTCACTCTAATGGCAACCCCGGTTTCCGGTCGGTTCAAAAACACAGGAAAATGTAACCTTTCGAAATTAAATTCACGTGTAAATTATAAAAGTCATTGGTAAAATTCAGAAATTGACTCTCTAGATGAGTGGCGGTCGACTACCGTACGATTTTCACGAAACACTACCTCGCATGACCACTCCATGTAACGAGCTTCCCGCAGTGGTGTTTCTAAACATTACGACAGTGAAACCTTCGAAACATGCCTATTTCTATAAAGGCCAGCAATGCAATCGCGACACCCTGGGTGTTTTAGGTGTCTATGAGCCGCGGTGATACCATCAGTGGAGCCCCTGCCTTGTTTGCCACTCTGTTAGTGGGATAACCCCGACCAAGTTTATATTTACTCAAAACTATGTATGTAAGTGTAATTTAATTGTAAATTTTAATGCACCACCTGTAATTTTTATTACCAGTTTTCGGGGTAGACTGGTAGATAAAGCTACTAATCTTTAAGTCCAACTTTGTACTATGTTGTGCATAAGTGTTTTAAGCTACAAAATATTTTGTAGTTTAGGACGATATAAATGAAACAAAGCGAAGAACTATCTCGATTGAACTTGCTTAAAAAAAGAAAAAAACCACTACCGAATCGGTGCATCCGTTCGGAAGACGATGCTACAGGCAGACACACAGACACACACGTCAAACTTATACCTCATTTTTCCCCGCGGATAAAAACCAGAACATCGACATCGACACCCAACCGAACTCGCACATCACTACGAGAAGCGGAAGGAGAGTCATCGATGCGTTAAATTCATACGCCGCGCCGCCCCAAGCGATGAATTTTGACAGCGCAGCCCTATCTGGCAAAGGGAATGCTGTGTTATTCCATGAATTTTGACAGCACAGCCCTATCTGGCAAAGGGAATGCTCTGTTGTGCCTTTGACAATTGGTTTGATGGACACACCACTTTAGGCTTTTAATGCTGGGAATAAATTACTGAGACGCTAGTTTTGGCTTTAGGGGTTCAAGTTTAGGCATTTTTATTTATTTATTTTATTGTAAAGCTGACAGCAGTAGCGTCGGTGGTATAATGGTTAAGAGGACTCATACACCGAGGAACGGGGTCGAACCCCACTGCCGGCATGTACCATTGACTCTTTCGCGGTGAAAGGATAAGGTAGCCGCCAATGTTGGCAAGAGAAGATGGAGAAGGTAGCAGAGTCAAACGGACAAACTAACACACAACCCACCTAATGGCAGAGTCCAGGCCAGTTAAATCTGCTTTTAGGTTATGGCGTTCCTGTCATTGTTTATGTTACGCGTCGTTCTTGTTATCTTTTGGCGGTGAAGGGCCAATGTAGCCGCCAATGTTGGCAAGCGAAGATGGAGAAGGTGGAAAAGGGTAATTACTCACCTGGCCAGGTGTTGTGACCAGGGGACCAAGGATTCGACAGTTAATCGTCGGAAGTTGTATTTATGCCGCGGAAGTTGGCACGTGTTCGTGTACTTGTAATGTAAGTATTGGTGAGTATTATCGGAGCAATAGATGTCACTACAACTCTTTTAGGAGTTATGTACATCAGTTGAACACTAACCGATGCTCTTACTGTGAGGAAAAACATCGTGATGAAACTTGCACATTTAAGCAAACCATTTTCCAATCTGGTCAAGTTCCCCTGTTAACAGGGTCACGGAGGTCAGATGGCAGTCGCTCCACTGTAATTACCTGATCTGATTTTTAACGGGCTTCGCCCCACCACTCATTCCCACCGCTGCAACTCCTGTGTAGGTCCTCCTGTCCTGATCTACAGCGGCGACCATACATAGGTCTTTTATCTGATCTGCCAAATCCTGGATGATTGTCAGCACAACCGGGATATTAACACAGATGACCACAATGACAAATAGGTATTATTCTCTCAAATGAAAGCTAATGAAAAGCCGTTTGTAAGCTTTCACAAATTCAAGTCTCTTTGTATAAGTATAGAAATTATTTTCAATGTGATTGTGTTCTCTATTTAAAAACAGCCCCAGTATGTTTGTCAGCAACGCATGCGCAAAGAAATAAAGAAAGAAATAAAAAAAATTTATTGCAATAGACACCACGACACGATAATAAGGTACAACAACATAAAAACAACGAACTAAGCATACCAACATAAAATACAAATAATGATATTTGAAAATAAAAATAAAAAGGAATAACAATAATAACTGTACCTACCTACCTACAGTTTACGAGTATCTATTCCCAGTGGCATTGTTTAATCTCCGTGTCGCGGCTTCCCGTGCAACTGGAGCCCCTCAGCATAATGTTGCGTTGCGGGAAGAATGGGTGACCATTTCCTAATTTGTGGCTAATCGAACCTTCAGCATCGCAACGACTTCGCCACTTGTCAGGTGTACGATATTAGTATCGTTAACGAAGCGAGGTTGGCCAAGGTCTTCCTGTAGGGCAGCCTGAGGCTTGTTGAACAGTCTCGGAAGATGATTGGCACTCCTTGACGGAGTTTTAATCTTACTGTATACCTTACTATATTTCAAAGTTGCTCGTTCGACAGATTTTGGGTGTTAAGCAAGTGGTTGGGTAATAAGGAGTAGGTAAAAGTTAGTATAGCAAATTAACCCATAACTTAACTATATAATGCTCATATTTCTTCGGAAAGAAAGAAGACGCGCAAATGAAGTTTTTATGGAATTCTGCGGAATTTGTGCGCATTATTCGGAATGCGCGCGAAATTATGTCTTATATATTTTTAAATTATTCGTTTCGATGCGCTTCGACTCTGCGCTGTCTTGAATTGGCCCTACTCTTACCCTAACCAAGCTTTGTTTTAACACCACAAAAATGTATAATAATGTCAAACAAATTTAGAAAAGAGGCGCCAACCAAAACACCTTATGAATACGTAAATGAAATCCTCAAAGAGTTTTTAATCCGATAACTCAAATTTGGAATCACTTTTTTGTGTGTCTATTGTTTTATTTTTTCACAACCTGGCGCCCAACAAAGGGATGAAATAGTTTGTAGACAAAAAATGAATAGTTATTTAAATATGTACGCGTATACTATTGTGTGTTATTTTTTTTGGAAATCCGGCGGATTTGAAGTGATTTTTTACAGAATCCGTGGCGCCTTACTCAGTTCGTGATAATATTGAATAATTACGTAGATAGGTACATAATAAAAGGGCAGGTCAGGAGTGCCTTCAATTAGCGTAAATATATTAAAAGAGAAAGCAAAAGAAAGAGGTGGGTCAGGCAGCATCGTAGCTTATGGTACCCCTGTGGGATGTGTATGCAGGTATGTATAATATTATGTGCATGACTCTACAGTGGAATATTGACATTAAATGTAGGTACGTATAATCAATTTTTTTTTAATTAATACAGCAGACTAACAGGCAAGCAAGCCACCGAAAGCCATGGAAAGTGGTCACCGCCGCCTACGGACATCAGCAACACCAGGGGCGCTACCAATGCATTGCCCGCTTTTGAAGAGACCTCTAATATACCTCTTGAACGATCCCATGTGATAGTCCAAAGGAAACACAGTGGCTGGGAGCTCATTCCACATACAAATCGTAGTAGTGAGAAACGTTCTTTCGAATCTTCGCTTGGTCACCACTAGAGGGCCTACGTAATTGGCGGCGGGTAGTGGGTCAGCCTATACGAGTTAGTCCACTGCTGGACATAAGCATTATAGACTGTGAGGGTTCCGTAGGCTATCCTACGTCATCAAGTACAAGAAAAATTCTACTTTGTAGCTATAGTCGAGGTTTAGGAGACCCATAAAACGTTTGTCTGCCTGT
The DNA here is from genome assembly GCA_907269095.1 of Blastobasis adustella. NCBI lineage: Eukaryota > Metazoa > Arthropoda > Insecta > Lepidoptera > Blastobasidae > Blastobasis > Blastobasis adustella. The sequence goes on from OU026142.1 coordinate 1,971,815, forward strand.
GCACAACCTGGCACAATCTTTTTATTATGTTTCTTCAAAACACACAGCGTTGAGTGGAGAAGCTATCTAAGATTTTACCTTTATAAATGATGCAAACATACCAATCAATCCGCATATTTATTTATTTAAAATAAATGCAAACTTACAGACAGAATCCAAAGCGTTTACATATTACCTCCTTGTTACCCATTCCAGCAGTAGTGCGGCTTTACTATCTCCATAGAAGCCTACTGAAACTTGCCATGTCTACAGTAAAAAAGTGTTTAATTCACTTTATAATCTGATATTTTTATCTCATTCAGCCAGCTCCCCCACCAACTATTCAATTAAACAAATTCGAAGAACAAAATCAGACAGACATTCCAAAATCAAATGCAACCCACGGCGCGCTAGCGCATGCGCGGCGGCGGCAAAAGGAAAATTAAAAAGAAATAGGGACGCAGGCAACGGCATGCATCGGCAAACAGCCGATCGTTGCGGCGTAACAAAGGAGACCCGTTTGAAATTATAACTAGCATTGATTGGTTTATTATTAAGTAGTTACAGTGTGCTGTACTTACTTCGCGTGGACGTTAAGTCGGCGGCTTCCGCTGTAGATAGGTACACGTGATATGATGATTTAATTAATAAATAATAAATAATAAATAAATATTCGTGGACAAATTCACACAGCGCCATCTAGCCCCAAACTAAGCAAAGCTTGTGCGATGGGTGCTAGATAACTGATAAACTACTTAAATACTTTTAAATACATACTTATTATACATAGAACACCCAGACCCGTAACAGAAATTAAAATTCATCATTTCAATTTCTGCCCGGCCGGGAATCGAACCCGGGACCTCTTGCGTGGCAGACCGGCATGTTGACCACTGAACCACTCAGGTCGTTAATTGTTTCATAAAGGTATGCCTTGTGATGTCCGGTTCACGGGTGCTCTAACGCGCTGTCCTAATTGCCAACGGTCGTGCAACGGGCGGTTTTGAAGTCTCCTCTTGATCAGCCGACGTCCGACGCACGATCATGGTCGTGCGACCGTTCCTAATTAAGACAGCGCCTAAGACGGCTCACCAAGAAGAAGCTCATTAGTATGGAGGTAGACAAGATTGGAGCGTTCGTGGCCGACCGGTTAAGGTATCCGACTCGTAAGCCAGAGGTACCGGGTCCGAATAGTTAAATACTAACCGATGCTCTACGGTGAAAATATCGTGATGAAACCACGATCCAACATGGTCAGGTTCCCCTGGTAGCCACGTAGTCACGGAGGTCAGATGGTAGTCGCTCTACTGTAATAACCTGATCTGCCAAATCCTGGATCATGGTGAAGGTGAACCCCGGGCCCTCGTGCGCGAGAACACAACCAGGACTTTAACGCCAAGATGATGATGATGATGATAAATTGTTTCATAAAGGTATGTCTTGTGGTGTCCGGTTCATGGGTGCCCTGCACCTAAAGACAGCTCACCAAATGGGACCTTGGGAAAATGGTCAGCAGCGTTTTGTAAGCAGATAGACAGATGATAATGCGCTTGATGATGATTTTTTAGATCAGCTAAGTACAGTGGAGCGTAAGAGCATCGGTTAGTGTTCAACTCAGGAAAGAGTCATGACATTGGTAGGTATATGGCGGTACAGGTGTTCGATCCCTGTACCTCGGGGTACGAGTCGGACCTCTTAACCATTAAGCCACCGACACTCTCGTATTCAAGTTATAGGGTCAAAATACCGCCTATGTCTGTGACGCACTATTTGCAATATTAATGGTATTCACAAGGCATACCAAACATATTAGGTGCGGATGTCGTAAACTTTTTAATTTGTAATCAGGTATTTTATTAGACCCAGGTGCGGCTATAAAATCCAGTGTCTTTCTTAAAAGGTATTTTATAGTAGTCGGATTGTTCGTTTATTGAAATTTGATTGTTCTATAATTTTTACGGCCTTTCGGTTGCTTTGTTCGTCTGTTAATGCCAAATATGCAGCTAAATGTTACGTGTCAGGTACTTTTGCTGATTGTTATAATAATTAAGATCCCGCATCACCAGCCCATAATAGTCGACTTAATAAAAGAAATAGAAAGAAGAAGAATAGTCGACTGCTGAACATGAGCGTTTCTAAATCTATACATAGTATAAAACAAAGTCGCTTCCCGCCGTCTGTCCCCATGTATCTATGTACGCTTAGATCTTTTAAGATACGCAACGGATTTTAATGCCGTTTTCAATAATAGATTAATTTAAGAGAGTAATTCAAGAGGAAGGTTTTTATGCAAGATAAAAAGTGTGGATAGGGGTAAAGTAGGTGTAGAAAAGGTAGATGTAGGGTGGGGTGGATAAGCAAAAAAAAGGTTCGGTAAGGGTAAAAAAGGTGTAGGTTAGGTGTTGGGTAGGTGTAGGGTAAGGGTAGGATAGGTGTAAAGTAGGGGTAGGGGTAGAATAGGTGTAGTATAGGGGTAGGGTAGAACGACACACGAACGAAGTCGCGCTGGTCCACTAGTCAGTGTATAATTTGACTTGCTAAAATCTTTACTGAAAATAGAGAACAAGAATCCACTCACAGATTTGAAACAGGTCCTATAGGAGAATGGATAAACTATGCTGCTCTTTTTCAATTGAGGATAATAGATAGAAGGCAATGTCGATGGAAGGTGGGCTAGACACTCATACATTGATGATGTCACTCATCAATGGAAGTTGGAGCGACAAACTGTCAACTGCCGCAGACAATTTAAGTGCATGGCGTGCATTAGAATGCATGGCGTGCTGGGAATCGTAGCTTTGTGACTGGCCGCTTGGACGCACCGTGCATACGCCGTAGTCGAACAGAAGCCGCCGCAATTAAAAAAACAATTGTCAGATTTTTGGCGGGAGATGTTTGTTAGAGAGAAATATCACTGGCTGACTACGGAAAGTCAAGCTTTTGCAATAGTTGCAATGTTGCATGTTTAGGTCAAATCTTGCAAGCCTAATTTGACCTACTTCCCGTCAATAAATTCAGCTAAAATTTTATAAACCTAACCTAAGTAAGTTGGATGACAATGTGTTATTATAGTACTATGAAGCTGGTCTGATGATGGAGTCGAAAGGTGATCATAGGAACTAAATAGAACGCAATAAGATTACACCATCGTGATGGTCTTGATGAGTAGGTACTACACCTTGTGATAAAAGCTGGATATTTTTCATTTGAGAACGTATTTCGTTTAATTTCTGTGGGTAAACCTTTCAAACCTTCGAGCCTTTCAAATCGGAACTCAACAACGCAAGCGAATCGCTAGCTAACTAGATATGGTTAGTAGGTATTCTTCTACATGGATACCTATTCAGGCAGACTGTGTGGCTTGGTGTAGAGGCGAGACTAGTCGTCAATTTTGAAGCCACATTTCACAATTACTTTTCACACAATTATCACAAAGATAAGCAGATCGCCTTTTCATTAGGTACCTACTTAATTACTATTTATTATCGTTTTTTTAGCTATTTCTGTCCCACTGCAGGGCAAAGGCCTCCCTATCAATCTTCCACGACTTCCGATCCGATGCTTTCCTCGGCCAATCCTTAGAAAAGGCGTCCAGCTCGTCCCGCCATCTCCGTCTAGGTATTCCGCGCTTCATTGTTACGTTTTGTGAGGTCCAGTCGGTAGATATTTTAGCCCACATTTCGTTTGACCAAACAATTTTTGAACGCCTCTCGGAAAATCTCCCATTCCGTAGAGTTCTATCACCGGTAGACTAAATACCGACAAACAGATTTTCAAAAACAAAATTCCTTCGGCGACACCTATGACAGGACAATAATGTTTATGTTAATATAATAATTGGAATCTGTTTGTCGGTCGATCAATAGAGGCAACGCGAATACATTACCTTACGGAGTTCTTTTACATGTATTTTTCACACGTCCAGTTCCAGGTATTGTGTGGGAATTCTTTTGATGCGTCTGTCTGCAGTCCTGATTGAGAAATAATGTAAGTGTCTCTGTTATTAAGAGGAAAATCGTATGTAACAAGTAAAGAAGGAAAGAGGTAAGTGTCAGAGCATGTAATGACATGTCATGGTTGAGGGTAAGAGCCCATCACTGTACCTAATACGCTTTCTGCACATCATTCGAAATTTCAAAATTCAAAATTCAATTATTTATTGCAGTAAATGTGGTAAGTGTGTACCTATGTATAACATGATATTACAGAGTATTTAGTATCACACATAAAGCCAAGTCAATTGGCATGCAAAATGAAAAGAGAGCGTCATAACTGCCGAAAGACGGTCCACTTGGGCGTGGGCATAGGCCTCCCCCAGAGATCTCCACGGCGGCCGCTCCTGTGCCTTCCGCATCCAGCTGCTACCTGCAATCTTTACAAGATCGTCGGCGTGCCTAGTGGGAAGCCTACCCACGCTGCGTCTTACGATAAGTGGTCGCCACTCGAGAACTTTACACGATTACGAAATTTCTGCACGATTTATACCAAACGTTTAGGCAATTTTGGTTCCTATATATGTAATGGCAGAAAACTGATGATTTAAACTAATATAAAATTTTATTGTATATACCCTACTTTACATTAATTTACTCAAAGCTTAAATAAGATAGTTTTAAAATAAAACAAAACTTAACAAATTAAAACTAGGTTAATCTAAAACTAAATTTATTAAAAAAAAAGCGAGCCTTTGGGGTAGAGACACTGGGTCCGTGGGGACCGACAGCTCATCGAATTTTCAAAGATGTCTCAGCACGTCTCGTCGAGGCAAGTTGTGACCAAAATGCTGGTCTTTATTTAGCACAGCGTTTAAGAATTGCCATTCAACGTGGCAATGCCGCCAGCATTTTGGGCACCTTGCCTAATGGCACCGGTTTATTAGTTTAGTTTATTAATTATTGTAATTTTTTTTTATAAATTTAGTTTTAGTTTAACCTAGTTTTAAGCATAAAACTTATTTTAATAATTGTAAATTAACTTACACCGCGTCGTGTGCGCACCAATAGAGAAGACTGTAAGCACGACCCGTACGCGTTTATTATCCGGTGTGTAAGCGGCGACGTGTAATCGCAATCGGCGATGTACCTACTATATTTAGTCAGATTCGGACGACGTCAGATTCTGATTAGGTTAGAGACTTGTACAGTACAAGAGCATAAGTGAATTACCACTTTAAAAAACATCCTTTGCCGCTACGACAATAATCACGGTATTTGGTGCATCTTTAACCTAAATCTGTTTGATAATGAAGGAAGCATTAGCTCTCCCTTATGCCCAAAGGACTCGCCCTTTAACCCAACCCTTTAATAAGTAAAAATTTATTTCATGTATGCTATAAAAACCGTTTAACAACTGCACAGTAGTGAAAAGGAATATGATTGTCAAGGTGGCCATACAGTGTACAGTGGGTGTACAGTCAAAGACACGAGTCCGAGAAAATATATAAAATACTTAGATTTTATATTTTTCAAATCACCTAGCGCCTTCTAAGACAGCTGTAATGGGCACTCGTTACACCCCATCACCACCATCTCAAGGGCCAAGGCAAGCTCACCTGCTTGACGTCACTGCTGACAGACGGACGAGCCTTTTGCATACAGCCACATACTTCATCGTCATCATCACAGCCCATAACAGTCCACTGCAGGCCTTAGGGCCTTTCACGAAAGGGAACGTTTTTGCCATAATCTCCACGCTTGGCAGGCCGATTGGAGATCGCAGTGTTATAAATATAACAATGGAAAACGCTGCTGCCCATTATCCAGCCTAAGGAGACTCTAGATCTTTTGCCTTGATAACATTAGATCGCCTTGTACGACACCCACGAGTGTAAGGGGTTGGTGCTATTCTACTCTGCCGGACACCACACGGCCACACTCACTTAGCATTCTGTTATTTGAAAAAATCTCATCCAAATCGATTAGATTCGTCGTAATGCCCGTAATAGATATTCATAATATCCTCCGGCTCAAAAACAATGCATGGATGAGTTAGAAAAAAGGCGACATTATCATAATAAAGAGATTTGTTCACGCGCTGGGGGACCGGACGCTGGCGGATTGTGTGGACAACAAAAAAAGTGTTTAAGAAAGTTAGGTTTTTTATAGATATGTTAAATAATAGATAATTAAACTATTATATAATTTTTGCTTGTAATTATAATGTAAAAATTGTAATCATACAACGTAAAGCAATTGTTTTAATATTATTATTACTATATGTATGTATTGTAACACTGTCTGTAATTTATTCTATGGATATGCATGAACGTATTTTATTTTTCATTTTTATTTATTAGACTAGCCAGGCATTTGACCGCCTTCTCACCTGTTGGTAAATGACGATGCGGACGAAGATGGAGCATACACGTTTGCAGAAGGCTATAAATTGTTGCGTCGTTTTGCACCTTTTCAGCTGACAGTGGCTTCTTGAAAAAACGGCTTCTTAACACGACAATTTGGCAATTCTTTGTTTTGTTGCTGTTATATTTAAATTTTTATGTGAATATTTCTATATTTTTACTGTGTGTGACATTTATTTTCGTAATTTGGCACTACTTTTCAGTTAAGCAGCGTGTAAAGCAGTGAATAAAATGTAAGCAACCATTATGGAAATAAAAACTATTTTATTTTCTATTTATTTTTTTAATGTTTGTTAGCCTGCTGGGATATTGATGATCGAAAAATTATAAGAAAATTATTTATTTATTCTTAAAAAAAAAAAAAAAAAAATTATAAAGGCCCTTTACATTTCTACTTTACACCTACTTCAGTAAAATACTTATTACCAATTTAGATCAGTTACATAATACATAAATACATAATATATCTGTGTATTTAGAAATTAATAAAAATAATTTATTTAAACGGACAGAGTTTACGCTAGGTTTATTAAGACAATGCTAATCTAAATCTAAAATACAATGATATTTATATCTAAAATAGTGAAGCGTTGACAATCTAGCCTATGACGTTCGTTCTACATTTGAGTATGATGACTTGGTGCTGACGAATGATAATTGTAAGCGTTGCTCAACCTTAACATACGCTTAGATCTATTAGATATTTTCAAGAATTCGGTGTCTGTTGTATTCCGAAGTTTTTCTGTCGCTTTCTGCGGTTTCTGCGGACGCTACCGCAGGCGTGAAGGCACGTAAAGCCGGTGATCTATCGCCCACTAATAACTCAGAGTCGAGTATGTGGTCACAGTCACGCCACCACGAGACAGCTTAGTAGATTCTTAGTAGCCTAGTAGTTGAGCCTATTAGGTGGAGTAGAACCTAGGTACGAATAGAACTCCCACGTAGATTCGTACTTGGGCAGTATTTTTAACCTCCGACGAGAAAGAGGGGTGTTCTAAGTGACGTGTGTATCTGTAGCTCAGTGTATCTGTGGTGTGTCTGTCTGTCTTGCGTCGTAGCACCCGAATGGATGGATCAATTTCGATGTGGTTTGCGATTTGAGAGGGAGTTTAATTGAGATGTTCCTTAGGTGGTTAATTAAAATCCGACTTTTTCTGTCGTTTAAGTTAGGTATAATAGGTAGGTCTAGCTACAGTTCAGTAACAGCCACAGACCTCCCCCGGTGGTCTGTGGTGATAGCCCACCTGATGGAAAGTGGCGGTAAGGCGGTAACTGTCTCCCATACTCTTATAGACGACCTGAGTGGTTCAGTGGTCAACATGCCGGTCTGCCACGCAAGAGGTCCCGGGTTCGATTCCCGGCCGGGCAGAAATTGAAATGATGAATTTTTAATTTCTGTTACGGGTCTGGGTGTTCTATGTATAACAAGTATGTATTTAAGTAGTTTTTCGGTTATTTAGCACCCATCGCACAAGCTTTGCTTAGTTTAGGGCTAGATGGCGCTGTGTGAATTTGTCCACGAATATTTATTTATTTATTTATTTATGACTAACTGACTATCGAATCTGACCACCCTGAGTGGTTAATTACAATGGCATAAGATTAAGGTTTATAAGCAAGAAAAAGTAGGAGATATACGCAAATGAAGTCCACTAGTTTACTGTAGGTGTTATATAGTACATTTGGCAACCTAAGGTACAGAAGGCAGCATACGACCTAAACCAGTCTAAGATGAGCTGGCGTCTCTATAGACACGCATAGTAATGTTAGCTCCTGTTATCCTGGAATACGTAGGCCTATAGGCTATCTTCTTTAATTACAGTGGAACGGCTACCATCTGACCTCCACGACCTTGTTAAAAGGTGAACCTGACCAGGGTATTAAACATATACTTATTATTATTCAATAAACATACTTGAAGATAGACACGGCCGACTAATTGTAGCCAAAATAGCTGATCAATTATAAATTAGATGTTTATGGTACAATAATATAATATTGGGCCGCCATTGTTAGCAAATTAGAATGGAAACAATACTCAAATGAGTACGTGCCGATTTTGGGTTCTGGGGGGCTATTACTGACGCTGGTATTTATTTTTTCATTTATTTATTTATTTCACAGTTTTACAGCAATCATATTACCTGAAATCGATCTGGAAATTGCTATAAATAAACTAGTGGACTTGTGACTTCCTTTGCGTGGCGTTCTATTCTACCCTACCCTATAACTACCGTACACCTACCCTACACCCACCATTACCTACCCGTTTTTTTTGTGACGTGGAGAAAACCTGCGACCCAGTTACCCTGCCCCTCGGGGGAAGAGCTGGGTTATGTGGGACTTCTACCCACTAAAAACTCCACGGAGGTCCACCTCGGTGCAGTTCGATGGGCTCCGGGATCTCGATAGACTACCTTACACCTACTTCACCTTTACCTATCCTTTTTATGAAATTTACTCAGTTAATCGCTACCACTCACACTCATCGTCATCATCATCATATCAGCCAGAAGACGCCCACTGCTGGGCATAGGCCTCCCCCAGAGATCTCCACAAAGGCCGGTCCTGTGCTTTTCGCATCCACCTGGTACCTGCGATCCTTACCAGGTCGTCAGTCCACCTTGTGGAAGGCCTACCCATGCTGCGTCTTCCGGCACTTCCTCAGTCACACTGAATAGTCGAAAATGGAGTGTAAGTGAAGAAAAAAAAAATATTGGGTTTTCAATATCTGTCGGTTTTAAAGGTCAGCGGTAATTTATAATGCAGATCCGTTTGTCCGGCTTCGTAGAGCGTTGTCACTGTCGCACATCTGTGAGAAAAAACCTAACAAATTTTACATAGAGGCATAGAAGGAGTCTACTCACAGCTGTAGTCACAATCTATATTATGTTTCTTTTTAAATGGTGCAAATAATGTGTCCAAAAGGGACGGCTATAAGTTGTCAAACGAATTAAATTTGACAGACAGTTAACAATCATCATCATCATCATCACAGCCCGTAACAGTCCACTGCAGGACTCAGGGCCTCTCCCACGAAAGGGGAGGTTATTGCCATAATCTCCACGCTTGGCAGGCGGGTTGGAGATCGCAGTGTTTAAATATAATAATGGAAAATGCTGCTGCCCGTTTTTCAGACTACGGAGACTCTTGATCTTTTGCCTCGGAAATATTAGTCGCTTTGTACGACACCCATGAATGTAAGGAGTCAACAATATTTACTTACAATATAAACAATGACATCCCAATGTGGGATAAGCCCGCCTTTGCTTTGTAAAATTTCATTTTTCGCTTTTTGTATTTAATTATCATGCAATAAAGAGTTTACATACATACATACATACATGACAAGGACGCCATAACCTGAAAGTAATCTTATCTGGCCCCGAGTCTAGTGTTAAATTTGGTGGCCTTGGTCTTATGTTCTAGCTTTTTGTATGACATTGAGTCAATTGTATAGTTTTGTGACAGAATGACAATTCTCTAAAGATCGAAGTTCCATCTATGCTCTATGTCGAATATCTTTGGTGAATACGAAGCCGAAACTAGCCGAAGTGCATTGACTATAACAACATTTTTTTTATTATTTGACTAGCAAGGCATTTGACCGCCACCTCACCTGGTGGGAAGTGATCGCTGATGCGGTGGATGATAAAGCATGCCTGTCTAGGAACAGCCTATTCACTCTGGCTTTGAAAGCGTCTAGATTATAATTATCAGGGAACACACATTACCTACAGTTCAGAATAGGGGCCACATTAGAACAGTTCCAAAATGGCGGAACCATTGCTCGGTTCCTATTTCGAATGGGGCCCGATTGTATGCAAAAATTGGACAGAGACGTACTCAGGTAGGTTGTTGTTTTTTACTTGAATATGTCGTCGTTGGTTTAAGTGCCTCTCTTGGGAACGGCGGGGTCGATTTAGATTTTTATTTATTATACAAAATTCAAAGAAAAATATAATTGACAAAAGTACAATAGACACAACAAAATTAAGTACTACTTATTTCTTAAAGAATGCTATTCTACTCTGCCGGACACCACACGGCCAACTGTACTTCTTACTTGTTGGTACTTGTTGGTAACCGGCCAGGCGTGGAGATTATGGCAATATCCTCCCCTATCGTGGAGAGGCCCTAAGTTCTGCAGTAGACTGTTACGGGCTGTGATGATAAATCGTGATGTGCATGACGTAATGTGATCCCAAGTACATCCCTGCCCCCCACAACAGCAATACTGCATTCGATTCTCGCATGCGAATCGTTGAGTTATCGATTGTTAATGATCGACTTCTAGAAACGATTTAACGATTAGCGGATATTATTATTAGTTTTTATTATTTCAGGCTTTTATTAGTTTTTTATTCAGGATGCGAAACAGACAGGATGTGACTCACGGCGGTAAGTGTTTCCATGATCTAGAATTGAAATTGTGTGAGAACTTCTTTGTTGTTATTTTCTATAATAATACCACGCTAAGTCCTAATCGCTTATGAAATAAAAATTCACAAAAGTCATAACAAACATTTTGATTTCTGTAGGATTGTTTATTTTCGTAAGTTATATAAAAAAATTTATTAAATAATGGATAAAACAGTGCGGGAGATATTTTCAGCATGATTAATAATTTAGACAAACTAAAAGTACAAGTTCAAGCTAAAAGTGACCAAATAACTGAATGTTTACAAGAAGGACTGACAAGGACAGATTATTGTCATATCCACATTTTATAATTTTTACTACTGTCAGTCAATACGGACTTATCATTGTCCTATTATAACAGTTGATCTCGTTATTTCTGAGTTGCTACCAAAGAGTTTTTAATTGCATGCTAGACATAGGCGGTTATTTTATTTTGCGCCCAACGCTAAGGAAATGGGCACCCTCCGGTATAGCGGTTGGGAGGGAGGAGGCGAACTCTCATGAGTACCAGCCGGCCGGCCGGACTGGTTATGCACGACTCGCCAAAAAAAAGACCTAGGCGCATACGTGCTAAACACCCCCTGGGAGCACCTGTAGCCGGAAGGGCCTTTCAGGTTTCATCGGATGCGACACCCCGTAGGGACGGGGTGCGCTATAGGCGGATGCTACACGCTCAATATTTATCATGACACGTGGATTGCGATCCTGGATCACGATATTTATCGAGTGTGTACCTCGCGGATCGTGATACGGATCGCAGGATTTCTAGAAAATCGGAAATCTACGATCCTATCGCGGTAAATATCGAACGTGTAGCATCCGCCATAGACATTATTTATTGGTAACTTTTCATTACGCGTCATAAAATTATTATAACAAATGTATTGCCATTTCAAATTACACAATAAATGTTTGATGCAAAATTGTATTAATTAATCGAAATGTCCCGGTTGTGTTTTCGCGAACGCGGGCCCTTGGTCCGCCTTGACTATGATCCAGGATTTGGCAGATCAGATCATTACAGTAGAGCGAATGCCATCTGGCCTCCGTGAACGCTACCAGGGGAACCTGACCAGATTGGATCATGGTTACTTTAGTAGCCTGAATTTGCAGGTTAGTATTCAACTAATGTACATAACTCAGAAAACTGTCATTGGTACATGGCACTTAATTAGTCGAATTACATACTCATAAAAATGATTAAATGTCAAGATTATAAATAAGAATATTATTCAAAATGTCAATATAATAATAGTTCGTTTGTTTCTAATGAATCGGATATAAATCAAATCATCGTCATCATCCGATCTCCCGTCAATCTGCATGTTTCTCGCTCGTACGATTCGAATGTGGAATGAGCTTCCAGCCACAGTGTTTCCTTTGGACTATGACATGGGATCGTTCAAGAGGTATATTAGAGGCCGCTTCAGAGGTGGGCAACTCATTGGTAACTCCCCTGAAGTAGCCGATGTCCATAGGCGGCGATGACCACTTTCCATCAGGTGGCCCGCTTGCCTGTTTGTCTGCCGTATAACGAAAAAAAAATAACCGTTCAGCGGTCTCATAACCGCCTATAGGACCTACTTAGTAACACTCTGACACACGCCGTCTGCGCGCGCGCATCTTCACTCGGGTCACGTGCAATCGCTTGTTTCTAATGAATCGGCCATCAATCACCTCCCGCGCTGTATCGGGCGACTTAATTGGCTGCCGACGGTGTTTAGAGCGTACAGGGAGGTATTCAGCCGGGAGTAGGGGGGTAATCTTTTTATATTTTTTTTAATACCACAAAGGTAACAAACAAGCTTACGGCCTGTCTAAAGGTAAGCAGTCATCGCAGCCTATGGACGTTTGCAATACCAGGGGCATCAGTCACCTTTTGTCCCCGTCTTGAAGAAATCTATGTTGTACTCTCCAGGGTAAACCTCTCAAGGTAATTCACACCACAACCTTAGTGTGCGTGGGAGAAAGTTCCTTTGGAACTGCATAGTTCGCGACCAATTTGGTTTGAAGGTGTGAGGATGAACTCCTTGTTGGTGGTGAGCGGTTCCAAGATAGAATGTAAGTAGAGTCACAAAAGGTCCAAACATGCAAGACAATAATAGAAAGAGAAAAACAAAAAAATATATTTAATTAATAATACGCTAATTGTCATTAGCTGTGCCATTGAGAAATGTAATGAGCCGCACTCAGCCAAATGCCACGGCTGACGCAGTGGCGCCGGTTTTCAGAGCGCCCCATAATAATGTTCGTGGGTTTTTGTGGACTAGTTATCATAAGTATAGCTCGCTGATAACAACGGAACAAAATTTGACAGACAGCCAACAAGAATACCTCACAGTACAACAATGACAGGTTGCCATCGGTAACATAAAGCAAACTTAGTTGGCGCAGACCCTGCCATAAATGTGGCCAAGCTTGCGGCCCGCCTGATGGTAAGAGGTTAAAGCCTATTAGACGTTTGCAATACCAGGCCTACCACTCCAGTGTTAATGACTCTACAAAAATCTTTCTGAAATATACATTTTAGTAATTCCCTAAAAGACCATTACAAACGAAACATATACTGGTGACCTGAAATACAGGCGTCTTGCCTAGCTTAGGCATCAGTATCCCATAAGTGTTGTTAAGCTATGCATACAAAAATAAAGTTTTATTTATTTAATTTTTAACAAGTTTCCCCTTATGCACCGCAGAGAGTCTAGACAATAATTAGATTTTTTTTATTATCGAAAACTGTACTTTTGTGGTGTTTCTTAAGTTTCTGGGTAATTTATGGGGACGCCAAGCCTATTATTGGGATTGTTAGCGTTGATATTGCTAATGACGTCAAATTCCGTAGTCTACTAGGTAGATATATGGTCAAGTAAGCCTCTGGAAAACGTAGAATTTTATATTCGAGTAGTAATTTAAAGTTTTTTTTTTTTTAAGTTTCCTGTTTTTCCTGCAATCTGTCAATTCTATAAACATTTAGCGAGGATGTTATGTATGTGTCAAGGTGGCCTGAATGGTATGAGCCCACTGACTCATCCACTTAATCACTTCTTGTAAGCAAGTCCTGTGGAGTCCTTCTCTTCAACCTTTTGAAGGTCGGATTTTTCATTAGTTTTGACGCCAATTTATTTGGATGATTCTTAATTCGTTTCCTGTACCCCTCCAGGCAGCGACTGATTTCTTCTTGTACCGTTGGTACATTCAGTTCTTTGTGTAGTCGGTCATTCGTTACATACCATGGCGCATTTGCAATTAGGCGTAATGTTTTGGACTGAAATCTTTGCAGAATATTTAGGTTGGAGTTTGATGCAGTTCCCCACAGCTGAATTCCATAGGTCCACATAGGTTTAATTATAGACTTATATACAATTTAAAGTTAAATTATTTACTTTGTGGAGAACTGCTTGGTTTTATACTCATACATACATATTAGTACGGAATAAAAAAAGCTCATGTAAAAGAAAGAAAGAAAAGAAGTACCTACTGAATGCGTATCTGTGCATGTGGGGATAATTTTTAAGTATTTGTGGGTCTTTTGTTCTAAGAAGGTTGTCAATGGACAACTACTAGGTAATCATAGGTAATGACCTATGATTACCTAATAAGTAGGTAGGTACACTAGTCGGCAGTAAATACTACACATCGACACCAGAATATTGAAATTAACGTAAATATTGGCTATTTTTTCAAACGCGTGCGACAGAGACGACACTATACGAAGCCAAAATAGCGTATGTGCGTTATTTATTGCTGACCATCGAATTAATAAGTATTTATTTGTACGTAAGTTCCCAGTATAAGGCGATGTCCTAATTAGCAGTGGTCGTGGGACCATGGTCGTACGACGGACGTCGCCCGACCAACAGGAGACCTACAAACCGCCCGTCGCGCGACCGTTGCCAATTAGGAGGCGTCTAAGTGTTCAACTATGTCCTACCTACATCAATCAGAAATAGTCATTGGTACATGTCGGCACTCGGAATCAAACTAGGCCCCTCTCGCTTACGAGTCGGGCCCGCTACCCACTAGGCCACCGCCGCTTGGCATATTGATAGTTAATTCTAATGTCATCACAGTCCGAAGCAAGGCCAGAAAATCGATTGAATAGTCAAACACGGCTGTACGCGCTAGGATCCGTTGCCAAACGTGTTCTATGCAAAGTGGCCAGTGATACCATCATTATTGTCTATGGTTGCGGTGTTCCAATTTCAAAATGCAGATCGATCGCACGGGTGGGGTGGAGTCGGTAATGTTGTTGTAATTGATAACTGTTTCGATAATTAAATTCATTATTTAAAAATGAAAATATCGTTAAACGGCATAGTGTTCGATATCCTATTCACCCTTCATTGTTCAACATAGTTTTACGTCTTTTTTTTATATAATTGGACTAGCCCGGCATTTGACCGCCACCTCACCTGATGGTAAGTGATGATACGGTAGATGATGGAGCTTGTCTGTCCAGAAACAGCCTAGTCACTCTAGCCTTAAAGGCGTCTAGATTATAATGATTCAGCGGGGCAACGCTGCCAGTCTTCTGAGGACCTTTCCACATACGGGAAACTTAGGCCAATTTTTTTATCTTTAGTTAAGATTAAGGTTATTTTGTTAGAGTAAGGTTATTTTTAAATATTAATAATTGTTTTTTATTATCTTAATTATTAAACTGTTTTACCTTTATAGTGCGTCATATTAAAGCGTCGGTGGCCGAGCGGTTACTGTATCCGACTCGTAAGCCTGAGGCCCCGGGTTCGAATCCCGCTCCGGCCATGTACCAATGACTGTTTTCTGAGTTATGTACATTAGTTGATTACTAACCGATGCTCTTACGGTGAGGGAAAACATCGTTATGAAACCTGCACATTCAGGCGACTTGATGTGTAACCATAATCCAATCTGGTCAGGTTCCCCTGGTAACAGATTCATGGAGATCAGATGGCAGTCGCTCCACTGTAATTACCTGACTTGCCAAATCTTGGATCATGGTCAAGGTGGAGCCCGGGCCCTCGTGCGCGAGAGCACAACCGGGACATTAACGCCAAGATGATGATGATGACCTTTATAGTGATTTATGTCGTTTATCAATGGGTAAGATGAGGTAAGCTTAGTTTGTTTGCATTTTAGTCATTATGCATTACTGGCGACTAGAGGTGCGCAAATCCGTTATATTCAACGTTATACTTCACATAACGTTATGCTATTAAAAAATATTATGTTATTTTTAACGTTATGATATAACACCCTAATATAATTTTATGTACCGTATAACGGTCGCCATTTTTCAGTTTGTATTGTTATTTACAGTTGATTTAGTACCTTGGGGAACAAAATCGTATATAAAAATGCATTATTAATCACTATATTTGCATTACCACGTACAAACATTAGTTTTTGCGACTTTCGACGACGTTAATCGCATAAATAACAGATTATAACAGAAAAAATAACACAACAATATTATGGTTATCTTGTGTTGTGTGAAATGATAATGTATTAGTAGCAGAAAATATGATGTATCAATATTAGGTGTTGTAAGTATATTTTTATACCGTTATAATATACCCGTTATCTAATATAACGAACACGTCTACCAGCGACCCGTCCCGGCTTCGCTCCTGTATTCTCGGCTTTGCTTTACTATAATATGCGTGTTTTATACATATAAATCTTACGGAAGAAATTCCCTAACCCATGATAAAAACTGCATCAAAATCCGTTGCGTGATTCAGGAGTAAACGGAAATACAGAAAAACAGACGCTGCAAACGACTTTATTAACCCGCGACGAAATAAGAGGGGGTTATATAACTTTGACGAGTGTATTTGTCTATTTGTCTATGGCATCGTAGCTCCCGAACGGATTTCATTTTATTTTATTTGAAAGACCAACCGCCATGCAACTACATAATATTTATTAAACTCTGAACTAAAGAAGAGCAAGCGGAAACGCGGCGGACAACTCTTCCGATATAAAGATGTTCAGAAGCATCACATGAAAAGGTGTCACATTGAGCCCTCTCTGTGAAAGGATTTGGCAGCACAAAGGTCTGAATGGCGCGGGCTTGTACAGAGGAAAGTATGCGTCTTTGAGGAGCAGCGCCAAGCTGACCTCGACGGTAAGCGCGAGCAAATAATTGCGAGTACACCCGCAGCCATCACTTACAATTTTATAAACGGCAAACTGACATGCCCACATTGTGCACGAGAGTTTGCCGCGAAGATTGGCTATGCAAGCCATCTTCGTGCGCATCAGCGCAGATCTGATTAGGGGTTGAAGGGGTCACCATGGCCGAAACTAGTCGGAAAAGAATAATAACATTTATATTCTTACGAAACAGAAAGTCAATTACAGGTCTTCGCTGATAGCGGATGGATCGATTGGATGCTTTCTCAATTTGGCGGATTTAATCGAGATGGTTCTTAGCTTTGATTAATTAAAATTGGTTAAGTAGTTTAGAAAATATTTGAGTTTAAGTAAACTTGGTCGGGGGATATCCGGCCTTTTTCCGTCCGTTAGATTGTTTTATACCATATACCTATGCATGAATAGACGATAGACGTTTTGCTTCATAGTTAGTAGTTTCTGCAAATTAGGCTTTCTGTTCAAATTTCAGTCAGCCTTTTAAGTCTACTCCACAGCCGCCCTGTTCTGAACAAATCAATAAAAGAACCCAGCCTCTCGAGCGGCCGACAAATTGCTTGCATGACTAGGCGGTAACTGCTAAATAATGATATTTACATATTGTTTTGTCACTTTCCACCTTTATTATTTAGTCGGCATTGTTTTTTTTTGTTATACCATCTCCGAGGTAGGATGGGTTGAGTTTGGAGGCTGGCTGGTGGGAAATTTGACTTCTTACCAAAGGGTTTGCGAGGTATAGTAAGTCTATTCTTGTTCCTGATTCACATCAAAAGCCCTTAACGGCTGGATTTAAGCCTCCTCCATATCAGTGGAGGGCTTTTCAATAATCTCTACGCTTGGCAGTAGGGTTGGAGATCGCAGGCTTTAAAATACATCAGAAAACGCTTTTGTCCGTTTTCTGGTGTAAGATTTTAGTCGTCTTTTACGACACCCAGTCGAAGGGTTGGTGCAATTCTACTCTGCCGGACATCATAGTCTAAAAATGTGTAAATAACCACTGCGAGTATTTAGTTGAGTTTATCGTGAACAGACAGAGAAACGCGGCTTGGTACTTTGTTTTATGATAATAAAAAAAAAAAGCAATTTGGTGTTAATGTCCAGGTTATGCTCTCGTGCACGAGGGCCCGGGGTCCGTCTTGACCATGATCCAGGACTTGGCAGATCAGATAATTACTGTGACTGGTATCTGACCTCCGCGACCCACGAATTCCCTGTGAAATGGCGGTCTCACATAGACTGCTCTCCGCGGAATCTCGCAATGCTGATTCCCCTACATGGGGTCGGGTATGACAAGCTGCAAGGGCTCCACAAGCTTAGCGGTAATGAACAGTTCGTCGCTAACGCACGAATAAACAATTGGATGGCGTTAAATGCTCCTCCAAAACCAAGAATACTCACCCTGCTAACAGAGGTACTGAACAGATTGGATAATCGTTACACATTCAGACGCCTGAATGTTTTCCCTCACCGTCACGACTTTATTTTATAAAATGTAGTGATTATGCTTCGCCACGAACTTCTTAGGTCTGTCTCAATATATTGTCCTTCATAGCCCGTCCTTTGCTTTTTAGTCGTCTTTTGACTTTTTTCGATCCTACTTTTCTAGAAAGTGTACGTAGGTACTTCTTCTTTCGATGATGCGCTACTGGCGTGATCAATGTCGAAAGAAACTCTATTTCGTAAGGAAACGGGCACTTCAAAGCTAAGAGGTGCGATGGCGGATAAATGTTAGGCTAGTTCTTTTAATAAATAAGGTAGTTAATTTATACATAGTATGATTTGTAATTGTACGTAGTATTTTTTTCTCTGTGGTGATAGACAGATAGACTGTCTGCACTTACGTATTTCCGCTAACTCCTCTGAAACAACGCAACGAATTTTGATACGGTTTTCACCATCAGTTAGATAATTTCTTCCGGAAGGTTTATCCTATTAAATACATGCATATTATAATAGAAAAACTCCGAGAAAACCCGTCGGAAAAATATCTAATTCTAATGTGACCTCCAATAGTAATATTCTTCCCGCCATTTTCGATTATAATCGATCGTTTGTTTGGTAATTTAGCGCGTTCAGTCTGTGGTCATAATGTTATTGTTTCTTTTATTTGTTGCCAGTCATCAGATCGGTTTCACACCATGGTATTTATATGTATATATGTAACGTACCTGTTACTGCGTTTCACATTCATACCTACTAGCCAGTCACCGAAATTACATCCGGTTTATTGTTTTTTATTCTTTTTTGTGTTAGAAGTAGGTACCTATGGATCGGACGGTGCTAGGAAAACTTAGCCCCAACTCTGACTAGACTCTGTGCGGTAGGTATGTAGGTACTGTAACTGTAGGCTAAAAGTTAATCAGCTGCATTTTAATTTGTTCAATCTTTCTTTAACTAATTTTCGATCATGTAAGTCAAGTAATTCATAAATTCTTAAAATTATTGGCGTGCCATCCGGTGCCCTGCGGTAAAGAGGATAGTGTTCTGTGACTCTATGTTTTAAATTGGTTTATATTTATTACAGACATTAGTATTTAAAATAATTTAGATAGATTGGCTACCTTTTGCACTGTAAATAGGTCTATTTAGGTATAATATCCCGCTTGTGCTATCGTGCGGCCTGGGGTCCGCCTTGACCATGATCCAGGATTTGGCAGAACAGGTAATTACAGTGGAGCGACTGCCACTTGAACTTCGTGATTCTGACTAGATTGGATCATAGTTACGTACAAATTTCAGTCGCCTGATTTTCTCACGAAGAGTCTCTGAAGTTACTAGAGCCATGTAAAAAGGAATTCATCCAGAAATTTCTCTACATGTAACAGTAACATTTCATATCATTCAAAGTTACCTTCCTGCTTTTTGATGAGGAGGTGGACTCTGTCAAGCTTGAGGAGTCCGTCTGGGTGAGTACCACCGCTTTATCTATTTCTGCCGCCAAGTAACAAACCCTTGCATTGTTGTGAAGCGGTTTAAAGGATAAGGTAGCCAGCGCAATTGCAGGCATGAGACATTTCATCTTAGTCCTCATAGTGACGACGCACGACCTGCGTTCCTGCATTTTTGTTGCCTGCACCCTAAACGCACGAATTGTGGATGTTATGGGCGACAGTTACCGTTTACCATCAGGTATGGGCGGTCTGTTCGTTTGGCACTGAGTAGCATAAAAAAAAACAAATCGTTAAGTTGATTGAGGTATCCTACGCTCCACCACCATCTCATGGGTCCAAGTCAACCTAACGTTTGCGGTCGCCCTGCTGGCAGACGTACGAGGTCCTCGGAAAAAAAAAATTATATTCATCTGTATACCAAGAGATGTGGACCGATGCTGTGGCGAACGAGTCGGTTTTTCCCTAACGGGTTCAACCATAGCGTTAAACCTATGTAGTTTGAAAAGGGATTGTCGAGAGAGCGATGGTGGCCGAGCGGTTACAGTATCCGACTCGTAAGCCAGAGGTCCCGGCTTCGAATCCCGCTCTGGCCATATACCAATGACTGCTTACTGAGTTATGTACATTAGTTTAATACTAATCGATGTTCTTACGGTGAAGGAAAACATCGTGTTGAAACCTGCTCATTCAGGCGACTGGATGTGTAACCATGATCCAATCTGGTCAGGTTCCGCTGATAGCAGGGTCTTGACCTTACTTGACCTGCCAAATCCTGGATCATGGTCAAGGAGCGGACCCCGGGCCCTCATGCGCGGGAGCACAACCGGGACATTAACGCCAAGAAGATGATTATGAGTTTGAAAGGGGATAATCTTTTTTCGTTTTTGCAATAAAAAGTTGTCCTGACTTTTTCTTATTGTTGTGCCACCTAGCGGTAAGTAGAAAAACTACATCAAATATTGTCACAGAAAACTAGGCTAGAATGTTATTGTGCAAATTATTTTTTCTTTCAATACTACATTATTTTGCTTTTTGTGTGAATTATTTATTACTGTATTAAACAAATTAAAGTAATGGGACAGTTTGTACTTTCAATGAATAGAAGTTTCGGTACACGACACATGGCGCCATCTAGTATTAGGTGATATAACTAATTTCTATAAATAAACATAACTGACCTTGATTACTAGTCTATGTTATTGGCAAAAATTCTTGAAATAGTGATGTTACATAACATTAATACTAGTTACTTAAACCTAGTATTTACAAATTATAGTAAGGAATTAATTTAAGTAATATGTATAATTTCTTATTTGTAGTATGGTGATTACCTGATCTGCCACTAGTACTACTTTTTTAAATGAACTCGCAGAAAGTCAGCATGCTTAGCATAAGTGTGCTATATGTATACATCAATCTTTATTAGTAACAAAATAAAAATAGCGCAGATATAGGAAATCCACATAACAGATACTACATATATGTCTAGCTTTATATACCTATATATTATAATATAATATATTTATGTATTCAATTATTGTGCACGTCGTATCTGCGTTACTTTAGTCTAACATCACTTTTCTGTAGGCCTGCTGGAAGAAATTTCTTTTTAGAAATAAGCAGCGCCTGGTGTGTCTTCTATACTGTTATATTTCTCTGTATATAATTATTGTGTACAATAAACAGTTAAATAAATAAATAAATAAATACATAGTGAAATTGGAAAAGTCAAAACTTGCGATTCAAAATACAATATATAAATTAATTTCAATTCAATGAATTTGATACAGAGATTCTAGTGTCGACTTTAAAATCATTAAATGCATTCTATAGCCGTGTGGTGTCCGGCAGAGTAGAATAGCACCAACCCCTTACACTCATGGGTGTCGTACAAGGCGACTAATGTTTTCGAGGCAAAATATCAAGAGTCTCCGTAGTCTGGAAAATGGGCAGCAGCATTTTCCCTTATTATATTTAAACACTGCGATCTCCCACCCGCCTGCCCAGCGTGGAGATAATGGCAATTACCTCCCCTTTCGTGGGAGAGGCCCTAAGTCCTGCAGTGGACTGTTACGGGCTGTGATGATGATTCTAAGTAGAACTTCGGTGAAAGCGTTAAATGTTTTTAATCACTAAGAAATAGGTAGGTACCTATAGCAAGTCTTTTTGAACTTAATTTTACTTAATCTTCCAAATTTAATAATGTCTAAGTTTAGCTTCGTTTGATCTGGCTAGCGCGCTCAATAAGCTGTGCATAGACATTTCATGTTAAAAAACCAATGCCTGACATCCCCAACTCCTTCTTTATTATGTGAAACATCTACTGGCGCAACTTGGGGGTAAATAAAAGCCACTCAGTGGTGGATGTGTGAAAGATTAACTGATTGAACTCAACAATCACGTAAACTAGTATTTCCATATACTAGTCTAAAATATCGTCACGTGACAATATATCGATCACCATACCACATCCCTAAATGAACTTCAATTTTGACAGTTGTAATGTAACCAGTGGTCATCTTATTTTTTTCGCCTCCTTGCATTTTGATACCAAAATATAAGTTATTCGTAAGTGGTATTACGTGAACAAGATGAAAATAAGATCCCACGCACTTCTTGAAAGGTGGAATGCGGATCGCTAGCATCGGTAAGTAGCCGCAATGCCAACCAAAAGTGCCAATTGTGGATGTCCTTTATATTTAACTGATTAAAAAAAAGTGTAGTCAATTGCCTGTTAACCTTTTAACTACAACTAGAGACGCGTAATTTGACGCTATGCCGTGTATAATTTTATTACGGATCGGTCGCCGCTGCATACATTACCATAGTATTGTGCCAAGTGGTTAGTGCCATTCTGTACACTATAAAACACCTAGGTAACTATTTTATAAAAAGATTAATCGGTTACTTATCATACATAATTGTCTCGTTATCTGTATTAGTACAAAATTCAATTTTAAACCTTGATTGGCACTAACTACATGATAAAATAACTGCTTAGGCATTGTTTTATCTGTACAAAATTATTTGAATTAGTCTTGTGTTCGAATTTCGAATATTCGAACATAGGCGGCCAGTGGGAACTTGGGAAGTGATTTTGTGAAGTGAAAAAAGGTTTTTCTTGTTACATTTGATTATCAGCTTAAAATTATAATTCTGCACTTGTCTATAATATTTTTATGATGTTTCAACACCAACAATGCATTTGTATGGCAATTGTGTTTATTATTTAATATATGAATAACAATAACAAAGTGGTAAGTAGAATCTTTTGCCATAATTGTAAGATTTACAGATCTGATCTATTTATTAGCCCACTTTAAAACTTATTTTCTCATCTTTGGATCAGTTCCAAAAAATGTAATAGTCTTGTGAATTAGGTTTATAGTTTAAATATCATAAGAAGATATTATTTACCTAAGAAACCATCATATTTTATGAACTTAAAAATATTTTTTAACAGATTTAGGTGTCTAATAGGCATGCAATTTTGATTGGTCATGACACTATACTGACTATGCATCTGATTAGACTAGACCTTATGAAGTTTAAGTTGTCACAGAGTTTTATAGAGCAGTAAGACTGGTTGCCTACTCCTTTACATTTACCATTTTGTATATTTTAAGTTTTTATATTGGTACTTGTAAAGTACTTGTATCATGCACTATACTTGCCAGAACCAAAAGTAGCCTATGATGTCATCTAAGAGCAAATTAGAATTCAACTCGAGAGTTACAAATATTCTACCATAACCTACACTTACAAATGACTCTGTATTTATTTGATCACAACAACAGCACAACAGTCCACTGCTGGGCTTGAGCCTCCTCCTCAACAGTGGAGGGCTTTGCCATAATCTCCACTCTTGGCAGTTGGTTTGTGTTGAAAATACTAAACACAAAATGCCCAATTTTCTGCTTTACGGAGTAATCGATTATAATAGTCTGTCTTTTACAATACCCGCCAATTCAGGTTGCCAAATCTACTTTATACAATAGTATCCTACAACATTTTGGATCAGGACTATTTATACAATTGGAAAAATGAATAGTAGCCAAATCGACAATATTTTTGCAACACAGTGGCCACTCTTTCTTCGGGTATAATAAGAGACATGTGGTCACTTTTTTCTTATATAAAAAGTACCTAAGTAAGTACCTTACCTACTTACATAATTAATTTATTTTGACAATTTTATTGTCAATAAATAATATTGTTTATGTGGTGTCCGGTAGAATAGCACCAACCCATTCGACAAGGGTGCCATACAAATTGTTGAATAATTGCTTAAAAAGAATAAATGAAAGATACTATATTTTTTATATGGATACTATATTTTCTTGGGACCCTAAATGGATATCTCCTTTATTCTTTTTGAACTTTTTTGGTTACTCTACCAACGGCAATTCAAATTTTGAATTTTAAAATTTGATTTTGAAAAATTTTGAATTTTAATTAATGGAGTATGTACTATATTCTACTCTGCAAACAAGTCTTTTTATCATCACACAGCAAACACAAACTTTTATTAGACTAGCCGATTCCATCAGCTTTCACTCACCTGCAGTTTAGATTTCTGTAAACATTCAACTTACTCACGGGACCCTATTATTTTCCCGGGATAAAAAGTAGTCTATGTCACTTGGGAATAATGTAGTTGCCTATCAGTGAAACAATTTCAGCTTTCACTCACCTGCAGTTTAGATTTCTGTAAACATTCAACTTTCTCACGGGACCCTATTATTTTCCCGGGTTAAAAAGTAGTCTATGTCACTCGGGAAAAATATCGTTTTCAAATTAGTGAATGACTTTTCAAAACCGTTTCTGATTTTATGCATTACTAACAAACAAAGAAACCTACAAACAAATATTTTCTCTTTATAATATTGTTAGTACAGATAGATAATCACATTATTAATTAATTATTAGATAATATCTTTTTTTTACTTATCTGCTGCAACAAAGCAGCCTACGTGTTGGATACTTATGGGTCATACAGTTCACTACCACTAGTCCACGGGTCCACACCCGGCGCGACTTCGTTCGCGTACACCTATTTACCCCTACCCACCCTTTTTTTCTTGCTTATAAACTTTCCTCTTGATTCACTCTATCTATTGTTGAAAACTCGAGGTTACTCTATTTTAATATGCATCTATTATACACACAAACCTACCGGAAGAAATTCTCTAAATGATAGTAAAAACCGCATTAAAATCCGTTGCGTAGTTTAAAAGATCTAAGCGTACATACAGAGGGACAGACGGCCGGAAGCGTCTTTTTTTATTTATATTACTAGTGGCGCGGCTTCGTTCGCGTACCTACTTTGCCCCAACCTACCCTTTTTTTCTTGCTCATAAACCTTCCTCTTGAATCACTCTATCCATTCTTGAAAACCGCATTAAAATCCGTGGCGTAGTTTAAAAGATCTAAGCGTACTTAGATACATAGGGACAGGCGGGAAGCGACTTTGTTTTAAACTATGTATAGATTTTAATTTATTTATTTCTCTCTTATAGTCATAACACTAATATACATAATGATAATATTCTTATTCTAAATTACATCAGTTGAATAAAAGAGATCGTCAAGTTATAAGTTATACAATTAGTACATAGGGAATTGCTTTCAAAGAAGTAACAAAATTCAAATATTTAATAAATAAAAATAATGTAATAATCAATGTCAAAATAGACACAGATACATAAAATTATTAAATTACTACAAATAAGGTACTATTAATAGATTTTAAAGTGATTGGCCTATCTAATACAAAATGTTACACATATAAATACTAACGAAATCCTTAGCAGTAATAACTGCTAGCATTTTACTTACACAATTTTCTAATATTACATAAAAACCAAAACCTACACCAACCAGTCTTGTGTTGGCACTTTGACATTATCTCAAATTAAATATCCAGTTTGTATAAAAATTCCAAATAGGACAAAAAATATAACAGCTCCAAGACCAACTGTGGTTCTACCTAGTATTTATATTGCTATATAAGCATAGGAATACCTAAACTGTTGATTTGAATTTTATACCAGTCTAAGAAACCAGTTACCTTGATGCTTTAATGTGAAAAGGAATACTAGATACTATTCATGCAGACATTGATGTTTTAACGTGGAACTAGTTATGCTCTCAATTTTAACATGCTGATGTAGGGATTCGCATAAAAAAGATCTGTTTCGATGCAGCTGGAATTATTTGGTCAAGTTTTGGTAATGACAAATAATCATTTATAAGGTTTTCCGGAAGTTTAGGAAAAACTGTACATGCTTTTTGTACAGAAAAGTATAGTAATCATCTTGGCGTTAGTGTCGCGGTTGTGCTTCGTGCGCGAGGGCCCGGTGTCCGTCTTGACCATGATCCGGGAATTGACCGATCAGATTATTACAGTGAGGCGACAGCCATCTGACCTCCGTGACCCTGCTACGAGGGGAAACTGACCAGATCAATCAGTCGCTTCAATGTGCTTTTATCACGATGTTTTTTCACACCGTAAGAGCATCAGATATCATTCAACTAATATACATGTGTAACTGAAAAAAGAGTTATTGGTAAATGGCCGCAGTAGGATTCGAATCCGGTACCTCTCGCTTACGAGTCGGATACTTTAGCCACTCGGTCACCAATGCTCCAGTCTTTTGAACAGAAAAGTATGATAAAATTCGTTTATTCTAATTGACCCCTTGTTATCGGTATTAAAATCAATTGTCACTTTCGCAACTAGTATCTCAATCAAGCCTATTCTAGTCCACTGCTAGACATAGTCCTACCCCAATGAGCGTCATGGCACTGTGGCTTGCGCATCCAGTATCCAGCATCCACCTGCAGTCTTGTACAAATCGTCGCATCACCTGGTAGGAGGGCGTTCTACACTACACTTGTCGAGCCGTTTATCTTCCGCAGCGATGGTCAGTTCTGGACTTCTGGCAGACATGGCCAGGCCACTGCCTATACAGCTTGCTAATTCTGGTAGACTAGGTCACAGGAAATTTGAAAATGGTCGTGGAAATTGGTAGGTTAATTTTCATGTGTTGTAGGGTTCTCAGCGGTTGCGTCTTCGATTAACAGGTCTTGAAAGGGGCTTACAAAGTTACAACTAAATTTTTTCCCTTCAGAAAGATTCACAGACAATGAGATTCTGTGAATAGCGCGTAGAAAATCCATAGAAAACATGAAAGTTGACATGTTTTCTATGGCGTGTTCCATAGCTCGTTGAGCGACCTTGAACTGGTGATCCAGTCGCATTGTAAATGCTATGTTTAAGATAAGGTAGCCAGCGCAATAGAGGCATGAGGCATTTCATCTTTCTGTTCTGCATTTTTGTTGCATGAATCGTATATGTTATATTTACCGTTTACCATCAGGTGTTCTGTCTGCCCGTTTGTCACTGTGTAGAATCTTTCCTTTGTGTAACATGTGGAAGCGGCACCCACTGGTCTAGTGCTAGCTAAGATTAAGCAACGTTAACAGTGTCTGGGAACTTAATGGGTGATCGTTCCTAACGATTAAAACGACGCTATGTGATATACTCGTAACTATAAGGTTTATTTTAGGTTTCCTTGATTATCGCTTCCACCGCGTCTCTTCTCTGTCGCGTCTTATGTGTGTCTCCTAATACTGTTGGCAAAGCGGGGTTGACCAAGGTCTTCGGCCTGGTTGCACAGGCTCGGGAGCCGTGACAGTATAATAATAATCGTCTTGACGTGCTCTCGCGCACGAGGGCCCGCGGTCTGCGTTGACCATGATCCAGAATTTGGCAGGTCAGGTAATTACAGTGGAGCGACTGCCATCTGACGTCCGTGACCCTGCTATCACGGGAATCTGACCAGATTAGACCATGGTTACACGTTTCATCACGATGTTTTCTCTCACTCTAAGAGCATCGGTTTGTGTTCAACTAATGTACATAACTCAGAAAAGAGTCACTGGTACATGGCCGCAGTGGGTTTCGAACCCGGTACCTCTCGCTTACGAGTCGGATACGTTATCTACTCGGCTACCGACGCTCGTGACGGTATATTATACTTATTTAAAGTGAGGTTCTCATGTGATTCCTAACCTACGACTTCCGTGAAATTCCGATTTTGGACAAAACACGCTTGCTTACTAAATTACCATTCGCAACCTTTGCCTCTTTGTTTGTGTGTGTAATATTAAACCAGTATTTGCAAGAAATAAAAATATAATCTCTTACATAAGTGATATAACTTGTAATCTACATAAATACTTAAATACACAGCTATATTGCCTAGGTAGGCATATCTTATATCAGTTTATAAAATGAGCCAGTTTTAGCAATCTGATAAGCAGAATATGTATATATGATATTATACGTTACGTATTTGATTATTTCACTTGATTCTTTGTCTTTCGGTGGCGACCCATGTAGTTCAGCTAACGATTGATAGATAAAAAGAATGTATGGGAGATATGGCGAACGATTTCGTTGGTACAAGCGCAAGCGCACCTGGGGCCTTTCTCGCACTGTGACATCTCGAATTCGACATTTTTTCTAGCTAAATGTCTCCATTAAAAATGTAATTTAATGCGATCTTCGACAATAAAGGATTCGCGAACATCGCTTTTTGCTTGCAATAAACATTTTTTCTAGCTAAATATATCTATTAAAAATGTAATTCAATGCGATCTTCGATAATAAAGGAATAGCGAAAATCGTTGAATACAAGTTTTGACTTTTAAATAGATATTTGTGACTAGAGAAAATCGCCCCCCAGGGGCCTAATTCTCGCGAAGTGACATTTCGAATTCGACATTTCTTCTAGCCGCAAATCTCCATAAATAATGACATTGAAATGTCTGTGCAGCCAAAACATATTTTCTCAACTTTTCTCGGCAGTCATAGGTATATTGTCGAAGATCAATTTTAGTGACGTTTTAATACAATTTTTTGGCTAGAGAAAATGTCGAATTTGAGGTGTCACAGCACGAGAATCGCCCCCCTGGGGGACGACGACGACCCCGACGGCTGTGGACAATAAATGACTGTCGAAGATAGTTGAGAAAATATTTCCAAGAACCGGAAGCCGTAAATTATTAGTTGATATTGTCATAAACCTGAGGAAATCCCCTTTGGTAAAAACTATGTTCATCCGTACTGGTAGGCCCTGCGTTTCACAATACTACACAATACGTTTTTGTTAGCCATGTGGTGTCCGGCAGAGTAGAATAGCACCAACCCCTTATACTCATGGGTGTCGTACAAGGCGACTAATGTTTTCGAGGCAAAAGATCAAGAGCCTCCGTAGTCTGGAAATTGGGCATCAGCATTTTCCATTGTTATATTTAAACACTGCGATCTCCAACCCGCCTGCCAAGCGTGAAGATTATGGCAATAACCTCCCCTTTCGTGGGAAAGGCCCAAAGTCCTGCATTGGACTGTTACGGGCTGTGATGATGATGATGATGACGTTTTTGTTAAAACAAATTTTGATGCTATCTTATTGGCGACAGTCACGTTGGACTGTCTGCTCGTTAGTCGCTTCTTTACATAGCATAAAACAAAGTCCCTTACCGCCGTCAGTATCTATGTACACTTTACAACAACGCAACGGATTTTAATGTGGTTTTCAACAATAGATAGAGTGTTTCAAGAGGAAGGTTTATGTGCAAGAAAAAAAGGGTAGGGAGGGGTAAACTAGATGTACGCGAACGAAGTCGCACCGGGTCCACCTGCAATCTATATTAATTAATTAAGCTGAAGAGTTTTTTTGGTTTTTTGAACGCACTAATATCTGAAACTATCTACTGAAGAAATTTCGATAATTCTGACCACTGGGTCAGTAGGTATTTAATAACTATTTGAAATTACTGATCAAGTACTTTTTTTATGGTTGATTATCTATACATCGTATAAAACAAAGTCGCTTCCCGCCGTCTGTCCCTATGTAATCAGTACATAAATACAAACACAGGTCTTTACATAGACCTATGTTTGTATTTATGTACGCTTAGATCTTTTAAACTACGCAATGGATTTTAATCCAACAATAAATAGAAGAGATATGTATTAAGATTTTTAGGTCTTTCTTTTGTTTAGATGTCAATGAAAATGTTGGGCAAAATATTGGGTGAATATTTTTGCTCGCTTGTTTTAATTACCTTATGTTTTTCCAGTTTGTATTCCATACCCGTCTCAGATAAAAACAATAAAGTTTTATGTTGTTTTCCATATAAAATGCTATGGAAAGAATTAAACGTAACATACAAGTATATATTCGTTTCGAACTTTGTCAATCGTTTTGGTTACTTATTGCCAATTTGGCCACATCTAAACATCTCTATAACCAAAACCATTAACCAAACTGGTTTAAAACAGGGTTTGGATCTGTATCCAGTTAGGATTTCGTATTAAATTGTTTTAATGTTACCTACATGGCAGGAAAAACATGCAGACTTGATGAAAAGTGGTCACCGCTGCCTATGAATACCAAGAACACCTTCCACGACCTAAGTGGTTTAGTGGTTAACATATCGGTAGCAGAGGTTCGATTCCCGGCTACCAAATTGAAATGATAAATTTGAATTTTTGTTACGGGTCTGGATGCTGTATATGTATAATAAGTATGTATTTAAAAGTATATTAGTAGTTTTTCAGTTTTTTTTGCTTATTTTGGGGCTAGATGGGGCTGTGTGAATTGTTCAAACTTATTTATTTGCCTATTTACTTACCATAACCTTCACGGATGCATTGCCCACATCAAATGAAACTTGTATCATAACATTATTAGAAAACATATATAAAAACATATAATGAAAACGGTCGGTCTCTAGGTATCTATGTACGCTTAGATCATTTAAACTACGCAACGGATTTTAGTATGGTATTTAACAGTAGATAGTGATTAGAGATGAAACGGATAGTTGTTTGGCCGGATACCGGATACCGAATATCGGGCCATCCCATAAGACGGATAGCCGGATATTTGGCAGGACATAGTTTCTTAAAAAGTCTGTGCAAGCTATGAGTGTGGGTGGAAAATTAGACAACTTCATGTGTTTACGTGATTTCAAGTCTTCGTTCAATACAAGTAATTTGAAGTTTATGCTGAACAATTCTTCCGACCTCGGGCGGTACCCTCGATTCGAAATACGGGTAATTAGCCCCAGCATCTTGGACCAGAGTGAAGTGAAATATTTTCTTAAGCTCGCATAAGAAGACAATCGAAACCGCATGCTACCTCTCAATGCAGGAGCAATTCGTATTTTAATCCAATTTATAGTAATACATCTTTATTTATTAACTTTGCAAATTATTTTTTAACCTACCTACTAAATGAACAACGGGTAGGTTCAGTTCAAATCAACAGTGTTTTGATAAAGTAATATTTATAACTTTTGGGATTACATTCATACACTTTTTGCTATCCGGTATGCGGCGGGATATTAACGTACTATCCGGTATCCGACCGGATAGTAAATGAACGCAGGATAAGCCGCATACCGGATAGTAACCGGATATCCGTTTCATCTCTAATAGTGATTCAGGAGGTTTATAAGCAAGAAAAAAAGTGTAGGTATTCGTAAAGCTGTAGGTGTATGGTAGGTAAAGTAGATATAGAGTAGGTGTGGGGTATGTTTTAGGTAAGTAGGGTAGGGGTACGACGCCACACGAACAAAGTCGCGCCGGGTAGTGGTAAAGAAACGACCGCGCGGTAAATGAGTTCTTGAGTGGAGGCTGCGACTTTGCATGTGGAGTGTAGCCATAACACCCTTCTGCCAGATACTCAAAGTTAAAATTTATTTATTGAGTAGCTCATTAAATATCTCTTTCAATCGTCAAAATCGATAGAGTGATGATGCTGGCGGATACCGGATGCGGCAAGCCTAGGTCCCGAGGACAGCATGCTGTGCATTGACGCTCATTTGGGAAGGCCTATGTCCAGCAGTAGACTAGTGTAGACTGATTATGATGGTGATATCTCTTGGGACACTGTATCTTAGGCGTACGGAGAGACGTTGGCACTCGTGTGTGTTCTGTACAGTCTGTGCAACGAGGAATGTACCGAAAAGCTTTAGCTTGGATTATTCTCATAATTATAATTTGAATTTAGGATTTCTCCAATTGATAAAATGTTATTAATGGTTATTATGTATTGATATTTGCGTGTCAGTGCCTAAACTGACTGAATGTGAGAACTGCATCTCTGATAATTGTACCACCTACATTGTTAATGTACCTACCGCATTTACAGCAAATAAATGATTCTAATTCCTCTTGGTGCCACCGTCACTTTTCCACCACCGCACACCTTTTCTTACCACCAGGTGAGATGACGGTCAAATGCCTGGCTAGATTAATATAAAAAAAAGGCCTCAAAGTACGAAACGGTCACCCATCAGTTGCTTAAACGTTGGTTATCGTTCTCGCAAGCTACCACTAGGCCAGTGTAGCTCCCGAGTTCCTCAAAATGACACCCTTTTCCTTTCTCCGCCCACCCAGGCTGAAATGTCAACGCGCAGCGGCGCGTCGGCGCTGCGCCCCCGCCGCGGGCACAAGGAGCGCTCGAAGAACTTCACGGAGCTCGAGAAGCGGACAGTGCTCGAGATGATCGCGCGACACCGCGACGTGCTGCGACAGGGGCGCTCCAACAACGCCACTAACCGCAGCAAACAGGTACGGCAGAATCCTTCAAGTCTTGACAGAGTGGTCGTGGTCGTCGGTTGAGGATTGGCGGCAAGCTTAGACATAGACATGATTTATTTTGACATCACAAAAATCCATAAAAACTACCATGCTGCATAGCTTCACTATCGGTCGCCACTCTTCTCGAATCGCTGCTTTTTAACAACTTGTCTTTTAGATGCTGGGATTATCTTAATAAAAGTAAATCAAAAAGTATGAACTTTTCGATCTGGTGCCCACAGCACAATTCCGCCATCGCACCACCCGCCGAGGGCTGGGTACTCATCCCCACTACGTAGAACCTCTGTTGGTCACCACGCGAAGGTTTGAAAGAACGTTTCTCGCTCATACGATTCGGATGTGGAATGAGCTCCCAGCCACAGTGCTTTGGACTATGACATGGGATCGTTCAAGAGGTATATTAGAGGTCGCTTCAGGCGGGCAACGCATTGGTAACTCCCCTGGTGTTGCTGATGTCCATAGGCGGCGGTGACCACATTCCATCAGGTGGCCTGTTTGCCTGTTTGTCTGCAGTAAAACAAAAAAAATCATCATTCATCATCACATTTTCGCTACACATATTATCGGGTTGTTACCACGACTAGTATAGTTTTTACCTCGATATTTCGACGCAGTTGCATGCGACATGGTCACGAGTTGGCTGGTACCGCTGTGTGAAGTCGCACCTAAAGACAGACATATCGGTCCACCCTCTTCCCTCTTTCGGATTCGACGATTACCCTCACTTCAAATCTCGAACCACTACCATTGTTACTTGCTTGATTCTCGCGACACACGAAACTCACTACGTCTTTACGTGTAGTGAATAACCACGAAAGTCTTGAAACTTAAATCGTCATCATCATCATTCGAGCGGTCAGTCCTGGCGTCCGGTCCGCCGGGTCCGCTTTCCGTCTAATTTTCCTCCATTTCGCCCGGGCTTGGGCATCCTCGCGTTGCAAGCCATTGGCTCTCGTACCCGACTGGACAGATAACCTCCGACTAAGTTTACTACAGCGTCATCATCATCATTCGAGCGATCAGTCCCGGCTTCCGCCAGGGTCCGCTTTCCGACTCATTTTCCTCCATTTCGCCCGGACTTGGGCATCTTCGCGTTAGCACTGGGCACACTGTAGTCTTAAAAAACGCACTAGTACTATTTCCGGGATCAAAACTGGCCTATGACACTAGGAAATTATGTAGGTCACCATTACTGTACCTAAAAATTTTTTGAAATCGCCACCGAAATTCTAGAGCAGGGGTCACATTTCTGGCTTTACTAATAACTTCAACACGATAGCTCTTTTCCGTTGACTGGTTTTTTCGTAGTCTGTTCTGATTGCAGCTGTTATAGTATGAAAAAAGCCTCATAATTGTGACCAGTTTAAAAAGCAATCTACGGAAATAAGATATCGTTTTGAAGAAATACATTAAATACACAGCTAGAATCATTGTCTTATTAGCTATCAAACAGCGAAGACCTTATTAAAATCGATTAAGTATTTATGAAGTTAAAGACGGATTTGTAACGCCAGAAATGTATGAGCGTATACGAAAAAATGGGGCAGTAAAGTTCTCTAATGACGACCACGTATCGGAAGACGCAGTGTGGATAGGCCTCCCACGAGGTGGACCGACGACCTGGTAAAGATCGCAGGTCCCAGCTGGATGCGGAAGGCACATAACCGGCCTTTGTGGAGATCTCTGGGGGAGGCCTATGCCCAGCAGTGGGCGTCTTTCGGCTCATATGAATATGACAAGGAAATATTTAGGGTGGACGAATTTATTAGATACGCCAGTGAGTGTATAACGGGTACGCATACAGTACAGGTAGATATTAAAATGCACAGCATTCGTTATAAAAATTATCTTATCTAGCGATTCGAATTGCATCATTAACGGTAAATATTTTATATTATTTTTGGCAAACCAGTAAATAGATAAAGTTTATACCCTTTGGAGTAAATCGATCGATCGGTTCCTTGTCTGTATTATAGCTAGAATTATAAGTTACTAATCAGTTAAAATGTTATCTGTGTGTACGTTGTATGTAATTGCGCTTAGTAAATCAATCTAGCTAAGTAGATGACTTAAGTTCAGTTTAGATATGTCAACGCGATGCTTTAGGTAGGCAGATAAAGCGTAGCGGTATAACGATTTTTTATTACATTCTTAAAGAGTTTACTGCCCACTGTTGGAAGGTGGTAACTATTGGCCATGACATATACAATTTGTGAATTATTTTTTTCATTCTACGCAGTGAAAAACGAGCACCTGGGCCTCAAGTCCGCAAATTTACTAATGGCTCGATGGAATTGTAATTGGATCGCTATCGCATATTGACACGTTTTTGGTGTTTGCTACTAATAAAAATCCAATCAGATTCGATTCTTTTTCGATTGGTGTTACAATCGTAGCCCGATTCGATTGTGTGATAAAACGGTATGAATTCCCCTCTTATTTGTCGATGGTCTTCATTGTGGGATATTTAATTTGTATTAATAAAAAAAAACGGAAAATTAACCGCGAGTGGTTTTTGGGCTTCGTACTATATATTACAAAACAAAGTTCCACACCGCGTCTGTCTGTCTGTTCGCGATAAATTCGAAATAATGCAATTTAAAAATTTTACAAAAAAATTTGGCGGCTTTACTTTTCTGTTAAATTTACTCTTATATCTGTCAAGCACATACCTATTACATCATCTCATCTTGGCATTAATATCCCGGTTGTGCTCTCGCGTACGAGGGCCCGGGGTCCGCCTTGACCATGATCCAGGATTTGGCAGGTCAGGTAATTACAATGGAGCGACTGCCATCTGACCTCCATGACCCTGCTACCAGGGGAACCTGACCAGATTGGATTATGGTTACACATCCAGTCGCCTGAATGTGCAGCTTTCATCACGATGTTTTCCCTCACCGTAAGAGCATCGGTTAATATTCAACTAATGTACATAACTCAGAAAACAGTCATTGGTACATGGCCGGGGCGGGATTCGAACCCGGGACCTCTGGCTTACGAGTCGGATACTGTAACCGCTCGGCCACCGACGCTCTTTAAGTACATACCTTTTACATAAACTAGCTAAATTAGGTTCACAGAGAACAAAGGATTCATTGGGCCAGTACCGAACAGTAGGTAAAGAGATTAAAATTTATATTTGTTATTATCGCTTACAGCTTTCAGCAAAGGTTCTTATCTCTAATATTTTTATAAATGTCATTGCCTGTTGCAAACTTTAAACTGCAAGGCCTTCGCCCGCGTTTTATCTATAAATTAATTAATAGATTCACCTATACTTCGGTATTTTTACCGGACACCGAACCGAATTGGCCGTGTGGTGTCCGACAGAGTAGAATAGCACCAACCCCTTACACTCGTGGGTGTCGTACAAGGCGACTAATGTTTTCGAGGCGTAAGATCTAGAGTCTCCGTAGGCTGGGAAATGGGCAGCAGCGTATACCACGGTTATATTTATTACACTGCGATCTCCAACCCGCCTGCTAAGCGTGGAGATTACGGCAGTGGCCTCCCATTTCGTGGGAGAGGCCCTGAGTCCTGCAGTGGACTGTTATGGGCTGTGATGATGAACACCGAACTCTCCCTCTCTGTAGTCGGTCTCTCATGACTGAGGATCGTGGTCTGATGAGCACATCTTCGAGCGCACGAAATGCCTCCAACCGCTCCTATCCATCACCAGCCTCACCGCGTCGCAGAATCTGTTGGATGGCGCAACCTTCAACTGATCGGTCCATCTAGTTGGTGACCGTCCTCTTAACCTCTTGCCATTGACATTGTCCACTACGACAAGTTTTTCCAGACTGTCATTACTCTGTCTTATTAAATGACCAAAATATGCAAGGATCCGTTGGAGGCAGATGGTAGATAACCTCGTTTTGATTTTCAACTAATCGAGAATTTATATGAACACCGAACACCGAGATGAAATACCAAACAGTTCGGTAATAAACCGAACACCTACACCAACAACACCTGGTTACTACCCTCGACATGTCGATATCGATCCTGCTTAGATGTATTTTCTTTATCGATTAGGACATTAAATATTTCTTTCTATCGTCAAAAAGGAGGCGGGTAGGAAAGTAAGAAGGAAGCACACAGTGACACACTGGCCGCCCCATGGCCGCAGCAAACCCACCCCATGCCAACCACGACCGGACCGTGCCCGGCAATGCCAGGCAGAGCGCTCAATATATTATATACGCCTTACCAACAACCCCCAGACAGAAACGTTTACATTTGTAAAGGGTGTTTTTTTAGAGGCGGAGAACTTTCAGTTGAAATAAAACAAAGAAAAAAGTACACACACACACTAAGGCAGTGTAATGAACTAGCTGGAGGGGTTTTCCCTCGAGAGTACAACATGGAGTTCTTCAAGAAAGGGGTGGAAAGGCTTTTACGGGGCGGCAGCGCGTGGGTGATGCCCCTGGTATTGCAAACGGTCATAGGCTGCGGTGACTGCTTACCATCAGGCATGCCGTAAGCTTGTTTGCCACCTTAGGGGTATAAGAAAAAAGTCTTTAGTATCAGTGAAACTAGCCTTATTGGAATGATAATTTTATGGCATTTATGTTTGAATATGATTTCGGTCATGGCCATAGGAATATTTTTAAGAACTACCGCTTAAAATGATTGTTTTAACCTAAAGTACTTGTGTACCAAACGGCTATCCTGCACATCGATTTGCGGGTTTCTATCAATATTTGCTGTGTACACCGTCCACTATTGCCATAATCTCCACACTCGGCAGGCGGGTTGGAAATCGCAGTGATAAATATAACAATGGAAAACGCTGCTGCCCGTTTTCCAGCCTACGGAGACTCTAGATCTTTTGTCTCGAAAAATTAGTCGCGTTGTACGACACCCATGGATGTATTGGTGGGGTTGGTGCTATTCTACTCTGCCGGACACCACGCGGCCAACCGTTTTCCTTTGTTCTATTTCAATTTAAAGTTCTCCGCCTCTAAAATCACCCTATACTTCATCATCATCATTATCATATCAGCCGAAAGACGCCCACTGCTGGGCATAGGCCTCCCCCAGAGATCTCCAAAAAAGCCGGTCCTGTACCGTCCGCATCCAGCTGGTACTGCGATCTTTATCAGGTCGTCGGTCCTCCTTGTGGGAGGCCAACCCACGCTACGTGGTCGCCACTAGGGAACTTTCCTGCCCCATCGGTCATCTGTTCTTTGAGCTATGTGCCCTGTCCACTGCCACTTCAGTCTGGCAATCCTTAGAGCTGCGTCGGTGACCTTGGTTCCGTTACTTACTTAATTTTAATAACTCGTCATAATCGTTATTGTTTGCCGATAAACTTTAACGGAAAGAAATCTATATAGATAATCGTTAACCAAATTCGTATTAGCACATTTGATAAAACCGATTAAATACCATTGGAGCGGTTACGAAGGTCGATCCAGTTTTAAGTTGTGCGAGTAATTTGCATATTTTAGTGTGATTGTTGGGTGCACATGGTTTGTAGGATCTACAGACCATACCGGGCCGCTGTAGGAAGCAAGCGTGCAGTAGATCTTTACGGAGTATGAAATAAAGTCACTTTGTTATACTACTAAGGTGGCAAACAAGCTTACGGCCCGCCTGATGGTGCGCAGTCACCGCAGCCTATGGCCGTTTGCAATACCAGGGGCATCACCTACGCGTTGCCGACCCCTTAAAAACATTTTCACCCCTTTCTGTAAGAACTCCATGTTGTACTCTCTAGGGAAAACCTCTCCAGGTAGCTCATTCACTTTCGGATATATGCTGAAATATGCTTGGACAAATTCACACATCACCATCTAGCCCCGAAGCAAGCAAAGCTTGTGTTATGGGTGTTACGGAGCTGATAGACTACTTATGTACGTCTTTTTTCCCGCCACGGATTTTGAAATAGGAAAAACCGCATTCAAATCGATCCATCCATTCGGGAGCTGCGTTACCCCAGATACACAGATACACACGTGAAACTTAAAGCACTCTTATTTTTTCGTAGTTCCCCACGCCGCGTCCGTATGTCTGTCTATTCGCGATAAACTCAAAAACGACTGAACGGATTTTCATGCGGTTTTCACCAATAGACAAAGTGATTCATGAGGAAGGTTTAGGTGCATAATTTGTTCAGGTTACTACCCGTGTGAAGCCGGGGCGGGTGGCTAGTTTCTTTGTAAAATAATAATCATGAATTAAACCACTTTTTGTACACTAGTTCCACTTGATTATGCAATTTTTATTAAATTGCAACCAGTTTCGAATTACTCAGAGATACTCAGAGGGGTTTCGTGGATAGGGTCCTTTTCGGGCAATCCCACATATCCACGTCACGCCCCAGGGCGAAGTGATATCTTCCGAAGATTGTCTTCTTAAACAAAAAACGGTTCATACTTAGGTACCTCTGAATACAGGTTAAAAATATAAATTATTCTAGTTTTCGATAACATGTTATGGTTTAACCCGACGCCTTACACGCGTGTAAGGTTTTTGCTAGCACAGCAGTGAAATCTAAAACAGTAACTTGCGTATTGGATTTCATTTGCTTTGACATAGGAGTTTAGCTTTGCAATATAAAAAGGATGTACACAAGCATTATTTGCATGCCCTATAATGCATTATTCCCCCTATTATTTACTCCTATGTACCTATCTTTAGGATGTATTGGATCCTTACTAATGAAATTAGCGTATTTTTGCAAGTATTTATTTGCTCAAATATTTTTATTTCTATATGATATGTCTAAATTAATACTGGATTTCGAAAATAAAGTATGTTTAGACGCCGAAAAGTGCCTAAAATTAAATATAAAATATTTTCTTAAGTTTTTATAAGGGTTTGAAAATACCCCTTTTCAGATGTCGTCAGTATTCCTCTGTAACTAGGTGTAATTTTATGAAGAGGGTAGATAACACAATAAAATGTTATGCACCAGTTAGCATAAAGTTGCCAGGTTATACCCTCAAAGTTTCATTGTAATTAGATTTGCCATTTTCAAGAAAATGAAAAATTTGCTTGGTATAATTTCATAGGTAAGGACCTAATATTTGTTGTTCACCTCTATCTTGCATCTCTGTAAAATTATACAAACTTAGCACTTATTTATGTGTGACCACATACAAATACTGTTATAAGCTTATAAGTATAGACGTAAGAATACCCTGTATGCATTTACACAAATAAATATTTCAATTTCAATTTTCAATTTATTTTATTTGTGGTACACAGGTTATGCAGTTGTTACAGTTTTAGTAGATGGGTCCTCTGTGACCTGCCATCGGCATACAAATTTGGAGTGGTTAATAAAAAATTTGAATTTAAATAATTTCAAATACATTATACATTGAAGAATATAAAATTAGTCTTAAATAATCATTAATAAATTGCAAGACTACTTCAATAATAAATATTATTATATTATGTAAAGTATTCCTTTCCTCACCTTATAGTTTCTCCCGCACCGCATACCTTTTTAGATAACTTTTTTCACTACTTTAGCTTTAAGTCCACCAATGTACCTTTAGTGCATAAAGTTTTAATAAATCAGTAAATATCATTGAAAACATCATCGTTATACAAGATGATAAGAAAGGGCTCCAACGCCTTTCTAATCATCGTCATCATCATCATCACATTCCCGAGACTTGACCCTGATCCTCGTTCCTCCGACCAGAGTCGCTTTTCACAAAAAAGTAGAGAATATTTCCAAGTGGGGAGCGTCGATGGCCGAACAGTTAGGGTATCCGACTCGTAAGCGAGAGGTACCAGGTTCGAACTCCGCTGCGGCCGTGTACCAATTACTCCATTATAATTATTAGCTGAATACTAACCGATGCTCTTATGGTGAGGGAAAACATCGAGACGAAACCTGCACGTTCAGGCGACTGAATGTGTAACCATGATCCATGTAACATGGTCACAGAGGTGAGATAACAGTCGCTCCACTGTAATAACCTCATCTGCCAAATCCTGGATCATGAACAAGGCGGACGTCCTCTCGCGCAAAAGCACAACCGGGAATTTAACGGCAAGATGGTGACATTTTAATTTACACTAGTAGTCCCTCGCGGATTTCATCAGCGCGCAGTTCGGATCTATAAACGTTGAACTATCCCGCGGTCTCCTATTATTTTTCCAGGATAAAAAGGCTGACTCTCGGGAATAATGTATTTAGCTGCCTATTTGTGAAAACATTTTCATAATCGGTTAATAATTTTTGTTTCGGAAATTACTCGCAACATACAAACTCACAAACATACACATTTTTCCACTTTATAAATAAATAAATTATAAATATGCTTGGAAAATTCACACAGCGCCATCTAGCCCCAAAGTAAGCAAGGCTTGTGTTATGAGTGCCAGAAAACAGATAAACTACTTATATATTTTTTAAATTCATATCATTATACATATTATCATCATTACACCCAGACACGTAACAGAAATTAAAATTCATCATTTCAATTTCTGTCCAACCGGTAATCGAACCCGGGATCTTTGCGTGGGAGACCGGCATGTTAACCAACTGAACCACTCAGGTCGTGAATTTTATAATATTATTAACAGGATAGTATAGATAACAATACGACTGGTTCGCTACATCGCTACATAACAATAAATACCTATCTTTGATGAGAATGCAAGTTTCAAATTCCATATCGCCATTGGCTCATGTGACATTCCATATTCGAAATGGCCAATGCAGTCGCTCCATTCTCACGACGTTTGTAAAATGCAGCTGTGCAGTACTTTTTGTGGACATTACTTTAAAAAATAACATTAAAACTGTAGTTTGTTAGTCACGGCTGTGTAAATAAAGGGTAGAATCGTATCAGTGTAGTTGGTAGTTAGAGTTATGGATGCAAATCAACTGTACGCGCATGTGAGTGTTTTGTAGTTTGTTGTAAACTTCCAGTCTCTTAGAATAACTAGTATTTAGTAGAATAGTGCAGAAGGGGCGCACTGAAAACCAGCGCCACTGCGTCAGCCGTGGCATTATGCTGAGTGCGGCCCATTGCACTTCTCCATGGCAATTTTCGTATTTTTTTTGGTAAAATATTTTTTTTTTTTTTTTTTCCGACGTTTCGGTAAGGTTACACCCACCGTGGTCACGAGAAGACTGCCTCTTCCTTCTACTACTAGCCCTTTCCCCTTCCAGCTGGTCTGGTCGACAACTCAGCATGTGCTGTGAGGCAAGAAGCGACTCACAGCGCTGTTATTCTGCGGGCCCATTTTTTAGGTACGGGCGTTGTACGAACCTAATATATAAGAAGAGCTGGAAGGGCTGCCTGGTGGTAAGCAGTCACCACAGCCTATAGACGTTTGCAATACCAGGGGCAATATCCACGCGTCGCCGACCCCGTAAAAACCTTTACACCCCTTTCTTGAAGAACTGCATGTTGTATTCTCCAGGGAAAACCTCGCCAGGTAGTTCATCCCACAACCTTAGTGTGCGTGGGAGAAAGTTCCTTTGGAACCGCACAGTTCGCGACCAATTTGCCCAAGGTGTGAGGATGAACTCCATGTTGGTGGCGAGCGGTGCGATAATAGAATGTAGCTGTAGGCGTCATGCTAACAGTTCTTCAGAACAAACACCTTTGTACAATCGGTAGAACACACAAAGCCAGGCGAAGTCCCCCCGCTGACTCAACGGCTCACCACTTGTGAGCTAAGTATTGCGAGTATTGTGATGTAAAAAAAAAACATATTTTAGGCCGATTGACCCATAAATTGGGTACCCATTTCGTGGGTAATATGCCAAAACAATATTTTATAATTTAGGCATCAGATTATTAATATAGGATACATTCCTTTTAGCGGGGCAAGTTACAATTAAGTACATTTCACATCTCAACGTCAGGTTTATAAGTAATAAGGTTTCACAACAGTATTATGAAACAAGGCATGGAAATGACAAAGAAATAATGAGCATGTATCATCAGAACTATAAACAATATTTAAATGTTTAAGTCTAGGCCTAGTTAGTAGGTACTAAATAATAATAATAATAATAATAGATAATAATGTCTGTGCCATCCCCCTTCCAGCTGGTCTGGTCGACAATATGCGAGGAGGTGAACGCGCGCTGCGGCGGCGAGCGGCCGCGGACGCCCGCGCAGGTCAAGATGTGGTACGAGAACTACAAGAAGAAGTGCAAGATGCGCGCGCATGACACGCAGGTGATTACGCCTCTTTTTTTCTTTATTTATTTGTGGGAGAACGTGTATAGGAATTAAACAAAGAAATATGAATAATAAATCGATGTATATTATTACCAATAACATGATAAATGGACAGCAACAGATGGAGAGGACATATTTTAGTGGTTTAAGCGATGTACTTAGATTTAGCAAAATACAGGCAACTTGACAATCATTAATTGTTATTTCTATAGAAATTACAAGATAGAACATAGAAATAATACGAGTTATACGGTTAAGCGAGATTACCTGAGGAAGACAGCTCAGAGCACTGGTGGTGGCGTGCCCGCAGTCGGACAACGTCTGATCTGTCGAGAGCGATGGCCGCGTTCTTATAGACTGGCGGACTGTAACGCATATGTGGTTTTTAATTTAAGAACACTACCTTCATTTTATAATAATGAAGATAAATACAATAATAATATTATTTCCCACATATTTGTCATAAATTAGGGCAGACTCTTGCAGGGGTATTGATATCAATCAGAAGGTATTTTCGGGATATAGTAGGACCACGATAAGTCCGAATCGACTGACAGTAGTAGAAATTATAAAATGTGGATATGGCAATAATCTGTCCTTGTCAGTCCTTCTATAATATGATTACATCATTCATGTTTACAACATTCAGATATTTGGCTTGAACTTGTACGTTTAGTTTAAGTAAATTATTAATCATGCTGAAAATTATCACTCTCACTTCCTTTTTAATTGTTTTGCCCATCGTTTAATAATATTTTTCATAACTCACGAAAATGAACAATCCTACGGAACTCAAATTGTTTGTTATGACTTTTATGAATGACGTTCTATTACTTTTAAAAATCTTGCCATACAGAGATTTTTATTTTATTTGTTGTGATAAGTGATTCGGACTTAGCGTGGTCTTATTACAGTTTCGTGAAAATAAAGAACAGTCGAACAGTTTAACAGTACATTGAGATAACAAAGCGATGTTACAATAAAAATAGCAATCAATTATATAATAGAATTATATAATTTCAGTAACAAATAATAATGTGGGACTACCGAACCCGTGGGTCACTGGAAGACCTGCCACCACCCATGGCCTACTGTTAGGCCGAAAACGTGAGGTGCGCCAGGAGCTCTTTTCATGTGCGCCCTCAAACAAATTATTATTTGTAGTCCTTTCTGTACTCACACTGTCCTTTATGGAGTACGGCTATATATCGTGAGGCAATAAATC
Source organism: Blastobasis adustella (assembly GCA_907269095.1). Lineage (NCBI taxonomy): Eukaryota > Metazoa > Arthropoda > Insecta > Lepidoptera > Blastobasidae > Blastobasis > Blastobasis adustella. The sequence continues at coordinate 2,015,679 of OU026142.1, forward strand.
AAGACTTCTCTCTTTAATGGATAAAGCTGCTAGTTCCAGTTCTTGACTCATCATCATCATCACCACAACCCATAACAGTCCACTGCAGGACTGAGGGCCTCTCCCACGATAAGGGAGGTTATTGCCATAATCTCCACGCTCGGCAGGCGGGTTGGAGATCGCAGTGTATAAGGATATAATTATGGAAAACATTAGTCACCTTGTACGACACCCACGAGTGTAAGGGGTTGGTGCTATTCTACTCTGACCGGCCAAGGCCACGGGTTCTTGACTCGTCGATGGTCAAATGCAAAGTGTTCGTTGCGGTCGCGCACCAAATTTGACGTCATCACAGTATTTCCAGCCATCCGCAAGGTGGCGCATCTATCCACGGTCCGGATAGATGCGCCAAGGCGAAGTTGGCAAACCCTAATTCTTGGTGTTTACCAAGTTTTTTGCTATGTAGTTTTTGAACAATCTGTTTCTCTCTTCCAGCCACCCCCCCAACAAGAATCTGGCCTACTAGACGGTATGCTGTGGCGGATACATCCGCTCGACGTCAAAGGTAATTTACAACAGGCCTATACGCAGTGGTGACCACTTTCCACCAGGTGGCCCGCTTGCCTGTTTGCTTACCGTATAGCATAAAAAAAAGGCCTGTCACGTGTCAATGGGGGCTAACGCGAGTTGGAAATGCCACTAGATGGCGACACTCGCAAGTGTCAATCAATAGTGTGATACTTGATCGCTAGATGGCGCTGCCGGTCAGTTATGAAATATAAATAAATAAATGTGCTTGGACAATTCACACAGCGCCATCTAGCGAAAAAGTAAGCGAAGCTTGTGTGATGGGTGCCAGAAAACTGATAAACTGCTTATATTTTTTTAAATACATACTTATTATACATAGAACACCCCGACCCGTAACAGAAATTAAAATTCATCATTTCCATTTCTGCCCGGCCGGGAATCGCGCCCGTGACTTCTTGCGTGGCAGACCGGCTGTTGACCACTGACCACTCAGGTCGCCAATGCGTGATCAAGTACAATAGTGATAGCGGTACAAGACATCCTGGTGGTGATGATGATGATGATGATGATGTTATTCCAGACGAAGATGCCGACGCAGCGACCAGCGCGGACGGCGCGCACAGTGTCAAAGATGACGACTGCATACCTGTCAATGTGAGTATTTTTTTTATACCACTAAGGTGGCAAACAAGCTTACGGCCCGCCTGACGGTAAGCAGTCGCCGCAGCCTATGGACGTTTGCAATACCAGGGGCATCACCCACGCGTTGCTGACCCCGTAAAAACCTTTTCACCCCTTCCTAGAAGAACTCCATGTTGTACTCGCTAGGTAAAACCTCTCCAGGTAGTTCATTCCACAACCTTAGTGTGCGTGGGAGAAAGAGTATTTGCTATAAGTACAATACAAGTGAAAAAAGGCCCGCGTCCGACAATGTCGTGACTGACAATGCCAGGTAGAGCCGGAACGCGACTGACAATGCCAGGCAGAGCCAGAACGCGACTAACAATGCCAGATAGAGCCAGTCCGCGTCGTGACAATGCCAGGCAGAGCTGAAACGCGACTGACAATGCCAGGTAGAGGCGGAACGCTACTGACCATGCCAGGCAGAGCCAGTCCGCGACGTGACAATGCCAGGCAGAGCCGGAACGCTACTGACAATGCCAGGCAGAGCCGGAACGCGACTGACAATGCCAGGCAGGGCAGGAACGTGACCGACAATGCCATGCAGAGCTGGCTCGTAACTGACAATGCCATGCAGAGCTGGGTCGTGACTGACAATGCCAGGCAGAGCCGGAACGCGACTGACAGTGCTAGGCAGAGCCGGAACGTGACTGACAATGCCATGCAGAGCTGGGTCGTGACTGACAATGCCATGCAGAGTCAAAATTCAGAAACAAAACCATAAACGTTTTGACACAAGTTTTATATGTTTACAATATTAGGGGCCTGTTTCACCACCTACTGATAAGATACCGTCCATTTCCATTACAAGTCACCTACGTTGAAAGTTTGAAAAAATTGTTAATTATTATTATTCATTAATTTTAAAACGTAGCTTACTGTTAAACCACGTTAAACATACGGGTTACTGCGTTACAAGATTGTCTTAGTGCAGGGCCCACAGTTAGTTTAAGTAGGTATACTTACCATACTTAGCACCAACCCCTTACACTCGTGGGTGTCGTACAAGGCGACTAATGTTTTCGAGGCAAAATATCTAGAGTCTCCGCAGGCTGGAAAATGGGCAGCAGCGTTTTCCATTGTTATATTTATAACTCTGCGATCTCCAACCCGCCTGCCAAGCGTGGAGATCATGGCCATAACCTCCCCTTTCGTGGGAGAGGCCCTAAGTTCTGCAGTGGACTGTTACGGGCTGTGATGATAATGATGATTCTTACGTATGTACCCTATTAAAGTAAATAAATTCATTCTTATTTATTCTATTTCAGATGTCAAACGGCCGACTATCCAGCACGAACGACAGTGACGACACGATGCCCAACCCCCTAGAGCCCCAAGTCCAGATAATCCCCCAATCCTCCCCCACGCCACCCCCGCACAAAACCCACCCCCTGAACCCCCTCATAAACCCCCATTTGCCCCTCATAACCAACCCTTTACAGGCAATAGAGCAAGCTAGGCTGCAACAGAACTTCTTTCAGAAACTTAACGAGCTGTCCAATACTCCGTTGAATCTGAGCCATTTGGATGTAGAACAGAATAAGAATGGCCACGAAAAATTTGAGGAGAGGAAAGATGATGAGATCAGAAATGATTGTGGGACGGCCACGGAGGAAGAGAGGTTATATTTTTCAGCGAAAAGACAGCATGCCATATGGGAACACGAAGCGAAGATGAAGATATTAAACATGGAACTCAGACAAAAAGAGGAGATATTTTCGCTGCAAAAACAGCTGTTTCTTATAGAGTTGCGACTGAAAATGGACTTCCTCGAGAAAGCTAGCGGCAAATAGTGAAAGCTTCCACTCGAGAATCGGTCCAATATGTGGTTGTCAAACTGACAGGCGCTGTCACGTTGACAGTTGAAGCGTCAAGTGTCAGTTGGCGGGAGTCCAGTGATGTCACGCGACAGTGATTTTTTCAGCGTAAGTTAAGCCAAGTTTTTTGTAAGTGAGCAATAATTTTTTTATCTAGTTTTAAAGTGCCATTGTATTTTTATTGTTATTAAATAGTAGACGCCGTTTGGTTAGCAGCAGGGTTTTGTGCTGACTTCCTGTTCTCGAGAAGGTTTTTGAACGAAATGGTATTAATTGCCAACGAACGGAATGGTACGGGCTTTTTGGTACAATTATCGATATTTTTTTTTCACTGTACCAAAAGGTGTAATTTAGAAAATGTGATCAAAATCCTTATTTTTGTAATCGTTATTTTTGCATAGCTTATTATTTTTTATTTCTTTTTTTTTATTAGGTTAGTGTCATTTAACATGCTTATGTTTTATTTAATCAAGACGCGCGATTATTTTTTTAGTATTATGTTTAAACAGTTATTAAAAAAGCACTTAATTTTTTTTCGATAATCAGGCAGCTAACGCATAATTGTTATTATAAATAAAATAGGTAGAATTAAAAGAAAACTGCCAAAATGTAAGAATTTCGAAAGTAAAAAAATGTTTTTTTTCTTACTTAGTACTTAGAAGGCCCTGTAAGGGTCATAGTGAAGTTTTGAGGTCGAAGTACTTTTGACAGCTAGGGTTGAAATTGCAAAAAAAACTAGTCTATTTACACGATATTGTAACTTGGTGAAGTAGCTAAAAATGTTGGATACCACTTAGAAATTTAAAACGAAATGCAGACGTTTTATTGGTGTGACAGAAATGATATTTTATTTAAATATTTTTTTAAGATTTTAAATAAATATTTAGCTGATAGGCGTTTGGTTTATGTATCAGAGGATATATCTACACATGACGCACAAGTTTGTGGTTGCTATATTTATATACTTCACGAAAGTTGCAATTTTTAAGTCAATACAGTGCCAATATGAACCGTTGTTGGTTATATAGTTGATACATATATAAGACAAGCGTACTTTTATATAGAAATAAAATAAACGAAAAAAATTATTAAATACGTAAAGATTTCGTAGATATTTAAAACGTAAAGTATAAATAAAATGGACAAGCAGTATATGATATTATATTACGACTTAATAATATTGTTAGGTATTAATAATTGTAATTTAGAAAGCAAAATAATAATTAAAAATACAGTACAAAAGTAATTAAAAAATTACCTCATGATTGAAACAGTGTATTGTACATAATTATATTAAAATATATGTAGATACGATAGATTTAGAAAAGATTTTATTGTATTAAAAGAAAAACATTTTTACAGTATCAAGACATGATAAAAAGCAACTTTTTTTTTCCAGGTTTAGTTAAAATTATTATTTCCGCTGACTTTAAAAATGTTATTTTGAAACGTGAGTAGATTTTAAGTAACTGGAAAACTCTAGAATATTTGGCGGCAATAACTATAAAAAAAACTATATAGGAAATAAAAAAATGGCAACATTTTGTGATGTTCAACTTAAGATCTCAAGTCAGGTTTAAAAAATTAAGTTTTACCTCTGATGCCCTTCAGTGTTATTTTACGAAAAGATTTTAATAAATGTATGTAATACGAGTATTGTATAAAATATAATTATTATTTTAAATTGAAAAATTCGATAAATTTTTAAGTTGATCCGATAAATTTGGATATTATTGATATTAAATAAAGAATTTATTTTCTGTTCAATTGCAGTTTTTTTTGTGGATAAATAATTTTTATATCAACGCAAAACGGTGTTAGGGCTAACGCTCATCAGTCAGCACGGTATCGCGTTTATGTCCTATGTGCTGTCGCGTGCTATAGCACGCTTCTGCGTACGATCACCGTGCTCGCGTGCGGTCGCGTTTGCACGGAATCACATTTTTTCATGCTCTTTCCTTTTCTATTGCTCTGGTTCCTCATTTCCTAAAGCGAGAAAGATAGCGAGAATGCTATCGACCGCAAATGGGCAGCAGCGTTTTCCATTTTTATATTTATAAAACACTGCGATCTCAAACCCGCTTGCCAAGCGTGGAGATTATGGCAACACTTTCACTACATATTATCAGGATTGTTACCACGGTTAGTATTGTGTTTACCTCGATATTCCGACGCAGTTGCATGCGTCATGGTCACGAGTAGACTAATGTGTGTAGTGAAAGTGTTGTGAATAACCACGAAAGTCCTACAACCTATATTATGGCAACAACCTCTCCACTCCCACCGTGGGCTAGGTACTCATTCCCATTACGTGGACCCTCTAGTGGTGTCCACGCGAAGATTCGAAAGAACGTTTCTCGCTCGTACGATTCGGACGTGGAATGAGCTCCCAGCCACAGTGTTTCCTTTAGATCCTTTAAGAGGTATATTAGAGGTCTTCTTAGTGGCGGGCAACGCATTGCTAGCGCCCCTCGTGTTGTTGATGTCCATAGGCGGTGGTGACCACTTTCCGTCAGGTGGCCCGCATGCCTGTTTCATCTGCCGTATTACATAAAAAAACTCATGGGTGATGCCCTTAGTCCGACAGTGGACTGTTATGGGCTGTGATGGTGGTGGTGGTGGTATCGAACGTTGCAGCATTCCATCCTCTCCCTGTTGGCAGTGTTAGAGATCGCATTTGGTCGTATTATCAAACGCACCGTCGATACTGTAGCGCGTGATAACACTCGCTATCTTTCTCTCTGTAGGATATGATGAATAGAAAATGATAAGAGCATGGAAAAATGCGAGGGTCAACCCTAAGTACGAGTAGAGTTTCTTCGATTTAACTTTACTATCGCGTTTGCGTTTACGTCGAAATTTGTATGAAGATAAAGCTTCATTTACGTACCACTAGATGGCGCTATACATTTTTTCCAGCCCTTAGGTGCACCGATTTGAATACAGTCCAATAAGGGCTGTTGTTAGCTAGAATGGATTGGTCATTTTACAGTAGTTGTTTCTATTGGTAGCACGACAGTATTTTGACACCAGACCTTACGGCTTACTAGCGCCATCTGAAATTGTGAAACCCCCATTAAAAGGTAGTGTATTCGAGACCAGTAGGCTAATTACGTTACTCTGTTGCCAACAATTCTCAGATTTCAATGATTGAAACGTTACTTTTGGGATCACGTATGATCTATTTAATAATTTTAGTTTATTGAAATGGAACTTTGTTAGCAATTGAACCCATGAAATCGATGGTACGGAATCGTAAAAGTAACAATTTTAATCATTGAATTCAAAGATTTGTTGGCAACAGGGTTACGTGAGCCTACAGATGTTTTAAGAGTTCCAATAAAATCTCCAGATTTTTTAGTACAACCAAATCGCCTACCTGTAACTACCGCTTATAAATCTAAGATTTATTTATTCATATAGGTTTTGATATGTTTCTTGGAACAGAGCAGAACAGTATGTGCGTTATCACTGTGAGGACTAAGATGCCTCAATGCCTATTTTTTTGCTGGCTACCTTATCCTTCAAACTTATGTAGCAATTTAAAATAAATAAATAATCGTAATCGTAATAATTATTTAATAATAATAAATAATTTAACTATAGTTCGTGCCAAATGGATGGGCAATAGCGGACATTTATCTCTCGGTTAGAACTAATTTGTAAGCGGTCAAAGCAATAGCTGTAAACAGTCGTATTCGTTACAATTTAACAAAATAGGAAAGTTAATAACAATTTCCATGTATTTTTCAATTCGTTTCGTTGACCGAGAGATCACGGTCAGTCCTTTTGGCACGAACTATAGTGGAAAAAGAAACATACTGTCAATTCTAATGAGCAGTTTTTCAAGAGGTATTTATAGCATTCCTACGCACTCACTAGATGGCGCAGTCGACAGTTTTGGTAATAATTGTATGCAAAAGCGGGATTATAAACATAATAAAAAAAAAACAGAATTTTTATTTATCAAGTTTAAGGCCTGGTTATGTAATTGTGGAAAATCGGCCTATTTTTTTGAGTAAACCTATACAGAATGGAACAGTATAATTATATCATCATCATCACAGCCCGCAACAGTCCACTGCAGGACTTAGGGCCTCTCCCACGAAAGGCAAGGTTATTGCCATAATCTCCACGCTAGGCAGGCGGGTTGGTGATCGCAGTGTTTAAATATAACAATGGAAAATGCAGCTGCCTATTTTCCAGACTACGGAGACTCTTGATCTTTTGCCTCGAAAACATTAGTCGCCTTGTACGACACCCATGAGTGTAAGGGGTTGGTGCTATTCTACTCTGCCGGACACCACACGGCCAATAATTATATGAAATAGAGAAAATCCAAAAACAATGGTGCGATGCCGGGGCTGGTCGCTAGAGGATAAATAAAACTAAAAATGTATCTAATTATAAACATTTATTTAAATGAGTATTCATTATTTCATTCACAAACCAAATTGGCAAACACACAATTAAATAGATTCAATGAAAAATGTGATCATGGCATAATATTTAAACTCTTCACAATATTTTGGTCCCGATTTACACTTATACAAAATAATAATCTTAGTAAAACAAAATATACAATATATTACTATTTCACTATTATTATGTTATTTACATTAAACTACTTACAATAGGCATGATGACTGAATTTTTTAACTTAACTTTATGGAGGTTTTTTAACATAGCATAGCCAAATGACTTTCGAACACCTTTTTTTAAAAATTGTTATAAAAATTACGGCTACAACATATTTTACTAAACAAATATCTTGTTCATAAGGTATGATATATTCAGTACCAGTCATCATCCATTTTCAGATTTTAGTTATCAATCAATGATTCTTACGGATCTTGATAGCGAGTTTTTTCAAGTAGAGTTACCTACGCTTACGTTATAGATAGATCGACCAGTCTACTTACGTAACTCTGTTGCCAACAATTGCTCTGATTTCAATGATTGAAATTGTTACTTTTGCTATTACGTATGATCGATTTAATAGTTCATTACAATAAAACTTTGCTAACAAAGGTTCATTGTAATAAATTGAAGCTATGAAATCGATGAAACGGAATCGCAAGAGTGACAATTTCAATCATTTAAATCAGAGGATTGTTGGCAACTAAGTTACGTAAGTAGCGTACTGGTATATCGCCCGCGGTGAGGTGGGCGGGACGGGGGACGGCAGTGAGCTCGTTTTTTTGAAAAGGTATATTTAGTCTAAGCTAGGCCATGAAAATCGTGTCGAATCAACGCCATCTATTTGTGGTTTTTTGAGCCACTTATTTTTCTACAGCTGTCTGAAAATCTCCCATTGAAATGCAACTTAAAACGAAATAATCGTGCTACTTCGTACATACGTGTACAAAAATATAAAGTTTCTATACTATAAGGGTTTTGTCAAGGAGCTCTGGGTGTGAGTTTCTTTATTTATTTATTATTACAAGCATTATCATGTTCTTGTTTTCTATACACGCAAAGTACAGATTTCGGTGCATTATTTACCAGTCTCAGGGATAGTGGACGGTGTACAAAGCAAATATTGATAGAAAACCGCAAATCGATGTACAGGATAGCCACAACTGTGAACACAGGTTTACTAAGCCGTCTCCTACCTGGAGGAGCCCATACTTGGCATGTTTTGAAAATATTTCTTAAATTTTTAGAAAACAGGTGGCTGAATGGTATTGGTGTAGTATATTTTTAGAACCGGCTCGTGAAGCCCTTTCATTTGATAACAAACACGATACTTCTAAAAAATAATTTCAAATCTTATACAAACAAATTGGTGATGTCACTATGGGAATATTTTTAAGAACTACCACTCAAAATGATTGTTTTAACCTAAAGAACCAAACGGCTATCCTGTACATTGATTTGCGGTTTTTTTATCGTAGCCTGACCACTAAGTTCTTTCAGACAGAGGGCGGTCGTTGTCTTCTACGTTACATAGATATACCTTATTTTACCTGATATATTTGGTGATGATTGGATAAGGTAGCCGCCAATGTTGGCAAGCGAAGATGGAGAAGGTGGAAAAGGGTAATTATAATAAGACCACGCTAAGTCCGAATCACTTATTAAAAACAAAAGGTAGGAGAGTGATAATTTTCAGCATGATTAATAATTTTGTGAAACTAAAAGTACAAGTTGAAGCCAAATATCTGAGTGTTTACAAGAAGGACTGACAAGGACAGATTATCCCCAGATTATTGCCATATCCACATTTTATCATTTCTACTACTGTCAGTCGATTCGGACTAAGCGTGATCCTATTATACCCACCTGGCCGGGTGTTGTGACCAAGGGACCGACAGTTGATCGTTAGGAAGTTGTACATATGCCGCGGAAGTTGGCATATTTCGCTAGCGCGATGTAGGACGGTCAGCGCCATCTATGTGTAGATGCTTGCCAACCTTGTGTTCGTTTACTCGTAATGTGAGTATTGTTGAGTTTCCCTATTGGAGCGATAGATGTCGCTACACTAACACAGCAGGCAGTCAGACCGTGTCGGTCAACCAGAATAAATGGGAGGCTTTCAGACAGCTACTTTTAAAAGTAAAAGGTGTAGTTCGGCGTGCCTCACTAGATGGCGCTGCTTAGACAGGATTCTTAAGTATTAAATTGGCAACCGAAGTCACTCGTGTTTCGTGAAAAGATACTTAGTTTTAGAACCTTTTCTGCGAAAAAAGCGCAAAATGTTTAGATATTTATACATCTAACGGTCGCATTTTGATTTATTTTCGATAATCGTGTCTAATCAACGCCATCTATTACAATGATTAGAACTATTTTTTTGATGGGCTCTCGAAACATCTTCTATTCGAACACAGAAGGAGGATGCAGAACGCCTGATCGCATGACCGCTGTGTCTGAAAGATCCCTTAGCTGCAAAGAGATTTTTCACCTCTTCAGCATGAAAAGGGTGCTTTCGATGCGTAACAACTCTTACCAAAATATCTTTGCTGCGTGTATTAAATTATAGTTTGTGAATTTAGGTGAACGCACACTTATCCGAGTGGAACGCACCGAGCGAATCGAAGTCAACAAGCCTCGCACAACTTTGCGCGCCGAAAGGATCGACCGCGTCGAAATAATCATTCAAATTTTCTTTGCACCTGTCGCACTGTAATTACATGTCAAAATGGAAAGAACAAGTACTCTCGCGCGCAACTCATCATCATCATCACAGCCCATAACAGTCCACTGCAGGATATAGGGCCCCTCCCACGAATTGGGAGGTTATTGCCATATCCTCCACGCTTGGCAGGCGGGTTGGAGATCGTAGTGTTGTAAATATAACAATGGAAAACGCTGCTGCCCATTTTCCAGCCTACAGAGACCCTAGATCTTTTGCCTCGAAAACGTTAGTTGCCTTGTACGACACCCACGAGTGTAAGGGGTTGGTGCTATTCTACTCTGCCGGACACTCACGCGCAACTATCAGTGTCAAAATGCGAGCGCATCGGTTTATTCGGTCGCATCGCCCGCGCCGACTCTGATGTCACCCGAATTCGTTTAAGATTTCTTGGGTTCTTCAAAATTCGGAAGTTTCGGCGCGGACAGTAGTCTAATTACGTAACTCAGTTGCCAACTATTCTCTGACTTCAATGATTGAAATTGTTACTTTTGCGATTACGTTATGACCGATTTAATAGTTTCAGTTAATTGAAATGGAAGTTTGTTAGCAACTGAACCCATGAAATCGATGATACGGAATCGCAAAAGTGACAATTTCAATCATTGAAATCAGTGAATTGGTGGCAACAGCGTTACGTAATTCGCCTACAGGAGTGCGAAGTTTCATAGAATTTCATACAAAGAATTCTAAAGTTCGTTTCGTTCTGTTCGGTGGACACGGATGAATGTGCGTTCACCTTTAAAGTCAGCACTCGCAGCAAAAAATAACGTTGCTCTCTCTTGTTGGACAAATAAGTTTTGCCTACCATAACCATAATCTATTTTTCAACTACATTTCTTAATCCTCTGGCAGTGCTTCAACCTACAAATCTCACCGTCCACTGTTGGCCTTGAACAATCTCCACAAATTCCTTCACTTACACAAATTTCTTCTCTTCTACAAATTTCTTTCACTTCCACAAATTTCTTTTCTTACACAAATTTCTTCTCTTTCACAAATTGCTTCTCCACAAATTTAATCTCCATCCTTTCAATGATGACCCATCTTCATCGGCTGATCCTCAGGCACAGCCCCCAACATCGGAATCTGCGGGCAATGCATGCCATCCCTGGCATGCATCTTGGCGTGGTGTCTCATGGAAGCCGCTTTCCTGAAGGCCAGACCGCAGCCACAGGTGTACGGTCTCTCTCCGGTGTGGCAGCGGATGTGGGAGATCAGGTCGTGTCGTTGAACGAATGCCTTCTCACAGTATGAGCATTGGAACGGTTTCTCGCCTGCGGAGTGGGGTTTGAGAGATTAGTATAAATATAGTACTAAATAAAACTATACTAACTAACTATAGTACTAAGTAAAATATAGTACTAAATAGTACTAGTTTTTTCTTTTTTTATACTATCCAGGCATTTGACCACTATCTCACCTGGTGGTAAGTGACGATGCGCAAAAACGGTACAATCATAATCATCATCATCATCATATCAGCCGAAAGACGCCCACTGCTGGGCATAGGCCTCCCCCAGATATCTCCACGGCGGCCGGTCCTGTGGCTTCCACATCCAGCTGGCACCTGCGATCTTTACCAGGTCGTCGGTCCACCTTGTGGGAGGCCTACCCACGCTGCGTCTTCCGGTACGTGGTCATCGGTACAATAGTCAAGTGGATTCGCTTCAATCTGATCACGAACAAACCATAAGGTTACCGCTTACCATCAGGTGGGCTGTCTGCTTGTTTGAAACTGAGTAGAATAAAAAATTTAAATAAGGAATTCCTTATGGTTTATTTGACATCTGTTGAGCGTTGACCGAGAACATCGGTGGCCTAGTGGTTAGGGGACCGACTCGTAAGCGAGATGTAAGGGGGTTCGAACCTCAGTAGCGCCATGTACCAATGACTCTTCTAAGTTATGTACATTAGTTGAACACTGACCGACGCTCTTGCGATGAGGGAAAACATCGCGATGTAACTGAATGTAGGTCGGTAGGTCAGGTAATTACAGTGGAGCGACTGCCATCTGACCTCCATGACCCTGCTACCAGGGGAACCTGACAAGATAAGATCATGGTTCATTCAGTCGCCTGAACGTGCAGGTTTCATCTTGATGTTTTCCCTCACCGTAAAAGCATCTCTTAGCAATCAACTAATGAACAAAACTCAGAAACGAGTCATTGGTACAGCCACAGTGGGATTCGAACCCGGTACCTGTCGCCTACCAGTCGGATACCTTAACCACTCGCCCACCGACGCTGTTTTTTTATTATACACCACAAGAAAAGAAACCTCAAGAAACAAGTACGCACCAGTATGTGTTCTCCGATGGTTTTTCAACGTGCCAGATGCAGCGAACCTCATCGGGCAAAGATCACAAGCGTAGGGCCTCTCACCCGTATGAGTTCTCCGATGCTTCACCAGAGAGCTGCTAGTCGTGAAGCCGCTGCCACAGTCGTCACAAATGAAGGGGTGGGCACCGCTGTGTTTCCTTGTATGAGCTACTAATTCACCTTTGGAGACGAACCTGGAAAACGTATTTGTTGCATTAATTTGGTTATTTACTTATTTTTACTGGCTTGAGCGCTCTTGGAGAGAACAAGACTAGCTTCACTCTGAAATTAGCTAATACTGAGTGTCACATCATAGGATGTGCTAAATCTCCTATGTTGATTATAAAAAAAAAAAAAAAAAAAATATTTTATACGGCAGACAAACAGGCAAGCGGGCCACCTGATGGAAAGTGGTCACCCCCGCCTATAGACATTAGCAACACCAGAGTTATCAATGTCCCATGTCATAGACCAAAGGAAACACTGTGGCTGGGAGCTCATTCCACATCCACCTGTATTGGTTGTAGTAGATTTTGGGTTGCTAATAATGTAGAAATACAAGGCCTTCAAGGCTAGAGTGAATAGGCTGTTTCTAGACAGGCATGCTCCATCTTCGGCCACATCGTCACTTACCACCAGGTGAGATGGCGGTCAAATGCCTGGGTAGTATAATATAAAAAAACTGCAAGTCCCACAGAACACATTAAAGTAGGGTCTGTCTAGTGTGTGGAATCCAGTGTTAAACATATACATAGTTCGACTTCAATTTCACGTAAATATATAGTGAGTATTGTGTGTTGTGAGAATCAAGTGATTAACAATGGTAGTGGTTTGAGAAGTCAAGTGAGGGTAGAGGGTAACCCAATTTAATTTTAGTGACAATTTATGTGTAGATATACAGTGTCCTGTTTATGAACATCAGCATCGTCTTAGTGCTTATCCCGGCCTCTGCCAGGGCCCGCTTTCCTACTCATTCTCCACTTCGCCCGGTCTTCGGCATCCTTGCGTCGTAAACCGTGTCCTGTTTATGGACATAGTGGGATAGTGGGATACATATGGTACTGATTTTGTAGTATCTTATGTAACATTTTTTATTTCCATTTTAATCTCAAATCACTTAACAATCTAAGTGTCTTAGGAAAACTATTATTATCTCAGGATTAAAAATACTCTATAACCTTACCCATAAGTGAAGCTTCATGTTAGTGAAATAATGTTCGAATAGTTTTGGAGATACCATCCAAACATATACAAACCTTTCCTCTCAATAATATAAGTATAGATTAGTGAATAAAATAAATATAAAAAGATTGGTGAATAAAGTTATACGTTTAATTAGGTGTTCATAGTTATAAATATAAATCTTGACACACCTCTTTAACTTTTTCTTATATTTATAATTGACTTGTAATCTGTTGCAGAAAGTATTTATTTATTTATTTAACAATTTATTGTGCACAATAACAGGTATAACAATCTAACACTGAAACTTAATTCTAAAAACTTTTTAGATTTTTATTATAGAAAAAAATGTACACTAAGAGATTCATCCTACCATTGTTGATATTATTACAACTTGTCAAATATATTTGTAGTTATTGCCAAATAAAAGCTATGTCTATGTCTATGTCTATTCAACGTACCGTCTTTCACACTCCTCACATTTAAACGGCTTCAATCCTTGATGCCTCCACATGTGTTGCGTTAAATTCGTCTTTTGGCTGAAACCTTTACCACATATAGAACACAAGAACGGTTTTTCACCTGTATGAGTCCTCATATGATCGTTCAACGTTGACAACATGTAAAAAGATTTGTTGCATAAATGACAAATGTGTTTCTTCTCCATTTTATGACTTTCTTTATGAGTATCCAAAGATTCCTGGGTGGAAAAATTCGTCGAACACACCTCACACGTATAGCCTTTCTGTGCTGTGTGAACGGATAATATATGATTGTCTAAATGGGCACGATGTTGAAATTCACGTTTGCAAGTGTCACAAGTGTATTTTACGTTAGCTTTCAAATCATGATGATTCATGTGAGTGGTGTACGAGGACTTTCTACTAAACTTCCTCATACACTTGTTACATTTATATACACCTTTGTCGTTGTCGTCGTTTTTATGTGTCCGTCTATGTAACCTACAGGCTTTAACACTCTTGAACTCTTCCCCACATTCTGGGCATAATATTTGACGTTTTATTGTGATGTTTCGACTACCGTTTGAATGTTTTTTCAATATTTTAATTTTCATTGATTTTGTAAAACCATTTTCATTTGCATTACACTTCTTTTCTTGCAAATGGTCTTTGTATTCTTTTTCTGTGTTACAAACCACTCCACAGCTGATACAGGAGTACATTTTCAGTTCATCTAGGAACGAGTTCTCTTGTTTCAATGCTATAAGTGGAGTATCAAAGTCATCGGACTCACCAAAATCAATTGGTGCATCCAAACTGTCTCCTGAATCGGAATTTTGATTGTCAGTCTCCGATTTCACTGGCATTTCGATATCTGGCTTTATATCCAATAGGTCACTAAATTTATTATCAAAACAATCTGGAGTCATGTTAGCTGCGTCTTCTTTCTCATTTTTAACACTTTTGCAAGATGAAGAGGCGAATAAATCGAAAATGGCAGGCTTATTCGGCTTTTCCGATTTTGTTGAGCGTTTTTTACTTACATTTTTACTAGTTTTCACCTTTCTAACTGGAGGCTCGGCTTTTAACTCGGGTTTGTTGCAGACACTAACATCGAAATGTACAAAGTTGTCATTTTTCATATGTGCCTCTAAAATAGTCTCAGATTCCACGCATCGCCGTTTAAACTCATCGGCTTTCAACAACACTATCTCACATTCATTACAGAGTTGCGTCGGGACTTTTTCACTAGTTTTAATGTCTAAATTAACTATAAATATGAGGGCTTCTAACAATGTCCGATGTTCGCCCTCCATTTTCGATGTAAGCGAGCGCATATTCGTTGATTTACACAAACACGTACGGCAAAATTGTTCCGGGCTTATTTTTATGTCACTTTCCATTGTTTCTTTTACTAGAAATTGTGTATTTTTACAAAATGCAATCGATAAGTTTTTTTAGGAAAACAACACAAGTCGCCCAAGCAAGCTGCTACCACAGACTTAAAAAGTGTAACAAACGTCATCTATCAATGAATGACGTCTCGTACAAAGCATTTATATCACTGTAAAACATGAGTGAAACGAAACGCAACTTCACTTTAAATAGTTTTGCTATTTCCCAATAGGTGGCTGTGTTGAGTTAAAAAACGCATTTGAACTACAGGCTTGATTTGTACAGTGCGCTGCAGAGTGAATGGCGTATAGGAAATAGTGTAACGTATCGAAAACTGCAACGCTAAAGGAAACTAAGGGAGCGTTAACAAATGTAACGTTACGTCGTCGCAGTTACGCAGCCAAATAAAAAACCAAAAAAAGTCGTGTATCGGGATTAGATAAGTATTTTAGGTAAGTACTTTGGTAGGTACTCAAATATCTATCTGTTAAGCATTGACGGCAAAACTACTGCACCGATTTTGATGAAATTCGGTATAGAGATTAGAGATGCCACGAATATTCGATCACATTTTTCAATATTTATTTTTTTATATTATTCGGCCGAATATTGCGTTGAAGTCAAATACACGGATCAAGTCAGATACATGGGATCTGTACTTAGCTCAACCGGGGACATCGATAGCGACGTCAAGGCCCGAGTATCCGCGGCTTGGGCAAAATGGCGGGAGAAAACGGGAAAAAAACTCATGGTAGAGGCACTATTTTCGATAGCATACATCGAGACATTTAAATATGTGTGAACGACATCGCAATACACAGTTTACGTTGTGACAGAAAAGTGCGAATACAACAAACGATCACAGCCCGTAATGACTCATGAGGCTCTTCACCCACACACACACACCTATGCTTATGCGTCATTTGTATGAGGCTATCAGCGTTGCCAGATCGTACCTTTTGGTACGATTTACATACTATTTGGCTGACTCTCGTACCTTTGGCGTACTTTGCTCCACATCGTACTATTTAGTACGTTTTTGCAAAATGCTAAATTTAGCTGAGGGGCGTGGTCACTTTGCCTTTCCTGTCCGCAAAATACCGCAAAATAATGAAAGGTTGATTTTGACGTGTTTTTGCTCACTGGCACCACCGGCGAGTAAATAAGGTCTTGTTGTCTTGTCAAAATAACGCCGTACTACAACGCCCCCGCCCCCCGCCCCCAAGTCCGATAATATAGAAGAGAAAGTAAACCGTACCTTTTTAGCCATTTTCGTACTATTTTAGGAGCCCGGACGTAGTTTTTTGGAAACTACTGCCGGTAACACTGGAGACTATACAAGACTGTCGGCATTCAGCAGTGATACAGCATAGTTATTAGTGATAAATAAAGTAAGTTAAGAATTGATATCGATAATACACTTCGGTTATTAATAGTAAGGTAACATTATTGGTTAAACCAGTGCATTTGCGTTAGTTTGTGTAGAAATAAGTAGGGTTCGGTGATAATAAACATTTAGTTGTTTGTGTTGTGTGCAAGGATCAGACCGTTATTTTGCTAATAAATGTTCTTAAATTGATTATTGGCATCGAGTTAATAATATTGTTTGACTACACCATGGGATCAGCTGCAATACAGCACCTGCCAGATGAAATGCTTCGGGAGTTGTTAAAATACGTTAATGGGAAAGACGTCACGAACTTCAGCAAAGTTTCCCTTCGCTGGCAGAGCGTTGTGGACGATCTCGGGGAGGAGTTCTGGAGGAGAGTGTGCCGCCGAGAATACCCGGATATTTACGAAGATAGCCAGCGAAAATCGGGTCTTTCTTGGAGAGACCTGTATCAATCTTTTTTGCTATGGGAAAGAGTGTCAGAAGCAGAAATGCGCGTCACCCCGTATCTTTACGATAAAATAAATTTGTCTTTGCTGAATTTTCTTAAAAATGGTGTGATATCGTTCCCTCTAAAGTGGAGTAGCTTAAGCAACTCCCACACTGTTGTCTATTTCGACACGAAATCGCATCGAGAGATAGAAAGGAAATACTATGAATTTAAATTCGCGAATTACATTGAAAGTGATGATGTTATAGCTTTCGAAATAGCCGAAAGGTTGATGAGGAACAAAAAAGTGCGAATCATACCCAAAGCGAACGAGGATATGTCGATCGATTTAGAATCTATTCGCATCACTAGTCGTTTGCGATCATGGTTCCTGGTAGGCGACGAAATTTTTTACCACAAATTAGGTTCAGACAACCACGATTTGAAATTTTGTAAGATGAAAATCATAATCAAAGGCAAAGAAGTAAGTTACGAGGACAGCGAACTGGCTGATAGTAATCTTGATCAGATATTGTCTGTTAAGTATGTCGATGGGAAAATACGTGTGCTGAGATTATATGGGCAAGACATGTATGTAGCAACGATTGAAGATAAGCAGATGAAATCAATTTTCTCAACTCAAACGAATCATTCCCGCGACTCTTATGGGGAAGCGCACACAATGATGGAAGAGCTGAAGAGATTCGGTTTTAGTTCGAGCATACCCCGTGTGTTTTGGCGGATGCATAGCCTGGAAAGCCACTGTAACTATAAGCTGATATCCACGCCGCTCCTGTTTGGGTCACATTTGATAGCAGCCGTCTTATATAATGACACGAAAGTTGGCATCAACGTCTACCTCAACATGAACAGTGTGCAAGATAATCCAAAGACAAACCCTGATTTTACCATAGATTTCGATAATTTGGAATATATAAAACAGAGACTTAGGATAAAGGCATTCCTGGACCGAATTAGAGTGAATCAGATCGAATTGATTGAGACTATCCGTGGGCACATAATAGTAGCGACCTCTAACAGAATACTGTACATAATTGAGCTTTCTCATAACGATTGTGTGGCAGAGATTGAGAGAGATTAAAAGGCAGGAGAACACCGTGAAAATGAGAAATACGATAAGTAGTAGATAATCTATTTATTAAAACTTCATGTACTAAAATACATTGGCGGACTTAAAGATAAAGTAGACATTTTTACCAGCCGCACATTAAAAATTGCGATTGAAATAGGTATATTTTCACTGCCTAGTGCAGGAAAGAAGACATTATGGGGGAGGGTAATATTATATATTAATACTACTACACAACCGAAACATTAATAGATATTAATAGATCTATAAAGGAGAAGAAATAGTTGTTAAATTAAACAACGGCTAAAGTATATTTATTATTGTATTATTGATCTTATAATCTTATCTATAAATTTGTGGAAAATAAAACATATATTTTTTCTTTATTCTTTATTGTACACAAATATGACATAATTATACAGTACAGTAACAGAGATGTACAAAGGCGAGCTTAACTAAAAGTGTACACTTTTAGTACCTGCATTTAACTACTCCTTTATCCTACTTTATTTCTTACTAGTAAAGAAGAAAAGCGGACCCTGGCAGTGACCTGTAGCCGTATTCACAATGGTTCGATTCGGATTCGGATTCGAAATTTTTTTCGAATGACCTTGAAAATGACAGTTCAATTCGAAAGTTGTCTATTATTCGGAAATTTACACGAATGCTATTTAGCTCGCGGGAAGTTTTTGTGAATTGTGGATTATAACGCTTTTCTTGGAAAATGCAGTTTGTACTGGCGCTATAACACCGGAATAGGATAAAGGCGAAGCAGAGAGCCGATACAATGCACCTAAATCGGCAAAAAAGGGATTTGTCCAACCCATTTAACATGCACAACTTTAGTAGGGTTTATCGCTTCTCTGCGGAGACTGCGATCCGCATTATAGAAGATATAAAGCCCTATTATCCTAGGACCTCATATGCTGGTGCGATTCTGGTGGAATTGAAAGTAAGTATGACTAAAATTGTGCTAAACGCTGAAAAATAACCTAAAATTTTTTACAATAACAATACAAAACCATTGAAAATATCTGTATTAATTTCAGTGTCTATGTGCGCATAAACCCACCAGACGAAATGGAACAGTGAGGATAGTGATTCATTTTCATCTGCCACTAAATTTGAAGGGAGGGATATATACAGGGTGTTTCATAATATATGTATAAAGCCGTGAACTGGATGGAGTGCTAAACGTATTAAAACGATAGGAGCAATTATTTTTTTCTTGCGTTAATAGTTAGCGAGAAAATGACTATCGAACTTTTTCTTTTTCAATGTCTATAATGACATTTTGAAAACGAAAGACCGCATCTCTAGATATCAGTTGTAATAGGTTACTCAAGTTCATAATCAGGTCAATCAACCGAAGACTACAAATTTACCAATTACAGATAGGATATAGGTGTTGTATTTTTTGGTTCGAGGGTTCTGTACAAAAAAATATTGTAATCAATTATGATTTTAATTCAAAAGGTCCATTCATAGTTTTATCGAAAGTGCACCACCACCTAACTAATAGCAAAGTAGACTAATCCAAATTACTGTAGCATATTAATGTAGCAAACTCTAATTAATGTAACATCTTTGTCTTTACGAGTTTGCTTTCTTATGTCATGTCTATCAGTAATGTTTCAGTGTCGCGTAGGTAATCGTACCTATCTGTCATGAGATTTTTCGATACCTACACACACATATTTTAGTATCAAGTAAAATAAATAAAATACCCTCGCGCCGCCGGCCGTAATGAATGTAATATAAATAAAACAAAGACTAGGTAGTGGAGCTTAAGACAGTACCCTCTACTGATGTGGGGAAGGCTCAAACTCTCAGAGATTGTTCATCCAGTTGGAGAACTTAGGTTACCTAGGTGGAGCACGGACACAAACACAATTTTAGAAATTACTGTCTAGGTTACTGTCATTGTACCAAATTACCCTATAAAATAGTGGTAAGCAAATATCAGCGTCATCATAAGTATTATTATTATCCCACTGTTGGAGTCGCTTCAGCCTAATTTTATCAAATAAATAAAATCAACATTACGGTGCATCTATCAAGAGAACATAAAAGGCGAAATAAGTAAGACTCCTAAAACACGGATCCCTAAATAGGAATCCTTTTGTGCGCCGCCGTCGCACCGACAAACGCCGCGCCGCCACGGGCCGAGGCGAGCCGGCCTGTGGCGGTGCGTTTGACCTACGGCGCGGCTTCCATTGACAATATTTACCTACTTTCGTATCGTGTTCGTTCATTCGGTTTTTAGCTTTTCGCGTGATCGAAGTGATTACTTGTTGCGTTGTATGTGTAGGATACCTAAGTACCTACTGTGAAGATAACTGTGATAAGAGTGTTAACGATATGAATGAATGAAAGATTTATTGTTCAGCGTTCAACAGTTTAAGTATTGTGATAATCATTATTCTATGTATGAGCGCAAACTAGCAGTGGGCTAAACACCATGCTACCTACCTACTTACGTATTACATAGCAACCAGAGCCTGCGTAGTGTTGTGTATCTGTGTGTATGGAGTGTACCTACCATTATTACATTTGGCTAAATTCAGTCGTCTTAATTCAGAAGCAAAAAGCGTGAGAGCATATCAAAGTCAAATGTATTGCTCATAGAATAAGGCCCATTTTAGTACCACGCCTTTTGAAAAACAGAGCGACGCGTAACATAATACGAGTGATACAAAAATGAACCTTATTCTATGAGCAATACATTCCACTTCGATTTATTCACGCCTTTTGCTTCTGAATTTAGTCGACTGACTTTAGTCAGGTGTAATAAGCGCATTATTCATGTAGATAAGTTGGTAACCGTCACTTTACATCCTGGAAGTGGCGAAATATGCGAGGAAGCATCTATCTGAATTCTCGGTGGATAATGCGCAAGTGATAAGGTATTCGGCGAGGAGAAGTTTTGACCTCCCGTTGCCAGTGCATCGGCTACAAAAAACTAGCCAATCTCTGCGCGTGATGGCTCCGAGAATTTACAATAGATTGCCTAAGGATATACACCTCGCAAAGACGGAGTACTGTTTTATAAAAAAATTAAAAGCTATGCTTATCCAAAAAGCATATTATTCTGTAAGTGAGTTCCTTGACGAGTAAACTAAAATATATAGATTTATTCTAATTTTAATAGATAATAATATAATTTTTAATTTGACATTTTATTAATTTTGTAATGTGACATGTTAATATAACTATTGATACTCAATTAATATCTATAGGTGACAATTTCATTTCTGTTATTAATTCTATTGACTGTGATACTATTAATTATTGATGGAAATACTCAATATATATGCATTGTTAGTTAGGACATAATGTAAACCTAGATACTGAATTTTGGACAATGTATGAATAATACTAATAAAGAAATATGAATATGAATATGAATAACATTTAGTGCGACGCCTGGTAGTAAGATGTAGGAGGTTCGTTTGTTTTGATATGGATGGCATGACGTTATTAAACTCCTCATGGTGCGTACACACTCAACGTACGCCAACGAAGTGCTGTCGGGCGAATTCGCCGTTGGCTACAGCACATTCTTTGGACTTTTAAGGTCCAATACTTGCCTTTCGTGGTCAAGCAAGTAGCTTTGCAAGATTTAGGAGTTTTGACCGATTCGGGCTCGTATTCGCACGTTTGTTCGTTGGCCTTCGGTGTGCGCCCAAACTGCGTTTGGTCGAATGCTTCTATCCGTTTGATGTTACCGCCACGCTGCGCTACGGATCGCCGTCGCGCCGGCCGGCACGCGCCAACAGACAATCGTTGACCGAAACCGGTGCGTGTGTACGTAGCATTAGGCTCCTGGTAGTAGACTTAAGAAGGTTGCTCTATTTTCATAGGGGTCGCACGAGGTTATTGAACTGCTCCTTGTAGGAGCATCAACTTGAAATAGAGCTGCGCTTCAACGTAGTCGATATGGTAATTTTTCTTTAAAAACGAAATTTTTTAAATGAAAATTAATATTGAATGTCCGGATAATATGAAGTCGCCAGTGTACTCTTTGCAAGCTATACTTTAACACCCTTTCGGCTTTATACATGTATTACGTAACACCCTGTATAGGCAGAGGCACTGAGGGTGAGAAGGCAGTTAGTACAGAGGCTCTGCCATTGATTATGGTTAAGTGACTCTCTATAATAACTTGGTTGCAAAAGCACCAGCATATCACCTTGGCCGTTGGGACTATATTAAAAAACACACTGTGAAAATTGTAGTGTTTGTTCTGAAGAAATATTTGTCTTGATGCCTACAGCTATTTTCTATCAACTGATATGAAATTTCTTTCAAAATTAACCTACATTGCTAAATATAACTTTAATTAACAGTACAGTTACTAATTTAAATCAGACTCAGTAAAAATGAAATGATCACATAAAACTAATAAAATAATAAAGTTGAAATTTAGTGAGTGGTGGGTAATCAAATTTAGGTAATCACTTAGTTAGATTTTCTATGGCAGTTGCGATTCGTGTGAAAACGTCTACAAGATTTTCTATCGCAACGGCCTGTCTAATTATGCCCTCTGACACTTTATTCACTGCTGCAGCTTGCACTTCGGCTGCTTCAGCTTGGCATTGAAGGGCATTAAGCATTGGGTCACCCCCACCAGAGAAGGTCCACCACCAGTGCCAGATTTCAATACCCGAATTGTACGGGCTTTATTTTTTATATCTGACTTCCAGTCCTGCCAAGTCTGAAAATAAATACCAATTTAATAAATATATTATATTCAACCTACAACAACTTATGTTATATTCAAAATTAATAAATATTTACTTCTTCTTCGACCTTCATCCATTTGTCTGCAGTTTTAGTTGCACCATCACCGATAGCATTCAATTTTACGGCGAGGTCCGCTAAAAATTTTTTCTTTTCCGTTGCTGCGTCTGTGCAATTCAGTCAACCTGTTGCGAGTGCGGGATGGGCCAGCATGTATTCTAACATCGCCACTCGTTGGCCGTATGATGTACGTGATGGCTGGAATCGCAAGAAAACAGGCAGTTTAAATAGCTATTTATCCAAAATTCAAACACCGAGTTTGTACTTGATTCAAGTGAATAGGTACTATAAATATTTAGTCAGGTACTTACTGTTAACATGGTTTCTTCGATTAGATTAGATACGAAAGGGTAAAAATTAATTTAATCACCAAACTAAATCGCTCGAAGAAAAACGGGGAAACTTTTTTGAAAACTTTAGTTTGAAAATATTTATGTGTTCATAACGACAGAAAGAATTTAACTTTCAAATAATTACTTAATGTTTTTGCAAATTAACTTCAAAGAACAAATATATTCTACTTATAAACAATCAAATATTATATAAAAATTAATATATTAAGAGCGAAATATAACTTATTAATAGCATTTTTTACAAATTTATGTTATTAATTGCCAATAATCCATTTATCAATCAACAAAAGTGTCTTTGTAAACGTTCTTCTTTTCCGAGGGAGAACCATAAACATTTCCCAAACGGTAGAGTTTCCGATGCCGAATCTTCGAAAAAAATTTTGAATCATTGTGAATACGGCTACTGTATTGTTTACTAGAATCACGATGATGAGGATAGGAACCTTAGGTTCATCAATGTCAAATCATCACTCTATGCTGCATCATACTTTTAAACATCGTCGTCATTCTCAGCCTATACTTTCCTTTTTTTTATGTCATACGGTAGGCAAACAGGCAAGCGGGCCACCCCATACTACTACATACTACTCCACACTAGTCCACTGCTGGACATAGGCCACTCCCAATCAGCGCCAATGCACTCTCGGCCGCATCCAGCATCCACCCGCAGCCGCCTGCAAATCGTCAAATCTGGTCGCGATTTCTACTCAAGAACTCGTTACCTCAGCGGTTGTCGGTTCTTCAGCAGATATGACCAGCCCACTGTCACTTCAGCCTATTACTGCTAAGTAAGGGCTCAGGATAGAACCCTGGTGTGAACATCTACACGTATAATAAAATAGTAAAAAAGTGTGTTTGTACATTGAATATAATTACAAATAAAAAATTAAGGCAAATTCAATAAAGAAATAGCAATAGAATAAGAATTTTGTAATTTTCTTTTTTATTTCTCTGTTTGTTTGTCTGTCTGTACACGCTAATCACCAGATTTGAATGAATCCATTGTTGCTGTGTAGCTATTATGCCTGGATCGGAACCAACCCCTAAAACAGAGTGTGGGTAAATCGGCCGATAGTAAAGTAAATTCGAAGCGAAACCCACACTAAGCCCTCAGGTCACAGTAATGGCCAAGAGCCGTCGGGACTTCCTCAGGCGTTACTCTTCTTTCTAGGTCTTTCATTTGAGAATACTGTAAAGATCCTTATGTGCCATAAGTGCGTTCGGGCTTACATCACTATAGGTATGTGATTTTGAAAAGTATTCGTATGTCGTGTTTAAATGCGCATGTTCGGGTGACAAAATAATGGCACACAACTTTAGTGGCGAGTTTTATATTGAGGTGCATTGTGATCGCTTTAGCAATTTAGAAATACAAAAGAACAAATAAAACAAAGTATTCGTTTTCGAAATGTCTTTTTCTGGACTTTAACCGACGCTGCTGCACACATGTGGGCTATTGTCAGACACAGGATTTATTAAGATGTTTTGAGGCGACAATTAACTAAGAAACGGCGCTGATTTCCTTCCTTCACAGCAGGCATATTGTTCCCTAGTCTCTATTGTAATATTTTAGCGTTGCGTCGATATATTTTAAATACAAAGGCGATAGATAGTCCCGGAGAAAACAAAGGATGCCCACGAGCGGACCCTGTCATTAATAGAGACGTTGAGTAACACATGTTGGTCAATCGCTGGGTTTCTAAAAGGGAGAAAGACGGGAGGACAGTTGGTCTAAGATCCCGGGACTGGGTGGTCCTTCGGCGAGGGATTTTTCCTTGATACGAGGAGTGCGCGCGCGCAGGCACCGCGTGGTATTTTCGAGAGTGTTGTCGAGTGCTAGAGTCAATGATCTACGTTTTGTACGAGGATTAGGTATCTCATGTGTGGTGGTTTCGTAGTGTTGTCTATCGTCCACTATTTTAGTTTATACTCGGGTATGTTGGTGACTTGCGTTTTGTACGAGCTTTTGCAGTAAGTCTGATATTGAATTACCTATATATTTGATGGTGGCTATAATAATATTTTGGTAGGGCCATCACGTAGTTATACTAAAGAGTGAAAGATGAAGATAGGCATAGTTTTCTGTTAGATACTAAAAGTTATTTAGTTAAAATTAAACCGATCACTAGTTCCCTACTAATTCCCTTTAAAGACACTGTTTCGAATAATTAAATCCGATACATCCATAAAATTAATTCTCAACTTCTAAATAAATAAAAATAAACTATAGAGTACACATATGGGCACAGTTCTGGTAATGTGTTCTGCACCACTTGCCAAGCCTCTGGCACCTGTTGTGGCCAGGTGTCAATAAACGTGTTGGGGTTCTTTCTTTCTCGCGTAATTTACTCATTTGAACTCAATATGCTTTTATTGGGAATAAAATGAAAAGTTGTTTATACACGTCTACGACCCGACCCGCCCATAGAGAACATCACTACACAGGGAACCAGGTTCGGACCGGACGTGGACCGCGCTCTTGAAGAGTAGGATCAGGAAACTGATTTGTGCTCCATGTACTTTGACGGTTATTTATTACCGTGGGTTTGCCACCGGATCTTGGTATGGCTTTGCTCCTTGCTCGCATTAAGAATACTTTGTGCTTTTAATGCTTTAACGACATTTAGTTCGCGGACATGGAAAATCGAGTTCGTTCGATAGGTGGGCTCAGCCATTAGCGTCCCGACACCAATAGGGATACATTCCACGTGCGCATAAATAAAATTAAAATAATAGCCTCTCCATCGCCTACAAGCCAATTAGGCCGGAACGGAAGTACGACGAGATGATCGGAATACGTGTGACGGTTTGAGCGAGTAAACAATAGGTCGCTGGTTCGTTTGATGTTGAGGTTTCGCTGGACGCATGAGCAGGACATGTGGTCTATATGTTCATGTGTTGACCTGGTGTATAGGTTGGAATGGAGCCTAGGTTTTCCTATCGATTAGGCTATTTCCGAGACCTAAAGGTCCATATTTCACAACTCATTAGGGTCAGGTCTATGAAAGGCAAATGTCGCAGCCATAGGAGTGGCCACGAAGAAAGAAGAGGTTAACGCACGGAAGCTGCGACGTGCGTTGATCGCCTGCCATTCATCGCCCGCCGACCAGATATGATGATGATCAGTTCTAGAGCTAAGTTGCATGTTTCTTAATTTATATTTTGCTTTTTTTGTCTACTCATACAAATTTTGATTGTCACTTTCCTTATGTGCGTAATTGATGTTTCATTTGACTCGCGTATTTTACACGGTGCATTTATTTGACGCAACTTACTTTTAAATTTATATAGTTGTGGTTATTTTGTTATGTTTTATTTGTTTCACGGAAAATTTAGAGTCCACACGATTATCTTGGTTGCGGATTTGATCTCCCGCTAGTTGTACCATTTACTTTTCCGTTCGGTGATTCTTTATAACGTATTTCCTTTTAATGAGATTTCCGTTACTTTAGCGATATTTATAACCTTAAAGGTGTCATTTCCATATTATGATTTTACCAAACACACAACGTAGAGGGCCCTTGTAATGTATCTAAAGCTAGACGATCACGATGTACGGCCAATGTATTTATGTGTAATTTACACGTCTTATAGCTAGAGACATCTCAGTCATGTAAGTAAGTAGGTTCAAATATTAGGGGCAGGGGAATGGGTGTTACATTACCTAAATGAAATGAAATGATATGAAAATATTTATTTCGAATATTAGGACTCATATGTAGTTAGTAATCTCTTAAAATTAGATTAGTAACAATTATCTTATAAAATGTCACAATAAAATTGAACAAAGTGTCATAACAATTTAGTAGGTATGAATTTTTCAGATGTCATTTTACGTTGAATAATTTTTCAATCCATGTTTAGTGACGTGAATCAAACAACAATGGTTTACATACTGGCAGGCTAGCCTGTTCGCTAACATGGCCAGGGTACTATTGATACTGATAAAATAAAAATAGTTATGATCCGCATGCAGTAAAATAACTTCTATATTACATGGTTTAAGATGCTGATTTTTTAAAAACATATTCAGTTTTCTATAATGAACACATTTTTATTTATTTCGTTGCTGGCGATTCTGGGCTTTTTCTCTGACTTTTTAATACTTACCAACGCATTAGAAACCCTAAACTGTTTATGATACAGATCTATTTAAACAACACTTCTTTTTACACTCCTTTAACTCGAATGTGTCGTCAATACAATGAGTTACTGGATAACAATTGGCATCTTCAACTATAATTACTTTTCGAAATAAATCGCGAACAATTTTTTTTGTCGATTGTCAGCATTGTTGCCTAAACTGTATTTAAGTTTTTTTTTTGCATGCCTAAATTGTAAACTGATGTAGGATAGGATAGTATATTCTCAGAAGATTTCAGTCTGAACTTGTAATTATAACCATAAAATTCTTAACTGGCTGTTATCTGTTATGTGTATGTAGGTAATAAATAAAATAAAAATAAGATATTTCAACAACTCCTAAAGCATTTCATTAGGTAGGTGCTGTATGGTAGCGGAGCTGATGGTGTTACCGAATATATCGTATATTTCAATATTCAAATGATGACTGTATTCGCAAAGGAGGACCGGCAGAAATGTATGGACCCCTGCCTATATGACCAATAACGTTGAGCGACATGTCGTTGAAAAGCATTTTTTATTTTCTATAACTTTCATTATTGTGATTCAAAATTCAAAATTAAAAATTTCTTTATTGAGTAGGACATTACATCTCTTTCAATCGTCAAAGGAAGGGATAGGACAGTAGGAAGGAAACATATAGTGAAATGTTTATTTATTTAGGTAAGGTATACCTACAGAACATATATTGTTACGTCATAAACAGTTTACATAAAATAGGTTATTCAAATATGAGTCCCATATTGGTGACACAACATTCTCGTACAGTGTCATTTAAAACAAAATAAAGTAAAGATAACGTTGGCCGACCAATGGCCGCAGCACACCTACCCCCCGCCGACAACGGCCGGACCATGTGCTACAATACCAGACAGATCCGGTCAGCGCCAGACGATGCCAAGCAGAGCCGGTTCTCGCCCGACATAATATATAGGACCCTATACTATACATAAGAAAAAACACCTAAAACACAGCAAGAGTAAGCCAGTCCACCAAGGCAGCACCCGTTCACGAGTATAACGCAAGGCCCAGCCATCGTCCACTTCAGCCATATTTGAGGGAAAAGACCGACCCGGCCCCCACGCCACCGCCAGACAGACCTTTGAGCGAGCATGCATTACAGATGCTGCATGTGATAGGTAGCTGCTCCTACCCTATCCTTACCCTGCCCTTAGCCTACCCCTATACTACCCTACCCACTCCTACCCAACCCCTATCCTATGCCTACCCTACCCCTTCTTTTCCCCTATCCTATCCTACGCCATCCCCACCGCAGCTCGCGCAGAGCAGACGCCCTCCAGCCCCGTAACGACCAAAAGACACTGTGTGTGGGAAGGGAAGGGAAGTTAACGCCGCTTCCTGGTCCTCCGTGGTAAAAAAAACGACAAAAAACCCACAGAGCCTAAGTTAATTCATTTTCTTTTATGTCTTATTTAGTACTAATACATTATATTTGCCCTACATACTAACATAAAACTAAATTAATACCTGTATAGAACTGCAGTTCAGTTACTTTGTCCAGACTTTTGTCATTTACATATACTACAATAACTTCTTTATATTATTTATTTTTTATAGTGGCTTTAAATTTATTCAATTTTAAATTCTTTATATCTGTTGGGACCTTATTATAAAAGCGTACACATTGACCCATACATGATTTGTGGGCTTTGGCCAGACGACAAGAACTAGTTACAAGTTTATCTTTATTTCGAGTATTCCTACTATGCACATCACTGTTCTTCATAAACAAGTGTATATTTTTATGAACATAGATCATGTTCTCAAATATGTATTGCGATGGCATTGTCATATTGTCAATATTCTTGAATTTATCTTTAAGTGAAGTTCTAGATCCGAATTGGTAAATCGCGCGAATAGCCCTTTTCTGCAGTACAAATATATTATGCCAGTCGGCAGCGTGTCATCGCCATAGTAAAAGTTGTAGAAAATGAAAAATCCTTTCTAATGACATATCAGTCAACGTAATTGGTCATATAGGCTGGGTTGTCTGGTCCTCCTTTCTCTGTGAACTGAGCACACAAAGGAAACGAATTTCGTAATTATTGCGAACAATCTATATATTTTGTTTTATATTTGGTTTTATGAAATTTTATGTACTTATAATCAATAATCTCTACTAAGCGTTGGTGGCCGAGCGGATAAGGCATCCGACTCGCGGCGCAGCGCGCGGGTCCACGTCATGGTGACAACAAAGAAAACGGCGGTGTTATTGTGGTTTTTCAAGTTAGGCAACGTTTGCACGAGAGATTTACTAGAGATTGTGAGTTAGGCAAAGTTTGCAAGAGAGCTTATTCGACGCTTTTACGCGCGTATTTTAAACAACTCGCTTAATTATCGCCCATATCGTCTGTGTTTTCACAAGCGCGCGTAAAAAGTGACCAAACATTTTTTTTTTCTGCCGACTCAAATACAAGGAAGGGAAACGTACAAAAAGGATATCATTTATTTTGGACTAAAATAATAGTAGTGCCGGCCAAAAAATGATTTTGAAATTTTCAGAGAGACCATACAATTTCTACTATTTTCGTGAGTGAAAGTTATTGCAGTTTTGAGTTTGACAGCTGTCATCCACAATGTAGAGCTTGACGAACATTATCATTCCTCTTTAAAAACTAGTGTTCTAGGGCCAATAGTTTCAGAGTTATTACAGTTTAAAATTTGACAGATGTCACCCGAAATGTAGAGCTTGACAACTTTTTAGCATTTTTCTATAGAAACTAGTATTCCAGAACCAGACAGGCCTTATTTATAATTAAAGATGACGAAAGGACCATGAAAACGAAACTAGTCCGATTGTATTACAGAATTGCAAAAAGGGGAAGGGCTTACACATTAGTGGTCAATCTTTCTTTGACCAGGTCGACTACATTGTGTAGAGCTCGACGAACATTTTCATTCCTCTTTAGAAACTTATGTTCTAGGACCAATAGTTTCAGAGTTATTACAGTTTAAAGTTTGACAGATGTCACCCGAAATGTAGATCTTGACAACTACTAGCATTTCTCTATAGAAACTAGTGTTTCAGAACCAAACACGCCTTATTTATAATTAAAGATGACGAAAGGATCACGAAAACGAAACGAATCCGATTGTATTACAGAATCGGGAAAAGGAGAAGGGCTTACACATCGGAGGTCAAACTTTCTTGACCAGGTCGACTTCCTATTTCATTCACATGCGTTAAATCTGTACTTAAAAAAGTAGACAGATATATGTATGTAAGTGAACTATGTCACATACATAAGGAGGAAAGATTCGAATTGTTGGTAAAAAGAAACAGTCAAATGTGACGTCTTATGTTGACATCTACTGACATCGCGCCGCACGCTGCACGATGGGGCTAACATTGAAGAAATGTAGAAAAAATTCATACATTAGAGTTAATGTTTCGGGTTTGGATCGCGCACCGCTTCAATGTGCGTCACCACTAAGCTAGAGGTACTGGGTTTGAATCTCACTGCAACCATGTACCAATGACTCTTTCCTGAGTTAGGTATGTACATTAGTTGAATACTAAACGATGCTCTTACGGTGAGGTAAAACATCATGATGAAACCTGCACATTCCGGCGACTGGTCCAATCTGGTCAGGTTCCCCTGGTAGCAGGGTCATGGAGGTCCGATGGTAGTCGCTCCACTGTTATTACCTGATTTGTCAAATCCTGGATCATGGTCAAGGCGGACCCCGGGTTCTCATACGCGAGGGCACAATCGAGACATTAACGCCAAGATGATTATTTTTTAAATATAAATCTGTAAACGAGAACGTCAATTTCACGGTTAACTTAACAAGCGTACATTAGATGTAGTAATTCAATTTAATAATTAATAATAATAAGAACAGTAATAATAATTCATAAGGTAATTGGTAATCATCATCATCATCGTCTTAGCGCTTATTCCGGTCACTGCCAGGGTCCGCTTTCCCAATAATTCTTCTCCACTTCGCCCGGTCTACGGCATCCTCTCGTCATTAACCGTTGGCTCTCGCATTCAACTCAGCTATGTCAATCCATCGCTTCTTGGGTCGGGTAGTAGGTAATTGCTGATGTCTACGTCTATAAACATTAGGACAAACAAAAGGCTCCCGGGCCACACGTGGGCCCCAACCTAATGTCAGGCGCTGAGCGATCGAGGCAGTTTAGAGAGCGTCTCAAAGCTGACAAGGAAGACTTTTCACGTGTAAACTAACGGCCGTGTGTTCCGACACAGCCCCGACGTTTTTCCAATACTTTTTCTTCAACCACGACTTTTCTTCAAATTCAAACATTATTAACAATTTCATAAATTTTATTTACATCAAAGCAATTACTTCTTTCATCATCATGATTATCATATCTTATCTGCTGGAAAACGCCTACTGCTGGGCATAGCCCCCCCCCAGAGATCTCCTCAAAGGCCGGTCTTGTGCATTCCGCATCCAGCTAGTACCTGCGATCTTTATTAAGTCGTTGGTCCATCTTGTGGGAGGCCAACCAGCTTCGCCTTACGATACATGGTCGTCACTTAAGCAGTTTACTGTTTTAGCGGCCATCTGTTCTGTGAGTTATGTGCCTTGCCTTAAGCTTGGCAATCCTTTGTGGTGTGTCGGAACTACAAACTATGTACTTGTGAATTTCTATTCAGGATTTATATTTGTGCGTTTGGAATGTTACGGTTTGGCGGTAGGGTCATCGTAGGATGCTTCTTATTTGTTTTGTTTTGTTCACTGATAATATAGACTACCTGACACCACTATTTACTCGTAAAATTACTCTTCACTCTAAAAAGGAGTTTCAAGGTGGTATTTTTCAGATAAAGAATCTTTGATTGGGATCTCTGTAGCACAATCATTATGAGTGAGATCGATTATGTACAAACTAGTAATATCGAGTACTACTATTACGTGTCCACGAGGAGTTTCTATCACTTCGAACTCACTTAACACGCTATTTTCTGAATTGTCGATTTCCATAGTTAAATTTGCATTTTGATTGACATGATTAATATTGAGGTAGACTTTGATATTATGTGTTAAGTTGCCTGCTAAAAAATGAGGTCCATAGACGACTGGCGACAGTATTAGATCATCATATACATAATCGTTTGTCGAGGTTTTGATCATCCACATCCGAAGGAGATCGCACGGCCTAAAACCAAATCTCATAAAATATTCCATAATTTCGTACACTTCCATATGAGAGCGGTATGGACGCTCGTTAAAAGAATAAATAATCTTCATTTGGTTATTTTCAATTGTTACTACCGATATGTCATTCTCATTTTCCGTCACATTTCCCAGTAAATATATTTTCTCACCGACCCGACCTGTGCCCTCGCGTGCTGCGCGGGGACGAAGCCGGGACATGACGCCAGGATGATGATGATGTTGATATTTTCTCACCGACATATCATTGACATTTAACTGTGATTTTGATCTTACAAAACTTTAGCTTACGGTCCTGTGTATCTAATTTGTTATAAAAAACTTCATTGCCTACGAGAAGCCACGATCTCGTCTGACCAAAGCGACAATAACGTTCGATATCTATCGACATATCTTCGTTCGCTTTGGGATTGATTTTCACAGTAACCTTGGGTCTTTCGTATATTTCCAATGCTGTAACATCATCGCTTTCAATGTACTCGATAAACCTTAAGCCGTAGCATTTCTTTCCTATCTGTATAATTTCCTACGGTATCTGTATAATCTGAAGAACTTGATTTTAAGGGAAAGGATATTAAACAATTTTTTAGAAAATTTAACGAGAATGGATGTACATTGCCGTACGGGTACAGGGTGGCTCGAACTTCTGCTTCTGACACTCTTTCCCATAGCGAAAAAGAGCGATACAGATATCTCCAAGACAGACCCGACTTCCGACGGCTATCTTCGCAGATTCCTGGATATTCTTGAGAGCACAGTCTTCTCCAGAATTCTTCTCCGAGATCGTCCACAATGCTCTGCCAGTGGAGCGAAACTTTGCTGAAGTTCATGACATCTTTCCCGTTAAGGTGTTTCAACAACTCCCGAAGCATTTCATCTGGCAGGCGCTCTATCGTAGTAGATTCCATTGTGACGTCACACAATAATAAAGTGTTGTTGTAAATGCAAGTTTCCAACCAAAATATCACTCTGTCGCGAAAGCAAACTGCTTCAACTGTTTGATCACAGAATACGAGATATTGTTCCACTTAATACTATCTACGTCAGCTCTGTTCATTTGATTCACAAAAGCAAATAAAGTAAAGTATCAAAACAAGAATTGTTCGGTTTAACACAATTTATCACGTATCACACTGCGATAGGTTCCACTGGAAAGTTCGAACGCACGAAAGAATGAACGGCAGTAAACCTATTTTCATTTGACAGTTTTGAAACGATTGGTCCCAAAGAGAAATGACAATGCTTGTCGAAATCTACATTTCGGGTGACAGCTGTCAAACTCCGAAACGATCGCAACTAGAACGCTTGTTCCAGAATATAAAAGATAGATCTTGACGATCACCACCACCGCTTTTCAGGAACCAGTTTCCCAAGAGCAACGGTTCCTGAGCCATTACATTTTCAAGTTTTATACACACTCTCTTCATAATTTCATCTGATTGGCGCCCACATCACGGTGACAACAAAGAAAACGGAGGTGTTATTCTGGTTTTTCAAGTTAGGCAACGTTCGCTCGAGAGAGTTACTTGAGATTGTGAGTTAGGCAACGTTTGCAAGAGAGCTTATTCGACGCTTTTACGCGCATTATTTCAAACAACTCGTTTAGTTATTGCCCATATCGTCTGTGTTTTCACAAGCGCGCGTAAAAAGTGACCTACCATTTTTTTTCTGTTGACTCAAAGACAAGGAAGGGAAACCTACAAAAAGGATATCATTTATTTCGGGCTAAAATAATAGTAGTGCCGGACAAAAAATAATTTTGAAATTTTCAGAGAGACCATACAATTTCTACTACTTTTATGAGTGAAAGTTATTGCAGTTTTGAGTTTGACGGCTGTCATCCACAATGTAGAGCTTGACGAACATTATCATTCCTCTTTAAAAACTAGTGTTCTAGGGCCAATAGTTTCAGAGTTATTACAGTTTAAAATTTGACAGATGTCACCCGAAATGTAGAGCTTGACAACTACTAGCATTTTTCTATAGAAACTAGTATTCCAGAACCAGACAGGCCTTATTTATAATTAAAGATGACGAAAGGACCATGAAAACGAAACTAGTCCGATTGTATTACACAATTGCAAAAAGGGGAAGGGCTTACACATTAGTGGTCAATCTTTCTTTGACCAGGTCGACTTCCTATTTCATTCACATGCGTTATATCTGTACTTAAAAAAGGTAGACAGATATATGTGAGTGAACTATGTCACATACATAAGGAGGAAAGATTCGAACTGTTGGTAAAAAGAAACAGTCAGATGTAACGTCTTATATTGACATCTACAGACATCGCGCCGCACGCTGCGCGATGGGGCCAACATTGAAGATATGTAGAAAACATTCATACATCAAAGCTAATGTTTCGGGGTTTATATTGCGCACCGCTTCCATGTGCGTCACCACTAAGCAAGAGGTACCGGGTTTGAATCCCGGTGCAACCATGTACCAATAACTCTTTCCTGAGTTAGGTATGTACATTAGTTGAATACTAAACGATGCTCTTACGGTGAGGTAAAACATCATGATGAAACCTGCACATTCCGGCGACTGGTCCAATCTGGTCAGGTTCCCCTGGTAGCAGTGACGTGGAGGTTCGATGTCAGTCGCTCCACTGTTATTACCTGATTTGCCAAATCCTGGATAATTGTCAAGGTGGACCCCGGGTTCTCATACGCGAGGGCACAATCGAGACATTAACGCCAAGATGATTATTTTTTAAATATAAATCTGTAAACGAGATCGTCAATTTCACGGTTAACTTAACAAGCGTACATTAAATGTAGTAAGTAAATTGAATAATTAGTAATAATAAGAACAGTTATAATATTTTATGAGGTAATTGGTAATCATCATCATCATCGTCTTAGCGCTTATTCCGGTCACTGCCAGGGTCCGCTTTCCCACTCATTCTTCTCCTCTTCGCCCGGTCTTAGGCATACTCTCGTCATTAACCGTTGGCTCTCGCATTCAACTCAGCTATGTCAATCCATCGCTTCTTGGGTCGCCCACGGGTAGTAGTAGGTAATTGGTAATATCTACGTCTATAAACACTAGGACAAACAAAAGGCTTCCGGGCCACACGTGGGCCCCAACCTAATGTCATGCGCTGAGCGATCGAGGCAGTTTAGAGAGCGTCTCAAAGCTGACAAGGAAGACTTTTCACGTGTAAACTAACGGCCGTGTGTTCCGACAGAGCCCCGACGTTTTTCCAATACTTTTTCTTCAACAACGACTTTTCTTCAAATTCAAACATTTTTTAACAATTTCATAAAAGCAATTACTTCTGTCATCATACAATACAATACAATACAAAACTCTTTATTGCACAACAGAGAACACAAGTACAGATACAAAAAATATGCTAGGTACAAAGTATAGTACAAAGGGCGGTCATCATGATTAACATATATTATCTGCTGGGAAACGTCTACTGCTGGGCATAGCCCCCCCCCCCCCCAGAGATCTCCTTAAGGGCCGGTCGTGTGCCTTCCGCATCCAGCTGGTACCTGCAATCTTTACCAAGTCGTTGGTCCATCTTATGGAAGGCCAACCAGCTTCGCCTTATGATACTTGGTCGTTACTTGAGCAGTTTACTGTTTTATCGGCAATCTGTTCTGTGAGTTATGTGCCTTGCCTTAAGCTTGGCAATCCTTCGTGGTATGTCGGAACTACAAACTATGTACTTGTGAATTTCTATTCAGGATTTATATTTGTGCGTTTGGAATGTTACGGTTTGGCGGTAAGGTCATCGTAGGATGTTTCTTACTTGTTTTGTTTTGTTAATATAGCCTACCTGACACCACTATTTACTCGTACAATTACTCATTACTTTTCAGAGTTTTCGGAGTTTCAAGGTGGTATTTTTCAGATAAAGAATCTTTGATTGGGATCTCTGTAGCACAATTATTATGAGTGATATCAATTATGTACAAACTAGAGCTACTGAGTACCACTATTAGGTGTCCACGAAGAGTTTCTATCACTTCAAACTCACTTAACACGCTATTTTCTGAATTGTCGAGTTCCATAGTTAAATTTGCATTTTGAATGACATGATTAATATTGAGGTAGACTTTAATATCATGTGTTAAGTTACCTGCTAAAAAATGAGGTCCATAGACGACTGGCGACAGTATTAGATCATCGTATACATAATCGTTTGTCGAGGTTTTGATCATCCACATCCGAAGGAGATCACACGGCCTAAAACCGAATCTCATAAAATATTTCATAATTTCGTACACTTCCATATGAGAGCGGTATGGGCGCTCGTTTAAAGAATAAATAATCTTCATATGGTTATTTTCAATTGTTACTACCGATATGTCATTCTCATTTTCCGTCACATTTCCCAGGAAATATATTTTCTCACCGACATATCCAACGGCCAATATCCCGACAAGATCGCTGACACCCAGTTCGCTATGTTCGTAGCTTACTTTCTCACCTTTAACTGTAATTTTGATCTTACAAAACTTAAGTTTACGATCCTGTGTATCAAATTTGTTATAAAAAACTTCATTTCCTACGAGAAGCCACGATCGCGTTTGACCAAAGCAATAATTAGGTTCGATATCTATCGACATATCTTCGTTCGCTTTGGGAATGATTCGCACAGTAACCTTGGGTCTTTCGTATATTTCCAATGCTGTAACATCATCGTTTTCACTGTACTTGATAAACCTTAATCCGTAACATTTCTTTCCTATCTCGCAGCCTGATTTTGCGTTAAAATAAATAACGATATCTGTATAATCTGAAGAACTTGATTTTAAGGGAAAGGATATTATACCATTTTTTAGAAAATTTAACGTGAATGGATGTAAATTGCCGTACGGGTACGGGGTGACTCGAACTTCTGCTTCTGACACTCTTTCCCATAGCGAAAAAGAGCGATACAGATATCTCCAAGACAGACCCGACTTCCGACGGCTATCTTCGCAGATTCCTGGATATTCTTGAGAACACAATCTTCTCCAGAATTCTTCTCCGAGATCGTCCACAACGCTCTGCCAGTGGAGCGAAACTTTGCTGAAGTTCATGACGTCTTTCCCGTTAAGGTGTTTCAACAACTCCCGAAGCATTTCATCTGGCAGGTGCTCTATCGTAGTCGATTCCATTGTGACGTCACACAATAATAAGGTGTTGTTGTAAATGCAAGTTTCCAACCAAAATATCACTCTGTCGCGAAAGCAAACTGCTTCAACTGTTTGATCACAGAATACGAGATATTGTTCCACTTAATACTATCTACGTCAGCGCTGTTCATTTGATTCACAAAAGCAAGTAAAGTTAAGTATCAAAACAAGAATTGTTTGGTTTAACACAATTTATCACGTATCACACTGCGATAGGTTTCACTGGTAAGTTCGTACGCACGAAAGAATGAACGGCAGTAAACCTATTTTCATTTGTCCAGGAGCGCACGCTAAATCCGACCTTGAAAGTCACTGTTCATCGTTTAAATATAGAACAAAAAAATTTAGGCCGATAGACACGTGTGTTTATCGAGAGCTCGGATCGCTGAATGCACAAACTATGAACTATATATACAGACGACCGTCTTCATACAAAATAATATGCATACTTCATACAAACACACGTGAGTGTTGAGTGTGGTGCGTGTTGTCATGGGATGCAATCTGTCTCTTTCTGAGGGAAAGAGACAGTTGATTCTAATCCTTACGAGATAAACAATAAAGTCGCTTTTCGTTTAATCATCGGTCGTCGGTGGTTTCCTCACACGCAACTACTACAGTTGATTCTAATCCTTATGACATAACTAATAAAGTCGCTTTACGCATTAGTCGTGCACTGGATAGAGGGAAAGGGACAAAATTCTTTTAATATGAGTAAGTAGAGATGGGGACATGCTAGAGTGATTCTTATTAGACACATTAAGGTATTGCAACTTGGACAGCCCTGGCTGAATGAACGCTAAAAATACACAATCAATGTTTGAACTGCGATTAGGTGCGTCACCGAAAGCAGGGTGTGACGGCAGAGAGTATTATAGTAAGTATTTTGATTTATTTAGATGCCTTATTTTTGTCATATTTGTCATTTATTGTTTTGAAAATTCAGTATATCTACAGATACTAATACAAGGACATCGTAACATTTTAAAGCCAGAAAAACTTATGTTATTGTTAGATGTAGCACGGAGAACAGCATCGAGTAGATATGTCGCGAAGAACTCGTTCGAAAAAAACAATTGGGTTAAGGTCCTCAGAATATTGGGGCGATTGTTATGAAGAAGTGAAGCTGAAAACTGTTTCTTAATAAAACGTCGGCTTTCAAGAGCTTGCGATCACTGTTGCTGACGCTTGTTTTCACAAAGCAATTCGCTGCTTTAAATTGTCTTTTGATTTCCACTTTAATTTGTTTGTTTGCTTGTTGAAAAACATGACATCGCCCACAAGGAGCCTCGAACGTAAATTGCCCGAATTATTACAGCAATCAGATTCAAAGTCGGTAAACATTTCCTATTTGGCTTCGGGTATTAGTCGCACGTTCTTGTTCAACCCTGAACATTTCACTTTTTCTTAGGCTATAGTGTCATCGCTTTCAATGTATCTTCTACATTTTAATACGATGTGATCC
Source organism: Blastobasis adustella (assembly GCA_907269095.1). Taxonomy (NCBI): domain Eukaryota; kingdom Metazoa; phylum Arthropoda; class Insecta; order Lepidoptera; family Blastobasidae; genus Blastobasis; species Blastobasis adustella. The sequence goes on from OU026142.1 coordinate 2,055,165, forward strand.
GCACCGCTGGTGTGCCCGCAGCGATGGAACCGAGTGCGTTAACCCGCCAAGAGGCTCGACGGAATGACACTTACCCTCTGGAAACTGGGACGGCCTCTGGTATGGGATGCTACTTGCATCGATAGTCAAAGTCAAAGTGAAAAGCTTATTGTTGACAGAACATAGTCAATACAAGGTTACAAATTGTTACATTGGATCGTTATGTTCTACCCAATGAGGCATGCAAAAATAACATTTATTTGTCAATTTACCTAGTCGTATACTATTTGCGCTTAGAAAATCCCTGACAAAATAATAACATTTTTCCAACAGTCAATCAGAAATGTTTGTCTAAATTGTGTCTGAGGGCAGTCCTTATCCGTTGTGGTAGTTAATTATAAATTTGAATTGCCATACATAACGCATTATGCCTAAATATATCTCTGGCTGGTGGTAGATAAGATATCATATCATATCATTTCATCATTTGTCCATAACATTCGTTACAAATCAACATTTTATAAAAATTAATATGACAAAACTAGTGAAAAGTTAACAATATTATAAATCACAATATAAATGTCAATTCTGTACAATAAATTATAATCCACAACAAAAATTAATAATAAATGTCAACATAATATTCAAAATCCAATTGTAATTATAAATTATTTTATTTACATAATAAATGAATTAATATTAATGTCAGTAAATTTGTAATAAGGGGAGCCCGAGCGGGCTCATCGTAGGGCACGCGAGCGAGCGCTCTGACAGCTCGCTTCTGGAGTCGGAAGACGCGCTCCCAGTCGGCAGCGCGCCCCAAAACTCAATTCCGTACTGTATAAGTGACTGCACAGTGTCGAAGTATACTGTGCGATGGCTTGCTGCAGGAGGGTCGATACCCTTGCGCCCTCCCATCTTTCAGTACACAGCTGAGAACGCCAAGCGGTGCAAATATGCTAGTTTCTCTGTGAACCGAGCACACAAAGGCAACTAATTTTGAAATTTATAGAAACAATCTATATATTCATTACGAAATACGTCAATATAATTTACATAATCAAAAAATTAACTTAAAACTAGATATCCGTACAACTTCGTCATAAAACTTAAACTAGATATTTAACCCACTCTTTGCCATTCCCGGTGCAAAGGTGCCCACAACACTAGCAGCGTTGCCACGCTGAATGGCGATGGACAGCCTCTGCAACAGGAATGACCCAGAGCGGGGGTCACCACCCCTCTCCCTCATACGACGGCCAACATCTTTGAGAAACACCCTCGCTTCCTCACACCAACACCCGGTCGTTACCGCTGCGAGAGCGACAAATAAATAATTGTTTTGCAGCGCGGAGTATTTGTCTCTTTTTTTAAGGGCCGCAGACTCCGCCGCTGCCCCAGCCGCTCTAACGGTGCGACCGAGATACGAAGCCGCAAAGGTGCTGACACATGTGGCGTCCCACAAAAGGCATTTGCCCTTATGCCAAGGCACCAGAGTCACACCATCAGGTCTCTTGCCGTCGGACCTGCTCAGTCCGGGAGGCTCCAAGGCGCAAGGAATGTTGGAAGAAACCAGTGCTCTCCGGACAATATCATTGAGGGCGTGGTGACGTGGAAATCTTCCCAAGCATCGACAGCAACTCAAAGCGTGGTGACCATTGGCTTCAACTCTGGATCCGCAGATGCATTGATGAGGTTCGCATACATCGCAGCCCAAGCGAAGAGCCACAGCCACCCGCAATGACTCGCTATCTAAAAGCGTGCCTAGATGTGGCGATGGCAAAGCGTGCAACCACGTACCTGACTCTGGCTGTGATACTGCCTTAAGCTTTGCGAGGTTTTACACCCATAGCCACACCCTCCAGCTGCTCCAGCACCCTCTTCGCCCCAATATTGTCCCAAGACCGCTGACTCTCCGGGCACTCAGTTTTAGGCGTAGTCGGGTTGAGAGCCCCCCAAGCCGTCAGTGCATCACCGACATGGGGAATGTTTATCCTGCCACCATCTACTGATAGAATGTTAGTGACAAGACTCACAACCCCATGCGATGACGCAAGGAAGGCCGGCAGGCTCACATCCCGAACACGCCGAATTCCTAACCCCCCACATCGGATAGGCAAGGATGCTTGGCTCAACTGGTCTTCACTTAGGGAGACGTTTAAAATACTCTCCACAGAGTCCCGAAGTATCTCATCAAAAGCTGCGATACTATTCGGAAACAGCCAAGTTGGACACGTACATATCTATATATTCTATATATAATCTATACAATCTATATGTATATAGGGTTTTATATTTGGTTCATCAATAATCTTTAGTGGGTATCGGCGGCCGAGCGGTTAAGGTATTCAGGCGACTGAATGCAATTGGCCAGGTTCCCCTGGTAGCAGGGTCACGGATGTCAGATGGCAGTCGCTTTACTGGTTTTACCTGATCTGCCAAATCCTTGATCATGGTCACTCTTTAAATTGTATTTTTCAAGACTTGATTGGCTTAAAATAAAAAAGTTCTTAAGTCACAATATGGTACCTAAAATCAGCCATTTTGTTTATTTTTATTTTTATGTAGTCAGTGTCACTCGCACGACCAAGACGAATGTAATAACAACACATGTTAAAATTCAATTTACCTAAATAGCCTATTTTTCATCGATTCTTCATTTGACATGATGATGAAATATTATCGCAAAGCGGCTCTAATGTTTTTTGCTCCACTATTTTAGCAGGCGTTTCAAACATAAAGTAAAGAAACAAGAAAATAACACAAATAGAGATAATTTTAGAACTCAAGTAATTATGGTGTAATAGCAAATAATTGAACCTTCAAGAAATTATGTACATTGTCAAGACAGTTTTCTCAAAGGTCCTCATTAGACTGAGGGCTACGAAACTTTGCTGACAGGTGATGGCGCGCCTGTCGATCTTTGTTTTTTAATCACTCGTTTAACAGCTCTAGATTCCGGACTATTTTGAGCCAGTCATGTCAAAATGCGTCCCTATTATTAGTCCTTGTCCGTTGTCAACCACAGTGAACAGAAACAACCAGTAAGTCATCTTCGCCAACTATTCAAAACCACCATCTCAGGAGCCCCATGCCAATCTTACATTGTGGTCGTGATCCTCCGTGGTACTGACAAACGTACGAGCGAGGCTCTGGCTTTTTCCTATCGGATTGTGCGGGTCCGGTTGTAGTCGTCGCACGTAAAAAGCCAAACATCTTATACATATGACAGGCCAGTTCTAAAACAAAACCCGACACGGCTAGGGCATCCCCCCATTGACGCGCAGGAGGATTGTCCTAATGTGTTTCTTCTTCAACATAGTAAGTATTTTTAGAGCGCCACAATCGCGATGTGCTGAGAATTTATGGCGCGAAAGTATATTCACTTGTAGTTGTAGTCTGGATGAATTTAAATTTTTGTTACCTGGATGTAGTGTGTATAATAAGTATGTGTTGTCTCAGTTATCTCACATCCATAACACAAGCTTTGCTTACTTTGGGGCTAGTTAGCGCCGTGTGAATTTGTCCAAACTTATTTATTTAATATTGTTATTTATTATGTATGTTATAAACTATAAATTATGTTCGTATTTTATTACTTTGTACTCCGAAAAAGCGAGGTTTTAACTCGCTTCTCGCATTTGATGCATTGAGGTTACTGGAATAAAAGAAGCTTATGATATGACATAAACGGCCATATCTTTGATTGCCTTGACTTAAAATCTTGTTTTTTACACCTTAATTTGGTAAACTCACCGACCTTATTACTTAATATTAATATAAGTTTGTTATCTTTACCCATTTCGGAGAAAAACGATCTTGAGTGTCCGACCGTCAGCCAAACAGACTGAGAACAAAGGAATACTACTAGACTTCCGTATATGCCTTTAGCAAGGATCTCTAAAAATCAATTACGATAAGGTTCGACTCCTTTTTTTTTTTTTTTTTTTTTTATGTTATCCGGCAGACAAACAGGCATGCGGGCCACCTGATGGAAAGTGGTCACCGCCGCCTATGGACATCAGCATCACCAGGGGTGCTACCAATACGTTGCCCGCCTCTAAGGAGACCTCTAATATACCTCTTGAACGATCCCATGTCATAGACCAAAGGAAACACCGTTGCTGGGAGCTCATTCCACATCCGAATCGTACGAGCGAGAAACGTTCTTTCGAATCTTCGCGTGGACACCACTAGAGGGTCCACGTAATGGGGATGAGTACCCAGCCCACGGCGGGTGGTGCCTTTTGATAATGTGTTGTTGTTTTCTATATTTAACGTTATCTATTGATTGTAAGTGTATAGAAATTTATAGAAACCAAAGAAAATAAAGGTAAAACTTACTTATTTGTAGTACTGGTAGAAATAGAGTGGGCGACCGAAGAAGCGATGGATTGACATCGCTGAGGCGAATGCGAGAGCCAACGTCTTACGACGAGAGGATGCCGAAGACCGGGCGAAGTGGAGAAGAATGAGTGGGAAAGCGGACCCTGGCAGAGACCGGGATAAGTGCTAGGACGATGATGATGAGTAGACATAGTGGGCATCATGTGAATATCCAGCGGCTCTCAAACATCTCAAGGGCATACAGTGCCATGGTTCCAAATGCGTACATCCACTTATGTACGTATGTATGATAGCGCATCAGTAATAATGATAGAGAAGAGCAAGATATTTTGATTAAATTCCTATTTATTTTGAAAAACAACACGTGCAGCAAACACCTGCACTTGTTTACGTTGTTGTAAGGTGGGGGCAGAACCCTTTATAAGCGAGTGGTCCAGACGTGTTGAAGCATTCTGTGTTCAGCTACCGTCGTGCTCAGACCTACTTATTCCTATTTATAAATAAAATCAGTGATCTCTGTAAATCGTTGAATTAAACATTTGCCTAAGTGATAATTGTTTATGTTTGTTATCTCCTTTGTACTAAAGTAAAAATATAACATTGGTTTAAAATGAGTCATCGTTTAACTGGTGCTTTGCGACGCCCTCATCCCTGACGGGCAGGCAAATCCACCACTTGGCCTGAGCCGCCCTCAAACTCTTACATCAGAAGAGAGGGATGATGAACCTACTATCCGCCCATAAGAAGAAAACCCACATCTTTATTCACCTTTTAAATAATCACCGTTCAAACAATAACAATGAAGTGGCACTTATTCGAAGACAAGTTCAGTTGTTGGAAAGAATTATATTCCAAAATTCACAATCTACCCAAAGGCAGTTATATCAAAGCTGAACTATTACGCAAACTGCAAGAAATCTGGACACCCATGTGCGCTGCTGGTTTAAAAACCCAAGACTAGACGTTGCACCATCTACATCCACATCGGAGCACAGCGTGAACTCCGTTGGAAACTCATCGCCGAGCCACACGCATCTACAGATAGGTTTAGGTCGGGAACGTACTTTAGAGAAATTCGAGAACTGTTCTGGTTTAGACACATGACCAAAAGGGTTCGTTATTTTTGTGAGAGATGTGTTTCATATAAAATGGAAAACGATCAATTCGGAAAAAGCAAATAAGTCGTTCATCCTAAAGACAAAAACAACGTACCCTTTCAAACCATTCATGTTGACTAAATGGGAAATTTGAATGGCTCCACACGTAAAGCTTTTGTGGCAATTGATGCTTTTACAAAACTTATGTTCATTAAACTATAAAGACAAATGTTCAAATTTAATCCTTTTCTTTTTCAGGGATTATTGTATCTATTTGGAACTCCTACAAAGGTTATTTCTGATTGAGAATTTGCCATAATGGGCTGCTGTAATAGCAACGTGCTATTGCACGTGAGACTCCTAAAGTTAATGGACAGAGATCGAAAGGATGATGCGTACATTAAAAGATTAACTGTAATAGCTCAAGGTCGAACAAGAGTATGGAACACAAAATTAGGAGAATTATAATTAATGATAAATAGCACAAAATCCAAGGCAATTGGATATTCAACATTAGACCTCTTAATCGGGAAACAGGGGTCTGCCCCCGCAATCCAACAAATGTCTCTTCTGACTAATACCATTGACAGGGAATATATTCGAGCACAGGAAGTTAGCAGAATGACCGAACAGTTTGGTAAAAGCAAGACATGTTTCAATGCCAAATGTGTCAAAGTAAAGATATTTCATATTCTATAAAAAAAAAACTTGCACAATGGTCTGACAACAAATTGGGACCAAGCTTTTTAGGGCCACCAAAATGAATACCGACATAAAGTACACAGAATTCATCCCGGTTAAAAAAAAATATATAAATACTGTATTACTTCATGAACATTTAAGATGATTACCAAATCTATAATGAACCGTGATAGCACAAATAATAATAAACAACAAATAAAATATTAAACTAACTTAACCTTTACAATGAAAAAAAAAAAGAAAAAAAAAACTGGTTGATAATAAAAAAAAAGAAGGATAATATTTCAAAGGTTGCTTGTCAAAACAAGCCACATTATAGCCCCTGAGTTCATCAATTTTTTCTAAAATGGGTACGAATGTCAATCCAAGCACCCTATCTAGCCTCTGAGTTTGACAACTGTCCCAATTTTATGGATATTGATGAAACAAGCTGTAATTGGGCCTCTGAGTTTGTCAACTAAACCTTCGGTCAGAACAAGCTTAGAAATATTAAGCCTCTGAGTTTGGCCAAACATGAAGCCTAAGAATGTTTAATTAATCTATACTATATTTTCAGATTAAGGGAACCGCTAGCTCGAGCACGAGCTGCTCGTCAGTATGGCCGTGATAGCGCATCAGTAATAATGATAGAGAAGAGCAAAATATTTTGATTAAATTCCTATTTATTTTGAAAAACAACATGTGCAGCAAACACCTGCACTTGTTTACGTTGTTGTAAGGTGGGGGCAGAACCCTTTATAAGCGAGTGGTCCAGACGTGTTGAAGCATTCTGTGTTCAGCTACCGTCGTGCTCAGACCTACTTATTCCTATTTATAAATAAAATCAGTGATCTCTGTAAATCGTTGAATTAAACATTTGCCTAAGTGATAATTGTTTATGTTTGTTATCTCCTTTGTACTAAAGTAAAAATATAACATTAATTTAAAATGAGTCATCGTTTAACTGGTGCTTTGCGACGCCCTCATCCCTGACGGGCAGGCAAATCCACCACTTGGCCTGAGCCGCCCTCAAACTCTTACATGTATGTAAACTCTTTATTGCTTAATAAATACAGGAGTTACAAAACAATTTTAGAAAGCATAGGCGGGCTTATCCGACAATGGGATTTCTTCCAGACAACCTTAAACCGTCTGAAAGGACATCCAAGAAGCGGTGGAGGCAATATTGAGGTCTTAATTAATTGACTACTACTAAAATTATACTATCTACAACTAATTATTATTATGCCATGAACATCTGTCAAATGTCATGGAATACAAAAACACAGCAATAATCCACGGAGGTATGAAAAGGCCACATTAGGTGTTTCAAGTAATGATCATAATATGTTTCAGTTTGCCAATCGCAAAATGGCCCCTCTGCCGGTGAAACGCCAAATGATTTATATTGCAATTCATTCAATTAAACAGATTTGTACGGAAATTCGTAAAATGATCCACTTACTAGAAATTGCTAGTATGTCAAATAGCAGAATCCTTAGAAGTTACTGAATATGCAACATATTTTTATTTTACAAGCTTTTATACTTGATTACAGTTTTCATTTAGATTGATTTCGTTATTTTGTAACATTTGTTAGCATTGTAAAGCATTAAAAAAGGATAAATACGAGGGAATCTTCGGTTTTTCCAAGCTTTAAATTTTTAATTTTTTTTTTGAGTGAATTTCTAAAGTGCATTTATTTGTTTGTAGGTAGTTTTACCACAAATTCAGATCTTTCGTTTGAAAAAAGGTACTCAACATTCCCGCTACATTTAATTTTGTTTGACATTCATTGCCAGTTATTATAATTAAATCATTTTTTCTGTTTTTCATAATTTTCTTATTTTTTTTATGTTATACGACAGACAAACAGGCAAGCGATCCACCTGATGGAAAATGGTTACTGCCGCCTATGGACATCAGCAACACTAGGGGCGCTACCAATGCATTGCCTGCCTCTAACGAGACTTCTTGAACGATCCAGTGTCATAGTTCAAAAGAAACACTGTGACTGGAAGCTCATTCCACATCCGAATCGTACGAGCGAGAATGTTCTTCCAAATCTTCACGTTGACACCTCTACGTAATGAGGATGAGTTGTCAGCCCGCGGCGGGTGGTGCGCTGGCAGAGTTGTGCTGTGGGTACCAGATCAAAAATGTTCTCACAACACTCCCCAATGTACAGCCGGTAGAACATACACAGGGAGCCAAAGTCCCTTCGGCCAGCTAGTAGCCAGCCCATGGCCCTTGCCTGTGAAAAAGTTGCCGACTGCTGCTCCAAGCAATCACAGATGTTTAACAATTTATTGCACACAATATACAGTAAACAGAAATTACAAAAATGAAAGACGAAGAAGAAATCTCTTCCAGCAGGCCTATAGACGAGAGACATGGTAGAGTATAGGGGATGAGAAGTGCGCAATTGTAATAAAAAAAATAAAATAATAAACTACATTGATTATAAATAAGATACTAAATACACACAATAGTATAAATATATATAAATATACACATACACATATACATACTAAAATATATTCAGGTATTGTAGAACATTCAGGCACATAAGAAAAGATAATGTTCTTTTACACGTTTCTTAAAGATTGCTATAGTAGATTGACAATCACGCACTTCGTGCGGGAGAGAATTCCACAGTCTTGCGGCATGAACAGTGAAGGTGTAGGAGTAGAAGTCGGAATGGTGGATGGGGATATCCAGCGACGATCTAACACTGGAATATACTTAAATTCAAAAATTCTAATTGAAATTCAAAATTACTTTATTGAGTAGGATTTTACATATCTCTTTCAATGGTCAAAGAGTAGGAAGGAAACACACAGTGACATGTTGGCCACCCCATGGTCGCAGCACACCCCCACCCCCCGTCGACAACGGCCGGACGATGTCCGACAATACCAGTGATAGGTAGCTGCTCCCACCCTACCCTTACCCTGCCCGTAGCCTACCCCTATCCTACCCTACCCACTCCTACCCCGACCTACCCCTTAACCTAACCTAACCCTACCCCCACTTTTCCTCTATCCTATCCTACGCCATCCCTACCGCAGTCCGCGCACCCCGCTACGACCAAAAGACACCGTGTGTGGGAAGGGAAGGAATGTTAACGCCGCTTCCTAGGTGGTCCTCCGTGGTAAAGAAACGGCAACAAACCCACAGAGCCTAAGTTAATTCATTTTTCTTTTTTTTAAATGTCTTATATACTAATACATTATATTTACATACTAACTTTAACTAAATTAATACCTGTTTAAAAATGCAGTTCAGTTTCATGGACTTTTGTCATTCACATTTTCAGGTATACTATAATAACTTTTTTGACATAATTTATTTTTTATCTACACTCAAAGCGTAATGTTCCAATTACATATTCGAAAACAGTTGTTTAAGGATACACTTTTTTCAAGCCAGTCTATAAAAATTTAAAAAATTACTTTTCGATACAGCATTTCCCATACTATTTTCATTACAGCTGTATCGAAAAATAACTTTTTAATCATTATGCAACACTTTTCTTTTTTAAATTTTTGTCGGGCGCCGGGACACGGCTAAATGTAGGCTGAATACCTAAATGTCTTCAACAAATTCAAAATTCCTGTTTATATTTGTTATCAGTTCATAGTCTGTGGTTGCGATTGTGTACATTTGGAATTATTTTCCCGCTAAACAGAATATTTTTTCTAATTGTTGTAATTTGTGTTTGTAAATGTTTTTTCTTGTTTGAAGCAAATAAATAGATAAATGTGAAAGAAGTGAAGTGAATTTCGCTTGATATCCTCGACGCGTAGATACAACAGAACTGACTCGCAGTTACTTAGCAAAGTTGAAAAAATTAAAGGTACGCAATTTTAACATGAAAATATGAGTGTAGATAAAGTAGTGTATGCAACTGCATATAATTAGGTATTAAAACACTCGTGTCAAACTATTATCATACTCGGCTACGCCTCGTATGATAAACAGACACTCATGTTTTAATACCCCCTTTTATATGACAGTTGCATAAACTACTATTATAGTGGCTTTAAATTTATTCAATGGTAAATTTTGTATACTGTTGGGACTTTATTATAAAAAAGTACACATTGACCCATAAATGATTTGTGGACTTTGGCCAGACGATTTAACAGGCCCGGTGGCTAAAACTGGAACTACGTGTCGCCATTTTGAAATGTCACAATGTTGTTAACAATGGCGACGCCGTCACCGGTTCAGATAAGTGGCACTCTGTGTTAAATACCATTGCCGTCAACATGACGTAACGACATCGAGACACGTAAATACGTGTGAATGAGAACGCGCTACACCGTTAACGCTATTACAGTAAAGTGCGAATGCAACAAACGATCATAGCTCACACACCTACTCGTATATCTGTACGTGACCTGTAGCTATACAGACTGTAGTAGTAGCCGGCATTTGGTCGTACTTTCCAGTGATACGGTATTGTGATCAGTGAATAAAAACATAGATAAAAATAGATAATGATAATAATACTCTGGCCTTTAACAGTATGTACAGGCAACATCACAGATTATAACAATACATTTGCGTTAGTTAGTCCAGTGTAGTACCTACGGTAAAAAGAAACTGACAGAAGTAATTTCGCCTCTAGTAAAAAATAAGTGATAAGTACCTAAGTGTTCTCAGTGGTAGGTAGTGTGATAAGAAAATTCAAGTTGTTAGTGTTGTGTACAAGGATGAGACAATTATTTTGCAAAATAAGGTTCATGAGTTAGTTATTGATATCGAGGTTATATTTTATAACGTCATCATGGGTTCCGCAACGATACAGCACCTGCCAGATGAAATGCTACGGGAGGTGTTCCATTACGTCACCGGGGAAGACGCCACGAACCTTAGCAGAGTTTCCCTCCACTGGCAGAACGTTGTAAACGATCTCGGGGAAGAATTCTGGAGGAAACTGTGCTGCCAAGAATACCCAGCCATCTACGAAGATAGCCATCGGAAGTCGGGCCTGTCTTGGAGGGATTTGTATCGCTCTTTTTCTCTCTGGGAAAGAGTGTTCGAAGCAGAAGTACGAGTCACCCCGTGCCCATACGATCATATAAATAACTTCTCGTTAAATTTTCTAAAAAATTGTATAATATCCTTTCCCTTATATCGATATCAAGAAGATTTCGCTGATACTGTAATTTATTTCGATGCAAAATCATGCCGGGAGATAAAAAGGAAATGCTACGGTTTTCAGTTTAAGAACTACATTGAAAGCGATGATGTTATAGCAATGGAAATATCGGAAAGGTCGCAGAAAAAAGTGCGAATCATTCCCAAAGCGAACGAGGATATGTTTATCAGTTTTGAACCTTATCCTACCCTTGGTCAAGCGCGATCTTGGCTTCTAAAGGGCGATGTATTTTTTTATAACAAAACAGAAGCACAGGATAACAAGGTACAGTTTTGTAAAACAAAGATCTCAATTAAAGGTACAGAAGTGAGCTACGAACACAATGAACTCGGTGACAGCGATCTTAGCTGCGTATTGTCCGTAGCAGACACCGGTGAGAAACTACATGTGCTTGGAAGTCTGTGGGGCAAATCGAAATACGTGTCTGTAGTAACATTTGAAAATCGAAAGATGAAAGAAATTTATTCTATACACAGTAATCTTATATATGACTCATATGGAAGTGTGCAAATTTATGGAAGATCTTAGAAGATATGGCTTCAGGTCATGCGATCCCCATAGGACATGGATCGTTAATGATTCACGTCTGAACGATGGCTCAAGTGGGACCATACAGTCGCCACTATTGTATGGACCGCATTTTTTAGCAAAAACCAGTAGAAATGGAGTCAGCATCTTCCTTAACATTAATAAAGCTATTGAAGATAATATTGCAGGGCGAGAACCTTTTACTATTTTTAATTCAGGGGAAAGTAATGGACTATACGACCAGTTCGAGTTCGAAGTGATAGAGACGCTCCATGGACACATCATAGTAGCGATCTGTCGTCAGAAACTGTATATAATCGAGTTCACGCATAATTCTCACAGCTCAAACTAAACACTAACTAAATATGGCAGTGTTCGGCTACTAATTTTTTCAATTGAATGATTAGTCAAACTAAAAATGTTGTGACTAAATTAGTTGTACTAAAGAAATCACAACTAATAGTTAAAACCAACAACAAACATTCAAATTCGTTCTGTAGTTCCGGAGATTAGCGTGTACAAATAGACAAATAAGAGATATAAACTTTAAAAATTATTGTTCTGTTACTATTGCTTAGTGGCCTTTTTTTATTTATAAATATATTCAATGTATAGACACACTTTTTTACTGTTTTATTATACGTAATAATAAGAATAGGAGCGTCGCTGACCGAGCGGTTAGGATAATCGACTCGTAAGCGAAAGGTTCCGGGTTCGAATCCCGCTGCGGCATTGTACTATAACTCTTTTCTGAATTGTGCACATTTATTGAACCAATACTCTAACCATGAGGGAAAACATCATGATGAAACCTGCACATTCAGACGACTGAATGTGTAAGCATGTATTATTTATTTTAACCATGTGATTGCTGTAAAACTGTAAAATAAATAAATAAATGATCCAATCCGGTCAGGTTCCCCTGGTAGCAGGGTCACGGAGGTCAGACGGCAGTCGCTCCACTGCGATTACCTGATCGGCCAAATCTTGGATCATGGTTAAGGCGGACCCCGGGCCCTCGTGCGCGAGAGCACAACCGGGACATGAACGGCAAGATTTCTTTTATTAGTAATAATAGAATAGATATGGATTGTTAAAAAGTATCGATTTCGTAGAAGATACATTGTTTGAGTTTATAAAAGTACCTTCCTATCATAATTTATTATCGAAGTAAAGTCCAATTGACTGCCATACACAACTGTCTTGTTAATAAACCTAATTTCTTACCACACATACCTACTGGTTAAGGTACTTTGGACCTTGTTCATATATTCTTGAGGTATCTGGCATGATTAACAAGCAAAAGTATTGTCACTATTTTTGATCTACCCCGATAGATATAAACACATACCTACCAGAGTTCTGAAATTACCTCTCATGTGCAATTCTCTTGTTGTCTACACTTAATGTTTGAAACGCCTGCTATTCCAATTAAGCAAAAAATGTTTCGAGCGCTTTTGCGTCGATAACATTTTATTTAAATAATCCCAGTAGGTACTAGTCTTCTGTGCTTCTGTACCCTTAGAGGCTTACGACAGTGGGCGGAGTACGTTCTTTAATTATTATCATTATATTTATGTGTAAAAACTTCACTGTGACGTTTTATATTTGTAAGGTATATAACGTAATCCTTGACCAAGTTTAATTAAACTCAAATATTTTCTAAACTACAGAACCCATTTTAGCGAAACTTAACTAACAACTATCTCGATAAAACTGTCTTTCAAACAGAGAAAACCGCACCCAAGTCGGTCTATCGGTTCGGGAGCTACGATGGCACAGGCAGTTTTCCGTCGGAGGTTAAAAATGAGCAAGCGGCTGTATATCTTATTCGCCATAAACAGTTATTTATAGGATAGCCGTCATATCTACATATATATTAACATCGTAAAGACTACAGTCTGTACATTGAAGATAATAGATAAAAAAAACAAACAGGGCGACTCTTGCCGCGTGCGTAGGGGTCCCACAAGGTGGACCGACGACATGGTAAAGATAGCAGGTGCTCGTTCTCGGTTGTCGTCTTTGGAGGAGGCCTATGCCTAGCAGTGGGCGTTATCCAGCTGATATGATGATGAAAGAAGTCATTGTTATGTTGTAAATTAATATTGAATAGTTAAAAATTGATTTATTTCGTAAAAAAGAAGTATGATTTCTCTCTTTGATGTCTAACGTATAGGTACCATAATTGACTACTGAAATAACTTTTCCCCAAACTGAGTAGTACCGTCGGGACTACTCGGGGCAAAACTTACTGGAACGAGTGAGATCGTTTGAGAAAACAGACTTGAAAATGTAACTATTATTATGAAGATTCAATTATTTATAAATACGTTAATACCTGAGTTCTGAAAATCTCTCTCAGTATGCCTTTCTCTTGTTCTCTGACTTGTGTTTGAAACGCCTGATATCAAAACGGAGCAAAAGATATTAGCGGCGCTTTGCGATAACATTTTAAGTATCAATTTTCTGTGCCCTACCCTGAAGAAGGAGCCGTATTTTACGAGTTTGTGGAGTATCACAATTATTGTCAAAACAATGACGTGGACCGGGTCAGTATTAAAAAGGAATCATTTTATGTTTGTGAGTTATTGACATTGGGCCTCCACGCGCTACAAATCGAAAAGAAAGCGCGAAGAAAATGTTTTTTATTATGCCACTAAGGTGGCAAACAAGCTTACGGCCTGCCTAATGCTAACCAAAATTAGATTATTTACATAGAATATACTATCCAAAATGTTAGGTAATTGAAGGTAGGCCCTGAGTCGGGGACCGACGACTAGCTCATGCTTCCCCAGAATGATGAGGGCATCATGAAGAGGAACGGAATGGATACTTAAACAATTTTCTTGCCGGTACCCTCCTAAAGCAGTCTCCCTCCCTGACGAGATTTATTTATTGGAAATAAAATATTTACAGTTACAATACAAATATATCTATATACATATACCTACCACTACATATACCTATCCACTAACACATACAAAATATATACTAATAATTAAAAAAGTCGTCGACACCGCTGCCCCCCGGAATGGTGCCCAGAAAGCTGGCTGCGTTGCCTCGTTGAATAGCGATGCTAATCCGTTGCCCGAGGAACGAGTCAGCTCTCCGGTCACCAGTCTCCCTTAAAATGCCTCTGAGCTGTAATATTTAGGGGCCCCGAAATGGGGACCATTAGCGCTGTTACTCACCGAACAAAGAAGAGCCTAATTTTTTTTGTTTTTTCCAGTTCCCGGACGTATAGGCCCAATCGAGGTGCTACAACAAATAGTCAATAGCGTGGCTTTACCACAATATGTCACTCTAATTGGCGATAAAGTGAGATGATAACCATACAAATACGAGTAGAACTTGCGCTGGAGGGTTCTGCATATCAAATATAAAGTATTTCTTTCGAATCTGTTCAGCTGCTCCAATACCCAAAGTAATTTTATTCGCGTTTGCGTTATATTAAATATTAAAGATATGGTATGAAAAATTCAGCTTACCAACCAAATAAAGGAAGATATTTTATAAGTGGGTGTTTATGTTAAATTTACGATTTTCGATTTTTTCTTTTGCACTTCAAAGAAGAGTGCCAACTTTCATGATAAATCTACCAAGCACAAGTAGAAAGGTTTTGATCATTTATCATAAATGGACCAATATTTTAATTGTCCTGGCTTAGAAGCTTAAATTTTTACAGTATTTTCAATCATCAACGACATTATAATTTGATATTTATTTCAATTTGATATTTTTACCCATATCTGTATAGAAAGAACATGTATCTCCGACAGACAGCTATTTAGGGAGACAGACTCAACCCAGACGGCGGCCGTAGCGGCGTAGAACGCGCGCGCCTGTTCGTCACTATCGACCCGTGACGAGGCCAACTCGAACTCTGATGCACGGTGCCTAATTCTGAGCTCCGTGACATCGTATTTCAACAAGGCGATGCCCTTTAGGATACAGGTGATAAAAATTTAAACGAATGTCACCGGCGGTAACCTGTTGAAATCCCGCGCCACGAAAGTTGGGACGTGGTCGGGGTCGGTTTCCTTAAAGACACGGAAAACATGGCGTATGGGCGCCTCGACCGTTTTCCGGAGTACCTCCTTCGCCTGTTTGACGTCGGGTGTAGCTGGTCGCACAGATCTGCTGAAGGCTCAGCTTGTCCATCACGTCCAGCTTATTTTAGTGGAATACAGTGGAGTTTCACTTTTCGGCGCTGAATGCCATAAAGTGCAGCGAAAATAAATTATCGCATGACGCAGACGGCGCTACATAATAGATAGCGTGCGCCCGAGCCGATGTCACGTCTGAACTGTATATAAGGGACAATTATGTCCGACAAACAGCTAGTTGGCCAGACAGACAGACTGAGAACAACGTTTATGCCAGTAGACGTGCGGAACGCTAAAAATCGATAACGATTAGGTGTGGCGCTGTTTGATGTGTTGTTGTTTCCTGCATTTAACTTTGAACATCATTAATTATAAGTGTAATAAAAGTTTATAAAAATCGAAGATAAAACCCCTTAAATATGTTAGGAATAGTAGGAATAGTGTAGTAAAAAATTCAAGTTTCGTTAGTATGCTCGGTTTACAGTGATCTTTGCCATCATCTTCATATTGAAATATACGCCATATTCAGTGACATCATGGGCTGCGCTACGACACAGCACATGCCAGATGAAATGCTTCAGGAATTGTTGAAATATCTTAACGGGAAAGACGTCATAATCTTCAGAAAAGTTTCGCTTCACTGGCGGAGCATTGTTGACAGTCTCGGGGAAGAATTCTGGAAGAGACTGTGCTGCCAAGAATATCCAGTGATCTACAAAGACAGCCATAGGTAGTCGGGTAATTCTTGGAGGGATCTGTATCACTCTTTTTCGCTCTGGGAAAAAGTGTCAGAAGCAAAAGTACGAGTCACCCCGATTCCGTACGATAATATAGATATATCCCTTAATACCGTCTTTAAGAAAAGTCGATGAAAAAAGTGCGAATCATACCCAAAGTGAACAAAGATATGTCGATCGATTTAAAACCTTGTCTTTTTCGTGGTCGTTGGCGATCGTGGCTTCTCGAGGGCGAAGAAATATATTATAATAAATTATGCGCACCGGATTGGAAAGTAAAGTTTTGTAAGACCAAAATCACAATTAAAGGTAAAGAATAGCTATATATAAGCTACGAATATGACGAACTATGTGACAGTA
The DNA here is from genome assembly GCA_907269095.1 of Blastobasis adustella. NCBI lineage: Eukaryota > Metazoa > Arthropoda > Insecta > Lepidoptera > Blastobasidae > Blastobasis > Blastobasis adustella. The sequence goes on from OU026142.1 coordinate 2,072,173, forward strand.
ATCTTTACTCGATATGGTCCGTTGCATTTATCAATGAGAAAATACATGTTCTGGGGACATTGAGGAGTAACTCTAACCTGGCCGTAGGACTTAACCTGGCCGTAGTAACAATTGAAAATAGCCAAATGAACATCATTAATTCTATATGTCCTGAATTTTCATACCACTTTCACATGTATGTTTTAAAAATTATAAAAGATCTTAGGAGGTACGGGTTCAGGTCGTACAATTCCAGTGCAACATGGATGTTAAAAATCTCCAAAGATGAAGACAGTCTACATGACGATGTTATGCAATCGCCAGTGCTGTTCGGACCTCATTTTTTAGCATGCAACTTCAAAAATAGAATCAACGTCTACCTCGACGCTAATGATGTTGTTGTTCATGATGCAAATTTCACTATAGAAATCGAAAATTCAGGAGTAAACATTCACCTAAATCAGTTCGAAGTGATAGAGGCTTTCCGTGGACATATATTAGCAGCGATCTATTTTAAAAGATTGTTCATAATTGATATTACTCATAAGGATTTTGCAACAAAGATTCCAGTCAGAGATTCTTTATACACGTAAATGTACTTAAATAAAGGTATGTGGTAGGAACCCATGCTATCACCATGAACACAATAAAATAAGTAAAGGGGCTTCCATACGACACAATCAGCTTGTCCAATCAGATTACCAAGTGAAATGGCTACAATTTGATTGTCAATTTCCGACAATATCAGACAATTTGATTGACACAACGTGGGTAGGCCCCCCATACGGTGGACCGATGTCATAGTAAAGATCACAGGTACCAGCTGGATGTGGAAGGTACAAGACCAGCCTGCCCAGACCAGCCCAACAGTAGGCGTCTTTTAGCTGATATGATGATGATGAAAGAAGTCATGATTTTTTTTGTAAATAAATCTTAACAAGTTAATAATTGTTTGGATTTTGTAGTAAACATGATGTAGAAGCATAAATTTAACATAGACGATAATACCATAAAACACAATAATAGTAAGACACAGTACGATAAATGTAAAAAATTCTGAATTGAAAAGTTTATAACCTGCCCGACCACTAATTGACATTGGCGCCATAAGCTGAAAAGAAAGCGTGAAAAAAATAGAAAATTACTTGGCTACTTACTTATAAGACAGAGTAGTTTTACACCTTTAAAAATTCTGCGGTGAATGTGCGGAGTTACGCGACTCGATCGAGTACGTAACGAGTACATCCGTGGCAGCGTTGGCGTGAGGGATATCGCAGATAAGATCGAGAAGGCTCGTCTACGCTGGTTTGGTCACTTGTTGCATAAGCCTTAGGGATACGTGGAAAATAGGTGCCTGCATCTGCCAGTATCAGGAAAGAGGCCCCGTGGGCGACACAACAAGCGATGGTTTGATATCGCTGAGTCGAATGCGAGAGCCAAAGTCTTAAGACGAGAAGATGCCGAAGACTAGGCGAAGCGGAGAAGATTAGGTAGGAAAGCGGACGCTGGCAGAGGCCGGGATAAGCGCTAGGACGACGATGATGATGAGTTTTAGACATTAAGATAGAATATACACAATATCAAATAAGGTTAAGTAAGATCGAGGTACGTTTGACGTCTCCCTCGTGCATTCCTTGACAATGGGAGGCATCATGAGGGAGAACGCTCTGCGATGGATACTTTAACTTTAATGGAGTAGTCTTCCTGGAAAGGCCTTTGTAATATTTGGGGGCCTCGAAATGATCACCATTGGCGCTCTCACCGAATAAACAATAGCAAAATAATAAACATCGGTTCTTCCAGTGAGTGCGATTTTTCCCAAGATGATATAGGTAATTCGAGCTGCTGTTAAAAATTGCCAATAGCGTGGCTCGAACGCAATATAAATAAAAAAAATAAAAAATAAAATTCGTTTATTTCAGGCATATACCAATAATATACATTACAGACAGTGTAATTGGTCAGTTTTACAGTGTATTATTATTATTAAAAACAATTCAATTTGTATGTGTATCATTATAAAAATTACAAATTTACAAGATTTAGGTAGGTAAAGACACATGTTTACCCGAGCAGTCAAGCCCAGCCCTAGTAGGCATTACAACTTAATAATTTAATTATATTATACAGTTACGCGTAGATCTTTACTGAACAAGTATACATCTGCAGTACGGTGGACACGCACCCATTGTTTGATCCAAAGAGACGAGTATGAAAAGAAGCCCTTACTCGTTTGACCAGCGCGCAGAAGCCCAGGACCCCGCTCTCCGCGAACATACCAGTCGCACTACACCGCCACGGTAATATCGCATTCTAATCTGTGATAACTGAGATAATAAGCAAGCAAACATGAGTAGAACCCGATAATGTGTTGTTTTCTAATAGTATTTAACATGAATCGTTATTCATTATTTACACAAGTTTATGAAACCAAAAGAAATAAAGTAACACCTGTGAGCAGCCCGTGCCAAATAAAGGCAACCGCGCAGACACTGCAAACTACCGCCCTAATTCGGTCACCTTCATACTCTGTAAGATTATGGAGTGAATTATGATACCGATAACTGCTATTCATTTCAGGCACTACATAAAATAATATACTCGTAAAACCTAGTCCCGCGCCGCGCCTAGCTGTCTAGTTCACGATAAACTTTAAAATTTTATGCGGTTTTCAATAGCCAGAGTGATTCATGAGGCAGGTGTACTTGTATAATTTGTTAGGGTTGCTACCCGTGCAAAGCCGGGGCGCGTCACTAGTTAAATAACAAAATCATAATATAAATATACATCTATACTAATAATATCAATAATAAAAAGAGTATTGATTTGATTTTTTGTCGGTTTGTTTGTTTGTGTGTTTGCAATGGATAAACTGAAAAACTACTTCAAACATTATTTATCCCATCGAAAGCTACGTTATCAGTGAGTAGCAGAGGCTATATTATATCCTAAAAAAAGAAATTGGGATCCCTAGAATAATTGCAAAAACGTATCAAAAACAAGAGTGTCGGAAGCCGGGCGGTCGAGTATCCAACTCGTAAGCGAGAGGTACCGGGTTCGAATCCCGCTGCGGCCATGTACCAATGACTGTTTTCTGAGTTATGTACATTAGTTGAATACTAACCGATGCTCTTACGGTGAGGGAAAACATCGTGATGAAACCTGCACATTCAGGCGACTGAATGTGTAACCATAATCCAATCTTGTCCGATTCTCCTGGTAGCAGGGTCTCGGAGGTCATATGGCAGTCGCTCCACTGTAATTATCTCATCTGCCAAATCGAGGTTAATACTAGTATTATAATTGGGATCATATTGTGGTCAACTCATATTATTATTTTATTATTAACTAATGTATGTAGCTCAGAAAAGAGTCATTGGTACAGTACAAGAGCATTAATGAGACACAACTTAATGAAAATGTTCCTTTGCAGGTATAGCAAGTAGCAAAATACTAGGGTATTTGGTGCATCTTTAGCCAAAACAAGTTTGCCAAAAGAAGGAGGCATTAGCGATTCCTTAGGTTTAAAGAACTAGTCTTTGACCCCAGGGTATATTTAATAGGTACTAAATAAAATAAAAATTCATGAATGCTTTGAAAACCTTATAAACATAGATTTATTTATTATATTTAAAAATTTTGCTTTTCAAATGAATATATTACCAACAAATATTGAGTAAAATTTCCATATTTCCATTATAACGACATGTTTAATACAATTAAATGTGAATTTGACATTCAATTTCCGATAAAAACATAAAAAAAAATAGTAATGTTATGTTTTGTGACTGGGCCACAACCGGAATTCATAAAAGCCGGAAGAAATTATATGAATGATATAATATGAAATAATATAATAAGACTGTTGCATTCAGTAATTATGTAAAAACTTATTCAAAGATATTTAACAATGTTTGTATTGCTGCGTAAGCTAATTTTATTAATAATAAAATTAACTTATCCGACAATAAGATCAAGGCTGTGGAGAATATTGTAAATAAAGAACTCGGCCAAACATCTGAACATGAAGGTAATTTAAAACTAAAAGTGGATAGTAACACCATAACATCTGACCTAGACCTGACAAATACATTTAATGAGTTCTTTGCTAACATTGCAGTGAAGGCTACGCAAAATCTCCAATGTTCTTCTGCGATAGCTTTAGAAATACCACAGGAGAATCACAGTCCATACTTTGAAAATTTTAAATTTGATGTTATATGTGAAGCAGATATTATTTTTTTAGTTTTAAATCGTTGAAAATGAAGAAGACAGAGGATATTTATGGCATTTCGGTCGTCAAAACGATTGTTGAATATATATGTTGGTAGATAAAGCTACCAAGCTTTAAGTCCACCTTTGTACTATTTTGTGCATAAAGTATTAAATAAATAAATAAATCCTTATTACAGTCGCCATTTTGTACTTTTTATTCTATAAAAAACATTATGTCTTGCTTTGTTACATAATTTACATATACAAAATAAATACTTAAAACTAGATATCAGTATAACTTCGTCGTAAAACTTAAACTAGATGTTTAACCCACTCTTATTACTAGTTTATTTACAGTTATAATAAAAAATACACTAAAACCTATATCTAAAATACCAAATGTATACACTGATACATATAAAATTGACTAAACATATAAATAAATATATATGCACCACGCCTTGCATTATTTTTTAATAACTGTGTTACTCGTGGCATATATCCAGACTCTTTATAAAAAGGAAGAGAAGATAAAAGTGAACTATCGAATTTAAGGCCTTTCTCAGTATTACCGGTATTTAGTAAAATATTTGAATATTTAATTTTAAAGAAGCTTCTAGCACACCTTCCAGATAATAAATTATTCCTCTTTAAACAATTCTGATTTAGGTACTAGGGGGCGATCCACCATTGATCGAATTAGTCAAGCACAAGATTAAGTGGCGGTTTTCTACATTTCAGGGTATTAATCTTTCAGTACATAATCCCCGACTGGGATATCTGAAGCACAATTATTATGAATGAGATCAATTATATACAGTTTATTACTACAGATTGCTACTATTATGTGACCACGGAGAGATTCTATCACATGGAACTGATTTAATCGCAAGCGTTCTCCTGAATTGCCGATGCCTATAGTGAAATTTGAATGTGCAAGAACATTATTATTGTTGAAGCAGACGTTGATTTTATATTCTAAGTTGCCTGCTAAAAAATGAGGTACATAGAAAATTGGCGACCGTATAAGATCATTAAAGAAACAACGATCGTTTGTCGTGGTGTAGATCCTCCATATATCAAAGGGATTACACGACCTAAACCCATATCTCCTAAGATATTCCATAATGTTCCGCACTTCCATACGAGATGAGTATACACGAAGAACTGTTAGAGAACCAATTATTGTCATTTGCCTATTTTCAATTGTTATTACGGATATCTGAGACGAATTTCTCAATTTTCCCAGCACATGCATTTTCTCACCGATATATCTAACGGAATATATACAGTCAAGATCACTGTCACCCAGTTCACTATGTTCATAGCTCACTTTTTTACCTTTAATTGTAACTTTGATCTTGCAAAACTTTATTTTGTTGACCTTTGTGTCAAATTTGTTAAAAAAAATTTCACCGCCCTCGAGAAGCCACGATCGCGCACGAAACAGACAATGTGGTTGCAAATCGATCGACATATTTTCGTTCGCTTTGGGTATGATTCGCAATTTGTTCTTCGGCAGTTCATGTCTTACAAATGCTATGACATCATCGTTTTCAATGTAGTTCATAAAACGGAATCCGTAGCATTTCCTTTCTATCTCGCGGCCATATTTTGCGTTAAAATAAATAACGGTATCTGTATAATCTAAAGAACTTGATTTTAAGGGAAAGGATATTATACAATTTTTTAAAAAATTTAACGAGGATAGATGTAAATTGTCGTACGGGTACGGGGTGACTCGAACTTCCGCTTCTGACACTCTTTCCCATAGCGAAAAAGAGCAGTACAGATCTCTCCAAGACAGACCCGACTTTCGATGGCTATCTTCGTATATGACTGGGTATTCTTGACAACACAGTCTCCTCCAGAATTCTTCCCCGAGGTCGTCCACAACATTTTGCCAGCGGAGGGAAACTTTGCTGAAGTTCATGACGTCTCTCCCATTAAGATATTTAAACAACTCTCGAAACATTTCATCTGGCAGGTGCTGTATCGTAGCGGAGCCCATGATGACGATACAGAGTGGCGTCGATGTCAATATTTAGATGATGAACATAATTTTCCAAAAATCACTGCGAACTGAGGACACAAAGGAAGGAGAAATTTATTTATATCATTGGGCTTCCTCTGCTTATCGTTTCAATGATCAATAGGTTAAGTATAATTTTTATTATTTTTTATCATTAGGTATTGATATTTTCCCAGATCTTCATTAGGCACTATGAACGGTATTGAGTAACGTATTATTTTAATGCTATTGTAAATACATTATCAAACAGAGCAGCGCGTTTTATCGTTATCAATTTTTGGGAATCCGTACTTCTTCGGAAAATTATAAATGGAACTCTTGGGTTGGGATTACTCTGTTGACAGTCTGTCCGTCTGCCTGCGTGCCAGACACGCAAAATTAAATTAAGCTGCTGAAAAACAAGCTTCTAAGCTTGTATATCACTTCCTGCTGTATATTTTCACTGATTCTACTGGTCTCTCGCTTGAAAATGTTTCATGGTCCAAAATAGAGAAAGTTCCGAGTTATCCAGCGCTAGGTGTTTTTGGTAGGCTTAAGTAAAAAAAAAGACCAATTATTCTTCAGTACACTGGTCTACACCCGGCGGACCAACAATCATGCAACATGCAAGGTGCATGCAAGATGCAGCAGGATGCAAGGTAAGTTCACACATAATTGAAAAAAAATTATCTTTGCGTTAATGTTTTGGTTGCCATCTGACCTCTGTTACCAGGGGAACCTTACCAGATTGGATGATGGTTACACATTCAGTTGCCTGAATGTGCAGTTTTCATGACGATGTTTTCCCTTACCGAAAGAGCATCGGTTACCATTCGTCTAATGTACATAACCCAGAAAAGAGTCATTGGTAAATGGCCTCAGCAGATTCGAACCCGGTAGCTCTCGCTTACGGTTCGAATACCTTAACCACTATTCTCTGTCTCTCCTTAACAATTTTTTTTATTTGCTGTTTGTGTGTGCTGAATTTTTCGAAATATTACAGAAATCCCCACCGACAAATCCCCACCATTGGCGGTTGTTAGTATATTTTCCCAAAAATGTCTATTAGGTAAATAAATTCATTAGAATTGGGATTTTTGGAAAAAAAGTTCATTCATCCCCACCAGATGTTGTTTCTAAATTAAACAAGAGTCGTGTTAATCATTACGTTTATTTAAATTATGTAGATAATTGTAATGTTAATAATATACACTCGAACAACTACTTAACTATTGAGCTATTAAAAAATTGTATTTGTATTATTATTATTGAAACACTAGCGACCCACCCCGGCTTCGCACGGCTACCTTAACAAATTATGCATTTAAACCTTCCTCATGAATCTGTCTAATGGTGAAAACACATGAAAATCCATTCAGTAGTTTAGAGTTAGTTTATCACGAACAGACAGACAGATTGAAAGACAGATGCGGCGTGGGACTGTGATTTATTTAATGTAGAGACTGATAATTGAGATAATGGTAACAAAGTAACAAAAAAAAACGATAGGACCACTGTTAAAGCATAGACTTTAAAAAATCATAACTTAGGTACTACTTATGATATATTTTGTTTCATATTTTTTTCTATAAGGCCATAAGTTATACTATAAGACATTTCAAGGTTATCCATTCATTACCGGACACCCGGTATATATAGTTGGACGAAATGTTTTATATTTGATAAGTAGTTCGGAACCCCCTAGTGTAGGTTCTACTCGTATTTGTTCAGGTATTATATCAGTTTATCATTGCATAAAATGCGATATTGTGGTCGATGCACGGTAATGGCGGTTCCTATCATCAGCTCGAATCGGCAAACACTACAGGGGAAGTTACGGCCACTTATAAAATCTCATCTTATCTTGTCCCGTTATCGATAATGTCCCGGATGTGGTCTCGTACACGAAGGCCCGCGGTCCGACTTAACCATGATCCAGGATTTGGCAGATCAGGTAATAACAGTGGAGTAACTGCCATCTGCCCTACGTGACCCTGCTACCAGGGGAACCTGACCAGATTGGATCATGTACATTTTTAATGGTCTGTTAGTAAAATTCATAGTCATTGTAATAAAATTTTGATTTATTTGCATGAAGTCTGTAGAGGAGTGCATTTTAGTCTGTGGCCGGAGGTCGGAGTGAAGGTCGCGATCGTGGCGGTAGCGCCGGCAGCGGCGGTGGCGACGGTGACGAAGGGCGAAGCTGTGCATCAAAATCATCATGAGCGAGTTCAATTATGTACCTACAGTCTCATATAATTGTTCAATGCTATTATATGTCCACTGACAGTCTCTATCACTTCGATATTTTTCCCTTTAGTACGTTCTATCAATAGCTTTAAGCTTACAGAAAAAAATATCTTCATCTGCTTATCTTCGATCGTTTCTACTTTTTTGTTTTTTTTTGTTTTGCTTCCAACGCAAAGGAAATGAGCACCCTCCGGTGTAACGGTTGAGAGGGAGGAGGTGAACTCTCATGAGTATTAGCCGGCCGGCCGGACTGGTTATGCACGACTCGCCAAAAAAAGACCTAGGCGCATACGTACTAAACACCTCCTTGGAACACCTGTAGCCGGGAAGGCCTTCCAGGTTTCATCTGATGCGACACCCCGTAGGGACGTGGTGCGCTCAGCGTCACTCCTCATGGAGTGTACACTGGAGAAATTATAGCGTGACTCCAGAAGGGGTTTCCGCTGCTGTGGACTGGGATTGGGGGCCTACGGGGGCAGCTGAAACGGTAGGGAGGGGCTGTGTCGGGTCGACCTGAGCCTCCAGGAGGAGGTTCAGAGCGCTCGACAGGTAGTTGGGTGGTCCGTTAGGACGTGTCTCGGCCTCCGGATCACGTGGCCGGAGACCGGGCGGGGAGAGTAGGCTACTGCCTCTCGCACGAGCGGATTGGGATGCTCTTCCGCGGCCTTGAAAAAGGTCTCGGAGAGCGTTTTGAGAAACTGCTGCAGGGTGGGCAGGTCCATGTCGTGGTGTAGGTCCGCATTGCGGACTTACCATGGAGCCACCGTTGCCCTACGGCAGAAGATGTTCTGCACAATTTGCAGTTTCTCAATGACGAGGGAGCTCGCGTGAGCGAAGACGGGGGATGCGTATGTCAACACCGGTCGGATGCACACCTTGCAGAAGGACCGCTTGCTTCTGAGGGACATTTTACTGAATCTACCCAACATACAGTTGAGGCGACCCAAGTAAAAACGGGCGGTGCGACACACTTTGTCACATAAAGCCTAAAAGTGAGCCTCTTGTCAAGTGTGACGCCGAGATACTTTACAGCGCGCTGCCAGGGAACTAGTTTCCCTTGCATGCGGACGGGAGGGGGGTCGCTGTCACTCCGTCTGAGCTTAACATCAAAGCAAACCGCGGAGCCATCAATCATTTCTACGTACGTAATCTGCTGATCTACCACTAGACATGTTACGGCTACGGCCACGGCTAAATAGCAGCATATGTATTTGCTCACCACCGTATGCGATGGCCACAATTAGGTCACGATTACTGTCAGCCAGTTCGACAGTCCATGGTAAGGACTGCCGTTGGTGATACCAACCCGTTTCCTATTACCGTTGGGGTACATCAGGGCTCTGTGCTCAGTCTACTTCTATTCAACGGGATATTAGAAGTACTGTCAGACATCATCCGAGACTACCACGGGGTGCCACCGTGGCTTCTCACGTATGCTGACGATATCGCATTTATAGACTCGGACAAGGGGCAACTAGTTCAATGTGTAAGTAAGTAGAAGGAGTCACTTGAGAACGGCGGTCTGAAGACTAATGTTTTTTTTTTTTTCATGTTATCTGGCAGACAAGCAGGCATGCGGGCCACCTGATGGAAATTGGTCACCGCCGCCTATGGACATCAGCAACACCAGGGGTGCTACCAATGCGTTGCCCGCCTCTATGGAAACCTCTAATATACCTCTTGACCGATCCCATGTCATAGTCCAAAGGAAACACTGCTGGGAGCTCATTCCACATCCGAATCGTACGAGCGAGAAACGGTCTTAAAACGTTAATGGGGCGAAGACAGAGTACATGGCCAGCAACAGTGCAGATCCCCTACCCGTACGCATACTCGAAGAGGAAGTCAAGTGCACGGATCAGGTCAGATACTTGGGATCTGTACTTAGCTCAACCGGGGACATCAATGGCGACGTCAAGGCCCGAATCTCCGCTGCTTGGGCCAAATGGCGGGAGGTAACAGATGTCATTTGTGACCCCAAAGCGCCGATAAAGCTGATGGGACAGGTCTATAAGACGATCATTAAACCTGCTCCCCTTTACGGTAGCGAGACGTGGCCCCTATTAGAGCGACACAAGCAGGAGCTGCTCGTCACGGAATGACTATGCTGCGATGGATGTGCGGAGTTTCACGGAAGGATCGCTTTCACCCGCGAAACGCCCACATCTGGGGTAGTCTTGGCGTCCCTGACATTGCAGATAAGCTGCAAGAATGCCGTCTTCGATGATATGGCCACGTCTTGCGCAGACCAGCAAGTTATGTGGGGAACAAATGTCTGGCCATGCCGTCCCCGCCGGGCGCGGGAAGGAGTGGCGGCCCAAGAAGCGATGGCTTGGCGTAGTCAAGAACGAATTGCGTGCCAATAAGCTCACCACTAAGGATGCCGAAGAACGAGCGAGGTGGGCCAAAATAGCAGGAAAGCGGACCCTGGGCCCTCGCGTACTGCGCGGGGGAGCAACCAGGACATAACGCCAAGATGATGATGATGATGAATGTCACAAAACTAACAAGTAGTCCGGGGGGCATATAAGCAAAATCTAACTACGGAGTTTCGATAGTGATCTCAGATTGGTTAAAAAACTCCGTAGATTTTGCGCGCCAACTGAGTGAGCGTCCACCAATGAGCGCGCTCGACTGTGCTAACGTTGTTTATTTTTGGAAAAATAACTGTAAATCTACAAAGACTTTGTGACTACTACCCAGAAACCCCAGATTTTAACGCGAATTTTACGTTTTCTGCCAAATAAAATAGTTCGGATGACTGTGCGTACCTATAGATAAAAGAAAACCAAATTTGCGTCTCAACAAATCATAAACGGAACGGAATCAACCGAAGCAATAAACTTTCACACAAATTAAATCGAAATGCAATTCGAGGCGGTAGATTTAGTTAATGCTTCAATGCTTAGTTCAAAATATCATGAAGGCCGATATCTATTGAACTATTTATTGCACACAATAAATAAATACAGAGATATAACATAGATATAACTGACACAACAGATATTCATGAGTGGCGTCACAAGTTTGGGACCACTTACTAGCGCCGGTGTTTTTAATAATCGTTTACTTAAATAAATCGTAACCGTAATTACCTACTTTTTTCTATTTATTTCATGGTCAGTTGACGAATTTTTCAGGAAAACGACCACATAAATTAACTTCTAACGTAGCAAATAACGTCGTCAACTAGAAATTACATTAAGTTTGTAAGTAGATCTTACAAGAGGAACGTTAAACAGCGGCTGCCTCTGCACTCCTTCCCACTCAAAGTGCACCTCACTAACATCCGAGGCCTGCACTCAAATCTCGATGCAGTCCCTTACCACCTTGAGACTGAAAAACCGCAGCTGTTGTTCCTCACTGAGACGCAGACCAGATGTCCGGCTGACGCGACGTACCTCAGCTACCCAGGGTAAGGGTTGTACCTCGTGCCGGAGTCTGTGTGTACGCTCGCGAAGACATCTGCATTCGGCGTCTAAGGAGCTTTGAGGGGTCTAGTTTCTCTATTTTATGGTTGCTGGTGGATACAACTGCAAATCCTGTATGCCTGCATTTATCGCTTGCACAGCGGCGATCAGGAGACAGCTCGCTTATGTGCCATCTCATAGAAGTGGCGGATGAAGCGAGGGTACGTTACCCCGCGGCGCAGTTTTTTATCCTGGGGGATTTCAATGCCCAATACCAAGAGTGGCTTTTCCCATGGTGGCATACTCTGCCTGGGCTGAGGCTCGAGCGCACATGTCTCCAGATACTCGCAAACTTTTTTTTTTATACATGTATAGACAAGACAGGCATTTGACCGCCATCTCACCTGCTGGTAAGTCTTGGAACAACCTATTCACTCTAGCCTTGAAGGCATCCAGATTATATTGATCGGGGAACAAACTCGCAGGCAACGCGTTCCATCCCTTAGCCGTACGCATTATAAAGGTCGAACCAAAGCGGTTCGTGCGGATTGCTGGAAGATCCACGACATAAGAATGAAGCGCTCGCCCGGATCGCATCTCCCGATGGCGGAAAGGGGCCGGCGGAATGAGGTCGTGCAGCTGCTTCGCACACTCTCCGAAATGTAACCAGTAGAAGACCGACAGACGCGCAACCCTCCGCCGATGTTCGAAGCTCTGCAGCCTAGCTTCAATGAAACGCAGGTTACAAATTATGTTCTTTGCACGTTTTTCTAGCGAATCCAAAGCCGCCAGTTGATATTTATCGGATACATCCCAGAGGTGGCAGCAGTTCTCCATCCAGGATCGCACTTGTGCTTGATATAATTGAAGCAACTGCTTTGAAGTGAAGTACCGCCTAACCTTCGAGAGGAAACCAAGTTTTTTTGCCGCAGTCTTTGCTTTGTATCCGATGTTCTGACCAAAGTTGAGCTTTGAAGATTTTGGAGATGTCGTGTAGTTGACCATCCTACATCGCCCTAGAGAAATGTGCTACCTTCCGCGGCATAAATATAACTTCCGACGATCAACTGTCGGACCCCTGGTCCGGTGGTCAAAACACCCGGCCTGGTGAGTAATTACCTTCTCCATCTTCGCTTGCCAACATTGCCGGCAACCTTATACCTTCACCACCAAAAGATAACAAAAACGACTCGTAACATAATTAATGACAGGAACGCCATAACCTAAAAGCAGACTAAGGAGCCATTAGGTGGACTGTATGTTCGTTTGTCACTGGATAGATAAAAAACCTTTGTCAGTTTTGCGACAATAACATTGACTATCTATTGACTTTATTCCAATGCAGGTAAGTAATTAATGGAGATTCTGTTCAGCTGAGGAAGTAACAGAAATATTGGAACACACCTAACACCAACACCAGAAGTCCACAGGGAGTAGTGCCACTTGGATCCTTGGCACTCTCCGGTGTTTTCAGTCTGGCTCAGTCGCTGTGGAAGGGCACTTATCAGCTGATAGATCACCGACGTCTTGTTCTTGCCTTCCCAGAATAAAGAGAAGCATCACGCTCTGGGATGAATACTCAAAAGCATTTCGTGCTGGTCCTGGAGCAGTCTCCCTTGATATGTCTCTGTAATATTTGTGGGCCCCCGAATGAGCCATTGGAGCTCAGAACGAGTGATAAATAAATTACTCGAACAAAGCATACCATCATAATATTAAACTTTGTTTTCCGAGTAAGTGCGGTACGTTGGTACGGTGACAACTTGCACATTCAGGCGACTGAATGTGAATGATCCATCCTGCTCAGGTTCCCCTTTATACATGGTCACGAAGGTCAGAAGGCAGTCGCTCTACTGTAATTACTTGATCTGCCAAATACTGGATCATAGTCAAGGCAGACCCCGGGCTCTCGTGCACGAGATGATAACCAGGACATTATTGCCAAGATGGTTATTTTTTATTTATCTTTTACGAGTAAGTGCGGTACTTAAATTGAAGTATTAACCCGGCTGATTAAAAATAGATCAAAGAGTGCCTCGACCACAATATCGCATTCTAATCAGCGATAAACTGAGATAATAACTTGTCAAATACGAGTAAAATCTACGCTGGAGGGTCCCGAACTCTCAAATAAAAGTTTTTTTTTTCTAAATCTGGTCAGTTACAGCCGGATGTAATATTCAAGCAATTCACGCAAGTAAAGGAGGCTCCATACCTTAACCAAAATTCCACGAGACTTGACCAACACAAGCATGTAGAAGGAGTATTGGCCTTAGTCCCGTTCATATTGGCCATGTCTCGTCTGTTTTCCACTGACAAGACGCCCAGCACTAGCTATGGAGCCAGGAAATCTAGTACGATATCGAATAATATTTAAAATATATTGTTCAATAGTGTAAAATTTTAAATAACCAACTGTGCTAGGCAATAGTCTGGCGGATAAATAATGATGGATCGATATAATAGTCACTTTTTTTATGTAACATACTTACAAGTTTGGAACCCTAAAAATGTAGAACGATAAAAGGTGCAGCACTGTTTAATATTGTGTAGTTGTTTTTTACATTCAACATTAAACAAAACCAAGAGATAAAATAAATAATACTTACCTGCTAACGTAGTGCCTAATGAGAGGAATATACTATTCTGTTCTAAATTTCAAGTTTCCTTTGTGTGTCCGATTCACAGTGTATTTCGCAAATATTGTTCATCACCTAAATATTGACATCGATGCCATTCTGTGTCATCACAATGGGCTCCACTTCGATACAGCACCTGCCAGATGAAATGCTTCGGGAGTTGTTAAAACACCTTAACGGGAAAGACGTCCAAAACTTCAGCAAAGTTTCGCTCCACTGGCAGAGCGTTGTGGACGATCTCGGAGAAGAATTCTGGAGAAGACTATGTTCTAAAGAATATCCAGGCATCTACGAAGATAGCCGTCGGAAGTCAGGTCTGTCTTGGAGAGATCTGTATCGCTCTTTTTCGCTCTGGGAAAGAGTGTCAGAAGCAGAAGTGCGAGTCACCTCGTTCCCGTACCAATTTTTACGTGGTTCCTCGTTGAATTTTCTAAAAAATGGTATAATATCCTTTCTTTCAAAAAGAGGTAATACAGATACTGTTGTTTATTTCGACGCAAAATCAGGCCACGAAATAGAAAAGAAATACTACAAACTAAGATGTAGGAACCACATTGAAAGCGATGATGTTATAGCATTGAAAGTATACGACACTTCCACAAGAAAGGTTACTGTGCGAATCATTCCCAAAGCGAACGAAGATATGTCGATCGATATTGAAAATTATTGTCCTTTTGGTGAAATGCGATCGTGGGTTCTCGTGGGCGATGAATTTTTTTATATGAAATTTGATACAGAAAGAAAGCTAAAATTTTGTAAGATCAAAATCTCAGTTAAAGGTAAAAAAGTGAGCTACGAACATAGCGAACTGTGTGACAGCGATTTTCACCGGATATTGTCCGTTGGATATGTCGGTGAGAAACTATATGTTCTGGGACAAAAGCAGAACGCCAAATTCGTAGTAACAATTGAAAACAAGCAAATGAAGATTATTTATTCTTTAGACGATCCTATGGAACACCGCTCTTATATGGAAGTGTACAAAATTATGGAATATCCTTTGAGATTCGGTTTTAGGTCGTGCAATCCCACTCGGATATGTAAGATCAGAATCACGAAAAATTCTCTAATAATACTTACAGGCATAAATCATGTAGTCTGCTATGGACCTCATTGTTTAGCAGGTAACTTAAGACATGGAATCAATGTCTACCTCAACATGAATAACAACATTAACATTAATAACAACATCAACATTAATAATGATATTCGAGATGCAAATTTGAATATTAAATTCTCCTGGTACGGAGACGTCATATTAAAACAGTTTGAAGTGATAGAAACTCTTCGTGGACACATAATAGTAGCACTCAGTGCTTATGAATTACACATAATCCATCTTATTCATTACGATTGTGCTACATAAATCTTAGTCAAAGACTTTTATCTGAAAAATACCACTTTAAAACCTCCTTTTCAGAGTGAAGAGTAATTGTACGAGTAAATAAAGGTATCAGGTAGGCTATCGTATCCTTGAACACAACAAAACAAGTTAGAAACATCCCACGATTGTGCTACCGTATCTCTTCAATAGGTGCCTCAAAAGGGGTTAAAGTGTGCCCTCTATGTAATAAGAGCAAGGGTAAAAATCAAGACCCGAATTGCTACCGCCCCATTTCCATAATTCCAGTTGTAGCAAAAATATTTGAGTACGGACTTATTGAGCGGCTAACTAAGTTTTTGGAAGAGACAAAAGCTCTCTCCAACCGGCAATTCGCTTACTGAGCGGGGCGGTCCACTACCATGTTCGCGCGGGAGGTGATGCGCTGCATCATGCATGCCCTAGAGAGGATGCTGCAAGTGGCCCTGCTCTGCTGTGACCTTCGAAGGCCTTCGACGTCGGTGACCACAACGTGCTAGCCGTAAATCTCACTCACTATGGAATCCGCGGCCCGGTGCGGCGATCTGAAGGTGCGTCCACTGTAAAGGGAGTCCCGCAGGGATCCTATCTGTCAAAACTCGCATTCTCCCTGCTCCTAAACGACCTTCCTGAAACTATAAAGGCGGAAGTGTTCGTTTACGCGGATGACGTAGCGGTTGTGGTTAGTGCCCCGTCTGTGGAGGCCTTGGAGTCCAACCTCACATCTATATCAGCTGAATTAATGAGCTGGTTTCAGGACAACGGACTTAAACTCGACTTGGCAATTCCTTTAATTTAACTTGAGTGGCAAAGCGCGTCGACGGTTGCATATAGCTGTCGACGGAGTCGTGGTGAGGCAGGTCGAGGAGGCCGCTTTCCTAGGGCTGCACGTCGACGATAGGTTGACGTGGGGCACACACATAGAGGAGCTCTGTGCCAGGCTTGGTAAAGCTTGTTTTGCACTCAGCCGTCTGTGTTCGACCCTCACGCAGCAAGTCACTCGCACAGTATACTTCGCCACTGTGCAGTCGCTTATAAAGCACGAAATTGAGTTTTGGGGGCGCGCTGCCGACTGGGAGCGCGTCTTCCGACTCCAGAAGCGAGCTGTCAGAGCGCTCGCTCGCGTGCCCTACGATGAGCCCGCTCGGGGCTTTTTGTTGCTCTTGGTATCATGGCGGTGCCCTGCTTGCTCATATTCCAAGTGGTAATATATGTGTGGGCTAATATTGGCGAATTTTCAAAACGTAGTAATCATCAGCGCCATAAGCTGCTCCCTATCACTCTCGCTAAAACGTCCAGATTAATCGATGTTATAGACCCCAGTGTATTCAACAGGCTACCACTAAATGTTGTTGACGCTCCGAGCTTTTCCACATTCAAACATACACTACGTCGATGGCTCATTTAAAAAGCTTATTATTATTGTAATGAATTGTTTAATGAAACTATTAAGTAATAATTATTTTCTTTTACATTTATTACAAATTTATTGACATTAATATTAAATCATTTATTATGTAAATAATATTATAGTAAATACATTATATAATTGAAAATACATCAAATTAACCATATTATAGTATATTATTAGTAATTTTAAGGTTTCTATTTATAGGTAGTTTTAGTGATTATATATTGTTTGTGTATTATGTTTAAGTTGTATAATAAATTATTCCTAATAATAATAATATTATTTTTAATTAAAATACGTAGGCTGCCGCCGGAGGATCCAAAAAAAAGCAATTTTTTTAAATAAAATTTTATTATAATGAATATTACAATATAATTTAAAATTAAGAGGTGATAGGTGTTCGAAGTGTAAACCAAATATGACGCGTGTTACAAATTCGATATTGCATGAAAGCAACGTTTACGTAAACCCGCGGCACGTTCCGCCGACGTTGCACCGCATGGTGGAGCCGTGTGCAATGTTGATGGAGGTCGATGCAGTGTCAGCGATCTTCATAGATTAGCATCGCGTAACACCTCCCCCCGAAGAGCAGCCACCACCGATGATTTTCGAAGTAAATAGAGGTGGGGGTTGATTGGAGATTGTCCTCTCTCTAGGTTCTGGAAGTGCATAGATCCTCCCCGATGATTTGGACATTCGTGTGGGATTTCGTCTGACGTTTTTGGTTTTGAGCCGTATTTCCGATAAACCCAGTAACTAATAAGTACACATGCGCCGATCAATGCTATGTATAATGGGATCGTAGTATGATAGATTCCATGGTCGCTCGTAGCCTGGATGTTGAGTGGCGATTGTTGCATTATCCTCATATTGGCTGCGTGAAGATGATCTAGATTTACGGAGCTCAACTTCAATGTTGGGGTTGGAGACTGGATGTATTTCTCCTCAATGGGTAGGTCCATTATCTTCAGTACGTGTCCTTTCAGGCGATCCTTCATATTGGAGATCGTGAGTCGCGGTGTCTCTATGTAGCAGCTTTGTGGGATAATAGCTAAGTAGCTGCCTTGGATTTCCTTATACTGATCTTTCCCGCAGGACAAATGTATTTTAGTCGGAAATGGGAAGGTGATGGTGTAATGTCTATCGTCGAGTTCTTCATATGCTGGTTGGTCTAGTGCTATGGTGACGGGTTTACATATTGAGCTTCTTTTCTGCGTAGTGATGAGTTGATGTATGCAGTCTTGGGACGGTCGGCTTTGCAGACTTCGTTTCTCCTCGCATAGAAAACATATACTGGTCTTCGGGCATTCAGCCTCTATGTACTTCAAATATATAATTGAATGGAAAAGGAGGAATAAGGATTTCCTGGTTCTTATTGGGTATTATAGATAACTTATATAGATCATATGTGTGTGGTTGGAAAATCGGGAATTTAAATACTATAACTATATTATTACCTACATAATATGAACCTAACTTAACAATGTTATAGTATTCTCTAATGTCTAAGTCTACTACTTTCTCACTACCATATAGAGTTGTAAGTTTATTCAGGATAGTGCGCATTTCGTCTTTACTAAGGATCGAATGGTGCATAGTGGATGTTTTTATAAATGCTAGAACATTCTGTAATCGATTTAGTTATTGAGATATTGAATCTACGTTGTCACTTAGAATAATAAGTAGTTGCGCTAAATGGGCGTATTTGATTACGTCATAGTCTCTGTCTGCATAGCTCTCCCTGATCTTAGTAATTAGGGTTGCCATTTTTTCCTGATTATCTACGATGGTATCTATAAGTTTACAATCTTGTGTGATAATATTCTTTGTCAAACTAACGTGATTTTTAAATTCGGTGACTAACCTATTTTCGTTTTCTTGAAAAGATTTTATAGCCTGATTATAATGTAAAGCATCTGTATAGTCGAGGTTGCCGCTTATGCTTTTTATAATGCTACCGAGACCATCTATGAGACCTCTTTTTACGCGATTTATTTCAAAAGACTGTAACTGTTGGGATACGCTATTTAGTTTAGATCTAAGGTAGTCTATGTGACGCTGGAATAAGGACTTGGTATTATTATTAAGATTTTTTCCTGTAAATTATCTAAACCAACATATTGGATGAAAGAATGATGGTGAGATAAAATTCTAGTTTGGCCTAATTTAAAGGGTAGGACGCCGGGTCCATTGCCCAATCTCTCAATTCCTATTTCCTGCGCTAGAGCTGTTCGCAGGAACAGATGAAGGGCCAGGAGCATCCTCCAACAATTGGGCGGTTTTAGGGACTCTTTAAAGCCTGGATTTTGCGTCGGGGCCACGTTTCTTCCTAGTGTAGATATGGATGGGGAGATCTGCCAGAACTACATCATGAGTGAAACGAGCAGCTAATTTTTGCCTAGAAGCGAAAGGATTCTTAACAAAGATCTGTTGCTCGGGCAAGTAGTGGACCTCAGGCTCACGCTGATGATTTCTATTATCTGTAAGATCTTTACGAGTCTCAGTACATAACTCATGGATAGCATTATAAGCTTTAATCATCTTTTCTTTATGATTAGTTGTAAACTGTTGTAGAAGATGAGCAGAGAGATCTACATCAAATGGATCGCGAGGATCAAAATGTCCGGTAGTAACTTCGATTGGCTTACACTTAGTAAAACTATGGATGCTGTTATTATAAGCTAGAAGGGCGTAAGGCATCAGGTTGATCACGGATTCTCCTCTCTGACCGACTTTAAGAATGCGAAGATGTTCTTATATAGTGGCGTGAAATCTTTCCACTATCCCATTTTCGTTAGGAGCGTGCGGGGCTACCCTATGATGCTGAATTTTGTGTAATCTCATGAATTCTGATATAAGTTGATTAGTGAACTCTGGCCCATTGTCAGTAATAATGGTGGTGGGTATTCCATGATGGGTGCAAAAGTTAAGCAAACCCTGTACAACACTTATAGCGGTTCCGTCTCGTAAGTAATATGCCTGAGCATACTTAGAAAACGAATCTACAATTGTTAGGAATTTTTCACTCTGAATGGTTAATAGATCTAAGTGTACTATTTCAAAAGGTTTACTTGCTGGTGGGACTAATTTGAGCTGTTGTTTAATGGGATTGCGGTCGTATTTTGCTTGACCACACACTGTGCACTCATTTATAAATTTTGTTATGTGTTCCCGCATCTTCGGCCAGTAATACTTATGAGACAGCGCTAGATATGTTTCATTAATTCCCCGATGGTTAGTTTTACCGACATGATATTTGTTAATGATTTCCTGTTGCCCTAGATACTCTTTAACGTTAACCAATTCCTTTTTGGTTAATATTAAGTTCATGGATGCATTTTTAAATGTCCTTTGAATTATGGGAATAATAGTATACATACCCAAGGGTGGATTGATTAGTAGACCGGTTTTAATTTTAGGCTGGACGTACTCTTTTATTGCGTTAGTGACGTCCTCCTCTAAATTGGATTCTGATAACTGTACAGTGATGCGGGTGTGCGTATCAAAGGGTTTTGTCATAATAGTTCTATTCTTGATATCACCTACAATGTTAAATATAATTTGTCTTGTATATTTATTTATTGGATCATCAGATATGGGTACTTCCACAATGGGATTCTCATTGTCCGTGTGTACAGTTGCAGTACCTGAGTTATCGCCGGGTTCTGTAGCAGTAATTGTTCTAGAATCATCAAATGTAGGATTATTCTCGAAAGGGTTAGCCACAATAGACATTAATTCTTCGTTATTAAGTTCAATGCGTGATAAAGCGTCTGCGTTGGTATTGCATTTACCTTGCTTGTACTCTACTGAAAAATCGTACTCACTTAACTTCAAGCGCCACCGGGTGAGTCTCGAGTTGGGCTCTTTTAAACTCATTATCCATTGAGGAGGCTTGTGGTCTGTAATTATTTTAAACTTACGACCAAACAAGTAAGGCCTAAAGTATTTCGTGGCCCAGACTATAGCTAGAAGTTCCTTTTCAATGGTACTATAATTTAGTTTACTCGAGTTGAGAGTACGCGAGGCGTATGCTATGGATTTATCCGAGCCTATTGAGTCTTGGGATAAGATGGCGCCTATTGCTACATTGGATGCGTCAGTTGTTAGTAAAAAATCCTTATTAAAATCGGGATATTGTAGAATGGGATCGTTAGTAAGAAGCTTTTTACAGTGTCCAAAGCAATTTATGTAATTTTCATCTAATGTTATTTACTACCCTTCTTTAAACACTGAGTTAGTGGTTTAGTTAATCTGGCAAAATCAGGGATGAACTTCCTATAATACCCAAATAAACCGAAAAAACGTTTGATTTCAGAGGTCGTTTTGGGAAGAGAATAGTTCTCTATAGCTGAAATCTTATCTGGATTTGGCTTGATTCCGTCGTTGCAGATAATATGGCCTAGAAAACTGGTCTCTAACTTTAAAAATTCGGACTTGTCCATTTGAATTTTAAAGTTATATTCCCGCAATCTTTTAAATACCTTCTCCAGATTTAGAATGTGCTCCTGAAGGGATGTAGACAGACTTGGTTTAGCTCTTTAAGGAAATTGTCCATAACATTGTCATAGTAGCCGTTTTCAACGTTGAACGCTGTTTTATGTATATCATCTGGATTCATTTCCATTTGGTAGAATCCACTGGCCAGATCCAGAGTGCTAAAATACTGGCATTTCCCTAAATTGTCGAGTACGTCTGTAATATTAGGTATGGGGTACTTGTCATCAATCGTTTTCTCGTTAATCTATTTGGACATTTGAATTGTTATTCGATATCGTAGTAGATTTCCTGGGTCCATAGCTAGTGATGGGCGTCTTGTCTATGGAAAACAGACGAGACATGGCCAACGTATGCGAGACTTCCCGAATATAGGCCAATACTCGCTCTACATTCTCACGTTGGAAAAATCTCGTGATGTTTTGGCCGAGTGTAACGTAACACTGTCCCACGGACAGTGCCAGGTTCAGTTAATAAGGAAACAACACATATTCAGGGTAATGGGTTTATATACGATCAGTCCAGAAACTACAAACTACAACAACAAGAAATTTATAAAAAGAATTTAAAAGGTTAAGCACGAAAGTTCCAACGAAAGTCAGTGGACTTTCGTGGAGTGCCACACAACCTATGTCCAGGCTGGATCACTGAGTTCACTGCTGGTCGAAAAAGTACAGAATGCAGATTGACCCGACAGACTGATTAGTAAGAGAATTTCGAAGATAATGATTTATGCAGCCACGTGCATACTTTGACCGGTCACTTTTATTTCGTTTAGTTTTTGAAGATAGCTTCTTCTAGCTATGATACTGATCCACCTTCTAGCTCGAAAGCTGGGAGAACCCCACCCACTCATCAGCTGCACTCTCTATCGCAGGCTCGGGTCTTTACTTAAACACCCGAAAAAATAAATAATAATTATCTTGGCATAAATGTCCCGGTTGTCATCTCGTACACGAGAGCCCGGGCTCCGCCTTCAGGTAATCAGGTAAGTACGTAGTGATTGCCATCTGACCTCCGTGACCCTGTTACCAGGGGGACCTGAGCTGATTCAATCATTCACATTCAGTCGTCTGAATGCGCAAGTTCAAACCGTACCAACATACCGCACTTCTCCGAAAACCAATGTTTAATGTTTTGATGCTATGCTTAATTGGAGTAATCTATGAGTTTTTGGTTCGGTGAGTTCCAATGGCCCAGTCGGATCCCCTCAAATATTACTGAGGCATGTCAAGCTAGGAGGATACTAGCACGAAATGAGTTAGTGTATTGATCCCAGAGCGTGATGCCGCTCTTTATTCTGGGGAAGCAAGACCAAGATGTCGGTCATCTAGCGGCTGATAAGTGCACTTCCAATGTGACTGAACCAGACTGAAAACACCAGAGTGTGCCAAGGTTTCAAGTGGCACTTCTCTCTATGGACTTTTGGTGTTGGTGTTAGCTGTGTTTCCAATACTTCTGTTACTTCTTTAGTGTGCTCTAAGATTACCTAATTGCAATGAAATGTAATAGATAGATAGTCAGTGCTATTATCGAAAAACCGACACCGGTTTCTACGCAGTGGCAAGCGAACAGACAGCCCGTCTAATGCCAGAGCATGCGCCAGTTGTCTGCTTTTAGGTCATGTTTATGTAAATGTTTTTGGAAGCGTCGTCCATATTGTCTGTCGGTCCAGTCTAGTTCCTTTGTCATCTGCGGGCAATACTAACTGACAACTAGCTAAGGTAGGTAAGGTCGTCGACATTAAACATTACTGACAAATAGGCACACACCAGCGCCAGGAAGTAACCTGGGTTTCTGTTCCTGGTCTGCAAACTTATCTAGTGATAAATGAGGTCCAAAGTAAGCCCGGGCTCCGCCTTGACTTACTTTCTTACTTACGTAAGTACGTAGTGATTGCCATCTGACCTCCGTGACCCTGTCACCAGGGGGACCTGAGCTGATTGGATCATTCACATTCAGTCGTCTGAATGTGCAAGTTCTCACCGTACCAACATACCGCACTTCTCCGAAAACCAATGTTTAATGTTTTTGGTTCGGTGAGTTCCAATGGCCCAGTCGGATCCCCTCAAATATTACAGAGGCATGTCAAGCTAGGAGGGTACCAGCACTGTCTAAAGACAACACCTTATCTGATAATAAGTAACTACTAACGCCATCTACCGAATTTGCATTGTAACTGCTGATTTCATAGTCATCGATTTCTTAACACTAACTTGCTAGTACAATCTGCAGATCATGGATGGCGCCACTCTAATGTATCGAAATATCGTGTACTCTTTTCAACCATTTTATTCTTGTAATAAACTCGAAGACATCGAATCGACATAACCTCTATTTTTCATTGACGCATCCCGGGGATCCTGGACGATCTGGTAACTGTAGGGTATGTATCATGTTATACTAATATGCGGCGGTAGAAGTGAATAAACCAGTTGTGTCGTGGACTCGGAACTTATCATTTCGCACTCCCGTAATTCCCGGCTATATTCTACTGGCGACGATTAGTTTTTGATTTAGTGCAGTTATTAGTGATAATCCACGCAAAAAAAAAAAATCTATCTTCGAAAAAAAAAACCGGCGGTCGGCGACGGCGAGCACGTGGACGCGAGGCCGGGTCGGGCGTTTCCTTGGAAGAAATCAGCAATCCTGGGAGATTCTACGGCTACGAAGAGCGGTCTATACGTCGTTCAACTGCACAGCCCGGAAAAGAGCGAAAAAGTCGACTGGAAAGAAGGCCACGTGTGACGTGGACCCCACTTCAGCGACTAACCTACAAGCCAAATCGTCCGGTTTCAGGAATCCCCAGACGCGTCACCTATTCTAGTGTAGCAGGAGCAATTACCTACACTTCTACCTATCAGCGCGGGACGAACACGCGCCGCCGAGCGAGTTACGATCCCAAGCCTACTTACATCAGTGACAACGGATGTTCTACACCGAGCTGAGACACCGGAAGCCTATCTACTGACAGCGATCCCGCACGGCCGAGCCGAACAGACCTACCGCCACGCATCGCGTACCTAAGTATCTACCGATCACGTGAGTTGGCACTCCTTTATCCCTTACATGTCCCTAACCTAAAACCAATAGAAGTGATCCAATACGAATCTACACTTACTTACTGTACTGTGTACTTACGGTACACTTAAATGTGTACCTACCTATCTAGAGAAAGTCCCTACAGATTTTCTCATTAGAATCGAACAAGTAAGGTAGAATAACCCATTTGCAAAATGTCATCTTCTTCTGACGAGTCACAAGAAGCGCCAGCACTATCTAACGAGCTGAAAGCCTTTAAGAAAAAACGTGCGATCGTTAAGGGGAAGCTGACACTTTTCAAAAAAATTCTGTCCGGGTTATCAGAAGATAACATTACTGCAGAACAGTAAATCGAGTTAGAGCTAAGATTGGAAAGAATATCACAAGTGTTTAATGAATTTGAAACTATTCAAGATCATATCGAAACTCTGTCTACAAATATAGATAGCCAAGTAACCGAGAGAGAGACGTACCAATCTACTTACCTTTCATGTGTCTCGCTTGGCAAGAAACTGTTGCAAACCAAAGGTGAGCATGCAGCAGGTAATAACCCTGATCTAACTCGTCAATCAAGTGCCCCAGAGACCTACGAGTCGATAAAATTCCCGGAAATTCCATTACCATCATTCAATGGGGATATTACCTGCTGGATAGAATTCAGAGATACGTTTGATGCCCTAATCAACCAGAGTAACCTAAAGAACATTCAAAAATATAAATACCTACGTAGTTGCCTCAGGGGCAATGCGCTTGAGGTTATCGGCTCACTGGAATACTCTGAAGAGAGTTACCGACTTGCATGGCAATTGTTGTATGAACGGTTTAACAACCCTAAGATCCTAGTAAACAATCACCTAAGAGGCCTGTTCCTTATTGACCACGTTCCCTCAGCCCCCATGGCCTTAAGAGGTTTAATTGACAATATTTCTAAGCATCTCAGGACATTGAGAAATCTTGATGTACCCATAGCGGACTGGGATATTTTAATAATATTTTTCATAACGCCTAAACTCGAAAAATCCCTCCAGAGAAAATGGGAGGAACGAATCAGCTCAAGAGAGTTGCCTTCGTTACAGGATTTCAAGAATTTTTTGCGAGCACAGGCTGATCTGCAAGAGGCTCTAGCGTCTGGAGTATCAACCGAGTTTGACACCCCAGCCGGCCCAGCCAGGAGCACCCTGTTCACCACGTCCTCGTCCAGGTCCAACTCAAACCCTTCGGTAACAAATATGCCTACTAATCAGTGCCCCTATTGCAAGGAAAAGCATTACATAAACCAGTGTCCTAGGTTTTTGGCCCTGAACGCAGCAGCACGTATAAGAGTTGTAAGGAACTGTAAGTTGTGCCTTAATTGCCTCCGAGCAGGCCATGCTCTGCCTAACTGCCGAGCCAGTCAGTGCAGAGAGTGTAAGGGTAAGCATCACACACTTTTACACATCACAAACACAAACAATTCTCATCACCAAAGTGGACCGAGTTCACACCAACCTAATACCTTTAATTCACAGTTTCACAGTGAAAACCGAGTTCGTGATGGACCGAGTTCATTTACAAACCGACCTGTTAGCTTACCTATAACAGCAAACCTACCTACCGATTTGTCGACGCAAACGATAGTGACTAACACTACAATTTCTAACATAAAGACCGAACAACCAACTAAAAATAAAGTTGTCATTCTGTCAACCGCCCAAGTGAAGGTGCGTGACAGATATAACCAGTTGCAAACTTTGAGAATCCTTCTCGATTCAGGTTCTCAGTCTAACCTAATAACCGAAAATGCATGCAAAAACCTTGGCCTTCAACAACATAGTATTGCTATGGAGGTCATGGGATTCAATGAGAGTGTGACAAAGGTCGATAACCTTTGCAACATCGAATTAGAATCAACCGATAGTAAATATTCAACCAAGCTGTCTTGTCTTGTTGTACCCACCATTTGATATACAAAAATTAAAAATCCCACAGCGATTCAAACTGGCGGACGACAGGTTCCATCAGGCGGGTGACATAGACCTAGTTCTGGGAGCAGAACAATTCTACAGCTTACTATGCGTTGGACAGCATAAACTAGGTGACGATTTACCTATATTACAAAAAACAAGACTCGGGTGGGTCGTATCAGGCGCAATGTCACTGTGCCTACCACAAAAGAAGGTACGTTGCAATTTTGTACTAAACAACCAACTTAAAGGTTTCTGGGAGACGGGCGAGTGCGACTTCAAGGTATCCGATGATGATACAGTGAGCGCGTGTGAGAAATTCTTTGTTGAAACTCACGCTCGAAGCTCTGAGCGTAACTTTGTGGTCAGCATTCCTCTAACCAAGCCTGCTTCTTCCCTTGGAAAGTCTATACACATTGCTCACAAACGATTTCAATACCTAGAATCAAAATTATCTCGAAATCCCCCACTAAAGCAACAGTACGTACAATTCATGCGAGAATTCGAAGAGGCGGGTCATATGGTCGTAATAGACAGCTCACCCAATGGCCCCCTCAATTTTTTACCTCACCATGCGGTAATAAACCCCGAAAAAGTCACCACGCCTATAAGAGTTGTTTTTGATGCATCCTGTCCGACTGCCTCAGGAAATTCTTTGAATAAAATTCAACATAAGGGTACAATACTACAAGACGAACTAATTAACATCCTACTAAAATTCAGATTTCATAAATTTGTCGTCAATGCGGACATAGAAAAAATGTATCGCAATATTTTCATACACCCCGAACAACAAAACCTACAGTGTATACTATGGCGAGAAAATCCATACGAAAACCTAAAAACCTATGCATTAACCATACTTAGCTTTGGTCTAAAATGCGCACCCTACCTAGCTACACGATGTCTACTACAGCTATCTAATGAAAACGAAAACCAGTTCCCAGCCGCAGCAGCAGCGATCCGGTCCGACTTCTACATGGACGACCTGCTCCACGGCGGGGACGACGAGGTAACGGTAGCAGAAACAGCCGTGCAGATAAGCGGTATCCTAGGGACCGCGAACTTCAACCTACGAAAATGGAAGTCAAACTCCCCCGCAATTCTAAAAAAGGTGGGTACAGACACACCAACTTCCACTACTAACACCCCAACCGAGTTTGGAGACAATACATAAAAGGTCCTCGGGCTAGCATGGTCGAACGAGACCGACAACCTATTATATACGTTGAAGGAACAACCAGTGCCAAAGTCGTTAACTAAACGTAAAGTTTTGTCCCTAATTTCTTTAGTTTTTGACCCACTAGGTCTAATTGCCCCCGTAATAGTAATTGCAAAATGCTTCATACAAAAACTTTTGCAAGACAAGTCCGATTGGGACACAGAATTGCCAACGTCACTGTCAGATGAATGGAGACAGTTCTATAAAAACCTATTTTGTTTAAATAAACTAACAATACCTAGACATGTTATCATTAACGATTACATAACAATTGAAATTCATGGTTTTGGAGACAGTTCATTCACCGCTTTCGGCGCCGCAATTTTTATTCGATCCATAGATACACAGGGCAATATTCAAGTTCGTCTGT
Organism: Blastobasis adustella; assembly: GCA_907269095.1. NCBI lineage: Eukaryota > Metazoa > Arthropoda > Insecta > Lepidoptera > Blastobasidae > Blastobasis > Blastobasis adustella. Next base: position 2,100,522 of record OU026142.1, read on the forward strand.
TGTGTGCAAAGTCACGAGTGGCACGGAAAGAAACAATCCCTCGTCTAGAACTGCGAGCGGCACTATTGTTGGCCGAACTGTACACTAAGATAAAGGCAACATTAACATGTCAAATTTCAAAAACTTATCTATGGTCAGATTTAAACGTTTGTTGGCCTGGATAAAAACTCCACCACACAAGTTAAATGTTTTTGTTAGTAACCGAGTTACTAAAATTCAAACCCTAACTACCGACACCGACTGGCACTGGGTCTGCTCTGGAGACCACCCCGCAGATTTGGTTACTAGAGGACTACCGGCGGATAAGCTAGCAAGCACAAACCTATGGTGGGAAGGTCCCACATGGCTATCAAAACCGGAATCGGAATGGAATAGAACAACTACAATACAACCGAGTACTAATATACCAGAAATGAAAAAACAAGAAATATGTAATATTTCAATCGACACTGAACCAAATAAAATTATACAAGACCTAATTTGCAAATTCTCGACAGACACTAAGCTATACAGAGTATTTGATTACCTATTGCGGTTCATTCAAAATTCTAAGAACACAAATAAACAAACTGGTCCATTAACAGTAAGTGAACGGAGAGAATCACAAACTCGCATAATTAAAGTTGCACAAACGCAATCATTCCCAACTGAGTATAAAATACTACATCAAGATAAATCTATCCCACAAGATTCACCGATATTATGTTTGAACCCATTCCTAGAAGGCGGACTTATCCGCGTAGGCGGCCGTCTAGGTCTCTCACACTTTTCGTATAATAAAAAACACCCTATTATTTTACACAACACCCACATACTTACCAAACTCATCATGAGGTCCCAGCACATCAGGCTGCTGCATATCGGACCACAACTACTGCTATCTTCGATGAGAGAACAATACTGGCCGATTCATGGTAAGAGTCTAGCTAACAAGATCCTTCGAGAATGTGTTATCTGCTTCTAGGTCAAGTGCCCTAAGTGGGCTTAGGGCACTTGACCTAGCTACTTGGACAGGTAGGTTAACTCAAACTAATATTTTGTCTTGCCCTAAGCATACACCTATTGTCTATAACAATGAGGTACTACCTATTGTTTTTAGCAAATTTTTCTAGTGCCTTCAGCATACCTATACCCAATTTGGGGTGGCAGCATGTCTAAAGACAACACCTTATCTGATAATAAGCCTAATTGTAACTACTAACGCCATCTACCGAATTTGCATTGTAACTGCTGATTTCATAGTCATCGATTTCTTAATACTAACTTGCTAGTACAATCTGCAGATCATGGATGGCGCCACTCTAATGTATCGAAATATCGTGTACTCTTTTCAACCATTTTATTCTTGTAATAAACTCGAAGACATCGAATCGACATAACCTCTATTTGTCATTGACGCCCTGACGGGGATCCTGGACGATCTGGTAACAAGCACGAAATGTGTTAGTGTATTGATCCCAGAGCGTGATGCCGCTCTTTATTCTGGGGAAGCAAGACCAAGATGTCGGTCATCTAGCGGCTGATAAGTGCACTTCCAATGTGACTGAACCAGACTGAAAACACCGGAGTGTGCCAAGGTTTCAAGTGGCACTTCTCTCTATGGACTTTTTGTGTTGATGTTAGCTGTGTTTCCAATACTTCTGTTACTTCTTTAGTGTGCCCTAAGGTTACCTAATTGCAATGAAATGTAAGAGATAGATAGTCAGTGCTATTATCGAAAAACCGACACCGGTTTCTACGCAGTGGCAAGCGAACAGACAGCCCGTCTAATGCCAGAGCATGCGCCAGTTGTCTGCTTTTAGGTCATGTTTATGTGAATGTTTTTGGAAGCGTCGTCCATATTGTCTGTCGGTCCAGTCTAGTTCCTTTGTCATCTGCGGGCAATACTAACTGACAACTAGCTAAGGTAGGTAAGGTCGTCGACATTAAACATTACTGACAAATAGGCACACACCAGCGCCAGGAAGTAACCTGGGTTTCAGTTCCTGGTCTGCAAACTTATCTAGTGATAAATGAGGTCCAAAGTAAGCCCGGGCTCCGCCTTGACTTACTTTCTTACTTACGTAAGTACGTAGTGATTGCCATCTGACCTCCGTGACTCTGTCACCAGGGGGACCTGAGCTGAGTGGATTTGAGCTATTCATGGATCATTCACATTCAGACGACTGAATGTGAATGATCCATGAATAGTCAGTGCTATTATCGAAAAACCGACACCGGTTTCTACGCTGTGGCAAGTGAACAGACAGCCCGTCTTTTGCCAGAGTACGCACCAGTTGTCTGCTTCAGTCTTAGGTCATGTTTAAAAATTATACTTAACCTATTGATCATTGAAACGATAAGCAGCCTAATGATATAAATAAATTTATCCTTCCTTTGTGTCTCCAGTTCGCAGTGATTTTTGGAAAATTATGTTCATCATCTAAATATTGACATCGACGCCACTCTGTATCGTCATCATGGGCTCTGCTACGATACAGCACCTGCCAGGTGAAATGTTTCGGGAGTTGTTTAAATATCTTAATGGGAGAGACGTCATGAACTTCAGCAAAGTTTCCCTCCGCTGGCAAAATGTTGTGGACGACCTCGGGGAAGAATTCTGGAGGAGACTGTGTTGTCAAGAATACCCAGTCATATACGAAGATAGCCATCGAAAGTCGGGTCTGTCTTGGAGAGATCTGTACTGCTCTTTTTCGCTATGGGAAAGAGTGTCAGAAGCGGAAGTTCGAGTCACCCCGTACCCGTACGACAATTTACATCTAAGCTCGTTAAATTTAAAAAAAAATGGTATAATATCCTTTCCCTTAAAATCAAGTTCTTCAGATTATACAGATACCGTTATTTATTTTAACGCAAAATATGGCCGCGAAATAGAAAGGAAATGCTACGGATTCCGTTTTAGGAACTACATTGAAAACGATGATGTCATAGCATTTATAAGACATGAACTGTCGAAGAAAAAATTGCGAATCATACCCAAAGCGAACGAAGATATGTCGATCGATTTGCAACCACATTGTCTGTTTCGTGCGCGATCGTGGCTTCTCGAGGGTGGTAAAATTTTTTATAACAAATTTGACACAAAGGTCAACAAAATAAAGTTTTGCAAGATCAAAGTTACAATTAAAGGTAAAAAAGTGAGCTATGAACATAGTGAACTGGGTGACAGTGATCTTGACTGTATATATTCCGTTGGATATATCGGTGAGAAAATGCATGTGCTGGGAAAATTGAGAAATTCGTCTCAGATATCCCTAATAACAATTGAAAATAGGCAAATGACCATAATTGGTTCTATAACAGTTAATCGTGCATACTCATCTCGTATGGAAGTGTGCAAAATTATGGAATATCTTAGGAGATATGGGTTTAGGTTGTGTAATCCCTTTGATATATGGAGGATCAACACCACGACAAACGATCGTTGTTTCTTTAATGATCTTATACGGTCGCCAATTTTCTATGTACCTCATTTTTTAGCAGGCAACTTAGAATATAAAATCAACGTCTGCCTCAACATTAATAATGTTCTTGCACATTCAAATTTCACTATAGGCATCGACAATTCAGGAGAACGCTTGCGATTAAATCAGTTCCATGTGATAGAATCTCTCCGTGGTCACATAATAGTAGCAATCTGTAGTAATAAACTGTATATAATTGATCTTATTCATAATAATTGTGCTTCAGATATCCCAGTCGGGGATTATGTACTGAAAGATCAATACCCTGAAATGTAGAAAACCGCCACTTAATCTTGTGCTTGACTAATTCGATCAATGGTGGATCGCCCCCTAGTACCTAAATCAGAATTGTTTAAAGTGGAATAATTTATTATCTGGAAGGTGTGCTAGAAGCTTCTTTAAAATTGAATATTCAAATATTTGGCTAAATACCGGTAATACTGAGAAAGGCCTTAAATTCGATAGTTCACTTTTATCTTCTCTTCCTTTTTATAAAGAGTCTGGATATATGCCACGAGTAACACAGTTATTAAAAAATAATGCAAGGCGTGGTGCATATATATTTATTTATATGTTTAGTCAATTGTATATGTATCAGTGTATACATTTGGTATTTTAGATATAGGTTTTAGTGTATTTTTTATTATAACTGTAAATAAACTAGTAATAAGAGTGGGTTAAACATCTAGTTTAAGTTTTACGACGAAGTTATACTGATATCTAGTTTTAAGTATTTATTTTGTATATGTAAATTATGTTTCAAAGCAAGACGTAATGTTTTTTATAGAATAAAAGGTGCAAAATGGCGACTGTAATAAGGTTTTATTTATTTATTTAATACTTTATGCACAAAATAGTACAAAGGTGGACTTAAAGCTTGGTAGCTTTATCTACCAACATATACTCTCGTACGTCTATATCTCTATTACTCCGAATTGAATTAAGTGAATGTTTACTCCTGAATTATCGATTTCTATAGTGAAATTTGCATTTTGAACAACAACATCATTAACGTCGAGGTAGACGTTGATTCTATTTTTGAAGTTGCATGCTAAAAAATGAGGTCCGTACAGCACTGGCGATTGCACAACATCGTCATATAGACTGTCTTCATCTTTGGAGATTTTTAACATCCATGTTGCACTGGAATTGTACGACCTGAACCCGTACCTCCACAGATCTTTCATAATTTTTAAAACATCCATGTGAAAATGGTATGGAAATTCAGGACATACAGAATAAATTATGTTCATTTGGCTATTTGCAATTATTACTACGGCCAGGTTAAGTCCTACGGCCAGGTTAGAGTAACTCCTCAATATCCCCAGAATATGTATTTTCTCATTGATATATGCAACGGACCATATCGAGTAAAGATTACTGTCACATAGTTCGTCATATTCGTAGCTCACTTCTTTACCTTTAATTGTGATTTTGATTTTACAAAACTTTACTTTCCAATCCGGTGCGCATAATTTATTATAATAAATTTCTTCGCCCTCGAGAAGCCACGATCGCCAACGACCACGAAAAAGACAAGGTTTTAAATCGATCGACATATCTTTGTTCACTTTGGGTATGATTCGCACTTTTTTCATCGACTTTTCTAAAAGACGGAATTAAGGGATATATCTATATTATCGTACGGAATCGGGGTGACTCGTACTTTTGCTTCTGACACTTTTTCCCAGAGCGAAAAAGAGTGATACAGATCCCTCCAAGAAATACCCGACTACCTATGGCTGTCTTTGTAGATCACTGGATATTCTTGGCAGCACAGTCTCTTCCAAAATTCTTCCCCGAGACTGTCAACAATGCTCCGCCAGTGAAGCGAAACTTTTCTGAACTTTTTTATGACGTCTTTCCCGTTAAGATATTTCAACAATTCCTGAAGCATTTCATCTGGCATGTGCTGTATCGTAGCGCAGCCCATGATGTCACTGAATATGGCGTATATTTCAATATGAAGATGATGGCTAAGATCACTGTAAACCGAGCATACTAACGAAACTTAAATTTTTTACTACACTATTCCTACTATTCCTAACATATTTAAGGGGTTTTATCTTCGATTTTTATAAACTTTTATTACACTTATAATCAGTGATGTTCAAAGTTAAATGCAGGAAACAACAACACATCAAACAGCGCCACACCTAATCGTTATCGATTTTTAGCGTTCCGCACGTCTACTGGCATAAACGGATCTCTAGTCGTATTACGTTGTTCTCAGTCTGTCTGTCTGGCCAACTAGCTGTTTGTCGGACATAATTGTCCCTTAAATACAGTTCAGACGTGACATCGGCTCGGGCGCACGCTATCTATTATGTAGCGCCGTCTGCGTCATGCGATAATTTATTTAGTGGAATACAGTGGAGTCTCACTTTTCGGCGCTGAATGCCATAAAGTGCAGCGACTTTATGGCATTCAGCGCCGAAAAGTGAGACTCCACTGTATTCCACTAAAATAAGCTGGACGTGATGGACAAGCTGAGCCTTTAGCAGATCTGTGCGACCAGCTACACCCGACGTCAAACAGGCGAAGGAGGTACTCCGTAAAACCGTCGAGGCACCCATACGCCATGTTTTCCGTGTCTTTAAGGAAACCGACCCCGACCACGTCCCAACTTTCGTGGCGCGGGATTTCAACAGGTTACCGCCGGTGCCATTCGTTTTATAACCTGTATCCTAAAGGGCATCGCCTTGTTGAAAGACGATGTCACGGAGCTCAGAATTAGGCACCGTGCATCAGAGTTCGAGTTGGCCTCGTCACGGGTCGATAGTGACGAACAGGCGCGCGCGTTCTACGCCGCTACGGCCGCCGTCTGGGTTGAGTCTGTCTCCCTAAATAGCTGTCTGTCGGAGATACATGTTCTTTCTATACAGATATGGGTAAAAATATCAAATTGAAATAAATATCAAATTATAATGTCGTTGATGATTGAAAATACTGTAAAAATTCAAGCTTCTAAGCCAGGACAATAAAAATATTGGTCCATTTATGATAAATGATCAAAACCTTTCTACTTGTGCTTGGTAGATTTATCATGAAAGTTGGCACTCTTCTTTGAAGTGCAAAAGAGAAAATCGAAAATCGTCAATTTAACATAAACACCCACTTATAAAATATCTTCCTTTATTTGGTTGGTAAGCTGAATTTTTCATACCATATCTTTAATATTTAATATAACGCAAACGCGAATAAAATTACTTTGGGTATTGGAGCAGCTGAACAGATTCGAAAGAAATACTTTATATTTGATATGCAGAACCCTCCAGCGCAAGTTCTACTCGTATTTGTATGGTTATCATCTCACTTTATCGCCAATTAGAGTGACATATTGTGGTAAAGCCACGCTATTGACTATTTGTTGTAGCACCTCGATTGGGCCTATACGTCCGGGAACTGGAAAAAACAAAAAAAATTAGGCTCTTCTTTGTTCGGTGAGTAACAGCGCTAATGGTCCCCATTTCGGGGCCCCTAAATATTACAGCTCGGAGGCATTTTAAGGGAGACTGGTGACCGGAGAGCTGGCTCGTTCCTCGGGCAACGGATTAGCATCGCTATTCAACGAGGCAACGCAGCCAGCTTTCTGGGCACCATTCCGGGGGGCAGCGGTGTTGACGACTTTTTTAATGATTAGTATATATTTTGTATGTGTTAGTGAATAGGTATATGTAGTGGTAGGTATATGTATATAGATATATTTGTATTGTAACTGTAAATATTTTATTTCCAATAAATAAATCTCTATATTACAAAAAACAAGACTCGGGTGGGTCGTATCAGGCGCAATGTCACTGTGCCTACCACAAAAGAAGGTACGTTGCAATTTTGTACTAAACAACCAACTTAAAGGTTTCTGGGAGACGGGCGAGTGCGACTTCAAGGTATCTGATAATGATACAGTGAGCGCGTGTGAGAAATTCTTTGTTGAAACTCACGCTCGAAGCTCTGAGCGTAACTTTGTGGTCAGCATTCCTCTAACCAAGCCTGCTTCTTCCCTTGGAAAGTCTATACACATTGCTCACAAACGATTTCAATACCTAGAATCAAAATTATCTCGAAATCCCCCACTAAAGCAACAGTACGTACAATTCATGCGAGAATTCGAAGAGGCGGGTCATATGGTCGTAATAGACAGCTCACCCAATGGCCCCCTCAATTTTTTACCTCACCATGCGGTAATAAACCCCGAAAAAGTCACCACGCCTATAAGAGTTGTTTTTGATGCATCCTGTCCAACTGCCTCGGGAAATTCTTTGAATAATATTCAACATAAGGGTACAATACTACAAGACGAACTAATTAACATCCTACTAAAATTTAGACTTCATAAATTTGTCGTCAATGCGGACATAGAAAAAATGTATCGCAATATTTTCATACACCCCGAACAACAAAACCTACAGTGTATACTATGGCGAGAAAATCCATACGAAAACCTAAAAACCTATGCATTAACCATACTTAGCTTTGGTCTAAAATGCGCACCCTACCTAGCTACACGATGTCTACTACAGCTATCTAATGAAAACGAAAACCAGTTCCCAGCCGCAGCAGCAGCGATCCGGTCCGACTTCTACATGGACGACCTGCTCCACGGCGGGGACGACGAGGTAACGGTAGCAGAAACAGCCGTGCAGATAAGCGGTATCCTAGGGACCGCGAACTTCAACCTACGAAAATGGAAGTCAAACTCCCCCGCAATTCTAAAAAAGGTGGGTACAGACACACCAACTTCCACTACTAACACCCCAACCGAGTTTGGAGACAATACACAAAAGGTCCTCGGGCTAGCATGGTCGAACGAGACCGACAACCTATTATATACGTTGAAGGAACAACCAGTGCCAAAGTCGTTAACTAAACGTAAAGTTTTGTCCCTAATTTCTTCAGTTTTTGACCTACTAGGTCTAATTGCCCCCGTAATAGTAATTGCAAAATGCTTCATACAAAAAGTTTGGCAAGACAAGTCCGATTGGGACACAGAATTGCCAACGTTCAGAATTGAACAGTCACGAGTGGCACGGAAAGAAACAATCCCTCGTCTAGAACTGCGAGCGGCACTATTGTTGGCCGAGTTGTACACTAAGATAAAGGCAACATTAACATGTCAAATTTCAAAAACTTATCTATGGTCAGATTCAAACGTTGTGTTGGCCTGGATTAAAACTCCACCACACAAGTTAAATGTTTTTGTTAGTAACCGAGTTACTAAAACTCAAACCCTAACTACCGACACCGACTGGCACTGGGTCTGCTCTGGAGACAACCCCGCAGATTTGGTTACTAGAGGACTACCGGCGGATAAGCTAGCAAGCACAAACCTATGGTGGGAAGGTCCCACATGGCTATCAAAACCGGAATCGGAATGGAATAGAACAACTACAATACAACCGAGTACTAATATACCAGAAATGAAAAAACAAGAAATATGTAATATTTCAATCGACACTCAACCAAATAAAATTATACAAGACCTAAGACACTAAGCTATACAGAGTATTTGCTTACCTATTGCGGTTCATTCAAAATTCTAAGAACACAAATAAACAAACTGGTCCATTAACAGTAAGTGAACTGAGAGAATCACAAACTCGCATAATTAAAGTTGCACAAACGCAATCATTCCCAACTGAGTATAAAATACTACATCAAAATAAATCTATCCCACAAGATTCACCGATATTATGTTTGAACCCATTCCTAGAAGGCGGACTTATCCGCGTAGGCGGCCGTCTAGGTCTCTCACACTTTTCGTATAATAAAAAACACCCTATTATTTTACACAACACCCACATACTTACCAAACTCATCATGAGGTCCCAGCACATCAGGCTGCTGCATATCGGACCACAACTACTGCTATCTTCGATGAGAGAACAATACTGGCCGATTCATGGTAAGAGTCTGCTAACAAGATCCTTCGAGAATGTGTTATCTGCTTCAGGGCCAAACCTAAAATGCACATACCTATAATGGAAAATTTACCTACTTCAAGGGTGACCCCATCACCACCATTCCACACAACGGGCATTGATTATGCAGGTCCATATTCTATCCGAGATAGGAGAGGACGTGGGTTCAGGGCCTATAAGTGCTGGATAGCTATTTTTGTATGTTTTGCGACGAAGGCAATTCACATTGAGCTGATTCCAGGTCTAGAGTCAGCTGCCTTCTTGTCTGCTCTTCGACGATTCATAGCCAGGAGAGGTAAACCCAAGGAAATTGTAAGTGATAACGCTACTACCTTTCGGGGGGCTAATAACGAATTAATCGAACTACACAATTACCTAAATCAAATTTCCAGTGAACTGATAACCTCATGTGCCAATGAGGGCATCACATGGAAGTTCTTACCAGTATATACACCACACATGGGTGGCTTACATGAATCCGCAGTTAAGAGTTGTAAATTTCACTTAAAACGTGTTTGTGGTCAAGCTTTGTTAACCTATGAAGAATTTTCTACTGTACTTACTCAAATAGAGGGAATTCTTAACTCACGACCCCTATGTCCTATACCTAACACTTTTCGACACCGACGACTTTCCTATCCTCACGCCAGCTCACTTCTTGATCGGTAGAACCACTACGGGTCTACCAGACTATGACTACCAAGATGTCAACGTCAATAAACTAACACACTACCAACAACTCCAACAGCTGCATCAAGACTTCTGGAAGAGGTGGTCTCGAGACTACATCGCTCTTCTACAGCAACGCACGAAATGGAGAAGCTCGAAGGGCTCCGGCCTGGAAGTTGACACACTGGTCCTGGTGAGGGAGGAGCGGCTACCCCCCTGCCAATGGAGGATGGGGCGAATCATCAACAAACATCAAGGACGGGACGGCATCACAAGAGTGGTCTCAATACAGACTCAAAACGGAATCATCAAACGTGCATTTAATAACATCTGTCCGTTCCCAACTAAGTTATAAGTTTAGTAATTACCTATTTGCTATGTATCACCTAATTTTTCTCTATACCTAGTATTAAAATTAAGAATAATTGAGTTCCTATGAAGAAATATTAAGAAATTCTATTTATGTATCGAAATGCATAATCTTAGAACTTAACAATTTGTTTATAAGGGCAAATAAATATGTATTCTGCTTGTCCCTCACTTGACCTAGCTACTTGGACAGGTAGGTTAACTCAAACTAATATTTTGTCATGCCCTAAGCATACACCTATTGTCTATAACAATTAGGTACTACCTATTGTTTTTAGCAAATTATTCTAGTGCCTTCAGCATACCTATACCCAATTTGGGGTGGCAGCATGTCTAAAGACAACACCTTATCTGATAATAAGCCTAATTGTAACTACTAACGCCATCTACCGAATTTGCATTGTAACTGCTGATTTCATAGTCATCGATTTCTTAACACTAACTTGCTAGTACAATCTGCAGATCATGGATGGCGCCACTCTAATGTATCGAAATATCGTGTACTCTTTTCAACCATTTTATTCTTGTAATAAACTCGAAGACATCGAATCGACATAACCTCTATTTTTCATTGACGCATCCCGGGGATCCTGGACGATCTGGTAACAAGCACGAAATGTGTTAGTGTATTGATCCCAGAGCGTGATGCCGCTCTTTACTCTGGGGAAGCAAGACCAAGATGTCGGTCATCTAGCGGCTGATAAGTGCACTTCCAATGTGACTGAACCAGACTGAAAACTTTGAATTATTGAAAAACCGACACCGGTTTCTACGCTGTGGCAAGCGAACAGACAGCCCGTCTTTTGCCAGAGTACGCGCCAGTTGTCTGCTTCAGTCTTAGGTCATGTTTATGTTTATGTTTTTGGAAGCGTCGTTCATATTGTCTGTCGGTCCAGTCTAGTTCCTTTGTCATCTGCGGGCAATACTAACTAACAACTAGCTAAGGTAGGTAAGGTCGTCGACAGCAAACATTACTGACAAATAGGCACACACCAGCGCCAGGAAGTAACCTGGGTTTCTGTTCTTGGTCTGCAAACTTATCTAGTGATAAATAAGGTTTCATCCTTTCGAGTAAATATTAAAACAACCTCAAATAAATTTTACTCGATGTATTCACGCTGGCTTGTGATATGAGTAAACTGAAGCAAAGGGATACCAATAGATTGGTCATCACCAACACGTAACAGTCCACTGCAGGACTAAGGGCCTCTCCCACGAAATGGGAGGTTATTGTCATAATCTCCACGCTTGGCAGGCAGGTTGGAGATCACAGTGTTTAAAATTAGAAAGAAAGAAAGAAAACATTTATTGCAGTAGACACCACGACACGATCATTCGGTACAAAAACATAAACATAAAAACATAAAAACAACGAACTAAGCATACCAACATAAAATACAAAAAAATTAAAAAAAAAAAAAGGTATATAGGAATAACAATAATTACAATGGAAAATGCTGCTACCCATTTTATAGACTACGAAGACTCTTGATCTTTTGACTCGAAAACATTAGCTGCCTTATACGACACTCATTAGTGTAAGAGGTTGGTGCTATTCAACTCTGCAGGACACCACACGGTTTTATATTTGGTTCATCAATAATCTTCAGAGGATGTCGGTGGCCGAGCGGTTAAGGTATCCGACTCGTAAGCTAGAGGAACCGGGTTCGAATCCCGCGGCCACCATGTACCAATGACTCTTTCCTGAGTTGGATAAGTACATAAATACATTAGTTGAATACTAACCGATGCTCGTACGGTGAGGGAAAACATCGTTATGAAACCTGCACATTCAGGTGAATGAATGCAATTGGTCAAGTTCCCCTGGTAGCAGGGTCACGGACGTCAGATGGCAGTCGCTTCACTGTAATTATCCGATCTGCCAAATCCTTGATCATGGTAATTCTTTTGATTGTATTTTTCAAGACTTGATTGGCTTAAAAAAATAAGTTCTTAAGTCAGCCATTCTGATTTAAAAAAAATTTAATGTAGTCAGTGTCACTCGCACGACCAAGTTGAATAAAACAACAACACATGTTAAAATCCATTTTACCTCAAAGTCTGTTTTAAATCGATTCTTCTCTTTTTTTATTCATAACATTTGTTACAAGTCGAAAAAAATGATATTACCTACATAACTAGTGTAAAATTAATAGTAATTATAAATCACAATATCAATGTCAATTCTAACCGCAACGGATTATTGACCAGAGTCTTCGCCAGGAATGCTCCTTGTCGGAATGCCAATACAGCTTCAGGCCGGGCTGCAGCACCATGGATCCAATCTTTGCTCTCAGGGTCCTCCAGGAGTCCAATTGCAGTAGGAATCAACCGTTGACCCTCGGAAGTGTCCCTCGGGAGATAATGAAAATGCTGCGCTGGATGTGTGGAGTCACACGGCTCGATCGATTACGCAATGAATACATCCGTCGCAGTCTTGGCGTGAGGGATAACGCAGATAAGATCGAGGAGGCTCGCCTGCGCTGGCTTGGTCACGTGTTGCGTAAGCCTCAGGGATACGTGGGAAATAGGTGCCAGAACCTGCCGGTATCAGGAAAGAGGCTCCATGGGCAACCCAAGAAGTGATGGATTGACATCGCTGAGTCGGATGTGAGAGCCAACGGCTTATGACGCGATGATGCCGTAGACCGGGCAAAGTGGAGATGAATGGGTAGGAAAGCGGACCCTGCCAGAGGCCGGGATAAGCGCTAGGACGATGATGATCAATGTCAATTCTGTATAATTAATTATTATCTACAATAATAACCTCACAATTATTATACAGGGTGTTTCATAATACATGTATAAAGCCGTGAACTGGGTGGCGTGCTGAACGTATTAAAACGATAGGTACAATCATTTTTTTCTTGCATGGAATAGTTAGCGAGAAAATGACTATCGAACTTTTTCTTTTTCAATGTCGATAATGACATTTTGAAAACGAAAGACCGCATCTCTAGAAATCAGTTGTAATAGGTTACTCAAGTTCATAATCAGGTCAATCAACCGAAGACTACAAATTTACCAATTACAGATAGGATATAGGTGTTGTATTTTTTGGTTCGAGGGTTCTGTACAAAAAAATATTGTAATCAATTATGATTTTAATTCAAAAGGTCCATTCATAGTTTTATCGAAAGTGTACCACCACCTAATTAATAGCAAAGTAGACTAATCCAAATTACTGTAGCATATTAATGTAGCAAACAAAAGTAATTAATGTAACATCTTTGTCTTTACGAGTTTGCTTTCTTATGTCATGTCTATTAGTAATGTTTCAGTGTCGCGTAGGTAATCGTACCTATCTGCCACGAGATTTTTCGATACCTACACACACATATTTTAGTATCAAGTAAAATAAATAAAATACCCTAGCGCCGCCGGCCGTAATGAATGTAACATAAATAAAACAAAGACTGTAGGTAGTGGAGCTTAAGACAGAACCCTCTACTGATGTGGGGAAGGCTCAAACTCTCAGTAGATTGTTATCGGCTATTAATGATAATTAAAATGCGTAAGATTTCACGAACATTTCTCATCAACTAAAAATAACTAAATGATTCTTAGTTGATGGAGATATACCTGTAAATATCCCATGCTTCCATTATCCCAGTTGGAGAACTTAGGTTACCTAGGTGGAGCACGGACACAAACACAATTTTAGAAATTACTGTCTAGGTTACTGTCATTGTACCAAATTACCCGATAAAATAGTGGTAAGCAAATGTAATCTGTCAGCGTCATCATAAGTATTATTATTATCCCACTGTTGGGTTCGCTTGAGCCTCATTTGATTAAATAAATAAAATCAACATTACGGTGCATCTACCAAGAGAACATAAAAGGCGAAATAAGTAAGACTCCTAAAACACGGATCCCTAAATAGGAATCCTTTTGTGTGCCGCCGTCGCGCCGACAAACGCCGCGCCGCCACGGGCCGAGGCGAGCCGGCCTGAGGCGGTGCCTTTGACCTACGGCGCGGCTTCCATTGACGAAATTTACCTACTTTCGTGTCGTGTTCGTTCATTCGGTTTTTAGCTTTTCGCGTGATCGAAGTGATTACTTGTTGCGTTGTATGTCTAGGATACCTACTGTGAAGATAACTGTGATAAGAGTGTTAACGATATGAATGAATGAATCATTTATTGCTTCAGGTACCAGCATTAACATAGTCTTGTCTGTTTTCAGCGTTCAACAGTTTAAGTATTGTGATAATCATTATTCTATGCATGAGTGTAAACTAGCAGTAGGCCAAACACCATGCTACCTACCTACTTAAGTATTGCATAGCAACCAGAGCCTGCGTAGTGTTGTGTACTGCGATACGAGTACAAGCTTACTTGATAGTTAATACCTATCAGTCATCCGAGCCACAAAAAAGCAAGAAAGTATGGTTTAACCGCGCTGGCACTTGACGCTGTTTGTAAGTTCATAGTTAATTTAGTAGATCTTATGCGCTTATTACATTTGACTGAATTCAGTCGTCTTAATTCAGAAGCAAAAAGCGTGAGAGCATATCAAAGTAAAATGTATTGCTCATAGAATAAGGCCCATTTTAGTATCACGCCTTTTGAAAAACAGAGTAACATAATACGAGTGATACAAAAATGAACCTTATTCTATGAGCAATACATTCCACTTCGATTTACTCACACGCCTTTTGCTTCTGAATTTAATCGACTGAATTTAGTCAGGTGTAATAAGCGCATTATTCATGTAGATAAGTAGGTAACATTTAGTTCGACGCCTGGTAGTAAGATGTAAGAGGTTCGTTTGTTTTGATATGGATGGCATGAGGTTATTAAACTCCTCCTTATGGTGCGCACACACTCAACGTACGCCATCGAAGTGCTGTCGGGCGAATTCGCCGTTGACTACAGCACGTTCTTTTGACTTCTAAGGTCCAGTACTTGCATTTCGTGGTCAAGCAAGTAGCTTTGCAAGATTTGGGAGTTTTGACCGATTCGGGCTCGTATTCGCACGTTTGTTCGTTGGCCTTCGGTGTCCGCCCGAACTGCGTTTGGTCGAGCATGGTAGTTGACCGCCCCGCTCAGTAAGCGAATTGCCGGTTGGAGAGAGCTTTTGTCTCTTCGAAAATCTTAGTTAGCCGCTCAATAAGTCCGTACTCAAATATTTTTGCTACAACTGGAATGATGGAAATGGGGCGGTAGCAATTCGGGTCTTGCTTTTTACCCTTGAATTTACAGAGGGGGCACACTTTAACCCCTTTTGAGGCACCTATTGAAGAGATACGTTAGCACAATCGTGGGATGTTTCTAACTTGTTTTGTTGTGTTCAAGGATACGATAGCCTACCTGAAACCTTTATTAACTCGTACAATTACTCTTCACTCTGAAAAGGAGGTTTTAAAGTGGTATTTTTCAGATAAAAACTCTTTGACTAAGATTTATGTAGCACAATCGTAATGAATTAGATGGATTATGTACAATTCATAAACACTGAGTGCTACTATTATGTGTCCACGAAGAGTTTCTATCACTTCAAACTGTTTTAATATGACGTCTCCGAACCTGGAGACTTTTATATTCAAATTTGCATCTCGAATAACATTATTAATGTTGATGTTGTTATTAATTTATTTATTTATTTATTCAACAAACTTTACAGTATTACAGTTTAAGAACTAATACACTGTAAAATTAATATTAGGTACATCTTAAGATAATACAAATTTATAGTAGGACAAAAATATAATTTCGAATTCCTCATGCGTTCATCGTCTCACAGAACTTCAAACACTCCCTACACACATCCGCCCATCGACTCGCAAAAATATCACAGTCAGGCGCCGATGCCAGAAGCGAATTCAGCGTAGTTAACGCTCGAATGAGAGGTGCGTTGGCGCGATACACAGTCCGAGCTGCAGGGGTCGCGAAGATATAATGTTGGCGTGGTCTCAGCAATAGCCTAGAGATATGTGGAACGGAAAGTCTCACAACCCTAGCAACGAGCTCCGAGCAGTCCGAGTCCCCACGCAAAATACGGCACACAAAAATAAGCAAGCCAGCATTACGCCTCACTTCCAAAGAGTTAAATTGTAGTATCCCCAGCAAGAACTTGGTAGGATACAAAAATGGGTAATAGCCGTACATTTTCTTGTAAAGAAAGCGCAGGAACGCCTTTTGAATTTTTTCTAGAAGTAAGGCGTAAGTACTCTCATGTGGATTCCAAACAATAGACGCAAACTCCAGTTTGCTTCTCACTAAAGCCATATATATCAGTTTCAATGCACCAGGATCGTCAAAGTCTCGGGCATTCCTAATCACAAAGCCTAACCTTTTGTAGCAGCTAGTAGCCACAGACGTCATATGATTATGAAAATTTAGTCTAGTGTCGAAAGTAACTCCCAAATCCCTTACTGTGGTAACCCGCTTGATAGGGTCGCCACCTAGCACATACTGGGCAACCAGAGGGTTTTTTGCACGACTATAGGACATGACACTGCATTTGGCTGGGTTGAAACTAAGCTTATTGTCAATACTCCATTGCAATAGGGAGTCGATATCACGTTGCAATGCCGCACAATCACACATATCACTAATAGGGCAAATGACCTTTAGATCATCGGCGTATAATAAACTTAGGGACGAAATAAGGACTGCATCTAAATTGTTAATCATAATTCCAAAAAGTAATGGACCCAATATGGACCCCTGACTAACACCGGAACGAGTGTGATAAGTGTCGGAAATGAAGCATCCATGGCGAACATACTGCTGCCTGTCACACATATAGCTTGCGAATAGTTTCAGGAGATCTGGAGAAAACCCCATAGCACAAAGCTTACTCAAAAGTATGTCGTTGTCGACCTGGTCGAAGGCCTTTTTAAAATCAAAATAAATAACGTCAACCTGGATACCGCGGTCAAGGTGATCAGATATAATATCAACCAAAGTAAGAAGATTGGTGTTGACCGAGCGTTTGGAACGAAATCCGTGTTGACAGTCAGATAGGTATGGTTTAATCTGCCATGAAATTTCCTTATGTAGGATGGATTCATACATTTTAGCAGGAGCCGAAGAAGTAGCTATAGGCCGATAATTCTCAACGCTAGAAGGATTACCAGACTTAAGGATTGGAGTGACACAAGTAGTCTTCCAACAGGTCGGGTACACACCAGTTGAGAGTGACAGGTTTAGAATATAGCATAACGGGTTCTTTAGAAAATCTTTACATCCTTTTAACACAAATCCCGGCACTTTATCAGGCCCAACACATTTGGATTTCAGCCCATTGATGCTGCCCTCAATGTCTGTAACTGTAATTTCTCCTATACTGACGTGACCAGCCAACGTATTAGTGTTAGAGTTTACCAAATCACTATCGAGAGTAGGAGTGTCAGGCAAGAATACACTTGAGAAAAATGACGAAAATGCCCAAGCAGCCCTACTGCCACTATGATCCTCTCCCGCGTAAGAAACCTTAGCCTCAAATCCGGCTTTGGATCTAAGGCTGCCGATATGTTGCCAAAAAGCACGAGGGTCGCTCTTAATTTTTGATTGTACGCGACGAATGTAATGTGTATAAGAAAGAGTGGTTCGCTTATTAATATCAGACCTGAGGCGAGAAAATTGCGTATAGTATTTCGGATCTCTACTTGCCTTCCATTTGCGATGGATGACTGCTTTATATCTAATATCCCGAATCAAGTCAGCAGAGAACCAGACCGGATATGTTCTACTGGCTTTTCGTGATCTATTCCTTTTAGGCATGCATTGATCGAAAATATTGTATAATATTCTATAAAATGCTTCCACAGACTCATCCACATCTCCCGCAAGATACACCTCGTCCCAGGAGACATCAGACAAAAGTTGATACAAAAGCTCATAGTCACCCCTCGCAAAGTTCCAGTCATTGCACGAGTCAATGTTACTTGGCTCAATGGTGACGGAACCCCCTAGACCAGTCACTGTATCGAGAGTAACGTCGATATCCAGAGGAGGGTGGTATGCGTCTCGATGCGGTACCAATCCATCGCCATCTATCTCCGATACTTTGCCATGACGAGTACGCTCCGACATCAGCACCACATCTAACTTTCCTCCATACACATTTACCACGTCATTCATCTCAACCAAACCACAAACCGAAAGAAAATAACAATAATAACTTAAAATATCACTAGATCTATACCTTGGGTTTAAATTAAGGTCACCCATTATTATAATATTACTCTTTAAACTACATATTATTGACTCAACTTTGATGAACCAATTCATATACTCTTCAACGGAAGCACGTGGGTTTATGTACACTACACAGATATAGCACCATTGATTTCCAATAGTGCACAAAGCCCAAAGGTCTTCACCGTCTATTGTCTCCAAATCAGTGCGGCGGCTAAGTCCGACGCCAGGGCGGGCGGCTAATAGTACTCCTCCGCCACCACCGGTAGAACGATCACGACGCAATAAATTCCATCCGTCGCTCGCTATCTCCGAGTTCTCAACTGCCTCATTTAAAAACGATTCGGTAACAGCCACTATGTCATAACTGGAAGTCAACAACGCATGCTTGAAAAATCCAACTTTAGTATTAAGGCCCCTAACATTTTGGTATGCTAAGGCAATCTTCCTTCCATTATTTCTGGAGGTGCTTCTCAGTACGCGCTCCAACCGTGGACCCGTGGGCTCTTCGAAATAACCAAGCTTTAACTCTTGCGTTATCGGGCCAGACTTCTGGAGACAGACATAACTCGTAGAACTTCACAGGAACAGTCAGCTTGTACGACTTGTAGTCACCTCTTGGCTTGAGCTCCTCCACAATACAGCTCCCCCCAGGACACAACTGTTGCAGGTAGCTTTTTACCTCATCTGCCCCTGATGACATATTCCATAGATGAATGTGCTTCCGATCCTCCACGGCTTTCAAAGTGGTGACGTTAGGCCCGGCAGTACAGCGAATCGAGCCAAAACGCTTAGGCTTTTTGTGACTTACACGTACCCATGCATTTTGAGATTCCGACAGAACTGTTTCCGCCTCAGTCCCGGCGTCATAATTCCGCTGAACTGGAACATCAGACGTTACACCTGGGAGATCCGGTTTTCTGGATTTGGCTTTGTTATCCACCTCCGAAGTAACCTCCAATTTATCCAAAGACAAACAGCAGTCGGGCCTATTAGTAAGTGACTTTTGCTCCTGACTCTCATGCGTTTCCACAGTCCCTCTCTTAATAATCGGCACCACATCCTCACCGACCACATTACCGGCATCACGACAACACCGACACCGTCTCTCAAGTGCGACCTCGACATCCTGAAGGCGCTTGTTAGTCATTTCTAATTTCGCCGTACATGACGTTAGGGCGTCATGGTAGCGAGCGATAGCGGACACGGCGTCCGTGAGTTGCTCAGTCAGCAACATCATTCGCTCCCGCAGTACCTGCATTTCAAGAGATATAATGTCCTCGTTAAGCGAACTATCGGCAGTAGTAGCATCCGGAGCGCGCTGGTGCGCTACAATACCTTCGCTCGGCATCACCACACCACCGACGCCACGCGCACCCTGGGGCACAGTATCGCCGGAGGCGAGACCAACAAGCTTGGGCGGTGCAGCAGTAGGATTGGGTTTTCTATGCGTAATATTCTTCAGAGTTGTTGGTGTACCGACAGGAGTGTCGTAGTTACGCGCACCTCTTTTAGGAGCAGCGCTACATTCAGGGCAAACCCAGGTATCCTTTACGACATTGCTAAAAGTTCTATTGCAGCACTGTAGATGATATACCTTACTGCACTCCGTTATCTTGCATTGGAGAAATTCCTCGTCCGGCATCAAACTACGCCGGCACCCAGAGCAATTCATGACAGCAAAAGTAGCTACAAAAAAGCTCAAAGCAAAGCAAAAATGTAACAAATAAATAACGGGCGTACTCAGCTAAGTAACAGCGGCACGGCGCGGCGGCGCGGGCGAGCGCAGCTAACCGGTTACACTCACGGCAGCGCGGAGCGATGACGTCAGCCGCGCGCTCGAAGCAATAGACTAATTCGCCGGGCGCCGCAGGTGCACGATAGCGCAGTGGTTATACTGCGGCAACTTGCACCACGGAGACACTGGGTTCAAATCCGCCTGTGAGGTAGATGTTTTTTTCCAAGGAATGCGCCTCCTCAACACCACACCAGTTGTCCCGCTCTAAGACCGCCCAGTGGGCGTCAACAACAGCTAACAACTCCACAAGAGGAACAAGGAATCGAAAAATACAGTTTATCACCAATCACAGCTAAGTTAAAAATAAATTCGCAATAATTCACAACTAACAAACACGTCTAACGGTAGTGGCGACCGCGACGCGAATCCAATTCGCAAATCCATTAATGTTAATGGTGTTATTCATGTTAAGGTAGACATTGATTTCATCTCTTAAGTTACCTGCTAAACAAAGAGGTCCATAGCAGACTACATGATTTATGCATGTATGTATTATATGAGAATTTTTCTTGTTTCTGATCTTACATATCCGAGTGGGATCGCTCGACCTAAAATCGAATCTCAAAGGATATTCCATAATTTTGTACACTTCCATATGAGAGCGGTGTCCCATAGTATCGTCTAAAGAATAAATAATCTTCATTTGCTTGTTTCCAATTGTTACTACGAATATAGCGTTCTGCTTTAGTCCCAGAACATATAGTTTCTCACCGACATATCCAACGGACAATATCCGGTGAAGATCGCTGTCACCCAGTTCGCTATGTTCGTAGCTCACTTTTTTACCTTTAACTGAGATTTTGATCTTACAAAATTTTAGCTTTCCTTCTACATCAAATTTGTTATAAAAAAATTCATCGCCCACGAGAAGCCAATATCGCATTTCACCAAAAGGGCAATAATGTTCAATATCGATCGACATATCTTCGTTCGCTTTGGGAATTATTCGCACAGTAACCTTTCTTGTGGAAGTGTCGTATACTTTCAATGCTATAACATCATCGCTTTCAATGTGGTTCCAACATGTTAGTTCGTAGCATTTCTTTTCTATTTCGTGGCCTGATTTTGCGTCAAAATAAACAACGGTATATGTATTACCTCTTTTTAAAAGAAAGGATATTATACCATAGGATTTTATTAAATTCAACGAGGAACCACATAAGAATCGGTACGGGAACGAGGTGACTCGCACTTCTGCTTCTGACACTCTTTCCCAGAGCGAAAAAGAGCGATACAGATCTCTCCAAGACAGACCCGACTTCCGACGGTTATCTTCGTAGAAGCCTGGATATTCTTTAGAACATTGTCTTCTCCAGAATTCTTCTCCGAGATCGTCCAGAACGCTCTGCCAGTGGAGCGAAACTTTGCTGAAGTTTTGGACGTCTTTCCCGTTAAGGTGTTTCAACAACTCCCGAAGCATTTCATCTGGCAGGTGCTGTATCGAAGTAGAGCCCATTGTGATGACACAGAATGGCATCGATGTCAATGTTTAGGTGATGAACAATATTTGCGAAATACACTGTGAATCGGACACACAAAGGAAACTTGAAATTTAGAACAGAGTAGTCTATTCTTCTCATTAGGCACTACGTTAGCAGGTAAGTATTATTTATTTTATCTTTTGGTTTTGTTTAATGTTGAATGTAAAAAACAACTATACAATATTAAACAGTGCTGAACCTTTTATCGTTTTACATTTTAAGGGTTCCAAACTTGTAAGTATGTTATATAAAAAAAGTGGCTATTATATTGATACATTCTTATTTTTCCGCCAGACTATTGCCTAGCACAGTTGGTTATTTATAACTTTACGTTTTTGAACAATATATTTTAAATATTATTCGATATCGTACTAGATTTCCTGGGTCCATAGCTAGTGCTGGGCGTTTTGTCAATGGAAAACAGACGAGGCATGGCCAATATGCACGGGACTCAGACCAATACTCCTTGTACATGCTTGTGTTGGTTAAGTCTCGTGGAATTTTGGTTAAGGTGTGGAGCCTCCTTTACTTGCGTGAATTGCTTGAATATTACATCCGGCTGTAGCTGACCAGATTTAGAAGACATGATTTTGTTTGAGAGTTCGGAACCCTCCAGCGTAGATTTTACTCGTATTTGACAAGTTATTATCTCAGTTTATCACTGATTAGAATGCGATATTGTGGTCGAGGCACTCTTTGATCTATTTTTAATCAGCCGGGTCAATACTTCAATTTAAGTACCGCACTTACTCGTAAAAAATAAATAAAAAAATATAATCTTGGCAATAATGTCCTAGTTATCATCTCGTGCACGAGAGCCCGGGGTCTGCCTTGACTATGATCCAGTATTTGGCAGATCGGGTAATTACAGTAGAGCGACTGCCTTCTGACCTTCGTGATGTATAAAGGGGAACCTGAGCAGGATGGATCATTCACATTCAGTCGCCTGAATGTGTAAGTTGTCACCGTACCAACGTACCGCACTTACTCGAAAAACAAAGTTTAATATTATGATGCTATGCTTTGTTCGAGTATTATATTTATCACTCGTTCTGAGCTCCAATGGCTCATTCGGGGGCCCACAAATATTACAGAGACATATCAAGGGAGACTGCTCCAGGACCAGCACGAAATGCTTTGGAGTATTTATCCCAGAGCGTGATGCTGCTCTTTATTCTTGGGAGGCAAGAACAAGACGTCGGTGATCTATCAGCTGATAAGTGCCCTTCCACAGCGACTGAGCCAGACTGAAAACACCGGAGAGTGCCAAGGATCCAAGTGGCACTACTCCCTGTGGACTTCTGGTGTTGGTGTTAGCTGTGTTTCCAATATTTCTGTTACTTCCTCAGCTAAACAGTCTCTCCATTGATTACCTACTAGCAATGGAATAAAGTCAATAGTAGATACTCAATGTTATTGTCGCAAAACTGACACAGGTTTTTTATCTATCCAGTGACAAACGAACATACAGTCCACCTAATGGCTCCTAAGTCTTGTCCGAGTCTATAAATGCGATATCGTCAGCATACATGAGAAGCCACAGAGGCACCTCGTGGAAGTCTCGGATGATGTCTGTCAGTACTTCTAATATCCCGTTGAATAGAAGTAGACTGAGCACAGAGCTCTGATGTACCCCAACGGTAATAGGAAACGGGTTGATGTCACCAACGGCAGTGCTTACCATGGACTGTCGAACTGGCTGACAGTAATGGTGACCAAATAGTGGCCATCGCATACGGTGCTGAGCAAATACAAATATGCTGCTAAGTAGTCGTGGCCATAGCCGTAACAGTGGTAGATAAGCAGATTCGATAACCATCCAAGCTAAGCAGATGAAGATAATTTTTTCTGTAAGCTTAAAGCTATTGATGGAACGTACTAAAAGGAAAAATATCGAAGTGATAGAGACTGTCAGTGGACATATAATAGTATTGAACTATTATATCAGACTGTAGGTACATAATTGAACTCGCTCATGATGATTTTGATGCACAGCTTCGCCCTTGGCCACCGTCGCCGCCGCCGCCGCCGGCGCTACCGCCACGATCGTGGCCTTCAGTCCGACCCCCGACCACAGACTAAAATGCACTCCTCTACAGACTTCATGCAAATAAATCATAATTTTTTACAATGACTACGAATTTTACTAACCCATAATACTCCAACAGACCATTAAAAAATGTGCATGATCCAATCTGGTAAGGTTCCCCTGGTAGCAGGGTCACGTAGGGCAGATGGCAGTTACTCCACTGTTATTACATGATCTGCCAAATCCTGGATCATGGTTAAGTCGGACCGTGGGCCTTCGTGTACGAGACCACATCCGGGACATTCGATACAACATTATCGATAACGGGAGAAGATAAGATGAGATTTTATAAGTGGCCGTAACTTCCCCTGTAAAGTCTGCCGATTCGAGCTGCTGATAGAAATCGCCATTACCTAGCATCGACCACAATATCGCATTTTATGCAATGATAAACTGATATAATACCTGGACAAATACGAGTAGAACCTACGCTAGGGGGTTCCGAACTACTTATCAAATATAAAACATTTCCAACTATAGATACCGGGTGTCCGGTAATGAATGGATAAATGTCAAAACATTAAAAAAAATATACTTTTCTTTTAAAAAATCATAACTTAGGTACTACTTATGATATATTTTGTTTCGTATTTTTTTCTGAACGGCTATAAGTTATACTATAAGACATTTTAAGGTTATCCATTCATTATCGGATAGCCTGTATATCATGGTTTTGTTAGCGATTGTAAAAACAATCTAAGATATTGTATGAAATTTGGTTTATTCCTGAAATCCCAGTGGAGATAAATACGTTGGAGTTGGGTATTTTGGAATAAGTTTTATTACCCCCACTACCATCATCACACTAATAATTAATTTTCAATATTGTGTTGTTTGAACAGTCAGTTTTGACTATGATGAATGATGAATATGACATGTAAATAGTTGACAAAACAATGTTTATTATAGATTAGTTAGGCCACATATTTTTCATTTATAAACAGATTATTTATTTACCTAATAGACATTTTTGGGAAAATATACTAACAACCGCCAATGGTGGGGATTTGTCGGTGGGGATTTCTGTGATATTTCGAAAAATTCAGCACACACAAACAGCAAAAAAAAATTTGTTAAGGAGAGTGAAAGAAGAGTGGTTAAGGTATTCAACTCGTAAGCGAGAGCTACCGGGTTCGAATACGCTGAGGCCAATGACTCTTTTTTGGGTTATGTACATTAGACGAATGGTAACCGATGCTCTTTCGGTAAGGGAAAACATCGTCATGAAAACTGCACATTCAGGCAACTGAATGTGTAACCATGATCCAATCTGGTCAGGTTCCCCTAGTAACAGGGTCACGGAGGTCAGATGGCAACCAAAATATTAACGCCAAGATAATTTTTTTTAATGATGTGTGAACTTACCTTGCATCCTGCTGCATCTTGCATGCACCTTGCATGTTGCATGATTGTTGGTCCGCCGGGTGTAGACCAGTGTACTGAAGAATAATTGATCTTTTTTTTTACTTACGCCTACCAAAAACACCTAGCGCTGGATAACTCGGAACTTTCTCTATTTTGGACCATGAAACATTTTCAAGCGAGAGACCAGTAGAATCAGTGCAAATATACAGCAGGAAGTGATATACAAGCAATTCATGAAAATAAACGTGATCACTTTTGAATTCCTTAGCTTAGAAGCTATTTTTTTTGCAGGTTAATTTAATTTTGCGTGTCTGGCAGACAGGCAGACGGACAGACTGACAACAAAGTAATCCCAACACAAGAGTTCCATTTATAATTTTCCGAAGAAGTACGGATTCCCAAAAATTGATAACGATAAAACGCGCTGTTCTGTTTGATAACGTATTTACAAAACATTAAAATAATACATAGCTCAATACCGTTCAAAGTGCCTTATGAAGATCTGGGAAAATATAAATACCTAATAATAAAAAATAATAAAAATTATACTTAACCTATTGATCATTAAAACGATAAGCAGAAGAAGCCTAATGATATAAATAAATTTCTACTTCCGTTGTGTCCTCAGTTCGTAGTGATTTTTGGAAAATTATGTTCATCATCTAAATATTGACATCGACGCCACTCTGTATCGTCATCATGGGCTCCGCTACGATACACCACCTGCCAGATGAAATGTTTCGGGAGTTTTTTAAATATCTTAACGGGAGAGACGTCATGAACTTCAGCAAAGTTTCCCTCCGCTTGCAAAATGTTGTGGACGACCTCGGGGAAGAATTCTGGAGGAGACTGTGTTGTCAAGAATACCCCGTCATATACGAAGATAGCCATCGGAAGTCGGGTCTGTCTTGGAGAGATCTGTACTGCTCTTTTTCGCTCTGGGAAAGAGTGTCAGAAGCAGAAGTTCGAGTCACCCCGTACCCGTACGGCAATTTACATCCATTCTCGTTAAATTTTCTAAGTAATGGTATAATATCCTTTCCCTTAAAATCAAGTTCTTCAGATTATACAGATACCGTTATTTATTTTAACGCAAAATATGGCCGCGAGATAGAAAGGAAATGCTACAGATTCGGTTTTAGGAACTACACTGAAAACGATGATGTCATAGCATTGGAAAGCCTCGAACTGCCGAAGAAAAAAGTGCGAATCATACCCAAAGCGAACGAAGATATGTCGATCGATTTTGAACCACATTGTCCGTTTCATACGCGATCGTGGCTTCTCGAGGGTAATGACATTTTTTATAACAAATTTGACACAAAGGCCAACAAGATAAAGTTTTGCAAGATCAAAGTTACAATTAAAGGTAAAGAAGTGAGCTATGAACATAGTGAACTGGGTGACAGTGTTGTTGACCGATGTTTTTCCGTTGGATATATCGGTGAGAAAATGCATGTGTTGGGAAATTTGAAAACTGCGTCTGGGATGTCCGTAACAACAATTGAAAATAGGCAAATGACCATAATTCGTTCTATAAGATATAATCGTGCATACTTATCTCGTATGGAAGTGTGCAAACTTATGGAATATTTTAGGAGATATGGGTTTAGGTCGTGTAATCACTTTGTGTTATGGAGGATCGAGTTCACGATAAACGATATTTGTTTATATAATTATGCTATATGGTCGCCAATCTTGTATGGACCTCATTTTTTTACAGGCAACTCAGGAAATAAAATCAACGTCGACCTCAACATTAATAATGTTCTTGCACATTCAAATTTCACTATAGACATCGACAATTCAGGAGAACGATTCTTTCGATTAATTAATTTCCATGTGATAGAATCTCTCCGTGGTCACATAATAGTAGCAAACTGTAGTAATAAACTTTATATAATTGATCTCATTCATAATAATTGTGCTTCAGATATCCCAGTCAGGGATTCTGTAATGAAAGAAGAATACCCTGAAATGAAAAAAACCGACACTTAATCTTGTTTTTGACTAATGCGATACCCGCATTAATGGTGAATCGCCCCCTAATACCTAAATCAGAATTGTTTAAAGTGAAATAATTTATTTACTGTAAAGTGTGCTAAAATACCGATAATACTGAGACAGGCCTTAAATTCGATAGTTCACTTTTATCTTCTCTCCCTTTTTATAAAAGAAAAAAAATAATGCAAGGCGTGGTGCATATATGTATATTTATTTATATGTTTAGTAAATTTTATATGTATTAGTGTATATATTTGGTATTTTAGTGTTAGTGTATTTTTTATTATAACTGTAAATAAACTAGCAATAAGGTTATATTTATTTATTTAATACTTTATGCACAAAATAGTACAAAGGTGGACTTAAAGCTTGATAGCTATACTACCAACATATATATTCAACAATCGTTTTGACGACCTTGACCGAAATGCCATAAATATCCTCCGCCTTTTTCATTATTAACGATTTAAAACTATTAATGATATCTGCTTCACATATAACAACAAATTTAAAATGTTCAAGGCACGGACTGTGATTCTCCTGTGGTACTTCTAAAGCTATCGCAGAAGAAGATTGGAGATTTTGCGTAGTCTTCACTGCAATGTCAGCAAAGAACTCATTAATTGTATTAGCAGATCTAGGTCAGATGTTATGGTGTTACTATCCACTTTTAGTTTTAAATTAACTTCATGTTCAGATGTTTGGCCGAGTTCTTTATTTACAAGCCATTTCTGTTACAAAAAAAGAACTGCAAAATTGCAATGAAATTATGTGTGTAAGCTAAAACAGGTATAAACAGGACATATCTAGTTTGCAATTAAAACTTAATAACTTGGAAAGTGAGTACACACACTTTATATGAATATAATATGTCTCAAAAAACAATAAGCGAGTATTCAGATTCCATGAATCAATTGATAAAAGATATGAAATGCAACGAGGAAAGGTTCAACTCAATCGGTCAATTTTGTAATATTTGTGATTGCACCCGACAAAATAGATCAGTAAGTCCAAAAAATAAATCATCAAGCGAGGGTGCGCGCGCGACGGTGCCGCCGAAGGCGTCAAATATGCGCAACTACGCGCAGTGCGCTCCTGTAGCTACCTTACACAATGTTAGTGATAATAATATGCATATTGCTAGCGGTAAAACAATTTTATTTTCCGATATGTTGGGCCGTAATCATGGGCCTATGTTATCAAAATACACAAGTAATAAAGTCGTAAACTATTGTTACCCAGGCATATCGTTACCTACTTTAGGAAAGAAAATTAGCGATCACAAATATAATCATACTGACACATTGATTGTGGCCTTAGGCGAGAGTGTAAAGTATAAAAATCGTGACATTATAAATTTTTATGACCCTTTAAATAATATACAGAATATAGGAAAAATTATAATTTGCACATTACCTTATTCTATGTCTTTTGACTATTGGGAGAATAATGCTATTGTTAATCTGAATAATTTATTACATCTATTGACGAGTCGTAGTGACAAAATATCTCTATTTGACATGAACAAATTTGTTAAGCGCTTAGTACATGATAAACATTATGTACTAAGGAAAAGCTGACATTACTTAAATTACTAGCCTACAATATTTAAAAAAACTGACATTCAACCCAATTTTATTGTACCTATATGTTAATGGCTTTTATAATGTAATTTGATAGAAATTTTGTTGACATATTAATTTAAATTTAATAATTCCTATTACATTTTATTTATTATGACATTTTGTAATATAAATTGACTTTTTTTTTAACGTATATGTTATGTTATTTTCTTTAATTCTTGACACATTATTAATTTTAGATTTAATAATTGATTTTAATACTTACAAAGTTAGTAAGTACCTACCTCAAATTTCGTGTTGTAATGTTTACGGGATGTTTTTATTTAATTGCAATTGCTTTTTTTACTTAATTTTCTGATTTTAATATTTGTAATGACCTTTTTTTTGTAATTTCCAATTTTAGTGCTTCTAATGCTACACAGCAAAGATGACTATTTACAATGTACTTAAATAAGTAATATTTTGTTCTTTATTTCATGATAATTATGTGCATTGACGTTCAATAAATGTATACTGTATACCTACATTGAATAAATAATTTTGAACTTGAATTTGAACTTATTACCTACTTTTACATATAAATGAATTGAATTGAATTGAATTGAATTGAACTTTTTAAACTACAATATTCTCCACAGCCTTGATCTTATTGTCGAATAAGTTAATTTTATTATTAATAAAATTAGCTTACGCAGCAATACAAACATTGTTAAATATCTCTGAATAAGTTTTTACATAATTACTGAATGCAACAGTCTTATTATAGGATTTCATATTATTTCATTCATATAGTTTCTTCCGGCTTTTATGAATTCCGGTTGTGGCTCAGTCACAAAACATAACATTACTATTTTTTTAATGTTTTTATCGGAAATTGAATGTCAAATTCACATTTAATTGTATTAAACATGTCGTTATAATGGAAATATAGAAATTTTACTCATACTTTGTTGGTAATATATTCATTTTATAAGCAATATTTTTAAATACAAAAAACAATCTATGTTTATAAGGTTTTCATAGCATTCATGAATTTTTTTTTTTTCATATAGGACCTATTAGATACACTCAGGTGTCAATGACTAGTTCTTTAAACCTAAGGAATCGCTAATGCCTCCTTCTTTTAGAAAACTTGTTTTGGCAAAAGATGCACCAAATACTCTAGTATGTTGCTACTTGCTATAGCTGCAAAGAAACATTTTCATTAAGTTGTGTCTCATTAATGCTCTTGTACTGTGCCAATGACTCTTTTCTGAGTTACATACATTAGTTAATAATATAATAATAATATGAGTTGACCACAATATGATCCTAATTATATTACTTGTATTAACCTGGATTTGGCAGATGAGATAATCCATTACAAACACACAAACAAACAAACCGACAAATAATCAAATCAATACTCTTTCTATTATTTATATTATTAGTATAGATGTATATTTATATCATGATTTTGTTATTTAACTAGTGACGCGCCCCGGCTTTGCACGGGTAGTAACCCTAACAAATTATACAAGTAAACCTGCCTCATGAATCACTCTGGCTATTGAAAACCGCATACAATTTTTAAGTTTATCGTGAACAGACAGCCAGGCGCGGCGCGGGACTAGGTTTTACGAGTATAATATATTATGTAGTACCTGAAATAAATAGCAGTTATTGGTATCATCATTCAAGATGCGCGATGAGCTTATTGTTGTTTGGGGAAAAGTTATTTCAGTAGTCAGTTATGGCACCTATACGTTAGACATCAAAGAGAGAAATCATACTTCTTTTCTACAAAATAAATCAATTTTTAACTATTCAATATTCATTTACAACATAACAATGACTTCTTTCATCATCATATCAGCTGGAAAACGCCCACTGCTAGGCATAGGCCTCCTCCAGAGACGACAACCGAAAACGAGTACCTGCTATCTTTACCATGTCGTCGGTCCACCTTGTGGGAACCCTACGCACGCGGCAACAGTCGCCCTGTTTGTTTTTTTTAATCGATTATCTTCAATGTACGGACTGTAGTCTTTACGATGTTAAAATATATATAGATATGATGGCTATCTTAAAATAACTGTTTATGGCGAATAAGATATACAGCCGCTTGCTCATTTTCAACCCCCGACGGAAAACTGCCTGTGGCATCGTAGCTCCCGAACCGATAGACCGACTTGGGTGCGGATTTCTCTGTTAGAAAGCCAGTTTTATCGAGATAGTTGTTAGTTAAGTTTCGCTAAAATGGGTTCTATAGTTTAGAAAATATTTGAGTTTAAGTAAACTTGGTCAAGGATTAGGTTATATACCTTACAAATATAAAACGTCACAGTGAAGTTTTTACACATAAGTATAATAATTTAAGAACGTACTTCGCCTACTGTCGTAAGCCTCCAAGATTGTGAAGAAGATTATTTAAATAAAATGTTATCGGCGCAAAAGCGCTCGAAACATTTTTTGCTTAATTGGAATAGCAGGCGTTTCAAACATTAAGTGTTGATACATCTATGAGAACTTGATCTATGTTCATAAAAATATACACTTGTTTATGAAGAACAGTGATGTGCATAGTAGGAATACTAGAAATAAAGATAAACTTGTTACTAGTTCTTGTCGTCTGGCCAAAGTCCACAAATCATTTATGGGTCAATGTGTACGCTTTTATAATAAGGTCCCAACAGATATACAGAATTTACCATTGAATAAATTTAAAGCCACTATAAAAAATAAATTATGTCAAAAAAGTTATTATAGTATACCTGAATATGAGAATGACAAAAGTCCATGGAACTGAACTGCAGTTTTAAACAGGTATTATTTTAGTTAAAATTAGTATGTAAATATAATGTATTAGTATATAAGACATTTAAAAAAAAAAGAAAAATGAACTGAAATGAACTTAGGCTCTGTGGGTTTGTTGCCGTTTCTTTACCACGGAGGACCACCTAGGAAGCGGCGTTAACATCCCTTCCCTTCCCACACACTGTGACTTTTGGTCGTAGCGGGGCTGGGGGGCGCCTGCTCTGCGCGGACTGCGGTAGGGATGGCGTAGGATACGATAGGGGAAAAGTAGGGGTAGGGTTAGGTTAGGTTAAGGGGTAGGCCGGGGTAGGGGTGGGTAGGGTAGGATAGGGGTAGGCTACGGGCAGGGTAAGGGTAGGGTGGGAGCAGCTACCTATCACTGGTATTGTCGGACATGGTCCGGCCGTTGTCGACGGGGGGTGAGTGTGCTGCGGCCATGGGGCGGCCAGCGTGTCACTGTGTAAGTAATTTTTTTAAATTTTGTAGACTGACGTTAAAAAAGTGTACTTATCCTTAAACAACTGTTTTCGAAAATGTAATTGGAACATTACGCTATGAGTGTAGATAAACTAAATTATACCTAAGTTACTCGTATTGTACCTATGTTAAAAAGCATATTTTATAGTTTTTTGTGATTTGAGAACTGATCGAACTACCCGCAGTCAATAAAGATCGACTCAGTATTTACATCATTATTAAAAATATTTAAACTGTGTAATTGTAGAAAAAGCTAACGTAAATTGGAAGATAAGTGTCCTAGACTGTGTAAAAAGTTATAGTGCACAAAAGACTTACCTTATCCTTGCAGAAGAACTGCCGCAACGGTTGGGTATTTTTGACAAGTGAAATTGTATCGTGCTGCTGGATTATTGTCGGCGGTGTTGTGCATCGAGTAAAACAGCAACATAAATAAACTAGCATAGTAAGCTACTACTGAAATATTTAGCTAACAATATTAATAACCTCAAATTATGTCATGACAATACAGTTAACAGGCATTACTTACATCAACGCCATCTACAGTCAAGAGGAAGAATATATCTCAAGAAACAATAACATTGTAACTACATTGCTAATTACTAAAGCATGAAGTATTTATGAGACCATAAGAAATAATATAAAATAAAATATGTTTGTTTAATTTAATACCCAGTTCAAACATAACAAATACAATCCTAGACATCGATATCGGAAATCCACAGAACTACAGTATTGAAATTACAGCTAGCCAACGCCATCTACCGTCGAGATGAAGTACTAATAGACAGTATTCTTTGGTTCCGCTACCTATCGTTAGAGGGCATAAAATAAAGGGCAACTACACTGATATCTACTGCCATCTGTCCTACATTACCTAAACGATATTGATTGAGAGTGGAGACAGTTGATCGATTTAAAAGTGTGCTACTCAACACTAGAGGGATTATAAGCAAAATGGCTTGTTTAGTTTGCAAAAAGCCAGCCAATATCTCAGAACGTTTAAAATGCTGTGCATGCAAAGGTTCTTACCATTATAAGTGTTTGAATATCACAACAGCTCAATTTAAAGCTAATGAGCGTAAAAATGACTTTTCTTGGCAGTGTCCAGAATGTCAGAATATAACAAAAAAGCGACCAAGAGCGAATGCCTCTCCGGTGCGGTTGCAAGTATCAAACTGTGATTCAGACTCAGATCGAAGCTTAATGGGAAATACAATAATAGAGGACGTAAACACCACAGGAGAGAAGGAATCGTTCTGCTCCAACTTGAAGCAGCTGAGCGACCTATTAGATAATAAATTACAAATCATGCAGGAAACAATTGTGACTGAAATCTCCAACAAAATTGAAGAAAAGATGTCGTTAACAATTCAGCAATTTAAACAAGATTTTCTACAAGAAATAAGAAATTTAAAATCTGAACAAGATAAAATATTTACTGCATACGAAACATTAGAAAAAAGAATACAAATATTGGAGGGTCAAAAAGAAGGTTTAGCAAGAGAAATGCATAAATTAGAAGGAAAAATCACACAAAATCTTCCTTACTACAATGGAACTACACATAAATGCAATGATAGCAAAAAAGTTGTGTTATATGGTTTACCTGAGATCCCAAGAGAGGACAGCTACAATCTAAATGACAGAGTATTAAATATATTTTATGACAAATACAATATAGACCTGACGGGATACATAGAAGACCTACGACGTCTCGGAAGAAGAGGAAACCACAGGCCTCTAATGATCGAACTAATAAGCAAAAGAATGGCGAAATATCTACTGGAAAATGCAGTTTATTTGAAAAATACTGGTCTTTACCTAGAAGGTTATTTTGATGAAAATGGACGTGAAGACAGGAAGAAAATGCAAAACGCGCTTCGAAGCGCGAGGAAAAATGGAAGACATGCATTTATACGCAACAACAAGCTAATAATAGATGGGAAAGAACACATATTAGAAAACACCGCGAGCACACCCCGAAATGAGCAAGACAAACATACTACTTTTCGTGAACACCACTCTACCTTTCGTGGAAACAAACAAACAATGTAAAATATTGTTCCAGAACATGCAGAGCTTACACAATAAGGAACATCTACTTGAATCCTTCATCGAGCAGTGTCCTACTTATCAGGCGTTTTGTATAACAGAATCTTGGCTTACTGAGGGAAAATTAGATCTAATAAACTACACTGGGTACAAAATAGCATCATCATACTGCAGAAAATCACGAAGGGGGGGCGGTGTATGTATTCTGCTTCAGGATAATTTTGAGTGTGTAGATAGATCGGATATAACAAATATGTCAATAGACTATGTACTGGAAGTATGTGCAACAGAATTACCAAGGGAAAATACTATTTTGGTTACTATGTATTGGAATAGAAGGGAGGAGGACCAGTTCTATTCACAACTAAATAAAATTCTAAATTACTTAACCACCAAATACTCAAGATACAACATTATTTTGGGAGGAGATTTCAATATAAACATTCTAAAGAAAGTACCGGAAGTAAACAAGTTTTTGAACCTTTTAAAAGAATATAATTTTACTCAACTTATAAACGGACCAACAAGAATAATAAATAACACATCAACATGCTTAGATTTGATATTTACGAATTTTGATACAAATAATACCCACACAACAATTGAAGAATTCGGGTTTTCGGACCATATGGGGACCGTATTACATATTGATCTGCATCCGACAAACAGTAAAAGTGTTTGGTATACAGAGAAACGATTATTTAACAAAACAAACATAAAAAAATTTAAACATGAACTTGGCACAATAGACTGGCAAAGTATTTTGAAACAAAATAACACAGTGGATGAAAACTACGAAAACTTTCGAAATACATTAACAAATATATTAAGTAGATGTATTCCTAAAAAAAGAATAAGACTACAAACTAAAAATAAAAAATACTGGTTAACAGTCGGCATAAAAAAATCGTGTGAGCACAAAAGACTTTTAAAAATTCTAGCAATAAAATCAAATGACAAAATACTTAAAGAACATTACCAAAAATATGCAAGGACATTAAAAAAATCAATATATATAGCTAAAAAAGTAATTTACATAAATCAACTAAAAAAGTCAAATAACAAAATAAAAACTATGTGGAACATCATAAATGAACGTACAAATAAAACAAGAAAAAAAGAGAAATCTAATATCCGCTTAGTAGTTAATAAAACTGAGTATTCGAAACCAGAAGAAGTCGCTGACATTTTTAATAGATACTTCGCGTCAGTTGGAGAGAAGGAAGCACAGTGCACTGAAAACCGGCGAGGATGTCCGGTGCTCAGTCCTACTGAAAATACCATGTTCCTTGCCCCAGTAGACTACGGTGAGATACACAAGATTATTAAAAGCTTGAAAACTAAAAATAGTTACGGAATGGATGAGCTCCCGCCTTCTCTAATTAAGCAGTGCGCTGACGTAATTACGTTACCTCTAACATTTTTAATAAACCAGTCTTTTGAAAGTGGTATTTTTCCGAATGCACTGAAAAAAGCTATAATAAGACCAATTTACAAGAAAAATTCAAAAACGGATCCATCTAATTACCGTCCAATTGCTTTATTACCAACAATTTCGAAAATTTACGAAAGAGCGATGTACAACCGCGTTTATGCTTTTTGTGAAAAGTTTAAAGTTTTTGACGATAATCAAAACGGATTCCGTAAAAAAAGATCAACAGTACTGTCAGTTTATAAATACATTCAAGAAGTAATAAACATGATTGACAAGAAAAAATATGCGGTGGGAATGCTTCTAGATATGACAAAAGCCTACGATAAAGTCCAGTATGGAATTTTACTTAACAAGTTATATGGGATAGGAATAAGGGGAATAGCACACGAATGGTTTAAGTCATATTTGTCAAGAAGGGAACAATTTGTAGAAGTAGAATATTACGATGACAAAACGTCTAGAATAGAAATGATACGATCTAAAATGACCAGTTTAAATGCCTCTATCCCTCAAGGAAGTATTCTAGGATGTCTTCTATTCATTATATACATTAATGACTTACCTAAAATTGTGAACGATCACTGTACTTTATTTGCAGACGATATTTCACTATTGACCTCATGTGAGGATGGTACTGATATAGAGAATAAACTAACTTCCATGCTCGACTCTATAACCGATTGGATGTACAAACACAATTTGGACTTAAATTTTTCAAAATCAAAAATTATGACATTTTACCCTCGTCAGAAAGATCCCTTACACGTAACTTTTAACTACAAAAACAATACAGTGGAAACAGTAAATGCATTCACATTGTTGGGTGTAGATATAGATAGACATATAGATTGGAAAAATCACGTTGGAAAAATCTGTAAAAAAATATCAAAATTTTCGTACGCGCTACGTGAAATAAAAAAATCTACCAACTTAGATACTGCCCTTGCTACTTATTATGCATATGCTCATGCGTGGTTGAACTATGGAGTAATCCTGTGGGGATGCAGTACAGATGCACCTACACTCTTCATTTTGCAAAAAAAACTGATTCGAATATTGGCTAACATTGAACAAACTGAAACATGCAAACCACACTTTCAGAAACTGAAGATTCTTACACTTCCAAGCATGTATATTTTTGAAATGTGTAAGTTCGTAAGGAACCACCTAGGCTCATATACAAAACGTGAAAATTTGCCTACGAACATGAATTTACGCCACAAAAACAAGTTAATGCTCCCAGTGTCCAGACTAAAGATCCACTCTACCAGCACATATACCATGTCCATCAAAATATATAATAAATTACCTGAAACTTTGAAAAATGAAACAGATGGCAAAGTTTTTAATAGGAAGCTTAAGAAGTTACTGTTATTTAAGAGCTACTATAGTTTAAATGAATTTCTAAATGAGAAAAATTGATATCTATACCCTATCTTGTATTAATGCTCAATATCTGTACTTGTATGACTTAGAATATAATTTTTATAATGATTTTAATCGGTGATTGACATTTAATTTAATTATTATTGATAATTGACGTGTAATTTAATTTGAAAAGGTGACATTTAACTTAATTTAATTTTGATATTTAATTGACATACTCATACTCTTATTTTTGACGTATAGCTAGTTGATTAATTAATTAATTTATTATTAATAAACATGTAATAATTTATGCAATATGGAATCTTGATTAATTGTAAGGATAATATTGTTTACTATATTTTTTATTATTTTGCAGTGCCCTCACAGGGTCACATGAGATACTTATTTACTGTTAAGATCCAATGTTATTATATTACCATGTGAAGCAATAAATGAATATGAATATGAATATGAATATGTGTTTGACGATTGAAAGAGATATGTAATATCCTACTCAATAAAGAAATTTTGAATTTTGAATTAAGAGAACAAGAGAATTTCACATGAGAGGTAATTTCAGAACTCTGGTAGGCATGTGTTTATATCTATCGGGGTAGATAAAAAACAGTGACAATACTTTTGCTTGTTTATCATGCCAGATACCTCAAGAATATATGAACAAGGCCCAAAGTACCTTAACCAGTAGGTATGTGCAGTAATAAATTAGGTTTATTAACAAGACAGTTGTGTTTGGCAGTTAATTGGACTTTGCTTCGATAACAAATTGCGGTAGGCAGGTACCTTTATAAACTCAAACAATGTCTCTTCTACGAATTCAATACTTTTTTAACAATCCATATCTATTCTATTATAACTTATAAAAAAATCTTGCCGTTAATGTCCCGGTTGTGCTCTCGCACACGAGGGCCCGGGGTCCGCCTTAACAATGATCTAAGATTTTGTCGATCAGGTAATCACAGTGTAGCGACTGTAATCTGACCTCCGTGACCTTGCTACCAGGGGAACCTGACCGGATTGAATCATTTATTTATTTATTTTACAGTTTTACAACAATCACATGGTTACAATAAATAATACATGCTTACACATTCAGTCGTCTGAATATGCAGGTTTCATCATGATGTTTTCCCTCATGGTTAGAGCATTGGTTCAACTAATGTGCACAATTCAGAAAATAGTTATTAGTACAATGCCGCAGCGGGATTCGAACCCGGTACCTCTCGCTTACGAGTCGATTACCCTAACCGCTCGGTCAGCGACGCTCCTATTCTTATTATTACGTATAATAAAACAGTAAAAAAGTGTGTCTATACATTGAATATATTTATAAATAAAAAAAGGCCACCAAGAAATAGGTAACAGAACAAAAATTTTTAAAATTAATATCTCTTATTTGTCTATTTGTACACGCTAATCTCCGGAACTACTAAACGAATTAGAATGAAACTTTGTTGTTAGTTAACTATAAAGCCTAAGCAACATATAGGGCATAATTGATTTGGAAACTGAAACACCTGATGTACTACTACTAGAATACAACTAATACTACTACGAGAAACTACTAGAATAAAATTGGAAAATTTTATTTATTTTACATGGTTCACAATAACGGTTTTTAGTGGCATAATCATATTAATAATAATATAATTAAAGTTTAATTCAGGTAAAAAAATTACAACCATGTGTACAGTACAAGGTGCATTACCACTTCAAGAAAATTTTCCGTTGCCCCTACAGCAACATTGACGCGATTTGGTGCATCTTTAGCCAAAATCAGTTTGCTAAATGACAGGAGCAATAGCTGGCCCTTATGCCCAAAGGACTCATTCTTTATCCCCAGTGTAATTTTTATTTAGCATAATATTTAATGCTAAGATAAACCGTTTAACAACTACACTGTAGTGTAAAGTAATAGGATTCTTAAGGTGGTCATGGACTTACGCTCTTGCAGTGTACATAGCCCATTTTTCAGTGTTGGGCAAAACTAAGTTTGATTGACGACTAAAAACTAAAACTAACAAAAGTTTTATGTAACGATTGAAAATTGAATTAGTTTCAATCGTGTGATGACTAATTTAGTCGACTAATAAGTTTTAATTTTTAGTCATGATTGATTCTTTTGATTAAAATTCCTGTAAGTAAAACAAATAAAAGGTAGGTACAAAAAGGAAGGTTAAATTCCGGTATTTCGAGTTCCGTTGCTCTAAAATTGCATGAAATGAGATATCTCTACCAGTATAGTATTATATCATCAATTTTGTTAGTATTATTCACTGTGGTGTAGTAAAGACGATAAAAAAATATCTATTTTCTACAACAATGTGATGCCAGAAGTTTGTAAGCTCACCTGAGTTGGTCTTAAACGATTTTTGTGTCGAAGAACCTCCATAGATATTAGTACTATTAAGTACTATTGTAAGTACTGACCGAATATAAAACGAATAGCTTATTACTGTTAGATTTAGGTTCAAACAGAGATCGCCAGCGAGTACAATTAACTTACAGTTAAGCTGGTTGTCTGTTCGTCCATCTATTGATTACTCTAAATTCAGATATTTTTACAGTTTCTTATATTTTATAGGAAAATTAGTTTAACTGAAAACTACAATTGATGACTAAACATTTAGTCATAACGAAAACTAAAACTATTAGTTGTGATTTATTTAGTAGAACTAATTTAGTCACAAATTTTTAGTTTGACTAATCATTCAATTGAAAAAATTAGTGATTGTGCCCAACACTGCCATATTTAGTAAGTGTTTAGTTTGAGCTGTGAGAATTATGCATGAACTCGATTATATACAGTTTCTGACGACAGATCGCTACTATGATGTGTCCATGGAGCGTCTCTATCACTTCGAACTCGAACTGGTCGTGTAGTTCATTACTTTCCCCTGAATTGAAAATAGTAAAAGGTTCTCGCCCTGCAATATTATCTTCAATAGCTTTATTAATGTTAAGGAAGATGCTGACTCCATTTCTACTGGTTTTTGCTAAAAAATGCGGACCATACAATAGTGGTGACTGTATGGTCCCGAGTAAGCCATCGTTCAGACGTGAATCATTAACGATCCATGTCCTATGGGGATCGCATGACCTGAAGCCATATCTTCTAAGATCTTCCATAAATTTGCACACTTCCATATGAGAGTCATATATAAGATTACTGTGTATAGAATAAATTTCTTTCATCTTCCGATTTTCAAATGTTACTACAGACACGTATTTCGATTTGCCCCACAGACTTCCAAGCACATGTAGTTTCTCACCGGTGTATGCTAAGGACAATACGCAGCTAAGATCACTGTCACCGAGTTCATTGTGTTCGTAGCTCGCTTCTGTACCTTTAATTGAGATCTTTGTTTTACAAAACTTTACCTTGTTATCCTGTGCTTCTGTTTTGTTATAAAAAATTTCATCGCCCTTTAGAAGCCAAGATCGCGCTTGAACAAGGGTAGGATAAGGTTAAAAACTGATAAACATATCCTTGTTCGCTTTGGGAATGATTCGTACTTTTTTCTTCGACCTTTCCGATATTTCCATTGCTATAACATCATCGCTTTCAATGTAGTTTTTAAACTGAAAACCGTAGCATTTCCTTTTTATCTCCAGGCATGATTTTGCATCGAAATAAATTACAGTATCAGCGAAATCTTTTTGATATCGATATAAGGGAAAGGATATTACACAATTTTTTAGAAAATTTAACGAGAAGTTATTTATATGATCGTACGGGCACGGGGTGACTCGTACTTCTGCTTCGAACACTCTTTCCCAGAGAGAAAAAGAGCGATTAAAATCTCTCCAAGACAGGCCCGACTTCCGATGGCTGGGTATTCTTGGCAGCACAGTTTCCTCCAGAATTCTTCCCCGAGATCGTCTACAACGTTCTGCCAGTGGAGGGAAACTCTGCTTAAGTTCGTGACGTCTTCCCCGGTGACGTAATGGAACACCTCCCGTAGCATTTCATCTGGCAGTTGCTGTATCGTTGCGGAACCCATGATGACGTTATGAAAGATAACCTCAATATCAATAACTAACTCATGAACATTATTTTGCAAAATAATTGTCTCATCCTTGTACACAACACTAACAACTTGAAGTTTCTTATCACACTACCTAACACTGAGAACACTTAGGTACTTATTATTTCACTTGTTTTTTACTAGAGGCTAAAATTACTTCAGTCAGTTTCTTTTTACCGTAGGTACTATACTGGACTAACTAACGCAAATGTACGGTTAAAATCTGTGATGTTGCCTGTACTGTTAAAGGCCAGAGTATTATTATCGTTATCTATTTTTTTCTGTTTTTATTCACTGATCACAATACCATATCACTGGAAAGTACGA
Organism: Blastobasis adustella; assembly: GCA_907269095.1. NCBI lineage: Eukaryota > Metazoa > Arthropoda > Insecta > Lepidoptera > Blastobasidae > Blastobasis > Blastobasis adustella. Next base: position 2,141,919 of record OU026142.1, read on the forward strand.
CCAAATGCCGACTACTACTACCAGTCTGTATAGCTACAGGTCACATACAGACAGTGTTACCAGCAGCAGTTTCCAAAAAAGTACGTCCGGGCTCCTAAAATAGTACGAAAATGGCTAAAAAGGTACGGTTTACCTTCTCTTCTATTTTATCGACCTTGGTGGGGGTGGGGGGTTGTAGCCAATAAAACGGCGTTATTTTGACAAGACAAGACCTTATTTACTCGCCGGTTGTGCTATTGAGCAAATACTCGTCAAAATCAACCCTTCCTTACATTATTTTACGGTATTTTGCGGACAGGAAAGGCAAAGTGACCACCCCCTCCAGCTAAATTTAGCATTTTGTAAAAACGTACTAAATAGTACGATATGGAGCAAAGTACGCCAAACGTATGACAGTGAGCCAAAAAGTACGTAAATCGTACCAAAAGGTACGTTTCACTTTACTGAGATAGCGTAAACGGTGTAGCGCGTTCTCATTCACACGTATTTACGTGTCTCGATGTCGTTACGTCATGTTGACTGATACTGGTATTTAACACAGAGTGCCACTTATCTGAACCAGTGCTGGCGTCGCCATTGTTAACAACATTGTGACAGTTCAAAATGGCGACACGTAGTTTTAGTTTTAGCCACCGGGCCTGTTAAGTAAGGCTCTGTGATTGCTCAGAGCAGCAGTCGGCAACTTTTTCACAGGCAAGGGCCATGGGCTGGCTACTGGCTGACCGAAGGGACTTTGGCTCCCTGTGTGTGTTCTACCGGCTGTACAACACTCCCCAATGAGTGTTGTCAGAACATTTTTGATCTGGTACCCACAGCACAACTCTGCCAGCGCACCACCCGCCGCGGGCTGACAACTCATCCTCATTACGTAGAGGTGTCCACGTGAAGATTTGGAAAAACATTCTCGCTCGTACGATTCGGATGTGGAATGAGCTTCCAGTCACAGTGTTTCTTTTAAACTATGACACTGGATCGTTCAAGAAGTCTCGTTAGAGGCAGGCAATGAGGCAATGAGGCAAACAAAATTAATTGTAGCGGGAATGTTGAGTACCTTTTTTCAAACGAAAGATCTGAATTTGTGGTAAAACTACCTACAAACAAATAAATGCACTTTAGAAATTCACTTACAAGACTCTACAATGAAAATATTCACAAAGGAAAAAATTAAAAAATTTCAGGTAGGAAAACCCCTTCCGCCGTAACCGAAGATTCCCGCGTATTTATCCTTTTTTAATGCTTTACAATGCCAATAAATGTTACAAAATAACGATATCAATCTAAATGAAAACTGTAATCAAGTATAAAAGCTTGTAAAATAAAAATATGTTGCTCATTCAGTAATTTCTAAGGATTCTTCTATTTATACTAGCAATTCCTAGTAAATGGATCATTTTACGAATTTCCGTACAAAACTGTTTAATTGAATGAATTGCAATATGAATTATGTAGGGTCTTGCCCTAAAGCTTGGTGGTTTAATACGGAATCGGGTGTACTTACTGTTATTAGGACTCCCGTTCAAACAACTGTTCAGCACGTTAACACTTTTATTTTCAATTTTTATATTATATAAATAATTTTATGGGTATATTCTTGGGTTTGGCCCTTCAGGCTCTGATTGCTCATCATCCTTGCCTGAAAAATTAGTTAATACTGTAAATTACTGACTACGTTGTAACTACGTTCTACAAATATTTTGAATCGAATCGAACTTCGATTAGAGTATTTTCTTTTGGGGAAATGATCTCTCGTTTCCTAAATATCCAATTGGTAAAAGTAATGATGGTTTTTGGACAAGTACAAGGGTATTGGGGTGTGTGTCTGGATTCTTACCATCGTATCTTCTTGTTTTCCTTTTGTTAGGAATCCAAGTAGACCCCCATGCCACGGGGGTCATTTTTCCATCACATTAGAGTATTTCTTTCGTGGCAAATATTTGATTTAGTATTTAAATTTCACATTTTCCAAATTAATGTTAACCTTTTATTATTTTATTCTTTATACGTCATATGTCGTCATGCGGACACAGTTCATAGTCGGCGGAGATTTTAGTCTTTCTTGTGCTCCTCTTATTTTAGATAATTGCTGGATCCAATTCTTCATCATGTCTTCATAGATTATATCCTTGGCTGCTAAACACGAGGTCGTCCGAAAATAAATATCGACCACTTCGGAAACTGGCTGGTCGACTATGAGTACTGGCCATCAAGACTATATGTTCTTTTGTGCCAAATGCGTTCTCGAACGTGTTTAAGAAAAGACCGAGCCTTCGTTAGAGAGTGCAGCTGATGAGTGGGCAGAGTTCTCCCAGCCTTCGAACTAGAAGGTGGATCAGTATAATAGCTAGAAGAAGCTATCTTCAGAAACCAATACGAAATACAAGTGACCGGTCAAAGTGCGCACGTGGCTGCATAAATGTTTATCTTCGAAATTCTTTAACTAATTAGTCTGTCGGGTCAATCTTCAACCTGTACTTTTTCGGCCAATGAACCCAGTGATCCAGCCTGGACATAGGTTGCGTGGAGGGGACTTTCGTAAAAACTTTCGTGCTTTTAACCTTTTTAATTACATTTTATAAATTTCCTGTTTTTGTAGATTATAGTTCTGGACTGATTGCATATATACCCATTACCCTGATATTCGTTGTTTTTCTTATTAACTGAGCCTGGCACTGTCCGTAGGACAGTGTTACGTTACAATCATTTGGCGTTTCACTGGCAAAGTGCCAATTTTGCGATTGGCAAAATGAAATATATTATGATCATTACATGAAACACCTAATGTGGCCTTTTCATACCGCCGTGGAATAATGCTGTGTTTTTGTATTCCATGACATATGACAGATGTTCATGGCATAATAATAATTAGTTGTAGATAGTATAATTTTAGTAGTAGTCATTTAATTAAGACCACAATATTGCCTCCACCGCTTCTTGGATGTCCTTTCAGACTGTTTAAGGTTGGCTGAAAGAAATCTCATTTTGGGATAAGCCTGCCTTTGCTTTATAAAATTATTTTTGTAACTCCTGTATTTATTAAGCAATAAAGAGTTTACATACATACGTACATACATAAGTGTATGTACGCATTTGGAACCATGGCACTGTATGCCCATGTTCTGAGATTTATGAGAGCCCACTATGTCTACTCATCATCATCGTCCTAGCACTTATCCCGGTCTCTGCCAGAGTCCGCTTTCCCACTCATTCTTCTCCACTTCGCCCGGTCTTCGGCATCCTCTCGTCGTAAGACGTTGGCTCTCGCATTCGACTCAGCGATGTCAATCCATCGCTTCTTCGGTCGCCCACTCTATTTCTACCAGTACTACAAATAAGTAAGTTTTACCTTTATTTTCTTTGGTTTCTATAAATTTCTATACACTTACAATCAATAGATAACGTTAATTATAGAAAACAACAACACATTATCAAAAGGAGTCGAACCTTAATCGTAATTGATTTTTAGAGATCCTTGCTGAAGGCATAAACGGAACTCTAGTAGTATTCCTTTGTTCTTAGTCTGTTTGGCTGACGGTCGGACACTCATGATCGTTTTTCTCGGTAAAGATAACAAACTTATATTAATATTAAGTAATAAGGTCGGTGAGTTTACCAAATTAAAGTGTAAAAAACAAGATTTTAAGTCAAGGCAAACAAAGATATGGCCGTTTATGTCATATCATAAGCTTATTTTATTCCAGTAACCTAAATTCATCAAATGCGAGAAGCGAGTTAAAATCTCGCTTTTTCGCAGTACAAAGGAAAAAAATACGAACATAATTTATAGTTTATAACATACATAATAAATAACAATATTAAATAAATAAGTTTGGACCAATTCACACGGCGCTAACTAGCCCCAAAGTAAGCAAAGCTTGTGTTATGGATGTGAGATAACTGATAAACGAACACAACACATACTTATTATACACACTACACCCAGGTAACAAAAATTAAAATTCATCCAGACTACAACTACAAGTTATATTCAATACTTTCGCGCCATAAATTCTCAGCACATCGCGATTGTGGCGCTCTAAAAATACTTACTATGTTGAAGAAGAAACACATTAGGACAATCCTCCTGCGTGTCAATGGGGGGATGCCCTAGCCTTGTCAGGTTTTGTTTTAGAACTGGCCTGTCATATGTATAAGATGTTTGGCTTTTTACGTGCGACGACTACAACCGGACCCGCACAATCCGATAGGAAAAAGCCAGAGCCTCGCTCGTACGTTTGTCAGTACCACGGAGGATCACGACCACAATGTAAGATTGGCATGGGGCCCCTGAGATGGTGGTTCCCCCCGTCCCCCCCCCGTCCCCCCTTCATAAATCAACCTCATTAATGTGACACAAAGCATGGTGATAAGGTATCAAGTTATCCCTATTGAAAATTAGAAGAAATTATATTAGATTATAGACCCCGTGGCACATATTACAAACAATTATTTTACGAGAAAATCAACAATATTCTTGTTTTATGACATAGGTACATCAGAACTTCAACTTTGGGCGTTGAAAAATATAGTCTATATTTTTCAACGCCTCTACCTACACTGTTATGAATCAGTGGGTGATTGGGTTGAAACATAAGTGCTGTTATGTTAGTATGTTTCATTATTGCACCTGAACAACCTAAAATAGAAAAAAATGCGAATATTGACACTGTTCATTACCAAAATTTTATTTTACACTTAAGCATTTCTTATATTATAATTACCAATTTCAATACACTCATTATTTAAATAAGTAATATTTTGAATAGTTGGCGAAGATGACTTACTGGTTGTTTCTGTTCACTGTGGTTGACAACGGACATGGACTAATAATAGGGACGCATTTTGACATGACTGGCTCAAAATAGTCCGGAATCTAGAGCTGTTAAACGAATGATTAAAAAACAAAGATCGACAGGCGCGCCATCACCTGTCAGCAAAGTTTCGTAGCCCTCAGTCTAGTGAGGACCTTTGAGAAAACTGTCTTGACAATGTACATAATTTCTTGAAGGTTTAATTATTTGCTATTACTCAAGTAGAGTTCTAAAATTATCTCTATTTGTGTTATTTTCTTGTTTCTTTACTTTATGTTTGAAACGCCTGCTAAAATAGTGGAGCAAAAAACATTAGAGCCGCTTTGCGATAACATTTCATCATCATGTCAAATGAAGAATCGATGAAAAATAGGCTATTTAGGTAAATTGAATTTTAACATGTGTTGTTATTACATTCGTCTTGGTCGTGCGAGTGACACTGACTACATAAAAATAAAAATAAACATAATGGCTGATTTTAGGTACCATATTGTGACTTAAGAACTTTTTTATTTTAAGCCAATCAAGTCTTGAAAAATACAATTTAAAGAGTGACCATGATCAAGGGTTTGGCAGATCAGGTAATTACAGTGAAGTGACTGCCATCTGACATCCGTGACCCTGCTACCAGGGGAACCTGGCCAATTGCATTCAGTCGCCTGAATACCTTAACCGCTCGGCCACCGATACCCACTAAAGATTATTGATGAACCAAATATAAAACCCTATATATATTGTATAGATTATATATAGAATATATAGATTGTTTGTATAAATTTCGAAATTAGTTGCCTTTGTGTGCTCGGTTCACAGAGAAACTAGCATATTTGCACCGCTTGGAGTTCTCAGCTGTGGCAGCACCCGTCGCAGCCCGCCACGCGGTCACTGAAAGATGGGAGGGCGCAAGGGTATCGACCCTCCCGCAGCAAGCCACTCGCACAGTATACTTCGACACTGTGCAGTCGCTTATACAGTACGGAATTGAGTTTTGGGGCGCGCTGCCGACTGGGAGCGCGTCTTCCGACTCCAGAAGCGAGCTGTCAGAGCGCTCGCTCGCATGCCCTACGATGAGCCCGGTCGGGGGCATTTATTACAAATTTACTGACATTAATATTAAATCATTTATTATGTAAATAAAATAATTTATAATTACAATTAGATTTTTAATATTATGTTGGCATTTATTATAAATTTTTGTTGTGGATTATAATTTATTATACAGAATTGACATTGATCTCCAACCCGCCTGCCAAGCGTGGAGATTATGGCAATAACCTCCCGTTTCGTGGGAGAGGCCCTAAGTCCTGCAGTGGACTGTTACGGGCTGTGATGATGATGATGATGATACAGAATTGACATTGATATTGTGATTTATAATTACTATTAACTTTTCACTAGTTTCGTAATATTATTTTTTGTAACGAATGTTATGGACAAATGATGAAATGATATGATATGATATCTTATCTACCACCAGCCAGAGATATATTTAAGCATAATGCGTTCTGTATGGCAAATCAAAAATATAATGAACTACCAAAACGGATAAGGCCGTCAGACACAATTTAGACAAATATTTTTGTTGGAAAAATGTTATTATTTTGTAAGGGATTTTCTAAGCGCAAATAGTATAGACTAGGTAAATTGACAAATAAATGTTATTTTTGCATGCCTCATTGGGTAGAACATAACGATTCAATGTAACAATTTGTAACCTTGTATTGACTATGTTCTGGCAACAATAAGCTTTTTACTTTGACTTTGAGTATCGATGCAAGTAGCATCCCATACCAGAGGCCGTCCCAGTTTCCAGAGGGTAAGTGTCGTTCCGTCGAGCCTCTTAGCGGGTTATCGCACTTGGTTCCATCGCTGCGGGAACACCAGCGGTGGTGAAGGCGCTGCGGATCACATCGTATTAAAATGTAGAAGATACATTGAAAGCGATGACACTATAGCCTTAGAAAAAGTCAAACGTTCAGGGTTGAACAAGAACGTGCGACTAATACCCGAAGCCAAAGAGGAAATGTTTACCAACTTTGAATCTGATTGCTGTAATAATTCGGGCAATTTACGTTCGAGGTTCCTTGTGGGAGGCGACATGTTTTTCAACAAACAAACAAACAAATTAAAATGGAAACCAAAAGACAATTTAAAGCATCAAACTCCTTTGTGAAAACAAGCGTCAGCAACAGTGATCGCAAGCTCTTGAACGCCGGCGTTTTATTAAGAAACAGTTTTCACCTTCATTTCTTCATAACAATCGCCCCAATATTCCGCGGACCTTAACCCAATTGTATTTTTCCAATGGTCCATTCGTGAAGCCAAAGTATCAGCTAAACAATAAGAGACGACTTTGAGGAGAATGTACAAAATACAGTGAGAACGCGTTCGTGCAGCGAACGAGTTCTTCGCGACATACCTACTCGATGCTGTTCTCCGTGCTACATCTAACAATAACATACGTTTTTCTGGCTTTAAAATGTTACGATGTCCTTGTATTAGTATTCTGTAGATATACTGAATTTTCAAAACAATAAATGACAAATATGACAACAATAAGGCATCTAAATAAATCAATATACTTACTATAATACTCTCTGCCGTCACACCCTGCTTTCGGTGACGTACCTAATCGCAGTTCAAACATTGATTGTGTATTTTTAGCGTTCATTCAGCCACAGCTGTCCAAGTTGCAATACCTTAATGTTTCTAATAAGAATCACTCTAGGATGTCTCCATCTCTACTTACTCATATTAAAAGAATTTTGTCCCTTTCCCTCTATCCCGCTCACGACTATATGCGAAAAGCGACTTTATTGTTTATTATGTAAGGATTAGAATCAACTGTAGTAGTTGTGTGTGAGGAAACAACCGACGACCGATGATTAAACGAAAAGCGACTTTATAGTTGATCTCGTAAGGATTAGAACTGTCTCTTTCCCTCAGAAAGAGACTGATTGCATCCCATGACAACACGCACCACACTCAACACTCACGTGTTTTTGTATGAAGTAGGTATGTATATTATTTTGTATGAAGACGGTCGTCTGTATATTATATAGTTCGTAGTTTGTGCATTCAGTGACCCGAGCTCTCGATAAACACACGTGTCTATCGGCCTAAATTTTTTTGTTCTATACTTAAACGATGAACCGTGACTTTCAAGGTCGGATATAGCGTGCGCTCCTGGACAAATGAAAATAGGTTTACTGCCGTGCGTTCGAACTTACCAGTGGAACCTATCGCAGTGTGATACGTGATAAATTGTGTTGAACCAAACAATTCTTGTTTTGATACTTAACTGTATTTGCTTTTGTGAATCAAATCAACAGCGCTGACGTACATAGTATTAAGTGGAACAATATCTCGTATTCTGTGATCAAACAGTTGAAGCAGTTTGCTTTCACGACAGAGTGATATTTTGGTTGGAAACTTGCATTTACAACAACACCTTATTATTGTGTGACGTCACAATGGAATCGACTACGATAGAGCACCTGCCAGATGAAATGCTTCGGGAGTTGTTGAAGCACCTTAACGGGAAAGACGTCATGAACTTCAGCAAAGTTTCGCTCCACTGGCAGAGCGTTGTGGACGATCTCGGAGAAGAATTCTGGAGAAGATTGTGTTCTCAAGAATATCCAGGAATCTGCGAAGATAGCCGTCGGAAGTCGGGTCTGTCTTGGAGAGATCTGTATCGCTCTTTTTCGCTATGGGAAAGAGTGTCAGAAGCAGAAGTGCGAGTCACCCCGTGCCCGTATGACAATTTACGTGCATTGTCGTTAAATTTTCTAAAAAATGGTATAATATCCTTTTTCTTAAAATCACGTTTTTCAAATTATGCAGATACTGTTGTTTATTTCGACGCAAAATCAGGCCACGAGATAGAAAAGAAATGCTACGGATTAAGGTTAAGGGACCATATTGAAAGCGATGATGTTACAGCATTGGAAATTTACGAAAGATCCAAGGTTACTGTGCGAATCATTCCCAAAGCGAACGAAGATAGGTCAATCGATATTGAACCTTATTGTCGCTTTAGTCAAACGCGATCGTGGCTTCTCGTGGGCGATGAAGTTTTTTATAACAAATTTGATACACAGGACCGTAAGCTAAAGTTTTGTAAGACCACGGTTAAAGGTGAAAAAGTTAGCTACGAACATAGCGAACTGGGTGACAGCGATCTTAACTGGATATTGTCCGTTGGATATGTTAATGAGAAAATAGATGTTCTGGGAAATTTGACGATAAACGACAACGACATATACGTAGTAGTAATAATTGAAAATAAGCAAATGAAGATTATTCATTCTTTAAACGATCATCCATACAGCTCTCATATGGAAGTGTACCAAATAATGGAATATCTTATGAGTTTCGGTTTTAGGTCGTGCGATCCATTTCGGATATGGAAAATCAGAACCTTGACAAACGATGATCTAATACGGTCGCCAATCTTCTATGGACCTCATTTTTTTACAGGTAACTTAACACATGAAATCAATGTCTACCTTAACATTAATAATGATATTCAAAATTTTATACAGTTATAATAAAAAATACACTAATACCTACATCTAAAATACCAAATATATGCATAAAATTTACTAAACTAAAACCTTAATAGTTATAAATCTTTTATTACCTAACTAAATTAAAAAATATGTAAAAAACCAGGGCCCTGCGGTAAGGTGCCCATCATGGCGGCGGCATTCCCGCGCTGGATGGCGATACTTATCCGCTGCGTGAGAAAGCCGCCGGCACGTGGGTCACCCGTCGCCTCCCTGAGCCGCTTACTAAGCTCCCTGAAGAGCGAGTGTGCGCCCGGGCCCCACGGACCCAGTGTCTCGACACCAAATGCGACAAAGTCGTATTGGGCGCCGAGACAGCTGTACTTGCCCATCTTCAAGCGCTCACGCATCTCAGCCGCCGCGCCAGCCCGTTTGGCGGTTGCCGGAAGATAGGTCGCAGCTAGTGTGTCGGCGCACGTGGCGTCCCACACCAGCGGGCGACCCATCCTCCACGGTATCATAGACATCCCGTCAGGTCTCTTGCCATCGTCCCGTGCAATGTGTTGAGGTTCCAGGATTGCGGGGACGTTGGCGCTGACGAGAGACCGTCGCAGGATATCATTGATCGCGGCGTGACGGGAGAGGCGGCCAGCGCTCGAAGAACAGGCAAGCCCATGGTGACCGAGGCGGTCAACACTCGCTCCACAGGATGCACAACCATGGCCGATACAAACCTCGGCTCCCAGCTTGAGACCGATGGCGAGACGGAGAGTGGTCGGGTCGATAAAAGGGCCGGTGTTGGGGGATGGGTAGGCGTTGAGCCAGTGCCCGGATTCCCGTCTGGCAACTGCTTCCAGCCTGGCGCGGTCTTTTAAAGATGATGAGTTATTTATGAGAGTGTCTAATACGATTTGAGATGAAATGTTATCCCAGGCCTTTTGAATTTTGGGTGTGGGAGGAAAATTTGGGCTCGGTCCAGCTGGCCAGGCAGTTTCAGCCTCCGCCAAGCACGCGACCTCACAGTTTGTAGCCACGGGGGCTTTAAGAATATTTCCTGTGAGGTCAGACGAGCTATGGATAGAGGACAGAAAAGCCGGCAGTGCTACACTAGAGATTTTACGGGTTCCCAGGCCACCATACCTAATTGGCAGGGAGGCCTGGGTCCATGCCTGCTCGCTTAGTCTGATGTTTGTGATTGATTCAATTTGGAATTTTATTATATTATCTAAGTCTTTTATTAGATCAGGGAATTTCCACACTGGGCAGCAGCGGAGCAGGTAAGTAAATTTTGGAACAAAAAGACAAAACTTCAGAATGAAAAGGGCAGAATGGCTGCTAATTTTAAGGAGGCGGTCCGAAAATTCATTAAATTTAGAAACCGAACTTGTTAGGAGCGGTGGAATGGCCTCGTCGAAAATAGGGGAGCCAAGGAGGCTCAGACTGTATTTTGTGAGTATTCTAATATTTGGGGCTACGCTATTAAAATTATGAAATATGGATTGTGCCAAGCTTGAGTCTATTTTCTCAGAAATGTAGAGTTCACATTTGTTAAAATTTAGTTCCAAACCAATGAGGTCAAAATTGTGTATTATCATTTCTAAATCAGTTAGGACAGTCTGAGCATCCCCGGCTATGGTACCGTCGTCCAGGTACCATACGTTTAATTTTGAATTGACACTGTGGATTATCGAATTTATGGCCAAACTGAAGATAGCTGAACCGAGGGGATCGCCCTGCTGACACCCCACAGCCGAAAGAATTTCATTATTTTTGTGCAATAATTTTGAAGGACAGTGATAACACTGTAGCATAAAATTATAAATCTCCGGAACGTGTAGTTTAATTTTATTCAGGAGGGTGTCCCTGTTTACTGAATTAAAAGCGTTTTTAACATCTAATTTAAGGATTACCTCGCACAGATCATCTTGCGTGAAGGTACGTAAGGCATGGACCGTTGCCTCACAGCCTCCGCGGGTTCCGAAGCCAACCTGTACGGGTTCGAAAAGAGACTGGAATTTAGAACGAGTTAGCCGAACACAAATTTTGGCAGCCAATCGCCGCAGGGTGGAGCCTACAGCGATCGGTCGTACGCCACCGTCTTTTTTAGTCAGGGCTATTAAATTAGCCCCGTATAGGATCGGCGTCACTTCCTGGCACACATTCCCCTCTAGCATGACATTCACCAGCCCGGTTAGTGCTGAGATGACGTGGTCGCCGGCCATGCCCACACCGTGGCTTGTGAGGTCCTTGAGGTGTTGAGGGGAGATGCCATCCAAACCGGACGCCGAACCTGCCGGGAAGGAAGCGATGGCGGCAACAACATCTTCCTCTTTGGCGCGGAGACAAGTTGCAATGTCAGATGGGGGGTCTACAAAAGGGGGGCAGGAAGGGCCTGGGGGGTGTTTGGATTGTCGTGCGGCGGCGGTTTCCGGTGAGTCGGGTGCAATGGAATTGTTTGAGAATAGTAGTTGGGTGGCGCTCTTTAAGTCTCCGTCTTGCACTTTCTCTTCAACTTTAAGAAATATGTCATTATTATGTCTGCTATGCGGAGGCCTTCGGGGCGCCGCTTGGGGTAATTGTGTGTTTGGAGCAGTGTTGTTTTTAATTTGCTGTGTGAGGGATATCTTATTCTCAAGTGAGGCGTGTAGTGTTTTGTATGAGAAGGTGAGGAGGTCATGCCAGGATGCGAAATTGTTGTCGCGTGTGTATCTTTTGATGGACTCGGCAAGAGCGGAAGCTACGCAGGATCGGGCACCACGAGGTATGCGTTTCACAATGGCTGTAAAGTGTTTTAACTGATTAAGGAGTGAGTGTAAGGGGGTAGATGTGTTCGTGAGTGGTGTGTTGTTGGTCTGGGAGTCGGGGCTTTGGCTACATGGTGGGCATAGAATGATGCGCGCGTGATGAACTCGCGATTGATGAATATGGAGTCCTTTGATGCTAGTAAATGATCTTAAACATACTGCACAATGTTGCATGGAAATGGGCTCAGGGAAAAGAGACACTTACAGATACTATACGTAGAAAAGAATAAAAACCCTAAAAAAACACTTATATCTATAAAAAAAAAGTATTTTCACACCGGTTTGCTATTCACATTTACAAATGATAAAATATTCACTTCACTGAATTGTTCACTTGACAAGCGACATATTGTTTTTGCCTTCTCTCTGGTGACATTATCAGGCCAGGAAATATTTTATCGCGCGCAGACGTCTAGGCGTAGCTAGGCAACATATAGCTTGGCGTCATGTCAGCTCATGTCAATTTGTTGTAATAAATATTTTGATACACTCTTGGATACTATGGCGCCCCCGAAGCCACCCACAACCCTGCGCACGCACTGCCACGGGTTTCACCAGGTAACACCGTTTAAAAGAACTGCGTAGGGAGCCATGTAATTTTATTATTATTTATTTGAAATGGAACACCGGTTCACCAATAGTGAACACATAATAGTAGCACTCGGTCGCTATAGTTTGTACATAATCGATCTCACTCATAATGATTGTGCTTCAGAGATCCCAGTCAAAGTTTCTTTACCTGAAAATTACCACCTTGAAACTCTTTTTCAGAGTGAGTAGTAATTGTACGAGTAAATAATTCTATCAGGTAGGCTATCTTATCCGTGAACACAACATAACAAGTAAGAAACATCCCAAGATCATGCTTCCGTACCAATCCAAACGCACAAATATAAAGCCTGAATAGAAATTCACAAGCACATAATTCCGAGACATAGCACGAAGGATTGCCAAGCATAAGACTGGGCACATAACTCACAGAACAGATGGCCGGTAGAGCAGTAAACTGCTAAACTGCCTTAATTATGTTGCTTTGCTTCGTTCCATCATCACATCCTATAACAGTCCATTGCAAGACTTAGGGCCTCCCCCACGAAAGGGGAGGTTCGACAACCTCTTCGTTTGGCAGGTTGGAGATACTTCGTATCTTCACTATCCTGGATACAAATTGGAACATAGGTTCTACCTCGCGCTGGTTTGTGTCTATTCGGCACCGTTAATGTCTGCTGTCGACGACTCAATGCCATTGAACTAAGTGACAGAATAAAGAGCGACTTCCCAGTCATCCCGGCAGTCAGTCTCCTCCTTGAAATGTCTCTGTATCTGTAATGGCGACCACCGAACTAAAGATAAATATAAAACTCGAACAAAGAATAGCATCAAAATATTTAACATTGATTTTCCGAGTAAGTGCGGTACGTTGATACGATGAGAATTTGCACATTCAGACGACTGAATGTGAATGATCCAATCTACTCAGGATCCCCTGGTAACAGGGTCACGGAGGTCAGATGGCAGTCGCTCTACTGTAATTACCTGATAGGCCAAATCCTGGATCATGGTCAAAGCGGACCCCACGCTCTCGTGTACATGATGACAACCGGGACATTATTGCCCAGATAATTATTTCCGAGTAAGTTTCGGCCCATTCGAGCTGCTGATTATAAATAGATAATAGAGTGCTTGGACCACAAAATCGCATTATAATCAGCGATAAACTGAGATAATAACTTGGCAAATACGAGTGAATTCTGCGCTGGAGGGTTCCGAACTCTCAAATATAAATCATTACATCTACATCTGGTCGGATGCTGAAATAAGTCAAGGATTTATTTGCGATTGTAAAACATCCTAAAATATTGTGTGAAAAATTCAGTTAACGAACAGCAACATGTTATTGTTACCTATGTATGGTCTCACCTTGCTTCCTGCCAACTTTCATGATAGTTGGTCTACCGCATGTAGGTAATAAGTTGATAGCTTGATGTATTTTTATTAAACCAAATAATTATGATATGACAACCAATTTCCATAAAATTATTTTATTTATGAATACTCCAAACACCTATTATAGTGCTCGATAAAATACCCGAAGTGATTAGAGCCCTCAATGGTGGTAAACCTGAACTTTTTCTCTCTGTTCTGAACCGAAAAAACTTTGTATTTTATACAAAGTTTTTGAGCAAAAAAAAAACTTAGAACCTGTGCAAATATAAAACAGGAAGTTTAAAGGATCTTGGCCAAAGCGAGAATGTAGATTTAGTATTGGCCTATATTCGTACAGTCTCGTACATGTTCGCCATGTATCGCTTGTTTTCCAGAGACAAGACGCCCATCACTAGCTATGGACCCAGGAAATCTACTACGATATCGAATAATAATTCAAGTCTATTGTTCCAAAGTCCAAATGGTTCGAAGTATGCAGTAATAAATAACCAACTGTGCTAGGCAATAGAATGGCGGAAGAATAATATTGTATCGACATAATGGGTACGAAGCTTGATGTTTTACAGCTTATTATAAGAGGGTTACTGGTATTATAATTTGATATTACTAAATTACAATTTTATTAGATAACCAGACAGCCAGACTGACAAAAAGGTAATTCGTACGCAAGATTTTCATTGATCCATTTTGGATGAAGAGGAATCCTAAAAATGGATGACGATAAAAGGTGCGGCACTGTTATTGTGTAGTTGTTTTTTACATTCATTAAACAAAACCAAGAGAATTAAAATAAATAATACTTACTTAAAAACCGTTCGTAGTGTCTAATGAGACAAATCGATTTTAAAGTTGTAAAATGACAAGTTTCCTTTGTGTGCACAGTTCACAGTGATTTTTGCAAATATTGTTCTGTGTCGTCACAATGGGCTCCACTTCGATACAGCACATGCCAGATGAAATACTTCGGGAGTTGTTAAAACACTTAAACGGGAAAGACGTCATAAACTTCAGCAAAGTTTCGCTCCAATGGCAGAGCATTGTGGACGATCTCGGAGAAGAATTCTGGAGAAGACTATGTTCTAAAGAATATCCAGACATCTACGAAGATAGCCATCGAAAGTCGGGTCTGTCTTGGAAAGATCTGTATCGCTCTTTTTCGCTATGGGAAAGAGTGTCAGAAGCAGAAGTGCGAGTCACCCCGTACCCGTACGACAATTTACGTGCTTTCTCGATAAATTTTCTAAAAAATGGGATAATGTCCTTTCCCTTACAACCAAGAACTTCATATTATACAGATACTGTTATTTATTTTGACGCAAAATCAGGCCGCGAGATAGAAAAGAAATGCTACGGATTCATGTTTAGTAACTACATTGAAAACGATGATGTTACAGTATTGGAAATACACGAAAGACCCAAGGTTACTGTGCGAATCATTCCCAAAGCGAACGAAGACATGTCGATCAATATTGAACCTTATTGTCTATTTGGTTTGTTCGAACGAACGTGGCTTCTCGTGGGCGATGAATTTTTTTATAACAAATATGACAGCAAGCTAAAGTTTTGTAAGATCAAAATTACGGTTAAAGGGGAAAAAGTGAGCTATGAACATAGCGAACTGGGTAACAGCGTTCTTAAACGGATATTGTCTGTTGGATATGTCGGTGAGAAAATGTACATTTTGGGAAATTTGACTGAATACGAAAACCGCAAAACCATAGTAACAATTGAAAACAAGAAAATGAAGATTATTGATTCTTTAGACGAGCATGTATACCGCTCTCAGACGAAAGTGTACGAAATTATAGCATATTTTATGAGATTCGGTTTTAGGCCGTGCGATCTCTTTCGGGTGTGGCCGTTCAAAACCTCGACAAACGATTTTGTATTTGATGGTCTAATACTGTCGCCAATCGTCTATGGGCCTCATTTTTTAGCAGGCAACTTAACATATGAAATCAAAGTCTACCTCAATATTAATAATATTATTCGAGATGCAAATTTGACTATAGAAATCGACAATTCAGGAAATAGTGTGTTAATTCAGTTTGAAGTGATAGAAACTCTTCGTGGACACATAATAGTAGCAATCACTAGTTCTGGTTTGTACATAATCGATCTCATTCATAATGATTGTGCTACAGAGATCCCAGTCAAAGATTCTTTATCTGAAAAATACCACCTTGAAACTCCTTTTCAGAGTGACGAGTAATTGTACGAGTAAATAGTGGTGTCAGGTAGGCTATATTATCAGTGAACAAAACATAACAAGTAAGAAACATTCTACGATGACGCTACCGTAACATTCCAAACGCACAAATATAAATCCTGAATAGAAATTAACGAGGACATAATTTGAAGTTCCGACATATCACGAAGGATTGCCAAGCTTAAGGATAAAACAGTACAATGCTCAACTGGTGACCACGTACCGGAAGAAGAAGCGTGGGTAGGCCTCCCACAAGATGCAGTAGGCGTCTTCCGGCTGATATGATAAAGCACACTCCAATTGTTCGTCAATTCGCGGGATCACGAGAGTGCAGAGGGAGTATTCGCCTATATTCGTGTACTCCCGTGCATGTTTCATAGACTAAGTAGAGATTGTCATTCGATTATTTGTTGTCGCCTCGCCTTGTGTTGAATCACATCACTTTGGTTCTTTCTAGTGGAAAATCTACTAGGTCAATAAAAAATGTACAAAATTGACAGAAAGGTTAATTCACTGACTCCTAACAAAATGTACTATATGCATAGACAGCACTGCTACGCAGAAAAAATATTGATGTATCCGATGACCGATATATCGATTTAATATTTTTCTTCCTAGCGATTATTCTCGTAACAGGTACGGGGTACGCTTGACCATGATTCAGGAATTTGGTAGATCAGGTAATTACAGTAGAGCAGCTGCTATCATAGCTGACACTACAGGCACTACTAATGTTGATGAATGTAAAGCTGTAAAATGAGGCAATAAATAAATCTAAATCTGGTCTTAATTTATTTGATTTCATAATATTTTTTTTAAATTTATTTGTATCAGGCTACAGAGCCCCATAGATATAATACATATAACATACAAAATTATAATAACAATAAACGATACACCATATAATTACAAAACAATATAACCTGTAGAATAATACCACTTATAAAATTAACAATAGACTAACAGATAATATAATAATTTTCAAAACGTAATTCTATCACTTTTACACAATTTACGTCTATACTTAGGATACCCGCAGGTTGGGTATCGCGTCGGTAGCCCCGGCGACTCGAAGTAGTCCCCGATAAACTACGGCTTTCGGCCAAAACTGTTCCTTGGTAAAGATATCCAAGTCCTTCGTCGGAACCAACACCACTAGCGAATTAAATGTCCGTTCGTGGCTCGATTTTAATGGCTGGACCCTCACCGTGTACTGCTTGGTGCACCTGATGTACTCCATCACGTCTTTCGCCGTCACGGTGTAGTGCAGGCAACAGGGGTAGTGTGCCGTCGCCGGAAATTGGTTCCGGGAATTACAGTGCCGCACTGATTCGGAGCACAGGGACGAGCGCGACTCTTCTTCTTCTGAACCCTCATGTAACCTTCTTGGTCCTCGGTGTTGTTACAAGGCGAACCCTGAGTTAAACCTCTCTCAGTCGCAGCAGCTTCGTTTCAGATATGTGTCCTCAGTAAAGCTACATATCTGAACGGCGCTGAGTTCGTCCATCACGTCCAGCTTCTGTTGCAGGAACGCGAGGAGCTCGTTCACTATAATGTTGATATTCATAGTGACGCACACGCGATAGTTCACATTAAATTATTCTTACAGCATAAAACGCAACTGTAGCGGACGGCGCATTATGTAAGACTTAAAGTCGATTGTACTAAAATTAATCTCCTAAGTTCGATTACATCCTCAATTTTGATTCTACTAATGCATTAATTATCCTAATGTTCTTTGACCTAAAGTTTTAATGTCCTAATATCAATTTTCCTAATAGTCAATAATCCTAAGCGGCGAGATACACTGATGCAGTGCGCCGCACGGCGTGCTGCACAATGTGGCAAAACTTGTTGCACGCCTAGCAATTGTAATGCAAGTACATTGACAGGTAATGAAATGTCGCACTGTGTAGCTCGCCGCGCAGGGCATAGCGCAATGTGGCAAAACTGCAGGTTTCATCCAAGAATATTTTCTACATTTTTTCATTTTGGTCCCATCGTGCAGCTTGCGGCGCGATGTCAGTAGATGTCAACATCAGACGTCACCCTTGACTGTTTCTTTTTACCTACCGCTCGGATCTTTCCTACTTATGAAACACATTCATACTTATATCTATATACTTTTTTTTAGTACAGAGTGCTCTTCGAGATCCATGTTTCTGACGACTTCTGTCAAACTTAATACTGCAATAATTCCGAAACGATCGCAAGAATATAAAAGATAGATCTTGACGATTACCACCACCACTTTTCAGGAACCAGTTTCCCAAGAGCAACGGTTCCTGAGCCATTATATTTTCAAGTTTTATACACACTCTCTTCATAATTCCATCTGATTGGCGCCCCACGGACTTCTTGACATGACATGGCTCCCTCTTGAATGTCACACATGACATGGCTCCCTCTTTCCGACGAGAGCTGTAATTTGTATTTCGTATAGGCCTGAGGCCGAAATATTTAATTTTCGTATATTTTTTACACTATAAGCTTATTACTATAATTAAATATTGTATAATTACACAATTTTTTAGATAGGTACATCGAATGTTTTAGACAAACTCAATAAATACACGTAAAATCATAAGTCGTACGTTACAATGAAGCGCTCCCGTGTACTTCCAGAGCACGGGAGCGCGCGTTTCGTTAATAAAATCTCCCGTCACCAAACTCGATCAAAATGTAAATTCAAGATCAAAACTGCGAGATAACGTATACGCTAAATAAAAACACTACATTCATGGTTTTAATACCAATAGTTTTACAGTTATTATGATAAGGCAAAATAGACCTTATTGTTATGGTCCAGATTTCTAACTTCGTAGGTACTCAGTTTGATTTTAAACACAATCCGTTAGGAAACAGCCAGAGCCTCGCTCGTCCTTCTGTCACTACCACGGAGGATCACAAGCACAATGTGAGATTGGCATATTGCACCTGAGCTGGTTGTGGGCCCCGTATCCTCGTCAATCCAACCTCATTAATGTGACACAAAGCATCGAAATAAGGTATCAAGTTTTAGTTTTTATTTTTAAAGTTTTATGCGGCCAAAAAAGTAGTCTATTAGTTTTGATTATAGAATTATTGCACGGGTAAATCAACAATATTCTTGTTTTATGACATAGATACATCAGAACTTCAACTTTGGGTGGTAGACTATATTTTTAACGCCTGTAACTACACTGTCATGAATAAGTGGGTGATTGGGTTGAAACATAAGTGCAGTTATGTTAGTATGTTCCATTATTGCACCTGAACAACCTAAAATAGAAAAAAATGCGAATATTGACACTGTTCATTACCAAAATTTTATTTTACACTTGAGCATTTCTTGTATTATAATTACCAATTTTAATACACTCATTATTTAAATAAGTAATATTTCGAATAGTTGGCGAAGATGACTTACTGGTTGTTTCTGTTCACTGTGGTTGACAACGGACAAGGACTAATAATAGGGACATTGTGACATGACTGGCTCAAAATAGTCCGGAATCTAAAGCTGTAAAACGAATGATTAAAAAACAAAGGTGAACAGGCGCGCCATTACCTGTCAGCAAAGTTTCGTAGCCCTCAGTCTAGTGAGGACCTTTGAGAAAACTGTCTTGGCAAGGTACATAATTTCTTGAAGATTAAATTATTTGCTATTACACCATAAATACTAGAGTTATAAAATTATCTCTTTTTGTGTTATTTTCTTGTTTCTTTACTTTATGTTTGAAACGCCTGCTAAAGAAGTGGAGCAAAAAACATTGGAGCCGCTTTGCGATAACGTTTCATCATCATGTCAAATGAAGAATCGATTAAAAATAGACTTTTAGGTAAATTGGATTTTAACATGTGTTGTTGTAAGATTCGTCTTGGTCGTGCGAGTGACACTGACTACATTAAAATAAAAAGAAACAAAATGGCTGATTTTAGGTACAATATTGTGACTTAAACACTTCTTTTTTTTAAGTCAATCAAGTCTTGAATAAATATAACTAACTAATACACTCAAAAGAATGACAATGATCAAGGGTTTTGCAGATCTGGTAATTACAGTGAAGCGACTGCCATCTGCTGTCCATGACTCTGCTACCAGGGGAACCTGACCAATTGCCTTCAGTCGCCTGAATGCGCAGGTTTCATAACGATGTTTTCCCTCACCGTAAGAGCATCGGTTAGTATTCAAGTAATGTGTTTATGTAGTTATCTAACTCAGGAAAGAGTCGCTGGTACATGGTCGCCGCGTAATTCGAACCCGGTGCCTCTAGCTTACGAGTCGAATACCTTAACCGCTCGGCCAGCGACACCCTATAACACCTGGTATAGGTTGTACACAACATGTACTAAAGGAAACCAGGTCCTCACCCCAGTTTAAATAGCACTTTTTTTTTAAATTACATGTATCCCCTACAAAGCTATACGTCTACTATAATATCAAACAAAGAGTTATAAATATTTATAAATTTAACATATTGATATCTCAAAACAGAGAAAAAAAAAATTAACCTTAAAAATAAATATCGAAAACAATGGAGCCTCACTATCTCCACGAAATCTATTCGAAGAAAATATTAAAATATGGAAAATGAGGTAGGTTGATGTACTTATAAATATTATTAAACATGCATAATATCTGCCATGTACAAATTAGGTATAAAAACAAAATAATTTTAAAATCATAAAAAGTTGAAGAACATCGCTTTCTTCCATTATTAATAGTGGTGTTCCACGAGTATTTGTTTTATTTGGAAATTACTGTATTGTAGGATATACGAGTATCCTGTGAGCGAGAAAGGTATAATACCTTTGAGCAAAGCTGGTTTTACAAAAGGGAACACCACAGCGATCAAGTCTATTATCCAAAGCGGCCAAAAAGGGAATTTCTCTGGCGTGAAATCTGCGTATGATTTGGAAAATAAACAGCTTGCACACATTCATAACTTTAGTCCTTCTATATAGTCGAGAGGTCGGAAAGCGAAATGGTAGTGACATAAGTAATTTTAATACACCTCTTTGGGCTCTTTCAAGTCGTATAAGATGTGACTGCACAGCAGCTTCCCAGACAGAGATATAATAGGTAATCAAAGATTCCCCAAAAGCTTTATATATTCTTAAAATTAAGTGTTGAATGCTACTGTTTTTAAGTTTTTGAAAACAAACATTAATTTTCTGATACGTCCAGATGTTAGAGAAATGTGTGATTCCCAAGTCAAGTGTTCGTCGATCATCACTCCTAGGTACCTAACAGTTTTATCCCGGTTTAAACTTGGACAATTGCAGGCTACTCGGGCACTGTGACTTTGATTGCAAGGATAGTGCATGGACAGGGAGAACGGTTCTTTGGGCGCCAGCGCTTGTAATGCTAAAGCACAGGTACTTAGTTTTGGAGACATTTAGCGATAACAGATTATTTTCGAGCCAGGCAGACACTTGCGACAGACCACATTCAGCATTATTTCGGGCATTTTCCCAAGTAGAACCATGAAAAATGAGTGCAGTGTCATCTGAAAACATAAACATATCACCATTTTTCATTGCCATTTCACAGAGGTCATTTAAGTATTACAAGTAATAACGTCGGACCCAAGGTACTCCCCTCTGGTGCACCGTACCTACAGATTGCAGTATCACTCGCAAGCCCCCCTACCCGAACCATCTGAGTCCTATTAGAAAGATAATCTCTAAATTATCTCTATTGCGAAGGGTTTTTAAGACACCGACCATGATCCATGGCTTCAGGGGTTTTCGCCTTTTAGCTATTGTGGTGCAGATTGAGCAGTTCGTAATAGAGTTTTTCAATTTGTCGTTTAGGAAATTGGCACACCAGTTCACATCACTACTGTTATAATAGACACTCCAATCGATCTTTTTCAAATAGCCCGAAACAGCTTCATAATCAATCTTAGTGTTAATGTTAGGTGGTTGTCTACTTTCTGTGCAACTTGAGTTATTAGAATAAAACAATATAGGACAATGGTCAGTAATAACAGGTTGCTGAAATACTATAGTTTGCCAAGGGAAGTGACATTTAGCCATAAAATGGTCAAGACGTGTGTTAGACGGTGCGCGTGTAAGCACTGTAATGCCCGGCACTAGGCCTTGAGAGGCTAACAGTTCTAAGTAATCTCTGGTGTCAGTTGGTATTAAGAGTGTCAATATTTATGTCCCCTGTAAGTATGATGTTTTTGACTGTAAGAATTTATTTAAAGAGTCTAAGAACTTACTAGGGTTGTGAAAACTTGGTGGCCGATAAATATAAAGTATTGCTATCCTATTGTCCACCGTTACAACCAGGCAGTTACAGTCGGACACACACACACTGGCTCGCACACATTATATTGCAGTTGTTCTCTAATATATATGACCACTCCGTCATTTGTGTTGTGGCTAGCTTTTTTGTGGAATGAATTATATACATCTATTGTCAGAAGGACAAAATCGCGACCTATACAACATTCGCTAAAAATAAACATATCAATCTGATCGTAAATATAAAACGAGAAAACTAGAAAATTGTCTAAATTTTTGTTAATACTGCGAATGTTGTGACTCAATAAACATAGTTTACCGTTGTTATCAGTCTGACCCTGCTCCAGTATCCCTAGGCACTGGGATGGATCTCTTATTTGGTCGCACCTTATGAATTCAGTACCGTCTATAATATCTGTAAATACTTTGCTGTGTGAACCCACTATCTATTTATTATAATTCATTGCAAGTAGGTAATCTATGGAGAGACTGTTCAGCTAAGGAAGTAACAGAAATATTGGAAACATAGCCAACACCAACACCAAAAGTCCATAGGGAGTTGCGCCACTTGGAACCTTGGCACACTGCGGTGTTTTCAGTCTGATTTAGTCGCATTGCAAGTGCACTTATCAGCCGATGACCGACTTCTTGGTCTTACTTCCACAGAATAAACAGCGGCATCACGCTCTAGGAGGAAACCATTGCGCACGATTTGCGCACAGGTGCGCCCCCCCCCCCCCCCCCCGAGGGTCGCCCCTACCACCGGAAGCTGCTACGAAGCCCGCCTGACGCTCTCGCATCGCCTCCGTCACCGACACCCATGTGGCAGATAGTGTATGACCAGATCTATCCAATAGTCGCGCGTAGTATTCCACCCACTCAACACAGCTTTATGCGCAAGCGTTCAACTGTAACTAACCTGACGGAATTCGTGGACTTTATTGCCGGCTTTATGGATGAGGGCCATCAGGTTGACGTCGTGTACACCGACTACTCTAAATGTTTAAATAACATCATAAATATGTAAAGAAAATGGACCACCTCGATTGGTCTTCCTCGAATGCTATGATAACTGATACTTTTTACCCGACTACGAGGGAGCCAAGGAAGGGTAAAGAGGTTAACAGTCGATGTATGTATGTGGAAGCAGAGGTTTGTCAGGACCGTAGCAAGTGGAACAATGTGGTCTCTGCCTACCTTTACAGGAGAAAGGCGTGACGGAATGAATGTATGTCAACACTATCATTGCTCTATAGGAACTAGTGTTGTAGGACCAATACTTTTAGAGTTATTACCATTTTAAGTTTGACAGCTGTCAACCGAAATGTAGATCTCGATGAGCACTATCATTTCTCTTTAGGGACTAGTGTTCTACGACAAATAGTTTCAGAGTTATTACACTTTAAAGTTTGACAGGTGTCACCCGAAATGTAGATCATGACGAGCACTATCATTTCTCTTTAAAGACTAGTGTTCTAGGACCAATAGTTTCAGAGTTATTACAGTTTAAAGTTAGACAGGTGTCACCCGAAATGTAGATCATGACGAGCACTATCATTTCTCTTCAGGAACTAGTGTTCTAGGAACGATCGTTTTAGATTAGTTCCTGTCATCCGGAATATAGAGCTCGACGAGCGCTAGCATATCTCTTTAGAAACTTTTGTTCCAAACACGCCTTATTTATAATTCGGGATGACGAAAGGACCACGAAAGCGGAACAACTACGATCATGTTGCAGAATCACAAAAAGGGGAGGGGTTTACGCATCAGCGGTCAACATTTCTTTAACAAGGTCGAATTCCTATTTCATTCATACGCCTTGAATCTGTACTAAAAAAAGAAGACAGATATATGTGTGTAAACTGTGTAACATAAGGAGGAAAGATT
The DNA here is from genome assembly GCA_907269095.1 of Blastobasis adustella. Lineage (NCBI taxonomy): Eukaryota > Metazoa > Arthropoda > Insecta > Lepidoptera > Blastobasidae > Blastobasis > Blastobasis adustella. Next base: position 2,166,322 of record OU026142.1, read on the forward strand.
CGAACTGTTGGTAAAAAGAAATAGTCAAGTGTGACGTCTCATGTTGACATCTGCTGACATCGCGCCGCACACTGCACGATGGGGCCAAATTGAAAAAATGTGGACAAACTTCATACAAACTGACATTTCGAGACTGGATTGCGGGTTTTGCCCCATCATGCAGTGCTCTGCGCGGTGCGCTGCACAGTGGGACATTTCACCACCTGTCAATGTACTTGCATACAAACTGCTCGGCGTGCAACAAGTTTTGCCACATTGTGCAGTACGCCGCGCGGCGCACCTCTTCATTGTGTCTCAGCGCTTAGGTTCCCCAACCAATAGGGCCATAGACCTGTACGAGAAGCACGTCTCCGGTACTCTCGATATTTTTCATCTCAGTCGTATGCAATTTTCAAAAGGGGTTCTCAAGTTTTTCCAGTCCCAGTGAAGGATCCTACACATATACACACACACACACACACACTCTCTCACACATATACATACACACACACATACATACAGAGTCAGTGGGAGAAGGACAAATATATGGGCGCACGTATCTATCTATGTATATGTAAGCTTTTTTTTTCTCATTAGGTTATCATACTGCTAGATGGTTTGATACTCAAAATTTTAAACCGCAGTTTTGTTATTAGCATTGCAACTTTAAATTGTACAAGTTATAACTAAATTTCAATGCTGTAAAAACTGTATGGAAATAAAAAAATAAAAAAACCCAAATAAGCGCACCAAACGCAAAATATATCACGTACAAAAATAAAGTCCTTACTGCGCTAGCACAGCGCACGTTGTAGCCGGCAAGGCGCTACTCAGCGCCACACTAGACCGGCCAGGTTAGCCCGGGCACGGGGTTAGCCTCAAAGGCCCGTACCTGCCTCCAACAGGAGCAGACGACCCGTGTGTGTGTGTGTCTGGGAGGAATACACCGACACATTTCGTGCTGGTACCCTCCTGGCTTGACATGTCTCTAATATTTGAGGGCCCCCGACTGGGCCATTAGCGATCACCAAACAAAAGATAAATATAATATTTGAACAAAGAATAGCATCAAAACATTAAGCATTTGTTTTCCGAGTAAGTGCGGTACGTTGGTACGGTGACAACTTGCACATTCAGGCGACTGAATGTGAATGATTCATTCTGCTCAGGTTCCCCTTTATACATGGTCACGAGTCACGAAGGTAAGATGGCAGTCGCTCTACTGTACTCTACTGTATTACCTGATCTGCCAAATACCTGGATCATGGTCGAGGCGGACCCCGGGCTCTCGTGTACGAGATAACAACCAGGACATCATGGCCAAAATGATTATTTTTTATTTATTTTTTTCGAGTAATTGCGGTACTTAAATGGGAATATCGGCCCGGCTGATTAAAAATAGATAATAAATTGCCTCGACCACAATATCGCATTCTAATCAGTGATAAACTGAGACAACAACTTGGCAAAAACAAGTAAAATCTGCACTTGTGGGTTCCGAACTCTCAAATATAAACAATTTCTTTTAAATCTGGTCAGCTACAGCAGGAAGTAATATTCAAGCAATTCACGCAAGTAAACGAGGCTTCACACCTTAGCCAAAATTCCACGAGACTTGTCCAACAAAAGCATGTAGAAGGAGTATTGACCTATGTCAGTGCATATTGGCCATGTCTCGTCTGTTGTCCATTGACAAAATGCCCATCACTAGCTATGGACCCAAACAATCTAGTACGATATCGAATAATAATTCAAATATATTGTTCAAAAGTCCAAATTATCCAAAGTGTAAAATTATAATTAACCAACTGTGCTAGGCAATAGTCTGGCGGAAAAATAATAATGTATCGATATGATAGCGACTTTCTTTACGCTACATACTTACAAGTTTGGAACCCTAAAAATGGATAACGATAAAAGGTGAAGCACTGTTTAATAATGTGTAGTTGTTTTCTACATTTAACATTAAACAAAACCAAGAGACAAAATAAAGAATACATACCTAATAACGTAGTGCCTAATGAGAGGAATAGATTATTCTGCTCAAAATTTCAAGTTCCTTTGTGTGCTCGGTTCACAGTGATTTTTACAAATTTTGTTCATCGCGTAAATATTGACATCGGCGTCATTCTGTCTCGTCACAATGGGCTCCACTTCGATACAGCACCTGCCAGATAAAATGCTTCGGGAGTTGGTAAAACACCTCAACGGGAAAGACGTTAAAAACTTCAGCAAAGTTTCGCTCCACTGGCAGAGCGTTGTGGACGATCTCGGAGAAGTATTCTGGAGAAGACTGTGTTTTCAAGAATATTAAGGCATCTGCGAAGGTAGCCGTCGGAAGTCGGGTATGTCTTGGAGAGATCTGTATCGCTCTTTTTCGCTATGGGAAAGAGTGTCAGAAGCGGAAGTGCGAGTCACCGAGTACATTTACAATAATGAAAGCATGCACTCGTTTAATTTTCTAAAAAATTGTGTAATATCCTTTCCCTTATTTACAATGCCTGCAAGTCTTGGAGGTGATACAGATACTATTATTTATTTTGACGCAAAATCAGGCTACGAGATAGAAAGGAAATGCTACGGATTCCGCTTTGTCGAGTACAGTGAAAGCGATGATATTATAGCATTGCAAATATACGACAGATCCAGTAGAAAGATTACTGTGCGAATCATTCCCAAAGCGAACGAAGACATGTCAATCGATATCGAACCTTATTATCGCTATAATGGTCAAACAGGAACGTGGCTTCTCGTGGGCGATGAATTTTTTTATATCAAATTCGTTATACAGGACAGAAAGCTTAAGTTTTGCAAGATCAAACTTACAGTCAAAGGTAAAAAAGTGACCTACAAACATAGCGAACTGGGTGACAGCGATCTTGTCGGGATATTGTCCGTTGGATACATCGGTGAGAAAATATATGTTCTGGGACATTCGGCGTATACCCTTAATAACACATACGTAGTAACATTTGAAAATAAAAAAATGAGGACTATTTTTACTATAAACGATGGTCCATACATCTCTCATATGAAAGTGTACGAAGTTGTAAAATATCTTATGAAATTCGGTTTTAGTCCGTCCGTTCCCTCTGGGATATTGACGATCAACACCTCGACACGCCCTAAGGAAATAGTGTCGCCAATCGTCTATGGCCCTCATTTTATAGCAGGTAACATTACACATAATATCAATGTCTACCTCAACAATAATGATGCTATTCAAGATGCAAATTTGGCTATAAATATCGACACTTTAGAAATATTCATGTTTATGCACTTTGAAGTGATAGAAACTCTTCGTGGACACATAATAGTAGCATTCAGTCGCTATAGATTGTACATAATCGATCTCACTCATAATGATTGTACTATAGAGATCCCAGTCAAAGATTCTTTATCTAAAAAATAACACTTTGAAACTCCTTTTCAGAGTGACGAGTATTTGTACGAGTAAAATAAGATGACGCTACCGTTGTAGCGACATCTATCGCTCCAAAAGGGAAATTCAACGATAGTGACATTTACAAGTATGCGAAGACAAGGTTTGCAAGCACCTGCACATAGATGGCGCTGACCGTCCTATATCGCGCTAGCGAAATATGTCAACTTCCGCGGCATATATACAACTTTCGACATCTCACTGTCCCCTCCTAGTCTCGACTCACTGTAGACTTTTGAACAGCATCGCTTCGGCACAGCTCACAGCGCAACCTTACGCCACAGCTTCGCCATTGCTCACCGCATCGCCAGACTGACTACGCCTCATACGTCAGCTTCAGCGTTTTTCGCTTCGGTATCGACCTCCAGTCTTCGGGGGGAGTACTGTAGCGACATCTATCGCTAATAGGGAAACTCAACGATACACACATTTACGAGTATGCGAACACAAGGTTGGCAAGCACCCGCACAAAGATGGCGCAGACCGTCCTATATCGCACTAGCAAAATATGCCAACTTCCGCGGCATACATACAACTTCCGACGATCACCCGTAGGACCTCTGGTACCCTGGTCACAACACCCAGAAAGGTAGGTAATTACCCTTTTCCACCTTCCCCGTCTTCTCTTGCCAACATTACCGGCTAATAGGCGGCTACCTTATCCCTGCACCGCCAAACCGTAACATTCCAAACGCACAAATATAAATCCTGAATAGAAATTCACAGGTACATAGTTTGTAGTTCCGACATATCACGAAGGATTGCCAAGCTTAAGGCAAAGCACATAACTCACAGAACAGATGGCCCATGAAACAGTAAGCTGCTCAAGTAACGACCAAGTATCATAAGGCGAAGCTGGTTGGCCTCCCATAAGATGGACCAACGACTTGGTAAAGGTCGCAGCTACCAGCTGGATGCGGAAGGCACAAGACCGGCTGGCTATGCCCAGCAGTAGACGTTTTCCAGCAGATAAGATATGATAATCATGATGACCGCCTTTTGTACTACCTACCATCTATTTTGTATCTGTACTTGTGTTCTCTGGTGTGCAATAAAGAGTTTTGTATTGTATTGATGAAAGAAGTAATTGCTTTGATGTAAATAAAATTTATGAAATTGTTAAAAAAATGTTTGAGTTTGAAGAAAAGTCGTTGTTGAAGAAAAAGTATTGAAAAAACGTCGGGGCTGTGTCGGAACACACGGCCGTTAGTTTACACGTGAAAAGTCTTCCTTGTCAGCTTTGAGACGCTCTCTAAGCCGCCTCGATTGCTCAGCGCCTGACATTAGGTTGGAGCCCACGTGTGGCCCGGGAGCCTTTTGTTTATCCTAATGTTTATAGACGTAGACATTACGAATTATCTACTACCCGTGGGCGACCCAAGAAGCGATGGATTGACATAGCTGAGTTGAATGCGAGAGCCAACGGTTAATGACGAGAGGATGCCTAAGACCGGGCGAAGTGGAGAAGAATGAGTGGGAAAGCAGACCCTGGAAGTGACCGGAATAAGCGCTAAGACGACGACGATGATGATTAGCAATTACCTCATGAATTATTATAACTGTTATTATTATTACTAATTATTCAATTTACTTACTACATTTAATGTACGCTTGTTTACAGATTTATATTTAAAAAATAATCATCTTGGCGTTAATGTCTCGATTGTGCCCTCGCGTATGAGAACCCGGGGTCCGCCTTGACCATGATCCAGGATTTGGCAAATCAGGCAATAACAATGGAGCGACTGCCATCGGACCTCCATGACCCTGCTACCAGGGGAACCTGACCAGATTGGAACAGTCACCTGAATGTGCAGGTTTCATCACGATGTTTTACCTCACCGAAAGAGCAACGGTTGGTATTCAACTAATGTACATACCTAACTCAGGAAAGAGTTATTGGTACATGGTTGCAGCGGGATTCAAACCCGGTACCTCTTGCTTAGTGGTGACGCACATTGAAGCGGTGCGCAATCCAAACCCGAAACAATAGCTCTGATGTATTAATTTTTTCTACATTTCTTCAATGTTGGCCCATCGTGCAGCGTGCGGCGCGATGTCAGTAGATGTAAACATAAGACGTCACATTTGACTGTTTCTTTTTACCAATAGTTCGAATATTTCTTCCTTATGTATGTGACATAGTTCACTCACATACATATATCTGTCTACCTTTTTTAAGTGCAGATATAACGCATGTGAATGAAATAGGAAGTCGACCTGGTCAAAGAAAGTTTGACCACTGATATGTAAGCCTTTCCCCTTTTTGCAATTCTGTAATACAATCGGATTAGTTTCGTTTTCGTAGTCCTTTCGTCATCTTTAATTATAAAGAAGGCGTGTTTGGTTCTGGAACACTAGTTTCTATAGAAAAATGCTAGTAGTTGTCAAGCTCTACAGTTCGGGTGACATCTGTCAAACTTTAAACTGTAATAACTCTGAAACTAGTGGTCCTAGAACACTAATTTATTAAGAGGAATGATAATGTTCGTCGAGCTCTACATTGTGGATGGCAGCTGTCAAACTCAAAACTGCAATAACTTTCGCTTACGAAAGTAGTAGAAATTGTATAGTCTCTCTGCAAATTTCAAAATTATTTTTTGGCCGGCACTACTATTATTTTAGTCCGAAATGAATGATATCCTTTTTGTACGTTTCTCTTCCTTGTCCTTGAGTCTACAGAAAAAAATTGTGGGTCACTTTTTACGCGCGCTTGTGAAAACACAGACGATATGGGCAATAACTAAACGAGTTGTTTAAAATAACGCGCATAAAAGCGTCGAATAAGCTCTCTTGCAAACGTTGCCTAACTCACAATCTCAAGTTAATCTCTCGTGCGAACGTTGCCTAACTTGAAAAACCAGAATAACACCTCCGTTTTCTTTGTTGTCACCGTGACGTGGCACCGCGCGCTGCGCTGCGAGTCGGATGCCTTAACCGCTCGGCCACCAACGCTTAGTAGAGATTATTGATTATAAGTGCATAAAATTTCATAAAACCAAATATAAAACAAAATATATAGATTATTCGCAATAATTACGAAATTAGTTTCCTTTGTGTGCTCAGTTCACAGAGAAAGGAGGTCCGGACAACCCAGCCTATATGACCAATAACGTTGACTGATATGTCATTAGAAAGGATTTTTCATTTTCTACAACTTTTACTATGACGATGACACGCTGCCCACTGGCATAATGTATTTGTACTGCAGAAAAGGCTATTCGCGGGATTTACCTATTGGGACCTAGAACTTCACTTAGAGATAAATTCAAGAATATTGACAATATGACAATGCCATCACAATACATAAATGAGAACTTGATCTATGCTCATAAAAATATACACTTGTGTATGAAGAACAGTGATGTGTATAGTAGGAATACTAGAAGTAAAGATAAACTTGTTACTAGTTCTTGTCGTCTGGCCAAAGCCCACAAATCATTTATGGGTCAATGTGTACGCTTTTATAATAAGGTCCCAACAGATATAAAGAATTTAAAATTGAAAAAATTTAAAGCCACTATAAAAAATAAATTATATAAAGAAGTTATTGTAGTATATCCGAATATTTAAATGACAAAAGTCTGGACAAAGGAACTGAACTGCAGTTAAATACAGGTATTATTTTGTTTTAAGTTAGTATGTAGGGCAAATATATTGTATTAGTACTATATAAGACAATAAAAAAAAACGAATTAACCTAAGTTAATCCTAAGTTAGTTGAGCCTAAGCTCTGTGGGTTTCTTACCGTTTCTTTACCACGGAGAACCACCTAGGAAGCGGCGTTAACATTCCTTCCCTTCCCACACACTGTGACTTTTGGTCGTAGCGGGGCTGGGGGGCGTCTGCTTTGCGTGGACTGCGGTCGAGATGGCGTAGGATAAGATAGGGGAAAAGTAGGGGTAGGGTTAGGTTAGGTTAAGGGGTAGGCCGGGGTAGGGGTGGGTAGGGTAGGATAGGGGTAGGCTACGGGCAGGGTAAGGGTAGGGTGGGAGAAGCTACCTATCACTGGTATTGTCGGACATGGTCCGGCCGTCGGCGGGGGGTGGGTGTGCTGCGGCCATGGGGCGGCCAACATGTCACTGTGTGTTTCCTTCCTAATTTCCTACCCCCTCCTCTTTGACGATTGAAAGAGATATGTAATATCCAACTCAATAAAGTAATTTTGAATTTTGAATTTTACCAGCAAACCTTGGAGTCAAAGAAACCGTAAGTCAGCATTTAGGCATAAGAAGTGCACACAAGTAAACTAAATACTATAATTAATAATAAACAAATACTATAAATAATAATGAATACAATAAATATATACGTACTATAACTGTATATTAGAAAGAGAGAGATAATGCTCTTTTAATTTCCTTTTAAATGTAGTCAGAAGAGACTAGCACGGATGTTAGGAGGTATCGAGTTCCATAAACGCGCAGAGTGTACAGTGAAGGAGCCGCCGTAGCGACTTGAGGTGTGGGACGGGATCTTTAGGAGAAAGGATCTGATGGAACGAGTAGGCCTTGGGCACCAGATACAAAAGCGCTCACGGAGGTACTGCGGAACCAAAGGATTTTGTAGTATATTATACAATGTGCTGAGAATATGCACATCCATGCGTCGACGTATTGGCAACCACTTAAGTTGAGTTCTAAACTGAGAAACGTGATCAAATTTTCGCAGACCGAAGATGAACCGGATGCACACATTCTGCGGCCTGTCCAATTTGTTTAACAGCTCCTCCGTGGCGTCAAGATAGCAGACATCTGCATAATCAAGCAGAGCGAGAAGCAGCGATTGTGCCAAGATTACCTTAGTCTCAAAAGGCTGAAACTTTTGAAGCCGCTTGAATGATTGAAACGTGTAATGTATCCGTTTACTAACCTGCCCAATTTTACCCGCCCAAGACAGGTGAGAATCGAAGAGGACCCCCAGATTTTTGGCATTATCGGTAATTTGTATCGGTGCACCGTCGTAGCTAACAGGCGCCAGGTGCACTAAACATCAAACTCCTTACGCATCTTGAAGGTAACGATCTCCTCAGCGATCACCAGTACGGGTTTCGCCGTTGTCGATCTACTGGGGACCTTCTGGTGTATGCCACACAATTGTGGTGTGAGGCCATTGAGAGACATGGCGAGGCCCTTGCTGTGTCTCTTGATATCTCCAAGGCCTTTGACAGGGTTTGGCATGCGGGCCTTCTAAGCAAGCTTCCTTCATTTGGTATTCCTGTTGGCTTTTGCACCTGGTTATCGGATTTTCTGAGTGAACGTTCAATCCGTGTAGTTATCGATGGCTACTCGTCTAATCTTGAGGCTATCGACGTGGGAGTTCCTCAGGGATTGGTACTGTCCGCGACTTTATTCCTGCTGCATATTAACGATCTGCTAACAGTACCAGGTACCTTTGGGTACGCAGACGACAGCACAGTGACGGATAGATATCTGGCAGATGCAAAAGCCAATAGGAACGATATTCAGTGTTGTCGAGAGGTTATGGTTGATCGTTTGAACAACGCTCTCAAGGCAGTCTCTGATTGGGGTAAAGCCAATCTGGTGACGTTCAACGCAACCAAAACTCAGGCGTGTTTGTTTTCCGCCAAAAGGAGTCCATTCCATCTTACTCTAACTGTGGAAATTACCGGCAACCTACAGCTTCTAGGTGTTGAGCTTTCTACCAATCTCAACTTCGGTCAGTACATCGAATCCAAGGCAAAAATTGCAGCAAAAAAACTTGGTGTCCTCTCGAAGGTTAAGCGGTACTTCACTTCAAGGCAGTTGATTCAGTTATATCAAGCACAAGTCCGATCCTGCATGGAGTACTGCTGCCACCTCTGGGATGGATCAGCCAAATATCAACTGGCGGCTTTGGATTCGGTGGAAAAACGTGCAAAGAAGATGATTGGTGACCCTCAGTTGATTGAAGCTAGGCTGCAGAGCCTCGAGCATCGGCGTAGGGTTGCGCGTCTGTCGGTCTTCTACAGGTTACATTTCGGTGAGTGTGCGAAGCAGTTGCACGACCTCATTCCGCCGTCCCCTTTCCGCCATCGGGAGACACGATCCGGGCGAGCGCTTCATCCTTTTGTCGTGGACCTTCCAGCTATCCGCACGAGCCGCTTTGGTTTGACTTTTATAATGCGTACGGCTAAGGAGTGGAACGCGTTGCCTGCGAGTGTGTTCCCTGATCAATATAATCTGGATGCCTTCAAGGCTAGAGTGAATAGGCTGTTCCAAGACGAGCATGCTCCATCTTCGGCCGCATCGTCACTTACCAACAGGTGAGATGGCGGTCAAATGCTTGTCTTGTTTAATATAAAAAAAAAAGGTGTTTTATTTACTACAAATTACTAGATAAGATTATAATATCAATAAGGCAATAATAAATATATCTTAGCCGTTGTTTAATTTAACAACTATTTCTTCTCCTTTATAGATCTAATAATATCTATCAATGTTTCGGTAGTGTAGTAGTATTAATATATAATATTACCCACCCCCATTATTTCTTCTTTCCTGCACTAGTCAGTGAAAAGATAGGCACCTATTTCAATCGAAATTTTTAATGGGCGACTGGTAAATATGACTACTTTACCTTTAAGTCCGCCAATGTATTTTAGTACATGAAGTTTTAATAAATAGATTATCTACTACATATCGTATTTCTCATTTTCACGGTGTTCTCCTGCCTTTTAGTCTCTCTCAATCTCTGCCACACAATCGTTATGAGTAAGCTCAATAATGTACAGTATTCTGTTAGAGGTCGCTACTATTATGTGCCCACGGATAGTCTCGATCAATTTGATCTGAATTACTCGAATTCGGTCCAGGAATGCCATTATCTTCGCTTTCTGTTTTATACCTTCCGAATTATCGAAATCTATGGTAAAATCTGGGTTTGTCTTTGGATGAATATCTTGTACACTGTTCATGTTGAGGTAGATGTTGATGCCAACTTTAGTGTCATTATATAAGACGGCTGCTATCAAATGTGACCCAAACAGGAGCGGCGTGGATATCAGCTTATAGTTACAGTGGCTTTCCGGGCTATGCATCCGCCAAAACACACAGGGATCACTCGAACTAAAACCGAATCTCTTCAGCTCTTCCATCACTGTGTGCGCTTCCCCATTAGAGTCGCGGGCATGATTCGTTTGAGTTGAGAAAATTGATTTCATCTGCTTATCTTCAATCGTTGCTACATACATGTCTTGCTTATATGGGCAACGTAAACTGATATTATATAATCTCAGCACACGTATTTTCCCATCGACATATTTAACCGACAATATCCTATCAAGATTACTATCAGCCAGCTCGCTGGTCTCGTAACTTACTTCTTTGCCTTTGATTATGATTTTCATCTTACAAAATTTCACATCGTCGTTGTCTGAACCAAATTTGTGGTAAAAAATTTCGTCGCCTACCAGGAACCATGATCGCGGATGACTAATGATGCAAGAAGGTTCGAAATCGATCGACATATCCTCGTTCGCTTTGGGTATGATTCGCAATTTTTTGTTCATTACCGACCTTTCGACTATTTCGAAAGCTATAACATCATCACTTTCAATGTAATTCGCGAATTTTAATCCATAGTATTTCCTTTCTATCTCCCGATGCGATTTTGTGTCGAAATAGACAACAGTGTCAGCGTTGCTTAAGTTACTCGGTTTTAGAGGGAACGATATCACACCATTTTTAAGAAAATTCAGCAAGGACACGTTTAAGTTATCGTAAGGATACGGGGTGACGCGCACTTCTGCTTCTGACACTCTTTCCCATAGCAAAAAAGAGTGATACAGGTCTCTCCAAGAAATACCCGATTTTCGCTGGCTATCTTTGTAAATATCCGGGTATTCTCGGCGGCACACTCTCCTCCAGAACTCCTCCCCGAGATCGTCCACAACGCTCTGCCAGCGAAGGGAAACTTTGCTGAAGTTCGTGACGTCTTTCCCATTAACGTATTGCAACAACTCCCGAAGCATTTCATCTGGCAGGTGCTGTATTGTAGCTGATCCCATGGTGTAGTCACACAATATTATTAACTCGATGCCAATAATCAATTGAAGAACATTTATTAGCAAAATAACGGTCTGATCCTTGCACACAACACAAACAACTTGATGTTTATTATCACCGAACCCTACGTATTTCCTTCCTTCCTAAATTACGTCATTCAATTCATATTTTACTGATCTACACTACACAAACTAACGCAAATGCACTGGTTTAACCAATAATGTTACCTTACTATTAATAACCGAAGTGTACTATCGATATCAATTCTTATGTTACTTTATTTATCACTGATAACTATGCGGTATCACTTCTGATTGCCTACAGTCTTGTGTTACCAGCAGTAGTTTCCAAAAAACTACGTCCGGGCTCCTAAAATAGTACGAAAATGGCTAAAAAGGTACGGTTTACTTTCTCTTCTATCTTATAGGCGATGTTGTAGCAATAAAACTGCGTTATTTTGACAAGACAACAAGACCTTATTTACTCGCCGGTGATGCCAGTGAGCAAAAACACGTCAAGATCAACCTTTCATTATTTTACGGTATTTTGCGGACAGGAAAGGCAAAGTGACTACGATCCTCAGCTAAATTTAGCATTTTTCAAAAACGTACTAAATAGTACGATGTGGAGCAAAGTACGCCAAAGGTACGACAGTCAGCCAAATAGTACGTAAATCGTACCAAAAGGTACGATCTGGCAACGCTGATAGCCTCATACAAATGACGCATAAGCATAGGTATGTGTGTGGGTGAAGAGCCTCAGAGTCATTACGGGCTGTGATCGTTTGTTGTATTCGCACTTTTCTGTCACAACGTAAACTGTGTATTGCGATGTTGTTCACACATGTTTAAGTGTCTCGATGTGATGCTATCGAAAATAGTGCCGCTACCATGAGTTTTTTCCCCGTTGACTGTACAGTAAACGTGAATCGCTTTCTATGAGAATTCGTAGAGCGCCTCTATTGGGCAGTAGCGGAACTAAAATCCGTACCATGAGTTGCTATTGGTTAATTTACTTTACCACTCACGTTACAGTTTACGTCGGGAGTGTAGTTTTGCATACAAAACCGTACCATAACTTATAAATATGAAAGATGCGATAGTAAATTACGGTAACTAATGTAGTTACGTCACTCACTGAAATTTATAATGTGAGAAGTATTTTTCGCTCGGAGATAGTTATTATTTTCGTGACAAAATGTCTGGAAAGCGATATTTAGCTTGAAGGATGTTTGTCGAAGCCCAAGCGGCTGATGAAAATACGTGGTGTCGGAAACTGTCCGAAAGAAACTACAGACTTATAATTTAAATAAAGGTGTATATTATTTTTCAAGGAAACTGACAATTACAATAATTAGCAAATTATATTCGAGAAAATAAAAAAGGACCCTGACCGGCACTTGCAAGCCCTTTTAAAAAGAGCCTCCCCTCCATTCGAACCTCTTCGTGGCCATTCATGATGATGATGATGATGATGTATATTATTTTTCAAGGAAACTGACAATTACAATAATTAGCAAATTATATTCGAGAAAATAAAAAAGGACCCTGACCGGCACTTGCAAGCCCTTTTAAAAAGAGCCTCCCCTCCATTCGAACCTCTTCGTGGCCTCTTCGGGTGACGTCGGCGCCAGTCGGCTTTCGGAGCTGGTTCCATCGAACTCTGCTCTGTAGCCGTATTCACAATGGTTCGATTCGGATTCGGATTCGAAAAATTTTTCGAATGACCTTGAAAATGACAGTTCAATTCGAAAGTTGTCTATTATTCGGAAATTTTCACGAATGATATTTAGCTCGCGGGAAGTTTTTGTGAATTGTGGATTAGAACGCTTTTCTTGGAAAATGCAGTTTGTACTGGCGCTATAACACCGTAATAGGATAAAGGCGAAGCAGAGAGCCGATACAATGCACCTAAATCGGCAAATAAGGGATTTGTCGAACCCATTTAACATGCACAACTTTAGTGGGGTTTATCGCTTCTCTGCGGAGACTGCGATCCGCATTATAGAAGATATAAAGCCCTATTATCCTAGGACCTCATATGCTTGTGCGATTCTGGTGGAATTGAAAGTAAGTATGACAAAAATTGTGCTAAACGCTGAAAAATAACCTAAAATTTTCTACAATAACAACAATACAAAACCATTGAAAATATCTGTATTAATTTCAGTGTCTATGTGCGCATAAACCCACCAGACGAAATGGAAACTGAGGATAGTGATTCATTTGCATCTGCCACTAAATTTGAAGAGAGGGATATATATAGGCAGAGGCACTGAGGGTGAGAAGGCAGTTAGTACAGAGGCTCTGCCATTGATTATGGTTAAGTGACTCTCTATAATAACTTGGTTGCAAAAGCATCAGCGTATCACCTTGGCCGTTGGGACTATATTAAAAAACACGCTGTGAAAATTGTAGTGTTTGTTCTGAAGAAATATTTGTCTTGATGCCTACAGCTACTTTCTATCAACGCAACGCTCGCCTTCGGCATAGTTTATCCTCACATTGTGGTCCCAAAGACACATGCGAGGTCTTCAAGAAAGTGGGTAAAAGGTTTTTACAGGGTCGGCAACATGGAAATTTTACCACTGGAATTGCAAACGTCCATAGATTGCGGTAACTGTATACCATCGGGCAAACCACAAGCCTGTCTTCTTTGTTTTCTGAACATTGAAATGTGTTTTTTTTATTTGTCCTATATGCACTATACTTATGTCAATTTTTTATATCTTTCCTTTCATTTCTGTTAAGTTTAAATTAGGTAACTAATAAAATTATTATTCATAAAAACGTTTATTCTCTTTTTCTAATTATAATAACCCTTACAAACCCTCTAAGAAATTAAAACTTCGTTTTTTACTTACAACAGTACCGATCAGCTGATCACATTTTAATAGAGAGTTTAGTTCAATGAGTAGGACATTCCTTTTGCGGACTTCTTACACCCTTCCTGATATAGGTATATTCATAAAAATATATACAGTTGTAAAAAATACTTTACTAATTATACTTTTAAAATCACAATTCATTTACTAATTTAAATTAGACTCAGTAAAATCACAGCAAAAATTAAATGATCACTACCTTATTTACTAATAACCTAATTATAGGTACATTTAAAATCACAATTCAGTTGCTAATTTAAATCACAGAAAAAATGCTGTCTTAGTGCTTTTTGTATTTTCAAAGTGTAATTTGGTAAGTGATACATACAAAAGCATATCTCAATTATGAAATTTCTTTAAAAATCAACCTACATTGTTAATTATAACTTTAATTAACAGTACATTTAAATCAGACTCAGTAAAAATGAAATGATCACATAAAACTAATAAAATAATAAAGTTGAAATTTAGTGAGTGGTGGGTAATCAAATTTAGGTAATCACTTAGTTAGATTTTCTATGGCAGTTGCGATTCGGGTGAAAACCTCTACAAGATTTTCTATCGCAACGGCCTGTCTAATTATGCCCTCTTGACACTTTATTCACCGCTGCGGCTTGCACTTCGGCTGCTTCAGCTTGGCGTTGAAGGGCATTAAGCATTGGGTCACCCCCACCAGAGAAGGTCCACCACCAGTGCTAGATTTAAATACCCGAATTGTACGGGCTTTATTTTTTATATCTGACTTCCAGTCCTGCCAAGTCTGAAAATAAATACCAATTTAATAAATATATTATATTCAACCTACAACAACTTATGTTATATTCAAAATTAATCAATATTTACTTCTTCTTCGACCTTCATCCATTTGTCTGCAGTTTTAGTTGCACCATCACCGATAGCATTCAATTTTACGGCGAGGTCCGCTAACAATTTTTTCTTTTCCCTTGCTGCGTCTGGGCAATTCAGTCAACCCGTTGCGAGTGCGGGATGGGCCCGCATATATTCTAACATCGCCACTCGTTGGCCGTATGATGTACGTGATGGCTGGAATCGCAAGAAAACAGGCAGTTTAAATAGCTATTTATCCAAAATTCAATCACCGAGTTTGTACTTGATTCAAGTGAATAGGTACTATAAATATTTAGTCAGGTACTTACTGTTAACATGGTTTCTTCGATTAGATTAGATACGAAAGGGTAAAAATTAATTTAATCACTAAACTAAATCGCTCGAAGAAAAACGGGGAAACTTTTTTGAAAACTTTAGTTTGACAATATTTATGTGTTCATAACGACAGAAAGAATTTAACTTTCAAATAATTACTTTATATTTTTGCAAATTAACTTCAAAGAAAAAAGTATTCTACTTATAAACAATCAAATATTATATAAAAATTAATATATAGAGCGAAATATAACTTATTAATAGCATTTTTTACAAATTTATGTTATTAATTGCCAATAATCCATTTTTCAATCAACAAAAGTGTCTTCGTAAACGCTCTTCTTTTCCGAGGGAGAACCATAGACATTTCCCATTCGATAGAGTTTCCGTGGCCGAATATTCGACAAAGTTTTCGAATCATTGTGAATACAAAGAATAGCGTTTACGAAGACACTTTTGTTGATTGAAAAATGGATTATTGGCAATTAATAACATAAATTTGTAAAAAATGCTATTAATAAGTTATATTTCGCTCTATATATTAATTTTTATACAGGGTGTTTCATAATATATGTATAAAGCCGTGAACTGGATGGAGTGCTAAACGTATTAAAACGATAGGTACAATTATTATTTTCTTGCGTGGAATAGTTAGCGAGAAAATGACTATCGAACTTTTTCTTTTTCAATGTCGATAATGACATTTTGAAAACGAAAGACCGCATCTCTAGAAACCAGTTGTAATAGGTTACTCAAGTTCATAATCAGGTCAATCAACCGAAGACTACAAAAATCTTCTATTGTACTAGGCTATCATGACTGAAACAGGTGGACTAGGTACGGGATACTGATATCATAGGGTGTCCAAAAAATTTAATATTTTTGGAAAGTGTTTGACAACAAAAGTACAGGATATTGTTGTTACAATTTTTGGCCTATTTTTTCACATAGTCTACATCCCGTTGAATGCATATGGTGAGCCTTTGCACAAGTTTATGCACTCCTCGAAGAACTTTTCCGCCAGCTCCGAAATAAGGAAAGACGTCATTTCAGTTCCTACCTATTTAATAGTAATAATTAAATTCTACTCATGTATGAATTCAAGAAGGTGAATAATCAATTTGAAAAGCTGAAAAACTACCTAGCAACACAATTTACGTACTAGATACGGTCAGGAGACCTGGTTTTACCATTTAGTCAATTTACTAGTAACAGACGCTACGATTTGCCTGGAGCCGACCAACCATCAGTTGCAGTCGATACTAATCCTTACGAAGTACAAAATAAAGCAGCTTTTGGGTTAATACGGATGCGCGGGCATGCCGTCCTTGGTCGGACGTCCGAACACGTATTCCGCACTCAAAAGCAACTATTTTATCCTGCGTAAGGATAAGTATCAACTACAACTAACGGTTGGTTGGCTCCAGAAAAAGGGGAACGTCTGTTACTAGTTTTTAGTGTCAACAACGCTTAAGAAACAAACATGTACCTAGTGGCCTAGTGGCAGTACAAGTACTTGTTTTATGCTACGTAGTGGTAGTCCACCTGAAGGCAAGCGGTAACCGTCGCCCATAACATCTACGATTCAAGCATTTAGGTTGCAGGCAACAAAAATGCAGAACAAGAGATGCGTTGCCACTGTGAGGACTAATGCGCTTATTACACCTGGCTAAATTCAGTCGACTAAATTCAGAAGCAAAAAGCGTGAAAGGCAATCAAAGTAGAATGTATTGCTCATAGTATAATGTCCATTTTTGTATCACTAATATTATCTGATGTGACGCTCCGCTCTCCAAAAGGCGTGATTCAAAAATGGACTTTAGTTTTTAGACTAAATTTAGTCAAATGTAATAAGCGCATAAGATTAAATGCGTCATGCCTGTATTATCGTTCGCCTATTTCGTAGACACCCTACGTACTAGGCGCAATGGGATATTAAAGAGGTCAAAATTATTTTGTATATTTTGGTTCGAGGGTTCTGTACAAAAAAATATTGTAATCAATTATGATTTTAATTCAAATGGTTCATTCATAGTTTTCTCGAAAGTGCACCACCACCTAACTAATAGCAAAGTAGTCTAATTCAAATTACTGTAGCTATACCTGTAAATATCCCATACTTCACCCAGTTGGAGAACCTAGGCAGGAGCGTAGCTACCGCCGTATCAGCCGTATCAATGATACGGGGCCCCCGGGCCACAGGGCCCCCAGAACGCGTGTAAGCAAAAATTCGTACTGTTGTCCTCAATTTCAGTTAAACCCTATTTCCCGGAAAAAATCCTTTAGTAAATTTCAGACCAGGGCCGGGGGCCCGCTTCGCCAAAGATACAAATGAATTAAATGATACAATCCGTTTTCATTCCCCTTTCGCTTAGAGATAATTAACATTTTAAAAGAAAAAACAACAACTTAGGGCGCACTCACTCATTACTTCATTGAAATTGTGTAAAAAATGCACCAATGGCAAAAATGAGAAAAATCTTGATCTCATGTACAACATTTTCAGCACTATCGGTGAGGTCATAAGACTTAAGAAACTCCTTACTCCGTTCATTCCTCAACGGGTCAGATCGACCTGGCTCATAATAAAATAGTTTTGGCCCACACGCCCTCACGATCTTGACGAAATTGACTGTTTTTAAGTTTTCACTACACATATTATCGGGTCCACCCCGGCTTTTAAGGAGTCTCTTGTCATACAAACTACCAACATAAAACATGAACAAATTATACACCTAAACCTTCTTTATTAGACAAAGTGATACCACTTTGTCTATTGGTAAACCGTATGAAAATCCGTTCAGTAGTTTTTGAGTTTATCGCGAACAGGCAGACAGACTCGGTGTGGAACTTTGTTTCATAACAATATTTTTATTATTAAGGTGATTCGACGCTCATACTAAATTTCTCTCGATATACTTTCATTTGTTTGAGTGTTTAGTAATTGTGTTATGATTTCTGCTCTTGTGTTATGATTTCCTACTTTGCCTACCATTGAATACAAATGTATGCTTGCAAATGTAGGTGCGCAAAATGGTTATCTTTTCAAAAGCAATTAAATCGAAAAAAGCACAAGTCGCCGCTAGATGGCGTTGTTTTGTGATTTCATTATGTTTCTTTTTCATTTCTTTGTTTTACACTATTAACATGTAGAAATCTATTTCGCGCACAATTGGACACATTTTCTAATGGCCAATTGCAAAAACTTACATTAAAAATATCAAACCCTTGAAGGAATGTCGATCAAACGTTACATAAAATTTGTATGAAAATCGTACCGCCTTAACACGTGAATGGCTTGGATTTAAGTTACTTATAGCATCCCTTGTAGTTGGGGGTACTAACTAGGGGGGGCCCCAGACAGCTATTGATACGGGACCCCTTGAGGGCTACGCCACTGAACCTAGGTCACCTAGGTGGAGCACGAACCCAAACACAATATTAGAAATTACGGTCTAGGTTACTGTCATTGTACCAAATTACCCGATAAAATAGTGGTAAGCAAATGTAATACATCACCAAGATCGCAAGGATTATTATTAGTCCACTGTTGGACTCGTTTGAGCCTCACTTTATCAAATAAACACAATCAACATTACGGTGCATCTACCAGGAGAACATAAGAGGCGAAATAAGTACGACCCCTAACACGCGGATCCCTAAAGCGTCGGCCGCCGCCGCGCCTCTCGCCACCCGCGCCATTGCGCGCCTCTCTCAAGGTCGGCCCCGCCACGAGGCCCACGAATCCGCGCGTGGCGTTGGCAGTGTGCGTGCCGCACACTCGGGTATGCCGTGTATCCGTTTGAACCGAGACGCTGGCGCCGACGGCGCGACTTCTTGTGTTACAATTTACCTATTTTCGAATCGTGTTCGTTTATTCGGTTTTTAGCTTTTCGCGTGATCGGTGTGATTGTTTGTTGCGTTGTATTTATAGGAAACCTAAGTATTGTGAAGATAACTGTGATAAGACTGTTAACGATATGAATGAATGAATGATTTATTGCTTCAGGTACCTCAGGTACATTAGTGTAGTCTTGTTTGTGTACAATGTTCAACAGTTTAAGTATTGTGATAATCATTATTCTGTGCATAAGTGCAACCAAGCAGTAGACCAAAGACCATGTTACGTATTGCATAGCAACCAGTGAAGTATGGTTAACAGCGCTGGCACCTGACGCTGTTAGTTTTCATAAAATAACTTTTAAAAGGTACGTACCTAAATGCTTTTAAGGTCTAGGTTCTAGCTAGACTAGGAGACGCTACCTACCACCTAATCGTGACGTTAGAAGCGCAACCGTCGCCGTAGGTTCTCTTCCGACGGGAAACAGGTAGAAAAGACAGAGCTTTTATCTTTTCATAAAAACATGTAGATATTTAGTGGAACCTGCCTGTAATGTGTTTCACCAAATCGAGACTCGACTCATAAGTGGTTCCCTACGCTACGTAGGTACTTAGATGAGGAACCCGTGTTAGTAGGTACCTAGTACTTACCTATCTGTGTATAACTATTTTGTCAATTGAACGAAAGCCGTTTTAGTTTAGTAGATATCTATTAAGTAGGTAGGTAGCTCACTATTTTTATTTTTATTTAGTTGAAGTACCTAGGTACCTACCTGCGGCAGTCAACACCACGGCTCCGGCTGTCTCCCAGACTGATTAACATTTTATTTTGTTTTTTATTTACTTAGGTTCCTACTTACCTAACCTACATATATACTGTTTTAGGTCTTTAGTTAATAACTAAGTATTAGTAATTTAATTCTTATTTTACCTTTGTTGTGCTGGGGTGGTATGCCCTGTTACTCCTGTTAGGTACCTAGTAGAAATCATCTCGGTCTTAATGACCTGGTTTTGCTCTCGCGCACGAGGGCCTGGGGTCCGCCTTGACCATGATCCAGGATTTCGTATTTCAGGTAATTACAGTGGAGCGACTGCCATCAGACAGTCCTGAGTTCTGTCTGACCCTGCTACCAGGGGAACTTGATTACCTGACCAGATTGGATCATGGTTGGACATTCTGTCGCCTAAATGTGCAGGTTTCATCACGATGTTTTCCGTCGCCGTAAGAGCATCGGTTAGTATTCAACTAATGTAAGTACATAAGTCAGAAAAGAGTCACTGGTACATGGCGGCAGTGGGATTCGAACCCGGTACCTCTCGCGTACGTGTCGGATACCGTAACCTTAGGCAATTATTCGCACGTCTGTTCGGTGACCTTCGGTATTCGCCCAAACTGCGTTTAGTCGATTGCTTCTATGCGTTTGATGTTCCCGCCACGCTGCGCTGCGGATCGCCGGCCGGCACACGCCAACAGAAAATCGTTGGTCGGAACCGGTGTGTGTGTGTGTGTGTGTGTACGTACGTAGTATTAGGCTCCTGGTAGTAGGCTTAAGGAGGTTGCTCTATTTTCATAGGGGTCGCACGAGGTTATTAAACTGCTCCTTGTAGGAGCATGAACTTGAAATAGAGCTGCGCTTCAACGTAGTCGATATGGTTATTATTCTTTAAAAACGAAGGTTTTTTATGAAAATTAAAATTCAATGTCCGGATAATATGAAGTCGCCAGTGTACTCTTTACAAGCTATACTTTAACACCCTTTCGGCTTTATACATGTATTACGTAACACCCTGTATAATATTTGATTGTTTATAAGTAGAATATTTTTTTCTTTGAAGTTAATTTGCAAAAATATAAAGTAATTATTTGAAAGTTAAATTCTTTCTGTCGTTATAAACACATAAATATTGTCAAACTAAAGTTTTCAAAAAAGTTTCCCCGTTTTTCTTCGAGCGATTTAGTTTAGTGATTAAATTAATTTTTACCCTTTCGTATCTAATCTAATCGAAGAAACCATGTTAACAGTAAGTACCTGACTAAATATTTATAGTACCTATTCACTT
Organism: Blastobasis adustella; assembly: GCA_907269095.1. Lineage (NCBI taxonomy): Eukaryota > Metazoa > Arthropoda > Insecta > Lepidoptera > Blastobasidae > Blastobasis > Blastobasis adustella. The sequence continues at coordinate 2,187,698 of OU026142.1, forward strand.
GAATCAAGTACAAACTCGGTGATTGAATTTTGGATAAATAGCTATTTAAACTGCCTGTTTTCTTGCGATTCCAGCCATCACGCACTTCATACGGCCAACGAGTGGCGATGTTAGAATACATGCGGGCCCATCCCGCACTCGCAACTGGTAGACTGAATTGCCCAGACGCAGCAAGGGAAAAGAAAAAATTGTTAGCGGACCTCGCCGTAAAATTGAATGCTATCGGTGATGGTGCAACTAAAACTGCAGACAAATGGATGAAGGTCGAAGAAGAAGTAAATATTGATTAATTTTGAATATAACATAAGTTGTTGTAGGTTGAATATAATATATTTATTAAATTGGTATTTATTTTCAGACTTGGCAGGACTGGAAGTCAGATATAAAAAATAAAGCCCGTACAATTCGGGTATTTAAATCTAGCACTGGTGGTGGACCTTCTCTGGTGGGGGTGACCCAATGCTTAATGCCCTTCAACGCCAAGCTGAAGCAGCCGAAGTGCAAGCCGCAGCGGTGAATAAAGTGTCAAGAGGGCATAATTAGACAGGCCGTTGCGATAGAAAATCTTGTAGAGGTTTTCACCCGAATCGCAACTGCCATAGAAAATCTAACTAAGTGATTACCTAAATTTGATTACCCACCACTCACTAAATTTCAACTTTATTATTTTATTAGTTTTATGTGATCATTTCATTTTTACTGAGTCTGATTTAAATGTACTGTTAATTAAAGTTATAATTAACAATGTAGGTTGATTTTTAAAGAAATTTCATAATTGAGATATGCTTTTGTATGTATCACTTACCAAATTACACTTTGAAAATACAAAAAGCACTAAGACAGCATTTTTTCTGTGATTTAAATTAGCAACTGAATTGTGATTTTAAATGTACCTATAATTAGGTTATTAGTAAATAAGGTAGTGATCATTTAATTTTTGCTGTGATTTTACTGAGTCTAATTTAAATTAGTAAATGAATTGTGATTTTAAAAGTATAATTAGTAAAGTATTTTTTACAACGGTATATATTTTTATGGATATACCTATATCAGGAAGGGTGTAAGAAGTCCGCAAAAGGAATGTCCTACTCATTGAACTAAACTCTCTATTAAAATGTGATCAGCTGATCGGTACTGTTGTAAGTAAAAAACGAAGTTTTAATTTCTTAGAGGGTTTGTAAGGGTTATTATAATTAGAAAAAGAGAATAAACGTTTTTATGAATAATAATTTTATTAGTTACCTAATTTAAACTTAACAGAAATGAAAGGAAAGATATAAAAAATTGACATAAGTATAGTGCATATAGGACAAATAAAAAAAACACATTTCAATGTTCAGAAAACAAAGAAGACAGGCTTGTGGTTTGCCCGATGGTATACAGTTACCGCAATCTATGGACGTTTGCAATTCCAGTGGTAAAATTTCCATGTTGCCGACCCTGTAAAAACCTTTTACCCACTTTCTTGAAGACCTCGCATGTGTCTTTGGGACCACAATGTGAGGATGAACTATGCCGAAGGCGAGCGTTGCGTTGATAGAAAGTAGCTGTAGGCATCAAGACAAATATTTCTTCAGAACAAACACTACAATTTTCACAGCGTGTTTTTTAATATAGTCCCAACGGCCAAGGTGATACGCTGATGCTTTTGCAACCAAGTTATTATAGAGAGTCACTTAACCATAATCAATGGCAGAGCCTCTGTACTAACTGCCTTCTCACCCTCAGTGCCTCTGCCTATATATATCCCTCTCTTCAAATTTAGTGGCAGATGCAAATGAATCACTATCCTCAGTTTCCATTTCGTCTGGTGGGTTTATGCGCACATAGACACTGAAATTAATACAGATATTTTCAATGGTTTTGTATTGTTGTTATTGTAGAAAATTTTAGGTTATTTTTCAGCTTTTAGCACAATTTTTGTCATACTTACTTTCAATTCCACCAGAATCGCACAAGCATATGAGGTCCTAGGATAATAGGGCTTTATATCTTCTATAATGCGGATCGCAGTCTCCGCAGAGAAGCGATAAACCCCACTAAAGTTGTGCATGTTAAATGGGTTCGACAAATCCCTTATTTGCCGATTTAGGTGCATTGTATCGGCTCTCTGCTTCGCCTTTATCCTATTACGGTGTTATAGCGCCAGTACAAACTGCATTTTCCAAGAAAAGCGTTCTAAGCCACAATTCACAAAAACTTCCCGCGAGCTAAATAGCATTCGTGAAAATTTCCGAATAATAGACCACTTTCGAATTAAACTGTCATTTTCAAGGTCATTCGAAAAAATTTTCGAATCCGAATCCGAATCGAACCATTGTGAATACGGCTGCAGATTCGTCTTAGACCTTAGAACCATTTGCACCTAAAGAGCATTTCGCTTTACTTAGGCGTACCAAGCTCGTTCCATTAACTTATGCTCAAACTTGTGATACTTGTGTTTTCTAATGTGCAATTTACAGTTCTAGAATTGATATTTTATCATGACTCGCTCAACTAAACACATGCGTAGGTATGAAGTTTAGGTAGGCATAAAGTTACCTATAGTGATTCTTGTTATGATTTTGATGTGATCAAATCAATAAATAAAATTATACATGGAATAAAAATGTTCCTCTACTAATGCTTATTTGTCGTTATTAAATAGGAAAGATATTCGGCGAGGTACTAATACGACTTATTTTGTTTAATGTTTAACTTGCGACGTCATGAATGATCGTCTCAGTCCAACAAGCACGCAGCTGGGGCACCAGAGGCACGAAACAATGACCCCCACATTCGGTACAAAACAATGACCCTTACATTTTGGCTTGCCAACACGGCACGTAAAGAGAATTTATTTATAATTTATTACATAGTATAAATATACCTGCGAACCTGGGCGGGTATCTAATAAGTTTACTCAATGTCCCAGTCGTCAATCCTTATCCAGGGTTTCATCATTTCAGCGGCAGCTACTCCCGTATACTTTTTGGCAGTCCTTTCAACGCCATCTATCTCTATAGTCATAATGACTTTCTTTACACGAAATGGACCTTTGTATACATATAAGAGTTTTCTGCTGTGACCGTCGTTACTTTGACTTTGAATTTTAATCAAGACCAAGTCTCCCTCGGAATAAATTCTCGCCTTAGGTCGAGATTTATCAAACCTTTGTTTTTGGACTTCAGCGTTGGACTTAATATTATCGTCTACCCTCTTACGCAATTTTGTCACGTCAACGATGTCGTAACTATCTATTTCTGGTGCCAACCCATCACTATCCGTACGTAGTCTGTAACCTAGAAAGACTTCACTTGGGACTGCCTTTGTAGTTTTATGTACCGTGCTATTGGGACCTTGCTGTAACACTTTTATATACTGGTCCCACCTGTCATCTGCCGTATTTGCCCCAAGAGATCTTAACGCTTCTAAAATCGTTTTATTGAACCGCTTGGCTTGTCCATTGGATCGAGGCATACCCGTTGCGACCACATGCAATCGTATATTTTTATTCAAACAATACTGGTTGAATTCGTGAGACGTAAAGCAAGATCCCGCGTCAGATATAATTCGCCCTGGGTTCCCAAACGTTTTTGAAATACCTTCCGAGTTCTTTTATGACACCCGATGCCTTAGTATTTCGAACAGCAGAAATAAAAACGAATTTTGTAAAGGCGTCAACCACGACCAGAATGTACTTATTCTTGCTTTTACTTTTCACAAACGGACCCAAATGGTCTATATGCAGTGTATGAAAGGGTCGTGCATATTTTGGCAACGGGTACAAGCCACCTTCCTTTGGACCTCCTTTATTTTTAAAATATATACAATTTAAACAATTTTTAATATAAATTAATAAATTTTTTTACAGTATGACGCAACCGGGCAAACCAATACAAATAACATATCCGTTCTACAGTTTTGTCGACAGAAAAATGACCCAGGTCGTCGTGGTTGGATTTAATAATTTTCCAAATGCATTTTTTTGGGACTACCCACCGACGACCTTGAGTCGTTCTCCTGTAAACTTTGCCGCCTAAAAGTTCATAATGTCAAAATATCCTTATTCTCATCGGCCTGCCCCGATTCTAAAACCGATTTTACACGTCGTAACTCGGGATCTTGTATTTGGACGGAAAGTAGCCAATCTGCCTCTGTTATAGACATAATCATTTCGGACTCTGATTTTTCACCGGTTGGCACGGGGTTACGACTCAAAGCGTCAACATGTTGCATGCGATTTCCCTCCGTGTGGGTAATTTCGAAAGAAAACTCTTGAGTCGACAGAACCCAACGTGCGATCCGGGGAATTATATCCTTTTTCGTCAAAGCATATCTAACCGCAGTACAATCGGTAACTATGTTAAAGGGTGCTCCTAACAAATAGAGGCGGAATTCACGTAGCGAACAAACGATTGCTAACAGCTCCAATTCGATCGAGTGGTATTTCTTCTCGTCCTCAGTCGTCTGTCTACTATAAAAGTGTACCGGCTTTTCGCCATCTTGTGTTTTTTGCATGAGAATACCAGCGATACCCTCCCTACTCGCATCCGTGTATAATATATTTTCTTTGTTGGGATCAAAGACAGAAAGGACACTATCCGTAGTTAATTTCTCTTCTATGATTTGAAATGCCCTGTCTTGATCATTTCCCCAGGCCCACTGAGTGTCCTTCTGCAGCAATTTCGTAAGTGGTGCGGAATGCATGGCACAGTTTTTATATGAATTTCCGAAAATAACTTATCAGACCTAAAAACTGCCGAAGTTGGTGCACTGATATGGGCACGGGAAAACTCCTAACAGCTTCCAGTTTTGAATCGTTTGGCATCACACAATCAGGTTTTATTTTATACCCCAAAAACTCAATTTCAGTTTTAAAGAAGTGACATTTCTTTAAATTTAACGTCAATCCATTGTCGCGAAAAATCTTTAATACAATTTCTAATAATTGTAAATTTTCCTCGACAGTATTAGTTACTAGATAAACGATAACGTTATCAAATCTTAAGTTTCCTAGAACTTTGTTCATCATTTGTTGAAAACATGATGGTGCGTTTGCCAAACCGAACGGAAGCCTTAGAAACTCGTAATGACCGTCCTCCGTTATGAAAGCTGTCTTTTCCAATTTGGTAGTAACCGCTCTTGAGGTCTAGGCTGGTAAAGCACTTATGCCTTTGAAGCCTACCAACTAGATCCTCAATACGAGGCATAGGATATTTGTCTTTTACAGTTACCTTGTTCAACCCGCGATAATCAATACAGAGCCTTTTATCCCCGGTCTTTTTATTTACGAGTAATGCCGGACTGGCATAAGGCGATTTACTTTCGCGAACGATGTTGTTGTCCAGTAATTAGTCCACCATTTCGCGAATGATTTTTCTATCACTGTGCGAGGATCGAAAGGGTCTGTATTGAACAGGGCGCGCATTAGTCACGTTTATTTCCATTTGGTAATTGGTGACTTTATCTAACTCTTTAATATTCGACGCAACGCAATCACTGTACGACCTAAACAGCTGCATTAATTCATTTTGATGAGTAGCATCCAATTGTAATTCGCGTAAACTTTCACAAAACTCTGTAAATGACTCCGCATAGCCAAACCGCAATACGTTGCCTACTCGCGAATACATAATATTAGACATTTCCGTTACGTTTCGTCCAATCAAAATTTTACAGTCCGCTAGGTCGTCGATTACATAAAAATCTACATCTTTCAAAATCACAGAATAAATTTTAAGGGTAACTGTTACCTTGTTAGAGACAGTTTTCGAGTTATTTTTTGAAAAGCCTTGTAACACCACAGGTACTGGAAGCAGTACGTTGTTTAAACAATATTTATTCACCAACGAATCGGAAATTAACGAACAACTGCTCCCAGTATCAATAAATGCTACATGCTCGAAATTATGTATGTGTACCCGCTTTAAAAATTTGTTTCTGGGATCTGGTCCGGAGACGAGTTTAGTTTCTTGTTTTTCGGGCTTAGCCGCAATAGCTGAATTTTTCTTATGATAACATGCCGATTCTAAATGGCCCCGTTTACCGCAATAGTTGCACTTAGAATCGCATTGGCTTCTTCTGTGATTACCGCCACACGTGTAACATTTAACCTGTTAACGACTCTGTGGCTGACTTGCATCAGATGCATTACTAGAAATAACAGGATATTTTGCAGGGGTTGCCGCTCTCCCAGAAGAAGTAGTCGAAAGATTATTAGCCGCGTGATTATGATTTGCCACGGATTTCACTTGGATGTAGACACGGGTATTTGAATTAGTTTGTTTAATGGACTTTGATTTGAACACACGACCGTGAAGAAAACTGGCTAAACTGTCGCAGGTTACAAAATTACTAGCTTCTATTGACGCACCAATGCCGCAGTCACCTATATTCCCCACAATAATTGATACAATATCCCGTTCCGTGAAATTCAATGATAGGCGGTCTATTTGACACTTTTGGTCGAAATAAAATTCGTATAAGGATTGGTTTTCGATCGGTTAATTATCGACTACCTCTTTTAAAAGTTCGTACATATTGCGGCGTATTTGGAAACTACTCATTAATTTTCGTTTCCACTCTTTCTTATCTGTACGTAGTACTGAATACGTACGTAGTCTCGTATTATCTGTACGTAGTAATGAATCGTACCAAGCCCGCGCAGATCCCTTTAACTTATTAAGTCCCTAGAGTAAGATTGGACAATACTAAGCCACGCATTAATGTCATCTTTCAAAGGGTCAAATTCAGGAATTATATTATTGAAATTAACTGGGTGGCTGTACCTACTCACAGTTCCGGTGTTCTTACAAGATACCTTCTGGGGCCGTTTAGGTAACGGCGATGGGGTCCTGCCGCTGCTTGTACTGCTGGAACTGGAACTCAGACTAGCTCGTCGTTTTTGGCGCTTCTTCTTAACCAAATTGTGAGCGTAGATGTGTCACTTTTGATGTCGGAAACTGTCCGAAAGAAACTACAGACTTATAATTTAAATAAAGGTGTATATTCTACTTCAAGGAAACTGACAATTACAATAATTAGCAAATTATATTCGAGAAAAAAAAAAAAAAAACCCCAACCGGCACTTGCAAGCCCTTTTAAAAAGAGCCTCCCCTCCATTCGAACCTCTTTGTGGCCTCTTCGGGTGACGTCGGCGCCAGTCGGCTTTCGGAGTTGGTTCCATCGAACTCTGCTCTCAATGTCGCCCTTAGTCGATCCCATCAAGCTCCGTTAGATGGCGCTACACGCCCGATTGCCAACAGTTGTTACGTCTCTTACTGTATTTTCAAAAGCGAGAAGTATTTTTGAATTTTTTCACTTATTCTCGAGTTAAAACTCTCTGCAAGACATTGATCTTCCCGAGAGTGTGCAGCGAAGAGCCACCAAAATAGCGGCAGCCCTGAAACAGTAGCCCTACCATGAGTTACTACAGTAAAATCGGCTTACGTAACTACTCTCGATCCGTAAAATCCGTTTCCACAATAGTAAATGTAAAATCGGTACCATGAGTTTCACATACGTTTCCCGTTTACTGTTCCGTGAAAACCACACCAACTACAGTAAAAGCTAACTTCAGTGTAGTTCCGGGTTATAGGTCCGTGACAGTGTTGTTGATTATTAGTAGTCAGTGTCACAAAAAGCTTGTTTTTTTACAAACAAAGGGTTTTAGCAACGCCTAGGCACTTATTTAAATCCTGTTAAATTGATAATAACATATACCGTATGTTCAAATAAAATTACAAACTCATAGACGATCCCCGTAATGAAGAATTCAGTGACTGGTTGAAACTGCGCTTATAGTTTGTCCACTGGGTTTTAAGTAGTTTTAACCCAGCGGAAACAGCAAAGATTAATACTGCATAATTATTGGTAAGTTTTATCTATATCTTGGAGTATACTATACCTAATTTCAACTAAGTGGACATGTTGTACTGAGTAAACTTATATTAGATATTATTTGTCAACAGGATGGTGGTGCAGATAATTCTTAGAAATGGACGCCTGTGACTTGAAAAGAACTGCACTTACCCTATTTGAATGAAGATCGAAGGCACAACCCCATGTGTAAAAAGGGAATCTCAACATCGCAAACAAAAAAAATGTTTCAAATTGAAGATGCAAGCGACAACTAAAGTGATGTGAATGTCAGACTTTAGCATTAGTTAGTGCAATACTATATAAGAAATTGTTTGTTAAAGTGAGTGGTAGTTTCAAGTGGGGGACATTTATGATTTTTTTGATTCTGAATAAAAAAATATGTACCTAATTCACAATTTGATTTTTAATTTCCTGCTGTAATTACTAACAGTACCTATAATATAGGTATAGTACAGCTAAAATAATAGCCATGCTTTTTTCAATTATCAACACACATCACATAGTTATTTCCCAATAATAATACCTAAGGTTAAAATTCTAAATGACCTATGTGTAAAACCCCAACCTCTTTAATCTCTTCAATGTCTTAGAGCCAGACCAACTAAGACATTCATAGACCAGAAAATAGACAGCAGTTTGTGTACTTGTGTGTTCTCAAGACTGGAATCTGGACCGAAGCTGGAGATCCAACGGCATGTCAGGTGCAGAGATTATGGTAAAACCCTACACTTATGTGGAGGAGGCCCAAGTCCAACTGTGTACCATTAAAGACTGTTGTGTGTGTGTGATAAAAATAAAATAAAATATTAATTTTTCTTATCAATTTAATCTTTCATAGTATGGCACATAACATAAATTTGTGACAATATTGTTGTTGGAAGCAGTTTTGTGGCTTTATCTAGAGCATAATGAAAAACAAAAAATATTTTTTAATCTCATCAACTTAAAAATATTAGTTTTTATATGTAAAATATATAAAACGAGCCAGCGAGTAACTTATATTATAAATATCACTTTCCACAGATTTTATTACTATTATTAGGTGTTCTGCTGATATGTCTATACAACATCGCAGTGCTGATAATAGCTTTCACTTCCATAACACACACATTTTAGTTCACCGAATAATTTTATTAATTTTGCAAGTTGGACAACAACTTGTTTTTAAAAGAGTTTACAGATCTGGCAGTTACCTATGAGAGCCTATTGTCCCATGTCTGAGAACTTATTCCAACTATTCACAATTCAAAACCTTATGGTGTAGCAAGTGATAAGCAATATTAGTCTTAGATGGTGTGCGATTTATCCCTGTGCTGTGTCCACGCGATGCTTCAGCACCTTTTATTATACATTTGGTGAAAGTTAAGCTTGTAAGTCTCAATGAGACCACCCCGTATCGTTATTTCTTCCAGTGAGGTTAGTTAAATTCTACAAGAATTATTTCTGCATATGACTTCTGTTTCAGGGCTGCCGCTATCTTGGTGGCTCTTCGCTGCACACTCTCGAGAAGATCAATGTCTTGTAGGGAGTTTAACTCGAAAATAAGTATAAAAACTACAAAATACTTCTCGCTTTAGAAAATACAGTGAGAGACGTAACCACCTATTTTCATCAGCCGCTTGGGCTTCGGCAAACATCCTTCAAGCTTAATATCGCTTTCCAGACATTTTTGTCACGAAAAAAATAATTATCTCCGAACGAAAAATACTTCTCACATTATAAATTTCAGTGAGTGACGTAACCACATTAGTTACCGTAATTTACTATCGCATCTGTCAAATTTGTGACTGATGGTACGGTTTTGTATGCAAAACGCTATGTAAACCACACTCCCTACGTAAACTGTAACGTGAGTGGTAAAGTAGATTAACCAATAGCAACTCATGGTACGGATTTTAGTTCCGCTACTGCCCAATAGAGGCGCTGTACGAATTGTCATAGAAAGCGATTCACGTTCGCTGTACAGTAAACGGAAAAAAAAACTCATGGTAGAGGCACTGTTCCGTGAAAACCACACCAACTACAGTAAAAGCTAACTTCAGTGTAGTTACGGGGTATAGGTCCTTGGCAAGGTTGTTGATTATTAGTAGTCAGTGTCACAAAAAGCTTGTTTATTTACAAACTAAGGTTATATTTTAGCAACGCCTAGGCACTTATTTAAATCCTGTTAAATTGATAATAACATATACCTTATGTTCAAATAAAATTACAAAATCATAGACGATTCCCGAAATTAAGAACTAAGACTGGTTGTAACTGCGCTTATTGTTTGTTCACTGGGTTTTAAGTAGTTTTAACCCAGCGGAAACAGCAAAGATTAATACTGCATAATTATTGGTAAGTTTTATCTATATCTTGGAGTATATTATACCTAATTTCAACTAAGTGGACATGTTGTACTGAGTAAACTTATATTAGGTATTATTTGTCAACAGGATCAGACTCTGGAGTCATGGTGGTGCAGTAAATTCTTAGAAATGGACGTCTGTAACTTGAAAAGGAACTGCACTTACCCTAGTTAAATGAAGTTCGAAAGCACAACCCCATGTGTGAAAAGGAAATCTCAACATCAGCAAACAAAAAAAATTTTTCTAATTGAAGATGCAAGCGGCAACTAAAGTGATGTGAATGTCAGACTTTAGCATTAGTTAGTGCAATACTATATTAGAAATTCTTGTAAAAGTAAAAGTGGTAGTTTAAGTGGGGGACAGTTCTGATTTTTTAGATTCTGAATAAAAATATATGTACCTAATTCATAATTTGATTTTTAATTTCCTGCTGTAATTACTAACAGTACCTATAATATAGGTATAGTACAGCTAAAATAATAGCCATGCTTTTTTCAATTATCAACACACATCACATAGTTATTTCCCAATAATAATACCTAAGGTTAAAATTCTAAATGACCTATGTGTAAAACCCCAACCTCGTTAATCACTTCAATGTCTTAGAGGCAGACCAACTAAGACATTCGTAGACCAGAAAATATACAGCATTTTTGTGTACTTGTGTGTTCTCAAGACTGGAATCTGGACCGAGGCTGGAGATCCAATGGCATGTCAGGTGCAGAGATTATGGTAAAACCCTCCACTGATGTGGAGGAGGCGAGGAGGAGGAAGAGAGGTCCAACTGTGTACCATTAAAGACTGTTGTGTGTGTGATAAAAATAAAACAAAATATTAATTTTTCTTATCAATTTAATATTTCATAAATCTGTTACAATATTGTTTTTGGAAGCAGTTTTGTGGCTTTATCTAAAGCATAATGAAAAACAAAACATATTTGTTCATCTCATCAACTTAAAAATATTAGTTTTTATATGTAAAATACATAAAACGAGCCAGCGAATAACTTATATTATATATTTATTTAGGTTAAGTTAATTGAATTGGTACGATTACAGTATAGGTACTTATTGTTGCCTCCACCGCTCGTTAAAGCTCCTTTCAGCTTATCTAAGGTTAGCTGTAAGAAATCCCAGTGTGGGATAAGCCCGCCTTTGCAATGTATTTTATATAATTTTTGTTATTTAGTTCTAAGGTATTTGATGCAATAAAGAGTTTACATACATACATAAATATCACTTTCCACAAATTTTATTATTATTATTAGGTGTTATAGGTTATTAGACAAGTAGCATTTCTGCTGATATGTCTATCCAACATAGCAGTGCTGATAATAGCTTTCACTTCCTTAACACACATATTACATTTTTGTTCACCGAATAATTACATTAATTTTGCACAATTGTCCAACTTGTTTTTAAAAGAGTTTACAGAACTGAGAGTTACCTATGAGAGCCTATTGTCCCATGTCTGAGAACTTATTCCAACTATTCACAATTCACAACCTTATGGTGTAGCAAGTGATAAACAATATTAGTCTTAGATGGTGTGCGATTTATTCTTGTGCTGTGTCCACGCGACGCTTCAGCACCTTTCATATTATACATGCGGTGAAAGTAAATCTAGTAAGTCTCAATGGGACCACCCCGTATCCTTATTTCTTCCAGTGAGGTTAGTTAAATTCTACAAGAATTATTTCTGCATATGACTTCTGTTTCAGGGCTGCCGCTATCTTGGTGGCTCTTCGCTGCACACTCTCGAGAAGATCAATGTCTTGTAGGGAGTTTTAACTCGAAAGTAAGTGAAAAACCTTAAAAAATACTTCTCGCTTTAGAAAATACAGTGAGAGACGTAACCACGTATTTTCATCAGCCGCTTGGGCTTCGGCAAACATCCTTCAAGCAAAATATCGCTTTCCAGACATTTTTGTCACGAAAATAATTACTATCTCCGAACGAAAAATACTTCTCACATTATAAATTTCAGTGAGTGACGTAACCACATTAGTAACCGTAATTTACTATCGCATCTGTCAAATTTCTGGCTTATGGTACGGTTTTGTATGCAAAACGCTATGTAAACTACACTCCCTACGTAAACTGTAACGTGAGTGGTAAAGTATATTAACCAATAGCAACTCATGGTACGGATTTTAGTTCCGCTACTGCCCAATAGAGGCGCTGTACGAATTCTCATAGAAATCGATTCACGTTTACTGTACAGTAAACGGGAAAAAAACTCATGGTAGACGCACTGGAACTACACTGAAGTTAGCTTTTACTGTAGTTGGTGTGGTTTTCACGGAACAGTAAACGGGAAACGTATGTGAAACTCATGGTACCGATTTTACATTTACTATTGTGGAAACGAAAATTAATGAGTAGTTTCCAAATACGCCGCAATATGTACGAACTTTTAAAAGAGGTAGTCGTTAATAAACCGATCGAAAACCAATCCTTATACGAATTTTATTTCGACCAAAAGTGTCAAATAGACCGCCTATCATTGAATTTCACGGAACAGGATATTGTATCAATTATTGTGGGGAATATATGTGACTGCGGCATTGGTGCGTCAATAGAAGCTAGTAATTTTGTAACCTGCGACAGTTTAGCCAGTTTTCTTCACGGTCGTGTGTTTAAATCAAAGTCCATTAAACAATCTAATTCAAATACCCGTGACTACATCCAAGCGAAATCCGTGGCAAATCATAATCATGCGGCTAATAATCTTTCGACTACTTCTTCTGGGAGTACGGCAACCCCTGCAAAATATCCTGTTATTTCTAGTAATGCATCTGATGCAAGTCAGCCACAGAGTCGTTAACAGGTTAAATGTTACACGTGTGGCGGTAATCACAGAAGAAGCCAATGCGATTCTAAGTGCGACTATTGCGGTAAACGGGGCCATTTAGAATCGGTATGTTATCATAAGAAAAATTCAGCTATTGCGACTAAGCCCGAAAAACAAGAAACTAAACTCGTCTCCGGACCAGATCCCAGAAACAAATTTTTAAAGCGGGTACACATACATAATTTCGAGCATGTAGCATTTATTGATACTGGGAGCAGTTGTTCGTTAATTTCCGATTCGTTGGTGAATAAATATTGTTTAAACAACGTACTGCTTCCAGTACCTGTGGTGTTACAAGGCTTTTCAAAAAATAACTAGAAAACTGTCTCTAACAAGGTAACAGTTACCCTTAAAATTTATTCTGTGATTTTGAAAGATGTAGATTTTTATGTAATCGACGACCTAGCGGACTGTAAAATTTTGATTGGACGAAACGTAACGGAAATGTCTAATATTATGTATTCGCGAGTAGGCAACGTATTGCGGTTTGGCTATGCGGAGTCATTTACAGAGTTTTGTGAAAGTTTACGCGAATTACAATTGGATGCTACTCATCAAAATGAATTAATGCAGCTGTTTAGGTCGTACAGTGATTGCGTTGCGTCGAATATTAAAGAGTTAGATAAAGTCACCAATTACCAAATGGAAATAAACGTGACTAATGCGCGCCCTGTTCAATACAGACCCTTTCGATCCTCGCACAGTGATAGAAAAATCATTCGCGAAATGGTGGACTAATTACTGGACAACAACATCGTTCGCGAAAGTAAATCGCCTTATGCCAGTCCGGCATTACTCGTAAATAAAAAGACCGGGGATAAAAGGCTCTGTATTGATTATCGCGGGTTGAACAAGGTAACTGTAAAAGACAAATATCCTATGCCTCGTATTGAGGATCTAGTTGGTAGGCTTCAAAGGCATAAGTGCTTTACCAGCCTAGACCTCAAGAGCGGTTACTACCAAATTGGAAAAGACAGCTTTCATAACGGAGGACGGTCATTACGAGTTTCTAAGGCTTCCGTTCGGTTTGGCAAACGCACCATCATGTTTTCAACAAATGATGAACAAAGTTCTAGGAAACTTAAGATTTGATAACGTTATCGTTTATCTAGTAACTAATACTGTCGAGGAAAATTTACAATTATTAGAAATTGTATTAAAGATTTTTCGCGACAATGGATTGACGTTAAATTTAAAGAAATGTCACTTCTTTAAAACTGAAATTGAGTTTTTGGGGTATAAAATAAAACCTGATTGTGTGATGCCAAACGATTCAAAACTGGAAGCTGTTAGGAGTTTTCCCGTGCCCATATCAGTGCACCAACTTCGGCAGTTTTTAGGTCTGATAAGTTATTTTCGGAAATTCATATAAAAACTGTGCCATGCATTCCGCACCACTTACGAAATTGCTGCAGAAGGACACTCAGTGGGCCTGGGGAAATGATCAAGACAGGGCATTTCAAATCATAGAAGAGAAATTAACTACGGATAGTGTCCTTTCTGTCTTTGATCCCAACAAAGAAAATATATTATACACGGATGCGAGTAGGGAGGGTATCGCTGGTATTCTCATGCAAAAAACACAAGATGGCGAAAAGCCGGTACACTTTTATAGTAGACAGACGACTGAGGACGAGAAGAAATACCACTCGATCGAATTGGAGCTGTTAGCAATCGTTTGTTCGCTACGTGAATTCCGCCTCTATTTGTTAGGAGCACCCTTTAACATAGTTACCGATTGTACTGCGGTTAGATATGCTTTGACGAAAAAGGATATAATTCCCCGGATCGCACGTTGGGTTCTGTCGACTCAAGAGTTTTCTTTCGAAATTACCCACACGGAGGGAAATCGCATGCAACATGTTGACGCTTTGAGTCGTAACCCCGTGCCAACCGGTGAAAAATCAGAGTCCGAAATGATTATGTCTATAACAGAGGCAGATTGGCTACTTTCCGTCCAAATACAAGATCCCGAGTTACGACGTGTAAAATCGGTTTTAGAATCGGGGCAGGCCGATGAGAATAAGGATATTTTGACATTATGAACTTTTAGGCGGCAAAGTTTACAGGAGAACGACTCAAGGTCGTCGGTGGGTAGTCCCAAAAAAATGCATTTGGAAAATTATTAAATCCAACCACGACGACCTGGGTCATTTTTCTGTCGACAAAACTGTAGAACGGATATGTTATTTGTATTGGTTTGCCCGGTTGCGTCATACTGTAAAAAAATTTATTAATTTATATTAAAAATTGTTTAAATTGTATATATTTTAAAAATAAAGGAGGTCCAAAGGAAGGTGGCTTGTACCCGTTGCCAAAATATGCACGACCCTTTCATACACTGCATATAGACCATTTGGGTCCGTTTGTGAAAAGTAAAAGCAAGAATAAGTACATTCTGGTCGTGGTTGACGCCTTTACAAAATTCGTTTTTATTTCTGCTGTTCGAAATACTAAGGCATCGGGTGTCATAAAAGAACTCGGAAGGTATTTCAAAAACGTTTGGGAACCCAGGGCGAATTATATCTGACGCGGGATCTTGCTTTACGTCTCACGAATTCAACCAGTATTGTTTGAATAAAAATATACGATTGCATGTGGTCGCAACGGGTATGCCTCGATCCAATGGACAAGCCAAGCGGTTCAATAAAACGATTTTAGAAGCGTTAAGATCTCTTGGGGCAAATACGGCAGATGACAGGTGGGACCAGTATATAAAAGTGTTACAGCAAGGTCCCGATAGCACGGTACATAAAACTACAAAGGCAGTCCCAAGTGAAGTCTTTCTAGGTTACAGACTACGTACGAATAGTGATGGGTTGGCACCAGAAATAGATAGTTACGACATCGTTGACGTGACGAAATTGCGTAAGAGGGTAGACGATAATATTAAGTCCAACGCTGAAGTCCAAAAACAAAGGTTTGATAAATCTCGACCTAAGGCGAGAATTTATTCCGAGGGAGACTTGGTCTTGATTAAAATTCAAAGTCAAAGTAACGACGGTCACAGCAGAAAACTCTTATATGTATACAAAGGTCCATTTCGTGTAAAGAAAGTCATTGGAAGTGACAGATACGAAATTACTGATATCGATGGCGTTGAAAGGACTGCCAAAAAGTATACGGGAGTAGCTGCCGCTGAAATGATGAAACCCTGGATAAGGATTGACGACTGGGACATTGAGTAAACTTATTAGATACCCGCCCAGGTTCGCAGGTATATTTATACTATGTAATAAATTATAAATAAATTCTCATTACGTGCCGTGTTGGCAAGCCAAAATGTAAGGGTCATTGTTTTGTACCGAATGTGGGGGTCATTGTTTCGTGCCTCTGGTGCCCCAGCTGCGTGCTTGTTGGACTGAGACGATCATTCATGACGTCGCAAGTTAAACATTAAACAAAATAAGTCGTATTAGTACCTCGCCGAATATCTTTCCTATTTAATAACGACAAATGAGCATTAGTAGAGGAACATTTTTATTCCATGTATAATTTTATTTATTGATTTGATCACATCAAAATCATAACAAGAATCACTATAGGTAACTTTATGCCTACCTAAACTTCATACCTACGCATGTGTTTAGTTGAGCGAGTCATGATAAAATATCAATTCTAGAACTGTAAATTGCACATTAGAAAACACAAGTATCACAAGTTTGAGCATAAGTTAATGGAACGAGCTTGGTACGCCTAAGTAAAGCGAAATGCTCTTTAGGTGCAAATGGTTCTAAGGTCTAAGACGAATCTGGTCTCTTAAGTGTGGCATGGCCCTTTAAGTGCAGGTGGTCTAGAGAACGAACAAGTACTCAGGTATAAAAAAATACAAGTGCTAATGTGAAAATTACAGGCATAGAATGGGACACCGGGACACTTCGTGTATGATTAGTAACATTTGTGTGTTCTTGCAGATCAATATTTTATCCTGACTCGTGGGGTGTCAGAGACTGACACCATGCAGAATGGCCGCGTTGGCAATCGGACGTGTAGCGCCATCTAACGGAGCTCGATGGGATCGACTAAGGGCGACATTCAGAGCAGAGTTCGATGGAACCAGCTCCGAAAGCCGACTGGCGCCGACGTCACCCGAAGAGGCCACGATGAGGTTCGAATGGAGGGGAGGCTTTTTTTAAAAGGGCTTGCAAGTGCCGGTCGGGGTCCTTTTTTATTTTCTCGAATATAATTTGCTAATTATTGTAATTGTCAGTTTCCTTGAAAAAGAATATACACCTTTATTTAAATTATAAGTCTGTAGTTTCTTTCGGACAGTTTCCGACACCACGTATTTTCATCAGCCGCTTGGGCTTCGACAAACATCCTTCAAGCTAAATATCGCTTTCCAGACATTTTGTCACGAAAATAATAACTATCTCCGAGCGAAAAATACTTCTCACTTTATAAATTTCAGTGAGTGACGTAACTACATTAGTTACCGTAATTTACTATCGCATCTGTCATATTTATAACTTATGGTACGGTTTTGTATGCAAAACTACACTCCCGACGTAAACTGTAACGTGAGTGGTAAAGTAAATTAACCAATAGCAACTCATGGTACGGATTTTAGTTCCGCTACTGCCCAATAGTGGCGCTCTACGAATTCTCATAGAAAGCGATTCACGTTTACTGTACAGTCAACGGGGAAAAAACTCATGGTAACTTAAACATGTGTGAACGACATCGCAATACACAGTTTACGTTGTGACAGAAAAGTGCGAATACAACAAACGATCACAGCCCGTAATGACTCATGAGGCTCTTCACCCACACACACACCTATGCTTATGCGTCATTTGTATGAGGCTCAGCGTTGCCAGATCGTACCTTTTGGTACGATTTACGTACTATTTGGCTGACTGTCGTACCTTTGGCGTACTTTGCTCCACATCGTACTATTTAGTACGTTTTTGAAAATTGCTAAATTTAGCTGAGGATCGTAGTCACTTGGCCTTTCCTGCCCGCAAAATACCGTAAAATAATGAAAGGTTGATCTTGACGTGTTTTTGCTCACTGGCACCACCGGCGAGTAAATAAGGTCTTGTTGTCTTGTCAAAATAACGCAGTTTTATTGCTACAACATCGCCTATAATATAGAAGAGAAAGTAAACCGTACCTTTTTAGCCATTTTCGTACTATTTTAGGAGCCCGGACGTAGTTTTTTGGAAACTACTGCTGGTAACACAAGACTGTAGGCAATCAGAAGTGATACCGCATAGTTATCAGTGATAAATAAAGTAACATAAGAATTGATATCGATAATACACTTCGGTTATTAATAGTAAGGTAACATTAATGGTTAAACCAGTGCATTTGCGTCAGTTTGTGTAGTGTAGATCAGTAAAATATGAATTGAATGACGTAATTAAGGAAGGAAGGAAATACGTAGGGTTCGGTGATAATAAACATCAAGTTGTTTGTGTTGTGTGCAAGGATCAGACCGTTATTTTGCTAATAAATGTTCTTCAATTGATTATTGGCATCGAGTTAATAATATTGTGTGACTACACCATGGGATCAGCTACAATACAGCACCTGCCAGATGAAATGCTTCGGAAGTTGTTGCAATACGTTAATGGGAAAGACGTCACGAACTTCAGCAAAGTTTCCCTTCGCTGGCAGAGCGTTGTGGACGATCTCGGGGAGGAGTTCTGGAGGAGAGTGTGCCGCCGAGAATACCCGGATATTTACGAAGATAGCCAGCGAAAATCGGGTCTTTCTTGGAGAGACCTGTATCACTCTTTTTTGCTATGGGAAAGAGTGTCAGAAGCAGAAGTGCGCGTCACCCCGTATCCTTACGATAACTTAAACGTGTCCTTACTGAATTTTCTTAAAAATGGTGTGATATCGTTCCCTCTAAAACCGAGTAACTTAAGCAACGCAGACACTGTTGTTTATTTCGACACAAAATCGCAACGGGAAATAGAAAGGAAGTACTATGGATTAAAATTCGCGAATTACATTGAAAGTGATGATGTTATAGCTTTCGAAATAGCCGAAAGGTTGATGAGGAACAAAAAAGTGCGAATCATACCCAAAGCGAACGAGGATATGTCGATCGATTTAGAATCTATTCGCATCACTAGTCGTTTGCGATCATGGTTCCTGGTAGGCGACGAAATTTTTTACCACAAATTAGGTTCAGACAACCACAATGTGAAATTTTGTAAGATGAAAATCATAATCAAAGGCAAAGAAGTAAGTTACGAGACCAGCGAGCTGGCTGATAGTAATCTTGATAGGATATTGTCGGTTAAATATGTCGATGGGAAAATACGTGTGCTGAGATTATCTAATCTCAGCTTCCGTTGCCCATATGAGCAAGACATGTATGTAGCAACGATTGAAGATAAGCAGATGAAATCAATTTTCTCAACTCAAACGAATCATGCCCGCGACTCTAATGGGGAAGCGCACACAGTGATGAAAGAGCTGAAGAGATTCGGTTTTAGTTCGAGCGATCCCTGTGTGTTTTGGCGGATGCATAGCCCGGAAAGCCACTGTAACTATAGGCTGATATCCACGCCGCTCCTGTTTGGGTCACATTTGATAGCAGCCGTCTTATATAATGACACTAAAGTTGGCATCAACGTCTACCTCAACATGAACAGTGTACAAGATATTAATCCAAAGACAAACCCAGATTATACCATAGATTTCGATAATTCGGAAGGTATAAAACAGAAAGCGAAGATAATGGCATTCCTGGACCGAATTCGAGTAAATCAGATCGAATTGATCGAGACTATCCGTGGGCACATAATAGTAGCGACCTATTGCAGAAGACTGTACATAACTGAGCTTACTCATAACGATTGTGTGGCAGAGATTGAGAGAGATTAAAAGGCAGGAGAACACCGTGAAAATGAGAAACACGATAAGTAGAAGATAATCTATTTATTAAAACTTCATGTACTAAAACACATTGGCGGACTTAAAGGTAAAGTAGACATAAATACCAGCCGCCCATTAAAAATTGCCATTGAAATAGGTGCCTATCTTTTCACTGACTAGTGCAAGGAAGAAATAATGGGGGAGGGTAATATTATATTTATACAACTACACAACCGAAACATTGATAGATATTAATAGATCTATAAAGGAGAAGAAATAATTGCTAAATTACACAACGGCTAAGGTATATTTATTATTGCATTATTGATCTTAAGCTCTTATCTATAAATTTTTGGAAAATAAAACATGTTTTTTCTACTTTATTTCTTAGGTACTAATGGAGAAGAAAAGCGGACCCTGGCGGTAACCTGTATTATTCGCTAGAATGACGATGATGAGGATAGGAACCTTAGGTTCATCAATGTCAAATCATCACTCTATGCTGCATCATACTTTCAAACATCGTCGTCATTCTCAGCCTATACTTTTTTTTTTTATGTCATACGGTAGGCAAACAGGCAAGTGGGCCACCCCATACTACTACATACTACTCCACACTAGTCCACTGCTGGACATAGGCCACTCCCAATCAGCGCTAATGCACTCTCGGCCGCATCCAGCATCCACACGCAGCCGCCTGCAAATCATCACATCTGGTCGGAGGGCGCCCACACTACGCTTGCCGAGTCGCGGTCTCTACTCAGGAACTCGTTACCCCAGCGGTTGACGGTTCTTCAGCAGATATGACCAGCCCACTGTCACTTCCGCCCATTACTGCTATTACTAAGTAGGGGCTCAGGATAGAACCCTGGTGTGAACATCTATAGGTACGTATAATAAAACAGTAAAAAAGATGTTTGTAAAAAATTAAGGCAAAGTCAAAGTCAATAAAGAAATAGCAAGAGAATAAGACTTTTTTAATTTTCTTTTTGTTTTTCTGTTTGTTTGTCTATTTGTACACGCTAATCTCCGGAACTACTTGACGAATTTGAATGAAACTTTTGTTGTTGTGTAGCTATTAGGCCTGGATCGGAACCAACCCCTATAAATGAGTGTAGGTAAATCGGCCGATAGTAAAGTAAATTCGAAGCGAAACTCACACTAAGCCCTCAGGTCACAGTAATGGCCAAGAGTTGTCGGGACTTCCTCAGGCGTTACTCTTCTTTCTAGGTATTTCATTTGAGAATACCTAAATGAAATGAAATGAAAATATTTATTTCGAGTATCAGGACAGGATATGTAGTTAGTAATATCTTAAAATTAGATTAGTAACAATTATCTTATAAAATGTCATAATAAAATTTAACAAAATGTCATAACAATTTAGTAGGTATGTAAAATTTCAGATGTCATTTTACATTAAATAATTTTTCCATCCACGTTTGGTGACGTGAATCAAACGCGAAGTGGAACGCGTTGCCTGCGGGTGTGTTCCCTGATCAATATAATCTGGATGCCTTCAAGGCTAGAGTGAATAGGCTGTTCCAAGACGAGCATGCTCCATCTTCGGCCGCATCGTCACTTACCAACAGGTGAGATGGCGGTTAAATGCTTGTCTTGTCTAATATAAAAAAAAAAAAAAAAAAAAAAAACAATGGTTTACATACTGGCAGGCTAGCCTGTTCGCTAACATGGCCAGGGTGCTATTGGAGCTGGCTTAAACTTTGTGCCTTAATGTGATATTAATAGTTGCATTTCGATGTCCAGAGTTTATTTTTATACCACCAAGGTGGCAACCAAGCTTACGGCCTGCCTGATGGTAAGCAGTCACCGCAGCCTATGGACGCAACTTTTTATTATCTACATATAAAATCAATTGTAGTAAATTAGTCTCGCTAAAACTCAAAAACGGCTTAACCGATTTTAATAATTATTATTTGTTATGTTCGCTATAATAAAGGGATGCTTTACACTCAAAGAAAATAAGAGTATTTAGGGGCAAAGTAGTACGCTACTTTACCCCTATCTACCCCTTCTTTTCCTTTTTTATATATAATAGAATAAAAATATTGTTTCGAAGTATTAAAATATGTATTAAAGGGTATATTTTTTTCACATTTGTAATATAAGTAGTTTTATTTAATAAAGTATCCCTTTCGAATTGGAGCCGCCCGACTGGGGAAGTACCTTACAGAATACCGCAGCTAAACAATACTCTTATAAATAGTATTGTGTTCCTGCCGGTGAGTAAGGTCTCCAGTGCTCCAAGGGTGGGAATTTGGGGAACCGTGGCTTTGGCAGTGGAGGGGCATTTGCCTTTTTGGTGCCAGAGGTGGTGTGTTATAGAAGTGGACAGTGCATTAGCGATACTAATGGTGTTGCTAATGTCTATAGGCTGTGGTGACTACTTTCCATCAGGTGGCCCGCTTGCCTGTTTGACTACCGTATGAAAGGTATACTGATAAAATAAAAATAGTTATGATCCGCATGCAGTATAATAACTTCTATATTACATGGTTTAAGATGCTGATTTTTTAAAACCATATTCAGTTTTCTATAATGAACACATTTTTATTTATTTCGTTGCTGGCGATTCTGGGCTTTTTCTCTGACTTTTTAGCCATGCCCTTTAATACTTACCAACGCATTAGAAACCCTAAACTGTTTATGATACAGATCTATTTAAACAACACTTCTTTTTACAATCCTTTAACTCGAATGTGTCGTCAATACAATGAGTTACTGGATAACAATTGGCATCTTCAACTATAATTACTTTTCGAAATAAATCGCGAACAATTTTTTTTGTCGATTGTCAGCATTGTTGCCTAAACTGTATTTAAGTTTTTTTTTTGCATGCCTAAATTGTAAACTGATGTAGGATAGGATAGTATATTCTCAGAAGATTTCAGTCTGAACTTGTAATTATAACCATAAAATTCTTAACTGGCTGTTATCTGTTATGTGTATGTAGGTAATAAATAAAATAAAAATAAGATATTTCAACAACTCCTAAAGCATTTCATTAGGTAGGTGCTGTATGGTAGCGGAGCTGATGGTGTTACCGAATATATCGTATATTTCAATATTCAAATGATGAATGTATTCGCAAAGGAGGACCGGCAGAAATGTATGGACCCCTGCCTATATGACCAATAACGTTGAGCGACATGTCGTTGAAAAGGATTTTTTTATTTTCTATAACTTTCATTATTGTGATTCAAAATTCAAAATTAAAAATTTCTTTATTGAGTAGGACATTACATCTCTTTCAATCGTCAAAGGAAGGGATAGGACAGTAGGAAGGAAACATATAGTGAAATGTTTATTTATTTAGGTAAGGTATACCTACAGAACATATATTGTTACGTCATAAACAGTTTACATAAAATAGGTTATTCTAATATGAGTCCCATATTGGTGACACAACATTCTCGTACAGTGTCATTTAAAACAAAATAAAGTAAAGATAACGTTGGCCGACCAATGGCCGCAGCACACCTACCCCCCGCCGACAACGGCCGGACCATGTGCTACAATACCAGACAGATCCGGTCAGCGCCAGACGATGCCAAGCAGAGCCGGTTCTCGCCCGACATAATATATAGGACCCTATACTATACATAAGAAAAAACACCTAAAACACAGCAAGAGTAAGCCAGTCCACCAAGGCAGCACCCGTTCACGAGTATAACGCAAGGCCCAGCCATCGTCCACTTCAGCCATATTTGAGGGAAAAGACCGACCCGGCCCCCACGCCACCGCCAGACAGACCTTTGAGCGAGCATGCATTACAGATGCTGCATGTGATAGGTAGCTGCTCCTACCCTATCCTTACCCTGCCCTTAGCCTACCCCTATACTACCCTACCCACTCCTACCCAACCCCTATCCTATGCCTACCCTACCCCTTCTTTTCCCCTATCCTATCCTACGCCATCCCCACCGCAGCTCGCGCAGAGCAGACGCCCTCCAGCCCCGCAACGACCAAAAGACACTGTGTGTGGGAAGGGAAGGGAAGTTAACGCCGCTTCCTGGTCCTCCGTGGTAAAAAAAACGACAAAAAACCCACAGAGCCTAAGTTAATTCATTTTCTTTTATGTCTTATATAGTACTAATACATTATATTTGCCCTACATACTAACATAAAACTAAATTAATACCTGTATAGAACTGCAGTTCAGTTACTTTGTCCAGACTTTTGTCATTTACATATACTACAATAACTTCTTTATATTATTTATTTTTGATAGTGGCTTTAAATTTATTCAATTTTAAATTCTTTATATCTGTTGGGACCTTATTATAAAAGCGTACACATCGACCCATACATGATTTGTGGGCTTTGGCCAGACGACAAGAACTAGTTACAAGTTTATCTTTATTTCGAGTATTCCTACTATGCACATCACTGTTCTTCATAAACAAGTGTATATTTTTATGAACATAGATCATGTTCTCATATATGTATTGCGATGGAATTGTCATATTGTCAATATTCTTGAATTTATCTTTAAGTGAAGTTCTAGATCCGAATTGGTAAATCGCGCGAATAGCCCTTTTCTGCAGTACAAATATATTATGCCAGTCGGCAGCGTGTCATCGCCATAGTAAAAGTTGTAGAAAATGAAAAATCCTTTCTAATGACATATCAGTCAACGTTATTGGTCATATAGGCTGGGTTGTCTGGTCCTCCTTTCTCTGTGAACTGAGCACACAAAGGAAACGAATTTCGTAATTATTGCGAACAATCTATATATTTTGTTTTATATTTGGTTTTATGAAATTTTATGTACTTATAATCAATAATCTCTACTAAGCGTTGGTGGCCGAGCGGATAAGGCATCCGACTCGCGGCGCAGCGCGCGGGTCCACGTCATGGTGACAACAAAGAAAACGGCGGTGTTATTGTGGTTTTTCAAGTTAGGCAACGTTTGCACGAGAGATTTACTAGAGATTGTGAGTTAGGCAAAGTTTGCAAGAGAGCTTATTCGACGCTTTTACGCGCGTATTTTAAACAACTCGCTTAATTATCGCCCATATCGTCTGTATTTTCACAAGCGCGCGTAAAAAGTGACCAAACATTTTTTTTTTCTGCCGACTCAAATACAAGGAAGGGAAACGTACAAAAAGGATATCATTTATTTTGGACTAAAATAATAGTAGTGCCGGCCAAAAAATAATTTTGAAATTTTCAGAGAGACCATACAATTTCTACTATTTTCGTGAGTGAAAGATATTGCAGTTTTGAGTTTGACAGCTGTCATCCACAATGTAGAGCTCGACGAACATTTTCATTCCTCTTTAGAAACTAATGTTCTAGGACCAATAGTTTCAGAGTTATTACAGTTTAAAGTTTGACAGATGTCACCCGAAATGTAGATCTTGACAACTACTAGCATTTCTCTATAGAAACTAGTGTTTCAGAACCAAACACGCCTTATTTATAATTAAAGATGACGAAAGGATCACGAAAACGAAACGAATCCGATTGTATTACAGAATCGGGAAAAGGAGAAGGGCTTACACATCGGAGGTCAAACTTTCTTGACCAGGTCGACTTCCTATTTCATTCACATGCGTTAAATCTGTACTTAAAAAAGTAGACAGATATATGTATGTAAGTGAACTATGTCACATACATAAGGAGGAAAGATTCGAATTGTTGGTAAAAAGAAACAGTCAAATGTGACGTCTTATGTTGACATCTACTGACATCGCGCCGCACGCTGCACGATGGGGCTAACATTGAAGAAATGTAGAAAAAATTCATACATTAGAGTTAATGTTTCGGGTTTGGATCGCGCACCGCTTCAATGTGCGTCACCACTAAGCTAGAGGTACTGGGTTTGAATCTCACTGCAACCATGTACCAATGACTCTTTCCTGAGTTAGGTATGTACATTAGTTGAATACTAACCGATGCTCTTACGGTGAGGGAAAACATCGTGATGAAAACTGCACATTCAGGCGACTGGTCCAATCTGGTCAGGTTCCCCTGGTAGCAGGGTCATGGAGGTCCGATGGTAGTCGCTCCACTGTTATTACCTGATTTGTCAAATCCTGGATCATGGTCAAGGCGGACCCCGGGTTCTCATACGCGAGGGCACAATCGAGACATTAACGCCAAGATGATTATTTTTTAAATATAAATCTGTAAACGAGAACGTCAATTTCACGGTTAACTTAACAAGCGTACATTAGATGTAGTAATTCAATTTAATAATTAATAATAATAAGAACAGTAATAATAATTCATAAGGTAATTGGTAATCATCATCATCATCGTCTTAGCGCTTATTCCGGTCACTGCCAGGGTCCGCTTTCCCAATAATTCTTCTCCACTTCGCCCGGTCTACGGCATCCTCTCGTCATTAACCGTTGGCTCTCGCATTCAACTCAGCTATGTCAATCCATCGCTTCTTGGGTCGGGTAGTAGGTAATTGCTGATGTCTACGTCTATAAACATTAGGACAAACAAAAGGCTCCCGGGCCACACGTGGGCCCCAACCTAATGTCAGGCGCTGAGCGATCGAGGCAGTTTAGAGAGCGTCTCAAAGCTGACAAGGAAGACTTTTCACGTGTAAACTAACGGCCGTGTGTTCCGACACAGCCCCGACGTTTTTCCAATACTTTTTCTTCAACCACGACTTTTCTTCAAATTCAAACATTTTTAACAATTTCATAAATTTTATTTACATCAAAGCAATTACTTCTTTCATCATCATGATTATCATATCTTATCTGCTGGAAAACGCCTACTGCTGGGCATAGCCCCCCCCCCAGAGATCTCCTCAAAGGCCGGTCTTGTGCATTCCGCATCCAGCTAGTACCTGCGATCTTTATTAAGTCGTTGGTCCATCTTGTGGGAGGCCAACCAGCTTCGCCTTACGATACATGGTCGTCACTTGAGCAGTTTACTGTTTTAGCGGCCATCTGTTCTGTGAGTTATGTGCCTTGCCTTAAGCTTGGCAATCCTTTGTGGTGTGTCGGAACTACAAACTATGTACTTGTGAATTTCTATTCAGGAATTATATTTGTGCGTTTGGAATGTTACGGTTTGGCGGTAGGGTCATCGTAGGATGCTTCTTATTTGTTTTGTTTTGTTCACTGATAATATAGACTACCTGACACCACTATTTACTCGTAAAATTACTCTTCACTCTAAAAAGGAGTTTCAAGGTGGTATTTTTCAGATAAAGAATCTTTGATTGGGATCTCTGTAGCACAATCATTATGAGTGAGATCGATTATGTACAAACTAGTAATATCGAGTACTACTATTACGTGTCCACGAGGAGTTTCTATCACTTCGAACTCACTTAACACGCTATTTTCTGAATTGTCGATTTCCATAGTTAAATTTGCATTTTGATTGACATGATTAATATTGAGGTAGACTTTGATATCAAGTGTTAAGTTACCTGCTAAAAAATGAGGTCCATAGACGACTGGCGACAGTATTAGATCATCATATACATAATCGTTTGTCGAGGTTTTGATCATCCACATCCGAAGGAGATCGCACGGCCTAAAACCAAATCTCATAAAATATTCCATAATTTCGTACACTTCCATATGAGAGCGGTATGGACGCTCGTTTAAAGAATAAATAATCTTCATTTGGTTATTTTCAATTGTTACTACCGATATGTCATTCTCATTTTCCGTCACATTTCCCAGTAAATATATTTTCTCACCGACCCGACCTGTGCCCTCGCGTGCTGCGCGGGGACGAAGCCGGGACATGACGCCAGGATGATGATGATGTTGATATTTTCTCACCGACATATCATTGACATTTAACTGTGATTTTGATCTTACAAAACTTTAGCTTACGGTCCTGTGTATCTAATTTGTTATAAAAAACTTCATTGCCTACGAGAAGCCACGATCTCGTCTGACCAAAGCGACAATAACGTTCGATATCTATCGACATATCTTCGTTCGCTTTGGGATTGATTTTCACAGTAACCTTGGGTCTTTCGTATATTTCCAATGCTGTAACATCATCGCTTTCAATGTGCTCGATAAACCTTAAGCCGTAGCATTTCTTTCCTATCTGTATAATTTCCTACGGTATCTGTATAATCTGAAGAACTTGATTTTAAGGGAAAGGATATTATACAATTTTTTAGAAAATTTAACGAGAATTGATGTAAATTGCCGTACGGGTACAGGGTGACTCGAACTTCTGCTTCTGACACTCTTTCCCATAGCGAAAAAGAGCGATACAGATCTCTCCAAGACAGACCCGACTTCCGACGGCTATCTTCGCAGATTCCTGGATATTCTTGAGAGCACAGTCTTCTCCAGAATTCTTCTCCGAGATCGTCCACAATGCTCTGCCAGTGGAGCGAAACTTTGCTGAAGTTCATGACATCTTTCCCGTTAAGGTGCTTCAACAACTCCCGAAGCATTTTATCTGGCAGGCGCTCTATCGTAGTAGATTCCATTGTGACGTCACACAATAATAAAGTGTTGTTGTAAATGCAAGTTTCCAATAAAAATATCACTCTGTCGCGAAAGCAAACTGCTTCAACTGTTTGATCACAGAATACGAGATATTGTTCCACTTAATACTATCTACGTCAGCTCTGTTCATTTGATTCACAAAAGCAAATAAAGTAAAGTATCAAAACAAGAATTGTTCGGTTTAACACAATTTATCACGTATCACACTGCGATAGGTTCCACTGGAAAGTTCGAACGCACGAAAGAATAAAAAAAAAAAAAAAATCATCTTGGCGTTAATGTCCCGGTTGTGCTCTCGAGAACGAGGGCACGGGGTCCGCCTTGACCATGATCCAGGATTTGGCAGGTCAGGTAATTACAGTGGAGCGACTGCCATCTGACCTCCATGACCCTGCTACCAGGGGAACCTGACCAGATTGGACCATGGTTACATATCCAGTCGCCTGAATGTGCAGGTTTCATCACGATGTTTTCCCTCACCGTAGGAGCATCGGTTAGTATTCAACTAATGTACATAACTCAGAAAACAGTCATTGGTACATGGCCGGAGCGGGATTCGAACCCGGGACCTCTGGCTTACGAGTCGGATACTGTAACCGCTCGGCCACCGACGCTCTTAACACCGAACGCACGAAAGAATGAACGGCAGTAAACCTATTTTCATTTGACAGTTTTGAAACGATTGGTCCCAAAGAGAAATGACAATGCTTGTCGAAATCTACATTTCGGGTGACAGCTGTCAAACTCCGAAACGATCGCAACTAGAACGCTTGTTCCAGAATATAAAAGATAGATCTTGACGATCACCACCACCGCTTTTCAGGAACCAGTTTCCCAAGAGCAACGGTTCCTGAGCCATTACATTTTCAAGTTTTATACACACTCTCTTCATAATTTCATCTGATTGGCGCCCACATCACGGTGACAACAAAGAAAACGGAGGTGTTATTCTGGTTTTTCAAGTTAGGCAACGTTCGCTCGAGAGAGTTACTTGAGATTGTGAGTTAGGCAACGTTTGCAAGAGAGCTTATTCGACGCTTTTACGCGCATTATTTCAAACAACTCGTTTAGTTATTGCCCATATCGTCTGTGTTTTCACAAGCGCGCGTAAAAAGTGACCTACCATTTTTTTTCTGTTGACTCAAAGACAAGGAAGGGAAACCTACAAAAAGGATATCATTTATTTCGGGCTAAAATAATAGTAGTGCCGGACAAAAAATAATTTTGAAATTTTCAGAGAGACCATACAATTTCTACTACTTTCATGAGTGAAAGTTATTGCAGTTTTGAGTTTGACGGCTGTCATCCACAATGTAGAGCTTGACGAACATTATCATTCCTCTTTAAAAACTAGTGTTCTAGGGCCAATAGTTTCAGAGTTATTACAGTTTAAAATTTGACAGATGTCACCCGAAATGTAGAGCTTGACAACTACTAGCATTTTTCTATAGAACCTAGTATTCCAGAACCAGACAGGCCTTATTTATAATTAAAGATGACGAAAGGACCATGAAAACGAAACTAGTCCGATTGTATTACAGAATTGCAAAAAGGGGAAGGGCTTACACATTAGTGGTCAATCTTTCTTTGACCAGGTCGACTTCCTATTTCATTCACATGCGTTATATCTGTACTTAAAAAAGGTAGACAGATATATGTGAGTGAACTATGTCACATACATAAGGAGGAAAGATTCGAACTGTTGGTAAAAAGAAACAGTCAGATGTAACGTCTTATATTGACATCTACAGACATCGCGCCGCACGCTGCACGATGGGGCCAACATTGAAGATATGTAGAAAACATTCATACATCAAAGCTAATGTTTCGGGGTTTATATTGCGCACCGCTTCCATGTGCGTCACCACTAAGCAAGAGGTACCGGGTTTGAATCCCGGTGCAACCATGTACCAATAACTCTTTCCTGAGTTAGGTATGTACATTAGTTGAATACTAAACGATGCTCTTACGGTGAGGTAAAACATCATGATGAAACCTTCACATTCCGGCGACTGGTCCAATCTGGTCAGGTTCCCCTGGTAGCAGTAACGTGGAGGTTCGATGTCAGTCGCTCCACTGTTATTACCTGATTTGCCAAATCCTGGATCATTGTCAAGGTGGACCCCGGGTTCTCATACGCGAGGGCACAATCGAGACATTAACGCCAAGATAATTATTTTTTAAATATAAATCTGTAAACGAGATCGTCAATTTCACGGTTAACTTAACAAGCGTACATTAAATGTAGTAAGTAAATTGAATAATTAGTAATAATAAGAACAGTTATAATATTTTATGAGGTAATTGGTAATCATCATCATCATCGTCTTAGCGCTTATTCCGGTCACTGCCAGGGTCCGCTTTCCCACTCATTCTTCTCCACTTCGCCCGGTCTTAGGCATACTCTCGTCATTAACCGTTGGCTCTCGCATTCAACTCAGCTATGTCAATCCATCGCTTCTTGGGTCGCCCACGGGTAGTAGGTAATTGGTAATGTCTACGTCTATAAACACTAGGACAAACAAAAGGCTTCCGGGCCACACGTGGGCCCCAACCTAATGTCATGCGCTGAGCGATCGTGGCAGTTTAGAGAGCGTCTCAAAGCTGACAAGGAAGACTTTTCACGTGTAAACTAACGGCCGTGTGTTCCGACAGAGCCCCGACGTTTTTCCAATACTTTTTCTTCAACAACGACTTTTCTTCAAATTCAAACATTTTTTAACAATTTCATAAAAGCAATTACTTCTGTCATCATACAATACAATACAATACAAAACTCTTTATTGCACAACAGAGAACACAAGTACAGATACAAAAAATATGCTAGGTACAAAGTATAGTACAAAGGGCGGTCATCATGATTAACATATATTATCTGCTGGGAAACGTCTACTGCTGGGCATAGCCCCCCCCCCCCCCCCCCCCCCCCCCCGACCCCCCCAGAGATCTCCTTAAGGGCCGGTCGTGTGCCTTCCGCATCCAGCTGGTACCTGCAATCTTTACCAAGTCGTTGGTCGATCTTATGGGAGGCCAACCAGCTTCGCCTTATGATACTTGGTCGTTACTTGAGCAGTTTACTGTTTTATCGGCAATCTGTTCTGTGAGTTATGTGCCTTGCCTTAAGCTTGGCAATCCTTCGTGGTATGTCGGAACTACAAACTATGTACTTGTGAATTTCTATTCATGATTTATATTTGTGCGTTTGGAATGTTACGGTTTGGCGGTAGGGTCATCGTAGGATGCTTCTTATTTGTTTTGTTTTGTTAATATAGCCTACCTGACACCACTATTTACTCGTACAATTACTCATTACTTTTCAGAGTTTTCGGAGTTTCAAGGTGGTATTTTTCAGATAAAGAATCTTTGATTGGGATCTCTGTAGCACAATTATTATGAGTGATATCAATTATGTACAAACTAGAGCTACTGAGTACCACTATTAGGTGTCCACGAAGAGTTTCTATCACTTCAAACTTACTTAACACGCTATTTTCTGAATTGTCGAGTTCCATAGTTAAATTTGCATTTCGAATGACATGATTAATATTGAGGTAGACTTTAATATCATGTGTTAAGTTACCTGCTAAAAAATGAGGTCCATAGACGACTGGCGACAGTATTAGATCCTCGTATACATAATCGTTTGTCGAGGTTTTGATCATCCACATCCGAAGGAGATCACACGGCCTAAAACCGAATCTCATAAAATATTTCATAATTTCGTACACTTCCATATGAGAGCGGTATGGGCGCTCGTTTAAAGAATAAATAATCTTCATATGGTTATTTTCAATTGTTACTACCGATATGTCATTCTCATTTTCCGTCACATTTCCCAGGAAATATATTTTCTCACCGACATATCCAACGGCCAATATCCCGACAAGATCGCTGACACCCAGTTCGCTATGTTCGTAGCTTACTTTCTCACCTTTAACTGTAATTTTGATCTTACAAAACTTAAGCTTACGATCCTGTGTATCTAATTTGTTATAAAAAACTTCATTGCCTACGAGAAGCCACGATCGCGTTTGACCAAAGCAATAATTAGGTTCGATATCTATCGACATATCTTCGTTCGCTTTGGGAATGATTCGCACAGTAACCTTGGGTCTTTCGTATATTTCCAATGCTGTAACATCATCGTTTTCACTGTACTTGATAAACCTTAATCCGTAACATTTCTTTCCTATCTCGCAGCCTGATTTTGCGTTAAAATAAATAACGATATCTGTATAATCTGAAGAACTTGATTTTAAGGGAAAGGATATTATACCATTTTTTAGAAAATTTAACGAGAATGGATGTAAATTGCCGTACGGGTACGGGGTGACTCGAACTTCTGCTTCTGACACTCTTTCCCATAGCGAAAAAGAGCGATACAGATATCTCCAAGACAGACCCGACTTCCGACGGCTATCTTCGCAGATTCCTGGATATTCTTGAGAACACAATCTTCTCCAGAATTCTTCTCCGAGATCGTCCACAACGCTCTGCCAGTGGAGCGAAACTTTGCTGAAGTTCATGACGTCTTTCCCGTTAAGGTGTTTCAACAACTCCCGAAGCATTTCATCTGGCAGGTGCTCTATCGTAGTCGATTCCATTGTGACGTCACACAATAATAAGGTGTTGTTGTAAATGCAAGTTTCCAACCAAAATATCACTCTGTCGCGAAAGCAAACTGCTTCAACTGTTTGATCACAGAATACGAGATATTGTTCCACTTAATACTATCTACGTCAGCGCTGTTCATTTGATTCACAAAAGCAAGTAAAGTTAAGTATCAAAACAAGAATTATTTGGTTTAACACAATTTATCACGTATCACACTGCGATAGGTTTCACTGGTAAGTTCGTACGCACGAAAGAATGAACGGCAGTAAACCTATTTTCATTTGTCCAGGAGCGCACGCTAAATCCGACCTTGAAAGTCACTGTTCATCGTTTAAATATAGAACAAAAAAATTTAGGCCGATAGACACGTGTGTTTATCGAGAGCTCGGATCGCTGAATGCACAAACTATGAACTATATATACAGACGACCGTCTTCATACAAAATAATATGCATACTTCATACAAACACACGTGAGTGTTGAGTGTGGTGCGTGTTGTCATGGGATGCAATCTGTCTCTTTCTGAGGGAAAGAGACAGTTGATTCTAATCCTTACGAGATAAACAATAAAGTCGCTTTTCGTTTAATCATCGGTCGTCGGTGGTTTCCTCACACGCAACTACTACAGTTGATTCTAATCCTTATGACATAACTAATAAAGTCGCTTTACGCATTAGTCGTGCACGGGATAGAGGGAAAGGGACAAAATTCTTTTAATATGAGTAAGTAGAGATGGGGACATGCTAGAGTGATTCTTATTAGACACATTAAGGTATTGCAACTTGGACAGCCCTGGCTGAATGAACGCTAAAAATACACAATCAATGTTTGAACTGCGATTAGGTGCGTCACCGAAAGCAGGGTGTGACGGCAGAGAGTATTATAGTAAGTATATTGATTTATTTAGATGCCTTATTTTTGTCATATTTGTCATTTATTGTTTTGAAAATTCAGTATATCTACAGATACTAATACAAGGACATCGTAACATTTTAAAGCCAGAAAAACTTATGTTATTGTTAGATGTAGCACGGAGAACAGCATCGAGTAGATATGTCGCGAAGAACTCGTTCGAAAAAAACAATTGGGTTAAGGTCCTCAGAATATTGGGGCGATTGTTATGAAGAAATGAAGCTGAAAACTGTTTCTTAATAAAACGTCGGCTTTCAAGAGCTTGCGATCACTGTTGCTGACGCTTGTTTTCACAAAGCAATTCGCTGCTTTAAATTGTCTTTTGATTTCCACTTTAATTTGTTTGTTTGCTTGTTGAGAAACATGTCGTCGCCCACAAGGAGCCTCGAACGTAAATTGCCCGAATTATTACAATTAAAAGTCGGTAAACATTTCCTCTTTGGCTTCGGGTATTAGTCGCACGTTCTTGTTCAACCCTCAACATTTCACTTTTTCTTAGGCTATAGTGTCATCGCTTTCAATGTATCTTCTACATTTGATTACGATGTGATCCGCAGCGCCTTTACCACCGCTGGTGTGCCCGCAGCGATGGAACTGAGTGCGTTAACCCGCCAAGAGGCTCGACGGAATTACACTTACCCTCTGGAAACTGGGACGGCCTCTGGTATGGGATGCTATTTGCATCGATAGTCAAAGTCAAAGTAAAAAGCTTATTGTTGACAGAACATAGTCAATACAAGGTTACAAATTGTTACATTGGATCGTTATGTTCTACCCAATGAGGCATGCAAAAATAACATTTATTTGTCAATTTACCTAGTCTATACTATTTGCGCTTAGAAAATCCCTGACAAAATAATAACATTTTTCCAACAGCCAATCAGAAATGTTTGTCTAAATTGTGTCTGAGGGCAGTCCTTATCCGTTGTGGTAGTTAATTATAAATTTGAATTGCCATACAGAACGCATTATGCCTAAATATATCTCTGGCTGGTGGTAGATAAGATATCATATCATATCATTTCATCATTTGTCCATAACATTCGTTACAAATCAACATTTTATAAAAATTAATATGACAAAACTAGTGAAAAGTTAACAATATTATAAATCACAATATAAATGTCAATTCTGTACAATAAATTATAATCCACAACAAAAATTAATAATAAATGTCAACATAATATTCAAAATCCAATTGTTATTATAAATTATTTTATTTACATAATAAATGATTTAATATTAATGTCAGTAAATTTGTAATAAGGGGAGCCCGAGCGGGCTCATCGTAGGGCACGCGAGCGAGCGCTCTGACAGCTCGCTTCTGGAGTCGGAAGACGCGCTCCCAGTCGGCAGCGCGCCCCAAAACTCAATTCCGTACTGTATAAGCGACTGCACAGTGTCGAAGTATACTGTGCGATGGCTTGCTGCAGGAGGGTCGATACCCTTGCGCCCTCCCATCTTTCAGTACACAGCTGAGAACGCCAAGCGGTGCAAATATGCTAGTTTCTCTGTGAACCGAGCACACAAAGGCAACTAATTTCGAAATTTATACAAACAATCTATATATTCATTACGAAATACGTCAATATAATTTACATAATCAAAAAATTAACTTAAAACTAGATATCCGTATAACTTCGTCATAAAACTTAAACTAGATATTTAACCCACTCTTTGCCATTCCCGGTGCAAAGGTGCCCACAACACTAGCAGCGTTGCCACGCTGAATGGCGATGGACAGCCTCTGCAACAGGAATGACCCAGAGCGGGGGTCACCACCCCTCTCCCTCATACGACGGCCAACATCTTTGAGATACACCCTCGCTTCCTCACACCAACACCCGGTCGTTTCCGCTGCGAGAGCGACAAATAAATAATTGTTTTGCAGCGCGGAGTATTTGTCTCTTTTTTTAAGGGCCGCAGACTCCGCCGCTGCCCCAGCCGCTCTAACGGTGCGACCGAGATGCGAAGCCGCAAAGGTGCTGACACATGTGGCGTCCCACAAAAGGCATTTGCCCTTATGCCAAGGCACCAGAGTCACACCATCAGGTCTCTTGCCGTCGGACCTGCTCAGTCCGGGAGGCTCCAAGGCGCAAGGAATGTTGGAAGGGGTACGGGGTGACTCGAACTTCTGCTTCTGACACTCTTTCCCATAGCGAAAAAGAGCGATACAGATCTCTCCAAGACAGACCCGACTTCCGACGGCTATCTTCGCAGATTCCTGGATATTCTTGAGAACACAGTCTTCTCCAGAATTCTTCTCCGAGATCGTCCACAATGCTCTGCCAGTGGAGCGAAACTTTGCTGAAGTTCATGACATCTTTCCCGTTAAGGTGTTTCAACAACTCCCGAAGCATTTCATCTGGCAGGTGCTCTATCGTAGTAGATTCCATTGTGACGTCACACAATAATAAAGTGTTGTTGTAAATGCAAGTTTCCAACCAAAATATCACTCTGTCGCGAAAGCAAACTGTTTCAACTGTTTGATCACAGAATACGAGATATTGTTCCACTTAATACTATCTACGTCAGCTCTGTTCATTTGATTCACAAAAGCAAATAAAGTAAAGTATCAAAACAAGAATTGTTCGGTTTAACACAATTTATCACGTATCACACTGCGAGAGATTCCACTGGAAAGTTCGAACGCACGAAAGAATGAACGGCAGTAAACCTATTTTCATTTGACAGTTTTGAAACGATTGGCAAAGAGAAATGACAATGCTTGTCGAAATCTACATTTCGGGTGACAACTGTCAAACTCCGAAACGATCGCAACTAGAACGCTTGTTCCAGAATATAAAAGATAGATCTTTTATAGATAGATTTTTCAGGAACCAGTTTCCCAAGAGCAACGGTTCCTGAGCCATTACATTTTCAAGTTTTATACACACTCTTCATAATTCCATCTGATTGGCGCCCCCGTTCGTACTTCGCCTGCCGTACTGATACGACGCCCTACGGACTTTCTGACATGACATGGCTCCCTCTTTCCGACGAGAGCTGTAATTTTTATTTCGTAGAAGCTCATGGACGGGCTGAGGCCCGTATATTTTTTACAGTATTAGCTTCTTTTTATTATAAATAAATAATGTATATGGATTGTTGTAGACAAACTATTTAAATAAATGTAAGAATCACCGCCCTAACATAAGTCGTAAGTTACAATGAATAGAAATGCACGGGAGCGCGCGTTTTGTTCAATAAATCTCCCGTCACCCCCCTCGATCCTAATGTAAATTCAATCAAAACTGCGAGCTGACTGTATACGCTAAATAAGGACGCTAGATTCATGTTTCTAAGACCAAGAGTTTCACAGTTATCATTATAAGGCGATATAGACCTTATCGTTATGGTGCATATTTCTGACTCCGTACTCAGTGTGATTTTAAAGACATTTCACGTCAAAACCTGGTACTGGAACTAGAGTGAGGGCCACGAGACTTTGAGCCCGGCTAAAAGTGGAACTAAATCTGACTAACACAACAACAAGTTCAGCCACAGTACACAAAACAATCAGTAGGTCATTTTCATAAAAACGGTAGAAGCACATTCTTCACTTTTGCGCAATTTATTTATTTGTTTAATTTTAATTTATTTGCACGATATTAGCAGCGAAGACGCCAATTTTACCAATACAACTACAAGTGAATATACTTTCGCGCCATAAATTCTCAGCATATCGCGATTGTGGCGCTCTAAAAATACTTACTATGTTGAAGAAGAAACACATTAGGACAATGCTCCTGTGCGTCAATGGGGGGATGCCCTAGCCGTGTCGGGTTTTGTTTTAGAACAGGCTTGTCATATGTATAAGATGTTTTGGCTTTTTACGTGCGATGACTACAACAAGACCCGCACAATCCGATAGGAAAATGCCAGAGCCTCGCTCGTACGTTTGTCAGTGCTACGGAGGATCACGACCACAATGTAAGATTGGGGCCCCTGAAATGGTGGTGGCCCCTCCCTCATAAATTCAACCTCATTAATGTGACACAAAGCATGGAGATAAGGTATCAAGTTATCTATATTAAAAATGAGAAGAATATTTTATGCGGCCAAAATAGTAGTCTAATGGTTTTGATTATAGACCCCATGGCACATATTATTAAGGATGAGACAAACAATTATTTTACGGGAATATCAACAATATTCTTGTTTTATGACATAGGTACATCAGAACTTCAACTTTGAGTGGTAGACTATATTTTTCAACACCTGTACCTACACTGTCATGAATAAGTGGGTGATTGGGTTGAAACATAAGTGCAGTTATGTTAGTTTGTTTCATTATTGCACCTGAACTACCAACATTTTGTTTTACACTTAAGTATTTCTTATATTATAATTACCAATTTTAATACACATGACTTACTGGTTGTTTCTGTTTACTGTCATTGACAACGGACAAGGACTAATAATAGGGACGCATTTTGATATGACTGGCTCAAAATAGTCCGGAATCTAGAGCTGTACGAATGATTAAAAAACAAAGATCCACAGGCGCGCCATCATCTGACAGCAAAGTTTCGTAGCCCTCAGTCTAGTTCTTTGAAGGCATTCGGGCGGTTTTTGGTCCTCGAACAAGGAAAATCGTTCCAATTTATTCGCGTAGTCGTGACTGTCGTCTAACAGAGCAAGGCGAAGTGCTCGCTTGTTGGGCAGAGCACTTTAATGAAGTGCTTAATCCCGCTGCACAAAGCACCGACCTCTCTTACATCAATGCACTCGAGAATCTGCCAGTGGACCGGAATCTTGCAAACCCACCCACTTTCACGGAGTTCTTAGCTGCCATAAAAAAGCTCAAAAACGCCAAAACACTAGGCGCTGATGGTTTACCGTCAGAAATTTATAAGTATAGCGGTCCGAATGTAAGAAGCAGACTTTTTAACCTAATCCTTAAAATCTGGGAATCAGAGACTATACCAAGGGATTGGAGAGATGCCTCTATATGTAAACTCTACAAAGGCAAAGGGGACGTAGCTGATTGCGGTTCGTACAGGGGCATCTCTCTTCTTTCCACTGCTGGTAAGATATTGGCGCATATAATTAACACACGCTTGAGCACCCTTGCCAAGGGGGTTTTACCGGAGAGCCAATGTGGTTTCAGGCCTAGTAGAGGTACAGTAGACGCCATATTTGTAGTTAAGCAAATCCAAGAAAAGGGTCTTGAACAAAATCGACCTTTGCTCATGTGCTTTGTTGACTTCGAAAAGGCCTTTGACCGTGTCCCACGTCCCGCTCTCTGGTTAATCTTACGGAAAACTGGTTGTCCAGAAAAAATTGTTAATCTTCTAATGCAGTTTCATGACAACATGTCAGCCAAGGTTCAGCACAACAGTGAATTTTCTGAACCCTTCCCAGTTACAAGTGGTGTAAAGCAAGGCTGCGTAATGGCTCTAACTCTTTTCGCATTATACTTCGTTGCGGTGATGAACGACGCCCTCAGTCGATGTAGTGAGCGCATTGAACTTAATGTACGCTCAGACAAAGGGGTGTTTGATTTATCACGCTTCAGGGCAAGGAGTAAGGTTCAGAAATCCTCCGTACTGGAAATTCTCTATGCTAACGACGTATGCTTGATGGCTGACAGTGTTGACAATCTTCAGCGTTCCATGGGTTATCTGCAGGACTCGTGTCGTAGATTTGGCTTGGTTATAAATGTTGTTAAGACTTAGGTCCTCAAACAGCCACCTAAAGGCTGCCATGCTGATGCGACCCAGATAGTTTTAGGTGCTACAGCGTTGGAGGAAGTTAACACTTTCAAGCACCTGGGTAGTCAAATCCGAAGCGATAACAGCCTTGCCTCGGAGATTCCCGCACGCATAGCGAAAGCTGCAGCCACTTTCGGTAAGCTAAACTAACGAGTCTGGAAGTCACACGACCTGAAACTCCAGACCAAGTTTTCTGTGTACAGGGCAATGGTTCTCCCAATACTAACCTTCGCAGCAGAGACCTGGTGCCTGCACAAGGGAGACATCAGAAATCTTGATACCTTCCATATGCGGTGCTTACGCTATATACTGCGCATTGGGTGGCAGGATTGTGTGACCAACGCCGAAGTACTACGTCGCTCGGAGATGACTGGTATGGAGGCCATATTAATCAATAGCCAATTAAGATGGAGTGGCCATGTTTGTCGTATGGAAGACTGCAGACTCCCGAAAACCGTTTTCTATTCGGAGTTATCCACAGGAAAACGGAACCACGGCGGGCAGTACTTGCGCTATAAAGATGGTTTGAAGCGCCATCTTAAATCCTGTGATATTTCACTGGAGCGTTGGGAGCTGAGCTAGCGAAGATGAGACCGTAATGGCACAAAAAAGTAAAAGAGGGTGTAGCTTCTTTCGAAAAAGCTCGGCTTAAACACCTGGACCACAAGCGCCACCTACGGAAGACTCGGCCGAAGCCCTCCTACGCGTACACTTATTACGATCAGGGACAGTTGTACCGTGCACAGTGCGATCGTATATTTAAAAGTAGGTTTGGATTCGCGAGGCACTTACGTGCTCATCAAAGGAAAACTTTAGTAACGGTCGTCGTCGTCGGACACGACGAGGAGAACTATATATATAATTTCTTGAAGATTCAATTATTTGCTATTACACCATAAATACTTGAATTCTAAAATTATCTCTCAGTGTGTTATTTTCTTGTTTCTTAACTGTACGTTTGAAACGCCTGCAAAAAACGTGGAGCAAAAAACATTAGATCCGCTTTGCGATAACATTTCATCATTATGTCAAATGAGGAATCGATTAAAAATAGACTTTGAGGTAAAATGGATTTTCACATGTGTTGTTGTTAGATTCGTCTTGGTCGTGCGAGTGACACTAACTAGACTAAAATTAAAAAAAAATTAAATGTTTGATTTTAGGTACCATATTGTGACATAAAAACTTCTTTTTTTTAAGCTAGTCAAGTCTTGAATAAATATAATCAACTAATACAATCGAAAGAATGGCCATGATCAAGAATTTGGCAGATCAGGTAATTACAGTGAAGAGACTGCCATCTGACGTCCGTGACCCTGCTGCCAGGGGAACCTGACCAATTGCATTCAGTCACCTGAATGCGCAGGTTTCATAACGATGTTTTCCCTCACCGTAAGAGCATCGGTTAGTATTAAACTAATGTATTTATGTAGTTGTCTAACTCAGGAAAGAGTCGCTGGTACATGGTCGCCGCGGGTTTCGAACCCGGTTCCTCTAGCTTACGAGTCAGATATCTAACCGCTCGGCCACCGACACCCACTAAAGATTACTGATGAACCAAATATAAAACCCTAAAATATATGATTGTTCGTAGAAATTTCGAAATTAGTTGCCGTTGTGTGCTCGATTCACAGAGGAACTAGCATATTTGCACCGCTTGGCGTTCTCAGCTGTGGCAGCACCCGGCGCAGCCTGCCACGCGGTCACTGGAAGATGGGATGGCGCAATCATCATCACGGTGCTCTGCTTGCTCATATTCCAAGTGGTAACAGATGTGTGGGCTAATATGGGCGAATTTTTAAAATAAAGTGATCATTAGCGCCATAAACTGCTCTCTATCACTCATAGCCTCGCAACTTTCAGATTAATCGATGTTATAGGCCCCAGTGTATACAACAGCCTACCACCAAATGTTGTTGACGCGCCGAGCTTTTCCACATTCAAACAGAGACTACGTCGATGGTTTATTTAAAAAGATTATTGTAATTGTAATGAATTGTTTAATGAAAGTATTAAGTAATAATTTATTTTTCCATTTATTACAAATTTACTGACACGAATATTAAATCATTTATTATGTAAATAAAATATGATATTTTTTTAAGCTTGTCCTTATATATTTTAATATTGACATTATAATAAAAGGTAAGGTGTCTAGTGAATCAAAGCCATGCCCTGATACCTACCACCGTCTTTTCGATCTCTTGATCCTTCATACCGTGAATCGGCAGTGCTTGCTTTTGCAAAAAGGAGGGTTATGATTTTGACCGGTATTAATGTTTATTTGTTGCCTCATAACTTCTAAACTAAGTAGGTATCTACCTACTTACTTATAGTTAGAAGCGTCTTCATTGTTCACAGGTTGGCCTATGTGACTTCACAATATGATGCCCTCTAGAGGACATAGTCATGAAAAAAAAAATGAAAAGGATAGATACATAAATATATTAAACAAGCAGCATATTCTTTATTGCAGTAAAAATTCATATAATGCTGGTGCAGCAGGATAGAAGGGACTTGCATTTAATTATTATCTTGTTCTTCAAAATGTTTACAACGCAGCACTTCCAATTTGCAACCCAGGCATAACCATGTCTGGTCTTTAGGAAATCTAGAAAAACAAATATTTATGAATATAAACGTAAATACGCGATTAATCCGTTGTTTCATATAATGTCTGAACATTTAAAATGTCATCTAGGTACATTTTTGGTATGGAACCCTGATACATATAAAATTGTGGACCGCTATTCACAAGATTTGAGTAATAAAATACTATACAATAAATACTAAGTCCGACCCTGTTAGCATCAAAATATTTTCGTACCTATTTAGACACCGAAATATTGCTCAATTTGCCAATAATTTTAAATCTATCTCTAACAGTATCTTGTTTTAAGGTAAAGCATTTCAATTATTGCAAATTCACACTATTTCGATGCATATTTTTGTCACAATTTCTAAAATGTATTTCGGATCGCCGCGACCACGAATGTTTACTTACCGGTGAAAGGATAATCCAGGTGTATTTCCATACTTTGCCCTTTCACATAAATGTGCACTAAATTACACACAAAATTACAATCTTGTAAATGGTTTAATTTAAAATTTATTAGGAAATTATAAAATTTACACCGATGTTTCAAAAAAAACGTCAGGTCGTTAGGCCCTTGAGCAATATGTCGAACGTTCAAAACATTGCGCACGTCATTTTCCGTGAACTTATTCCTATGGATGAAAAAACGGGATAGCAAGATTCATAATCAATGTAGAGCGAGCGAACAGGGAATATTTGTGATTTGTGTTTAGTCTGTTATGTCTGTGCCGAGCTCTAAATAAACACACGTGTCTATCGGCCTAAAATTTTTTGTTTTATATTTAAACGACGAACAGTGACTTTCAAAGTCGGATTTAGCGTGCGCTCCTGTGTACCATGAGTTACTACAGTAAAATCGGCTTACGTAACTACTCTCGTCCCGTAAAATCCGTTTCCACAATTGTAAATGAAAAATCGGTAACATGAGTTTCACATATGTTTCCCGTTTACTGTTCCGTGAAAACCACACCAACTACAGTAAAAGCTAACTTCAGTGTAATTCCGGGGTATAGGTCCTTGACAAGTGTTGTTGATTATTAGTAGTCTGTGTCACAAAAAACTTGTTTATTTACAAAGGTTATATTTTAGCAACGCCTAGGCACTTATTTCAATCCTGTTAAATTGATAATAACATATACCTTATGTTCAAATAAAATTACAAAATCATAGACGATCCCAAAAATGTAGAATTCAGTGACTGGTTGAAACTGCGCCTATAGTTCGTCGACTGGGTTTTAAGCAGTTTTAACCCAGCGGAAACAGCAAAGATTAATACTGCATACTTATTGGTAAGTTTTATCTATATCTTGGAGTATGTTATACCTAATTTCAACTAAGTGGACATGTTGTACTGAGTAAACTTATTTTAGGTATTATTTGTAAACAGAATCAGACTCTGGAGTCATGGTGGTGCAGTAAATTCTTAGAAATGGACGTCGGTGCCTTGAAAAGGAACTGCACTTACCCTAGTTGAATGAAGATCGAAGGCACAACCCCATGTGTAAAAAGGAAATCTCAACATCGGCAAACCAAAAAAATGTTTTAAATTGAAGATGCAAGCGGCAACTAAAGTGATGTGAATGTCAGACTTTACCATTAGTTAGTGCAATACTATATTAGAAATTGTTTGTAAAAGTGAAAGTGGTATTTTAAGAGGGGGACAGTTCTGATTTTTATTTATTTATTTAACAATTTATTGCACACAATAAACAAATGCAGATTACAGATTCTGATATATGTACCTTATTCATAATTTGATTTTTGATTTCCTGCTATAATTACTAACATTAGTATAGTATAAGTATGATACAGCTAAAATAATAGCCATGCTATTTTCTATTATCAATACAATCACATAGTTA
This sequence comes from Blastobasis adustella, assembly GCA_907269095.1. Taxonomy (NCBI): domain Eukaryota; kingdom Metazoa; phylum Arthropoda; class Insecta; order Lepidoptera; family Blastobasidae; genus Blastobasis; species Blastobasis adustella. The sequence continues at coordinate 2,231,771 of OU026142.1, forward strand.
TTTCCCAATAATAATACCTAAGGTTAAAATTCTAAATGACCTATGTGTAAAACCCCAACCTCTTTAATCTCTTCAATGTCTTAGAGGCAAACAAACCAAGACATTGGTAGACCAGAAAATAGACAGCAGTTTTGTGTACTTGTGTGTTCTCAAGACTGGAATCTGGACCGAGGCTGGAGATCCAACGGCATGTCAGGTGCAGAGATTATGGTAAATCTTCCACTGATGTGGAGGAGGCCCAAGTCCATCTATATACCATTAAAGACTGTTGTGTATGTCATAAAAATAAAATAAAATATTAATTTTTCTTTTCAATTGAATATTTCATAGTATGGCACATATCATAAATTTGTTACAATATTGTTTTTGAAAGCAGTTTTGTGGCTTTATCTAGAGCATAATGAAAAACAAAACATATTTTTTCATCTCATCAACTTAAAAATATTAGTTTTTATATGTAAAATACATTAAACGAGCCAGACACATTTTATTATTATTATTAGGTGTTATAGGTTACTAGACAAGTAGCATTTCTGCTGATATGTCTATATAACATCGCAGTGCTGATAATAGCTTTCACTTCCATAACACACATACTAAGTTTTAGTTCACCGAATAATTTTATTAATTTTGCACCCTATTGCCTATTGTTACATGTCTGAGAACTTTTTCTAACAATTCACAACCTTATGGTGTAGCCAGTGATAAACAATATTAGTCTTAGATGGTGCGCGATTTATCCTTGTGCTGTGTACGCGCGATGCTTCATATTAAACATTCGGTGAAAGTAAAGCTTGTAAGTCTCAATGAGACCACCCCGTACCCTAATTTCTTCAAGTGAGGTGAGTTAAATTCTACATTAATTCTTTCCTCATATGACTTCTGTTTCAGGGCTGCCGCTTTCTTGGTGGCTCTTCGCTGCACACTCACGAGAAGATCAATGTCTTGTAGAGAGTTTTAACTTGAAAATAAGTGAAAAAACTAAAAAATACTTCACGTTTTAGAAAATACAGTGAGAGACGTAACCACGTATTTTCATCAGCCGCTTGGGCTTCGATAAACATCTTTCAAACTAAGAATCGCTTTCCAGACATTTTTGTCACGAAAATAATAACTATATCTAAACGAAAAATACTTCTCACATTATAAATTTCTGTGAGTGACATTAGTTACCGTAATTTACTATCGCATCTGTCAAATTTCTAACTTATGGTTACGGTTTTGTATGCAAAACGCTATGTAAACTACACTCCCTACGTAAACTGTAACGTAAGTGGTAAAGTAAATTAACCAATAGCAACTCATGGTACGGATTTTAGTTCCGCTACTGCCCATAGAGGCGCTTTACGAATTCTCAGAGAAAGCGATTCACGTTTACTGTACAGTAAACGGGAAAAAAGCTCATGGTAGAGGCACTGTTTTCAATAGCATCACATCGAGACACGTAAATATGTGTGAACGACATCGCAATTCACAATTTACGTTGTGACAGACAAGTGCGAATACAACAAACGGCTCTTCACCCACACACACACCTATGCGTATGCGTCATTTGTATGAGGCTAGGCTATACAAGACTGTAGGCATTCAGCAGTGATACCGCATAGTTATTAGTGATAAATAAAGTAAGATAAGAATTGATATCGATAATACACTTCGGTTATTAATAGTAAGACAAAATTATTTGTTAAACCAGTGCATTTGCTTTAGTTTGTGTAGTGTAGATCAGTATAATATGAATTGAATGACATAATTAAGGAAGGAAGGAAATAAGTAGGGTTCGGTGATAATAAACATCAAGTTGTTTGTGTAGTGTGCAAGGATCAGACCGTTATTTTGCTAATAAATGTTCTTAAATTGATTATTGGCATCGAGTTAATAATATTGTGTGACTACACCATGGGATCAGCTACAATACAGCACCTGCCAGATGAAATGCTTCGGGAGTTGTTGCAATACGTTAATGGGAAAAACGTCACGAACTTCAGCAAAGTTTCCCTTCGCTGGCAGAGCGTTGTGGACGATCTCGGGGAGGAGTTCTGGAGTGAGTGTGCCGCCGAGAATACCCGGATATTTACGATGATAGCCAGCGAAAATCGGGTCTTTCTTGGAGAGACCTGTATCACTCTTTTTTGTTATGGGAAAGAGTGTCAGAAGCAGAAGTGCGCGTCACCCCGTATTTTTACCATAAAATATACGTGTCTTTGCTGAATTTTCTTAAAAATGGTGTGATATCGTTCCCTCTAAAACGGAGTAGCTTAAGCAACTCCGACACTGTTGTCTATTTCGACACAAAGTCGCATCGAGAGATAGAAAGGAATGACTATGGATTTAAATTCACGCATTACATTGAAAGTGATGATGTTATAGCTTTCGAAATAGCCGAAAGGGTGATGAGGAACAAAAAAGTGCGAATAATACCCAAAGCGAACGAGGATATGTCGATCGATTTAGAACCTATTTGCATCACTAATCGTTTACGATCATGGTTCCTGGAAGGCGACGAAATTTTTTACCACAAATTAGGTTCAGACAACGACGATGTGAAATTTTGTAAGATGAAAATCATAATCAAAGGCAAAGAAGTAAGTTACGAGACTAGCGAACTGGCTGACAGTAATCTTGATCGGATATTGTCTGTTAAATATGTCGATGGGAAAATACATGTGCTGAGATTAAATGGGCTAAACATGTATGTAGCAACGATTGAAGATAAGCAGATGAAATCAATTTTCTCAATTAAAAGGTATCACGCCCGCAACTCTTATGGGAAAGCGCACACAATGATGGAAAAGCTGAAGAGCTTCGGTTTTAGTTCGAGCGATACCAATGTGTTTTGGCGGATGTACCTATAGCCCGGAAAGCCACTGTAACTATAAGCCGATATCTCAGCCGCTCCTGTTTGGGTCACATTTGATAACAGCCGTCTTATATAATGAAACTAAAGTTGACATCAACGTCTACCTCAACATGAACAGTGTGCAAGATATTAATCCATAGACAAAGCCTGATTTTACCATATATTTCGATTATTTGGAAGATATACCAGTAAATCAGAGATTTAGGACAATGCTATTCTCAAAACGAATTCGAGTAAATCAGATCGAATTGATTGAGACTATCCATGGGCACATAATAGTAGCGACCTATGGCAGCATACTGTACATAATTGAGCTTACTCATAACGATTGTGTGGCAGAGATTGAGAGAGACTAAAAGGCAGGAGAACACAGTGAAAATGAGAAATACGATAAGTAGTAGATAATCTATTTATTAAAACTTCATGTACTAAAATACATTGGCGGACTTAAAGGTAAAGTAGTCATATTTACCAGTCGCCCATTAAAAATTTCGATTGAAATAGGTGCCTATCTTTTCACTGACTAGTGCAGGAAAGAAGAAATAATGGGGGAGGGTAATATTATATATTAATACTACTACACTACTGAAACATTGATAGATATTATTAGATCTATAAAGGAGAAGAAATAGTTGTTAAATTAAACAACGGCTAAGATATATTTATTATTGCCTTATTGATATTATAATCTTATCTATAAATTTGTGGAAAATAAAACACCTGGCGCCTGTTAGCTACTACGGTGCACCGATACAAATTACCGATAATGCCAAAAATCTGAGGGTCCTCTTCGATTCTCACCTGTCTTGGGCGGGTAAAATTGGGCAGGTTAGTAAACGGATACATTACACGTTTCAATCATTCAAGCGGCTTCAAAAGTTTCAGCCTTTTGAGACTAAGGTAATCTTGGCACAATCGCTGCTTCTCCCTCTGCTTGATTATGCAGATGTCTGCTATCTTGATGCCACGGAGGAGCTGTTCAACAAATTGGACAGGCCGCAGAATGTGTGCATCCGGTTCATCTTTGGTCTGCGAAAATTTGATCACGTTTCTGAGTTTAGAACTCATTTTAAGTGGTTGCCAATACGTCGACGCAGGGATGTGCATATTCTCAGCACATTGTATAATATACTACAAAATCCTTTGGTTCCGCAGTACCTCCGTGAGCGCTTTGAGTATCTGGTGCCCTAGGATAAGCCTACTCGTTCCATTAGATCCTTTCTCCTAAAGATCCCGTCCCACACCTCAAGTCGCTACGGCGGCTCCTTCACTGTACACTCTGCGCGTTTATGGAACTCCATACCTCCTAACATCCGTGCTAGTCTCTTCTGACTACATTTAAAAGGAAATTAAAAGAGCATTATCTCTCTCTTTCTAATATATTTATTGTATTCATTATTATTTATAGTATTTGTTTATTATTAATTATAGTATTTAGTTTACTTGTGTGTACTTCCTATGCCTAAATGCTGACTTACGGTTTCTTTGACTCCAAGGTTTGCTGGTAAAAATTCAAAATTCAAAATTCAAAATTACTTTAATGAGTAGGATATTACATATCTCTTTCAATCGTCAAAGAGGAGGGGGTAGGAAATTAGGAAGGAAACACACAGTGACATGTTGGCCGCCCCATGGCCGCAGCACACCCACCCCCCGCCGACGGCCGGACCATGTCCGACAATACCAGTGATAGGTAGCTGCTCCCACCCTACCCTTACCCTGCCCGTAGCCTACCCCTATCCTACCCTACCCACCCCTACCCCGGCCTACCCCTTAACCTAACCTAACCCTACCCCTTAACCTAACCTAACCCTACCCCTACTTTTCCCCTATCTTATCCTACGCCATCCCTACCGCAGTCCGCGCAGAGCAGACGCCCCCTAGCCCCGCTACGACCAAAAGTCACAGTGTGTGGGAAGGGAAGGAATGTTAACGCCGCTTCCTAGGTGGTCCTCCGTGGTAAAGAAACGGCAACAAACCCACAGAGCCTAAGTTAATTCATTTTTCTTTTTTTTTAAATGTCTTATATACTAATACATTATATTTACATACTAATTTTAACTAAATTAATACCTGTTTAAAACTGCAGTTCAGTTCCATGGACTTTTGTCATTCACATATTCAGGTATACTATAATAACTTTTTTGACATAATTTATTTTTTATAGTGGCTTTAAATTTATTCAATGGTAAATTCTGTATATCTGTTGGGACCTTATTATAAAAACGTACACATTGACACATAAATGATTTGTGGACTTTGGCCAGACGACAAGAACTAGTAACAAGTTTATCTTTAGTTCTAGTATTCCTACTATGTACAACACTGTTCTTCATAAACAAGTGTATATTTTTATGAACATAGATCAAGTTCTCATAGATGTATTGTGATGGCATTGTCATAATGTCAATATTCTTGAATCTATCTCTAAGTGAATTTCTAGGTCCCAATTGGTAAATCGCGCGAATAGCCCTTTTCTGCAGAACAAAAACATTATGCCAGTCGGCAGCGTGTCCCCACAGCAGTATGCCATAAGTCATAATACTGTGGAAATAACTAAAGTAAACTAATCTTGCTGTAGCCTCATCAGAATAACCTCGCATCTTCTTTTCAATTTCAATTTCATTTATTTGCCTTAAATATGGTACATATATTACAGGTCATAAAGTACAACATTGATCCACATATTTAGTCAGAGGAAGTGACATGCAAACATTTTGTATTTATAATTAACTTAGAAAATAGATACTAACTGGGCCTCTTATATTCAAAAAATGCTTTAACAGTATAAAAGACGTGCTGCATCAACCACTTGTACAGAGCTCGTTTGAATTTATGTACCGGTAATTCTCTTATGTCTATTGGTATTTTATTATACATTTGTACACACATGTAATAACAATTTTTTAAAAATAACGTTGAGTGTGGTAACGTATGAACTACTAACATTTGCGCATGCCTGGTACTTCTGGGATACATTTCCTTTGAGGTTTTAAATAGCTCCTTGTTACATTTTACAAAATAGCATGTTTCTAATATATATAAACATGCCAGAGGTAGAATATTAGATTTTATAAATAAAGTTTTACAGGACTCATACCGTGCTATATTATAAATAGCTCTCACACATTTTTTTTGGGCTAAGAAAACCTTGTCTACATCCGTACTATTGCCCCAGATAATAATCCCGTATCGCAATATTGAGTGGACATACCCATAATATGCTGATTTGCAAGTTGCTATACTTGATATGCGTCTTAACTTGTATATGGGATAAGCAAATCTATTAATTTTTGTACAAATATTCTCTACATGTTGTTTCCAATTCAGATTTTTGTCATTAATCACACCTAAAAATTTTATATATTCAGCTTCCCTAAGGATTTGTCCGTTATAATTAATATTCCAATTAGTGATGTCATTTTTTAAATTATTAAAATTCATATAATATGTCTTTGTTAGGTTTACTTGCAATTTATTTTGATTTATCCAATTTACTATTAAGTTCAATGTATTATTTATATCATTCTTATGTGCTTCTAAATTGTTATTTTTACTTGTAGTTACTGTCAATGCAATATCATCAGCATACAAAATACATTTATGATGTGTCACTTTAGGAAGGTCATTAATATAAACTAAGAATAGTAAAGGACCTAGTACACTTCCCTGTGGAACCCCTGCTATAGTATTTTTAAAACAGGACCTCGTTGTTGTGACAGTTTTGTTACAATCAAGTCTGTTAACTTCAACACATTGTTGTCTGTTAGATAAATAAGATTCAACCCATTTTAGAGCTGGACCCCTAATTCCATTCATTTCTAATTTATCTATTAAAATATCATGTCTAACTATATCAAAGGCTTTTGATAAGTCAAAAAAAATCGTGGTTGTGTATTTATTATCATTTTTGTTTTGCAGAATTGTGTTTATTAGTTTAAATATAGCCTGTTCCGTGGATTTGTTTTTTCTAAATCCAAATTGTTCTTGGCTGAGAACATTGTTTTTTTCAAAAAATTCCATTATCCTTGCATGCATCGCTTTTTCAAAAATTTTTGAGAATATTGGAATTAGTGTAACAGGTCTGTAATTACTTATTTCCGTTCGTTCTTTTCTTTTGTACAGTGGTCTCACAACCGACGTCTTAAGTTTGTCTGGAAAGGCACCAGAGCTTAGGAAAAGATTAATGAGATACAATAACACCTCACTTATTTCGTCTATGCAAGACTTAACCACCTTAGTGCAGACGTTATCGTATCCCTCCGAATTTGTATTCTTTAATGTTAATACAATTTTGCGTAGTTCTGTTTTGTCAATGGGTTTAATAAATATTGTATTTGAAATGCGATTTTGCGTTTTTAATTTAGTTTGGCAACCACTATCTACATGGGATGGGACATCAACAAAATAGTTATTAAATATATCTGCAATGCTAGACGGGTCCGACACAATTTCAGATTTTAGGTCAATTTTATCTATGTAGTTTATCGCATTTATCTCTTTTGTTTCCTGCTTTATTATTTTCCAAGTGGCTTTACCAATATTTTTAGTACTGTTAATTATTTTATTATTGTTGTTTCTCTGTGCCCATGTTATGCACCTTTTTAGTAATGCAGAATATTTTGTGTAAAGTTTTTTGTTATGATTTGATCTGCATTTGTAATATTTAAATCTTAATAATCTTTTCGTTTTACAACTAACTCGTAATCCCCTTGATATCCAACTTTGAGATTTGCTATTATTTATTTTAATTCTAATTGTAGGAAAATGAAGATTGTATAGCAAACAAAATTCTTTATAGAAATCTTCAAAAGCCTTGTCCAATTGTATTTCACTAAGGACCTCTGTAAAAGTTACAGCTAAGTTACAGCAAGTCTGTCTTTACAGCATATGCTGCAGAACTTAGCCTTTTCGCCAATTTATCAATGTGTGGACCTCATTGTAATCTACTATCTAGAGTAAAGCCTAAAAATACTGTGAAATCAACAAGATCCAAATTTTCGCGATCTTACATGTATATTAGTGGATACTGATCTAACATTTGGCAAGGAGAATTTTAAACATTTTGTCTTTTTGCCATTCAGTAATAAATTATTAATCGTAAACCATTTTACCACTTCTGAAATAGCTTTGTTCACGTCGTCATATGTTAATTGTTGTCTTTTAATAAACACTTTTAAAATACACATTAAACACTAAAGATGTATCATCAGCGAACAAAACAATTTCGTGAGTATCTTTTACAAAATACGGCAAATCATTTACATAAATAAGAAACAAAAACGGACCCAGAATTGACCCCTGTGGGACCCCCATAGAGACAAGAGACCCTGCAGATCTTTCTTCGTTCACATCAACCTTCTGAATTCTCTGATTTAAATATGAACTTAATAAGTTTAGAGCTAAGCCCTTTATTCCATAATGTTGCAATTTCCTGACCAAAGTTTCATAATTAACACAATCGAAGGCCTGGGATAAATCACAGAACACCCCTAAGGCATCACGTGATTCCTCCCAGGCCCCAAAGACATGTTTAATAGTTCAACACCTGCATCGGTTGTTGAACGATCCCGAGTAAAACCGAATTGTTTATGATGCAATAGATTATTTGCATAAAAGTGGACTTTTAGTTGGTTTAATATGATTTTCTCAAATATTTTACTTAACGCCGGTAACACCGAAACTGGTCTAAAATTTGTGGGATCTGTTGTGCTACCTGTTTTAAACAATGGAATAATTTTGCTATGCTTCATCAGGCAGGAAATTCGCCATTATCAACACATTTATTAAATATATTCGCTAAGTGGACAGCAATAACATCAATTACAGAGCTAATTATTTTAACTGACAAATCGTCAATGTCGGCAGTTGCTTTTATTTTTATGCTTTTAAAAGCCTTAACTATATCTTGAGGTGTTATATGTTCGAACTTAAAATCGATGACACTCTCGGGTACGTTCTGTTTTAGCAAAGATTCAGCGAGAGCAGGAGACGCATTTAATGATTTTGTAGTCGACTCTGGAATGTCTGTAAAAAATTCATTGAAAGCCTCCGCAACTTCCAAGTTTTTGGTAACAACATTATCATTTATTTTTAAATTGTATTTTAGAAAACTCAACTGTTGAGTTGAGCTCGCCTTTGTACTTAAGTTACCTTCTGTTAATTTGTATTTATTACTTTGTGTACAATAAAGAATAAAGAATAAAGAAAACATATATTTTTTCTTTATTCTTTATTGTACACAAATATGACATAATTATACAGTACAGTAACAGAGATGTACAAAGGCGAGCTTAACTCATTAATTGAGTTTTCTACCAGCAAACCTTGAAGTCATAGGAACAGGTTTAACTTAAATGCAGGTACTAAAAGTGTACACTTTTAGTACCTGCATTTAACTACTCCTTTATCCTACTTTTTTTCTTACTAGTGAAGAAGAAAAGCGGACCCTGGCGGTAACCTGTATTGTTTACAAGAATTACGATGATGAGGATAGGAACCTTAGGTTCATCAATATCAAATCATCACTCTATGCTGCATCATACTTTCAAACATCGTCGTCATTCTCAGCCTATACTTTTCTTTTTTTTATGTCATACGGTAGGCAAACAGGCAAGCGGGCCACCCCATACTACTACATACTACTCCACACTAGTCCACTGCTGGACATAGGCCACTCCAAATCAGTGCCAATGCACTCTTGGCCGCATCCAGTATCCACCCGCAGCCGCCTGCAAATCGTCACATCTGGTCGCGGTTTCTACTTAAGAACTCGTTACCCCAGCGGTTTTCGGTTCTTCAGCAGATATGACCAGCCCACTGTCACTTCAGCCTATTACTGCTAAGTAAGGGCTCAGGATAGAACCCTGGTGTGAACATCTATACGTATAATAAAACAGTAAAAAAGTGTGTTTGTACATTGAATATAATTACAAAAAAAAATTAAGACAAAGTCAATAAAGAAATAGCAATAGAATAAGATTTTTTTAATTTTCTTTTTGTTTGTCTGTTTGTACACGATAATCACCAGATTTGAATGAATCTATTGTTGCTGTGTAGCTATTATGCCTGGATCGGAACCAACCCCTAAAAGAGAGTGTGGGTAAATCGGCCGATAGTAAAGTAAATTCGAAGCGAAACTCACACTAAGCCCTTAGGTCACAGTAATGGCTAAGAGCCGTCGGGACTTCCTCAGGCGTTACTCTTCTTTCTTGGTCTTTCATTTGATAATACCTAAATGAAATGAAATGAAAATATTTATTTCGAGTATCAGGACTCGTAGCAGGGTCATGGAGGTCAGATGGCAGTCGCTCCACTGTAATTACCTGACCTGTCAAATCCTGGATCATGGTCAAGGCGGACCCCGGGCCCCCGTTCTCGAGAGCACAACCGAGACATAAACGCCAAGATGATGAATCTCCGCGTTCGAATGAGGAAACGTCAACAGAGATATTGCAAACTGCGATAAATCCGCAAAAGGGTTATTACCAGCTGCATCTTGATATTCAATGACTTCGTTCCAGAACTGTATGGTGGAAGATGTGCATTCCCATTTTATATGTACTGTTTTTATTATTTTACTTTACTTTACTTTATTATTATTTTACTGTTACCCATTGAGATACAAGCCTATCTATTATGGATTCATTCACTCTGAACTCTTGAGCTATTTCGACAATGGAAGGCTTGACTCTTTTAATGTTTCCTGTACTGAAAACATATATACTTTCCGTAACATTTTGTAATGATTCTTTTTAAATTTCATTTTAAGTTAATATGCTAAAAAATATGATATATGCTAAACGACAAAATAATATGCTAAATAGAAAGAAAATCTGCGAAATTTAGCATATAAAATGCTAAATTGGCAACTCTGGAACCGAGTGCGTTAACCCGCCAAGAGGCTCGACGGAATGACACTTGCCCTCTGGAAACTGGGACGGCCTCTGGTATGGGATGCTACTTGCATCGATAGTCAAAGTCAAAGTAAAAAGCTTATTGTTGCCAGAACATAGTCAATACAAGGTTACAAATTGTTACATTGGATCGTTATGAGGCATGCAAAAATAACATTTATTTGTCAATTTACCTAGTCTATACCATTTGCGCTTAGAAAATCCCTGACAAAATAATAACATTTTTCCAACAGCCAATCAGAAATGTTTGTCTAAATTGTGACTGAGGGCCTTATCCGTTTTGGTAGTTCATTATAAATTTGAATTGCCATACAGAACGCGTTATGCCTAAATATATCTCTGGCTGGTATTTTATCATTTGTCCATAACATTCGTTACAAGTCAACATTTTATAAAAATTAATATTACGTAACTAGTGAAAAGTTCATAGTAATTATAAATCACAATATCAATGTCAATTCTGTATAATAAATTATAATCCACAACAAAAATTAATAATAAATGCCAACATAATATTCAAAATCCAATTGTAATTATAAATTATTCTATTTACATAATAAATGATTTAATATTAATGTCAGTAAATTTGTAATAAATGCCCCCGAGCGGGCTCATCGTAGGGCACGCGAGCGAGCGCTCTGACAGCTCGCTTCTGGAGTCGGAAGACGCGCTCCCAGTCGGCAGCGCGCCCCAAAACTCAATTCCGTACTGTATAAGCGACTGCACAGTGTCGAAGTATACTGTGCGAGTGGCTTGCTGCGGGAGGGTCGTTACCCTTGCGCCCTCCCATCTTTCAGTGACCGCGTGGCGGGCTGCGACGGGTGCTGCCACAGCTGAGAACGCCAAGCGGTGCAAATATGCTAGTTTCTCTGTGAACCGAGCACACAAAGGCAACTAATTTAGAAATTTATACAAACAATCTATATATTCTATATATAATCTATATATAGGGTTTTATATTTGGTTCATCAATAATCTTTAGTGGATATCGGTGTCCGAGCGGTTAAGGTATTCAGGCGACTGAATGCAATTGGCCAGGTTCCCCTGGTAGCAGGGTCACGGATGTCAGATGGCAGTCGCTTCACTGTAATTACCTGATCTGCCAAATCCTTGATCATGGTCACTCTTTAAATTGTATATTCAAGACTTGATTGGCTTAAAATAAAAAAGTTCTTAAGTCACAATATGGTACCTAAAATCAGCCATTTTGTTTGTTTTTATTTTAATGTAGTCAGTGTCACTCGCACGACCAAGAGGAATGTAATAACAACACATGTTAAAATTCAATTTACCTAAATAGCCTATTTTTCATCGATTCTTTATTTGACATGATGATGAAATATTATCGCAAAGCGGCTCTAATGTTTTTTGCTCCACTATTTTAGCAGGCGTTTCAAACATAAAGTAAAGAAACAAGAAAATAACACAAATAGGGATAATTTTAGAACTCAAGTATTTATGGTGTAATAGCAAATAATTGAACCTTCAAGAAATTATGTACATTGTCAAGACAGTTTTCTCAAAGGTCCTCACTAGACTGAGGGCCAGTGTTGCCAACTGCTAGCTTCACGCAGTAGCTAGAATTTTTCAAAATGTTGCTAGATTGCCAGTTTTTCGTACCCCAAAAAGTTGCTAGAAGTAGCTAAATGTTACAGTTGGTAGGTAAGTTACAAAAAAATTTCAATTTCTGACAATCATTTATTTTTTATTTTTATAGAGATTTATAAAATCAAAAAATCAAAGCTAAACTCAAAAAAATAATTTATCAGTTATTGAAGATGTCGACGGCTGTGGCTCATTATAATTTTCTTTTAAATATTTTTCAGCCGTGCCCATTTTCTGAAGTACTCCTTTTGGCAAAACACAATTATAACAGCATTTGCCACTTTTCCTTAGTGAGTCTCTAATGCAGAGGATTGAGTTTAGAGTTATCAAACTCATTCGGTTTCTTTGTTTATTTTTAACTAAATTCATTTGAGAGAATAATCTCTCTACTTCTGCATTAGAATGTGGCAATGAAAGGCAAGTTAAAGCAAGAGTACTTATATCTTGGTATATGTTGTCACCGGAAGAATTTCTAAATTTTTTTACTTCAACCCAAAATTGAACTATTTCTTGAGAATGCCACTTATTTATATGTAGAATGTGCCACTGTGTCATTGTTTTGTCTATTATTTCCGGTGTAAATCCCAAGATTTCAGCAACCTCGACGATAGCGTTTGACTTGATTGGTTTTACTGCCTCTTCTGGACTTAGCAACGCCATGGATTCTAGCTGCTTGTAGTTGTCTGGAAGTCTTTGTTGCAATTCCTTAAGTAATTGCAGTAAGAAGGCTGAGCAGCGTTGTCGTATTGCATTTAAAACTTCTGAGCTTAAATTTTGTTGAGCTGTTGAGGTTTCAAACATGTAGCCAAGATAAGGCCTAGGGTTAATATCCCTGTTAGTTATTGGATCTAATAAGTTCCTGTTTTCAGGTCTTGGTATTAAAATCTTCTGGCTCACTGATTGTATCAGTGTTGTGAGTGCATTGAGAAGTTTTAATGGATTAGAGTTCTCGCTTTCAAATGATTTTATTGCTGTCTGAACATCATTTAAGACGCTTCTCAGAAACACAAAATATAAAGAATTTCTATTGTCTACGAGCATGTTGTAAATAAGATCAGCTGTGTAACAATTTTCTTTCCCTTTTGCCAAATTAAAATGTAATTTTAATTCTTCCCATTGTGTCATAATTTTTGTAATCGCTGGCTCTATTGAAAGCCAACGTGTATCGCACACCTTGGTGATTTTCAACGGACTTTCTCCACAGTTAATAAGTTCGTATATTTTTGTGTATTCATCTCGCCGCTTAGGAGACACAGAAAACCATTTATAAATTTCTCTAACCAAAAACTCGATATTTCTTGGCAGAGTATTTTCGGATGCATGGGTCACTGCTAACTGCAACGAGTGGCAGACACATCGTATAAGTATCAAATTTTCTATGCCATATTCTCTTTTTAGGATCGCATGAACCCCGTTATTAATGCCTGTCATTACAGATGCATTATCAGTTCCAATTCCAATCATTTGTTTAATATTTAAGTTGTGACTCTCTAAGCATGATACTACACCATTAACGATTCCTCTAGCATCTGCTCTCTCAATAGAAACTAGTTCCAGGAATGAACTTACTATCTTTTCCTGTGCGGCACTGTAATACCTAATTACAAGACCAAGGTGTTTACTGACACTGACGTCTGTGGACTCGTCCATTATAATACTGAACTTTTGGTTACCAATATCATCTAAGAGCTCCTTGCGAAAGTGCGGCATCAACACATTTTTCATTATTTCTGTACATTTAGTTCGATGCAATTTTAGCTCATGTGAAGCTTTGGAGTCTTTGAAATGCATTTTGCATAGTTCACCTAAATGATCTACACTTAATATAGAACAGTGCTCAGCAATAAATAAGGTCAATGCGCCTTCAGTTTCATCACAAGGTCTTCCAGAATAGTCTTTTGGTACTACTTTAAAAGGAATTTCTTTATTGCCTGTAAAGAAAATAATAATATAGGTAAGTATAAAATAGAAAGAAAGTTTAAAAAGGTTACTGTTAGAAAAAATTGTATTTGCCGCATTTTCTCAGGTCACGCTTTTGTTCGCCAGACTAGTTTAGTTTACCTTGATAATTGGATTTTATTTATTTTAGAGCAACACTGATAGAGTCTGACTATTCTCTGCACATGAAAAAGAGCGGCGAATTTAAAAAAACATAAGGGATTTTAACAATGCGGTTGATACTTTAGTATTAGGGAGAAAAAGACTGGTTAGGTCAAATGAAAGTATCAAACTAATTTTCCCATCGATATAGTCTGCTATCAACAAAACGAATTATAAATTCAATTCACGTACTTATCTGTTTTGAACTGTACTTTCTGTTTATGCTTTTTTGTCTCAGCATGCTTCTTTATGTCAAATAGTTTAGCTTGTATTTCCGTAGAACAATATGTACAAAACGCTTTGCTTGAGTCTCCACTTGCACATTTTAACCAACCTTTAAATTCGTCCATATTTTCCCACTCCGGTCTATATTTTTGTACGTACGTTTTCTTTTTCAAAGGTACATCCATTTTCAAATTAAATTCAAACAGTGAGCATTAGTTTATATGATAAAACAAAATAACACAAGGTAAACGTCGAGTACCGCGTACTATTTTGGTAAATTTTAAACCATTCTGCCAATCGTAGCGGTAGCGCAGAAAGAAACGGGGAATTCCCGCAACGCTGACCCAACGCTGACCTGTACCTACCATAGATCTATGACATGACCATAGATTCGCGTTTAGTTTTTTTTTTCTAAACTCGGTACCCTCTTTTACTAATCTCGACAGCCTTACGTCTCATGATGAATTGAAAACTAGCTAGAAAAAGTAGCTAAAATGTTTAGCTACAAGTTTAATTAAATTGTAGCTGTATGTCACCAAATAATAGCTAGATCTAGCTATAAAGTAGCTAAGTTGGCAACACTGCTGAGGGCTACGAAACTTTGCTGACAGGTGATGGCGCGCCTGTCGATCTTTGTTTTTTAATCATTCGTTTAACTGCTCTAGATTCCGGCCTATTTTGAGCCAGTCATGTCAAAATGAGTCCTTGTCCGTTGTCAACCACAGTGAACAGAAACAACCATTAAGTCATCTTCGCTAACTATTCAAAATATTACTTATTTAAATAATGAGTGTATTGAAATTGGTAATTATAATATAAGAAATGCTTAAGTGTAAAATAAAATTTTGGTAATGAACAGTGTCAATATTCGCATTTTTTTCTATTTTAGGTTGTTCAGGTGCAAAATGAAACATACCTACTAACATAACTGCACTTATGTAATATAGACTATATTTTTCAACGCCCAAAGTTGAATTTCTGATGTACCTATGTCATAAAACAAGAATATTGTTGATTTTCCCGTAAAATAATTGTTTGTCTCATCCTTAGTAATATGTGTCACAGGGTCTATTATCAAAACTATTCGACTACTTCTTTGGCAGCATAAAATATTCTTCTAATTTTCAATAGGGATAACTTCATACCTTATCACCATGCTTTGTGTCACATTAATGAGGTTGGATTTATGAGGAGGGGGGGGGGCGGGGGGGGCGGGGGGGGCACCACCATCTCAGGGGTCCCATGTCAATCTTACATTGTGGTCGTGATCCTCCGTGGTACTGACAAACGTACGAGCGAGGCTCTGGCTTTTTCCTATCGGATTGTGCGGGTCCGTTTGTAGTCGTCGCACGTAAAAAGCCAAACATCTTATACATATGACAGGCCAGTTCTAAAATAAAACCCGACACGGCTAGGGCATCCCCTATTGACACGCAGGAGGATTGTCCTAATGTGTTTCTTCTTCAACATAGTAAGTATTTTTAGAGCGCCACAATCGCGATGTGCTGAGAATTTATGGCGCGAAAGTATATTCACTTGTAGTTGTAGTCTGGATGAATTTTAATTTTTGTTACCTGGGTGTAGTGTGTATAATAAGTATGTGTTGTGTTCGTTTATCAGTTATCTCACATCCATAACACAAGCTTTGCTTACTTTGGGGCTAGTTAGCGCCGTGTGAATTTGTCAAAACTTATTTATTTAATATTGTTATTTATTATGTATGTTATAAACTATAAATTATGTTCGTATTTTTTTCCTTTGTACTGCGAAAAAGCGAGGTTTTAACTCGCTTCTCGCATTTGATGAATTTAGGTTACTGGAATAAAAGAAGCTTATGATATGACATAAACGGCCATATCTTTGATTGCCTTGACTTAAAATCTTGTTTTTTACACCTTAATTTGGTAAACTCACCGACCTTATTGCTTAATATTAATATAAGTTTGTTATCTTGACCCATTTCGGAGAAAAAAGATCGTGAGTGTCCGACCGTCAGCCAAACAGACTGAGAACAAAGGAATACTACTAGACTTCCGTATATGCCTTTAGCAAGGATCTCTAAAATATAATTATGATAAAGGTTCGACTCCTTTTGATAATGTGTTGTTGTTTTCTATATTTAACGTTATCTATTGATTGTAAGTGTACAGACATTTATAGAAACCAAAGAAAATAAAGGTAAAACTTACTTATTTGTAGTACTGGTAGAAATAGAGTAGGCGACCGAAGAAGCGATGGATTGACATCGCTGAGGCGAATGCGAGAGCCAACGTCTTACGACGAGAGGATGCCGAAGACCGGGCGAAGTGGAGAAGAATGAGTGGGAAAGCGGACCCGCAGCAGAGATCGGGATAAGTGCTAGGACGATGATGATGAGTAGACATAGTGGGCATCATGTAAATATCCAGCGGCTCTCAGAAATCTCAAGGGCATACAGTGCCATGGTTCCAAATGCGTACATACACTTATGTATGTATGTATGTAAACTCTTTATTGCTTAAAAAATACAGGAGTCACAAAAATAATTTTACAAAGCAAAGGCGGGCTTATCCCACAATAAGATTTCTTCCAGCCAACCTTAAACAGTCTGAAAGGACATCCAAGGAGCGGTGGAGGCAATATTGAGCTGAGCAATCACAGAGCCTTACATAACAGGTCCGGTGGCTAAAACTGGAACTACGTGTCGCCAATTTGAAATGTCACTATGTTGTTAACAATGGCGACGCCGTCACCGGTTCAGATAAGTAGCACTCTGTGTTAAATACCATTGCCGTCAATATGACGTAACGACATCGAGACACGTAAATACTTGTGAATGAGAACGCGCTACACCATTTACGCTATCTCAGTAAAGTGCGAATGCAACAAACGATCATAGCTCACACACCCATATCTGTACGTGACCTGTAGCTATACAGACTGTAGTAGTAGCCGGCATTTGGTCGTACTTTCCAGTCATACGGTATTGGGATTAGTGAATAAAAACATAGATAAAAATAGATAATGATTATAATACTCTGGCCTTTAACAGTAGGTACAGGCAACATCACAGATTATAACCATACATTTGCGTTAGTTAGTCCAGTGTAGTACCTACGGTAAAAAGAAACTGACTGAAGTAATTTCGCCTCTAGTAAAAAATAAGTGATAAGTACCTAAGTGTTCTCAGTGTTAGGTAGTGTTATAAGAAACTTCAAGTTGTTAGTGTTGTGTACAAGGATGATACAATTATTTTGCAAAATAATGTTCATGAGTTAGTTATTGATATCGAGGTTATATTTTAAAACGTCATCATGGGTTCCGCAACGATACAGCACCTGCCAGATGAAATGCTACGGGAGGTGTTCCATTACGTCACCGGGGAAGACGTCACGAACTTAAGCAGAGTTTCCCTCCACTGGCAGAACGTTGTAGACGATCTCGGGGAAGAATTCTGGAGGAAACTGTGCTGCCAAGAATACCCAGCCATCTACGAAGATAGCCATCGGAAGTCGGGCCTGTCTTGGAGAGATTTGTATCGCTCTTTTTCTCTCTGGGAAAGAGTGTTCGAAGCTGAAGTACGAGTCACCCCATACGATCATATAAATAACTTCTCGTTAAATTTTCTAAAAAATAATATAATATCCTTTCCCTTATATCGATATCAAGAAGATTTCGCTGATACTGTAATTTATTTCAATGCAAAATCATGCCGGGAGATAAAAAGGAAATGCTACGGTTTTCAGTTTAAGAACTACATTGAAAGCGATGATGTTATAGCAATGGAAATATCGGAAGGGTCGCAGAAAAAAGTGCGAATCATTCCCAAAGCGAACGAGGATATGTTTATCAGTTTTGAACCTTATCCTACTCTTGGTCAAGCGCGATCTTGGCTTCTAAAGGGCGCTGAAATTTTTTATAACAAAACAGAAGCACAGGATAACAAGGTAAAGTTTTGTAAAACAAAGATCTCAATTAAAGGTACAGAAGTGAGCTACGAACACAATGAACTCGGTGACAGTGATCTTAGCTGCGTATTGTCCGTAGCAGACACCGGTGAGAAACTACATGTGCTTGGAAGTCTGTGGGGCAAATCGAAATACGTGTCTGTAGTAACATTTGAAAATCGAAAGATGAAAGAAATTTATTCTATACACAGTAATCTTATATATGACTCTCATATGGAAGTGTGCAAATTTATGGAAGATCTTAGAAGATATGGCTTCAGGTCATGCGATCCCCATAGGACATGGATCGTTAATGATTCACGTCTGAACGATGGCTCAAGCCGGACCATACAGTCGCCACTATTGTATGGACCGCATTTTTTAGCAAAAACCAGTAGAAATGGAGTCAGCATCTTCCTTAACATTAATAAAGCTATTGAAGATAATATTGCAGGGCGAGAACCTTTTACTATTTTTAATTCAGGGGAAAGTAATGGACTATACGACCAGTTCGAGTTCGAAGTGATAGAGACGCTCCATGGACACATCATAGTAGCGATCTGTCGTCAGAAACTGTATATAATCGAGTTCAGGCATAATTCTCACAGCTCAAACTAAACACTAACTAAATATGGCAGTGTTCGGCGCAATCACAAATTTTTTCAATTGAATGATTAGTCAAACTAAAAATGTTGTGACTAAATTAGTTGTACTAAAGAAATCACAACTAATAGTTAAAACCAACAACAAACATTCAAATTCGTTCTGTAGTTCCGGAGATTAGCGTGTACAAATAGACAAATAAGAGATATAAACTTTAAAAATTATTGTTCTGTTACTATTTCTTAGTGGCCTTTTTTTATTTATAAATATATTCAATGTATAGACACACTTTTTTACTGTTTTATTATACGTAATAATAAGAATAGGAGCGTCGCTGACCGAGCGGTTAGGATAATCGACTCGTAAGCGAAAGGTACCGGGTTCGAATCCCGCTGCGGCATTGTACTATAACTGTTTTCTGAATTGTGCACATTAGTTGAACCAATACTCTAACCATGAGGGAAAACATCATGATGAAACCTGCACATTCAGACGACTGAATGTGTAAGCATGTATTCTTTATTTTAATAAAATAAATAAACAAATGATCCAATCCGGTCAGGTTCCCCTGGTAGCAAGGTCACGGAGGTCAGACGGCAGTCGCTCCACTGCGATTACCTGATCGGCCAAATCTTAGATCATGGTTAAGGCGGACACCGGGCCCTCGTGCGCGAGAGCACAACCGGGACATGAACGGCAAGATTTCTTTTATTAGTAATAATAGGATAGATATGGATTGTTAAAAAGTATCGAATTCGTAGAAGATACATTGTTTGAGTTTATAAAAGTACCTTTCTATCATAATTTATAATCCAAGTAAAGTCCAATTGACTGCCATACACAACTGTCTTGTTAATAAACCTAATTTCTTACCACACATACCTACTGGTTAAGGTACTTTGGACCTTGTTCATATATTCTTGAGGTATCTGGCATGATTAACAAGCAAAAGTATTGTCACTATTTTTTATCTACCCCGATAGATATAAACACATACCTACCAGAGTTCTGAAATTACCTCTCATGTAAAATTCTCTTGTTCTCTACACTTAATGTTTGAAACGCCTGCTATTCCAATTAAGCAAAAAATGTTTCGAGCGCTTTTGCGTCGATAACATTTTATTTAAATAATCCCAGTAGGTACTAGTCTTCTGTGCTTCTGTACCCTTGGAGGCTTACGACAGTGGGCGGAGTACGTTCTTTAATTATTATCATTATATTTATGTGTAAAAACTTCACTGTGACGTTTTATATTTGTAAGGTATATAACGTAATCCTTGACCAAGTTTAATTAAACTCAAATATTTTGTAAACTACAGAACCCATTCTAGCGAAACTTAACTAACAACTATCTCGATAAAACTGGCTTTCAAACAGAGAAAACCGCACCCAAGTCGGTCTATCGGTTCGGGAGCTACGATGGCACAGGCAGTTTTCCGTCGGGGTCGGGTGTTAAAAATGAGCAAGCGGCTGTATATCTTATTCGCCATAAACAGTTATTTATAAGATAGCCATCATATCATATATGGCTATCTTATAAATAACATACATCATATATATTAACATCGTAAAGACTACAGTCTGTACATTGAAGATAATCGATTAAAAAAAAGCAGGGCGACTCTTGCCGCGTGCGTAGGGGTCCCACAAGGTGGACCGATGACATGGTAAAGATAGCAGGTACTCGTTCTCGGTTGTCGTCTCTGGAGGAGGCCTATGCCTAGCAGAAGGCGTTTTCCAGCTGATATGATGATGAAAGAAGTCATTGTTATGTTATAAATGAATATTGAATAGTTAAAAATTGATTTATTTTGTAGAAAAGAAGTATGATTTCTCTCTTTGATGTCTAACGTATAGGTGCCATAACTGACTACTGAAATAACTTTTCCCCAAACAGCAACAAGCTCATCGCGCATCTTGAATGATGATACCGGTAACTGCTATTCATTTAAGGTACTACATAATATTTTATACTCGTAAAACCCAGTCCCGCGCCGCGCCTGGCTGTCTGTTCACGATAAACTTAAAATTTTTATGCGGTTTTCAATAGCCAGAGTGATTCATGAGGCAGTTTTACTTATATAATTTGTTAGGGTTACTACCCGTGCAAAGCCGGGGCGCGTCACTAGTTAAATAACAAAATCATGATATAAATATACATCTATACTAATAATATCAATAATAAAATGAGTATTGATTTGATTATTTGTCCGTTTGTTTGTTTGTGTGTTTGTAATGGATAAACTGAAAAACTACTTCACAAATTATTTATCCCATCGAAAGCTACGTTATCAGCGAGTAGCAGAGGCTATATTATATCCTAAAAAAAGAAATTGGGATCCCTAGGAGAATTGCAAAAACGTATCAAAAAGAAGAGTGTCGGAAACCGGGCGGTCGAGTATCCAACTCGTAAGCGAGAGGTACCGGGTTCGAATCCCGCTGCGGCCATGTACCAATTACTGTTTTCTGAGTTATGTACAGGGTGTCCAGTGGCAGATTTCAAAGTTCGAAAAGTTGTAAAAAAAAACTACACCTCTAATACAAAGTATGTTTATTGTAATTTAAAAACAACAAATGCGGATTTCATTTTTTGAAAACCACGTTCTCCAAATGGCGGCCATCGAGCCTGACACACTCTTCGCACACAGTCTAGCACGCATGTTTTCAAAAACGCGTTTACAGAGAGGCTGGGGGATCCTGCTGATTTCGGCTCGAATATTGTCTTTAAGTTGTGTCGCAGTGCTCGGATTTGTTTTGTAAACAACGGATTTTAAGTATCCCCATAAGAAAAAGTCACATGGGCTTAAATCTGGTGACCTAGGTGGCCACGGTATGGGGCCGTTTCGGGATATGTTTTTTTCTTGAAATTACTGCCGCACTGCATTCATAGACACATTAGCAGTATGAGCTGTGGCCCCGTCCTGCTGGAACCACGTGTTTCGGTTGAAGTATGGACTATTCTGTAGTTCCAGTCTAAAAAAGTCATTTATCATCTCGGTATATCTCTCCGAATTCACAGTTACAGTTTGGCCACGTTGGTTTTCAAAGAAATAAGGCCCTATGATGGCAGATGCAGACATTGCACACCAGACTGTAACTTTAGGTTTATGTAAAGGTTCTTGATGCATTTGTCTTGGGTTGCGGACATCCCAGTAACGGAAATTTTGCTTATTCACATATCCTCCGATGTGAAAGTGGGCTTCGTCACTAAAGAATATGTTACCCATCCGAGTAGCAGTACGAAATCTCAACAACATCTCCTCCGCGTAAGTTTTTCTTAATGCAAAGTCAGAATCGTGTAAATCTTGAACGATTTGAATTTTATACGGATGGAACTTGAGTTTTTTTCGCATTATAACCTGTAAACTTGATTTCGTAATTCCCAATATCGATGAACGTGCACGAAGTGATAAACGGGGACTTTCAGTGACAGAAACCATAACACGTTCAACATTTTCGTCCGTGGCTACCGTTGGTATAGGTCCTGGTCTGGGTCTATTTAATGTTGATCCTGTAGCTCTGAACTTTGCTACCCATGACTGAATGAGGTTGATCGATGGTCCATCACGCAATCGACGAATACCGTAATGATAATTAAATCGACGGCGTGCTTCAGACAGCGAAAAACCACTCGAAATGTACGCCTCGACAGCAAAAGCGCGGTGCTCTCCACTCCACTGTTCCATGGCTACTAAAAAATCCGCAGCGCTTGCGCTTTCAACGACGCCCCCCGCGCCCCTCTCACATGTTGCGTTCAGAAACTACGTTTGTTCAAACTTTGAAATCTGCCACTGGACACCCTGTACATTAGTTGAATACTAACCGATGCTCTTACGGTGAGGGAAAACATCGTGATGAAACCTGCAAATTCAGGCGACTGAATGTGTAACCATAATCCAATCTTGTCCGATTCTCCAGCAGGGTCTCGGAGGTCATATGGCAGTCGCTCCACTGTAATTATCTCATCTGCCAAATCGAGGTTAATACTAGTATTATAATTGGGATCATATTGTGATCAACTCATATTATTATTTTATTATTAACTAATGTATGTAGCTCAGAAAAGAGTCATTGGCACAGTACAAGAGCATTAATGAGACACAACTTAATGAAAATGTTCCTTTGCAGGTATAGCAAGTAGCAAAATACTAGGGTATTTGGTGCATCTTTAGCCAAAACAAGTTTGCCAAAAGAAGGAGGCATTAGCGATTCCTTAGGCTTAAAGAACTAGTCTTTGACCCCAGGGTATATTTAATAGGTACTAAATAAAATAAAAATTCATGAATGCTTTGAAAACCTTATAAACATAGATTTATTTATTATATTTAAAAATATTGCTTTTCAAATGAATATATTACCAACAAATATTGAGTAAAATTTCCATATTTCTATTATAACGACATGTTTAATACAATTAAATGTGAATTTGACATTCAATTTCCGATAAAAACATTAAAAAAAATTGTAATGTTATGTTTTGTGACTGGGCCACAACCGGAATTCATAAAAGCCGGAAGAAATTATATGAATGATATAATATGAAATAATATAATAAGACTGTTGCATTCAGTAATTATGTAAAAACTTATTCAAAGATATTTAACAATGTTTGTATTGCTGCGTAAGCTAATTTTATTAATAATAAAATTAACTTATCCGACAATAAGATCAAGGCTGTGGAGAATATTGTAAATAAAGAACTCGGCCAAACATCTGAACATGAAGGTAATTTAAAACTAAAAGTGGATAGTAACACCATAACATCTGACCTAGACCTGACAAATACATTTAATGAGTTCTTTGCTAACATTGCAGTGAAGGCTACGCAAAATCTCCAATGTTCTTCTGCGATAGCTTTAGAAATACCACAGGAGAATCACAGTCCATACTTTGAAAATTTTAAATTTGATGTTATATGTGAAGCAGATATTATTTTTTTTAGTTTTAAATCGTTAAAAATGAAGAAGACAGAGGATATTTATGGCATTTCGGTCGTCAAAACGATTGTTGAATATATATGTTGGTAGATAAAGCTACCAAGCTTTAAGTCCACCTTTGTACTATTTTGTGCATAAAGTATTAAATAAATAAATAAAACCTTATTACAGTCGCCATTTTGTACTTTTTATTTTATAAAAAACATTGCATCTTGCTTTGAAACATAATTTACATATACAAAATAAATACTTAAAACTAGATATCAGTATAACTTCGTCGTAAAACTTAAACTAGATGTTTAACCCACTCTTATTACTAGTTTATTTACAGTTATAATAAAAAATACACTAAAACCTATATCTAAAATACCAAATGTATACACTGATACATATAAAATTGACTAAACATATAAATAAATATATATGCACCACGCCTTGCATTATTTTTTAATAACTGTGTTACTCGTGGCATATATCCAGACTCGTTATAAAAAGGAATAGAAGATAAAAGTGAACTATCGAATTTAAGGCCTTTCTCAGTATTACCGGTATTTAGTAAAATATTTGAATATTCAATTTTAAAGAAGCTTCTAGCACACCTTCCAGATAATAAATTATTCCACTTTAAACAATTCTGATTTAGGTACTAGGGGGCGATCCACCATTGATCGAATTAGTCAAGCACAAGATTAAGTGGCGGTTTTCTACATTTCAGGGTATTGATCTTTCAGTACATAATCCCCGACTGGGATATCTGAAGCACAATTATTATGAATGAGATCAATTATATACAGTATTTTACTACAGATTGCTACTATTATGTGACCACGGAGAGATTCTATCACATGGAACTTATTTAATCGCAAGCGTTCTCCTGAATTGCCGATGCCTATAGTGAAATTTGAATGTGCAAGAACATTATTAATGTTGAGGCAGACGTTGATTTTATATTCTAAGTTGCCTGCTAAAAAATGAGGTACATAGAAAATTGGCGACCGTATAAGATCATTAAAGAAACAACGATCGTTTGTCGTGGTGTTGATTCTCCATATATCAAAGGGATTACACGACCTAAACCCATATCTCCTAAGATATTCCATAATTTTGCACACTTCCATACGAGATGAGTATGCACGATTAACTGTTATAGAACCAATTATGGTCATTTGCCTATTTTCAATTGTTATTAGGGATATCTGACACGAATTTCTCAATTTTCCCAGCACATGCATTTTCTCACCGATATATCCAACGGAATATATACAGTCAAGATCACTGTCACCCAGTTCACTATGTTCATAGCTCACTTTTTTACCTTTAATTGTAACTTTGATCTTGCAAAACTTTATTTTGTTGACCTTTGTGTCAAATTTGTTATAAAAAATTTCACCACCCTCGAGAAGCCACGATCGCGCACGAAACAGACAATGTGGTTGCAAATCGATCGACATATCTTCGTTCGCTTTGGGTATGATTCGCAATTTTTTCTTCGACAGTTCATGTCTTACAAATGCTATGACATCATCGTTTTCAATGTAGTTCCTAAAACGGAATCCGTAGCATTTCCTTTCTATTTCGCGGCCATATTTTGCGTTAAAATAAATAACGGTATCTGTATAATCTGAAGAACTTGATTTTAAGGGAAAGGATATAATACCATTTTTCAAAAAATTGAACGAGGATAGATGTAAATTGTCGTACGGGTACGGGGTGACTCGAACTTCCGCTTCTGACACTCTTTCCCATAGCGAAAAAGAGCAGTACAGATCTCTCCAAGACAGACCCGACTTTCGATGGCTATCTTCGTATATGACTGGGTATTCTTGACAACACAGTCTCCTCCAGAATTCTTCCCCGAGGTCGTCCACAACATTTTGCCAGCGGAGGGAAACTTTGCTGAAGTTCATGACGTCTCTCCCATTAAGATATTTAAACAACTCCCGAAACATTTCATCTGGCAGGTGCTGTATCGTAGCAGAGCCCATGATGACGATACAGAGTGGCGTCGATGTCAATATTTAGATGATGAACATAATTTTCGAAAAATCACTGCTAACTGAGGACACAAAGGAAGGAGAAATTTATTGATATCATTAGGCTTCTTCTGCTTATCGTTTCAATGATCAATAGGTTAAGTATAATTTTTATTATTTTTTATCATAAGGTATTTATATTTTCCCATATCTTCATTAGGCACTATAAACGGTATTGAGCTTCGTATTATTTTAATGCTTTTGTAAATACATTATCAAACAGAGCAGCGCGTTTTATCGTTATCAATTTTTGGGAATCCGTACTTCTTCGGAAAATTATAAATGGAACTCTTGGGTTGGGATTACTTTGTTGACAGTCTGTCCGTCTGCTTGCCTGCCAGACACGCAAAATTAAATTAAGCTGCAAAAAACAAGCTTCTAAGCTTGTATATCACTTCCTGCTGTATATTTGCACTGATTCTACTGGTCTCTCGCTTGAAAATGTTTCATGGTCCAAAATAGAGAAAGTTCCGAGTTATCCAGCGCTAGGTGTTTTGGTAGGTGTAAGTAAAAAATAAGACCAATTATTCTTCAGTACACTGGTCTACACCCGGCGGACCAACAATCATGCAACATGCAAGGTGCATGCAAGATGTAGCAGGATGCAAGGTAAGTTCACACATAATTAAAAAAAAATTATCTTGGCGTTAATGTTTTGGTTGCCATCTGACCTCTGTTACCAGGGGAACCTTACCAGATTGGATCATGGTTACACATTCAGTTGCCTGAATGTGCAGTTTTCATGACGATGTTTTCCCTTACCGAAAGAGCATCGGTTACCAATCGTCTAATGTACATAACCCAGAAAAGAGTCATTGGTAAATGGCCTCAGCGGATTCGAACCCGGTAGCTCTCGCTTACGATTCGAATACCTTAACCACTCTTCTTTCTCTCTCCTTAACAAGTTTTTTTATTTGCTGTTTGTGTGTGCTGAATTTTTCGAAATATTACAGAAATCCCCACCGACAAATCCCCACCATTGGCGGTTGTTAGTATATTTTCCCAAAAATGTCTATTAGGTAAATGAATTCATTAGAATTGGGATTTTTGGAAAAAAAGTTCATTCATCCCCACCAGATGTTGTTTCTAAATTAAACAAAAGTCGTGTTAATCATTACGTTTAATTAAATTATGTAGATAATTGTAATGTTAATAATATACACTCGAACAACTACTTAACTATTGAGCTATTAAAAAATTGTATTTGTATTATTATTATTGAAACACTAGCGACCCACCCCGGCTTCGCACGGATACCTTAACAAATTATGCATTTAAACCTTCCTCATGAATCTGTCTAATGGTGAAAACACCAATCAGTAGTTTATCCATCCATTATCCAAATCCATTCAGTAGTTTAGAGTTAGTTTATCACGAATAGACAGACAGATTGAAAGACAGATGCGGCGTGGGACTGTGATTTATTTAATGTAGATACTGATAATTGAGATAATGGTAACAAAGTAACAAAAAAAAAAACGATAGGACCACTGTTAAAGCATAGACTTTAAAAAATCATAACTTAGGTACTACTTATGATATATTTTGTTTCATATTTTTTTCTATAAGGCCATAACTTATACTATAAGACATTTCAAGGTTACCCATTCATTACCGGACACCCGGTATATATAGTTGGACGAAATGTTTTATATTTGATAAGTAGTTCGGAACCCCCTATTGTAGGTTCTACTCGTATTTGTTCAGATATTATATCAGTTTATCATTGCATAAAATGCGATATTGTGGTCGATGCCAGGTAATGGCGATTTCTATCAGCAGCTCGAATCGGCAGACACTACAGGGGAAGTTACGGCCACTTATGTTGCACGAATGTTGTATCGATAATGTCCCGGATGTGGTCTCGTACACGAAGGCCCGCGGTCCGACTTAACCATGATCCAGGATTTGGCAGATCAGGTAATAACAGTGGAGTAACTGCCATCTGCCCTACGTGACCCTGCTACCAGGGGAACCTGACCAGATTGGATCATGTACATTTTTAATGGTCTGTTAGACTATTATGGGTTAGTAAAATTCATAGTCATTGTAAAAAAATTTTGATTTATTTGCATGAAGTCTGTAGACACACACATGGTTGTAATTTTTTTACCTGAATTAAACTTTAATTATATTATTATTAATATGATTGTGCCACTGAAAACCGTTATTGTGAACCATGTAAAATAAATAAAATGTTCTAATTTTATTCTAGTAGTTTCTCGTAGTAGTATTGGTTGTATTCTAGTAGTAGCACATCAGGTGTTTCAGTTTCCAAATCAATTATGCCCTATATGTTGCTTAGGCTTTATAGTTAACTAACAACAAAGTTTCATTCTAATTCGTTTAGTAGTTCCGGAGATTAGCGTGTATAAATAGACAAATGAGAGATATTAATTTTAAAAATTATTGTTTTGTTACTATTTCTTGGTGGCCTTTTTTTATTCATAAATATATTGAATGTATAGACACACTTTTTTACTGTTTTATTATACGTAATAATAAGAATGGGAGCGTCGGTGACCGAGCGGTTAGGGTTAGGGAATCCCGCTGCGGCATTGTACTAATAACTCTTTTCTGAATTTTGCACATTAGTTGAACCAATGCTCTAACCATGAGGGAAAACATCATGATGAAACCTGCATATTCAGACGACTGAATGTGTAAGCATGTATTATTTATTGTAACCATGTGATTGTTGTAAAACTGTAAAATTAAAAAATAAATGATCCAATCCGGTCAGGTTCCCTTGGTAGCAGGGTCACGGAGGTCAGATTACAGTCGCGACACTGTGATTACCTGATCGACAATATCTTAGATCATGGTTAAGGCGGACCCCGGGCCCTCGTGCGCGAGAGCACAACCGGGACATGAACGGCAAGATTTCTTTTATTAGTAATAATAGAATAGATATGGATTGTTAAAAAGTATTGAATTCGTAGAAGAGACATTGTTTGAGTTTATAAAAGTACCTTCCTATCATAATTTATTATCGAAGTAAAGTCCAATTGACTGCCATACACAACTGTCTTGTTAATAAACCTAATTTCTTACCACACATACCTACTGGTTAAGGTACTTTGGACCTTGTTCATATATTCTTGAGGTATCTGGCATGATTAACAAGCAAAAGTATTGTCACTATTTTTGATCTACCCTGATAAACACATACCTACCAGAGTTCTGAAATTACCTCTCATGTAAAATTCTCTTGTTCTCTACACTTAATGTTTGAAACGCCTGCTATTCCAATTAAGCAAAAAATGTTTCGAGCGCTTTTGCGTCGATAACATTTTATTTAAATAATCCCAGTAGGTACTAGTCTTCTGTGCTTCTGTACCCTTGGAGGCTTACGACAGTGGGCGGAGTACGTTCTTTAATTATTATCATTATATTTATGTGTAAAAACTTCACTGTGACGTTTTATATTTGTAAGGTATATAACGTAATCCTTGACCAAGTTTAATTAAACTCAAATATTTTCTAAACTACAGAACCCATTTTAGCGAAATTTAACTAACAACTATCTCGATAAAACTGGCTTTCAAACAGAGAAAACCGCACCCAAGTCGGTCTATCGGTTCGGGAGCTACAATGGCACAGGCAGTTTTCCGTCGGAGGTTAAAAATGAGCAAGCGGCTGTGTATCTTATTCGCCATAAACAGTTATTTATAAGATTGCCAACATATCTACATATATATTAACATCGTAAAGACTACAGTCTGTACAATGAAGATAATAGATAAAAAAAACAAACAGGGCGACTCTTGCCGCGTGCGTAGGGGTCCCACAAGGTGGACCGACGACATGGTAAATATAGCAGGTGCTCGTTCTCGGTTGTCGTCTTTGGAGGAGGCCTATGCCTAGCAGTGGGCGTTATCCAGCTGATATGATGATGAAAGAAGTCATTGTTATGTTGTAAATTAATATTGAATAGTTAAAAATTGATTTATTTCGTAAAAAAGAAGTATGATTTATCTCTTTGATGTCTAACGTATAGGTACCATAATTGACTACTGAAATAACTTTTCCCCAAACTGAGTAGTACCGTCGGGACTACTCGGGGCAAAACTTACTGGAACTAATGAGATCGTTTGAGAAAACAGACTTGAAAATGTAACTATTATTATGAAGATTCAATTATTTATAAACACGTTAATACCTGAGTTCTGAAAATCTCTCTCAGTATGCCATTCTCTTGTTCTCTGACTTGTGTTTGAAACGCCTGATATCAAAACGGAGCAAAAGATATTAGCGGCGCTTTGCGATAACATTTTAAGTATCAGTTTTCTGTGCCCTACCCTGAAGAAGGAGCCGTATTTTACGAGTTTGTGGAGTATCACAATTATTGTCAAAACAATGACGTGGACCGGGTCAGTATTAAAAAGGAATCATTTTATGTTTGTGAGTTATTGACATTGGGCCTCCACGCGCTACAAATCGAAAAGAAAGCGCGAACAAAATGTTTTTTATTATGCCACTAAGGTGGCAAACAAGCTTACGGCCTGCCTGATGGTAACCAAAATTAGATTATTTACATAGAATATACTATCCAAAATGTTAGGTAATTGAAGGTAGGCTCTGAGTCGGGGACCGACGACTAGCTCATGCTTCCCCAGAATGATGAGGGCATCATGAAGAGGAACGGGATGGATACTTAAACAATTTTCTTGCCGGTACCCTCCTAAAGCAGTCTCCCTCCCTGACGAGATTTATTTATTGGAAATAAAATATTTACAGTTACAATACAAATATATCTATATACATGTAAGAGTTTGAGGGCGGCTCAGGCCAAGTGGTGGATTTGCCTGTCCGTCAGGGATGAGGGCGTCGCAAAGCACCAGTTAAACGATGACTCATTTTAAACCAATGTTATATTTTTACTTTAGTACAAAGGAGATAACATACATTAACAATTATCACTTAGGCAAATGCTTAAACGATTTACAGAAATCACTGATTTAATTCATAAATAGGAATAAGTAGGTCTGAGCACGACGGTAGCTGAACACAGAATGCTTCAACACGTCCGGACCACTCGCTTATAAAGGGTTCTACCCCCACCTTACAACAACGTAAACAAGTGCAGGTGTTTGCTGCACGTGTTGTTTTTCAAAATAAGTAGGATTTTAATCAAAATATTTTGCTCTTCTCTATCATTATTACTGATGCGCTATCACGGCCATACTGACGAGCAGCTCGTGCTCGAGCTAGCGGTTCCCTTAATCTGAAAATATAGTATAGATTAATTAAACATCCTTATGCTTCATGTTTGGCCAAACTCAGAGGCTTAATATTTCTAAGCTTGTTCTGACCGAAGGTTTAGTTGACAAACTCAGAGGCCCAATTACAGCTTGTTTCATCAATATCCATAAAATTGGGACAGTTGCCAAACTCAGACGCTAGATAGGGTGCTTGGATTGACATTCGTACCCATTTTAGAAAGAATTGATAAACTCAGGGGCTATAATGTGGCTTGTTTTGACAAGCAACCTTTGAAATATTATCCTTCTTTGTTTATTTTCAACCAGTTTTTTTTTCTTTTTTTTATTGTTAAGGTTAAGTTAGTTTAATATTTTATTTGTTATTTATTATTATTTGTGCTATCACGGTTCATTATAGATTTGGTAATCATCTTAAATGTTCATGAAGTAATACAGTATATATATTTTTTTTAACCGTGATGAATTCTGTGTACTTTATGTCGGTATTCATATTGGTGGCCCTAAAAAGCTTGGTCCCAATTTGTTGTCAGACCATTGTACAAGTTTTTTTTTATAGAATATGAAATATCTTTACTTTGACACATTTGTTTCAAAGTATTTATTCATTCTCAGTGGAGTAAATACTTAGTGTCTCTGAGAGACATTATTTTCCGTAAACTCATATTTGTTGCATATACCTAATCTACAATGGTTAAATGCACAGCGTGTAACCAGGCTACCGGCGGCGCTGCTGCGGATATTCTCAAATGCTCACAGGATGGATGTAACAACCTATATCATTACGAGTGCCTCGGAGTGGCTAGATCCGCTTTCATTAAATTGACAGTGAAGCAAAAAGCGACTTGGAAATGCAAGTCATGCTCGCTACCCAAGGAGCGAAAGGGCGATAATACACCTATTCGTGCTGCGTTGTCCTCCCAGCCGACGGCCGAAGCACCGGCAGCTTCAAGCTCTAAACAGGATGCAGAAGACAGTGGATTCCTGCTTCCGACCTGCTGTACCTGCTTCTATGAACTCCCAAACACATCCTATCCCGTCAGAGGCCTCGGCGGTCACCGCGGAACCATCGCCGCTGCAACCTGTACAACGTGTGCAGCCTGTGCATGCCAACCTGCTGCTGGCCATATCCGAAAATAACGAGAAACTCATTTCCAAATTGACTGCACTTATTGATAGCAGGTTGACTGAAAATAGCAAGGCTCTGCAAGAGAGACAAGAAGCGATAATCCAACAGTATAGTAGCATGTTGGAGTCGTTGAACAAGTATAGTCTTCTGTACGATGAGACGATACGGGATATCAGCACGATCAAGACAGAGCTAAAGGAGGTGCAAAAGACAAGGAATGAGGTCACTGAGTTGCGGATTGCTGTCGACGACTTGCGGCAAGTCGTTAATAATTATGAGCAAAGGGATAGATTGCTTAATTTGGAAATTTTTGGCGTGCCAGAACGAAAATCGGAAAGAGTTGCTGATTTGATAGTCTCCATTGCGTCAGCGGTGGGCGTATCCTTGGACGGCAACGACATAACTTCGGCGATCAGAATACCTACTCGCAACACTGGTGGCCTCCCTAAGCCAATTATTGCCAAGTTTCCTAACTTAAATAGGCGTGACGAACTGCTGACTGCAGTTCGAAAGCAAAGGGGCATCAAGACCACAGACATGGGCATACCAGGAGACCCTCGCCAGATCCATGTTAATGAACACCTAACACCCACAAATAAGGCATTACTAAAGGACACCAAAGAAAAATGTAAGCAGCTGGGGTTTCAGCATTGTTGGACCCGCAACGGGAGGATATTTGTACGGCAGGCGGACAATTTTCCCCCACAACGGATAGACCGAAAGTCGCAACTTTTAGGTATAAAAAAATCTGTAAAAGTAGTGTAATTCACAAGCATTATCTGTTCGCCAATCATATAAAATGTAAGTTATTGTTTTGTCAATGTCTCCCACATATTTTTGAGACACGTTCCTATTGTTTGTCTGCACACTATACACTACACATTACTTACATAAAAACTCACCATTGGATAAATACATACCTACTACATGGATGCCTACACCGACATTCTATTAGCATAACTATAATTCTTCTATATGACCCATTTTCGTACCTATCTTTATATTACTTTTACAAATGACACCATTAACTGTATACTTACAGAATACGCGCAGTATTAGGGGTAAAACTGTCCTATTTAGGCAGGGATTACTAAATAACGATTACGATGTTGTAGCCATATGCGAGACGTGGCTAGTGGATGGGGTCTTCGATTCCGAGGTGAGTGATACGCGCTACGACGTGCATCGCCGGGACCGGGCGTGCGCTGCGCGCGGTGGCGGCGTGCGTGGCGCGGGGCGGCCGCTCGGCGGTGGAGTGATGCTACTCACTCGCAGGTCGCTCGCCGCGCGCCGCGCAATGCAGCCCGACACAATGGGGCTGGAGTTAGTACACGTTGTTATAGGCGCGCGCGCTTTGAATTCCGAGTTGGACTTACATATTATATGTGCCTACTTACCCGGTGCTGGGTCTCGTCATGATGATCAGCTGCGCCGACTTATTATTTATTTACAAGCCGAGTGTACAACGAAGGCTCATTACTTATTGGTGGGGGATTTTAATTTGTCTAATATTATTTGGAATCCACGCTCAGGTGGTTTTTATGATCCCGGTGGAGTATCGGGCGAATGTCAGATGTTTTTCGAGCACATTCACTCTAGTGGCCTATGTCAGTACTGTGGGGTGATTAATGGCAATGAACGAATTTTAGATATTGCCTTTTCCAACACGGAGAAACAGGCGTTTATAGTACCGATACATAAAAGTGGATCTAAGGTGCTCGCCGAACAATACCGCCCAGTTTCTATACTAAATATCTTTAGTAAAACTTTTGAGAAGATGGTGTATGACCAGGTCTATCCGATAGTCGCGCGTAGTATTCCACCCACTCAACACGGCTTTATGCGTAAGCGTTCAACTGTAACTAACCTGACGGAATTCGTGGACTCTATTGCCGGCTTTATGGATGAGGGCCATCAGGTTGACGTCGTGTACACCGACTATTCTAAATGTTTCGACCGATTAAACCATAACACCATTTTATATAAACTGGAGCAGGTCGGTGTGCACGGTGATCTTCTTCGTTGGTTCGAGTCATACCTTCGGAACAGGAGCCAGGCTGTTCGGGTGGGATGTTATCAATCACGTTTTGCACCCATCCCTTCTGGGGTACCACAGGGCTCCCATCTGGGTCCTCTTCTTTTTAATATTTGTTTATTCGATTATGTATCTTGTTTCCGTTATGCGTATGTCCTCATGTATGCTGACGACACTAAGATCTATATGCCGATAAAATGTACGACAGACTGCTTCAGATTGCAAGAGGATCTGGACAGGGTGTATTGCGAGCGAAACAGCCTGGATCTAAACGTAAATAAATGTTTGACAATCACTTTTACAAGAAAGAGAAGCGTTATACCCACTTCGTATAGGCTCAACAATACCAAAATTGAACGCACTGAGCAGGTTAAAGATCTCGGCATAATAATAGATTCAAAGTTAACTTTCTGTGCCCACTATGAATCGATTGTCGCGAAAGCGATAAGAATGTTGGGCTTCATTTTCAGGACAGTTAAGCCTCTGAACTCGGCGCCTGCTTTTAAAATACTTTATTTTGCATACGTCAGGAGTGTTCTGGAGTATGCATCCCCTGTATGGTCACCGATCTACGCTATCCACCGTGCTGGACTGGAGTCCATACAGAAATCCTTCGTTAACAAACTTAACATCATATCGCACACGATAACCACAGATTATACAGCTGGTCTAAGTTCACACAAAATCTGTTCATTGAAGGACAGGCGCCTAGTGGCAGACTTGAAACTCCTATATGACATAGTTCATTGCGGAGTTGATAGTCCACAACTATTGTCACGGGTTTTGCTGTGCGCTGGAGACCCGCGCGCGCACCGCGGGGGCCGGTGGCCGCGGCTACTCGACCACCGTCGTGCGCGCAGCGGCTATGCCTTAGGTTCCCCAATCAATAGGGCCATAGACCTGTACGAGAAGCACGTCTCCGGTTCTCTCGATATTTTCCATCTCAGTCGTGTGCAATTTTCAAATGGGGTTCTCAAGTTTTTCCAGTCACAGTGAAGGATCCTACACATATACACACACACACACACACACACACACACACACACACACACTCTCTCTCACACATACACAAACACACACACATATACATATACATACAGAGTCAGTGGGAGAAGGACAAATATATGGGCGCATGAATCTATCTATGTATATGTAAGCTTTTTTTTTTGTCATTAGGTTATAATACTGTTAGACGGTTTGATACTCAAAATTTTAAACCGCGGTTTTGTTATTGGCATTGCAACTTTGAATTGTACAAGTTATAATTAAATTTCATTGCTGTAAAACTGTATGGAAAGAAAGAAATAAATAAATAAATAAATTTGGCATTGAAACATGTCTTGCTTTTACCAGACTGTTCGGTCATTCTGCTAACTTCCTGTGCTCGAATATATTCCCTGTCAATGGTATTAGTCAGAAGAGACATTGGTTGAATTGCGGGGGCAGACCCCTATTTCCCGATTAAGAGGTCTAATGTTGAATATCCAAATGCCTTGGATTTTGTGCTATTTATCATTAATTGCAATTCTCCTAATTTTGTGTTCCATACTCTTGTTCGACCTTGAGCTATTACAGTTAATCTTTTAATGTACGCCTCACGTGCAATAGCACGTTGCTATTACGGCAGCCCATTATGGCAGATTCTCAATCAGAAATAACCTTTGTAGGAGTTCCAAATAGATACAATAATCCCTGAAAAAGAAAAGGATTCAATTTAAACATTTGTCTTTATAGTTTAATGAACATAAGTTTTGTAAAAACATCAATTGCCACAAAAGCTTTACGTATGGAGCCATTCAAATTTCCCATTTAGTCAACATGAATGGTTTAAAAGGGTACGTTGTTTTTGTCTTTAGGATGAACGACTTATTTGCTTTTTCCGGATTGATCGTTTCCCATTTTACATGAAACACATCTCTCACAAAAATAACGAACCCTTTTGGTCATGTGTCTAAACGAGAACAGTTCTCGAATTTCTCTAAAGTACGTTCCCGACCTGCGAACAAGAGGGTTTTATGATAGCGATTGATTAATAGTAATACACCACACCACAACCACATCCAATCATCCAAGAAGGGTCTCTAGTCAAGATATTTATTTGGAATTTTCTGCTAAGGAAGTCTACATGAGCCATCTGCTCTCCTTTACGGTAAACAATATTAAAATAAAAAGGTTTGTAAGTATACCCAAAGTGGGGTTAATTCTTTTTTTTTTTTTTGTACTGGTAGATTTAAGTGCCTTACAATCTGTATGAACGGTAAATTTACGTCCGTAAAGGAAATGTCCAAAATGTTTGAGTGTTCTTACGAGTTCGTACAAATGATATTTTTCTTCAGCACTAGTTGTACGCATGCTGAAATATTCAACGAGTTTCTTACGATTATTTTCGATTTGTATAAGAATTGCTCCCAATCCTTTTACGCTAGCGTCCGTATGGACTTTTGTAAATAAATAAGCGTTGAATATGGATAAATAATGTAATAAATAATGGATAAATAATGTATGTAATATGAATATGTAAATATAGAATTGGTTCAAAAGTTTAAAGTTTGATTACTTCTAGTCTGACGTGAACTTTAGTCTATTCAAACGTAACGTCTTTTTTTTGTTAATTGGTACAATGGTGCCATTAATTGAGAGAAATTTGGAATAAAGCGTCGGAGATGTGCAGGCGAGTACATGTTTCCTCTAATGTATAGAAACACCTTGTTTTAAAATGGAAATATTAAGGTCTGTGCAACAAATCGGTTCCAAGAATTACGTTATAAGTGAAATCATCGACAACATTTAAGCTTATTTCGAATGTCACATCGTCAATTGTTGCTGTTGTATCGATAACCTCTGTAGAAGTTAAGGAGTTGCCAAAGAACCCACTTAATTAAACGAATATAGCACTTTGTTTTCCTCTTAAATATTCAGCAATTTCACTTTTGACGAGGGAACATTCGGCCCCAGTATCTATTAAATAATTAAGATTTATATCACCTAAACCTATCTGTAGATGCGTGTGGCTCGGCGATGAGTTAAAAAACGGAGTTCACGCTGTGCTCCGATGTGGATGTAGATGGTGCAACGTCTAGTCTTGGGTTTTTAAACCAGCAGCGCACATGGGTGTCCAGATTTCTTGCAGTTTGCGTAATAGTTCAGCTTTGATATAACTGCCTTTGGGTAGATTGCGAATTTTGGAATATAATTCTTTCCAACAACTGAACTTGTCTTCGAATAAGTGCCACTTCATTGTTATTGTTTGAACGGCGATTATTTAAAAGGTGAATAAAGATGTGGGTTTTCTTCTTATGGGCGGGTAGTAGGTTCATCATCCCTCTCTTCTGATGTAAGAGTTTGAGGGCGGCTCAGGCCAAGTGGTGGATTTGCCTGTCCGTCAGGAATGAGGGCGTCGCAAAGCACCAGTTAAACGATGACTCATTTTAAACCAATGTTATATTTTTACTTTAGTACAAAGGAGATAACATACATTAACAATTATCACTTAGGCAAATGCTTAAACGATTTACAGAAATCACTGATTTAATTCATAAATAGGAATAAGTAGGTCTGAGCACGACGGTAGCTGAACACAGAATGCTTCAACACGTCCGGACCACTCGCTTATAAAGGGTTCTACCCCCACCTTACAACAA
This sequence comes from Blastobasis adustella, assembly GCA_907269095.1. Lineage (NCBI taxonomy): Eukaryota > Metazoa > Arthropoda > Insecta > Lepidoptera > Blastobasidae > Blastobasis > Blastobasis adustella. The sequence continues at coordinate 2,270,003 of OU026142.1, forward strand.
CGTAAACAAGTGCAGGTGTTTGCTGCACGTGTTGTTTTTCAAAATAAGTAGGATTTTAATCAAAATATTTTGCTCTTCTCTATCATTATTACTGATGCGCTATCATACATATACCTACCACTACATATACCTATTCACTAACACATACAAAATATATACTAATCATTAAAAAAGTCGTCAACACCGCTGCCCCCCGGAATGGTGCCCAGAAAGCTGGCTGCGTTGCCTCGTTGAATAGCGATGCTAATCCGTTGCCCGAGGAACGAGCCAGCTCTCCGGTCACCAGTCTCCCTTAAAATGCCTCTGAGCTGTAATATTTAGGGGCCCCGAAATGGGGACCATTAGCGCTGTTACTCACCGAACAAAGAAGAGCCTAATTTTTTTTGTTTTTTCCAGTTCCCGGACGTATAGGCCCAATCGAGGTGCTACAACAAATAGTCAATAGCGTGGCTTTACCACAATATGTCACTCTAATTGGCGATAAAGTGAGATGATAACCATACAAATACGAGTAGAACTTGCGCTGGAGGGTTCTGCATATCAAATATAAAGTATTTCTTTCGAATCTGTTCAGCTGCTCCAATACCCAAAGTAATTTTATTCGCGTTTGCGTTATATTAAATATTAAAGATATGGTATGAAAAATTCAGCTTACCAACCAAATAAAAGAAGATATTTTATAAGTGGGTGTTTATGTTAAATTGACGATTTTCGATTTTTTCTTTTGCACTTCAAAGAAGAGTGCCAACTTTCATGATAAATCTACCAAGCACAAGTAGAAAGGTTTTGATCATTTATCATAAATGGACCAATATTTTAATTGTCCTGGCTTAGAAGCTTGAATTTTTACAGTATTTTCAATCATCAACGACATTATAATTTGATATTTATTTCAATTTGATATGTTTACCCATATCTGTATAGAAAGAACATGTATCTCCGACAGAGAGCTATTTAGGGAGACAGACTCAACCCAGACGGCGGCCGTAGCGGCGTAGAACGCGCGCGCCTGTTCGTCACTATCGACCCGTGACGAGGCCAACTCGAACTCTGATGCACGGTGCCTAATTCTGAGCTCCGTGACATCGTCTTTCAACAAGGCGATGCCCTTTAGGATACAGGTGATAAAAATTTAAACGAATGTCACCGGCGGTAACCTGTTGAAATCCCGCGCCACGAAAGTTGGGACGTGGTCGGGGTCGGTTTCCTTAAAGACACGGAAAACATGGCGTATGGGTGCCTCGACGGTTTTCCGGAGTACCTCCTTCGCCTGTTTGACGTCGGGTGTAGCTGGTCGCACAGATCTGCTGAAGGCTCAGCTTGTCCATCACGTCCAGCTTATTTTAGTGGAATACAGTGGAGTCTCACTTTTCGGCGCTGAATGCCATAAAGTGCAGCGAAAATAAATTATCGCATGACGCAGACGGCGCTACATAATAGATAGCGTGCGCCCGAGCCGATGTCACGTCTGAACTGTATATAAGGGACAATTATGTCCGACAAACAGCTAGTTGGCCAGACAGACAGACTGAGAACAACGTAATACGACTAGAGATCCGTTTATGCCAGTAGACGTGCGGAACGCTAAAAATCGGTAACGATTAGGTGTGGCGCTGTTTGATGTGTTGTTGTTTCCTGCATTTAACTTTGAACATCATTGATTATAATTGAATAAAAGTTTATAAAAATCGAAGATAAAACCCCTTAAATATGTTAGGAATAGTAGGAATAGTGTAGTAAAAAATTTAAGTTTCGTTAGTATGCTCGGTTTACAGTGATCTTAGCCATCATCTTCATATTGAAATATACGCCATATTCAGTGACATCATGGGCTGCGCTACGATACAGCACATGCCAGATGAAATGCTTCAGGAATTGTTGAAATATCTTAACGGGAAAGACGTCATAATCTTCAGAAAAGTTTCGCTTCACTGGCGGAGCATTGTTGACAGTCTCGGGGAAGAATTCTGGAAGAGACTGTGCTGCCAAGAATATCCAGTGATCTACAAAGACAGCCATAGGTAGTCGGGTATTTCTTGGAGGGATCTGTATCACTCTTTTTCGCTCTGGGAAAAAGTGTCAGAAGCAAAAGTACGAGTCACCCCGATTCCGTACGATAATATAGATATATCCCTTAATACCGTCTTTTAGAAAAGTCGATGAAAAAAGTGCGAATCATACCCAAAGTGAACAAAGATATGTCGATCGATTTAAAACCTTGTCTTTTTCGTGGTCATTGGCGATCGTGGCTTCTCGAGGGCGAAGAAATTTATTATAATAAATTATGCGCACCGGATTGGAAAGTAAAGTTTTGTAAAATCAAAATCACAATTAAAGGTAAAGAAGTGAGCTACGAATATGACGAACTATGTGACAGTAATCTTTACTCGATATGGTCCGTTGCATATATCAATGAGAAAATACATATTCTGGGGATATTGAGGAGTTACTCTAACCTGGCCGTAGGACTTAACCTGGCCGTAGTAATAATTGCAAATAGCCAAATGAACATAATTTATTCTGTATGTCCTGAATTTCCATACCATTTTCACATGGATGTTTTAAAAATTATGAAAGATCTGTGGAGGTACGGGTTCAGGTCGTACAATTCCAGTGCAACATGGATGTTAAAAATCTCCAAAGATGAAGACAGTCTATATGACGATGTTGTGCAATCGCCAGTGCTGTACGGACCTCATTTATTAGCATGCAACTTCAAAAATAGAATCAACGTCTACCTCGACGTTAATGATGTTGTTGTTCAAAATGCTAATTTCACTATAGAAATCGATAATTCAGGAGTAAACATTCACTTAATTCAGTTCGGAATAATAGAGATATAGACGTACGAGAGTATATGTTGGTAGATAAAGCTACCAAGCTTTAAGTCCACCTTTGTACTATTTTGTGCATAAAGTATTAAATAAATAAATAAAACCTTATTACAGACGCCATTTTGTACTTTTTATTTTATAAAAAACATTGCATCTTGCTTTGAAACATAATTTACATATACAAAATAAATACTTAAAACTAGATATCAGTATAACTTCGTCGTAAAACTTAAACTAGATGTTTAACCCACTCTTATTACTAGTTTATTTACAGTTATAATAAAAAATACACTAAAACCTATATCTAAAATACCAAATGTATACACTGATACATATAAAATTGACTAAACATATAAATAAATATATATGCACCACGCCTTGCATTATTTTTTAATAACTGTGTTACTCGTGGCATATATCCAGACTCGTTATAAAAAGGAATAGAAGATAAAAGTGAACTATCGAATTTAAGGCCTTTCTCAGTATTACCGGTATTTAGTAAAATATTTGAATTTTCAATTTTAAAGAAGCTTCTAGCACACCTTCCAGATAATAAATTATTCCACTTTAAACAATTCTGATTTAGGTACTAGGGGGCGATCCACCATTGATCGAATTAGTCAAGCACAAGATTAAGTGGCGGTTTTCTACATTTCAGGGTATTGATCTTTCAGTACATAATCCCCGACTGGGATATCTGAAGCACAATTATTATGAATGAGATCAATTATATACAGTTTATTACTACAGATTGCTACTATTATGTGACCACGGAGAGATTCTATCACATGGAACTGATTTAATCGCAAGCGTTCTCCTGAATTGCCGATGCCTATAGTGAAATTTGAATGTGCAAGAACATTATTATTGTTGAGGCAGACGTTGATTTTATATTCTAAGTTGCCTGCTAAAAAATGAGGTACATAGAAAATTGGCGACCGTATAAGATCATTAAAGAAACAACGATCGTTTGTCGTGGTGTAGATCCTCCATATATCAAAGGGATTACACGACCTAAACCCATATCTCCTAAGATATTCCATAATGTTCCGCACTTCCATACGAGATGAGTATGCACGAATAACTCTTAGAGAACCAATTATTGTCATTTGCCTATTTTCAATTGTTATTACGGATATCTGAGACGAATTTCTCAATATTCCCAGCACATGCATTTTCTCACCGATATATCCAACGGAATATATACAGTCAAGATCACTGTCACCCAGTTCACTATGTTCATAGCTCACTTTTTTACCTTTAATTGTAACTTTGATCTTGCAAAACTTTATTTTGTTGACCTTTGTGTCAAATTTGTTATAAAAAATTTCACCGCCCTCGAGAAGCCACGATCGCGCACGAAACAGACAATGTGGTTGCAAATCGATCGACATATCTTCGTTCGCTTTGGGTATGATTCGCAATTTGTTCTTCGGCAGTTCATGTCTTACAAATGCTATGACATCATCGTTTTCAATGTAGTTCTTAAAACGGAATCCGTAGCATTTCCTTTCTATCTCGCGGCCATATTTTGCGTTAAAATAAATAACGGTATCTGTATAATCTAAAGAACTTGATTTTAAGGGAAAGGATATTATACAATTTTTTAAAAAATTTAACGAGGATAGATGTAAATTGTCGTACGGGTACGGGGTGACTCGAACTTCCGCTTCTGACACTCTTTCCCATAGCGAAAAAGAGCAGTACAGATCTCTCCAAGACAGACCCGACTTTCGATGGCTATCTTCGTATATGACTGGGTATTCTTGACAACACAGTCTCCTCCAGAATTTTTCCCCGAGGTCGTCCACAACATTTTGCCAGCGGAGGGAAACTTTGCTGAAGTTCATGACGTCTCTCCCATTAAGATATTTAAACAACTCCCGAAACATTTCATCTGGCAGGTGCTGTATCGTAGCGGAGCCCATGATGACGATACAGAGTGGCGTCGATGTCAATATTTAGATGATGAACATAATTTTCCAAAAATCACTGCGAACTGAGGACACAAAGGAAGGAGAAATTTATTGATATCATTAGGCTTCTTCTGCTTATCGTTTCAATTATCAATAGGTTAAGTATAATTTTTATTATTTTTTATCATAAGGTATTTATATTTTCCCAGATCTTCATTAGGCACTATGAACGGTATTGAGTAACGTATTATTTTAATGCTATTGTAAATACATTATCAAACAGAGCAGCGCGTTTTATCGTTATAAATTTTTGGGAATCCGTACTTCTTCGGAAAATTATAAATGGAACTCGGGTTGGGATTACTTTGTTGACAGTCTGTCCGTCTGCCTGCGTGCCAGACACGCAAAATTAAATTAAGCTGCAAAAAACAAGCTTCTAAGCTTGTATATCACTTCCTGCTGTATATTTGCACTGATTCTACTGGTCTCTCGCTTGAAAATGTTTCATGGTCCAAAATAGAGAAAGTTCCGAGTTATCCAGCGCTAGGTGTTTTTGGTAGGCTTAAGTAAAAAAAAAGACCAATTATTCTTCAGTACACTGGTCTACACCCGGCGGACCAACAATCATGCAACATGCAAGGTGCATGCAAGATGCAGCAGGATGCAAGGTAAGTTCACACATAATTAAAAAAAAATTATCTACGCGTTAATGTTTTGGTTGCCATCTGACCTCTGTTACCAGGGAAACCTTACCAGATTGGATCATGGTTACACATTCAGTTGCCTGAATGTGCAGTTTTCATGACGATGTTTTCCCTTACCGAAAGAGCATCGGTTACCATTCGTCTAATGTACATAACCCAGAAAAGAGTCATTGGTAAATGGCCTCAGCGGATTCGAACCCGGTAGCTCTCGCTTACGATTCGAATACCTTAACCACTCTTCTCTCTCTCTCCTTAACAATTTACTTTATTTGCTGTTTGTGTGTGCTGAATTTTTCGAAATATTACAGAAATCCCCACCGACAAATCCCCACCATTGGCGGTTGTTAGTATATTTTCCCAAAAATGTCTATTAGGTAAATAAATTCATTAGAATTGGGATTTTTGGAAAAAAAATTCATTCACCCCCACCAGATGTTGTTTATAAATTAAACAAGAGTCGTGTTAATCATTACGTTTATTTAAATTATGTAGATAATTGTAATGTTAATAATATACACTCGAACAACTACTTAACTATTGAGCTATTAAAAAATTGTATTTGTATTATTATTATTGAAACACTAGCGACCCACCCCGGCTTCGCACGGCTACCTTAACAAATTATGCATTTAAACCTTCCTCATGAATCTGTCTAATGGTGAAAACACATGAAAATCCATTCAGTAGTTTAGAGTTAGTTTATCACGAATAGACAGACAGATTAAAAGACAGATGCGGCGTGGGACTGTGATTTATTTAATGTAGATACTGATAATTGAGATAATGGTAACAAAGTAACAAAAAAAAAAACGATAGGACCACTGTTAAAGCATAGACTTTAAAAAATCATAACTTAGGTACTACTTATGATATATTTTGTTTTATATTTTTTTCTATAAGGCCATAACTTATACTATAAGACATTTCAAGGTTACCCATTCATTACCGGACACCCGGTATATATAGTTGGACGAAATGTTTTATATTTGATAAGTAGTTCGGAACCCCCTATTGTAGGTTCTACTCGTATTTGTTCAGATATTATATCAGTTTATCATTGCATAAAATGCGATATTGTGGTCGATGCCAGGTAATGGCGATTTCTATCAGCAGCTCGAATCGGCAGACACTACAGGGGAAGTTACGGCCACTTATGTTGCACGAATGTTGTATCGATAATGTCCCGGATGTGGTCTCGTACACGAAGGCCCGCGGTCCGACTTAACCATGATCCAGGATTTGGCAGATCAGGTAATAACAGTGGAGTAACTGCCATCTACCCTACGTGCCCATCTGCCCTACGTTTTAAATCGGACTATGCGCTGATATTTGGCATAGTTTTAGGTTGGTCTGAGTGGCGTCGAGAGGCACTACGGGGGGGGGGGGGGGGGTTAGGTTAGGTTAGGTTAGGGGGGTTCACGGATAAGGAGACTCCACCCTCTACATTCTCCTGTAAGTAAGTGTGTGGTGGGCATCAAAAAGTGTCGGTACCTATAATATCGATACATTATTATACTTTGGACTATTTGGACATTTGAACAATGGATTTGAATTTTTATTCGATATCGTAGTAGATTTCCTGGGTCCATAGCTAGTGATGGGCGTCTTGTCTATGGAAAACAGACGAGACATGGCCAACGTATGCGAGGCTTCACGAATATAGGCCAATACTCGCTCTACATTCTCACGTTGGAAAAATCTCGTGAAGTTTTGGCCGAGTGTAATGTAACACTGTCCCACGGACAGTGCCAGGTTCAGTTAATAAGGAAACAACAAATATTCAATGTAATGGGTTTATATACGATCAGTCCAGAAACTACAAACTACAACAACAAGAAATTTATAAAAAGAATTTAAAAGGTTAAGCACGAAAGTTCCAACGAAAGTCAGTGGACTTTCGTGGAGTGCCACACAACCTATGTCCAGGCTGGATCACTGAGTTCACTGCTGGTCGAAAAAGTACAGAATGCAGATTGACCCGACAGACTGATTAGTTAGAGAATTTCGAAGATAATGATTTATGCAGCCACGTGCATACTTTGACCGGTCACTTTTATTTCGTTTAGTTTTTGAAGATAGCTTCTTCTAGCCATGATACTGATCCACCTTCTAGCTCGAAAGCTGGGAGAACCCCACCCACTCATCAGCTGCACTCTCTATCGCAGGCTCGGGTCTTTACTTAAACACGTTCGAGAACGATTTGGCACAAAAGAAGATATAGTCTTGATGGCCAGTACTCATATTCCGCCAGTTCCCGAAGTGGTCGATATTTATTTTCGGACGACCTCGTGTTTGGCAGCTAAGGATATAATCCATGAGGACATGATGAAGAATTGGATCCAGCAATTATCTAGAATAAGGGGAGCATAAAAAAATTAAAATCTCCTCCTATGAACCCGCATGAGAACTTATTACGTACAAAGCATAAAATAATAAAAGGTTAACATTAATTTGGAAGATGTGAAATTTAATGTACAAAATCAAATATTTGCCACGAAATAAACACTCTAATGTGATGGAAAAATGACCCCCGTGGCATGGGGGTCCACCTGGATTCTAAACAAAAGGAAAACAAGAAGTTACAGCGGTAAGAATCCAGACACACACCCCAATACCCTTGTATTTGTCCAAAAACCATAATTACTTTTACCAATTGGATATTTAAGAAATGAGATATCATTTCCCCAAAAGAAAATACTCTAATCGAAGTTCGATTCGAATAAAAAAATTGTAGAACGTAGTTACTACGTAGTCAGAATTTACAGTATTAACAAATTTTCCAGGCAAGGATGATGAGCAATCAGAACCTGAAGGGTCAAACCCAAGAATATACAAATTATATGTATAAAAATTTAAAATAAAAGTGTCAACGTGCTGAACAGTTGTTTGAAGAGGAGTCCTAATAACAGTAAGTACAATCGACACCGAATGACACCACCATTAGTCATTGCAAGACTCTACACGAGATGTGGAGCCTCTTTTATATAACTTCCTGCTGTATATTTGCACTGGTTCTACAGATTTTATTTTGCTTAATAACATTGTACTTTACGGTCCAGAATAGAGAGAAAAAAAAGTTCAGGGTTGCCAACATTGAGTGCTCTAATCCTTTTTGTATTTTATCGAGCACTGTAATAGGTGTTTCGAGTAGGCGTAAATAAAATAATTAAATAGAAATTGGTTGTCATATCCTGAATATTTTGTTTTATAAAAATTTCATCAACCTATAAGCTTCATGCGGTAAAACAACTATCATGAAATTTGGCAGGAAGCAAGGTGCGACCATACATAGGTTACAATAACATGTTGCTGTTCATTACCTGAATTTTTTATACAATATTTTAGGATGTTTTACAATCGCAAAGTTTTTTAGTGTGCCCTAAGGTTACCTAATTGCAATGAAATGTAATAGATAGATAGTCAGTGCTATTATCGAAAAACCGACACCGGTTTCTACGCAGTGGCAAGCGAACAGACAGCCCGTCTTATGCCAGAGTACGCGCCAGTTGTCTGCTTTTAGGTCATGTTTATGTTAATGTTTTTGGAAGCGTCGCTCATATTGTCTGTCGGTCCAGTCTAGTTCCTTTGTCATCTGCGGGCAATACTAACTGACAACTAGCTAAGGTAGGTAAGGTCGTCGACAGCAAACATTACTGACAAATAGGCACACACCAGCGCCAGGAAGTAACCTGGGTTTCTGTTCCTGGTCTGCAAACTTATCTAGTGATAAATGAGGTTTCATCCTTTCGAATAAATATTAAAACAACCTCAAATAAATTTTACTCGATGTATTCACGCTGGCTTGTGATATGAGTAAACTGAAGCAAAGGGATACCAATAGATTGGTCATCATCATCACAGCCCGTAACAGTCCACTGCAGGACTAAGGGCCTCTCCCACGAAATGGGAGGTTATTGTCATAATCTCCACGCTTGGCAGGCAAGTTGGAGATCGCAGTGTTTAAAATTAGAAAGAAAGAAAGAAAACATTTATTGCAGTAGACACCACGACACGATCATTAGGTACAACAACATAAACATAAAAACATCAAAACAACGAACTAAGCATACCAACATAAAATACAAATAATATTTGAAAAAAAAAAGAAAAAAAAGGAATATAGGAATGACAATAATTACAATGGAAAATGCTGCTACCCATTTTATAGACTACGGAGACTCTTGATCTTTTGACTCGAAAACATTAGCTGCCTTATACGACACTCGTTAGTGTAAGAGGTTGGTGCTATTCTACTCTGCAGGACACCACACGGTTTTATATTTGGTTTATCAATAATCTTTAGAGGATGTCGGCCGAGCGGTTAAGGTATCCGACTCGTAAGCTAGAGAAACCGGGTTCGAATCCCGCGGCCACCATGTACCAATGACTCTTTCCTAAGTTGGATAAGTACATAAATACATTAGTTGAATACTAACCGATGCTCGTACGGTGAGGGAAAACATCGTTATGAAACCTGCACATTCAGGCGAATGAATGCAATTGGTCGGGTTCCCCTGGTAGCAGGGTCACGGACGTCAGATGGCAGTCGCTTCACTGTAATTATCCGATCTGCCAAATCCTTGATCATGGTCATTCTTTTGATTGTATTTTTCAAGACTTGATTGGCTTAAAAAAAATAAGTTCTTAAGTCAGCCATTCTGATTTTTAAAAATTTTAATGTAGTCAGTGTCACTCGCACGACCAAGTTGAATAAAACAACAACACATGTTAAAATCCATTTTACCTCAAAGTCTGTTTTAAATCGATTCTTCTCTTTTTTTATTCATAACATTTGTTACAAGTCGAAAAAAATGATATTACCTACATTACTAGTGTAAAATTAATAGTAATTATAAATCACAATATCAATGTCAATTCTAACCGCAACGGATTATTGACCAGAGACTTCGCCAGGAATGCTCCTTGTCGGAATGCCAATACAGCTTCAGGCCGGGCTGCAGCACCATGGATCCAATCTTTGCTCTCAGGGTCCTCCAGGAGTCCAATTGCAGTAGGAATCAACCGTTGACCCTCGGAAGTGTCCCTCGGGAGATAATGAAAATGCTGCGCTGGATGTGTGGAGTCACACGGCTCGATCGATTACGCAATGAATACATCCGTCGCAGTCTTGGCATGAGGGATAACGCAGATAAGATCGAGGAGGCTCGCCTGCGCTGGCTTGGTCACGTGTTGCGTAAGCCTCAGGGATACGTGGGAAATAGGTGCCAGAACCTGCCGGTATCAGGAAAGAGGCTCCATGGGCAACCCAAGAAGTGATGGATAGACATCGCTGAGTCGGATGTGAGAGCCAACGGCTTATGACGCGATGATGCCGTAGACCGGGCAAAGTGGAGATGAATGGGTAGGAAAGCGGACCCTGCCAGAGGCCGGGATAAGCGCTAGGACGATGATGATCAATGTCAATTCTGTATAATTAATTATTATCTACAATAATAACCTCACAATTATTATACAGGGTGTTTCATAATACATGTATAAAGCCGTGAACTGGGTGGGTTTTATTAAAAGTGCACCACCACCTAACTAATAGAAAAGTAGACTAATTTAAATTACTGTAGCATATTAATGTAGCAAACTCTAATTAATGTAACATCTTCGTCTTTACGAGTTTGCTTTCTCATGTCATGTCTATCAGTAATGTTTCAGTGTCTCGTAGGTAATCGTACCTATCTGCCATGAGATTTTTCGATACCTACACACACATATTTTAGTATCAAGTAAAATAAATAAAATACCCTAGCGCCGCCGGCCGTAATGAATGTAACATAAATAAAACAAAGACTGTAGGTAGTGGAGCTTAAGACAGAACCCTCTACTGATGTGGGGAAACTCTCAGTAGATTGTTATCGGCTAATTATGATAATTAAAATGCGTAAGATTTCACGAACATTTCTCATCAACTAAAAATAACTAAATGATTCTTAGTTGATGGAGATATACCTGTAAATATCCCATGCTTCACCCAGTTGGAGTTAGGTTACCTAGGTGGAGCACGGACACAAACACAATTTTAGAAATTACTGTCTAGGTTACTGTCATTGTACCAAATTACCCGATAAAATAGTGGTAAGCAAATGTAATCTGTCAGCGTCATCATAAGTATTATTATTATCCCACTGTTGGGTTCGCTTGAGCCTCATTTGATTAAATAAATAAAATCAACATTACGGTGCATCTACCAAGAGAACATAAAAGGCGAAATAAGTAAGACTCCTAAAACACGGATCCCTAAATAGGAATCCTTTTGTGTGCCGCCGTCGCGCCGACAAACGCCGCGCCGCCACGGGCCGAGGCGAGCCGGCCTGAGGCGGTGCCTTTGACCTACGGCGCGGCTTCCATTGACGAAATTTAACTACTTTCGTGTCGTGTTCGTTCATTCGGTTTTTAGCTTTTCGCGTGATCGAAGTGATTACTTGTTGCGTTGTATGTCTAGGATACCTACTGTGAAGATAACTGTGATAAGAGTGTTAACGATATGAATGAATGAATCATTTATTGCTTCAGGTACCAGCATTAACATAGTCTTGTCTGTTTTCAGCGTTCAACAGTTTAAGTATTGTGATAATCATTATTCTATGCATGAGTGTAAACTAGCAGTAGGCCAAACACCATGCTACCTACCTACTTAAGTATTGCATAGCAACCAGAGCCTGCGTAGTGTTGTGTACTGCGATACGAGTACAAGCTTACTTGATAGTTAATACCTATCAGTCATCCGAGCCACAAAAAAGCAAGAAAGTATGGTTTAACCGCGCTGGCACTTGACGCTGTTTGTAAGTTCATAGTTAATTTAGTAGATCTTATGCGCTTATTACATTTGACTGAATTCAGTCGTCTTAATTCAGAAGCAAAAAGCGTGAGAGCATATCAAAGTAAAATGTATTGCTCATAGAATAAGGCCCATTTTAGTATCACGCCTTTTGAAAAACAGAGTAACATAATACGAGTGATACAAAAATGAACCTTATTCTATGAGCAATACATTCCACTTCGATTTACTCACACGCCTTTTGCTTCTGAATTTAATCGACTGAATTTAGTCAGGTGTAATAAGCGCATTATTCATGTAGATAAGTAGGTAACATTTAGTTCGACGCCTGGTAGTAAGATGTAAGAGGTTCGTTTGTTTTGATATGGATGGCATGAGGTTATTAAACTCCTCCTTATGGTGCGCACACACTCAACGTAACTGCGTTTGGTCGATTGCTTCTATCCGTTTGATGTTACCGCCACGCTGCGCTGCGGATCGCCGGCCGGCACGCGCCAACAAACAATCGTTGACCGAAACCGGTGCGTGTGTACGTAGCATTAGGCTCCTGGTAGTAGGCTTAAGAAGGTTGCTCTATTTTCAAAGGGGTCGCACGAGGTTATTGAACTGCTCCTTGTAGGAGCATCAACTTGAAATAGAGCTGCGCTTAGTCGATATGGTTATTTTTCTTTAAAAACGAAGATTTTATAATGAAAATTAAAATTCAATGTCCGGATAATATGAATTCGCCAGTGTACTCTTTGCAAGCTATACTTTAACACCCTTTCGGCTTTATACATGTATTACGTAACACCCTGTATAATCACTAAAGCTACCTATAAATAAAAACCTTAAAATTATTAATAATATAGTATAATATTATTTACATAATAAATGATTTAATATTAATGTCAATAAATTTGTAATAAATGTAAAATAAATAAATTATTACCTAATAGTTTCATTAAACAATTCATTACAATTATAATAAGCTTTTGATGAGCCAATTAAAATGAGCCATCGACGTAGTCTATGTTTGAATGTGGAAAAGCTCGGAGCGTCAACAACATTTAGTGGTAGCCTGTTGAATACACTGGGGTCTATAACATCGATTAATCTGGACGTTTTAGCGAGGCTATGAGTGATAGGGAGCAGGTTATGGCGCTGATGATCACTACGTTTTGAAAATTCGCCAATATTAGCCCACACATATATTATCACTTGGAATATGAGCAAGCAGGGCACCGCCATGATACCAAGAGCAACAAAAAGCCCCGAGCGGGCTCATCGTAGGGCACGCGAGCCAGCGCTCTGACAGCTCGCTTCTGGAGTCGGAAGACGCGCTCCCTGTAGGCAGCGCGCCCCCAAAACTCAATTTCGTGCTGTATAAGCGACTGCACAGTGGCGAAGTATACTGTGCGAGTGACTTGCTGCGGGAGGGTCGAACACAGACGGCTGAGTGCAAAACAAGCTCTACCAAGCCTGGCACAGAGCTCCTCTATGTGTGTGTCCCACGTCAGCCTATCGTCGACGTGCAGCCCTAGGAAAGCGGCCTCCTCGACCTGCCTCACCACGACTCTGTCGACAGCTACATGCAACCGTCGACGCGCTTTGCCACTCAAGTTAAAATGAAGGAATTGCCAAGTTGAGTTTAAATCCGTTGTCCTGAAACCAGCTCATTAATTCACCTGATATAGATGTGAGGTTGGACTCCAAGGCCTCCACAGACGGGGCACTAATCACAACCGCTACGTCATTCGCGTAAACGAACACTTCCGCCTCTATAGTTTCAGGAAGGTCGTTTAGGAGCAGGGAGAATGCGAGTTTTGACAGTGAGGATCCCTGCGGGACTCCTTTTACAGTGGACGCACCTTCAGATCGCACGTCACCACTTCCACTCACGACGTACTGCCTTCTACTCTCCATCATGAAATCTGCCAACACGGCGAGCACCGGGCCGCGGATTCCATAGTGAGTGAGATTTACGGCTAGCACGTTGTGGTCAGCGACGTCGAAGGCCTTCGAAGGTCACAGCAGAGCAGGGCCACTTGCTGCTTCCTCTCTAGGGCATGCATGACGCAGCGCATCACCTCCCGCGCGAGCATGGTAGTTGACCGCCCCGCTCAGTAAGCGAATTGACGGTTGGAGAGAGCTTTTGTCTCTTCGAAAATCTTAGTTAGCCGCTGAATAAGTCCGTACTCAAATATTTTTGCTACAACTGGAATGATGGAAATGGGGCGGTAGCAATTCGGGTCTTGCTTTTTACCCTTGAATTTACAGAGGGGGCACACTTTAACCCCTTTTGAGGCACCTATTGAAGAGATACGGTAGCACAATCGTGGGATGTTTCTAACTTGTTTTGTTGTGTTCAAGGATACGATAGCCTACCTGATACCTTTATTTACTCGTACAATTACTCTTCACTCTGAAAAGGAGGTTTTAAAGTCGTATTTTTCAGATAAAAACTCTTTGACTAAGATTTATGTAGCACAATCGTAATGAATAAGATGGATTTTGTACAATTCATAAGCACTGAGTGCTACTATTATGTGTCCACGAAGAGTTTCTATCACTTCAATCTTTTTTAATATGACGTCTCCGTACCCAGACACTTTTATATTCAAATTTGCATCTCGAATATCATTATTAATGTTGATGTTGTTATTCATGTTGAGGTAGACATTGATTCCATCTCTTAAGTTACCTGCTAAACAATAAGGTCCATAGTCGACTACATGATTTATGCATGTATTTATTATAAGAGCGTCGGTGGCCGAGCGGTTACAGTATCCGACTCGTAAGCCAGAGGTCCCGGGTTCGAATCCCGCTCCGGCCATGTACCAATGACTGTTTTCTGAGTTATGTACATTAGTTGAATACTAACCGATGCCCTTACGGTGAGGGAAAACATCGTGATGAAACCTGCACATTCAGGCGACTGGATGTGTAACCATGATCAAATCTGGTCAGGTTCCCCTGGAAACAGGGTCATGGAGGTCAGATGGCAGTCGCTCCACTGTAATTACCTGACCTGCCAAATCCTGGATCATGGTCAAGGCGGACCCCGGGCCCTCGTTCTCGAGAGCACAACCGGGACAATAACGCCAAGATGATTATTTATTATTTATTATAAGAGAATTTTTCGTGTTTCTGATCTTACATATCCGAGTGGGATCGCACGACCTAAAACCGAATCTCAAAGGATATTCCATAATTTTGTACACTTCCATATAAGAGCGGTGTCCCATAGGAGCGTCTAAAGAATAAATAATCTTCATTTGCTTGTTTTTAATTGTTACTACGAATATGGCGTTCTGCTATTGTCCCAGAACATATAGTTTCTCACCGACATATCCAACGGACAATATCCGGTGAAGATCGCTGTCACCCAGTTCGCTATGTTCGTAGCTCACTTTTTTACCTTTAACTGAGATTTTAATCTTACAAAATTTTAGCTTTCATCGCCCACGAGAAGCCACGATCGCATTTCACCAAAAGGACAATAATGTTCAATATCGATCGACATATCTTCGTTCGCTTTGGGAATTATCCGCACAGTAACCTTTCTTGTGGAAGTGTCGTATACTTTCAATGCTATAACATCATCGCTTTCAATTTGGTTCCCACATGTTAGTTGGTAGCATTTCTTTTCTATTTCGTGGCCTAATTTTGCGTCGAAATAAACAACAGTATTACCTCTTTCTAAAAGAAAGGATATTATACAATTTTTTAGAAAATTCAACGAGGAACCACGTAAAAAACGGTACGGGAACGAGGTGACTCGCACTTCTGCTGCTGACACTCTTTCCCAGAGCGAAAAAAAGCGATACAGATCTCTCCAAGACAGACCCGACTTCCGACGGCTATCTTCGTAGATGCCTGGATATTCTTTAGAACATAGTCTTCTCCAGAATTCTTCTCCGAGATCGTCTACAACGCTCTGCCAGTGAAGCGAAACTTTGTTGAAGTTTTGGACGTCTTTCCCGTTAAGGTGTTTCAACAAGTCCCGAAGCATTTCATCTGGCAGGTGCTGTGTCGAAGTAGAGCCCATTGTGATGACACAGAATGGCATCGATGTCAATATTTAGGTGATGAACAATATTTGTGAAATACACTGTGAATCGGACACACAAAGGAAACTTGAAATTTAGAACAGAATAGTCTATTCCTCTCATTAGGCCTTACGTTAGCAGGTAAGTATTATTTATTTTATCTTTTGGTTTTGTTTAATGTTGAATGTAAAAAACAACTACACAATACTAAACAGTGCTGCACCTTTTATCGTTATACATTTTAAACTTGTAAGTATGTTATAAAAAAAAAAGTGGCTATTATATCGATACATTATTATTTTTCCGCCAGACTATTACCTAGCACAGTCGGTTATTTATAATTTTACACTTTTGAACAATATATTTTAAATATTATTCGATATCGTACTAGATTACCTGGGTCCATAGCTAGTGCTGGGCGTCTTGTCAATGGAAAACAGACGAGACATGGCCAATATGCACGGGACTCAGGCCAATACTCCTTCTACATGCTTGTGTTGGTCAAGTCTCGTGCACTCAGCCCAGGGTCTGCCTTGACTATGATCCAGTATTTGGCAGATCAGGTAATTACAGTAGAGCCACTGCCTTCTGACTTTCGTGACCATATATAAAAGGGAACCTGAACAGGATGGATCATTCACATTCAGTCGCCTGAATGTGCAAGTTGTCACCGTACCAACGTACCGCACTTACTCAGAAAACAATGTTTAATATTATGATGCTATGCTTTGTTCGAGTATTATATTTATCACTCGTTCTGAGCTCCAATGGCTCATTTGGGGGCCCACAAATATTACAGAGACATATCAATGGAGACTGCTCCAAGACCAGCACGAAATGCTTTGGAGTATTCATCCCAGAGCGTTATGCTGCTCTTTATTCTGGGGAGGCAAGAACAAGACGTCGGTGATCAGTAAATCACAGTTACCGACACGGTGTAGATCGCTTGTTAACGTTTAACTCTTAAATCCCTACAAAAGTGCCTACTTCGTTCCCAGTTTGTGTTGGCGTTGTTAGTGTTGTGTCAGTGCATCGATTTTGTTAATTCACACAAACGAAATTATTGCAATTGAGGTACAACTGCACGATAACTCAATTAAGAAATTGTCGAGACGACCGTCACCGTTGGAAGAAGTGCCTCAGCGAAACACTTAAGTTACTGCGAGTGCCCGGCGCTTGCGACCTTTTTCTCGCGTATTTGACTCATTGTTATTTTGTCGCCGGACTCGTCACTCTTGCTTTGTTGACGCTGCGGGCTCCTCAACCTTTTTTACTCTTCACTATAAATTAATTTTCATCTTTAACTCATTCAATATGAATTGTGCTCTGTGTGGTGAAAATTTTAATGATGGCGTTCAGTGCAGCAATTGCAGGAAGAATATGGGCTTCTGCTGCGCCAACATTACTGAGGCGGGCTACCGCAAACTTGGCCCTGAGCGTAGAGCCGTATGGAAATGCTCCCAATGTAAGCTGAGTGGTTGCGTTAGCCCTGTCACCCTGGCTGCAGTGGCCACCGCATCGTCTTCCGGCCCGGATTCGGTGTCTTTGTCCACGATATTCCAGGAGATTTTGGCCATCAAGAAGCAGCTAGTCGATCTTCCTACACTATTTGCAGATATTAAAAGCATTAAAAGTGACATAGCTGAACTTAAGTTGACCACTGAATTTTACGGCTCAACTCTTGACGAGCACAATGGTAGAATCTCGGTATTGGAGGATAAGATCGCGGGGATTAAGTCATTAGAGGAGACTTTGAGTACTGCCTTGGCAGATATTGCTGGATTAAAGACTGAAATTGCCGACAGGGACCAGCGATCCAGGTTAAACAATTTGGAGATAAGAGGTGTCCCAACCAGAAAAAATGAAAATCTTTTAACAGTTGCTTAGAATGTTGGTAAAGCCATTAGCTGCAATATTCATAGTTCTGACATAAATTATATCGCAAGAGTTCCTATTCACAACTCAAATGAGAAGTCTATTGTCATGACATTCCACAATAGATATCATAAAGAAGATTTCGTCGCCGCAGCCCGTGCTTGTAAAAAGCTGTCCACATTCGACGTTCTTGGCGCTGGTGATACTAGCCAGAGAATCTATGTTAACGATCATTTAACCCCGCAAAACAAGCAGCTGTTAACAAAGACGAAGGCTATAGCGAAAGAAAAGGAATACCAATATGTTTGGGTTAAATTCTGTAAGATCCACGTGAGAAAGAACGATTCTTCTAGAATTATAATCATAAAGAAAGATGGAGATTTAAACAAATTACCGTAAAGCGTAACATATTTTGCTTGCTTCTATTTTGCTTACTTGTAATTGTTGTAATCACTAATTTTAATGTTTTAATATCCGTTCATTACCGCACTAACTCACAACATAGAATGTTGCGCATACCTGGCTTATTGCACCGCCTTACTAACTTGACCGCACATCGCTTTGTTATTCAACGCTTCTTGCACTTTTTGTCTGTTTCTTTCGCACTGCTTATTGAATCGTATTACGCTGCTCTCGCTCGCACTTGCATGCTACCGTTCTATGTCTGTTTGCGCTCGCGCAGTTTATTTATTTTAGATGAATTAAGTTTAAATCCTTATTGCAATGGAAGTTTTAAGCTAAAATGGGAGGTTACTTTTAATGGAATGCTGGTTTTTAGTGTGGTTTTCTTATATAACGATTTAAATGGCTTCCAATCGTAAGTTAAGTGTTTATTACCAGAACGCTAGGGGCTTGCGAACTAAATCAGCAATCTTTTATCGTAGCCATTGCTTGAGAAACTATGATATAGTTATAATTACGGAAACCTGGTTGCTAGATGGGATTTTAGACGCTGAATTCTTTGACGATAGGTATGTTGTCTGGCGGAGAGATCGCGATTATACAACAACCAAACAGAGGTACGGTGGTGGTGTTCTTATTGCTACTCGTAAGGAATTAACTGTCATACCTCAACCTGCCTTCCACAGCAGTGCCGAGGATCTCTGGTTGACGGTCTGCCTGAAGGGGAATCGTGCCGCAGATACAATAAATATTCACATCTGTGTAGTTTACTTATGTAGACAGAATCTTGGATTTTCATTTTCGCAACAACTACACAACTTCTTAAATAATTTAGAATTAGTGGTTAATGAACATTGTGACAGTATTTTTTTCATTGCGGGGGACTTTAATATGAGTAACATTACATGGTCTATTTCAACATCGGATGAAGGCTTCTGCGACCCCTCTAATTACACCACCAGTGATGAGTAGCTTCTGATTGATACCATTAACTCACTAAATTTATCACAGTACAGCAACATTAAAAATAGTTATGGCAAAACTTTGGACCTGTTGCTCGCGTCAACTAAATTAATGGTCTCGGACTGCAGCGATGACCCTCTTGTCCCTGTTGATCCACACCATGGTGCTCTCACCTGTGAAATCTCCTTTGTTATCCAGGAGTACCTGGATCGTTCTAAATATACTAAATACCTATATGACAAGGGTGATTACGAGTCTATAAACAAGGAGATATTGAGTGTGGATTGGGTTAATGAGCTGGGTCATTGTTCAATGGAGGATGCTACCTCATTTTTTAATGACGTTTTTACGCGTCTAAGGGATACTTATGTTCCTTCGGCAGTAGTTTCAAATAAATCGTATCCGAAATGGTATTCTAAAGCATTGATAAAAGCGATTAAAGAAAAACGTAAATATTTATTAAAATACAGGAACTATGGTAACCGGTCCGATGAGCATTGTTACAAGTTACTACGTGACAGAGTCAGAACACTGGAGGCTTCTTGTTACTGTAATTATATTAAGTTGGTAGAGAATTCCATAAGAGAAAACCCAAAATTTTTTTGGTCATATTTTAAGTCTAAATCTAAGAATAACGTAATGCCTAATAGTCTAAAGTACAACTGTTCAGTATCTCTCACAGGGGATAGTATATGTAATGCATTTTCGACGTACTTCCATTCTACATTCTTGAAATCATCCAGTTCTATTCCAACCGACTATGATAGTGAGTCCTTCAATACAGTGTCCGACATCTCCTCTATTTATGTTGATAGGACTTCGATTGTTAAGATGCTCAAAGATTTGGATCCGAGCAAATCAGCTGGGCCGGACCATCTACCTGCCTTGTTTTTAGTTAAATGCGCAGAAACTATTTCTTATCCCATAGTACTATTATTTCAGAAATCCCTAGCTACCGGTTATGTTCCTAGTATGTGGAAGCGCGCTTTCATAACACCTGTGCATAAAAAGGGTTCTAAAAGTGAGATCACAAATTATCGCCCGATTTCTAAGCTGTGTGTTATTTCTAAGGTACTGGAGAGAGTGATCTACGAGCAGTTGTACCCGGCCCTTAAACAATCTTTTAGTGACACTCAGCACGGTTTTCTTAAAGGTCGATCAACTGTGTCTAATTTAGCATTACTTAATAATAACATAACAGAAGCTATGGAAGATGGTTCACAGGTTGATGTAATTTATACTGACTATAGTAAGGCGTTTGACAGAATACAGCACAACTTTCTTTTATCGAAGTTATTGATGATTGGTGTAAGGGGGGACCTGCTCAGGTGGTTTTCCTCCTATATTGACAATCGATCACAGGCTGTAGTCATCAATAATTATATATCTGGATGGGTGTCTGTTCCCAGCGGTGTTCCCCAGTGATCTCTGCTGGGGCCATTATTATTTGTTATCTTTGTAAATGACATCGACCAGTGTTTCCGTCACGCACATTTACTTTGCTTCGCAGATGACATGAAAATATTTACAAGAGTCGATTCTTTGCATGATGCTGAGGCCTTACAACTAGACCTTGATCGGCTCCAGCAATATTGTGTAGTTAATAATCTCGAATTGAAACCCTCTAAGTGCAGTGTTGTTACTTACAGTAGAAAACGAGCTCCATTTTATTATGGCTACACTCTCAAGAACGAGCTGATTGGCAGAGAGGTTACAGTACGGGATTTGGGAGTAATACATGATGCAAAACTTCTCTTTGATTGTCATGTAGATAGCATTATTGCTAAAGCTTCGAAAGCCTTAGGCTTTATCATGCGCGCCTCGAAAGAGTTCACCTGTGTTAAAACTATCAAGATACTTTACTGTACCTATGTAAGGAGTCACCTCGAGTATGCCTCTCAGATATGGAATCCCTGCTATGCCACGTATCTGCATCGTATTGAAAATACCCAGAAGAGATTCCTACGATACCTAAGCTTCCGTACTGGTGACCACTTTCGATCTGACGACTATATCATCTTTTGTAAAAAGTATCACCTTCTACCTCTATATAAAAGGCGCGAAATTGCTGATGTTGAGTTCCTTTTTAGAATTGCTTCGGGTATCATAGATTGTCCACATCTTTTGGAGGCTATATCACTTAGATCTCCAAATAGAGCCCTGCGTTCAAACTTTCTAATATCATTGTCGAATCCCTGTACTAATTATCGGCGTAATACGTTCCTGTGGCGTGCATGTAGTTTATTTAATGGTTTGTGCAAAGATCATGACTTTGATTTATTCAACAGTAAACTCGAAACTGTAAGGCGGTTGTTAACGCGGTCATTCTTTGACGGCGTTCCATAAGGTTGCACTTGAGGATTGTAGGTGTATGTTGTTAATTCACTTATGATTGTACCTACTATAGCTGTAAGTGTTATAATTGTAATTTGGTATGTACTTATCTATTCTTTATACTATTTTCACGTTTTCGATCTATTTAATAATTATAGTTATTATAATTTAAATTATAATAATAATACCTAGGTGCCTATTGTACGCGCTACTGCGTGATTGTGTGCTTGTGTAGTTTTTTACTTATGCTGTCTTTATTGGCGAGGACCTATAATTGGCTTAATGTTTTATATAAGAGTTTTATACATTGTAATATACAGCTGTTGGTACTCCTACAAATAAATAAATAAATAAATAAATCTATCAGCGACTGAGCCAGACTGAAAACACCGGAGAGTGCCAAGGATCCAAGTGGCACTAGTCCCTGTGGACTTCTGGTGTTGGTGTTAGCTGTGTTTCCAATATTTCTGTTACTTCCTCAGCTGAACAGTCTCTCCATTGATTACCTACCTGCAATGGAATAAAGTCAATAGATAGTCAATATTATTGTCGCAAAACTGACACAGTTTTATATCTATCCAGTGACAAACGAACATACCTACCATACCACCACCTACATACCACCTAATGGCTCCTAAGTCTGCTTTTAGGTTATGGCGTTCCTGTCATTGTTTATGTTACGATTCGTTCTTGTTATCTTTTGGCGGTGAAGGGATAAGGTAGCCGCCAATGTTGGCAAGCGAAGATGGAGAAGATAATTACTCACCTGGCCGGGTGTTGTGACCAGGGGACCAGGGGTCCGACAGTTGATCGTCGGAAGTTATATTTATGCCGCGGAAGGGAGCACACTTCTCTAGCGCGATGTAGGATGGTCAACTACACGAGAGCTCGAAAATCTTCAAAGCTCAACTTCGGTCAGTACATCGGATCCAAAGCAAAGACTGCGGCAAAAAAACTTGGTATCCTCTCGAAGGTTAGGCGGTACTTCACTTCAAAGCAGTTGCTTCAATTATATCAAGCACAAGTGCGACCCTGCATGGAATACTGCTGCCACCTCTGGGATGGATCCGATAAATATCAACTGGCGGTTTTGGATTCTGTAGAAAAACGTGCAAAGAACGTAATTTGTAACCTGCGGTTCATTGAAGTTAGGCTGCAGAGCCTCGAACATCGGCGGAGGGTTGCGCGTCTGTCGGTCTTCTACTGGTTACATTTCGGAGAGTGTGCAAAGCAGCTGCACGACCTCATTCCGCCGGCCCCTTTCCGCCATCGGGAGACGCGATCCGGGCGAGCGCTTCATTCTTATGTCGTGGATCTTCCAGCTATCCGCACGAACCGCTTTGGCTCGACCTTTATAATGCGTACGGTTAAGGAATGGAACGCGTTACCTGCGAGTTTGTTCCCCGATCAATATAATCTGGATGCCTTCAAGGCTAGAGTGAATAGGCTGTTCCAAGACGGGCATATTTCATCTTCGACCGCATCGTCACTTACCAACAGGTGAGATGGCGGTCAAATGCCTGCCTTGTCTATACATGTATAAAAAAAAAAAGTTTGCGAGTATCTGGAGCCATGTGCGCTCGAGCCTCAGCCCAGGCAGAGTATGCCACCATGGGAAAAGCCACTCTTGGTGGTGGGCATTGAAATCCCCCAGGATAACAAACTGCGCGGCGGGGTAACGTACCCTCGCTTCTGTGCGAGCGCTAAGGATTTGCAGTTTCATCCACCAGCAACCATAAAATAGAGAAACTAGACCCCTCAAAGCTCCTTAGACGCCGAATGCAGATGTCTTCGCGAGCGTACACACAGACTCCGGCACGAGGTACAACCCTGTGCTCGAGAGTATGCTACCTAGGTATACCCTGGGTACGTCGCGTCAGCCGGACATCTGGTCTGCGTCTCAGTGTCCTCACTGAGTTCCTACAACAGCTGCGGTTTTTCAGTCTCAAGGTGGTAGTGGACTGCATCGAGATTTGAGTGCAGGCCTCGGATGTTAGTGAGGTGCACTTTGAGTGGGAAGGAGTGCAGCGGCAGCCGCTGTTTAACGTTCGTCTTGTAAAATCTACTTACAAACTTAATGTAATTTCTAATTGGCGACGTTATTTGCTACGTTAGAAGTTAATTTATGTGATCGTTTTCCTGCAAAATTCGTCAACTGACCATGAAATAAATAGAAAAAAGTAGGTAATTACGGTTACGATTTATTTAAATAAACGATTATTAAAAACACCGGCGCTAGTAAATGGTCCCAAATCCTTGTGACGCCACTTATCAACATCTGTTGTGTCAGTTATATCTATGTTATATCTCTGTATTTCTTTATTGTGTGCAATAAATAGTTCAATAGATATCGGCCTTTATGATATTTTGAATTAAGCATTGAAGCATTAGCTAAATCTACCGCCTTAAATTGCATTTCGATTTTATTTGTGTGAAAGTTTATTGCTTCGGTTGATTCCGTTCCGTTTATGATTCGTTGAGACGCAAATTTGCTTTTTTTTATATATAGGTACACACAGTCCTCCGAACTATTTGATCTGGCAGAAAACGTAACATTCGCGTTAAAATCTGGGATTTCTGGGTAGTAGTCACAAAGTCTTTGTAGATTTACAGTTATTTTTCCAAAAACAACGTTAGCACAGTCGAGCGCGCTCATTGGTGGACGCTCACTCAGTAGGCGCGCAAAATCTACGGAGTTTTTTAACCAATCAGAGATCACTATCGAAACTTCGTAGTTAGATTTTGCTTATGCCCCCCGGACCGTAAACTGTGATGTGACATTGAACTACCATTTTTATTTTCTACATTATTAGTTTTGTGACATTCATCATTATCATCATCTTGGCGTTATGTCTCGTGCTCCCCCGCGCAGTACGCGAGGGCCCAGGGTCCGCTTTCCTGCTATTTTGGCCCACCTCGCTCGTTCTGCGGTATCCTTAGTGGTGAGCTTATTGGCACGCATTTCGTTCTTGACTACGTCGAGCCATCGCTTCTTGGGCCGCCTCTTCTTCCCGCGCCCGGCGGGGACGGCATGGCCAGACATTTGTTCCCCACATAACTTGCTGGTCTGCGCAAGACGTGGCCGTACCATCGAAGACGGCATTCTTGCAGCTTATCTGCAATGTCACGGACGCCAAGACTACCCCGGATGTGGGCGTTTCGAAAGCGATCCTTCCGTGAAACTCCGCACATCCATCGCAGCATATTCATTTCCGAGACGAGCAGCTCCTGCTTGTGTCGCTCTAATAGGGACCACGTCTCGCTACCGTAAAGGGGAGCAGGTTTAATGATCGTCTTATAGACCTGTCCCTTCAGCTTTTTCGGCGTTTTAGGGCACAAATAACACCTGTTATCTCCCGCCATTTGGCCAAAGCTGCGGATATTCGGGCCTTGACGTCGCCATTGATGTCCCCGGTTGAGCTAAGTACAGATCTCAAGTATCTGACCTGATCCGTGCACTTGACTTCCTCTTCGAGTATGCGCACGGGTAGGGGATCTGCACTGTTGCAGTCCTTGCACTCTGTCTTTGCCACATTAACGTTATTAGAACGTTTGTCGCTCGTACGATTCGGATGTAGAATGAGCTCCCAGCCACAGTGTTTCCTTTGGACTATGACATGGGATCGTTCAAGAGGTATATTAGAGGTTTCCTTAGACGCGGGCAACGCATTGGTAGCACCCCTGGTGTTGCTGATGTCCATAGGCGGCGGTGACCACTTTCTATCAGGTGGCCCGCATGCCTGTTTGTCAGCCGGATAACATAAAAAAAAACATTAATTTTCAGACCGCCGTTCTCAAGTGGCTCCTTTTACTTACTTACACGTTGGACTAGTTGCCCCTTGTCCGAGTCTATAAATGCGATATCGTCAGCATACATGAGAAGCCACAGAGGCACCTCGTGGTAGTCTCGAATGATGTCTGTCAGTACTTCTAATATCCCGTTGAATAGAAGTAGACTGAGCACAGAGCTCTGATGTACCCCAACGGTAATAGGAAACGGGTTGATGTCACCAACGGCAGTGCTTACCATGGACTGTCGAACTGGCTGACAGTAATGGTGACCAAATAGTGGCCATCGCATACGGTGGTGAGCAAATACATATGCTGCTAAGTAGTCGTGGCCATAGCCGTAACAGTGGTAGATAAGCAGATTCGATAACCATCCAAGTTAAGCAGATGAAGATAATTTTTTCTGTAAGCTTAAAGCTATTGATGGAACGTACTAAAAGGAAAAATATCGAAGTGATAGAGACTGTCAGTGGACATATAATAGCATTGAACTATTATATCAGACTGTAGGTACATAATTGAACTCGCTCATGATGATTTTGATGCACAGCTTCGCCCTTGGCCACCGTCGCCGCCGCCGCCGCCGGCGCTACCGCCACGATCGCGGCCTTCAGTCCGACCCCCGACCACAGACTAAAATGCACTCCTCTACAGACTTCATGCAAATAAATCATAATTTTTTACAATGACTACGAATTTTACTAACCCAAAATACTCCAACAGACCATTAAAAAATGTGCATGATCCAATCTGGTAAGGTTCCCCTGGTAGCAGGGTCACGTAGGGCAGATGGCAGTTACTCCACTGTTATTACCTGATCTGCCAAATCCTGGATCATGGTTAAGTCGGACCGTGGGCCTTCGTGTACGAGACCACATCCGGGACATTCGATGCAACATTATCGATAACGGGAGAAGATAAGATGAGATTTTATAAGTGGCCGTAACTTCCCCTGTAAAGTTTGCCGATTCGAGCTGCTGATAGAAATCGCCATTACCTAGCATCGACCACAATATCGCATTTTATGCAATGATAAACTGATATAATACCTGGACAAATATGAGTAGAACCTACAATAGGGGGTTCCGAACTACTTATCAAATATAAAACATTTCGTCCAACTATAGATACCGGGTGTCCGGTAATGAATGGATAAATGTCAAAACTTTAAAAACAATATACATTTCTTTTAAAAAATCATAACTTAGGTACTACTTATGATATATTTTGTTTCGTATTTTTTTCTGAACGGCTATAAGTTATACTATAAGACATTTTAAGGTTATCCATTCATTATCGGATAGCCTGTATATCATGGTTTTGTTAGCGATTGTAAAAACAATCTAAGATATTGTATGAAATTTGGTTTATTCCTGAAATCCCAGTGGAGATAAATACGTTGGAGTTGGGTATTTTGGAATAAGTTTTATTACCCCCACTACCATCATCACACTAATAATTAATTTTCAATATTGTGTTGTTTGAACAGTCAGTTTTGACTATGATGAATGATGAATATGACATGTAAATAGTTGACAAAACAATGTTTATTATAGATTAGTTAGGCCACATATTTTTCCTTTATAAACAGATTATTTATTTACCTAATAGACATTTTTGGGAAAATATACTAACAACCGCCAATGGTGGGGATTTGTCGGTGGGGATTTCTGTGATATTTCAAAAAATTCAGCACACACAAACAGCAAAAAAAAATTTGTTAAGGAGAGTGAAAGAAGAGTGGTTAAGGTATTCGACTCGTAAGCGAGAGCTACCGGGTTCGAATACGCTGAGGCCAATGACTCTTTTTTGGGTTATGTACATTAGACGAATGGTAACCGATGCTCTTTCGGTAAGGGAAAACATCGTCATGAAAACTGCACATTCAGGCAACTGAATGTGTAACCATGATCCAATCTGGTCAGGTTCCCCTGGTAACAGGGTCACGGAGGTCAGATGGCAACCAAAACATTAACGCCAAGATAATTTTTTTTAATTATGTGTGAACTTACCTTGCATCCTGCTGCATCTTGCATGCACCTTGCATGTTGCATGATTGTTGGTCCGCCGGGTGTAGACCAGTGTACTGAAGAATAATTGGTCTTTTTTTTTACTTACGCCTACCAAAAACACCTAGCGCTGGATAACTCGGAACTTTCTCTATTTTGGACCATGAAACATTTTGAAACGAGAGACCAGTAGAATGATTGCAAATATACAGCAGGAAGTGATATACAAGCAATTAATGAAAGTAAACGTGATCACTTTTGAATTCCTTAGCTTAGAAGCTATTTTTTTTGCAGGTTAATTTAATTTTGCGTGTCTGGCAGACAGGCAGACGGACAGACTGACAACAAAGTAATCCCAACACAAGAGTTCCATTTATAATTTTCCGAAGAAGTACGGATTCCCAAAAATTGATAACGATAAAACGCGCTGTTCTGTTTGATAACGTATTTACAAAAGCATTAAAATAATACATAGCTCAATACCGTTCAAAGTGCCTTATGAAGATCTGGGAAAATATAAATACCTAATAATAAAAAATAATAAAAATTATACTTAACCTATTGATCATTGAAACGATAAGCAGAAGAAGCCTAATGATATAAATAAATTTCTACTTCCGTTGTGTCCTCAATTCGTAGTGATTTTTGGAAAATTATGTTCATCATCTAAATATTGACATCGACGCCACTCTGTATCGTCATCATGGGCTCCGCTACGATACACCACCTGCCAGATGAAATGTTTCGGGAGTTTTTTAAATATCTTAACGGGAGAGACGTCATGAACTTCAGCAAAGTTTCCCTCCGCTTGCAAAATGTTGTGGACGACCTCGGGGAAGAATTCTGGAGAAGACTGTGTTGTCAAGAATACCCAGTCATATACGAAGATAGCCATCGGAAGTCGGGTCTGTCTTGGAGAGATCTGTACTGCTCTTTTTCGCTCTGGGAAAGAGTGTCAGAAGCAGAAGTTCGAGTCACCCCGTATCCGTACGGCAATTTACATCCATTCTCGTTAAATTTTCTAAGTAATGGTATAATATCCTTTCCCTTAAAATCAAGTTCTTCAGATTATACAGATACCGTTATTTATTTTAACGCAAAATATGGCCGCGAGATAGAAAGGAAATGCTACAGATTCGGTTTTAGGAACTACACTGAAAACGATGATGTCATAGCATTGGAAAGCCTCGAACTGCCGAAGAAAAAAGTGCGAATCATACCCAAAGCGAACGAAGATATGTCGATCGATTTTGAACCACATTGTCCGTTTCGTACGCGATCGTGGCTTCTCGAGGGTAATGACAATTTTTATAACAAATTTGACACAAAGGCCAACAAGATAAAGTTTTGCAAGATCAAAGTTACAATTAAAGGTAAAGAAGTGAGCTATGAACATAGTGAACTGGGTGACAGTGTTGTTGACCGATGTTTTTCCGTTGGATATATCGGTGAGAAAATGCATGTGTTGGGAAATTTGAAAACTGCGTCTGGGATGTCCGTAACAACAATTGAAAATAGGCAAATGACCATAATTCGTTCTATAAGATTTAATCGTGCATACTCATCTCGTATGGAAGTGTGCAAACTTGTGGAATATTTTAGGAGATATGGGTTTAGGTCGTGTAATCACTTTGTGATATGGAGGATCGAGTTCACGATAAACGATATTTGTTTATATAATTATGCTATACGGTCGCCAATCTTGTATGGACCTCATTTTTTTACAGGCAACTCAGGAAATAAAATCAACGTCGACCTCAACATTAATAATGTTCTTGCACATTCAAATTTCACTATAGACATCGACAATTCAGGAGAACGCTTTCGATTAAATAATTTCCATGTGATAGAATCTCTCCGTGGTCACATAATAGTAGCAAACTGTAGTAATAAACTTTATATAATTGATCTCATTCATAATCATTGTGCTTCAGATATCCCAGTCAGGGATTCTGTAATGAAAGAAGAATACCCTGAAATTAAAAAAACCGACATTTAATCTTGTGCTTGACTAATTCGATACCCGCATCAATGGTGGATCGCCCCCTAATAACTAAATCAGAATTGTTTAAAGTGAAATAATTTATTTACTGTAAAGTGTGTTAAAATACCGATAATACTGAGACAGACCTTAAATTCGATAGTTCACTTTTATCTTCTCTCCCTTTTTATAAAGAAGCACTAATTTGCTCAATTTTTTAAGGTCTGGATATATGCCTAGAGAAACACTGTTATTAAAAAATAATGCAAGGCGTAGTGCATATATATTTATCTGTGGGCCTTATAAGAAAGCTCACTGTTACCCAAAGGGCAATGGAAAGAGCTATGCTCGGAGTCTCTTTGTGCGATCGAATCAGAAATGAGGAGATCCGCAAGCGAACCAAGGTCACCGACATAGCTCTAAGGATTGCCAGACTGAAGTGGCAGTGGGCAGGGCACATAGCTCGAAGAACAGATGGCCGATGGGGCAGTAAAGTTCTCGAGTGGCAGCCACGTGCCGGAAGACGCAGCGTGGGTAGGCCTTCCACAAGGTGGACTGACGACCTGGTAAGGATCGCAGGTACCAGCTGGATGCGAAAAGCACAGGACCGGCCTTTGTGGAGATCTCTGGGGGAGGCCTATGCCCAGCAGTGAACGTCATTTGGCTGATATGATGATGATGATGATGATGATGATGGTTCACAATAACGGTTTTCAGTGGCACAATCATATTAATAATAATATAATTAAAGTTTAATTCAGGTAATAAAATTACAACCATCTGTACAGTACAAGCTACATTACCACTTCAAGAAAATTTTCCGTTGCCGCTACAGCAATATTGACGCGATTTGGTGCATCTTTAGCCAAAATCAGTTTGCTAAATGACAGGAGCAATAGCTGGACCTTATGCTCAAAGGACTCATTCTTTATTTTATTTAATTTTTATTCGTATGGAAAACCAACAGCTTTTAATACAAGCATATAAAACTTAAATAAATACAAAAAGCCAATTACAGGTTCTCACTGATAGCAGTATCATAAGATAAATAAATCGCAACGCACTTGTCTACGAGAAGAACATATAAAACATTTAAAAACTTGCCGTATGTAATGAATACAGTATAACATATGTGAAAAATAATACAATCTGTTAGCTATGCATTATGTTTGACTAGTATTATTGAAAAACGCCTGAGTAAGCACTCGCTTTGCCTTCCGATAGCCCGTGTTGAACAAATCGAAGTCCTCATTTTTACTCAACCTATTGAAACTATCGCAGCTACGCCACAGAAAAGTGTTACGCTTATAGTTGGTAGACGCTTTAGGCAACGATATGATGTCATTAGTGCGCAAAGTTCGGTTAGGCGGTCTGAGTGGTATTTGTTCCAGAAGCTGAGGACAATCAACCAAATTTGAAGCAATCTTGAGTAGGAAGACCAAGTCAGCTATTTCGCGCCTCGCGACCAAAGGAAGCAGATGATGTTTTCTACAGATGTCGATGTAGTTATCAGAGCTGTAACGTACTTTTAAACGATAGCCCAAATATCTTAAAAACCTACGCTGGACACTCTCGATGCGATCAATATACGTAAGATAACGTGGGTTCCATACCTGGGATGCATACTCTAGGTGGCCTCGTACAAAAGTACAATAGAGAATTTTAAAACTTTTAGCTTTGGTAAAATCTTTTGATGCACGCATAATAAATCCCAAGGCTCTTGTAGCTTTAGTGATAGCACCATTAATGTGGCTATCAAATAACAATTTCGCATCATGTACAATTCCAAGGTCTCTAATGATAGTCTCTCTGTTTATCAATTCATTTTTTAAAGTATAGCCGAAGTTGAGTGGATTTCGTTTCCGGCTGTAGGTCACCACATTACATTTAGATGGATTTAAGTCCAATATGTTTGTGACACAGTAATGCTCAAGCCGCAAAAGATCCGACTGCAAGGCCTCAGCGTCAGCGATTGAGCTAATTTTTGCAAAGATCTTCATGTCATCAGCGAAAGTCAGAAGTCTTGCATGATGGAAACAGAGTTCAATATCATTGACATAGATGATGAACAAGAGCGGTCCCAGCAATGAACCCTGCGGCACCCCACAAGGGACGTAAATCCATCCTGACATGTAGTTGTTAACGACAACAGCCTGTGAGCGATTTTCAATGTACGAGGAAAACCATCTGAGTAGATCTCCCCTCACACCGACCCCCATCAACTTCTGCAGTAGAATGTCATGAGAAATTCTATCGAATGCCTTGGAGTAATCAGTATACACTACATCAGCCTGTGAGCCTGCATCCATGGTATCAGTAAGGAAATTATTAAATAAAACTAAATTTGACACAGTGGATCGACCCTTAAGAAAACCATGCTGCGAGTCACTAAATGATTGCTTAAGAGCTGGATAGACCTGATTATAAACGACCCTCTCAAAAATCTTAGAGACAATGCATAATTTCGATATTGGTCGATAGTTAGCAATATCAGACCTGGATCCTTTTTTATGCACTGGTGTAATAAAAGCTTGTTTCCAGATATCAGGTACACGACCAGTGGCGATTGATCTCCGGAACAAAATAGCCAACGGTACACATATGGTATCAGCACAGTTAATCAGGAACTTAGCAGGCAACTGGTCAGGACCTGCAGATTTACAAGGATCTAACTTTTTAATTAATTCAAAAACAATATTTCTATCGATAGTAACAAAGGAAACATCAGAAACAGTATTTGAAATATCACTACAATTTGTGCTAGCGGAGGAAGGGCAACCTGGGGTGCTAATAAAAGTAGACTGGAAATAGGATGAGAATGCCTCGCAAATCGCTTCACCAGTGTTGTAGGTTGAGTCACCAAATGTAAAACTATTAGGCATACCCCTATTTTTAGACTTTGAATTAAAGTATGACCAGAAGTATTTAGGATTCTTACTTATTGAGAATTCAACAGACTCAATATAATTAGCGTAAGAGGACGCTTCCACACTTAGGGCCCTATCCCTCAACAACCTGTAGGTGACATCATCGGAGCGATTACCGTAACGTCTAAACTTTAATGGGTATTTATACTTTTCTTTTATAATTCTTATCAAACTCTTTGAAAACCATATTGGATAAGATGAGTTGGTCACTAGCTTTGTAGGTATAAAAGTATCTCTCAAGTTATTATAATGGTCGTAGAAAAAGTCAACCGAATCTTCAAGCGAGCGACTACATAACTCGGCTTCCCAATCAACACTAGAAATAGCTTTGTTAATAGAATCGTAATCGCCTTTATCAAATAGATATCTTGTGTATCTCGGACGGTCTAATAAAGTACAATCAATAAAATTTATCAAACAGCTAAGAGCTCCGTGATGAGGATCGACGGGGACGAGAGGGTCGCCACTGCAGTCGGTCACTATTAAGGAATCGGTCGAAAATATCAAATCAAGAACTCTTCCATGTGCATTTTTAACCCAGTTATATTGGCCTAAGTTAAGCGAGTTAACGGTGTCGATCAGGTGAATTTCGTCGCTTGTTGAGTAGTTCGCAGGCTGACAATAACCGTCACTGACGTACTCCGCAACCAATCTATATTACTTAAGTTGAAATCGCCCGCTACATAAAACTTGTCATCAGGGTATTGAGTCAAAATAGACTCTAATGAGAGTGAAAAGTTATGTAATTGTTGAGAAAAAGTTAATCCTAGGTTCTGACTACATAAATAAATTGTACCGATATGCAGATTACACGATTTAATAGAACGGTTACCTTTAAAACTTATGGTAATCCACAGGTCCTCGGCACTAGAATGGAAATTGAATTTAGGTATAACTGCCAACTCCCGCCGAGTCGCAATAAGCACTCCACCACCCAACTTTTGTTTAGTGGCTGAGTAGTTCCGATCTCTGCGCCAAACAACGTATCGATCATCGAAAAATTCAGTGTCCTTAATTCCTTCCAATAGCCATGTCTCTGTAATAATAATAACATCATACTGTTTCAAACAAATATTACGATAAAAAGTAGATGATTTAGTACGTAACCCTCTAGCATTCATTTTTAATGTAATTTAAAATCTAAAATACAGTTGAAACATATTTAAATTCAAAAATAATAAGCGTCATCGTAATACGTAAGCGCAACAAGACATAAAACCATTGCCACATTAGAGCAAGCGAGAGCGAAATTGTATGTACGTAGTGATGCAAAGGAAATAGATAGCAATAGTAGGAACAGCGCAGCGCTGCGAACAATAACAATAGGCATAGCAAAGCGGCCAGACCGGTCGGCCGGCATAGTAGGCATATCAGCTGTTGTGATAATAATTGTATAAGCAAGCGGTAGCAAAAGCGAGTGCAACATTATTTTAAGCAAATATTTAACACGAATACAAACCAGTGCTGATAATAAACTCAATAAGTGACAATTTAGCATAATTTGTTTAAATCGGATTGCTTATTTATAATCAATATTTTGGTGGATTCGTTCTTTCTAGCGTGAATCTTACAATATTTCACCCAGACGAACTTGTAGTTCTTTTCCTTAGCGATCGCTTTAGTTTTAGTGAGTAACTGTTTGTGTGCCGGTGTCAGATGGTCGTTCACATAGATGCGTTGCTTTGGGTCGCCGTTGCCGAGGATGTCTACGATGGACAATGACTTACTTTCACGAGCGGCGGCAATGAAATCCTCTTTTAGATAACGATTATTAAAGCCAATAACAATAGATTTTTCGTTTGAGTTTTGCGTTGGGATCCTTGCAATGTAGTTTATCTGCGATTTCGGTAGGTCACATATAACCGCTTCTCCTAGCTTCTGGGCAATTGTAAATAGGTTCTCAGACCTCTGCACTGGCACACCTTTAATTTCGACGTTGTTCAGTCGCGATCTCTGGTCCCTATCAGCAAACTCGTCTTTCAAGGCAGCAACCTCCATCAACGAAGCATTGAACTTTTCTTCAAATACCTTCATTTCAGACATATGGCCCTCCAAAGACGAAATTCTCTCTTTATGTTCGTCCAAAGTCGAACCGTAAAACTCACACGTCGCTTTTAGGTCGGCAATGTCGTTTTTTATATCTTTAATATCTTTGGCTAGAGCTGGAAGACTTGCCAGTTGTTTTTTGATACATTGAAGCTCCTCCAAAATCATGCTCAGGGAAACTGGCTCCGCAGACTCTTCCGACACCTGTTTGAAGGGGATAGGTGGGGCACAGATGCCTCCGGGGCTAACGTTGCCACTCATTTTGCAATGAGCGCATTTCCACGTCGCTCTGCGATCCGGTCCGAGTTTACGGTAACCCGCCTCCGTGATACTGGCACAACAGAAGCCTAGTTGTTTCTTGCAGGTAAAACACTGCACACCATCGTTAAATACTTCATCGCACATTGCACAATTCATTGTGAGAGCAAATTTTAAACAAAAACAAAATTAAAAATATGAACTGACGAATGTTCTTCAACGCTACGCGGAACCGTGGTGTACGAATCTGGTGTGCGATCTGTCCCCAGGATAATTTTTATTCAGTATAATATTTAATGCTAAGATAAACCGTTTAACAACTACACTGTAGTGTAAAGTAATAGGATTCTTAAGGTGGTCATGGACTTATGCTCTTGCAGTGTACATAGCCCATTTTTCAGTGTTGGGCAAAACTTAGTTTGATTGACGGCTAAAAACTAAAACTAACAAAAGTTTAAGTTTTTTTATAGTTTAAGTAACGATTGAAAATTGAATTAGTTTCAATCGTGTGATGACTAATTTAGTCGACTAATAAGTTTTAATTTTTAGTCATAATTGATAGTTTTGATTAAAATTTCTATAAGTAAAACATATAAAAGGTAGGTACAAAAAGGTAGGTTAAATTCCGGTATTAAGATTGTATGAGATGAGATATCTCTACCAGTATAGCATTATATCATTAATTTTATTAGTATTATTAACTGTGGTGTAGTAAAGACTATAAAAAAATAGCTATTTTCTAGAACAATGTGATGCCAGAAGTTTGTAAGCTCATCTGAGTTGGTCTTAAATGATTTTTGTATCGAAGAGACTCCGTAGATATAAGTACTATTAAGTACTATTGTAAGTAAGTACTTACCGAATATAAAACGAATAACTTATTACTGTTAGATTTTGGTTCTGACAGAGATCGCCAGAGAGCACAATTAACTTACAGTTAAGCTGGTTGTCTGTTCGTCCATCTATCGATTACTCTAAATTCAGATATATTTACAGTTTCTAATATTTTATAGGACAATTTGTTTAGCTGAAAACTACAATTGATGACTAAATATTTAGTCATAACTAAAACTAAAACTTTTAGTTGTGATTTATTTAGTACAACTAATTTAGTCACAAAATATTTAGTTTGACTTATCATTCAATTGAAAAAATTAGTGATTGCTGGGCGCAACTTATCCATGAGTGCCACTTATCTGAACCGGTGACGGCGTCGCCATTGTTAACAACATTGTGACATTTCAAATTGGCGACACGTAGTTCCAGTCTTAGCCACCGGGCCTGTTAAGTAAGGCTCTGTGATTGCTCAGAGCAGCAGTCGGCAACTTTTTCCCAGGCAAGGGCCATAGGTTGGCCACTGGCTGGCCGAAGGGACTTTGGCTCCCTGTGTATGTTCTACCGGCTGTACATTGGGGACTGATGTGGGAACATTTTTGATCTGGTACCCACAGCACAACTCTGCCAGCGCACCACCCGCCGCGGGCTGACAACTCATCCTCATTACGTAGAGGTGTTCACGTGAAGATTTGGAAGAACATTCTCGCTCGTCAGATTCGGATGTGGAATGAGCTTCCAGTCACAGTGTTTCCTTTGAACTATGACACTCGATCGTTCAAGAAGTCTCGTTAGAGGCGAGCAATGCATTGGTAGCGCCCCTAGTGTTGCTGATGTCCATAGGCGGTAGTAACCACTTTCCATCAGGTGGATCGCTTGCCTGTTTGTCTGTCAAAAAAATGAGAAAATGACCTGAAATTTAAGAAAATCAGAAAAAAAGATTAAAGTATAATAACTGGCAATGAATGTCAAACAAAATTAAATGTAGCGGGAATTTGTGGGCAAACTACTTACAAACAAATAAATGCACTTTTGAAACTCACTTACAAGATTCTACAATGAAAATATTCAAAAAGAAAAAAATTAAAAAATTTCATGTGGGAATACCCCTTTCGCCGTAACCGAAGATTCCCGCGTATTTATCCTTTTATAATGCTTTACAATGCTAACAAATGTTACAAAATAACGAAATCAATCTAAATGAAAACTGTAATCAAGTATAAAAGCTTGTAAAATAAAAATATGTTGCATATTCAGTAACTTCTAAGGATTCTGCTATTTGGCATACTAGCAATTTCTAGTAAGTGGATCATTTTACGAATTTCCGTACAAATCTGTTTAATTGAATGAATTGCAATGTGAATCATTTGGCGTTTCACCGGCAGAGTGGCCATTTTGCGATTGGCAAAATGAACTATATTATGATCATGACATGAAACACCTAATGTGGCCTTTTCATACCCCCGTGGATTTAATGCTGTGTTTTTGCATTCCATGACATTTGACAGATGTTCATGGCATAATAATAATTAGTTGTAGATAGTATAATTTTAGTAGTAGTCAATTAATTAAGACCTCAATATTGCCTCCACCGCTTCTTGGATGTCCTTTCAGACGGTTTAAGGTTGGCTGGAAGAAATCCCATCGTGGGATAAGCCCGCCTATGCTTTCTAAAATTGTTTTGTAACTCCTGTATTTATTAAGCAATAAAGAGTTTACATACATACGTACATACATAAGTGGATGTACGCATTTGGAACCATGGCACTGTATGCCCTTGAGATGTCTGAGAGCCGCTGGATATTCACATGATGCCCACTATGTCTACTCATCATCATCGTCCTAGCACTTATCCCGGTCTCTGCCAGGGTTCGCTTTCCCACTCATTCTTCTCCACTTCGCCCGGTCTTCGGCATCCTCTCGTCGTAAGAAGTTGGCTCTCGCATTCGACTCAGCGATGTCAATCCATCGCTTCTTCGGTCGCCCACTCTATTTCTACCAGTACTAAAAATAAGTAAGTTTTTCCATTATTTTCTTTGGTTTCTATAAATTTTTATTAACTTACAATCAATTACAATCAATAGATAACGTTAAATATAGAAAACAACAACACATTATCAAAAGGAGTCGAACCTTTATCGTAATTATTTGTCGGCGCGGGTGCCATCTACTGGCCAACGCCGGCACTTCTATAATATCGATGAAGGACACGCTGCAATGGAAGAATGCTGATCCCAGATTAATACAGATTTCACGACAAATTAAGATTTATTATTTTGTTATTAATAAAGATGAAAATTGTGTTTAATTTAGAATAAATATATAAAATCGATTTTGGTGAAGGTAAATCAATGAAAAATTATTTGATGTGGGTATTTTGTAATCATGGTTTGGGAAGCTACCCTCGGGTGAGAGAATCGGGATGGTTGTTTTTGTCTGTGTTAAGAAAATCGCTGAAAAGTATATTGTATCGAATAAAACCAAAGTTGAGTGATTATATGTGTTTATTTAAACAAAATACATAATAACTATGGATCCTACTGAGGACGCGAGCGGCCGAAGCTCGCCTTTACTGCCATCAGGGCTAGCTAACTCCGACATCAGAAGCCGTGATAACGACTCCTCCCACCACGCCCACCAGCAGCAGCTGCCACCTGATATTACGCGGACACCAGCTGTCGTGCCAAGTTCATCAAGTCTTGAAGGTATTGTACCTAGTGCAAATACAGAAACCTTGACTGCCTTAGCGACTATCTTAGAGAACTTTACCAAACAACAACAAGAAAATTTGAAAACAAACAACGAATTTCTTGCTAGTATGTTTAATCGAACCCTAGAATCCAACCAGCGACCCAGGTTGGCTGATATGTACATCGCTTCGTTCGACCCTGACGATGACGTACCTGTTCGAGACTGGTGCGACCAC
The DNA here is from genome assembly GCA_907269095.1 of Blastobasis adustella. Taxonomy (NCBI): domain Eukaryota; kingdom Metazoa; phylum Arthropoda; class Insecta; order Lepidoptera; family Blastobasidae; genus Blastobasis; species Blastobasis adustella. The sequence goes on from OU026142.1 coordinate 2,308,622, forward strand.
GTTGACCGCGCCAAGGAACACTGGAAATTAACAGATTATGAAATTTGCACCAAAATTGCCGGTCTTTTAAAAGGACGCGCTAAGAGTTTAGGAGACACTTGGTTGGTCAAGTCACCAGTTTGTAGTGATATGAGAGATGCACTAATTCAAACCTTCGAACCGGAGGCCAGGTACTCTAACGATATGATTAAATTGCGCAATTTTAGATTTGATATGACTAATCCAGCGGAATCGGTCACAAAAGCATGGAACATATGGAAGCGGATTATAAAGGGCAATAAAGAAAGTGATGCTGTTGAAGCAGTTATAGGATGCATAGACGCCGAGCATATCCGCTTAAAGCTGTTGTCAAGTAAATGTACTACAGTACCAGAGCTCATTTCCGTAATCTCCACTATGAAACCAAGAGAATACAGACAGGGCGAACCTCCAGCTAAGAGATTTCGTCCATCAAAGCCAGTTCGAGAAGACTCTAAGTCTACTTGTTTTAAATGTGGCATGGTTGGGCACATTCAAACTAATTGCTCGTCTAACAACATTGACGAACCTAAGTCGTTATTAACAGAACCTGTCACTGACAGACGGTCGTTCAAGTGTATATATTGTGATAAAGTTGGTCACTCAGAGGCAAGCTGTTTTAAAAAAAGTATGATGAAACTAAAAATGTAAATTTTACCACTTCCCAAGAAAATATTTCAACTCCGATAGTGATGATGATTAATAGTCACAAATTCGTAAGCTTGTTTGACAGCGGATCTGAAGTAGCCCTCGTTAGAAAATCTTTAAGTTATTCTTTGCCTGGAAGAAGAGAAGACTGTGTGCTCATGCTAAAAGGATTGGGTACTGGAGTACCTATTGTATCGTGTCAAAAGATTGTAGTCGTTGCTGAGATTACCAATGTTTTCGTTGAAGTTAATTTACATATAGTGGAAGACCATGAGATACCATGTGAAATATTAGTCGGGTCTGATTTGCTGAAGATACCAGGTTAGTCAGTAAATATTACTAGCAAAGGAGCTTCCCTTTTCAGGACGAATACTGTTATGACTGTTAAAAATGTCTCCAATAAAAACTCAATGGAAATAGATACAGATTTAACCAATTGTGAGCAACTAAAGCAACTAAATGTAGTTTTATCTAAGTATAACGACATTTTTACTACCGATACTCCAAATACCAAGGTGACAACTGGTTGTCTCGAAATTCAGTTGAAGGATCCAAACCGGGTTGTATCCCGAAGACCTTACAGAATGGCTCCGGTAGAACGAGAGAATATTAAAACCATTGTCAATGATTTAATGGCGAAGGGTATCGTTCGTAAAAGCACATCCAACTTTGCCAGTCCCGTGATTCTCGTTAAAAAGAAGAATGGCGATGACCGGATGGTTGTCGATTACAGAGAATTAAATAATAATACTGTTCCTGTTAAATTCCCTCTACCAATTATCTCCGATCAAATTGACAAGTTAGCAGGCGCTGTATTTTTCATAAGCTTAGACATGGCACAGGGTTTCCACCAGATACCGGTTGATGAAAACTCCATAAACAAAACTGCTTTCATTACACCAGATGGATTATTTGAGTACACTATGATGCCATTTGGCCTTATGAATGCCCCAGCGATTTACCAACGCGTTGAGGCCATTTATAAATAAAATATTAATATACATTGATGATGTGTTGATTAAATGTAGGACATTTGAAGAAGGCTTAGAAACACTAGATCAAGTTTTATCAGCTTTGCGACAAGCTGGATTTGCAGTCAATACAAACAAATGCAAATTCTTTAAGAAGTCCATTGAGTATCTCGGCAATGTCGTATCCAATGGAACCGTCAAACCAGGCCCAAATAAGGTTGCACCACTTGTGAACTCGCCTGTGCCGCGAACAGTCAAACTAGTTCGCCAATTCTGCGGCTTGGCTAGTTATTTCAGAAGATTTATACCATCATTTTCTACACGACTGATACCATTATACAATCTAACAAAGAATGATGCAAAGTTTTTATGGACTGCTGAATGCGAAAATGCAAGACTTGATATTATAAGACGTTTAACGTCCATTCCGGTACTTACAATTTTTCAGGACGGTTACCCTATAGAATTGCATACTGATGCAAGCAGCATGGGCCTCGGTGCGATTCTAATTCAGATCAAGGACGGACGTCAACATGTTGTTGCTTACATGAGTATGAGGACAACTGATGCAGAAAGCCGCTACCATTCGTATAAATTAGAGACATTGGCCATTGTGCGAGCAGTTAAGCATTTCAGGCAGTACCTATATGGACGTGAGTTTACAATCATAACTGATTGTAATGCTATCAAGACTTCAATGAGTAAACATGAATTGTTGCCAAGAATTCATAGATGGTACGCATATTTGCAACATTATAATTTTAAAGTTGAATACAGACAAGGTACCCGAATGCAACATGCTGATTTCTTTAGCCGGATTTCAATTGTGTGATTTGCAGAACGAGCAAAGGAACATCAGGTGCTATCCAATCCAGGATGTTCCCCATTGAGAAACAATCCATCCCTTTCCATACAATTCACATCGATATGACAGGAAAATTGACGTCTCGTAAAGGAAAACATGAATATGTAGTTGTTGTTATCGATGCATTTACGAAATTTACACTACTCACGTACGCAATGGATAAGACATCTCAGTCAATGTTACTTGCATTAAAGAAAGTAATGTCGTTATTTGGGGCACCTAAACAAATAATTAGCGACCAGGATGCCGCTTTCAGGTCAGACTTCGAAGACTATTGTAAACAACATGGAGTTTACCAGCATTTCATAGCTCCAGGTGCAAGCAGAGGCAATGGCCAGGTGGAGCGGACAATGTCTGTCGTCAAGAATGGATTAACGATCATCCGTAATTATGAAACGAAGGACTGGAAGAAAGCGCTTGATTCGCTTCAGTTAGCCATCAATTGTACAATCAATAAGACTACGAACATTAGTCCACTAAAAGCTTTAACTGGAAGGCAAGGCGCTGTGCCTGTCGAATTGATTTCTTTAATAGATGAATCAAAGGGTACAGTTGATCGCATACAATTGGATCAATATATGCAAGATAAAATGAAGGCTCGAGGTATCGCAGATAAACAACGATTTGACAGGCAAAAGGCTAAAGTACAAAGATTCAATAAAGGTGATGTAGTACTGTTTAAGGTAAACCCAAGGTCACAGATTGGACTTGATTTGAAATATCCAGATGCATATGAGATATGGAAAATTTTGCCACATGACCGCTATCTATTGAACAGGGGCCGACCTAAGAAGGCGGCACATGATCAACTTCGACTTGCACCCAAACCAGATCAAGGAGCCATGTCGGCGTAAAGTTAAGTATATTTATCTACTTATCTTTTGACCTGCACACCTACTTTCTAAATGAGTTATGTATGTTATGTTACTATATTCAAGTTCATTATTCATATGAAGTAGTACGTAAGGTTTTGGCGCGAACTGTACGTATACTGTGTCTAATGTTATGGTGTGATGTGTATGTTTGGCAAAATGCGGACAGGGGCCGCTATAGAATTGATGCCAATATGATGTGGACAGGGGCCGCTTAATTATTGGTGATAATTCTATAAATGTGGACAGGGGCCACCTTAATGTATAATGTATTGCATGGACAGGGGCCACCATTACGTTGTACATGATGAAAACTTTTTAAGCGGACAGGGGCCGCTATAGTATTGATGCCAATGTGATGTAGACAGGGGCCGCTAGATTATTGGTGTCAATGCTATAAATGTGGACAGGGGCCACTTTAATGTATAAAGTATTGCGGGGACAGGGGCCACCATTACTTTATACATTACCTAAACTTTTAAGCGAACAAGGACTACTATTGAAAAATTTGTAAATGGACAGAGCCACCATTTATATCATATTTTTCAGGCCTGAGGACACTAATAGTCTTCGGAAAATGTAACGTATATCATGCGTTTTTATGTCTTTGCCTGTGATTATGTCAGGATAATCGAGCGAAGCTATTTTTGGGTTTTAAGGCATGTCGAGCGCGACTTGCGGCAGAATGGCCGTGTCGGCGCGGGTGCCATCTACTGGCCAACGCCGGCACTTCTGTAATATCGATGAAGGACACGCTGCAATGGAAGAATGCTGATCCCAGATTAATACAGATTTCACGACAAATTAGGATTTATTATTTTGTTATTAATAAAGATGAAAATTGTGTTTAATTTAGAATAAATATATAAAATCGATTTTGGTGTAGGTAAATCAATGAAAAATGATTTGATGTGGGTATTTTGTAATAATGGTTTGGGAAGCTACCCTCGGGTGAGAGAATCGGGATGGTTGTTTTTGTCTGTGTTAATAAAATCACTGAAAAGTATATTGTATCGAATAAAACCAAAGTTGAGTGATTATATGTATGTGTTTATTTAAACAAAATACATAATAACTATGGATCCTACTGAGGACGCGAGCGGCCGAAGTTCGCCTTTACTGCCGTCAGGGCTAGCTCACTCCGACATATTTTTTAGAGATCATTGCTAAAGGCATATACGGAAGTCTAGTAGTATTCCTTTGTTCTCAGTCTGTTTGGCTGACGGTCGGACACTCACGATCATTTTTCTCCGAAATGGGTTGTGGCTACCTATATGGTATTCGTATAAAAGTCAATGAAACTTGTGTTCTACAATAAATAGAACGAATGCGTATTTGGCCACAGAGCGTATTGGGTCGTGAAACTCAGGATTGCGTTCTGAAAAGAACGACTAGTCTTGCATTGTTCTTCACGTCACGGAGTCCGAACGCTTCAGAAGACCACCGGAGTTCGCCGCCGCTGTTGGCGCCAGCGTGCGCGCCGAGCTTCCTCTGATGTGCTGTTCTCCGATGCGCCGGCCAAATGGGCGAGCGCCCGTCTGTGTCGCTTATTTATAGCAGCACCACACGCGTTCGGCAGGAGTGGGGAGCTACCTCGCGTCGGGCTTTCCGATTGGTCAATGCAAATTTGCTAGATCAAACACGCAAGTTTAGGGAGTACATATTTGTAAATATAGTTAAGCACATTTTCTGTAAATATATCCATTCTACACTTGTCTACTGAGTTTAACTCCTAGTAACCTCTAGACCTCCAAAGTGGTGACCACCAACGTTCAAGAAGCAAGAACACAGCTTAGCACCGGGAACTATGGCGACTCAAGACTCACAACGGGATCAGCAAGAAGTTGCAGGCATCGCTCTCTCGCTGCGCATCCCACAGTTTTGGCGCGACACCCCGCGACTATGGTTCTACAGATTCGAGTCGGTCATAGCGGATCAGAAAAAAGGAAAACGGCAGCTGGTGGACATGATCATCGCGCAACTCGGCAAACCAGAGCTGGAACAAGTGTGCGACATTATTTACGACCCACCTAACGACGACGCCGAATTTTACGACGCGCTGAAAAGTCGTCTCATCAGCGTATACGAAGAGAGCGACGAGCGGAAACTCGAGAAGCTGCTTAACGAAGTGGAGTTAGGCGATCGCACACCCAGCCAGCTGCTACGCCACATGAAAATACTTAGCCGAGGAAAGCTCTCCGAACCAGTGCTGCAGCATCTGTGGAAGAAAAATCTACCACCTACCGTTCGCTCTGCAATCGCCGTCAGCGAAAATATCAACAAAACCGCAAAACTGGTCGACTTAGCGAACCTCGCCGACAACGTGATACAACAGTCGCCCGAAGTGTCCGCCGTGTCCTCAACACTTGCGTCTCAAGCTCAAGACAAAACCCACGATCAAACCCTGCTCGAAGAAATTCGGAAGCTTAGTATGGAGGTCGCGGAACTAAAGCAAGGACGAGCGCATCAATCGGCACGCGGCCACTTCCAGCGCTCAAGACAGCGAAGCCCGTCGCACCAGCGCTACAGACCACCGTCCCGCTCGCCACCCCGGCCGCACTCGCCGCATCGCCCAATCTGCTACTACCATCGCCGATTTGGAGATCGCGCCAGACGCTGCACGTCGCCATGCTCATTCACCGCCGAAGAAAGCGGAAATCTAAAACATACACTGGCTGTGGCGGAAACCAGTGTTTCAAGTACAGCACACCGCCTATTCGTTACCGACAGAAAGTCGAAACTCACCTTTTTAGTAGATACGGGTGCAAATATATCCGTCATACCGAAGAGGAAAGGAACACGACCGCAACCGCTGCCATTCACACTCTACGCAGCCAACAACTCCGCGATACCTACCTACGGCGAAACGACGTTGGATCTAGATTTACGCCTACGCCGACCTTACCGCTGGAAATTTATCATCGCCGACGTCAGCAGACCAATAATTGGAGCCGATTTTCTTCAACATCACCGACTGATTGTAGACCTCAAGAACCGCCGACTAATCGACGACGTCACAAACCTAGCAGTAAACGCACCAGTTTGTCACACGAAAATACCTAGGAGCATCGACCTGCAACAGTCCTACCACAGCATTCTAGCAGATTTCCCTGGAATCACTCGCATCACTTCGATGAAACTCAATCCCAAACACAACGTGGAACATTTCATCGAGACATCCGGACCACCGTTGTACTGCAGAGCCCGCCCTATACCTCACAATCGTTACGATCGAGTCAAAAACGAATTTCAAAATATGATCGACCAAGGATTGTGTCGGCCGAGCAAGAGCCCGTGGGCATCACCTTTACACATCGTACCGAAGAAAAACGGTGATCTGCGAGTTTGCGGCGACTACCGACGCCTAAACAGTATTACGAAACCCGACCGCTACCCGATACCACGCATCAAAGACTTTACATACCATCTCGCCGGTTGTCAAGTCTTTTCTACGCTCGATTTGAACCGAGCTTATCAACAATTACCAATCAAGGAAGAAGACATCGAAAAAACAGCAATAATAACGCCGTTCGGATTGTTCGAGTTCCCACGCATGTGCCCCGGTCTCCGCAACGCCGGGCAAACATTTCAGCGGTTCGTCCACGAAGTACTGCGAGGGCTGGATTACGTCTTCCCATTCGTCGACGATCTCCTCATCGCTTCCCGAACCGAAGATGAGCACCGTAAACACCTTCGAACAGTCCTACAACGACTAGAAGAATACGGTATCACTATCAACCCTTCGAAATGTGTGTTTGGCAATGGCGAAGTCAATTTCCTCGGGTACCACGTCTCGAAGCACGGAATCAAGCCGCCACAAGAGAAAATCAACGCAATCGCCGATTTTCCGAAACCGAAGACGATCGAAGAGTTACGACGATTCCTCGGCATGCTCAACTTTTACCGAGAGAACATACCTAACGCCGCTACCATTCAAGCCCCGCTCAGCAATTACCTACATAATTCGAAGAAGAAAGACAAAACGGAAATAAAATGGGACGACCAATCAACATCTGCATTCGAAGCCTGTAAAGCCAGCATTCAAAAGGCAGCTTTACTCGCCCACCCGTCCCACCATGGAACATTGGCGATATTCTCAGATGCCTCCGACAAAGCAGCTGGAGCCGTCCTCCAACAACGAATTAGCAACAGATGGCAGCCACTCGGCTACTTCTCGAAGAAATTTTCCGACGCACAACAGAAGTACAGTACGTTCGACCGTGAACTACTAGCTATTTATATGGCAGTCAAGCACTTCAGAAAAATGTTCGAAGGAAGAGAAACCATAATTTTCACCGATCACAAGCCGCTTACCTACGTACTACACAAGTCGCCATCGCCATCCGAGCTACCGCGCCGAGCACGCCAACTGCAATTCATCAGCGAATTCATTACCGACATTCGTCATGTGACAGGCCAAGATAACGTCGTTGCCGACGCTCTCAGCCGCGTCGAAAGCATCGCCTGTCCATCGACACTAAATTATGAAGACATCGCAAGAGTGCAAGAAAGAGACAGCACGATAACGAAGCTCGCGAAACAAAGTAATTTATGCCTACGAAAAATTACTTTACCTAACTCGAACACTACTTTACACTGCGAGACGTCTACTCAACACGTACGACCATACCTACCGCTGCCATACCGCAAGATAGCATTCGATGCAGTTCACAATATCAGCCACCCAGGAGTACGCACAACCCGCAAGCTTGTCACGCAGAAATACTTTTGGCCATCAATGAATAAAGACGTCGGCATCTGGGCCAAACAATGCCTACGCTGCCAACAATGTAAGATACATCGTCACACGTCAAGCGAACTATCTTCGTTCCCACCGGCAGACAGATTTCAGCACATCCACATCGACATAGTCGGACCGCTACCCCCTACGCGGCACGGCTACCGCTATCTAATCACAATGATCGACCGACTTACAAGATGGCCCGAAGCAATACCTACCGAAGAAATCACCGCCGAAGAAGTGGCGAAAGTAATTTACGAACATTGGATAACCCGTTTTGGCTGTCCACAAACCATTACAACCGACCAAGGACGACAGTTCGAGAGCCAGCTATTTACCTACCTAACGAAAATAATGGGAATAGAAAAAACCCGCACAACACCGTATCACCCGCAAGCAAACGGTATCGTCGAGCGCTGGCATCGCAGTTTAAAAGCGGCGCTGAAAACGCGACTCTCTGGACAAACTACGTGGATCGAAGAATTACCTACCGTTTTGCTGGGACTTCGAGCCGCACTACGTAACGACACGAATATCAGCGCGGCCGAACTTACCTACGGCTACAACTTGCGCCTACCTGGCGATTTTTTCGCTGCCCCTACACAAGCCGAAAACCTGCAAATCGCCGACTACAACTACGTATCCCAACTACGAAAAACAATCAACACTCTGAAACCGAAGCAACCACTACCATCACATGCAAGCAACAGACCGATCTTCGTGCATAAAGACCTACAAACCTGCAGCTACGTTTTCGTAAGAATCGACGCTGTAAAAAAGCCGCTACAACCACCGTACGAGGGGCCCTACAAGGTCATTAACCGAGACAGGAAAATATTCACCGTTCAACTAGCACAACGACAAGCTAAAATATCAATCGACCGACTCAAGCCTGCCTACACACTAAACGAGACCGGCGAAAATGAATACAACTCCACTACCCAACGACAACAAATCAACAGAAACGACCCTGAAACGAAGATACCTACATCGAGACAACAGCCGACCACAATGCGAAACACGAGACCAACACAATACAAGACACAAGCCGGACGCACCACCAAACTACCTGTACGCTTCGCTTGAGGGGGAGTACTGTGGCTACCTATATGGTATTCGTATAAAAGTCAATGAAACTTGTGTTCTACAATAAATAGAACGAATGCGTATTTGGCCACAGAGCGTATTGGGTCGTGAAACTCAGGATTGCGTTCTGAAAAGAACGACTAGTCTTGCATTGTTCTTCACGTCACGGAGTCCGAACGCTTCAGAAGACCACCGGAGTTCGCCGCCGCTGTTGGCGCCAGCGTGCGCGCCGAGCTTCCTCTGATGTGCTGTTCTCCGATGCGCCGGCCAAATGGGCGAGCGCAATCAATCATTTCTTCGTCTCGCACGTGCGCGGAGCGCACGTGCGGGGAGACCGTGTAAGGGCGGGTGCCCACTGACGGTGATGTGGTGTCGCGACCCGTTGAAACGGGCCGGTCTTCTGGTTAGGCGCTCCCGGCTCTTCACGCACGGGAGCGCGGGCCTCGGCTTGTGGTAGTGTGGTGCCGGTTGATGCCATGATGATGACAATCCGGTCTGTGGGGGTTCGCACCCCTCGCTAGCTCTTCTTTGTCGCCCTCGGCGCGGTACTAGCCTGCCGAGTGGGACCCCGTTCGGGGAGGCCCGGCAAACGACCAGCGAGCAGGCGACATCCTGCTGCGAGGGGGGCGAGGAGTCAGACCGGTACCGCTACCGCTAGAACTCTCCCGAGCCCCAACGGCAGCGGCAGTCATGTGGTTTAGTTGGCAGCCCTGTCTGTTTACAAACAAAAATTATTAAAATAATTTTGTGGGTAGTCGGAAAAAATTTCGTGTCGCGTCGTTATTGAGCGCTAATGGTGCAGCCGTGTGCTAACTCCGTGGAGCTTCACTCGGCAGAGGTCTCGGGTTCGATTCTTTTCGCGGCAATTTCGTTTTTTTTGCAAAAACGACTGCGGCGAAGCTGTCTCGTTCGGTGGCGTTGCCGCGGGACTCACCCGAGCGGGGATTTCCCGCGGAAATGATGTTTTTGTGGTGGGGCTACCGCGAGCTCCCCGGGTCGGGGGCTCCGGCGGTAGCGGGTGTCGTAGAGGGTGCTGCGGTCGTCGTGGGCTCCAGGAGCTCACGTGGGAGCGCTCTGGAGCTGCGATCGGGGGGGCGTGCGTGTAGTGGCGCGATGCCGCGGATGTGCGGGTGCACCGAATTGTCGGCGGACTCGTACATCCGCCGCGCCAGACGCACGACGAAGTCGTCCAGGCCCTCGTGCTGGAGGTCGCGGCTGATGGTGGCGTTCCTCACGTACCTACCGGCGCCGACGATGGTGCGCAGGCAGAGGTTCTCCTGCGCACGGAGGCGTTGCCGCTGATTGTTGGCGGCTAGGGCGTACCACGCTGGCGCGGCGTACGTGAGGCGGGATCGGATGTAGGTCTTGTAGATCCCCAGCTTGGTCCGCAGTGGTAGCGGGCCAGCGAGGACCGGACGCAATTTACTTCGTGCCACCTTTGCGGCGACGACCGTCTTTTGGACGTGGTCGTGCATAGTGAGGCCCTGGTCGATGGTGAGGCCCAGGTAGTCCACCCTGCGCGACCACGGGATGTCTTGCCCTTGAAGTTTCATTGGTGGGGGTAGCTCGGCGATGTTCGTCTTTCGCCCGACGATCATGGCCTGAGTCTTCGCGACGTTCACCGACATTCCCCACTTGTCGAGCCAGGCGGGTAGGGTGTCGAGTTGGGCTTGCATTCGCTTGATGGCGTGGGTGACGTTGACCGACGAGCTCTGGTACGACGTGTCGTCGGCGAAGAGCGACAACAGCACGCCGATACTCACGGGGATGTCGTCGGTGAAAATGGCGTAGAGTGCAGGCGAGAGGCAGCTGCCCTGTGGCACGCCGGCGAGGATTCGGCGCACCGATGAGGTCTTGTCCTCCACTGCAACGTGGAACTCCCTGTTTTGTAGGAAGCTAGCTACGACTTGTAGGACTCTGCGTGGAGTGGCACTCTCTGACAGTTTGAACAGCAGGCCCTCGTGCCATACCCTGTCGAAGGCCTTCTCCATGTCCAGCATCACCACGACCGAGCACTCACGCCTGTTCCGGCGGGAGGCTAGGCTGTGTAGTACCCGGGTGAGCTGTAGTGTGGTGGAGTGGAACGGCCTGAAGCCGAATTGCTCCGGCCTGGGCTCTATGTGCGGGGTCAGGAAGCGAAGCAGGAGCGTTTCGAATACCTTTGACAGCATCGACAGCAGCGTTATGGGCCGGTTTCCCTCTGGCTTCATATGGTTTTTCCCGGGCTTGGGCAGCATTATGACGCGCCCCAGCTTCCAGGTTGATGGGAAGTGACCCGTGCGTAGTATCCCGTTACAAACGCGGGTGAATGGGGCGGCTCTCGGGCTGGTCGCCTTCCGCTTGAGGGTCGGCGGCAAGGTCAGCGGTGCGCCTGCGAGCGCGTCCAGGGCCTGGAGCGCCGTCAGGTCCGCGGGGCAGAGCGATGGGGCGTCTCCCAGCTCGTACTCGCGTACGCGCAGGTATGCCGCCATCCATCGCTGCAAATCGGCGCTCAGGCAGCCGGATTGCGCGATGCGGGCCACCATCACGAGATCCGATTCAAATCGGACTCTCGGTGATGAGGCCGCTGCGCTGGCCGTCTGTAGCGCTGCTGTCGGGCTGGTGGGATTCTTCGTCGGTGTCGGCGTCTGGAGCATGGTGTCGGTCGGCGTTGCGGGGACCGGAGTCGGGTCCGTCCCCCGGGGCGTAGCAGGCGAGTCGCACATTGCACGCACTAGCACTGCCACTGGTGTCTATTCACTGTAGATGTCTTGTGTCGCGCGGTTCTCCGCAGCCCGAAGACGTTGCCGTCTGGTTGTGGCCGTCAGAGTCGACGGCGGCGTCGTTACGCCGAAGGCGTCGCGCCATCTTTGGACGCTGGGCGACATAGGTGGCGACGGCGTCTGTTTGGCGGCCAGGTCAAGTGTTTTGACCGGGTGGCCCTTAAGACGCAGTCGGGGGTCGCGAGTAGGGGTCGGGGGTGGCACTGAGGTCGCTTCGTTCGCAGTGCTCTCCGAGCGCGTGCGTCGAGCGTCACCTACCTGTGCTTCCTTGGTTAATTTTCGTAGCGGTGTCGGGGCGGCTCTCGGGCTGGTCGCCTTCCGCTTGAGGGTCGGCGGCAAGGTCAGCGGTGCGCCTGCGAGCGCGTCCAGGGCCTGGAGCGCCGTCAGGTCCGCGGGGCAGAGCGATGGGGCGTCTCCCAGCTCGTACTCGCGTACGCGCAGGTATGCCGCCATCCATCGCTGCAAATCGGCGCTCAGGCAGCCGGATTGCGCGATGCGGGCCACCATCACGAGATCCGATTCAAATCGGACTCTCGGTGATGAGGCCGCTGCGCTGGCCGTCTGTAGCGCTGCTGTCGGGCTAGTGAGATTCTTCGTCGGTGTCGGCGTCTGGAGCATGGTGTCGGTCGGCGTTGCGGGGACCGGAGTCGGGTCCGTCCCCCGGGGCGTAGCAGGCGAGTCGCACATTGCACGCACTAGCACTGCCACTGGTGTCTATTCACTGTAGATTTCTTGTGTCGCGCGGTTCTCCGCAGCCCGAAGACGTTGCCGTCTGGTTTCGCCGGATCCTTGCGGAGCGGGTTGCCGGAGGTTATTCCATCAGAAATAACCTCCGACAGCTGTACGGGGCTCGTGCGGAGCTGTTCTCGACGTTTCCCGCTGGGAGGTAGATGTGTCGACCTCAACCAACGAAAAAAACACGGGTGCGAGGGTATTACGCGGAGCCGGTGGTCGATACGGATGTTAACACTAACATAAGCGCGCGAGACTGTCCTGTGATGATGATTAATAGTCACAAATTCGTAAGCTTGTTTGACAGCGGATCTGAAGTATCCCTCGTTAGAAAATCTTTAAGTTATTCTTTGCCTGGAAGAAGAGAAGACTGTGTGCTCATGCTAAAAGGATTGGGTACTGGAGTACCTATTGTATCGTGTCAAAAGATTGTAGTCGTTGCTGAGATTACCAATGTTTTCGTTGAAGTTAATTTACATGTAGTGGAAGACCATGAGATACCATGTGAAATATTAGTCGGGTCTGATTTGCTGAAGATACCAGGTTAGTCAGTAAATATTACTAGCAAAGGAGCTTCCCTTTTCAGGACGAATACTGTTATGACTGTTAAAAATGTCTCCAATAAAAACTCAATGGAAATAGATACAGATTTAACCAATTGTGAGCAACTAAAGCAACTAAATGTAGTTTTATCTAAGTATAACGACATTTTTACTACCGATACTCCAAATACCAAGGTGACAACTGGTTGTCTCGAAATTCAGTTGAAGGATCCAAACCGGGTTGTATCCCGAAGACCTTACAGAATGGCTCCGGTAGAACGAGAGAATATTAAAACCATTGTCAATGATTTAATGGCGAAGGGTATCGTTCGTAAAAGCACATCCAACTTTGCCAGTCCCGTGATTCTCGTTAAAAAGAAGAATGGCGATGACCGGATGGTTGTCGATTACAGAGAATTAAATAATAATACTGTTCCTGTTAAATTCCCTCTACCAATTATCTCCGATCAAATTGACAAGTTAGCAGGCGCTGTATTTTTCATAAGCTTAGACATGGCACAGGGTTTCCACCAGATACCGGTTGATGAAAACTCCATAAACAAAACTGCTTTCATTACACCAGATGGATTATTTGAGTACACTATGATGCCATTTGGCCTTATGAATGCCCCAGCGATTTACCAACGCGTTGAGGCCATTTATAAATAAAATATTAATATACATTGATGATGTGTTGATTAAATGTAGGACATTTGAAGAAGGCTTAGAAACACTAGATCAAGTTTTATCAGCTTTGCGACAAGCTGGATTTGCAGTCAATACAAACAAATGCAAATTCTTTAAGAAGTCCATTGAGTATCTCGGCAATGTCGTATCCAATGGAACCGTCAAACCAGGCCCAAATAAGGTTGCACCACTTGTGAACTCGCCTGTGCCGCGAACAGTCAAACAAGTTCGCCAATTCTGCGGCTTGGCTAGTTATTTCAGAAGATTTATACCATCATTTTCTACACGACTGATACCATTATACAATCTAACAAAGAATGATGCAAAGTTTTTATGGACTGCTGAATGCGAAAATGCAAGACTTGATATTATAAGACGTTTAACGTCCATTCCGGTACTTACAATTTTTCAGGACGGTTACCCTATAGAATTGCATACTGATGCAAGCAGCATGGGCCTCGGTGCGATTCTAATTCAGATCAAGGACGGACGTCAACATGTTGTTGCTTACATGAGTATGAGGACAACTGATGCAGAAAGCCGCTACCATTCGTATAAATTAGAGACATTGGCCATTGTGCGAGCAGTTAAGCATTTCAGGCAGTACCTATATGGACGTGAGTTTACAATCATAACTGATTGTAATGCTATCAAGACTTCAATGAGTAAACATGAATTGTTGCCAAGAATTCATAGATGGTACGCATATTTGCAACATTATAATTTTAAAGTTGAATACAGACAAGGTACCCGAATGCAACATGCTGATTTCTTTAGCCGGATTTCAATTGTGTGATTTGCAGAACGAGCAAAGGAACATCAGGTGCTATCCAATCCAGGATGTTCCCCATTGAGAAACAATCCATCCCTTTCCATACAATTCACATCGATATGACAGGAAAATTGACGTCTCGTAAAGGAAAACATGAATATGTAGTTGTTGTTATCGATGCATTTACGAAATTTACACTACTCACGTACGCAATGGATAAGACATCTCAGTCAATGTTACTTGCATTAAAGAAAGTAATGTCGTTATTTGGGGCACCTAAACAAATAATTAGCGACCAGGATGCCGCTTTCAGGTCAGACTTCGAAGACTATTGTAAACAACATGGAGTTTACCAGCATTTCATAGCTCCAGGTGCAAGCAGAGGCAATGGCCAGGTGGAGCGGACAATGTCTGTCGTCAAGAATGGATTAACGATCATCCGTAATTATGAAACGAAGGACTGGAAGAAAGCGCTTGATTCGCTTCAGTTAGCCATCAATTGTACAATCAATAAGACTACGAACATTAGTCCACTAAAAGCTTTAACTGGAAGGCAAGGCGCTGTGCCTGTCGAATTGATTTCTTTAATAGATGAATCAAAGGGTACAGTTGATCGCATACAATTGGATCAATATATGCAAGATAAAATGAAGGCTCGAGGTATCGCAGATAAACAACGATTTGACAGGCAAAAGGCTAAAGTACAAAGATTCAATAAAGGTGATGTAGTACTGTTTAAGGTAAACCCAAGGTCACAGATTGGACTTGATTTGAAATATCCAGATGCATATGAGATATGGAAAATTTTGCCACATGACCGCTATCTATTGAACAGGGGCCGACCTAAGAAGGCGGCACATGATCAACTTCGACTTGCACCCAAACCAGATCAAGGAGCCATGTCGGCGTAAAGTTAAGTATATTTATCTACTTATCTTTTGACCTGCACACCTACTTTCTAAATGAGTTATGTATGTTATGTTACTATATTCAAGTTCATTATTCATATGAAGTAGTACGTAAGGTTTTGGCGCGAACTGTACGTATACTGTGTCTAATGTTATGGTGTGATGTGTATGTTTGGCAAAATGCGGACAGGGGCCGCTATAGAATTGATGCCAATATGATGTGGACAGGGGCCGCTTAATTATTGGTGATAATTCTATAAATGTGGACAGGGGCCACCTTAATGTATAATGTATTGCATGGACAGGGGCCACCATTACGTTGTACATGATGAAAACTTTTTAAGCGGACAGGGGCCGCTATAGTATTGATGCCAATGTGATGTAGACAGGGGCCGCTAGATTATTGGTGTCAATGCTATAAATGTGGACAGGGGCCACTTTAATGTATAAAGTATTGCGGGGACAGGGGCCACCATTACTTTATACATTACCTAAACTTTTAAGCGAACAAGGACTACTATTGAAAAATTTGTAAATGGACAGAGCCACCATTTATATCATATTTTTCAGGCCTGAGGACACTAATAGTCTTCGGAAAATGTAACGTATATCATGCGTTTTTATGTCTTTGCCTGTGATTATGTCAGGATAATCGAGCGAAGCTATTTTTGGGTTTTAAGGCATGTCGAGCGCGACTTGCGGCAGAATGGCCGTGTCGGCGCGGGTGCCATCTACTGGCCAACGCCGGCACTTCTGTAATATCGATGAAGGACACGCTGCAATGGAAGAATGCTGATCCCAGATTAATACAGATTTCACGACAAATTAGGATTTATTATTTTGTTATTAATAAAGATGAAAATTGTGTTTAATTTAGAATAAATATATAAAATCGATTTTGGTGTAGGTAAATCAATGAAAAATGATTTGATGTGGGTATTTTGTAATAATGGTTTGGGAAGCTACCCTCGGGTGAGAGAATCGGGATGGTTGTTTTTGTCTGTGTTAATAAAATCACTGAAAAGTATATTGTATCGAATAAAACCAAAGTTGAGTGATTATATGTATGTGTTTATTTAAACAAAATACATAATAACTATGGATCCTACTGAGGACGCGAGCGGCCGAAGTTCGCCTTTACTGCCGTCAGGGCTAGCTCACTCCGACATATTTTTTAGAGATCATTGCTAAAGGCATATACGGAAGTCTAGTAGTATTCCTTTGTTCTCAGTCTGTTTGGCTGATGGTCGGACACTCACGATCATTTTTCTCCGAAATGGGTTGTGGCTACCTATATGGTATTCGTATAAAAGTCAATGAAACTTGTGTTCTACAATAAATAGAACGAATGCGTATTTGGCCACAGAGCGTATTGGGTCGTGAAACTCAGGATTGCGTTCTGAAAAGAACGACTAGTCTTGCATTGTTCTTCACGTCACGGAGTCCGAACGCTTCAGAAGACCACCGGAGTTCGCCGCCGCTGTTGGCGCCAGCGTGCGCGCCGAGCTTCCTCTGATGTGCTGTTCTCCGATGCGCCGGCCAAATGGGCGAGCGCGTCATCATCGTCGTCAATTCTTCGTCTCGCGCGTGCGCGGAGCGCACGTGCGGGGAGACCGTGTCTGGGCGGTTGCCCACTGACGGTAGTGTAGTTGCGCGGCCCGTTGAGACGGGCCGGTCATTAGGGTGAGCGCCTTCTTCACCTCCCCCGAAGTCGCGCGCGCTGGGTTGGACGGCCCATCCAACGCGACCCACATGGAGGAGGCTTCCGGGTCGCTGACGGTGTTGGGGGCTGCCACTGGCGTGGCAGGGGCGTCGCCGGAGTCTCGCAGGATCGTCGACCTCGCAAGGGACTTTCCTGCGGCTGCCGGGGGTCTCGTTCGGAGGAGGGGACCGCGGGACTAGGTCGCTCAACGGCCCCCGCGTTGCTGCCCAATTGCAAGCAGCGCTCGGGGCCCGGCGCAGTTAGATCCGTCGACCCGTAGGGACGGAAATGCAGCGCCGGGCAGTCAATCCGGTGGGTTGGCCGTCGGGGCGCGGTGCGCGCGTCGGCGGCCGGTGTCGAGTCAGGTGGGGCGCCGCGAGCGGTGCTCAGCGGCCGTAGAGTCCGGTAGGGGTGGGGTGTAGGGTCTCGACCCGAAGGGAGTCCGCCTACACCCGATGTCGCGTCAGGGTGGAGTCGTCGTGTCCGGTAGGGCGCCGTCGTTGACGGCGATGAGTCGACGACGGCGCGGCGTCTGCTTAGGGCCGCGCGGCGGCTACGCGGTTCGCGTGCGCGGCGCGGCGTCACGTTCGGTGGCGATCAGGTTTGTGCGCGCGCGCCCGCACAGCCCGAATCCAGCCCGGCGTTGGCTGGATGGCGGCGGCGGCCCCGCCGGCGGGGGTGAGTCCGTTCGGCGAGGCGCATGTGCCGCGACACAACATCATGTTGTGCGCGACACATTTTCGGGGGCTCGTGTGCGGCTTCGTCGGCTCGGCGGGCGGAGGGAACAGGCGTGGTGCTCGACCTCTCGGCGGCTCGACGCTCGACGGCTGGCTGTTGGCGCGGCGCAGGCAGTCCTGGGCGAGCGCCCGTCTGTGTCGCTTATTTATAGCAGCACCACACGCGTTCGGCAGGAGTGGGGAGCTACCTCGCGTCGGGCTTTCCGATTGGTCAATGCAAATTTGCTAGATCAAACACGCAAGTTTAGGGAGTACATATTTGTAAATATAGTTAAGCACATTTTCTGTAAATATATCCATTCTACACTTGTCTACTGAGTTTAACTCCTAGTAACCTCTAGACCTCCAAAGGGTAAAGATACCAAACTTATATTAATATTAAGCAATAAAAAACAAGATTTTAAGTCAAGGCAATCAAAGATATGGCCGTTTATGTCATATCATAAGCTGCTTTTATTCCAGTAACCTCAATGCATCAAATGCGAGAAGCGAGTTAAAACCTCGCTTTTTCGAAGTACAGACGAAAAAAATACGAACACAATTTATAGTTTATAACATACATCATAAATAATAATATTAAATAAATTAGTTTGGACAAATTCACACGGCGCTAACTAGCCCCAAAGTAAGCAAAGCTTGTGTTATGGATGTGAGATAACTGATAAACGAACACAACACATACTTATTATACACACTACACCCAGGTAACAGAATTTAAAATTTATCATTTCAACTTCGGCTCGGCCGGGAATCGAACCCGGGACCTCTGCATGGCGACCGGCATGTTCACCAACTGAACCACCTAGGACGTCATGAGTACATAACAAGCACATTTATTTATTTGCGGTTGGTAAATTGCATTTTTCACACTTTGAGCTGAACATATTCTCCACGTTTGGCAAGCTGGTTGGAGATCGCAGTATTATAAATGTAACAATATAAAACGCTGCTGCCCATTTTCCAACCTACGGCTCTTAATCTGTTGGCTTGAAAATATTAGTCGCCTTGTACGATACCTGTAGAGATAATTATTTTTTATTGCTTTCCGAGTAAGTCCCATTCGAGCTGCTGATAAGAAATAGATAATAGAGTGCCTCGACTACAATATCGCATATTATATCGCAATAAACTTAAACCTGTAGTAATTTTGAAACGATTGGCCCCAAAGAGAAATGATAATAAATAAAAAAGAAAAAGATATGTTTATTTCTGGCATATACCCATAATATACATTACAGACAGTGTAATAGGTCAGTTTTACAGTGTATTATTTTTATTAGAAACAATTCAATTTGTATGTATCATTATAAAAATTACAAATTTACAAATTGACAAGATTTAGGTAGGTAAAGATACATGTTTAACCGATCAGTCAAGCCCAGCCCCAATGGGCATTACAACTTAATAATTTAATTAGATTATACAGTTATGCATAGTTCTTTACTGAACAAGTATACATTCTGCAGTACGGTGGATACGCACCCATTGTTTGATCCAAAGAGACGAGTATGAAAAGAAGCCCTTAGTCGTTTGACCAGCGCGCAGCCCAGTCCCAGTCAAGCCCAGGACCCAGCTCTCCGCGAACATACCAGTCGCACTGCACCGCCACTGGAGGCCCAGCATGGCCCTGAACGCGTTGATATACTGCACGAGCAGGGTGCTGAATGCGCTCTTCGTGTAGAGCGACTGGCAGTACGCCCTGAACAGGATCACCTTTACCTGCGTAGAACAATGCGTGAACCGCCTGGCAAGCATGTTGCTTCGCATAGCGAGGGCTCTTCTCTGTCTCTCTAGGTCTTCATTATCACTTAATGAATCTGTGAGGATGTGTCCTAAATACTTAAATTTCGTTACAACATGTAATTCGGTGCCTGCTTTAAATATCATTATTTCTGATTTTTTTTAATTGTATGTTAACCCGTGAGCTTTAGCATACGTTTCACAAATAGACAGTAATTTTCTGAGTCCACTCACCGAGGGGTTAATGTACGAGGGGTTAATGTACTTGTCGCGCTGAGTCGCTCGATGAGCTCGTTAATGTACAAATTGAAAAGAACGGGCGATGTCAGACCCCCTTGTCTTACTCCGCACTCCAGTTTATACATATGTGACAATGAGTTGCCCCACTTGACCTGATTATATTGATTATTATACCAATATTCTAATATTTTCGTCGTCTTTTTGAGTTTATCCCATAAAATATTTTAATCAATAGTATCAAAAGCCCGACTAAGATCTAGGAAACACGCAAAGACCGTAGCCTATATTAGTTTACTGTATTTTTGAGTGAAAATATAGCTAAATCAGTTCCCAACCCGCTTCGGAAGCCAAACTGAGCTCTATTTACAGGAATATTAATTTCATTTAAATGTTTGTTAAGTAAACGTTCCATAACTTTTGACACTATGGTTATCTAGCACCCATAGTACAAGCTTTGCTTACTTTGGGGCTAGATGGCGCTGTGTGAATTTGTCCACGATTATTTATTATTATTATTATTATGGATCTGTAAGAGTTCGACCGCTTCAAATATAATATTTTTACACCTGGCACGCTTCGGACTTTTCAGTTTCTCGTACTTTATAATTATTCTCTATCTTGCTTAGAATTTCTTTTTCTGACAATACAGCTCCTGAACGGTCGGCCGATGGACGGAGATTGGCCCGTAGGCCGCGATCGTGGCGGCAACGGCGGCGGCGACAGCGACGGTGGCGGTCGCGGGCGTGGCGGCGGCGGTGGTGATGAAGGGCGGATCTGTGCAGCAGAATCATCGTGAATGAGATCAATTATGTACAGCTTCATACAATAGGTCAACACTATTATATGTCCGCGGAGAGTCTCTATCACTTCGATATGTTTCCCTTTAGCACGGTGCATCATTGTCTTTGATATTAATTTGCCTTCCAAATTGTCGATATCTATAGTCAAATTTGGCACTGTCTTGAGTATAAGTGGACCAGTATTATTATTATTAAGGTGAACGTTGATTCGCACCTTACTATTATCATCCAAGATGCCTACAATTAAATGTGGCCCATAAAGAGCTGGTGTCGTTAACAGTCTTGCTTTTTCAATATAGTTGCTTTTTTGGCTAAGGATTCCATTCCAAAAGACATGCGGATCGCAACCAAGGCCATATCTCCTCAAATCTGTCACACGATGAGACTCTTGCTCTTGGCGGCTTACAGAAAAAATGATCTTCATCTGTTTATCCTCGATCGTTACTACGTTTACTATAGCACTGGGTGATGCACGGTAGCGATCGCGGCTAAATAGCAGCATATGTATTTTCTCATTAACATATGCCACGGCCAATATTTCGTCACGATTACTGTCAACCAGTTCGCTATGTTCATAGCTCACTTCTTTGCCTTTAATTATGATTTTCATCTTGCATATCTTTACAACGTCGTTGGCTAATTGGTGGACTTCTAATTTGTGGTAAAAAATTTCGTCTCCTACCAGAAACCAAGATCGCGGTATCCCCATAATGCTATAACATTCTAAATCGATTGACATATTCTCGTTCGCTTTTGGTATGACTCGCACCTTTATTTGGCCGGCCCCCAACGCCGACCATCCGAGTATTTGGAAGGCTATTACATCATCGTTTTCAACATAATTTATTAATTTTATTCCGTAATATTTCCTTTCAATCTCCCGACATGACTTTGCGTCGAAATAAGCAATAGTGTCGGCGTTGCCTCCCGTGGATCTAAACTTGTCACTTGGTTTTATAGGAAAGGATATTATTCCATTTTTCAGAAAACTTATTTTGGACACATATAGATAGTCATAAGGACATGGAGTGACGCGCACTTTTGTTTCTGAGACACTTTCCCAGAGCGACAAAGAGCGATACAGGTCTCTCCAAGACAGACCCGACTTCCGCTGGCTATCTTCGTAAATGTCCGGGTATTCTCGGCAGCACACTCTCCTCCAGAACTCCTCTCCGAGATCGTCCACAACGCTCTGCCAGTGGAGAGAAACTTTGCCGAAGTTTGTGACCTCTTTCCCGTTAAGGTAGTTCAAGAACTCCCGAAGCATTTCATCTGGCAGGTGCTTCAGCGTAGTCGATCCCATTGTGACAGCACACGATAATAAGGTGTCGATGTAAATGCAAGTTTCCAACCAAAATATCACTCTGTCGCGAAAGCAAACTGCTTCTGATTGATCACAGAATATGAGATATTGTTCCACTTAATACTATTTACGTGAGCGCTGTTCATTTGATTTACAAAAGCAAATCAAGTTCAGTATCAAAACAAGAATTGTTCGGTTTCACACAACGCGATAGGTTCCACTGGTAAGTTCGAACGCACAAAAGAAATATTGGCAGTAAACCTATTTTGATTTGTCCAGGGGCGCACGCTAAATCCGCCTTTGAAAGTCACTGTTAGTCGTTTAACGATAGAACAAAATTTTTTAGGCCGATAGATACGTGTGTTTGTGGAGAGCTCGGTTCGCTGAATGAACGCTAAAAATATATAATCAATATTTCGCCGATACCAGAAATTGCGATTAGGTGCGTCACCGAAAGCAGGTGTGAGGGCAAAGAGTGTTACAGTATATTGATTTATTTATTTTATTTTATTGTATTTGGATGTCTCACAGCTTACAACAATAAGATAAGTACAATAGTAGCATTATTTCCATCAGCCATTTACGAGACACCACATATAAATTTCACAAATTGTCTATAAAGAGGTCTAGTACATTGAAATGTTTAGTGTAGTTTAGTGTATTTAGATGCCTTATTGTTGTCATATATGTAATTTTTTGTTTGGAAAATTCAGTATATCTACAGAATACTGATACAAGGACATCGTAACATTTTAAAGCCAGAAACATCTTATACATATGACAGGCCAGTTCGAAAACGAAACCCGACACGGCTAGGGCATCCCCCCTGATGGGGTTAATCCACCACTAGTATGAGTTGATAGGGTGCAAAACGATCTGCAGGGGATGATAAAAATGATAAGACCGAGTTGCACGAGTGCGGTTAAAACACTGATATATTTGTCATACAGAATTGTTAACAACGGATTTGGGGCAATGCATAGTATGCAGTTTGTGGCGTTCGGCCGGGCGTAGTACAGTCATACGCATAAATTCTTATACCTGTACAGTGAACCTATACATCTTGGCCACCAAACAAGAGACAAGAAGTAAAATTATACTAAAAATAAGATGATGACTACTGTATGACAATGATAAATGAATTATAAGCTAAATGATATAAGTAGGTATTATGGTACAAGGTGATAAACATTGTTTGCTTTAAAGCTAGGCACCTAAAGTCTCTACAATTTACTTTCTACATTTGTCACTTTAACACTTGGGAACATTGATCGCGCGAACCCAGGGGAGGACCCTTGATCGACACTTTGCACTGATTTGCTTAATCCCCTTCGCGCACTAAAACCTACAGGGGCCGTGCTCAAATCGATATTTGGCACGGATTTGCTAATTTCACTAGCACTATATCGCACTTTACGCATCACTTTCACTACTTCACTATCACTGCATTCCGCTGACGCGGCCGGCTCGACCCGCACCGCGGCCGGCGCCGTCCCTGCTCCTGAATGATCTCTCGATGATGTTCTCCTTCTCAGTCTGATATACCAAATTAGGCCTCCAAGTAAAATTATAAGCATGATCGATAATGTGCTATATGATATCGTGTATTGATGCACATCATGTACACTGAGATCTTGGGATGATTGTGCATTCAAGTCGTCAATTTTAGTTTTTACATTTTGCCAAATTTTGTCATGATTTGCTATAATGGTGATATTCGTGACGTCATACGGTAGTGACGTATTCGTTAAACTGTTTAAAATAGACTCCTCTGGAACGTCAATATCTGGCTGTATATGGGCCTGATTTATGTAATTATTATGAGCGAAGATGGTAAATGTAGAGCTCTTGATAGCGCAACCTTGACCTACAGTAATAAGGCCACTGCCTTTTAGCACCTTTGCAAATATGTCACTGGAACAAAATATGCGTATATTGCACTCTTGGCAGCAAGAATAAAGCCAGACATTCGGGCGCTGTAACTTGATCCAGCGTTCCTCGCAGGTTGAAATTCTAATGTCGCAGTGGGGATTTTCATTTGATATCATAAGATTGTCCTTTAGTTTTAAGTCACAGATCGAGTTGTTTATTTTTGTGTTATAAATAGGCTTATTAAGTGAACATAGCAGTTTACTTGAGGACGTATGCATGCATGATTGTAGGTCAGTTTCGCTAATCCACACAGCTAGGTCTCGTTGTAAGTTAAATGCAACGTACGGCAGGTTTGATATTAGATATATCATTTTGTTATTGTTATATGCAGGTACGCTTACAATGCGGTCTAATTGATATGATTCGTAGCTCACTAAGGGGACTTTTAATTGTATTAGAAGATAGCTGTTGTCTACCTTGGCGGAAACGTGAAGCAGTTTATATAGGTCTCGGATGTCATCTTTATCGACCGGTAGAGTTAGGTCACCTTTCAGATGACCTGATATGAAATTAAGTTGCGATTTTAGCTGTTCTGGATTAAGGAGCTGCGGGTTGATATGGCCTTGGGCGATGTCTGTTACCGTATCTATCAGGGTATGCTGAATGCGTCGAATATTTGATTTTATGATATTCGCAGTCAATGCTGACGTCACGATGGTCGTTGCGGCTTGTTGTTCTGATCGGAATGTATAAAAAGTTCGCAGATTCTCCTGTATGAATGAAAACTGTTTATTCATGACATCTTCATGGCGACGTAAAATGTTGAATTCGCTTTCAATAATAGTTGTTTGGTTTTTTATTAAGGTTTGGAGATGATTTTCGTTTAATTAAATTTTTTCGATGTCATGTTGATATTGTTCAGCGAATCTGTCGTCTAGGACACCAAACAGAGAGTTGGCTATGTATCCAACGCCGTTAATTAAACCTCGCTTTCGCCTGTTTGTACTTTTCCCGTGTAGTATGGAGTCATAGTGTTCAATTTCCCGTAGCTCGTGGTCAAGTTGAGACACAATGTATTGATATTGCTCACCAGTGGCAACTTCTCTTAAATGTTTCACGTAGCGTTTTACGTTATCCAATCCCAGCCAGTATGTAGACATGTTATAATAAATGATAAGTTTCCAGTCGTCTTTAATGTATTGCATGTCGGCTATCTTGTCAAAGTAAAACGTTTTGTTATGTCGTAGAGGGGTGTCTTGTATATTGGGAATATTTTGTGAGCCGACAGTGACAGACGTCCCTGGCTAATTTAATTTTTTTTAAATAGTTGCGTTTCGCCAAGCCACCTTTGGACTTCGCCCCCGGTCTTCCTATGTGGTAGTGCGCCGGTGTATGTGTGGGCGTCACTGGGCGTGCGCGTTGTAAGTCAAGAGCAAAAAATATTTTCTGGCGAAGCATTTTCACAAAACATCAAAGTGTTTGACAGTGATGCTACGTAGCAACGCCCAAGCAACGCCACAGGGTTGCTGGGGAACCGCGCTGCGTCATTGCGCGCGCAGCAAATAACTAGGCAAAACTGCACAAAGTATGGCAGCTATCAGTCAAGACGTCAGTTTAATTTTTATGAGCTTGAACAATGGTGTTGTGTTATATAGTGTTTGTGTTTTTATAGCAGTTTTATAGTTAGTTTGGAATTAATTTTGTTTTTACCATATACCATAAGCTTAATCGTATGTCCCAGGACACACCTGTTTCCGATGGATCAAGTAGTGTGCCTCCACCGGTCGATTGGATTCGGTGCCCCAGATGCCCCCAGCCCCAACTCTGTAAGGGGCAGAGGGGTCTTAGTATTCATTTGGGTAAGTCACATAAAGTGCGTGGCGAAGTTACTACCTCCTCTGTCCCTTCTTCGACACCCGTCCCCTTAATTCTCGATGGACCTTCCACAAAACCTTTCTGGGAGCGGGTGTCGAACCTCAAACTTTCGGTTCCAATTGTTAAAAGAATTCCCCGTGGTGCGAGAGTTTCCGTTGCCCAAACCCTCGCACAGGACATTATAAGAGTTACATCCAAAAATGATCAGCAGAGCTGGGAGAATCTACTTACTTTCGGCTTCAGAATTCTACATGTTGTAGATTCCAACAATACAAGTTGCAAAAAATCACTCACTACATGTATAAAAGACAATTGTACAAACCCCCTCTCCTTTGATTCAGCCAATTTTTTAAGCCGTCCACATAATTTCCGCCGTAATTCTATCTATCAACATGTAGAAAACAAAATTAATGACTGTGATATCAAAGGGGCAGCCCGAATCCTATTTTCTAACGACTCTTTCGCCCCCGACACACCCGAGACTTTGGTCGGCCTCCGTAGTAAGCATCCTCAACCTTCGGTAGGCCTACTTTTACCTGACGCACCCGATGCCGCGGATTCATCTTTACAGGTTTCCGCCGATTCCGTCCGCCAAGCTGTCTTCGCCTTTCCGAACGGCTCGGCTGGAGGCATCGATGGCCTGACTCCGCAGCACCTAAAAGACCTGTTATGCTGTGGTGGAGAGGCTGGAAATAATCTTCTAGTTGCAATTACGGGGCTGGTGAACTTAATGTTGTCAGGCTCGGTAGAGCAGTCCATTGTGAGTACCCTTTATGGGGCCAACTTGATTGCATTAAAAAAAAAGGACGGTGGCATTCGTCCCATTGCGGTTGGGACTACCTACCGTCGCCTGACGGCTAAGCTGTGTTGCAGGTTCTCCGCCCCCAGTCTAGCCGAGTACTTCCAGCCTATCCAGCTCGGCTTTGGGTCTAAAGGTGGCTGCGAAGCCGCTGTGCATGCACTGAGAACTTTCCTAGAAAGTAATAGTGGTGAAGTCCTACTGAAGGTTGACGTAAAAAATGCATTCAACTCCGTCGATAGAGGCGCTTTGCTGGCTCAAATTCGGTCCAAGCTGCCGGCCGCCTATAAGTTTCTGTGGCAATGCTACAAAGAATCTAGCAATCTTATCTACAAGGGCCACCTTTTACAATCTGCGGTTGGCTGCCAGCAAGGCGATCCTCTGGGGCCGGCCATTTTTAGCCTCGCGATCCACCCCATACTCGAGAAGCTAAATTCAAAATTTAACGTGTGGTATTTAGACGATGGGACCCTAGGAGGGGATGCGGACACGGTTTTACAAGATCTACAGCTCCTCATGCGAGAGTTCAAGGCCATTGGTTTGGATCTGAATCTCTCGAAATGTGAGCTGTATATCTCGGAGTCTTGTCCGACGGCTAGTGCCGTTTCCGCAGCTTTTGACGCCATTGCACCAAACATCTCTGTCGTCGACAAGACGTCGCTTCATCTTCTAGGGTCACCTATTTTTGATGAGTCCCTCTCGGACTTCGTCAAAGAAAAAATTCAAAATTTCAATTCGGTTTCGGATCGCCTCCTCCAAATAAATAGCCACATGGCCTATGCTATAATTCGGTTTTGCCTTTTTGTACCAAAATTCACGTATGTTTTGCGGTGTTGTCAGCTTTGGAAACATCCTGCCCTTCTAGATGACCTTGACAACGCCGTGAAACATACCCTTATTTCAATTCTTAACATAAATCTCGACAATTCATCTTGGAATCAGGCATCGTTGCCTATCCGGTATGGAGGTCTAGGAGTTAGGAAAGTTTCAGGTGTGTCCCTGCCAGCTTTTCTGTCCTCGGTGCATAGTTCGCAGTCCCTAGTGCAGAAATTATTATCTAAACTAGGGAATTTTACTGCGGCGTATTCTACCGAGGCCAAAAACGCTTGGCAGGTGGCTTGTCCAGAGGCCGAGCTCCCGACAAATTCCTGTTCCCAGCGGCTATGGGACGAGCCTCTCTGCAGGTTGGTGCGAAACAACCTTTTAAGCGCATCAACCAACTCTGCAGAGCGTGCTCGTCTGTTGGCTGCTGGTGAGTGGGAATCGGGGCTTTGGCTTCAGGCAATGCCCTCCAAAAATATTGGCACACTTCTCGACCGCACTACGTTTAGGATTGCCACGGCCCTGCGCCTTGGCGCGCCCTGCAGTGCTCCGCACCAGTGCCATTGTGGTCACCTTGTTGATCATCTTGGCCACCATGGCCTGTCGTGCAGCAGGAGTGCTGGGCGCTTTCCTCGGCACGCGGACCTAAATGACATCATCCGCCGGGCCTTTACCTCCGCTGGAGCTTCCGCGGTACTGGAGCCAAGCGGTCTAGCTCGTAATGACGGTAGAAGGCCCGACGGGATGACACTCACGCCCTGGAAACTGGGACGACCTTTGGTTTGGGACGCCACGTGTGTCGATACCCTCGCACAGTCCCATCTTCCAGTAACCGCGTGTCATGCTGGGGCCGGTGCCGCCGCAGCTGAAAACGCCAAGCGGCGCAAATACGCGAGTCTTGGTGAGGACCACATATTTGCGCCATTTGGCGTGGAAACCCTTGGGCCGTGGGGACCAGGCGCACACTCTCTGTTTCGGGAGCTAGCTAAGCGCCTGGTCGATGTTACTAAAGACCAGAAGGCTGGCCTCTACTTAGGACAGCGAATTAGCCTCGCCATTCAGCGGGGCAATGCGGCCAGCCTTCTAGGTAGCATTCCTAATACCGTGGACCTGGGACAAATTTTTTATCTGTAATTTTGTATTTCTTAGTTTATTTAGTTAGTTGTAAATTTGTTATTAGTAGTCTGTAGCTATTTATATCATTGTTATAATCTTTTTTAATTGTCAATAAATGAACCCAGTGATAAATAAATAAATAATAGTTTATAAAATAAATTCTATGTCGTTGATATTGATATCTTGCTTAGTGACTCTCCATTTTGACCTAGATTGGAGTTGTTGAAGATATTCCGATGACCAGATTTTCCAGAACTGCTTGTTGATATTTTGAACAAGTCGCCATCTTGTCGTTAAATTGATGTTTTCGGATTCAGCCTGAGGTCTTGACAGTAACGAATCTCCGATCATGAAGTGTCCTGGGGTGAGGCAGTCATCGTCTGCGTTTTCAGTCAGTGTGCATAAAGGTCGCGAGTTTAGGCAAGCTTCTATCTGGTATAGAAGAGTGATGAACTCTTCGTAAGTTAGTTTTTGTTCCCCAATGACCCGCTTGAGATGATATTTCATACTCTTCACGGCAGCCTCCCAAAGTCCACCTGCGCTCGGCCATGATGGTGCGTTGAATTGCCATTCTATATGCATATTGTTGGTGTTTCTGATGATATGGTTATCTTGAATAGTTGATATGATAGCCTGATATTCTTCTTTTAATAACCGGTTCGCTCCTACAAAGTTCGTGCCATTGTCCGTGTAGATGTGTTGTGGTGTTCCACGACGAGAGATAAACCGATACAAAGCCGCTAGGAAGGCTGCGGTGCTTAGATCTGATACTAACTCAAGATGTACAGCCTTTGTTGATAAACATATGAAAACGGCAATGTATCCTTTGTGACTTCTGATTCCACGACCTTTACTTGCTCTTAAATCCACTTGTCTGGTGAAGTCAATCCCGGTGTGAGTGAAAGGACGTGAAGGAGTGACGCGTGGTTCTGGAAGGTCCGCCATAAGTTGTTGCCTATTTTCAGGATTAAATCGTCTACACTTTACACAATGTCGCAGCTGTAACTTAACAGTGCGAATGCCGCTGATAATCCAATACCTTTCTCGTAAATATGATAGAGTTAATTTGGGGCCGCCGTGTAAGGTAGTGATGTGCGCCTGATTGATAATGAGCTCAGTTAAGCGGCTATGATTGGGCAGTATGATAGGATGCTTTGCTGAATGACTAATGAGAGAATTTAGTAAGCGTCCGCCTACTCTAAGTAAGCCGTTGTCATCGATAAAGGGATTCAAACTCAAAAGTTTGCTGTTGGTATGCACGTGTCCCTTTGATTGGAGAAGGTGAATGTCCTCACTGAATTCATGCATTTGAATTTCTTTGATGATTAGACAGTAAGATTGATTAATTTCCGACGTTGTTAACTCGGCTTGATATTTATTGAGGTCGCAATCACGTTTATTTTTATTCCGAAGTTTCGCAATAAATCGCGACACCCAAGCTGTTGTTCTTGCAACGTGACTAAGAGAGCTGTATTTGTATAATAGTTCCGAAACGAATGTAGGACGATGTTCGTGTAAAGCTGCGTTCACATTTGTCTTTTTTGTTTCTACGTCGAGTGGCTGATAATGTTGCTGTTCAGTAGTTGTTGGATTAAAATTTAGTAGCCATTCTGGCCCTTGCCACCACAACGAATGACCTTGCAATTGTTCTAATTTTAATCCTCTGGAGGCACAGTCGGCGGCGTTTTCTTCTGATCTAACATGACGCCAGGTTGATGATGGAATGATGTTGAGGATTTTTTGTACTCTATTTGCTACAAACTGCTTGCATCTAGAGTTTTCCCCATTTAGCCAGCCGAGTACTATCATGGAGTCACTCCAAGTATGTATTTTGATATTCTCAACTGATAAGGACTCTACCACCCTTTTCATGAGCTCCGCTAACAGAAGTGCACCGCATAGTTCCAGTCGAGGTAAAGTTGATTTGTTCTTCAATGGAGCCAACTTTGTTTTTGCGGCCACAAGTGTTGATGTGTACTTGCCTTTACTGCCGCTTGTTATAGCGTAAATACAGCAACCGTAAGCTTTTTCCGATGCGTCGCAAAAGCCGTGTAATTGCGTCATATTATTCAGCGGGCCCAAATATCGTGATATTTCAAATTTATGTATGTTTTGGAGATCCTTTTTCAAATTAAGCCATTCTGTTTGGATATCTTTTGATAGTTCGTCATCCCATGATAAACCTGACCTCCATGTTTTTTGGAATAATATTTTGGCTCTGATAGTAAGCGGGGACAGCCACCAAAGGGGGTCAAATATTTTTGATATCTCGGCTAATAATTGTCTTTTTGATATGTTCTCTTGTTTATAATCTTGATGTTTACTTTGGAAATAGAATTTGTCGGTTGCAGGATTCCAAGTGAGACCGAGAGATTTCCGCGACTCGGCACCTTTAAATTCAAAGGGAGTAGCTATTTGATCTGGTGATAATTGTTTGATAAGTTCTGGTTCATTACAAGACCATTTTCGTAAGTTCATTCCCGCACTTTTTAACATTTCTATTAATTGTCGCTGTAACTCTAAAGCCTGCTCTTTACTATCATGGCGACTGAGTAAGTCGTCCATGTAAAATGATGTGTTGATGGCCTGCGCTGCCAATGGATACTTGTCGGCGTCTTCCTGACCTAATTGGCGAAGTGTTCTCATCGCTAGATAAGGGGCTGCTTTTGTACCGTAAGTTACAGTGGTCAGCTGATATTGTTTTAGCGGCTCGTCTATCGAGTCCCGCCAAAGGATGCATTGGAGAAGTTGATCTTGCGGTCGGATACATATCTGCCGAAACATTTTTTCAATGTCCGCAGTGATAACAAATTTGAGGGTCCTCCACTTTAAAATAAGTGATAGTAAGTCTTGTTGTAGGTTGGGTCCGCGTGCCATGACGTCATTTAAGCTGCTACCGGAGGTCGTTTTTGATGATTCGTTAAAAACCGTTCTCAATTTGGTTGTAGTGGAGTCCAACTTCAATACACCATGATGAGGTAAAAAGCAATGGGGGTCATTCAGTTGTTCTACTTCTTGCATGTGACCTAGATCCTGATATTCCTTTATAAATTCTTTGTACTTTCGGGCAAAGTCGGTATTTTTCGTCATTTTATGTTCTAATTGTTTAAATTGGGCCACCGCTTTAGACCTGGATGCTCCTAGTTGATTTTCAAAGCCAGGTTGCATTGGCAACGCAACCTCGTATCTCCCATCAGGTAAACGGGCCGTAGTTGATTGATAAAATTGTTCACAGAATTGATCTTCATTGCATGTGGTGGATGGACCTGAGACATCTTCTAGCTCCCAAAATTGCGCGATTTCCTCGAGATTATTGATCACCACATTACAATGGAAAGTTGGAACACACCCGGATAATATCCACCCTAGTTTAGTCTGCTGGGCTATTGGTCCGTTTTCAGGTCCTTTGATGAGTCCGTTCATGATAATCTGCGAGTATACACTCGCATCTAAAAGCATATCTATTGGCTTAGATACGTTGTATTCGGGGTCAGCTAAATTAATATTACGAAGATGAGACCATTGCTGCTTACGGAACGAGTTGTTTGGCAAATTATTGATGACCTTTGATATTACGAGCGCTTGAGTGGTAAATTCATAATCTCCATAAATTAATTGACATGTGATATTGACGACTCCTTTGCCTTGTTTTGCTCCCGAGCCTATTCCAGAAACGGAAACGTGGAATTTTTGTCGCGGGAGATTTAAAAACTGGGCAGCACCCTCTGATATTAGTGATATTTGCGACCCTTGATCCAACAGAGCTCGTAGTGTGATATACGTCCCATTTGTTGCCCTTACATTCACAGTGACAGTAGTCAATAACACCTCTTCATTTTCATTTGCCACGTGATTTACGGCATGCATTTTCTGGTGTTGAGCAAATGAGGTAAAAAGGTTACGAAGGACCAAAAAACAATGATGGGGTTAATCCACCACTAGTATGAGTTGATAGGGTGCAAAACGATCTGCAGGAGATGATAAAAATGATAAGACCGAGTTGCACGAGTGCGGTTAAAACACTGATATATTTGTCATACAGAATTGTTAACAACGGATTTGGGGCAATGCTTAGTATGCAGTTTGTGGCGTTCGGCCGGGCGTAGTACAGTCATACGCATAAATTCTTATACCTGTACAGTGAACCTGTACACCCCCATTGACGCGCAGGAGGATTGCCCTAATGTGTTTCTTCTTCAACATAGTAAGTATTTTTAGAGCGCCACAATCGCGATGTGGTGAGAATTTATGGAGCGAAAGTATATTCACTTGTAGTTGTAGTCGATTGGTAAAATTGGCGACTCCGCTGCTAATACCATGCGAATAAATTGAAAATAAACAAATAAATCAATTGCGCGAAAGTGAAATACTTGCTTCGACCGTTGCTATGAAAATTACGTACTGATTGTGTACTGTACCTGAACTTGACATTGTCAGTCAAATTTTGTTTCCATTTCAGCCGGGCGCAAAGTCTCGTGGCCCTCACTCTAGTTCCAGTGCCAGGTTTTGACGTGAAATGTCTTTAAAATCACATTGAGTATGAAGACAGAAATCAAGACCATAACGATAAGTTCTATTTCGCTTTATCATAATAACTGTGAAACTATTGGTGTTAGAAACATAAATCTAATGTCTTTATTTAGCGTATACAGTCAGCTCGCAGTTTTGATTGAATTTACAGGGGGTGACTAGAGATTTATTGAACAAAACGCGCGCTCCCGTGCATTTCTATTCCTTGTAACTTACGACTTTTGATAGGGCGGTGATTCTTACATATATTTATACAGGGTGTAAAAAGACCGCTAGCATTAATTGAAACCTCATATTCTACCCATGAAACTGAACAACTTTCCCCAAGAAACATACCCGCGGAAACTCTTAGTTTAGGCAGAAATCGAGATTCTTTTTTAAAAAAAAAGTTGTATTTTTGTACTAAAAAATATCAAGTATCGATTACTAAATCGTTCACAATTAATTTAGACACCCAAAGTTCAAATTTAAGTTGAAATAAATGCACTGTAAGTAAAAGAACGCAATGTAAAGCGTGCGCCCGGCCGCCCGGCCGCACACGTGCTACTACCTACCTACTCGTGACGCGCGCACGGCCGGAGGTAGGTACTATCTACAGCGGCCGCGCGCGATCCAACCCGCCACCGGCCGTTCGTGGGCCCATGCGCATAGGCAGCAACACTGCCATGCTACCACTCAGTAAAGTTCAACAAGACAGGGGTACGCATACCTTAATACATTACCTAGACGTTTGCTTACGGTCATTCACATTATACTAAAATCGTACCCAGCACCTACTTACCGTCGATATCAGCAGTAAAGTTCACGATCGAAAGTCCTACCTACCTAGGTACATGATTGTATGACGACCATTTACATTACATGAGAATTTAACGTAGTAGGTATTTACCGCGGCGCGCACTTGCATGGTCAGGCACAGGATCAGCTGTCTACCTACCTAACTTACGTACACGTTTGCTTACGGACATTCACATCATACGAGAATCGAGCCCAGTACCTACCACCTACCTACTGTCGATATCTGCAGTAAAGTTCACGATCGATAGCCCAATACCTATTTATTTATTTATTTATTTAACTGTTTATTGTACACAATAATTATATACAGAGAAATATAACAGTATAGAAGACACAACAGGCGCTGCTAGGAACATGAGAATTGAACATAGTTCCTGTGGTAGTACCTACCTACCGCCACGCGAACCACTTGTCATCAGCTGACAGGATGACCGAAAACCGAACCGAACAGTCTGCGACTTATAGTTTAGCAGTTATTTAGGTTTAAATAAGTGAATTTTGTGCCTTATTTGCTTTGGTTAACAGGTGTTAGGTACCAGGTGGTACCATTTTGACGAGAATGTCATTTGCTTTGTGCGACAACTACTGCACGATGGTTTTTCCCCGTAAGTGGCGCCTAGCCAAGGTATACCTACTAGTTAGGTAGAATACGCCAGAGCGGCCGCCGCGCGGGGTCAGTGGCCACTGGTCACGTGGGCGAGCGAGAGCCGTGCGCTGGACGATGTACATTGCGCGTCGCAATTAATTATTTTTTTTAGGTAGCAAAATTATGAAGTCATTTCCGCGGGTATGTTTCTTGGGGAAAGTTGTTCAGTTTCATGGGTAGAATATGGGATTTCAATTAATGCTAGCGGTCTTTTTACACCCTGTATAGTTTGTCTACCACAATCGATATATTTAAAAAATTCTGTAATTATACAATATTTATTAATAGTAAAAATAAGCTAATACTGTAAAAAATATACGAAAATTAAGTATTTCGGCCTCAGCCCGTCCTTGAACCTGTACGAAATACAAATTCAGCTCTCCTCGGAAAGAGGGAGCCATGTCATGTCAAGAAGTCCGTGGGGACCGTCGTATCAGTGCGGGAAGCAAAGTGCGACCGGTGCACCATAATGCGGTCACAGAGGTGATGGCAGCTGCTCTACTGTAATAACCTGATCTACTAAAATCCTGGATTTTTGTCAAGTGTAGTACGATCCTGTTACGGGAAGAAGCGCTAGGTAGAAAAATATAACTTCGATATATTGGTCATGGGATACATTAAATTTTTTTCTGCGTAGCAGTGCTGTTTATGCATATTGTACATTTAGTTTGTAGTGAATTAATGTAGGTACTTCCCTGTGAATTTTGTACATTTTTGAATTGACCTTGTAGATTTTCGACTACAAAGAACCAATGGGATGTGATTCAGCACAAGGCGAGGCGACAACAAATAATCGAATGACCATCTCTACGTAGTCGATGAAATAGGCGAGACATGGCAAACATGCATGGGACTACACAAATATAGGCGAATACTCCCTCTACACTCTCGTGGTCCTGCGGATTGACGAATATGTGGAGTGTGCTTTATCATATCAGCCGGAAGACGCCTACTGCTGGGCATAGGCCTCCCCCAGAGATCTTCATAAAGTCCAGTCTTGTTAGCTGGGAATATAGTGCAACATCTTGTATGGGAACCGTTTTAAATCGGACTATGCGCTGAGACTTGGCATAATTGCTTGTTAGGTTAGTTTGAGTTTTCGCAACAAAAGTTTTGGCTTAACCTATAAAAATAACAAAATATTTGACAAAACCCGTAAAACCTGAACAGAATTTTTACGCAATACCGTAATTTTCTTTATCTACACTCATAGCGTAATGTTCCAATTACATATTCGAAAACAGTTGTTTAAGGATACACTTTTTTCACGCCAGTCAATAAAATTTTAAAAAATTACTTTTCGATACAGCATTTCCCATACTATTTTCATTACAGCTAATTATTCTAATTGGTGTATTTTTTCTAATTGTTGTAATTTGTGTTTGTGAATGTTTTTCTTGTTTGAAGCAAATAAATAGATAAATGTGAAAGTAGTGAAGTAAATTTTCCGCCACTTGATATCCTCGACGCATAGATACAACAGAACTGACTCGCAGTTACTTCTAGCAAAGTTGAAAAAATTATAGGTACGAAATTTTAACATGAAAATATGAGTGTAGATAAAGTAGTGTATGCAACTGCTTATAATTAGGTATTATATGACAGTTGCATAAACTACTATTTTAACGATGAAAGATATCAGTATGAAAAAAATATATTCTGAAAGCTATACTTATCTGAATTACACAAATGTAACTTTAATTGGTATATTATAATAAAAAATGGATAAATAATATTTTAACCTCATGCAAGGTAGTAACATAAACGCGTGTGGTTTTAACTTTTAACAATTATTCGTCGCCAAGGCAATTTTATAGATGCTATTTTGTACTTTTTTTATTGTATACGGCAGACAAACAGACAAGAGGGTCACCTGACGGAAAGTGGTCACCGCCGAATATTTATTTATTTATATCAATTATCTAGATCTCTAGGGGGCGGGCATCAGCCCGTGTATCAACGCGTGTTAGGAAGGGTTCGCGTAGCAGTTGGGAAAAAGTAATACCTACACACTTGAGTGAGTCTATGTGGCAGTATTATTATTCATCTACGCGTTGTATACGCGGCGATATAATCAAAGGGCGCGCCAAGGTCGGAAAAATAAGAGTAAGGTTTTTTCAGTGGCACCCCTTTCCACACTTCGAGTTGACTTTTGCAAATTGGGGCCAGAGAATTTACCGAAGCGCTGCCCGCTTCTGAAGATACCTCTAATATAGGTACCTCTCATGTCATAGTCCAAAGAAAACACTGGCTGAGAGCTGAGGGCTGAGAGCTCATTCCACAGCCGAATCATATGAAAGAGACACGTTCTCTCGAACCTTCGTGTTCTCCCAAACGTTCTCTCGAACCAACAGAGGGTCTACATAGTGGGAATGAGTTCCCAACCCAAGGCGGGTGGTGCGGTAGCGGAATTGTGCTGTGTTTGTACTTGTGCATTATACAGCCGATTGAACAGTTAAGGAAGCCAAAGACCGCCGTAGCTTTCAGAATATATTCTTTTCATACTGATATCTTTCATCGTTAAAAGTTAAAAAGAAAATTACGGTATTGCGTAAAAATTCTGTTCATGTTTTACGGGTTTTGTCAAATATTTTATTATTTTTGTAGGGAAAGCCAAAACTATTGTTCCATAAATTATCGTTATTGTGGTCGTCCGTAAATTATCCGAAAATAACATCAGACTTGCCCTAGTACCTACATTTAGAGAAATATAGGCCTCAAAGCAGAGCGCGGCAAATTCAACCCCCCCCCCCCCCCCCCCCCCCCCTTGTGGTGCCTCTCGACGCCTCCCGGGTGAAATTCACTCAGACCATAATATAGGTACCTCTCATGTCATAGTCCAAAGAAAACACTGTGGCTAAGAGCTAAGAGCTCATTCTCTCGAACCTTCGCGTGGACACCAACAGAGGGTCTACATAGTGGGAATGAGTTCCCAACCCAAGGCAGGTGGTGCCGGTAGCGGAATTGTGCAGTGTTTGTACTTGTGCATTATACACCCGATTGAACACATACAGGAAGCCAAAGTCCCTTTGGTTAGCGAGTGGTTCTAACTTGCTTATTAGTATGGCATCGTCGACAATTCGTACGGCGCGCATGTGCACAGAGTCCAGAAGATTAAGCACAAAAATGGGAACAAGATTATACTCCATATGCGGCCGCAGCTGTGCCTTATATGTATAGCAGCAGGCGCTGTCCTGAGATGAAGTTGCGCGTGGACCGGTTAAGCACTCCAAGCTTTTTCGAGGCTAGTTTGGCCTTACCTTCTATGTGACTCTGGATATGTCGACACGAAGGATCCCGATACTCTTTGAGGGATCCCTTTGTGTTCCTTAGAACTGCGGCACTATGTCCAAAGAATATTTTTATGCAGAAAGAAAGAATATTTCTTTTCTATCTCGTAGCCTGATTTTGCGTCTAAATAAATAACAGCATCTGTATCATCTGTAGGCATTGAATGTAAAGGAAAGGATAAGATACAATTTTATAGAAAATTTAACGAGAATGGACGTAAAAATATATACGGGGTGACTCGCACTTCTGCTTCTAACACTCTTTCCCATAGCGAAAAAGAGCGATTCTCCAAGACAGACCCGACTTCCGACGCTATCTTCGCAGATGCCAGGATATTCTTTAGAAGTCAGTCTTCTCCAGAATTCTTCTCTGAGATCGTCCACAACGCCCTGCCAGTGGAGCGAAACTTTGCTGAAGTTTTGGACGTCTTTCCCGTTAAGGTGTTTCAAAAACTCCCGAAGCATTTCATCTGGCAGGTGCTGTATCGAAGCTGAGTCCATTGTGACGACACAGAATATATAGGTCAATATATAGGTGATGAACAATATTTGCAAAAATCACTGTGAACCGATCACACAAAGAAAACATGAAATTTTACTACTTCAAAATCAATTCCTTTCATTAGGCACTACTACTCGGTATTAAGGTAGTTTTGTTTAATGTTGAATGTAGAAAACAGCTACACATTATCGTTATCCATTTTTGGGGTTCCAAACTTCTAACAAAAGTTATAAATGGAACTTTTGTAATTACATTTTTGTCAGTCTGTGTGTCAAGACTCACGACTTTTATTCTTCGGAACGTGTAAGATAAGTATAAAATTGGAATTTAGTCATATCAATTTACAATAACAGTAACCCTTATAAATTAAGCTGTACAAATTAAGCTTCTTAGCCATGTAAAAAGTGTTCACGAACAAGGAGACTCCACCCTCTACATTCTCCTATAGTAAGTATGCGATGGGCACTTAAAAGTGTCGGTACCTATTATTTTGGTACATTATTATTCTTGCGCCAGTCTATTGCTTAGCACAGTTTTATTAGATATTGTGCACTTTGGACCATTTGGACATTTGAACAATGGATTTTAATTGTTATTCGATATCGTAGTAGATTTCCTTTTCCATAGATAGTGATGGCGTCTTGTCTATGGAAAGCAGACGAGACATGGCCAACGTATGCGAGACTTCACGAATATAGGCCAATACTCGTTCTACATTCTCACGTTGGAAAAATCTCACGTTGGAAAAGTTTTGGCCGAGTGTAACGTAACACTGTCCCACGGACAGTGCCAGGTTCAGTTAATAAGGAAACAACAAATATTCAGGGCAATGACACACACACCCCAATACCCTTGTATTTGTCCAAAAACCATAATTACTTTTACCAATTGGATATTTAAGAAACGAGAGATCATTTCCCCAAAAGAAAATACTCTAATCGAAGTTCGATTCGAATCAAATTATTTGTAGAACGTAGGTACTACGTAGTCAGAATTTACAGTATTAACTAATTTTCCAGGCAAGGATGATGAGCACTCAGAGCCTGATAGGCCAAACCCAAGAATATACCAATTATATGTATAAAAATTAAAAAAATAATTTTAACTTGCTGAACAGTTGCTTGAACAGGAGTGCGTGTGTGCGTGCGTGCGTGCGTGCGTGGGTTAATCCTTTGGTTTTAAGAGACTTTCTGTAAAGTCATAGTTCAGCATTAGCCATTCGGTAATGACCCTTTTCGCAGTAAACTTGTTTGAATCGTAGAATGATATGTAATTATGTAGGTTGTTGTAGAGATATGGTGAGACATTCCGTGGGAAATAGAAAGGGCTTTGAATGGGCAACTTTCAAGACTGCTCTCTGTGCACGTTCTACTATCAAGAGGTGGGTTTTAGCCGCGCCACCCCAAGCACTGATGCAATATGATAGTAGTGACTGGCATAAGGCGAGATATACCATTCTTAATATTCTTAAGTCGGCAATATGGCGCAAATTTTTGCATACGAAAATTACCCTACGAACTTTACCAGCCAGGTGTAATATGTGTGGCAGGAAGTTCAGATTATTGTCAATGTGTACTCCAAGATATTTGATTGAGTTTACTTTATCGATCTTCGGGCAACCACAACTTATAATATCAGTATTTAAGCAGGAGTGTGCAGTGATGGAGTAATTGTTATTTGTAGACTTTGCGTTACGAATAGAAAAATGTATGTTTGTATTTATGTATCCATGTATTTTGTTTTGTCAGCATTGAGTGTTAGTCCATTTTGACGAAGCCATCCATTGACCATATCAAATCCTAATTGAGCGTATTCAAAAGTATCGTTCCATGAATCAGATGAGAACAAGAGGGCAGTGTCATCGGCGAACTATAGTATGTTGCCTTGTTGGAGATTAAGGTTGCACAGGTCATTGATATAAGCCAAAAAGAGAGTAGGGCTCAATATACTGCCCTGTGGAACACCGAATTGAACTGGTAAGTCATTGCTGACAATATTATCAATGGTGACACACTGCGATCGATCGATTAAATAATTTTCAAATAAAGTAAGCTGAGTCCCACTCACACCCAAACAGTCCAGTTTGTTTATCAAAGTTTGTACCGAAATAGTGTCAAATGCTTTGGTTAGGTCTAGAAAGATAGCCAAGCACTATTCACCTTTGTCCAAGTATGAAGATAAGTGATTGGTTAGAGTTAGAACTGTTAGTTTATAGTAATTCTGTATCGTTATAAGCCCGTGGCTGTATGGGAATCTCTCATTAGCTATCCCGTTCTAGTGTCTGTGAACGGAACGTTTACTTTGTCTATGTCAACAAGGAGAGAGAACAAGCTGCATGTACTGTGTTAATGAAGACGAAAATAAAACTGATTATTGTGAGTGAATTTAATAGTTTATCTTGTGAAACACTTTCCAACCACGGTATATTTTACATGGTAGCAGAGCGTGGTTTGTTTAAACAGTTGAAAAACATTTGGAAATTTTTTGGAAATAAAGTCGGAAAATTGAATACACGTGGAGTACAAAATTTGCAACAATGGCGGACCACAAAGACGAATATTTTATGCAAATTTTTGATGGATCAAACTACGAGAAATGGAAGTTCAGGCTTAAATTGTATTTACAAATGAAAAATTGTTATAAAGTAATAGAAATAGAAAAGAAACCTAAAGAAATAACCGATGAAGACTGGCAAAAAATGGAGGTTCGCGCTAAAAATTATATCGTAAACGGTGTGAATAATACACAACTAGAAATGATAATTACAGAGGAAAATGCTCGAAATATGTTGTTAAAATTTGATTCGATCTATGCTGCAAAAAGCAGCACAAGTAGACTTCTTTGTAAAAGACGATTATTAGAATTGAAAATGCAAGATGGCGACAATCCGATTGAGTTCTTCAACAAATTTGAAAGAGAAGTAAACGAATTGAAAAATGCCGAAGAGGACTTAAAAGAGGAAGATAGATTAAATTACCTATTGCTGTCTTTACCAGATTCCTACTCAAATATAGTTGACATTATCGATGCGCTACCTGAAAAAGAAAAGACAGTAGAATATGTGAAATCAAAAATGCTACTAGAGCAAAAGAAAAAGAAATGAGAAGCAGTGACAAAAATACACAATCTTTCCATGCTCAATCTGCAAGAAATAATACAAATCAAGCAAGTTCTTCAATCATTTGCTTCGGGTGCAATCAACCTGGCCACATTCAGAGAAATTGTCCAGCTCATCAAACCCTTACACGAGGAAGAGGTTATCGTGGTTCGAATTATCGTGCAGGATATGCAAACAACCCAAATGCAAGATATGGATCCAAATATAATAAACGATCACTTTTTAAAGGTTCCAGGCAGTCTGGATGTCTCTAGTTTGGAAGTTGAGTACTTCAAGACCCACTGCGGTAACCTTAATCAGTTTCGGTTGAGGACGGTGACAGAGGAGACTATTTACAAAACATTGAAAAGCCTTAAGTCTAACGCGGTTGGAGTTGATGGTATATCCTTGGATATGCTGTTAATGATGACATCACACATTTTGCCCGTTCTCACTTCTGTCATCAATACCTCCATTGAAACTGGTCAATTCCCCACCGCTTGGCAGCATGCGATAGTCAGGCCATTGCCCAAAAACGGTAGCCCGGCCACGGTGAGCGACTTGAGACCTATAAGTGTGTTGCCTTGCGCTTCCAAGATTCTAGAAAAGGTTGTTGGAGACCAAGTCCGTAAGTACTAGGAGGAAAATGACATATTGCCCGTGGTGCAGTCGGGGTTCAGAAGACATTATAGCACTTGCACGGCTTTGGCTCAAGTGGTCGACGACATCTTGGAAGCGCAAGACAATGGTCAGGGGACTCTTTTGGCTCTCCTTGATTTTTCCCGAGCCTTTGATAGCATTGATGTTTCTCTACTGTTAGCGAAGCTCAAATATTATGGTTTTTGTGGTCAAACATTGAACTGGTTTGCCAGTTACTTCGAGCACCGTAAACAGCACGTTGAAACAATGGATGGGGATGGTGTGGTGCATGAATCTGGACAATCCGCTGTTATGAGGGGCGTTCCCCAGGGATCGATTTTAGGACCAATACTCTTCATCATTTACACAGCCGATATCACAAGGGTCATTCGGCATTGCTTTTATTACATCTATGCCGACGACCTGCAGCTTTATATACCCTGTAGTCCTGGTGATGTGGATTCGGCAATCATAAGGCTAAATGAAGACTTGGATAATATAGCCAAATGGGCAAAATCGAATTCACTAGTTATAAACAGTAGCAAATCCAAGTTTATGATCCTAGGTAGCGGAAAGCAAATTGAGAAAATTGCGGCAAAAAATTCAATAGTGCAAATTCAAGGCGAACCCATTCAGCGTGTCAGTGAGGCGCGAAATCTAGGGCTGACTCTGGATGAGCAACTTCGCTTCGAAAAACATGTTTCAAATGTGCTAAGCCAATGTTTTTACAGGTTAAAGGTGTTGTACCAAATCAGACCGTTTATTAATACCAAGGTACGGATTCAACTTTGCGACGCGCTTGTCCTCTCCAAGCTGAACTACATGGACATTGTTTATGGCCCACGACTGCTGGCAAGGACAAAGAAACGAATACAGCAGATGCAAAACTCATGCGCCAGGTTTTACTTTCATATTCCTCCCCGCACGCATGTCACTCCATATTTGAATAAAGCTGATATACTGAAAATGCAATACCGTAGAGAGCTACACCTAGCCAATCTTCTGTTTGGAGTAGTTCGTTACAGGACACCACCATATCTCGCTGATAAACTTTTGTGGACTAGCGATATCCAAAATGTCACCAGAGCCTCTCGGTATTCATTGGTGTTGCCTTGCCACAGAACGACCGCATTTCGTGGGTCATTTAAATTTGCAGCCACCAAATGTTGGAATGACTTGCCGCCGCCTCTGCGTAGTCTGCAATCATTGTTTACTTTTAGAAAACACCTCAAAATATTGCTATTGGATATTCAAAAGAAGCAAATATAAAATATTCAACTTACCACAAGGGTTGCAGACTCACAGCGGGGCGTTGGCTGGGTCGTTTCGCATTGGGTGTGCAAGGGATTACCAATACCAGAAGTGTCTTTGATAGGTATGTTCCAAGTCATTTTAATGTGAGTTGCTTTAGTGTTTTTGCTTAGACATAGGTAGGTAGATAAAGATATCTGAAAATGCAAGTTTGACATCATTATATTATTTTTCTAAAACTTTCATTGACATTTATTTTATTCAATAGCTTGACAAAATCCAATACAATTATAATATTAATATTCACCTGACACAATAATTACCTTTTACCAATTTTTATTTTTTTATTTTTCTAGTCCTAATAGGTTAGATACATAAGTCGTTTTTGTATTGTTGACTCTTCGTTGCGGCCAATACATCCATACAATACATTACACTAAACACGTATTTTACACTCCACATGTCGTATCTATTTAAAACGTCTTCGTCCGTGCCTCACTCAGCAGGTCTCACTGAAAACCAGCGCCCTGGTCTCCGCCAGGGCATGAAGCTGAGTGAGGTCCCTTTTACACGCTGCACCACATCCACATGCAACGGTTCTATTCATAATTTTTCTTCTATTCATGTATGTTTGTCTAGTTGTCGTTTACTCATTTCATGTTGTTTGTAATTAATGGTATTGTTTGTGCATTGTTGTCACTTTTTTTTTTTCTTAATCTTTTTTTTAATTGTTTATTTTACGGCTCTGGAGTCGAACCGCTGACCTCAAAAATACCTTTTTAGAGGTCAGTGATTCATCCCCTTTGAGCCATTATGTTATGTGTTAGTGGTGTTATTGTGTGTAAATAAATGTTTCTATTTCTATTTC
Source organism: Blastobasis adustella (assembly GCA_907269095.1). Lineage (NCBI taxonomy): Eukaryota > Metazoa > Arthropoda > Insecta > Lepidoptera > Blastobasidae > Blastobasis > Blastobasis adustella. Next base: position 2,352,853 of record OU026142.1, read on the forward strand.
TATTTCCAAATCATCGTGGAGGATATGCAAACAGCCCACAGCGTGAAATTTATCGTGGCTCTGGAAATCAAAGGAGAAGAAACGGCTCAAGAGGCAGGTTTACACATGGCGGTAACAGGATGGCAGGAAACTCGCCGGTCCATGAAGGCTCTGATGCAAACTCATTTAATGTGGAAGTTTTAACATCAACTGCAACATCATCAAGCGGCAAACAATTAAGCGAGGACAAGGTGAAATGGTTGTTGGATAGTGGCTGTTCTGATCATGTAGTAAACAATGATAAATACTTCTATGAATATACTGATTTAAAAACACCTGTCAATATCAAGGTAGGTGATGGTTTTTCACTAACAGAAAAAAAATTGGTAACATTTCAATGAATTTCTGTGTAAATGGTAAATGGATAAAAACTAAAATTTCAAATGTATATTTTGTGCCAAACATGCAGAGAAACTTACTGAGTGTATCTAGTATAGTAAAACAAAATATTGTAACTTTTTCAAGTGATATTGCGGAGATTTATAATCCCTATAACAAATTAATTGCTATTGCTAGTTGTAAAAATAAATTGATTGAATTAGAAGGTAAAATAGAGTACATATGTTCAAAATCATACTCCACTTATGCTCTAAGCGACAAAGAGAAATGGCATAAAATGCTAGGCCATACAATTTTTTATAAATTAAAAGAAATGTGTAAACTTCAAGTGCTAAAGGGGTTGCCAGATAAATTTGATGATGATAGTTATGTTCAATGTGAAATTTGTTTAACTAACAAACTTACTTTTTGAAAATAATAGGCATCGAGCAAATGATCTTCTAGAAATTATACACACTGATGTGTGTGGTCCATTAAATCCAACTAGCTACAAAGGCGAACGTTATTTTGTCTCATTTATAGATTATTACAGTCGATTTGCACAAGTATATTGTATTAAAAATATGTTAAGCGAGTACAAAATGTTACTGGTAAAAGAATAAAGGAGATACGCTGCGACAACGGAGGAGAGTACCTCAACCAGGAATTTTACAAATTTACAAGAGGTGAAGGCATTTATTTAAATCCAGCTCCAGCTTATACTCATGAGTTGAATGGTGTTGCTGAAAGATATAATAGGACAATTATGGATCGTTCCAGATGTTTACTAAGTGAAGCGAAACTTAATAAGATTTACTGGCCAGAATGTATAATTACAGCAGCTTATCTTGGGAATAGATTACTAACGAATACCCTTTTAAAGAAGACACCTTATGAAATATTTTTCAACAAGAAACCAGATGCTTCAAATCTTCATTTGTATGGAAGCCAAGTATTTGTGAAAATACCAGAAGTAAGAAGGACATCAAAGTTAAATCCTAAAGCAGAAAAAGGTATACTTGTAGGTTATACTGATATGGGATATCGAATCCTGATTGGTGACAAGGTAGTAATCAGTCGTCATGTAAAGATTGTTGATGGAACAAAGAGATATATGAAAATGAACTGTGATGATGATGATGAAAGTGAATCGGAAATGGTAACCAAGGATACAGTGAATGACAGGGAGATGTCAAGTGAGAAACTGCAGGATTCTGAAAAAGAAGTTAAAAGCAAGGAGGTGAGTGTTGGTCGTCCAAGGAGGCAATGGAAAATGCCTGCAAAGTATGATGATTATGACATTCATATAAACTTTTGTGATGTCTCGGTACCCACCACATATGAAGAAGCAATAAATAGTTCTGAATCAAAGAAATGGAATAAAGCGATGAGTAATGAAATCAAAAGCTTAGAAGAAAACAATACATGGATAATTGTTGATGAACCGCAAAACAAAAGAATGGTGGAAGTTAAATGGATATTTAGAATTAAATCAAATGGAATATATAAAGCACGAGTTGTGGCAAGATGCTTTCAGCAATTATATGAAGAAAATGAAGTAATATACTCTCCAGTGGCAAGAATGATCATTTTAAAAGTACTATTGTCTACTGCATGTGTTAAAGGCTGGCAAATTGAACAGATGGATGTGGAAACAGCTTTTTCAAATGGAAATATTAAATCTGAAGTTTATATTTATCCACCTGATGGCTACATTGTTGAACCTAACAAAGTATGCTTATTGAAAAAATCATTGTATGGACTAAGAGAAAGTGCACGTGATTGGTATGAATGTTTTCACAATTTCATGTTAAGTATTAACTTTCAACGGTCAGCTTATGACTATTGCTTATATACAGGATACATAAATAATAACAAAGTATAAATAATACTGTATGTGGATGACATACTAATAGTCAGTGAAGATAATGGAGCTATAATAAAAGTAAAAGAAAAACTTAACAGAAAATTCAAAATTAAGGACATGGGAAAGGTGAAAAAAAAATTGGGAATAGACATAGACTATAATCCTGAAGAAAAGAAAATGTTTTTGAATCAGACAAACTACATTGAAACTGTTGCGAAGAAATTTAATGTCATTGATTCTAAACCGTGTAATACACCTATGGAATTAAATTTGAAACTGGAACCAGCTGAAGTTGCAAATTCATCCTTGAAATATAGAAATTTAATTGGAGCTTTGTTGTACATTGCTAATGGAACACGTATGGATGTATCGTTTCCAGTAAATTACTTAAGTCGCTTTCAGAATGCGTACAGTGACACACATTATAGGTATGCATTAAGAGTACTGAAATACTTGTATCATACACGTTACTTGAAACTGATATACAGTGCAGATAACAGTCAACACAATGTAATTCACATTGGATTAAATAAGTACTTTCAACATAATATTACTTATTATTTTGCCGCTTCTTGTGTCATTTTACAGCCTCAGTCAGTATGCACGAGACATTATTTTGACGTGGTTACATTATACAAATCGAAAAACAAACAGATTAGCAGACAGCACTATTTCGAACTAGATATATCACAATGGCTTTAACTTTATTTTATCAGAATGTCCGTGGATTACGAACAAAAACCACATCATTCTTAAGTAATCTGCTGAATGCTGACTATGATATAATTTGTCTATCTGAAACATGGCTAACACAGAGTATTTATGATGGGATCGATAGCCGCTACTGCGTTTATCGTGTGGACCGGGACTACGAGCGTGTGGGCATGAGCTTAGGCGGCGGCGTACTGGTGGCTGTGCGGCGCGGGCGCGGCCTGGCGGTTGACGCGTGCCCCGCGCGCCCCGTGCCCGCGTTCCCGGATGCCGATGTTGCTCATGTTATCATTAATTACACTTGTGGAACAACTAAAAGAAAATTATTAGTTTTTTGCTGCTATTTCCCCCAGAATAAACACCAAATGTCTTCAGAACTAGAATTCTTTGAATATTTATCAAACCAGAGCCTTGATTCTGATACAAATACCGATTTTTTAGTTGTTGGGGATTTTAATGTTAGGAATGCAGTATGGTCGTTAAACACTGGAGATATTGTGCTATCCAATCCATCTATAGATACACTAACGTTACAGATATCTGATTTTATGTCTTTTACTAACTGGTCGCAGTATAATTTCGTAGTAAATCAAAACGATAGATGTTTGGATCTAGTTTTCTCTAATTTTCCCTGCAGAATTACTAGAGGCCAACCACTATCTGTACCGGAAGATGCTCACCACCCTTCGCTACAGGTGGAATGTCAGTTGGGAGCTGTCATTACAGGACTAAAACAGGCTCCTCGAACAGTTTATCGTTATCATGATGCCGACTACAGTGTCATCAGTGCTGAATTATCTAAAATTGACTGGGACCAGTATCTTAGAACTGGAGACATTGAAGTAGCTGTGGAAACGTTCCACACTATACTGCATAATATAGTAGGGAAGTTTGTTCCGTCACGCCTCGTTGTACAAAATGATAAATATCCTATTTGGTTCACACGTCCATTAATGAAATTAATATTAAAAAAACGGAAATTCCATAAAAAATGGAAAACTTATGGTAGGTATAGCGATTACATGACATTTTCAAGTTTGCGAAAACAGGTTAAGGACATGGAAGGGTTATGCTATAAACAATATATTGCAAGGGCAGAAGTAGATATTGGACATAATAGTAAACATTTTTGGACGTTTATTAAATTAAAAATGAGTCAGAACGATGTTCCTGATACCATGTATCTTGATGATATCAAAGGAAATGACGGCCAATCCATAGCTGATATGTTCAATAAGTTTTTCCATTCAGTTTTTGAGCCGGGGGATGCTGGTGTCATGGGTAGTCAATCAGGTAGGGTAAATTTAATTAGTGATGTATTTATCTCACCTGGCATAGTAAAAATATATTTGTCAAAACTTGATTCTACCAAAGGTAGTGGCCCTGATGGTTTGCACCCCATATTTTTGAAGAAATGTCATGCTGAATTGGCGTATCCCATTAGTTACCTTTTCAAAAAGTCTCTGAATTCAGGTATAATGCCCAAAATGTGGAAGCGTTCCTTTGTTGTACCGATATTTAAAAATGGGGATAAACACAACATTAAAAACTATAGGGGCATATCTAAGTTATCAGTTATACCTAAATTATTCGAAAAAATAGTCTACGACTCGCTCTTTCCAGCGATTATATCTCTCTTGTCTGAACAACAACATGGTTTTATTAATAAACGTTCAACTGAGTCAAATTTGTGTACGTTTTTGGATTTTACTCTTGAGGCCATGAGTAATGGTTTCCAGGTGGACGCCGTGTATACCGATTACTCCAAAGCTTTTGATAAAATAAATCACAGCCTATTAATAAAGAAACTTGAACATATCGGTATACACGGTGACTGATCTTAGTCACAGAACTCAGGCAGTCACAATTAGGGGTTTTATATCTAGTTTTGTGCCGATTACATCTGGAGTGCCCCAGGGTTCACACCTCGGGCCGCTGTTATTTAATGTATTTATTATTGACGTTGTTGATTGCTTTAATCATTCCCAAGTCTTACTTTTTGCCGATGATACAAAAATATTTGCAAAGATTAAAACGGAAGAGGACTCTCGAAATCTTCAGTTGGATTTGGATAGCTTAAGTGAATACTGCCAGAAGAATAAATTACAACTTAATGCAAACAAATGTGCCATAATTACTTTTTCAAGAAAAAAGCATATAATCAAATATAAATATAGTATTCGGAACATTCCACTTCCCAGAGTGACCGAGGTGAGAGATTTGGGTGTTCAGCTAGATTGTAAATTGACTTTTTCGTCTCATATTGACAATATCTCTGCTAAAGCATATAGAATGCTAGGTTTTATATTTAGACAGGGTAAAGAATTCAGGCATCCCAAAACATTAATAACACTATTTAATTCTTATGTAAGATCACACTTGGAATATGCATCTATTGCATAGAATCCGTCATATATTAAATATATTCAGCAATTGCAAAAAGTCCAGGATAAATTTATTAAGCGACTCAAATACAAATTCAGGAACTTTGAAACAATTCAGGAACAATAAGGAAATTTTTATAACATTAAAGTCACGCAGAGAACAAAGAGACCAAATATTTCTGTATAAATTTATTAATAATTTGGTGGATTCACATTATTTGATAAGCAAGATTAAATTTAAATGCCCAAGAGTAAACACACGATCAACATCAACCTTTGATAAACCTTTTTGTTCAACCAATTACGATAAAAATAGATTTGTGGTAAGGGTGTGCAGGACCTATGATGAGCACTATGATCACATTGACATCTTTCACAACAAATACGCAAGATATGTATCACTTGTTACAGACAAAAATTAGTTACTTTTATTTTTTTATTTTTTTTAGGATTAATTAGTGCTTAATAGGAAAACTAGTCTTAATGCAATTCATGTACAACAAATATAGTGGAAACTTTGTTGGCTTTTCTAAGAACTTATTGTTAAATACTTTATCTGTACTATTTTAAGCTGTTTGTTTCCCAAATAAATAAAATAAAATAAAATAAAATAACAATGATGACATGGATGCCTATGTGGATACTGATTGGGCAGCTGATACTGTTGACAGAAAATCAACAACAGGAATTTTAATTCGTGTGTTTGGACATCCAATTATGTGGAAATCACAAAAACAAAGTATTGTGTCACGTGCATCAACTCATGCTGAATATTATGCACTTGCAAACTGTGTACAAGAAGTGTTACCTGTCAAAGGAGTATTGGCTGATCTAGATGTTGAAATTAAAAGTCCTGTAAAAATTTACGAAGATAATACTGGTGCTATTGCTTTAGCGAAAAATGGTAAATTTTGCAAAAATTCTAAACATGTAGATATTAGTTACCATTTTGTGCATGACTATGAAAAGAAAGGTCTTATTAATGTTCTTAAAATTTCTACTGAAGATCAGCTTGCCGACATTTTAACAAAATCTTTGGGTAAAATTAAATTTCTAAAATAAGAGCTTTATTGGGGTTGAACTCTAATTAATATTATTTAAGTTTTCTTTAGCACTTGTGAAGCGAAAAGTTTTATAAGTAAGAGATTTTATCTATTTAAGTAATTTTAAGGTTTTTATTTATAGGTAGTTTTAGTGATAATATATTGTTTGTGTATTATGTATAAGTTGTATAATAAAATTATAAATAGTAAGAGATAGATATATTTTTAATTTTTTGTTTATTGTTAAGAGAACCTATATTATTTGTAATTCCATTGCAGAATGTAAACTTTAAAATGTTTGAAGTTAGTTTATAGTAATTCTGTATCGTTATAAGCCCGTGGCTAATGAGAGATTCCCATACGGGAATCTCTCATTAGCTATCCCGTTCTAGTGTCTGTGAACGGAACGTTTACTTTGTCTATGTCAACAAGGAGAGAGAACAAGCTGCATGTACTGTGTTAATGAAGACGAAAATAAAACTGATTATTGTGAGTGAATTTAATAGTTTTTCTTGTGAAACACTTTCCAACCACGGTATATTTTACAAGAACAGCATCCTCCGTGGATTTACCAGAACGGAGACCAAACTGATTGGTTGAGAGCAAGTTTTTAGAATCTAGATATTTGATTAGCCTTGTGTTGATTATCCGTTCTAGCACCTTGGACATAGTTGGAAGGATGCTGATGGGGCGGTAGTTAGCAACACACGTCCGATCGCCACTCTTATAAATGGGATGAACTAGGGCACGTTTAAAGGCAGAGGGAAATACACCTGTGTCTATGGACAAGTTGCAGATGTGCGTCAGCGGAGGGACGAGTATTTGTTTAAAGGACTTAATCATATTGGAAGAAATACCATCCAATCCCACTGCACAGTCGCTGCGCAAGGAGTCAACGATACGCATGACCTCGTACTCATCAGTCCTCATCAAACCAAAAGTCTCTACTGTGGATGTCACTTTCGTTCGTTCGAGGTACGTTACGCAGAGTAGGATTGGCATTACACTTTTCCACTAAAGTTTTACCAATATTTGAGAAATATGAATTTACATTGTCAATTGTTGAGCCAGATTGTAATAAATCCTTAGCACTAGAGTTTTGTTTATTCATGTGTGTAACATTCTTGACAACCTTCCATATTCTCTTGCTATTTGTACCCGCCTTTTGTAATTCTTGTTTTTCGTAATCTCTTTTAAGTTTTTTAATTATATTGTTACAGAAGTTCTTATAGCGTTTAAGTGTAACTTTAACTGTCTTATTATTAGGAGAAATTTTAAGTTGTTTATGCATTGCATCCCTATTTCTAATGCATCTTATCATACCTTCAGTCATCCATGGCTTTAGTGGTCTTGTTCGTCTAGGGATTTTAACTATAGAGGTATTAGCAACAATACAAGACCGTATCGAGTTTATAAAATATGTAGCTGCTAGATCTGCATTGTCATATTCATATACAGGGGCAAAGCTAAAGCTATCCAGGGCGATCCCTAGACCCTTGGTGTTGATTTTGGACCAATATTTTGGTGGATCAATGTTTTTCTTTAGTGCAAGGCAAAGCATTACGGCGCCATGATCAGTAATAGCAGTGTGTATTACCAAGGTCATAGTAGGAAAGGTAGTTTTGGTGATAGTGTGATCAAGGCAGGTCAGATTGTGTGTTGGTAAGCTATGGGTTGGTAGGAGGCCATGCATGGCAATAAGGTTTAAGTATGCTTCCGATTTCGGGTCGTGGGTTTCGGTTTTTATGTCAATGTTGATGTCACCTGTTATGATAGTGTTTTTGTATGAAGCAAAAGTAGTTAAAATCGTGTTCAGCGATTCAATGAAACGATCGACTTGGCGAAATGCACATGGGCGGTATATTGCCAAAACAGCTGTTGCACGATCCAGTTTAATTAGCAAGCAACTAGCATTCGTTGATGAGGGTTCTTCCACTGTTACATTGCACAGTTTGCTATTGACATAAACCACCACGCCATCATTTTGGTTATGATTGTTACTATAGCTGTGCATGGAGTATCCTTGTAGTTGGGCGATATTTGGTGTACCCATTAGCCAGCACTCGGTCAGTACGATGACATCGACCTCCAATTCTGATACTGCTAAAAATGATTCGAAAGCCGAAATGTTAGCATTAATACTGCGTATGTTTTGTATAAGAATCTTAATCGATTTGTTAAATTCGCCCCTATCAATGCCCGACATTCGCTTGGTAAACAGGTACTAGACTCGGGAACATCTCTGTTATCGACATCGTATAATAAATCGTTTATTGTATTTAATTTTCACTTTTATTTTTATGTATAACACAAAGCGTTAACGACCAACAACAGTCTACTGCGTGATCCGAGCCTTCTCCACACCAGCGGAGGTTATTGCCATACGTATTCTCCACGACAACCTTTATGTGTTTAAAGAGGTAAGTATTTGCCTTAAGGTCCATTTGGGAAGTCATTATAGCATTGCTGTGATAAAAATAGCAAACTAAGTAGGTAAAAAATAATGTGGGCAGGGGGAAAAGTGTAAAATGCAATGACATCTTAAGCAGGTAGTTTAAGAGTGCTCTATTTGTGTGATAAATTAGACGTTTGGCACTAGTGAGTATGGGGTTTGCTGTACATGTATTGGTTCGCTGTAAGTGAGTGTAAGTAGGTGGAGTGTGCGATATGTCAAATAATACTAGATGTGATGGATAGTCGATTAGTGCCATCTTTGTAAAAGGCGATTTGTACGTAACGTGTGGGATTAGATTGTAGATGGTGTGTAAGAGGTGTATTTCTTTGTATTTTAGTGTATATGGATTGTTTGAAGTAAGTGCTTTATAGGTATAGTGTGTTGAATGTGTAGGTAAGTACTACAGAGCTTACAAACGTTCTTATTATAAAAGATGAATATTACGGGTAAAAAAAATAACAACATTTCCTAATGAAGGCTAACATAATATAACATGCAACGAAATGTTCTATGGAAATAATCAGTCACATCGACATAGTGTCTTGAATCTTTAAATCATTGAGCTGAGACTCATTCGTAACCACTATGATCTTGCTATCGTCTTCTTTTCGCAAGAGAACTCTTGAGTTTTGGGTCCAGCAATATTTATAGGTGCCCTTGGCCATGGCTCTTGAGTTTCCGATCTTTGTTAGTCAGTTGTTCGGCTATGTAGATAGGTTGTGATGGGCAATTAATTCTTATGGAAGCAGTGCTTAGTTTATTGTTTGGGTTCTGCAAGTTGTAGGTTTTCGCTGCTCTTAATATTTTATTTTTGTCCAATAAAGTATTTAACGAAAGCAAAATTATTTTATTTTCGGTTTTAAATGGTAGCAATTGTACATCATAGATAGAGGAGATTGCAATTTCAACAGATATTGCCTTGATCACGGAGCCAATAATGACTAGCAATTCATCCTGACTTGTTTTTTGTTTTAAAGGGATGTTCCGTATTTCCACACCATTCATAACTAGTTTGCGGTTAAACTCATCGGTCACCTTTTCTAGTTCCGTGATTTGTTGGGTATGATTATCGGATTTACGCTCCAAAACCGACATATTTGTGGCCATTGCATCATACTGTGAAGACAAAAAATCCATTGATTTTTCTATTTCTAGGCTAGTTTCCTGTATAACGGACATTTGTTTTTGCATATCAAGCATGGATGAGTGTATTTGAGAGAATTGTTTATCTTGTTCTTCCTTCCAGGACAACAAAATTTTATTTCATTACGAAAATCCGTCAAATCATCACAGTTGCAACGGTGACGTTTTGTTTGGCGATGTATTAAATTATCTCGGTCCCTCGCTAAAAACATTTGGGTCCGAGCCGAAGCTGCTAGCTATATTTCTAGTAGGAGTTCTTTCCATTTCGAATTGTAGGCCTAAAAGTTCCGACGGCTCCGTACTTGTAGGTAGGTGATAGATTTAATGTTGGCGGTAGTACAGCGAACATATTTTATGATTATGGCTCCGCCCCTAAAAATCCTGCTCCTGCGCAGGTGGGCGTGTCCCAAATTGGCCAATGAGAGAAGATTAGGTTTGTTGTGCGTTTTGGTGCGGAATCCAGAAATTAAGTTGTGTCACACTCACCCCAGTGCTATCTCTTTCCAATTATTTAGCAATCAATTCTATGTTGCACTGCGCTCCTAGTAGTTGTAGGTTTATTATTCGATTTTAATTAATAATTTATTTTTGCACAAATTTAACCGAAAGTACGTCCATACTGTCAGACATCCGAGGGAAAGGAGTTCCTGTTGTATATTTGCACTGGTTCTACAGTTTTTATTTTGCTTAAAAACATTGTACTTTACGGTCCAGAATAGAGAGAAAAAAAAGTTCAGGAATGCCAACTGTTACCTATAGGTGTTTCGAGAAGGCGTAAATAAAATAATTATATAGAAATTGGTTGTCATTTTGTCAAAATTTCTTTAACCTATAAGCTACATGCGGTAAACCAACTATCATTAAATTTTGCAGAAAGCAAGGTGCGACCATACATAGGTAACAATAACATGTTGCTGTTCGTTACCTGAATTTTTTATACAATATTTTAGGATGTTTTACAATCGCAAATAAAACTTTGACTTATGTGAGCAGCTGACCAGATTTATATTTGATAGTTCGGAACCCTTCAGCGCAGATTTCAGTTATTATCTCAGTTTATAATTTATTATTGTGGTCGAGACACTCTTATAAATATTTCTTATCAGCAGCTCGAATAGTACCTACTTACTTGGGAAACAATAAATAATAATTATCTTGGCATAAATGTCCCGGTTGTCATTTCGTACACGAGAGCCCGGGCTCCGCCTTGACCATGATCCAGTGATTGCCATCTGACCTCCGTGACCCTGTTACCAGGGGGACCTGAGCAGATTGGATCATTCACATTCAGTCGTCTGAATGTGCAAGTTCTCATCGTGCCAACATACAGCACTTCTCCGAAAACCAATGTTTAATGTTTTGATGCTATGCTTTGTTGGAGTAATCTATGAGTTTTTGGTTCGGTGAGTTCCAATGGCCCAGTCGGATCCCCTCAAATATTACTGAGGCATGTCAAGCTAGGAGGGTACCAGCACGAAATGTGTTAGTGTATTGATCCCAGAGCGTGATGCCGCTCTTTATTCTGGGGAAGCAAGACCAAGATATCGGTCATCTAGCGGCTGATAAGTGCACTTCCAATGTAACTGAACCAGACTGAAAACACCGGAGTGTGCCAAGGTTTCAAGTGGCACTTCTCTCTATGGACTTTTGGTGTTGGTGTTAGCTGTGTTTCCAATAGTTCTGTTACTTCTTTAGTGTGCTCTAAGATTAGCTAATTGCAATGAAATGTAAGAGATAGATAGTCAGTGCTATTATCGAAAAACCGTCACCGGTTTCTACGCAGTGGCAAGCGAACAGACAGCCCGTCTTATGCCAGAGTACGCACCAGTTGTCTGCTTTTAGGTCATGTTTATGTTAATGTTTTTGGAAGCGTCGTCCATATTGTCTGTCGGTCCAGTCTAGTTCCTTTGTCATCTGCGGGCAATACTAACTGACAACTAGCTAAGGTAGGTAAGGTCGTCGACAGCAAACATTACTGACAAATAGGCACACACCAGTGCCAGGAAGTAACCTGGGTTTCTGTTCCTGGGCTGCAAACTTATCTAGTGATAAATGAGGTTTCATCCTTTCGAGTAAATATTAAAACAACCTCAAATAAATTTTACTCGATGTATTCACGCTGGCTTGTGATATGAGTAAACTGAAGCAAAGGGATACCAATAGATTGGTCATCATCATCACAGCCCGTAACAGGAGCGTCGGTGGCCGAGCGGTTACAGTATCCGACCCGTAAGCCTGAGGTCCCGGGTTCAAATCCCGCTCCGGCCATGTACCAATGACTGTTTTCTGAGTTATGTACATTAGTTGAATACTTACCGATGCTCTTACGGTGAGGGAAAACATCGTGATGAAACCTGCACATTCAGGCGACTGGATGTGTAACCATGATCCAATCTGGTCAGGTTCCCCTGGTAGCAGGGTCATGGAGGTCAGATGGCAGTCGCTCCACTGTAATTACCTGACCTGCCAAATTCTGGATCATGGTCTAGGCGGACCCCGGGCCCTCGTGCGCGAGAGCATAACCGGGACATTAACGCCAAGATGATTTTTTTTTTTTTATCACAATCCGTAACAGTCCACTGCAGGACTAAGGGCCTCTCCCACAAAATGGGAGGTTATTGTCATAATCTCCACGCTTGGCAGGCAGGTTGGAGATCGCAGTGTTTAAAATTAGAAAGAAAGAAAGAAATATTTATTGCAGTAGACACCACGACACGATCATTAGGTACAACAACATAAACATAAAAACATAAAAACAACGAACTAAGCATACCAACATAAAATACAAATAATTTTTGAAAAAAAAAAAAAAAGAATATAGGAATAACAATAATTACAATGGAAAATGCTGCTACCCATTTTATAGACTACGGAGACTCTTGATCTTTTGACTCGAAAACATTAGCTGCCTTATACGACACTCATTAGTGTAAGAGGTTGGTGCTATTCTACTCTGCAGGACACCACACGGTTTAATATTTGGTTCATCAATAATCTTTAGAGGATGTCGGTGGCCGAGCGGTTAAGGTATCCGACTCGTAAGCTAGGGGAACCGGGTTCGAATCACGCGGCCACCATGTACCAATGACTCTTTCCTGAGTTGGATAAGTACATAAATACATTAGTTGAATACTAACCGATGCTCGTACGGTGAGGGAAAACATCGTTATGAAACCTGCACATTCAGGCGAATGAATGCAATTGGTCGGGTTCCACTGGTAGCAGCGTCACGGACGTCAGATGGCAGTCGCTTCATTGTAATTATCCGATTTGCCAAATCCTTGATCATGGTCATTCTTTTAATTGTATTTTTCAAGACTTGATTGGCTTAAAAAAAATAAGTTCTTAAGTCAGCCATTCTGATTTTTTTAAATTTTAATGTAGTCAGTGTCACTCGCACGACCAAGTTGAATAAAACAACAACACATGTTAAAATACATTTTACCTCAAAGTCTGTTTACCAACATAACTAGTGTAAAATTAATAGTAATTATAAATCACAATATCAATGTCAATTCTAACCGGAACGGATTATTGACCAGAGACTTCGCCAGGAATGCTCCTTGTCGGAATGCCAATACAGCTTCAGGCCGGGCTGCAGCACCATGGATCCAATCTTTGCTCTCAGGGTCCTCCAGGAGTCCAATTGCAGTAGGAATCAACCGTTGCATTACGCATTTCTCGACCTACAGAGGGCTTTCGACAGTGTCCCTCGGGAGATAATGAAAATGCTGCGCTGGATGTGTGGAGTCACAAGGCTCGATCGAGTACGCAATGAATACATCCGTCGCAGTCTTGGCGTGAGGGATAACGCAAATAAGATCGAGGAGGCTCGCCTGCGCTGACTTGGTCACGTGTTGCGTAAGCCTCAGGGATACGTGGGAAATAGGTGCCAGAACCTGCCGGTATCAGGAAAGAGGCCCCATGGGCAACCCAAGAAGTGATGGATTGACATCGCTGAGTCGGATGTGAGAGCCAACGGCTTATGACGCGATGATGCCGTAGACCGGGCAAAGTGGAGATGAATGGGTAGGAAAGCGGACCCTGCCAGAGGCCGGGATAAGCGCTAGGACGATGATGGTCAATGTCAATTCTGTAGAATAAATTATTATCTATAATAATAACCGTACAATCTGTGTACGGATCTGAGTACAATAAACAGTTAAATAAAATAAATAAATATAACTTTACAGTCAAAAATTAATAATAAATGTCAACAAAATATTCAAAATCCAATTGTAATTATTAATAATATTATTTTTATTAGGAGTAATTTATTATACAACTTAAACATAATACACAAACAATATATAATCACTAAAACTACCTATAAATAAAAACCTTAAAATTACTAATAATATACTATAATATGGTTAATTTGATGTATTTTCAATTATATAATGTATTTACTATAATATTATTTACATAATAAATGATTTTATCTACACTTATAGCGTGATTTCCAATTACATATTCGAAAACAGTTGTTTAAGGATACACTTTTTTCACACCAGTCTTTTAAATTTTAAAAAATTACTTTACGATACAGCATTTCCCATACTATTTTCATTACAGCTAGAGCTGTATCGAAAAATAAATTTTTAATCATTATGCAACACTTTTCTTTTTTAAATTTTTGTCGGGCGCCGGGACACGGCTAAATGTAGGCTGAATACCTAAATGTCTTCAACAAATTCGAAATTCCTGTTTATATTTGTGATCAGTTCATAGTCTGTGGTTGTGATTGTGTACATTTGGAATTATTTTCCCGCTAAACAGGATATTTTTTCTAATTGTTGTAATTTGTGTTTGTGAATGTTTTTCCTTGTTTGAAGCAAATAAATAGATAAATGTGAAAGTAGTGAAGTGAATTTCCCGCCGCTTGATATCCTCGACGCGTAGATACAATAGAACTGACTCGCAGTTACTTCCAGCAAAGTTGAAAAAATTTTAGGTACGAAATTTTAACATGAAAATATGAGTGTAGATAAAGTAGTGTATGCAACTGCATATAATTAGGTATTAAAACACTCGTGTCAAACTATTATCACGCCTCGTATGATAAACAGACACTCATGTTTTAATACCCCCTTTTTATGACAGTTACATAAACTACTATAATATTAACGTCAATAAATTTGTAATAAATGTAAAAGAAAAAAATTATTACTTAATAGTTTCATTAAACAATTCATTACAATAATAATAAGCTTTTTAAATGAGCCATCGACGTAGTCTATGTTTGAATGTGGAAAAGCTCGGAGCGTCAACAACATTTACTAGTACACTGGGGTCTATAATAATCTGAACGTTTTAGCGAGGCTATGAGTGATAGGGAGCAGCTTATGGCGCTGATGATCACTACGTTTTGAAAATTCGCCAATATTAGCCCACACATATATTACCACTTGGAATATGAGCAAGCAGGGCACCGCCATGATACCAAGAGCAACAAAAAAGCCCCGAGCGGGCTCATCGTAGGGCACGCGAGCGAGCGCTCTGACAGCTCGCTTCTGGAGTCGGAAGACGCGCTCCCAGTCGGCAGCGCGCCCCCGAAACTCAATTTCGTGCTGTATAAGCGACTGCACTGTGGCGAAGTATACTGTGCGAGTGACTTGCTGCGGGAGGGTCGAACATAGACGGCTGAGTGCAAAACAAGCTCTACCAAGCCTGGCACAGAGCTCCTCTATGTGTGTGTCCCACGTCAACCTATCGTTGACGTGCAGCCCTAGGAAAGCGGCCTCCTCGACCTGCCTCACCACGACTCCGTCAACAGCTACATGCAACCTGAAGGAATTGCCAAGTTGAGTTTAAGTCCGTTGTCCTGAAACCAGCTCATTAATTCACCTGATATAGATGTGAGGTTGGACTCCAAGGCCTCCACAGACGGGGCGCTAACCACAACCGCTACGTCATCCGCGTAAACGAACACTTCCGCCTCCATAGTTTCAGGAAGGTCGTTTAGGAGCAGGGAGAATGCGAGTTTTGACAGAGAGGATCCCTGCGGAACTCCCTTTCCAGTGGACGCGCCCTCAGATCGCACGTCACCACTTCCACTCACGACGTACTGCCTTCTACTCTCCATGAAATCTGCCAACACGGCGAGCACCGGGCCGCGGATTCCATAGTGAGTGAGATTTACGGCTAGCACGTTGTGGTCAGCGACGTCGAAGGCCTTCGAAGGTCACAGCAGAGCAGGGCCACTTGCTGATTCCTCTCTAGGGCATGCATGACGCAGCGCATCACCTCCCGCGCGAGCATGGTAGTGGACCGCCCCGCTCAGTAAGCGAATTGCCGGTTGGAGAAAGCTTTTGTCTCTTCCACAAAAACTTAGTTAGCCGCTCAATAAGTCCGTACTCAAATATTTTTGCTACAACTGGAATTATGGAAATGGGGCGGTAGCAATTCGGGTCTTGATTTTTACCCTTGCTCTTACATAGAGGGCACACTTTAACCCCTTTTGAGGCACCTATTGAAGAGATACGTTAGCACAATCGTGGGATGTTTCTAACTTGTTTTGTTGTGTTCAAGGATACGATAGCCTACCTGAAACCTTTATTAACTCGTACAATTACTCTTCACTCTGAAAAGGAGGTTTTAAAGTGGTATTTTTACAATTCATAAGCACTGAGTGCTACTATTATGTGTCCACGAAGAGTTTCTATCACTTCAAACTGTTTTAATATGACGTCTCCGAACCTGGAGACTTTTATATTCAAATTTGCATCTCGAATAACATTATTAATGTTGATGTTGTTATTAATGTTAATGTTGTTATTCATGTTGAGGTAGACATTGATTTCATCTCTTAAGTTACCTGCTAAACAAAGAGGTCCAGAGGACTACATGATTTATGCATGTATGTATTATATGAGAATTTTTCTTGTTTCTGATCTTACATATCCGAGTGGGATCGCTCGACCTAAAATCGAATCTCAAAGGATATTCCATAATTTTGTACACTTCCATATGAGAGCGGTGTCCCATAGGATCGTCTAAAGAATAAATAATCTTCATTTGCTTGTTTTCAATTGTTACTACGAATATGGCGTTCTGCTTTAGTCCCAGAACATATAGTTTCTCACCGACATATCCAACGGACAATATCCGGTGAAGATCGCTGTCACCCAGTTCGCTATGTTCGTAGCTCACTTTTTTACCTTTAACTGAGATTTTGATCTTACAAAATTTTAGCTTTCTTTCTGCATCAAATTTGTTATAAAAAAATTCATCGCCCACGAGAAGCCAAGATCGCATTTCACCAAAAGGACAATAATGTTCAATATCGATCGACATATCTTCGTTCGCTTTGGGAATTATTCGCACAGTAACCTTTCTTGTGGAAGTGTCGTATACTTTCAATGCTATAACATCATCGCTTTCAATGTGGTTCCAACCTGTGGCCTGATTTTGCGACAAAATATACAACGGTATATGTATTACCTCTTTTTAAAAGAAAGGATATTATACCATAGGATTTTAGAAAATTCAACGAGGAACCACATAAGAATCGGTACGGGAACGATGTGACTCGCACTTCTGCTTCTGACACTCTTTCCCAGAGCGAAAAAGAGCGATACAGATCTCTCCAAGACAGACCCGACTTCCGACGGTTATCTTCGTAGAAGCCTGGATATTATTTAGAAAATTGTCTTCTCTATAATTATTCTCCGAGATCGTCCAGAACGCTCTGCCAGTGGAGCGAAACTTTGCTGAAGTTTTGGACGTCTTTCCCGTTAATGTGTTTCAACAACTCCCGAAGCATTTCATCTGGCAGGTGCTGTATCGATGTAGAGCCCATTGTGATGACACGGAATGGCATCGATGTCAATGTTTAGGTGATGAACAATATTTGCGAAATACACTGTGAATCGGACACAAAGGAAACTTGAAATTTAGAACAGAGTAGTCTATTCTTCTCATTAGGCACTACGTTAGCAGGTAAGTATTATTTATTTTATCTTTTGGTTTAATGTTGAATGTAAAAAACAACTACACAATATTAAACAGTGCTGAACCTTTTATCGTTATACATTTTAAGGGTTCCAAACTTGTAAGTATGTTATATAAAAAAAGTGGCTATTATATTGATACATTATTATTTTTCCGCCAGACTATTGCCTAGCACAGTTGGTTATTTATAATTTTACATTTTTGAACAATATATTTTAAATATTATTCGATATCGTACTAGATTTCCTGGGTCCATAGCTAGTGCTGGGCGTTTTGTCAATGGAAAACAGACGAGGCATGGCCAATATGCACGGGACTCAGACCAATACTCCTTCTACATGCTTGTGTTGGTTAAGTCTCGTGGAATTTTGGTTAAGGTGTGGAGCCTCCTTTACTTGCGTGAATTGCTTGAATATTACATCCGGCTGTAGCTGACCAGATTTAGAAGACATGATTTTGTTTGAGAGTTCGGAACCCTCCAGCGTAGATTTTACTCGTATTTGACAAGTTATTACCTCAGTTTATCACTGATTAGAATGCGATATTGTGGTCGAGGCACTCTTTGATCTATTTTTAATCAGCCGGGTCAATACTTCAATTTAAGTACCGCACTTACTCGTAAAAGATAAATAAAAAAATATCATCTTGGCAATAATGTCCTAGTTATCATCTCGTGCACGAGAGCCCGGGGTCTGCCTTGACTATGATCCAGTATTTGGCAGATCGGGTAATTACAGTAGAGCGACTGCCTTCTGACCTTCGTGATGTATAAAGGGGAACCTGTGCAGGATGGATCATTCACATTCAGTCGCCTGAATGTGTAAGTTGTCACCGTACCAACGTACCGCACTTACTCGAAAAACAAAGTTTAATATTATGATGCTATGCTTTGTTCGAGTATTATATTTATCACTCGTTCTGAGCTCCAATGGCTCGTTCGGGGGCCCACAAATATTACAGAGACATATCAAGGGAGACTGCTCCAGGACCAGCACGAAATGCTTTGGAGTATTTATCCCAGAGCGTGATGCTGCTCTTTATTCTTGGGAGGCAAGAACAAGACGTCGGTGATCTATCAGCTGATAAGTGCCCTTCCACAGCGACTGAGCCAGACTGAAAACACCGGAGAGTGCCAAGGATCCAAGTGGCACTACTCCCTGTGAACTTCTGGTGTTGGTGTTAGCTGTGTTTCCAATATTTCTGTTACTTCCTCAGCTAAACAGTCTCTCCATTGATTACCTACTAGCAATGGAATAAAGTCAATAGATAGTCAATGTTATTGTCGCAAAACTGACACAGGTTTTTTATCTATCCAGTGACAAACGAACATACAGTCCACCTAATGGCTCCTAAGTCTGCTTTTAGGTTAAGGCGTTCCTGTCATTGTTTATGTTACGAGTCGTTCTTGTTATCTTTTGGCGGTGAAGGGATAAGGTAGCCGGCAATGTTGGCAAGCGAAGATGGAGAAGGTAATTACTCACCTGGCCGGGTGTTGTGACCAGGGGACCAGGGGTCCGACAGTTGATCGTCGGAAGTTATTTATGCAGCGGAAGGTGGCACACTTCTCTAGCGCGATGTAGGATGGTCAACTACACGACAGCTCCAAAATCTTCAAAGCTCAACTTCGTTATTTGCTACGTTATAAGTTAATTTATGTGGTCGTTTTGCTGAAAAATTCGTCAACTGATCATGAAATAAATAAAAATAGTAAGTAATTACGGTTACGATTTATTTAAACGATTATTAAAATCACCGGCGCTAGTAAGTGGTCCCATATCCTTGTGACGCCACTCATACATATCTGTTGAGTCAGTTATATCTATGTTATATCTCTGTCTTATTTTATTGTGTGCAATAAATTGTTCAACAGATATCGGCCTTTATGATATTTTGAATTAAGCATGGAAGCATTAGCTAAAACTACCTCCCCGAATTGTATTTCGATTTTATTTGTGTGAAAGTTTATTGCTTCGGTTGATTCCGTTCCGTTTATGATTCTTTGAGACGCAATTTGTTTTTTTTTATCTATAGGTACGCACAGTCCTCCGAACTATTTGATCTGGCAGAAAACGTAACATTCGCGTTAAAATCTGGGGTTTCTGGGTAGTAGTCACAAAGTCTTTGTAGATTTACAGTTATTTTACCAAAAACAACGTTAGCACAGTCGAGCGCGCTCATTGGTGGACGCTCACTCAGTAGGCGCGCAAAATCTACGGAGTTTTTTAACCAATCAGAGATCACTATCGAAACTTCGTAGTTAGATTTTGCTTATGCCCCCCGGACCGTACACTGTGATGTGACATTGAACTACCATTTTTATTTTCTACATTATTAGTTTTGTGACATTCATCATTATCATCATCTTGGCGTTATGTCCCGTGCTCCCCCGCGCAGTACGCGAGGGCCCAGGGTCCGCTTTCCTGCTATTTTGGCCCACCTCGCTCGTTCTGCGGTATCCTTAGTGGTGAGCTTATTGGCACGCATTTCGTTCTTGACTACGTCAAGCCATCGCTTCTTGGGCCGCCTCTTCTTCCCGCGCCCGGCGGGGACGGCATGGCCAGACATTTGTTCCCCACATAACTTGCTGGTCTGCGCAAGACGTGGCCATACCATCGAAGACGGCATTCTTGCAGCTTATCTGCAATGTCACGGACGCCAAGACTACCCCGGATGTGGGCGTTTCGAAAGCGATCCTTCCGTGAAACTCCGCACATCCATCGCAGCATATTCATTTCCGAGACGAGCAGCTCCTGCTTGTGTCGCTCTAATAGGGACCACGTCTCGCTACCGTAAAGGGGAGCAGGTTTAATGATCGTCTTATAGACCTGTCCCTTCAGCTTTTTCGGCGTTTTAGGGCACAAATAACACCTGTTATCTCCCGCCATTTGGCCAAAGCTGCGGATATTCGGGCCTTGACGTCGCCATTGATGTCCCCGGTTGAGCTAAGTACAGATCTCAAGTATCTGACCTGATCCGTGCACTGACGCGGGCAACGCATTGGTAGCACCCCTGGTGGTGCACGCATGCCTGTTTGTCAGCCGGATAACATAAAAAAAAACATTAATTTTCAGACCGCCGTTCTCAAGTGGCTCCTTTTACTTACTTACACGTTGGACTAGTTGCCCCTTGTCCGAGTCTATAAATGCGATATCGTCAGCATACATGAGAAGCCACAGAGGCACCTCGTGGTAGTCTCGGATGATGTCTGTCAGTACTTCTAATATCCCGTTGAATAGAAGTAGACTGAGCACAGAGCTCTGATGTACCCCAACGGTAATAGGAAACGGGTTGATGTCACCAACGGCAGTGCTTACCATGGACTGTCGAACTGGCTGACAGTAATGGTGACCAAATAGTGGCCATCGCATACGGTGGTGAGCAAATACATATGCTGCTAAGTAGTCGTGGCCATAGCCGTAACAGTGGTAGATAAGCAGATTCGATAACCATCCAAGTTAAGCAGATGAAGATAATTTTTTCTGTAAGCTTAAAGCTATTGATGGAACGTACTAAAAGGAAAAATATCGAAGTGATAGAGACTGTCAGTGGACATATAATAGCATTGAACTATTATATCAGACTGTAGGTACATAATTGAACTCGCTCATGATGATTTTGATGCACAGCTTCGCCCTTGGCCACCGTCGCCGCCGCCGCCGCCGGCGCTACCGCCACGATCGTGGCCTTCAGTCCGACCCCCGACCACAGACTAAAATGCACTCCTCTACAGACTTCATGCAAATAAATCATAATTTTTTACAATGACTACGAATTTTACTAACCCATAATACTCACACAGACCATTAAAAAATGTGCATGATCCAATCTGGTAAGGTTCCCCTGGTAGCAGGGTCACGTAGGGCAGATGGCAGTTACTCCACTGTTATTACCTGATCTGCCAAATCCTGGATCATGGTTAAGTCGGACCGTGGGCCTTCGTGTACGAGACCACATCCGGGACATTCGATACAACATTATCGATAACGGGAGAAGATAAGATGAGATTTTATAAGTGGCCGTAACTTCCCCTGTAAAGTCTGCCGATTCGAGCTGCTGATAGAAATCGCCATTACCTAGCATCGACCACAATATCGCATTTTATGCAATGATAAACTGATATAATACCTGGACAAATACGAGTAGAACCTACGCTAGGGGGTTCCGAACTACTTATCACATATAAAACATTTCCAACTATAGATACCGGGTGTCCGGTAATGAATGGATAAATGTCAAAAAATTAAAAAAATATACTTTTCTTTTAAAAAATCATAACTTAGGTAATACTTATGATATATTTTGTTTCGTAGTTTTTTCTGAACGGCTATAAGTTATACTATAAGGCATTTTAAGGTTATCTATTCATTATCGGATAGCCTGTATATCATGGTTTTGTTAGCGATTGTAAAAACAATCTAAGATATTGTATGAAATTTGGTTTATTCCTGAAATCCCAGTGGAGATAAATACGTTGGAGTTGGGTATTTTGGAATAAGTTTTATTACCCCCACTACCATCATCACACTAATAATTAATTTTCAATATTGTGTTGTTTGAACAGTCAGTTTTGACTATGATGAATGATGAATATGACATGTAAATAGTTTACAAAACAATGTTTATTAAGATTAGTTAGGCCACATATTTTTCATTTATAAACAGATTATTTATTTACCTAATAGACATTTTTGGGAAAATATACTAACAACCGCCAATGGTGGGGATTTGTCGGTGGGGATTTCTGTGATATTTCGAAAAATTCAGCACACACAAACAGCAAAAATAAATTTGTTAAGGAGAGTGAAAGAAGAGTGGTTAAGGTATTCGACTCGTAAGCGAGAGCTACCGGGTTCGAATACGCTGAGGCCAATGGCTCTTTTTTGGGTTATGTACATTAGACGAATGGTAACGGATGCTCTTTCGGTAAGGGAAAACATCGTCATGAAAACTGCACATTCAGGCAACTGAATGTGTAACCATGATCCAATCTGGTCAGGTTCCCCTGGTAACAGGGTCACGGAGGTCAGATGGCAACCAAAACATTAACGCCAAGATAATTTTCTTTAATTATGTGTGAACTTACCTTGCATCCTGCTGCATCTTGCATGCACCTTGCATGTTGCATGATTGTTGGTCCGCCGGGTGTAGACCAGTGTACTGAAGAATAATTGGTCTTTTTTTTTACTTACGCCTACCAAAAACACCTAGCGCTGGATAACTCGGAACTTTCTCTATTTTGGACCATGAAACATTTTGAAGCGAGAGACCAGTAGAATGAGTGCAAATATACAGCAGGAAGTGATATACAAGCAATTCATGAAAGTAAACGTGATCACTTTTGAATTCCTTAGCTTAGAAGCTATTTTTTTTGCAGGTTAATTTAATTTTGCGTGTCTGGCAGACAGGCAGACGGACAGACTGACAACAAAGTAATCCCAACACAAGAGTTCCATTTATAATTTTCCGAAGAAGTACGGATTCCCAAAAATTGATAACGATAAAACGCGCTGTTCTGTTTGATAACGTATTTACAAAAGCATTAAAATAATACATAGCTCAATACCGTTCAAAGTGCCTTATGAAGATCTGGGAAAATATAAATACCTAATAATAAAAAATAATAAAAATTATACTTAACCTATTGATCATTGAAACGATAAGCAGAAGAAGCCTAATGATATAAATAAATTTCTACTTCCGTTGTGTCATCATCTAAATATTGACATCGACGCCACTCTGTATCGTCATCATGGGCTCCGCTACGATACACCACCTGCCAGATGAAATGTTTCGGGAGTTTTTTAAATATCTTAACGGGAGAGACGTCATGAACTTCAGCAAAGTTTCCCTCCGCTTGCAAAATGTTGTGGACGACCTCGGGGAAGAATTCTGGAGGAGACTGTGTTGTCAAGAATACCCCGTCATATATGAAGATAGCCATCGGAAGTCGGGTCTGTCTTGGAGAGATCTGTACTGCTCTTTTTCGCTCTGGGAAAGAGTGTCAGAAGCAGAAGTTCGAGTCACCCCGTACCCGTACGGCAATTTACATCCATTCTCGTTAAATTTTCTAAGTAATGGTATAATTTCCTTTCCTTTAAAATCAAGTTCTTCAGATTATACAGATACCGTTATTTATTTTAACGCAAAATATGGCCGCGAGATAGAAAGGAAATGCTACAGATTCGGTTTTAGGAACTACACTGAAAACGATGATGTCATAGCATTGGAAAGCCTCGAACTGCCGAAGAAAAAAGTGCGAATCATACCCAAAGCGAACGAAGATATGTCGATCGATTTTGAACCACATTGTCCGTTTCATACGCGATCGTGGCTTCTCGAGGGTAATGACATTTTTTATAACAAATTTGACACAAAGGCCAACAAGATAAAGTTTTGCAAGATCAAAGTTACAATTAAAGGTAAAGAAGTGAGCTATGAACATAGTGAACTGGGTGACAGTGTTGTTGACCGATGTTTTTCCGTTGGATATATCGGTGAGAAAATGCATGTGTTGGGAAATTTGAAAACTGCGTCTGGGATGTCCGTAACAACAATTGAAAATAGGCAAATGACCATAATTCGTTCTATAAGATATAATCGTGCATACTCATCTCGTATGGAAGTGTGCAAACTTATGGAATATTTTAGGAGATATGGGTTTAGGTCGTGTAATCACTTTGTGTTATGGAGGATCGAGTTCACGATAAACGATATTTGTTTATATAATTATGCTATATGGTCGCCAATCTTGTATGGACCTCATTTTTTTACAGGCAACTCAGGAAATAAAATCAACGTCGACCTCAACATTAATAATGTTCTTGCACATTCAAATTTCACTATAGACATCGACAATTCAGGAGAACGATTCTTTCGATTAATTAATTTCCATGTGATAGAATCTCTCCGTGGTCACATAATAGTAGCAAACTGTAGTAATAAACTTTATATAATTGATCTCATTCATAATAATTGTGCTTCAGATATCCCAGTCAGGGATTCTGTAATGAAAGAAGAATACCCTGAAATGAAAAAAACCGACACTTAATCTTGTGCTTGACTAATGCCATACCCGCATTAATGGTGAATCGCCCCCTAATACCTAAATCAGAATTGTTTAAAGTGATATAATTTATTTACTGTAAAGTGTGCTAAAATACCGATAATACTGAGACAGGCCTTAAATTCGATAGTTCACTTTTATCTTCTCTCCCTTTTTATAAAAGAAAAAAAATAATGCAAGGCGTGGTGCACATATATTTGTTTAGTAAATTTTATATGTATTAGTGTATATATTTGGTATTTTAGTGTTAGTGTATTTTTATTATAACTGTAAATAAACTAGCAATAAGGTTATATTTATTTATTTAATACTTTATGCACAAAATAGTACAAAGGTGGACTTAAAGCTTGATAGCTATACTACCAACATATATATTCAACAATCGTTTTGACGACCTTGACCGAAATGCCATAAATATCCTCCGCCTTTTTCATTATTAACGATTTAAAACTATTAATGATATCTGCTTCACATATAACAACAAATTTAAAATGTTCAAGGCACGGACTGTGATTCTCCTGTGGTACTTCTAAAGCTATCGCAGAAGAAGATTGGAGATTTTGCGTAGTCTTCACTGCAATGTCAGCAAAGAACTCATTAATTGTATTAGCAGATCTAGGTCAGATGTTATGGTGTTACTATCCACTTTTAGTTTTAAATTAACTTCATGTTCAGATGTTTGGCCGAGTTCTTTATTTACAAGCCATTTCTGTTACAAAAAAAGAACTGCAAAATTGCAATGAAATTATGTGTGAATGCCAAAACAGGTATGAACAGGACATACCTAGTTTGCAATTAAAACTTAATAACTTGGAAAGTGAGTTACAACACACTTTATATGAATATAATATGTCTCAAAAAACAATAAGCGAGTATTCAGATTCCATGAATCAATTGATAAAAGATATGAAATGCAACGAGGAAAGGTTCAACTCACTGTGTGCGGGTAAATTTTATAATATTTGTGATTGCACGGGACAAAATAGATCAGTAAGTAAAAAAAATTAATCATCAAGCGAGGGTGCGCGCGAATTAAGTTAGGGGCGGCGGAGTAATTAATAAAAATAATTTATTAATCAGGCAGAGTTTACACTTGGTTTATTAAAACAATACTAACTTAAATCTAAAATACAGTGTTATTTATACCTAAAATAGTGCAGTGTTGACAATAATAAATAGCTTATGATGTTCGTTGATTATGATGACTTGGTGCTGACGAATGATAGTTGTAAGGGGTGCTCAACCTTAACATCTCCCCCCTTAAGAGAGAAATTATCCGAAGTCGTTAAAGATGGTTTCGGAGAATTTCGGTTTATACATTTTGTATATAATCTGAATTTAATTATTAATGATATAATGATAATAAAAATTATAGAATAGAGTAGAATAGTCCATACACTTATGTTTTTCACCACATACATATAGTCGTCCGAAAGACTTTCACTGACACTAAACTTTGCACTGTTGATAATGTCTTTGATATTACTAAAGTCCACGTTTCGCAGGTTGAGTCGTTTGTCTTCTTGTCTGATGACGTGACGTACTTCTGGTATCTGTACAAACGGTAGTTGAAGATTGATCGTTGAGGCGTTTGTCGGTGTGTTTATGACGACATCTTGTACCTGTGTTGTGCAGTGTTGACTTGGCCATATCAGAAATGTCCCTTGTATGTTCTGTTTGTAAACTTCGTCCTTACAGTGTTCCGTGATGATTAGTCCTGTTTCGGAATAAATAAGCCAACAGTTTCCAACTATCCTCTGTATTTTTTCTTTTTCAATTTGTATCATGTGCTGGTGGCATCTGCTGTAGTTGTCTTTCAGCGTCATTATCTCCTCTATGCAGGTTTCGGTAGGATACTGTGCTAGGTCGTCTCGTGAACACAGGAACTTGTTGTCCTCGACTTCTTCACACAGGTTCGTTACGGGTCTGTATTTCAACCTATTCACCATTAGGTAGGGGTGTTTGGGAATAATGGTAACGGTTTTTTGGATTAAGGAGTGATATATGGGAATGGGAATTATTTTATAATATATATACGCGTTGGGTTCTATTAGCGGTACTTCTAATACAAAGACTAACTTATTTCTATCAATATATGATTTTAACAAAATATTACGTTCTAACTTAACTAGGTTTTCCCTTTTTACCGTGTAAATTAAATTATTATGTCTCTCAATTTCTATAAGGACTTGCATAAGTTCTGTGGAATTTAATATTGACTGATGTAGGGTATGTCACTTGCTGAAGGCAATAGCGGTTTCGGTTTCCTGGATGAATGCATAAATAGTACGAAAGTTATTAGAAATTTGATACAAGCTATTCATTAATGAAATTATGTTATTACGTCTACTTTCTGTTTCTAGAAGTGATTGAATCTCAACTGTTTTGTTATCTAAGTATTTAATATTTGAATTTATGCCATCTGATAGATTAGCGAATTTATCTAAAGCGTTAACTACTAAGGATACTTTTCGTTCGACTGAATGTTCTTCCTTTTTTAGCTGACTTATTTCAAAGTTGTATTGTTTTGCGTCTTCTTCATCTAAGTTTCCTGAAATAATTTTTACTAAAGAACCTAAGGGACTAAAAATTGCCCTTCTTACTCTAAAAGTGGGTAAAATCTGATTAATCCTGACTTTTATTTCATTTACTAATGATTCAATTTGCATACATAAACTTCCTAATTCACGTTTGTATTCATTATTACTAGTTACTAAAACGTTTATCTTATCATACTGTTGTATATTACTATCTACTTCACTTACTACAGTTTCTAAATCTAATGTCTTAAAAATGGTCCATATATTAGTCCTCATCACTGCTGTGCCAAGTTTGATCGGTGTTATTCCCGGATTCTGGTTTAGGTTTTGAAGTTCCAGGCTGCCGATCTGTACGACTAGTACTAGAAGTACTAGGTTTGACCTGCGGAGGACGTTTTATATTCTTAATAGCTACCCTTGTTTTTCTCTTCTTTAGCTCGACTGGAATAATATTCCTAGATGGTGAGCCTATGACCTTAGCTTTCTCGAAACGGGGTAGATCTTTCGCTTTTCTTGTTCGGGTATTTTTCATAAAGATATCGTCGCCATCTTTAATATCTGGTGGTTCCTCACCTCCTCTTTTTTTCCTAACTTTAATCTTATCATTTTGTAATTTATCCGATACATATTCATATAATACTTTTAATCGCTTCCTATGATCTTGTAATAATTTTTGCATTAGGTTTCGTTCCCTATCTATTTCAAATACATTGCTAGAGTCTGTGTTTCCAAAAACGATCTCAAAAGAAGTATAGCTAGTAGCGGAATGGATAGAGTTATTGTATGCCATTATTGCATAAGTCATGACAGAAGCGGCGTCTAGTTCGCTTTTCTCATACTTAGCTAAGCGATAAATCTCAATTATTGTTGAGTGGAAACGCTCTACTATCGCCATTGAACTGGGATTATTTGGGGTGCCGATATGTAACTCTATTTTGTATAGATTTAATAGTTCCTTGATCAATTCGTTATTAAATTCAGTTCCTGAATCGCCATTTATTTTCTTTGGTAAGCCGTACATACTGAAGTATTTGATAAGAGCTTGCACTACTTCTGGTGTGCTACGATTTGGGATATTAATAGCTTGCCCTAGCTTACTAAAGGCATCGACTATTGTTAAATAATATTTACCTTCGATATAAAGAAGGTCCATAAAAACTTCCTGAAATGGTGCATTTTGAGTTTGAGTTAATTGTATGCTTGGTTTTACGGGTTTCCTTTCATACTTCATTCTTTTGCACTGTTCGCATGAGTTAATTATAGCTGTTACTGTTTCTTTCATATTCGGCCACCAATAATGTCGTTTGATTTTTGTCAATGTTTCATTAATACCCCTATGACATGTTTTGCCTTCGTGGTACTTTAGAATGACCTGACGTTGATCTTCCTCTGACTCTGACAGATTTACCGTACGCTCGGTGCATTCTGTCAAATTTAGTGTTCCTTTTTTGTATAACCTTGTTACAACTTTTGAAAATGTTGCCCTAAACCTTGGGTCTTCGAAATAAATGAAATATTTGTGTTTAATATCTACATACTCTTTAAAAAAATCTTTCACTAACTTTCCGTTATTGACGGGCAGAAATACTTCTAAGATTCTTTGTTTGTTATTAGAAGTATCGTTTACTGAGAGTTTATCTCTAAACCAAGTCTGCACTATTATTTGTTTTGGTTTGCAATCAATTGCCTCATTAAGAATAGGGATTCCTTCGTGTTCCCTATTAGAGATTGAATTTGCAGTTGCCCCATCGTCTGAATCTGAAATTTCTATGATCTCCATTTTGTCACTTTCGGAATCTGAAAAATCTATCACTTGTGTTTTAACACTCTCAGTATCTGAAATATCCCTTGCTTCTACTTGTGGTCTGGGCTTTCGCACAGTCACATTTCTTTCCAATTCCTCAATAATTTCCTTGACACGATTCTCGTCTGCATCTACATTTACTAAAATTGAATCTAAGTCGTCTTCTAGTGCGTTAATCCTAACTCGAGAAAGGGCGTCAGCATTAGTATTTTGCTGTCCTTTCTTATACTTAATATCGAAATCGTACTCTTCTAATCGTAGGCGCCAACGTGTGAGTTTGCTGTTTGGCTCTTTGAGTGAATACAACCATGCCAAAGGTCTATGGTCGGTGTAAATCACAAACTTCTTCCCATAAAGGTACGGTCTGAAGTGTTTTACGGCCCATATTACCGCTAAAAGTTCTTTTTCGATAGTGCTATATCTACCCTCTGTATCACTCAACGTCCTACTAGCATATGCTATAGGTTTGTCTGAACCTATGGTGCCTTGTGAAAGGACAGCCCCGATAGCAAAGTTGGATGCATCGGTGGTCAATACGAATGGTTTTTCGAAATCTGGAAACTGTAAAAGAGGTGCGTTTGTTAGCAGCTTTTTACATGTTTCAAAACTATCTATGTATTCTTCATTTAACACTATCTTTTTCCCTTTTCTTAAACATGCCGTTAGTGGTCTCGTAATTTTGGCGAAATCTTTGATGAACTTTCTGTAGTAGCCTATAAGTCCTAGAAAACTTTTAATTTCTGTAGCTGTTCGGGGGATTGGGTACTTAAGTACTGCTTCTATCTTGTCGTTATTTGGTTTAAGACCTTCATTGGTGATTGTGTGTCCCAAGTACAAGACTTCTTTCCTAAGGAAGTGAGATTTATCTAACTGAATCTTTAAGTTAGTCTGACGGAATCTATCGAAAACAGCTTTCAATTTCTCTATGTGTTCTGGCAAGCTTTTTGAGAAGATTATGACATCATCAAGGTAAACAAGGCAATGCAATCCTTGTAATCCTCTTAGGACGTTGTCCATTGCTCGCTGAAAGGTTGCAGGAGCAGTTTTGAGCCCAAACGGCATTCTATTGAATTCGTAATGCCCGAATGGTGTACTGAAAGCAGTTTTTGATTTATCTTCCTCTTCTACTTCTACCTGATGGTATCCGCTCGCGAGATCTAGCGTAGTGAAATACATACTCTTCCCAAGCATGTCAAAAAGATCATTGATGTTTGGTAAAGGGTATTTGTCATCAGTAGTGATATCATTTAAACGCCTATAATCGACTACCAATCTCCACTTTTGTTCCCCTGATGCATCCAACTTTTTGGGCACCAGGTGGACTGGGACGCTTCAAGGCGAGTGTGACTCTTGCACAATATTATCACGTAGCATTTTTCCTACTTGTTTTTTTATCTCTTGTGTCTGGACTGGGGGTAGTCTGTGTGCCTTTAAATTAATCGGATCCTCGTTTTTTGTTCTGATTTTATGTTTTACCTGATTACTAAAAGACAGAGGTATGTCTTCACAATAGAATATGTCTTTATATTCTTTGCATGTAAGATCTATCATCATTCTTTCTTCCTCATTCATATGGTCTAACCTAAGCTTAGTATTTAAATTATCCTCGAGTAATTTCTCGACGTCCTGGTAGCATTCTGTTGAATTCAGGGTTGTTGAGTTGACGATGTGTGATTGTTGTGGAAATAACTCTACCTTGAATGGAGCCGTAACTGTGATTGTTTGAAGTAAATCCGTTGTATTTTGAATTACTGTCGTTGCGTAACCGTTAGTACATTTTACTACAGCGGCTGGCATTCGAACTCCGTTACAGAATTGGGTATAATTTAGAATACCTTCTCCATGTAACAAGTTGACTGGCAATGTGACTCTCATTTCGCATCGAGGAGGTAGGTTATACATCTCTCTCGTGGGTGGTTAGTAAATGATTGGTATTTTACTAGAGTCCGTGAACAAGGTTTGAGATTTCATGTCGATCTTGGCATTGAGTTGTTTCAACAAGTCACTTCCTATTAGACCATCGAACCTTTCATCAACCGAATAAATATAAAACTTATGTTTATGGCTACAATTAAATATCTTTGGCAAGTCAATGAAGGCTACCTCACTGTGTTTACTTGATGTGTGGGTGCTAATGACTTCGAAAGACTCTTTCTGCTTAAAACTTGCGTAATATTCGTTTGCCACTTTCGGACTAATGAATGAGCGTGTGCTGCCCGTATCTATCATAAAAACAGAATTTAGTTCTGGGATGCGAATATGAGGCAAGTTCAAAAGCTTATGGCAATTAATTTTTATACGTTCCCTATCCCCGAGGCTCCCATATAAAAATTTTCCACCGGTTCACTATACGAGACAGAATTTTGACTGTCTTCCGTACATTGTTGTGAGTTACACGGTTGAAAATCGTTATTATTTTCTGTGTAATTAACACGTCTGGAATTCGCTGTGCGCATCGTAACATCGGTATTCGACCCCGACGGTATAGGTGACGCATAATATTGCATCGGTGCATTGTCCGCAAAGTGCTGACGCTGTGCTTGTACCGGTGGCGGTGCTGACCTATTAACACGCGGCTAATTATTAAAAGTGTTTTCATTCAATCTATTATTAGCCTGCTGCTGTCTATTATTTCTAATTTGGAATGAATTGTTTGGCGAGTTCTGCGTACTGTTTTGCATGTAATTAAATGCATTATTTGGTGCACCTGATACTCGTTGTGAATTGTCGTACCGTGGAGGGTTATATTGGGCGGACTGATTTGACCTTACTGGTTGATTGCTAATTGAACTGTTATTGGGTCCATTCCTGTTTGAATTGATTCGCGGACCGTTCTTCGCATCGTATACTGTTTGGAAGTTTTGTTCCTCCAATACCACTTTCAAGGCCTCCTCCAGAGTAGGAACATTTCGCAAGCGTACTAGCCTAACTAAGTAAGCCGGCAAGTTGAAAAGAAAAACATTCAGCGACATATGATCGTAAATGTGGTGTTTCGCTTGGCGTAAATTCACATCATTGATGGTTTCGTTAATTTTCGCAAATAATATACTTCTCAAATGTTGGATTCTATGGCAAAGATCGCAATAACTTTCGTTTCTATTTCGTTTTAATGCTTCCAATTCCATGGCCAAACAATCTTCGGACCTTGGATCACCGAAGTTTTGGCCCAATAAACGTTTTAACTCATCCCATGTATCAATCCTTTCTCGTTCCCCAACTAGTTTAGCTGCTTCCCCCGAGAGCCTACTAGTTATAACATGAAACAAGTACTCATTTTGTTGGTTTCCCCCTTGTAAACTGTTTAGGATGTATTCGCATTTCTTTACAAAAAGTGGTAATAATCTAGTGTCCCCATCGAATTCTGGAATAATCTTGACCATTTCCATGGGTACTCTCACAATATTATCCATCTTGAACGATGAGAAAAAATTTACCTATCAAAAACTAAAGACTTCTAAAATCTACTACTAATAATACCAAACTAAATTGTTATTCAAGAAAATGTGGATTCTCAAATAACAGCCTACCTATACGATTTTGTTATGACGTTTTCTAATTCCTAACAACACGTATAAGTATTATGAACGGAAGGAAGTGCGGAAAGACAAGGAATGGTGAAAAGGTATACTCACAATCCCGTCGCTCCCATGTCCTTTCGGAATATTGTATGTTTGCCGAAGTGTCCTCTGGTCCTGGTCTTCTCCTGGCCTGGTCCTGGTCCGTTGCTTGGTCCTGGTCCTGGTCCTGGTTCTGGTTCCCGTGACGTCGTTGCTTGACTTCTCAGGTACTACGTTCGCCTCTTCTTAATGTATTTATTTGTTCGGTGGTTTCAACTTAACCGTAGAAACGGACGATGAATATGTATTCAACTGTTGAAATCCTACCGGCTGCGCCAATTAAGTTAGGGGCGGCGGAGTAATTAATACAAATAATTTATTAATCAGGCAGAGTTTACACTTGGTTTATTAAAACAATACTAACTTAAATCTAAAATACAGTGTTATTTATACCTAAAATAGTGCAGTGTTGACAATAATAAATAGCTTATGATGTTTGTTGATTATGATGACTTGGTGCTGACGAATGATAGTTGTAAGGGGTGCTCAACCTTAACACGCGCGACGGTGGCGCCGAAGGCGTCAAATATGCGCAACTACGCGCAGTGCGCTCCTGTTGCTATCTTACACAATGTTAGTGATAATAATATGCATATTGCTAGCGGTATAACAATTTTATGTTCCGATATGTTGGGCCGCAATCTTGGGCCTATGTTATCAAAATACACAAGTAATAAAATCGTAAACTATTGTTACCCAGGCATATCGTTATCTACTTTAGGAAAGAAAATTAGCGATCACATATATAATCATACTGACACATTGATTGTGGCCTTAGGCGAGAGTGTAAAGTATAACAATCGTGACATTATAATTTTTTATGACCCTTTAAATAATATGCAGAATATAGGAAAAAATATAATTTGCACATTACCTTATTCTATGTCTTTTAACTATTGGAAGAATAATGCTATTGTTAATATGAATAATTTATTACATCTATTGACGAGTCGTAGTGACAAAATATCTCTATTTGACATGAACAAATTTGTTAAGCGCTTAGTACATGATAAACATTATGTACATATCCCTACCAAGGAAAAGCTGACATTGCTTAAATTACTAGCCTACAATATTTTAAAAAACTGACATTCAACCCAATTTTATTGTACCTATATGTTACACAGCAAAGATGACTATTTACAATGTACTTAAATAAGTAATATTTTGTTCTTTATTTCATGATAATTATGTGTTATTGACGTTCAATAAGTGTATACTGTATTATTTTATTTTATTTTATTTTATTGTATTTGGATGTCTCACAGCTTACAACAATAAGATAAGTACAATAGCATAATTTCCATCAGCCATTTACGAGACACCACAGATAAATTTCACAAATTTACTATAAAGAGGTCTAGTACATTGAAATGCTTAGTGTAGGTAGGTACTTAAACGAAATTAACACTGTAATAAACATACATTAGGTCGACTTATCGAACTTAGAAATATAGATCTTAATCATAATGTTCCTAACTTGCGTAACGCTACTGAAAAACAAGTCTATATGCTCGTCAGCGGGTAAATCATTAAATGCCCTTGCCGATCGCAACATGAAACTGTTCATACGATAATTTGTGCGAGCGTATGGAGCATGGAGTAATTCTTTACTACGTGAGTGGTAATATGGTACATTTAAAAACAAATTAGACAAAAGTAGTGGACAATCAATTTTGGACTGCGCAATCTTTATCAAAAACGCTATATCTGCAATTTCTCTGCGAATTGAGAGAGGTAGCAAGTGAAACCGGACACATCGCTTCTCGTAATCAAGTTTAGGTATTTTAAACTTAAAACTAAGAAATCTGGTAAATTTCCTTTGCAGTTTTTCTATCCGATCAGAGTGGATATTATAGTGTGGACTCCAGACTTGACTTGCGTATTCAAGATGACTTCTGACATAAGCACAGTATAGAACCTTAAGCGTTTTCATCCTTTTGAGTGACTTCCCACAACGAAGAACAAAGCCTAGAGCACGAGAAGCCTTGCCAACCACCTGGTCAACGTGACTTTCGTATGTTAACTGTTTATCGAGTATAACTCCCAGGTCACGTGTGGAGTCAGATCGCGACAGAATTTCATTTTGAATACTGTAGTCAAATACTAACAGCTGTTTCTTGCGCGAAAAACTTACTACAGTGCATTTAGATACGTTAAGGTCCAGCTTATTGTGCCGACAATAGCGATCAAGTCTTAGAAGATCTTCCTGTAGCAGAGATGCATCGGCAAAACTATTCACCGTTCTATATATTTTCATGTCGTCTGCAAACAGGACATATTTAGAGTTAAGGAAACAGCTGCCGATGTCATTGATAAACGCCACGAAAAGTAGCGGACCCAGCAGAGATCCCTGGGGAACGCCAGACGGTACCGCTCTCCAAGCAGACGAATACCCATTTAAAACAACTGCCTGAGTCCTATTTTTCACATAAGACATAAACCACCGGAACAGATCGCCACGAATACCAAGACCGAAAAGCTTCTCCAAAAGAATGTCATGGTCGATACGGTCGAAGGCTTTGCTATAATCGGTATAGATAGCGTCTGTTTGGTAGCCTTTGTCCATATTGGCACTGACAAACTCCGTAAACAGTACAAGATTCGATACCGTGGACCTATTTCTCACAAAGCCATGTTGTTGGGACAATAAGCTGGACTGTATAGAGGAATATAGCTGGTTGTAGACTACGCGTTCAAGTACCTTAGCAAGCAGACAGAGCTTCGAAATAGGTCTGTAGTTTCCGACGTCATCCCTGGATCTTTTCTTGTGAATAGGTGTAATAAAAGCAGATTTCCACAGAGAAGGCATGACGCCCTCCTGCAGCGAACGTTTGAACAGCAAAGAGACAGGTAATGCCAACTCAGCCGCACAACGGACCAAAAACAGCGCCGGAAGACCATCAGGTCCTGCAGATTTGCCCAGATCTAGACACCCCAACAGCTTGTGCACCTGATCAACGTCTACCTCAATAGACGTGATGTCACAGACCGAGTTAGGACTATCCACAGTTCCAGTAACAACTGCAGCCGAGTCGGTGTCAAGGAAGGTCGATCGAAAATATTTGGAGAACAGCTCACATATGCCAGGGCCAGTGTCAGACGTGGAACCCGCATAAAACATATTTGAAGGATAGTTATGGCTAACACGTTTGCTCTTAATGAACGTCCAGAATGCTTTCGGATTGGTCGTGATGGTGTCCTCGATGGTCGACATATACGCATCATAACATTTACGCTCCAAAGCTTTGGCCCTGTCGCGCAGTAAACAAAACGCATTACGGTCAGAAATATTACCATAGATGTTGAACTTAGCTAAAACTTTTGACTTTTCTTTTAAAATTTTTATGAGAGGTGTACTATACCAAGGGGGATAAGAGTGAGTGTATGTTACTCGTTTAGGTATATAGCTATCTCGTAAACTGT
The DNA here is from genome assembly GCA_907269095.1 of Blastobasis adustella. Lineage (NCBI taxonomy): Eukaryota > Metazoa > Arthropoda > Insecta > Lepidoptera > Blastobasidae > Blastobasis > Blastobasis adustella. Next base: position 2,389,216 of record OU026142.1, read on the forward strand.
TGATAATGGAATAAAATTCCCGGACCGCGTCCTCCACATCGCCTCGAAGAAAAACCTCGGCCCATTGCGTCTCAGTCAATGATGCACGGATTTTATCGTAATCACCTTTCCCATACTGAAATATGGTCCGCCTCGGTACATCTAATAGGTGCAACTGTACAAAGTCAGCACGGATTACAAGAGATTTATGATAAGAATCCTCAACTAGCAAAGGGTTAGCAGATGCAAATACGGAGACAGTGTCGTTGGAGAGCACCAAGTCTAATATTTTCCCTTGAAAATTAGCGACAGCATTAAACTGGCTAAGATTACATAGCTCTAAGGTGTCGGTAAACTCCATCATAAAGGTGACCGGTGGCGCAACCGGACGAAGTCCAACGTCAGCGGCAACCCAGTCGATGCAGCTCATATTAAAATCACCAAGGATTATAAATTTGTCAAGAGGGTGATTAACGGTTAATTGTAATAATTTGTCCATGAAGTTAGTCAGTTGAGTCGCAAAGTTGTTACCACTGTTTTGTTCACACAGGTATAAAGTGCATAGATGTAGCTTATATACAGACCTATGGCAACTACTGCGCAATAAGAGTGTTACCCATAGGTCTTCGGCACTGGACTGCCAATCTAATTTAGTAGATGCTGCTATATCGCGACGGACCGCTATAATAACACCTCCACCCCGCGACTGCCCTGTTGCGGCGTAGTCGCGATCGCGACGCCACACTAAATATCTGTCATCGAAAAGCTCGCTGTATGATATTCCTTCCACCAGCCATGTCTCGGTCAAAGTGATAACGTCGAAGTTACTGAGTCTTACGTTTCTTAGGAAAGTCTCGGTCTTAGTGCGTAGTCCACGTACATTCTGGTGATAGATAGTTAGGGTCGCCATTTTTTAATTGAGGACAACAATAAATTACAGAAATAATTATCATTAAAGACCCAATGTGTTCTAAAGAAAGTGCAAGCCTGCGTAAGCAAGAAAATTGTCCATACTCCACCCGAACGGCACGAAAAAGAAACATTACAATAAAAATAAGTTTTAACAAAAATTCTATAACTGGTTTGAGCAAACAGCAACAGATGAAAAGCGTTAAAGGATATAAGCAACACAATATCATACATAACAGTACAAGAGAGCAGTGCGTCAAATATAGAAATACCAGCAAGGTTCATAATAATAGATACACACATGCAAACAATGACAATCAAGCAAAAGAGCGTCAAGCAAAAAACAGCCGACGGCGCCGTCCGTTCCATAAATCCAAAAACATATTTTTTTAATTTAAAAATACATATAGAGGTAATATTACATGCGAAAACAAGCAGTTGAATTCGAATTATGAAACAGCTGTAAGAACATCGGGTCGAGAATCTAATTAATGGATTTTGAGAAGGTCCTTCTCCGATTTCACTATGAAGGTTTTTGTATGCACATCCTTCCTGACAAAAATCTTCATATGTTTTACCCACATGTACTGAAAATTATGCTCTTTCGCAAGGGCTTTAGCTTTAGTCAGGAGAGCTTTGTTCTTCCTTGTGAGATGGTCGTTCACGAAGATACTACCCTCTCCACTCAGTCCAATATCGGCTGGCTTTAGGTACTCTTTCAGAGCACGAGATGCCGCCAGGAAATCCTCCTTGACATACCTACCCATGAAAGAAACTATGATGTTCTTTTTACCTGCTATGGTTGTTGGAACTCGGTGAATAAAGTTGATGTGATGTTTAGTGACCGGATAAGAGATCTTGTTACCGATATCGGCTACTATCTTAAATAGATTCTCCTTATCCTTCATGGGGACTCCCTTAATCTCAACATTGTTAGCGCGCAGCCATTGATCCTTTTCATCGAGATCGTACTCTAATTTGGAGATCATATCCTTCAGAGGAGCAATATCCTCCTGTACCTGCTCAATTTTCGCTACTTTTGACTCAAGACTGCTAAGCTTGGTGTTAAATTCAGCAGTAGAAGTTTTAAGGGCTGCTAGTTCCTTCTTCACGTCCTGGATGTCAGCGGCAAGAGCGGCAAGAGGCGTAAGTTTGATATTAATATAAGCAATTTCTCTCATTATGCTATCCAAAGTAACCACCGGGGAAGCCACGGGCGAATGCGTACTTGGAGTGCCGGCCGTTTTACACGAAGGGCACCTCCAGGTGGCCTGGCGGTCACCCAGCTTACGGTAGCCTACCTCGGTGACACCGGAGCAAGCGTAGTGATACTGTTTCATACAGGCGGTACACTGGACGGCATCGGTTGCTTCATCACCGCATCGCCCACAGGTTACCATTTTGATAATGGGTTAATAAAATAAACAAATTCTAAATCAACAAAATAGTCCTCTAAGAGACACGCACACCCAAGCGCGCGCTTCACACAGTACCTCGATCAATCTGCGCGAACTTCTCTATGACGAGTAGCGCAATGACAACAATAGGGCGACCCGTGCACGCCGTACTCACTATTGTGTAGAACGTTTAACTGCGAGATTCGCTTGCGCTGCAGTGTTTGACTTTTACCGCCGTACCCGCCCCTGATCACTTGTTATCACTCGCAATGTTATTATTCACACAGATTGTTAGTTTATAATCGTGAATTTGCACTAATACACAAAAATAATATTAACAAAACGTATCAAACAGGTATTTAATACCGAATTGCTATTTTTCTGAATAAAAATATTAGTTATAGCACGGAAATTTTATAAATATTGTGGGACCGCTCGCGAAGCAGTAGTAGATAGTTATTTGTCAAAGACTAACTGAACTGTATACCTACATTGAATAAAGTATTTTGAACTTGAACTTGAACTTTTTGAGCTACAATGGCTGTGGAGAACCACAGCCTTGATCTTATTGTCGGATAGTTAATTTTATTATTAATAAAATTAGCTTACGCAGCAATACAAACATTGTTAAATATCTTTGAATAAGTTTTTACATAATTACTGAATGCAACAGTTTTATTATAGGATTTCATATTAAATCATTAATATAATTTCTTCCGGCTTTTATGAATTCCGGTTGTGGCCCAGTCACAAAACCTAACATTACTATTTTTTTTTTGTTTTTATCGGAAATTGACTGTCAAATTCACATTTAATTGTTTTAAATATGTCATTATAATGGAAATATGGAAATTTTACTAAATTTTTGTTTGTAATATACTCATTTTATAAGCAATATTTTTAAATATAATAAATAAATCTATGTTTATAAGGTTTTCATAGCATTCATGAATAATTTTTTTCATATAGTACCTATTAAATATACCCTGGGGTTTAAGCCTAAGGAACCGCTAATGCCTCCTTCTTTTAGCAAACTTGTTTTGGCTAAACATGCACCAAATACTCTAGTATGTTGCTACTTGCTATAGCTGCAAAGAAACATTTTCATTAAGTTGTGTCTCATTAATGCTCTTGTACTGTACCAATGACTCTTTTCTAAGTTACATACATTAGTTAATAATATAATAATAATATGAGTTGACCACAGTATGATCCTAATTATAATACTAGTATTAACCTGGATTTGGCAAATGAGATAATTACAGTGGAGCGACTGCCATATGACCTCCGAGACCCTGCTACCAGTAGCCGTATTCACAATGATTCGAAAAAATTTTCGAAGATTTGGCCACGGAAACTCTACCGTTTGGGAAATGTCCATGGTTCTCCCTCGGAAAAGAAGAGCGTTTACGAAGACACTTTTGTTGATTGATAAATGGATTATTGGCAATGAATAACATAAATTTGTAAAAAATGCTATTAATAAGTTATATTTCGCTCTATATATTAATTTATATATAATAATTGATTGTTTATAAGTAGAATATTTTTTTTCCTTGAAGTTAATTTGCAAAAATATAAAGTAATTATTTGAAAGTTAAATTCTTTCTGTCGTTATGAACACATAAATATTGTCAAACTAAAGTTTTCAAAAAAGTTTCCCCGTCTTTCTTCGAGCGATTTAGTTTAGTGATTAAATTAATTTTTACCCTTTCGTATCTAATCTAATCGAAGAAACCATGTTAACAGTAAGTACCTGACTAAATATTTATAGTACCTACCTATTCACTTGAATCAAGTACAAACTCGGTGTTTGAATTTTGTATTAATAGCTATTTAAACTGCCTGTTTTCTTGCGATTCCAGCCATCACGTACATCATACGGCCAACGAGTGGCGATGTTAGAATACATGCGGGCCCATCCCGCACTCGCAACGGGTTGACTGAATTGCCCAGACGCAGCAAGGGAAAAGAAAAAATTGTTAGCGGACCAAGCCGTAAAATTGAATGCTATCGGTGATGGTGCAACTAAAACTGCAGACAAATGGATGAAGGTCGACGAAGAAGTAAATATTGATTAATTTTGAATATAACATAAGTTGTTGTAGGTTGAATATAATATATTTATTAAATTGGTATTTGTTTTCAGACTTGGCAGGACGGAAGTCAGATATAAAAAATAAAGCCCGTACAATTCGGGTATTTAAATCTGGCACTGGTGGTGAACCTTCTCTGGTGGGGGTGACCCAATGCTTAATGCCCTCCAAAGCCAAGCTGAAGCAGCCGAAGTGCAAGCTGCAGCGGTGAATAAAGTGTCAGAGGGCATAATTAGACAGGCCGTTGCGATAGAAAATCTTGTAGTGGCTTTCACACGAATCGCAACTGCTATAGAAAATCTAACTAAGTGATTACCTAAATTTGATTACCCACCACTCACTAAATTTCAACTTTATTATTTTATTAGTTTTATGTGATCATTTAATTTTTACTGAGTCTGATTTAAATTAGTAACTGTACTGTTAATTAAAGTTATAATTAGCAATGTAGGTTGATTTTTAAAGAAATTTCATAATTGACATATGCTTTTGTATGTATGTATCACTTACCAAATTACACTTTGAAAATACAAAAAGCACTAAGACAGCATTTTTTCTGTGATTTAAATTAGCAACTGAATTGTGATTTTAAATGTACCTATAATTAGGTTATTAGTAAATAAGGTAGTAATCATTTAATTTTTGCTGTGATTTTACTGAGTCTGATTTAAATTAGTAACTGAATTGTGATTTTAAAAGTATAAATAGTAAAATATTTTTTACAACTGTATATATTTTTATGAATATACCTATATCAGGAAGGGTGTAAGAAGTCCTCAAAAGGAATGTCCTACTCATTGAACTAAACTCTCTATAAAAATGTGATCAGCTGATCGGTACTGTTGTAAGTAAAAACGAACAGTTTTAATTTCTTAGAGGGTTTCTAAGGGTTATTATAATTAGAAAAAGAGAATAAACGTTTTTATGAATAAAAATTTAATTTGTTATCTAATTTAAACTTAACAGAAATAAAAGGAAAGATATAAAAAATTTACATATAGTGCATATAGGACAAATAAAAAAAACAAATTTAAATGTTCAAAAAACAAAGAAGACAGGCTTGTGGTTTGCCCGATGGTAAACAGTTACCGCAATCTATGGACGTTTGCAATTTCAGTGGTAAAATTTCCATGTTGCCGACCTTGTAAAAACCTTTTACCCACTTTCTTGAAGAACTCGCATGTGTCTTTGGGACCACGATGTGAGGATGAACTATGCCAAAAGCGAGCGGTGCGTTGATAGAAAGTAGCTGTAGGCATCAAGACAAATATTTCTTCAGAACAAACACTACAATTTTCACAGCGTGTTTTTTAATATAGTCCCAACGGCCAAGGTGATATGCTGGTGCTTTTGCAACCAAGTTATTATAGAGAGTCACTTAACTATAATCAATGGCAGAGCCTCTGTACTAACTGCCTTCTCACCCTCAGTGCCTCTGCCTATTTACATCCCTCTCTTCAAATTTAGTGGCAGATGCAAATGAATCACTATCCTCAGTTTCCATTTCGTCTGGTGGGTTTATGCGCACATAGACACTGAAATTAATACAGATATTTTCGATGGTTTTGTATTGTTGTTATTGTAAAAAAAATTAGGTTATTTTTCAGCTTTTAGCACAATTTTTGTCGTACTTACCTTCAATTCCACCAGAATCGCACAAGCATATGAGGTCCTAGGATAATAGGGCTTTATATCTTCTATAATGCGGATCGCAGTCTCCGCAGAGAAGCGATAAACCCTACTAAAGTTGTGCATGTTAAATGGGTTCGACAAATCCCTTATTTGCCGATTTAGGTGCATTGTATCGGCTCTCTGCTTCGCCTTTATCCTATTACGGTGTTATAGCGCCAGTACAAACTGCATTTTCCAAAAAAAGCGTTATAATCCACAATTCACAAAAACTTCCCGCGAGCTAAATAGCATTCGTGTAAATTTCCGAATAATAGACAACTTTCTAATTGAACTGTCATTTTTAAGATCATTCGAAAAATTATTCGAATCCGAATCCGAATCGAACCATTGTGAATACGGCTACAGGAGAATCGGACAAGATTAGATCATGGTAACACATTCAGTCGCCTGAATGTGCAGGTTTCATCACGATGTTTCCCTCACCGTAAGAGCATCGGTTAGTATTCAACTAATGTACATAACTCAGAAAAACAGTCATTGGTACATGGCGGCAGCGGGATTCGAACCCAGTGCCTCTCGCTTACGAGTTGGATACTCGACCGCCCGGCACTCCTCTTTTTGATACCTTTTTGCAATTCTCCTAGGGTTCCCAATTTGTTTTTTTAGGATATAATATAGCCTCTGTTACTCGCTGATAACTTAGCTTTCGATGGGAAAAATAATTTTTGAAGTAGTTTTTCAGTTTATCCATTACAAACACACAAACAAACAAACCGACAAATAAACAAATCAATACTCTTTTTATTATTGATATTATTAGTATAGATGTATATTTATATCATGATTGATTGATTATAGTTATTGAATAGAATAGAATAGAATAGAATAGAACTTTACTCTACAAAATAAATCAATTTTTAACTATTAAATATTCATTTACAACATAACAATGATTTCTTTCATCATCATATCAGCTGGAAAACGCCCACTGCTAGGCATATGCCTCCTCCAGAGACGACAACCGAGAACGAGTACCTGCTATCTTTATCATGTCGTCGGTCCACCTTGTGGGACCCCTACGCACGCGGCAACAGTCGCCCTGTTTGTTTTTTTTAATCGTTTATCTTCAATGTACAGACTGTAGTCTTTACGATGTTAAAATATATGTAGATATGATGGCTATCTTATAAATAACTGTTTATGGCGAATAAGATATACAGCCGCTTGCTCATTTTCAACCCCCGACGGAAAACTGCCTGTGCCATCGTAGCTCCCGAACCGATAGACCGACTTGGGTGCGGATTTCTCTGTTTGAAAGACAGTTTTATCGAGATAGTTGTTAGTTAAGTTTCGCTAAAATGGGTTCTGTAGTTAAGAAAATATTTGAGTTTCATTAAACTTGGTCAAGGATTACGTTATATACCTTACAAATATAAAACGTCACAGTGAAGTTTTTACACATAAATATAATGATAATAATTTAAGAACGTACTCCGCCCACTGTCGTAAGCCTCCAAGGATACAGAAGCACAGAAGACTAGTACCTACTGGGATTATTTAAATAAAATGTTATCGACGCAAAAGCGCTCGAAACATTTTTTGCTTAATTGAAATAGCAGGCGTTTCAAACATTAAGTGTAGAGAACAAGAGAATTTTACATGAGAGGTAATTTCAGAACTCTGGTAGGTATGTGTTTATATCTATCGGGGTAGATAAAAAATCGTGACAATACTTTTGCTTGTTAATCATGCCAGATACCTCAAGAATATATGAAGAAGGTCCAAAGTACCTTAACCAGTAGGTATGTGCAGTAAGAAATTAGGTTTATTAACAAGAGAGTTGTGTATGGCAGTTAATTGGACTTTGCTTCGATAACAAAGTCCGCCTTAACCATGATCTAAGATTTTGTCGATCAGGTAATCACAGTGTAGCGACTGTAATCTGACCTCCGTGACCCTGCTACCAGGGGATCCTGACCGGATTGGATCAGTTATTTATTTATTTTATAGTTTCAGGGCAATCACATGGTTACAATAAAAAATACATGCTTACAAATTCAGTCGTCTGAATGTGCAGGTTTCATCATGATGTTTTCCCTCATGGTTAGAGCATTGGTTCAACTAATGTGCACAATTCAGAAAAGAGTTATTAGTACAATGCCGCAGCGGGATTCGAACCCGGTACCTCTCGCTTACGAGTCGATTACCCTAACCGCTCCGTCACCGACGCTCCTATTCTTATTATTACGTATAATAAAACAGTAAAAAAGTGTGTCTATACATTAAATATATTTATAAATAAAAAAAACACTAAAAATAGTAACAGAACAATATTTTTTTAAATTTATATGTCTCATTTGTCTATTTGTACACGCTAATCACCGGAACTACTGAACGAATTTGAATGTTTGTTGTTGGTTTTAACTATTAGTTGTGATTTCTTTATTACAACTAATTTAGTCACCAATTTTGGAGTTTGACTAATCATTCAATTGAAAAAATTAGTGATTGCGCCCAACACTGCCATATTTAGTTAGTGTTTAGTTTGAGCTGTGAGAATTATGCGTGAGCTCAATTATATACAGTTTCTGACGACAGATCGCTACTATGATGTGTCCATGGAGCGTCTCTATCACTTCGAACTCGAGCTGGTCGTATAGTCCATTACTTTCCCCTGAATTAAAAATAGTAAAAGGTTCTCGCCCTGCAATATTATCTTTAATAGCTTTATTAATGTTAAGGAAGATGCTGACTCCATTTCTACTGGTTTTTGCTAAAAAATGCGGTCCATACAATAGTGGCGACTGTATGGTCCCGCTTGAGCCATCGTTCAGACGTGAATCATTAACGATCCATGTCCTATGGGGATCGCATGACCTGAAGCCATATCTTCTAAGATCTTCCATAAATTTGCACACTTCCATATGAGAGTCGTATATAAGATTACTGTGTATAGAATAAATTTCTTTCATCTTTCGATTTTCAAATGTTACTACAGACACGTATTTCGATTTGCCCCACAGACTTCCAAGCACATGTAGTTTCTCACCGGTGTCTGCTACGGACAATACGCAGCTAAGATCACTGTCACCGAGTTCATTGTGTTCGTAGCTCACTTCTGTACCTTTAATTGAGATCTTTGTTTTACAAAACTTTACCTTGTTATCCTGTGCTTCTGTTTTGTTATAAAAAATTTCATCGCCCTTTAGAAGCCAAGATCGCGCTTGACCAAGGGTAGGATAAGGTTCAAAACTGATAAACATATCCTCGTTCGCTTTGGGAATGATTCGCACTTTTTTCTGCGACCTTTCCGATATTTCCATTGCTATAACATCATCGCTTTCAATGTAGTTCTTAAACTGAAAACCGTAGCATTTCCTTTTTATCTCCCGGCATGATTTTGCATCGAAATAAATTACAGTATCAGCGAAATCTTCTTGATATCGATATAAGGGAAAGGATATTATATTATTTTTTAGAAAATTTAACGAGAAGTTATTTATATGATCGTATGGGCACGGGGTGACTCGTACTTCAGCTTCGAACACTCTTTCCCAGAGGGAAAAAGAGCGATACAAATCTCTCCAAGACAGGCCCGACTTCCGATGGCTATCTTCGTAGATGGCTGGGTATTCTTGGCAGCACAGTTTCCTCCAGAATTCTTCCCCGAGATCGTCTACAACGTTCTGCCAGTGGAGGGAAACTCTGCTTAAGTTCGTGACGTCTTCCCCGGTGACGTAATGGAACACCTCCCGTAGCATTTCATCTGGCAGGTGCTGTATCGTTGCGGAACCCATGATGACGTTATAAAATATAATCTCGATATCAATAACTAACTCATAAACATTATTTTGCAAAATAATTGTCTCATCCTTGTACACAACACTAACAACTTGAAGTTTCTTATCACACTACCTACCACTGAGAACACTTAGGTACTTATCACTTATTTTTTACTAGAGGCGAAATTACTTCAGTCAGTTTCTTTTTACCGTAGGTACTACACTGGACTAACTAACGCAAATGTATGGTTATAATCTGTGATGTTGCCTGTACTGTTAAAGAGCAGAGTATTATTATCGTTATCTATTTTTTTCTATGTTTTTATTCACTGATCACAATACCGTATGACTGGAAAGTACGACCAAATGCCGGCTACTACTACAGTCTGTATAGCTACAGGTCACGTACAGATATAGGTGTGTGAGCTATGATCGTTTGTTGCATTCGCACTTTACTGAGATAGCGTAAACGGTGTAGCGCGTTCTCATTCACACGTATTTACGTGTCTCGATGTCGTTACGTCATGTTGCGGCAATGGTATTTAACACAGAGTGCCACTTATCTGAACCGGTGACGGCGTCGCCATTGTTAACGTCATAGTGATATTTCAAAATGGCGACACGTAGTTCCAGTTTTAGCCACCGGGCCTGTTAAGTCGTCTGGCCAAAGTCACAAATCATTTATGGGTCAATGTGTACGTTTTTATAATAAAGTCCCAACAGTATACAGAATTTACCATTGAATAAATTTAAAGCCACTATAAAAAATAAATTATGTCAAAAAAGTTATTATAGTATACCTGAATATGTGAATGACAAAAGTCCATGAAACTGAACTTCAGTTTTAAACAGGTATTTAGTTAAAGTTAGTATGTAAATATAATGTATTAGTATATAAGACATTTAAAAAAAGAAAAATGAATTAACTTAGGCTCTGTGGGTTTGTTGCCGTTTCTTTACCACGGAGGACCACCTAGGAAGCGGCGTTAACATTCCTTCCCTTTCCACACACGGTGTCTTTTGGTCGTAGCGGGGTGCGCGGACTGCGGTAGGGATGGCGTAGGATAGGATAGGGGAAAAGTAGGGGTAGGGTTAGGTTAGGTTAAGGGGTAGGTCGGGGTAGGAGTGGGTAGGGTAGGATAGGGGTAGGCTACGGGCAGGATAAGGGTAGGGTGGGAGCAGCTACCTATCACTGGTATGTCGGACATCGTCCGGCCGTTGTCGACGGGGGGTGGGGCTGTGCTGCGACCATGGGGCGGCCAACATGTCACTGTGTGTTTCCTTCCTAATTTCCTACCCCCTCCTCTTTGACCATTGAAAGAGATATGTAAAATCCTACTCAATAAAGTAATTTTGAATTTCAATTTGAATTTTTGAATTTAAGTATATTCCAGTGTTAGATCGTCGCTGGATATCCCCATCCACCATTCCGACTTCTACTCCTACTCCTTCACTGTTCATGCCGCAAGACTGTGGAATTCTCTCCCGCACGAAGTGCGTGATTGTCAATCTACTATAGCAATCTTTAAGAAATGTGTAAAAGAACATTATCTTTTCTTATGTGCCTGAATGTTCTACATTACCTGAATATATTTTAGTATGTATATGTGTATGTGTATATTTATATATATTTATACTATTGTGTGTATTTAGTATCTTATTTATAATGTATGTAGTTTATAATTATTTTTTTTATTACAATTGCGCACGTCTCTTCCCTATACTCTACCATGTCTCTCTCCTATAGGCCTGCTGGAAGAGATTTCTTCTTAGAAATAAGTAGTGCATGTTGTGTCGTCTTTCATTTTTGTAATTTCGGTTTACTATATATTGTGTGCAATAAATTGTTAAATAAATAAATTAAATAAATAAGGCTCTGTGATTGCTTGGAGCAGCAGTCGGCAGCTTTTTCACAGGCAAAGACCATGGGCTGGCTACTGGCTGGCCGAAGGGACTTTGGCTCCCTGTGTATGTATATTTAATTATAATAACTGGCAATGAATGACAAACAAAATTAAATGTAGCGGGAATGTTGAGTACCTTTTTTCAAACGAAAGATCTGAATTTCTGGTAAAACTACCTACAAACAAATAAATGCACTTTAGAAATTCAATCACAAGATTCTACAATGAAAATATTCACAAAGAAAAAAATTAAAAAATTTCATGTGGGAAAACCCCTTCCGCCGTAACCGAAGATTCCCGCGTATTTATCCTTTTTTAATGCTTTACATGCCAATAAATGTTACAAAATAACGAAGTCAATCTAAATGAAAACTGTAATCAAGTATAATCATCATCATCAAATCAGCCAGAAGACGCCCACTGCTGGGCATAGGCCTCCCCCAGAGATCTCCACAAAGGCCGGTCCTGTGCTTTTCGCATCCAGCTGGTATCTGCGATCCTTACCAGGTCGTCAGTCCACTTTGTGGAAGGCCTACCAACGCTGCGTCTTCGGCACGTGGTCGCCACTCGAGAACTTTACTGCCCCATCGGCCATCTATTCTTCGAGCTATGTGCCCTGCCCACTGCCACTTCAGTCTGGCAATCCTTAGAGCTATGTCGGTGACCTTGGTTCGCTAGCGGATCTCCTCATTTCTGATTCGATCGCGCAAAGAGACTCCGAGCATAGCTCTTTCCGTAATTAAGTATAAAAGCTTGTAAAATAAAAATATATTGCTCTTTCAGTAACTTCTAAGGATTCTGCTATTTGACATACTAAAATTTTTTAACTTACAATTCCTAGTAAATGGATAATTTTACAAATTTCCGTACAAAACTGTTTAATTGAATGAATTGCAGTATGAATCATTTGGCGTTTCACCGGCAGAGTGGCCATTTTGCGATTGGCAAACTGAAACAAATTATGATCATGACATTAAACACCTAATGTGGCCTTTTCATACCCCCTGGTCCGTTCCCTAGACTATGAAATGGTGGTATACTGACAGAGAGACATTTCGTTCTCTTATTTGTTCCGTGCTCAGTGGGTGAAGTGTGTGTGCGCGCTGGTGGGGTTCTTAGATTTATTTATTTATCGCAATATGTAAATACAATTTACCCGTAACTTCAATGGTCACTTCATCGATGGCTTCATAACCTCGAAATTTTGTAAAATGAATAAAACAAATAAGTTGTACTGTTAACCGAAAGGTGTTAAAGTATTAATAATACTCCTCTAACCTAATTAATAATAACTTTCTATCTGGCAAGGACAAAATTGTAGGGGGAACCTGCCTGAAGCAAGTTATTGCTACTTTTATTTTAGCTCTACCACAACACAAATATGTGTAGTGGGAGACTTGCCAATACATTACTAAGTATATTCAGCGTAACCAAACAATTAGAATAATGAATCATATAATAACCTGGTCATAATCATATAATAAATCCTTCCCGTACCTGGCGGGGTACCATCGAAGGCGGTACTCTTGTAGTTTTTCAGCGATGTGACGGACATGAAGGCTATCTCGGATGTGGGTGTTCTGCACGCGATATTTCCTGGAACCCTACACATCCACCACAGCATCTTAATTTCCGTGACTCGCAACTCCTGCTGCTCCAAATTTTAACTTCCATCAGGTGGCACACTTGCCTATTTGTCTGCCATATAACATAAAAAAAGAAAACCATACTCCCGTGGATTTAATGCTGAGTTTTTGTATTCCATGACATTTGACAGATGTTCATGGCATAACAATAATTAGTTGTAGATAGTATATTTTTAGTAGTAGTAATTTAATTAAGACCTCAATATTGCCTCCATCGCTCCTTGGATGTCCTTTCAGACTGTTTAAGGTTGGCTGGAAGAAATCCCATTGTGGGATAAGCCCGCCTTTGCTTTGTAAAATTATTTTTGTAACTCCTGTATTTATTAAGCAATAAAGAGTTTACATACATACATACATACATACATAAGTGTATGTACGCATTTGGAACCATGGCACTGTATGCCCATGTTCTGAGATTTATGAGAGCCGCTGGATATTCACATGATACCAACTATGTCTACTCATCATCATCGTCCTAGCACTTATCCCGGTCTCTACCAGGGTCCGCTTTCCCACTCATTCTTCTCCACTTCGCCCGGTCTTCGGCATCCTCTCGTCGTAAGACGTTGGCTCTCGCATTCGACTCAGCGATGTCAATCCATCGCTTCTTCGGTCGCCCACTCTATTTCTACCAGTACTACAAATAAGTAAGTTTTACCTTTATTTTCTTTGGTTTCTATAAATTTCTATACACTTACAATCAATAGATAACGTTAAATATAGAAAACAACAACACATTATCAAAAGGAGTCAAACCTTACCGTAATTGATTTTTAAAGATCCTTGCTAAACGCATATACGGAAGTCTAGTAGTATTCCTTTGTTCTCAGTCTGTTTGGCTGACGGTCGGACACTCAAGATCGTTTTTCTCCGAAATGGGTAAAGATAACAAACTTATATTAATATTAAGTAATAAGGTCGGTGAGTTTACCAAATTAAGGTGTAAAAAACAAGATTTTAAGTCAAGGCAATCAAAGATATGGCCGTTTATGTCATATCATAAGCTTCTTTTATTCCAGTAACCTCAATGCATCAAATGCGAAAAGCGAGTTAAAACCTCGCTTTTTCGGAGTACAAAGTAATAAAATACGAACATAATTTATAGTTTATAACATACATAATAAATAACAATATAAATAAATAAGTTTGGACAAATTCACACGGCGCTAACTAGCCCCAAAGTAAGCAAAGCTTGTGTTATGGATGTGAGATAACTGATAAACGAACACAACACATACTTATTATACACACTACACCCAGGTAACAAAAATTAAAATTCATCCAGACTACAACTACAAGTGAATATACTTTCGCGCCATAAATTCTCAGCACATCGCGATTGTGGCGCTCTAAAAATACTTACTATGTTGAAGAAGAAACACATTAGGACAATCCTCCTGCGTGTCAATGGGGGGATGCCCTAGCCGTGTCTGGTTTTGTTTTAGAACTGGCCTGTCATATGTATAAGATGTTTGGCTTTTTACGTGCGACGACTACAACCGGACCCGCACAATCCGATAGGAAAAAGCCAGAGCCTCGCTCGTACGTTTGTCAGTACCACGGAGGATCACGACCACAATGTAAGATTGGCATGGGACCCCTGAGATGGTGGTGGGGCCCCCCCTCATAAATCCAACCTCATTAATGTGTCACAAAGCATGGTGATAAGGTATCAAGTTATCCCTATTGAAAATTAGAAGAATATTTTATGCGGCCAAAAAAGTAGTCGAATCGTTTTGATTATAGACCCCGTGGCACATATTACTAAGGATGAGACAAACAATTATTTTACGGGAAAATCAATAATATTCTTGTTTTATTTAATTTATTTATTTATTTATTTATTTAACAGTTTATTGCACACAGTAAAATACATAGAGAAACATCATACATATAGACAACACAACAGGCACTACTTATTTCTAAAAGAAATTTCTTCCAGCAGGCCTACAGAAGAGAGATGTGATAAGTAAAGCAGATCGACGTGCGCGATATAGAATACATACTAAAATACTTAAACATAATTAACTTCTCAAATAAAATATAATATAAACATATAATAATAATATAATATATATTATAATACATTACTATGCATACATATCTATGTACAACTAGACAGAGATAGATAATGTTCCTTGACACGCTTTTTAAAAGTCTGTAGTGACTGACAATCCCGCACCTCATGTGGAAGAGAGTTCCAAAGTATCGCAGCATGAACAGTAAAGGAGTAGGAAAAGAAATCGGAGCGATGGATAGGGATGGCCAACAACGATTTAACATTAGAGCGACAGGGTTTGTCTTGGTCTCGGGAGAAGTGAAAGAGGTTACGGAGATATGAAGGAGCAGAAGGATTGTGCAGGACATTAAAGAGGGTTGAAAGGATGTGAGCATTCCTGCGGTAGCGTATTGGTAGCCATTTGAGCTGTGTTCGGAAAGAGGAAATGTGGTCATACTTGCGTAAACCGAAAATGAACCGTATGCACACATTTTGGAGACGCTCAAGTTTGTTTAAAATCTCTTCTGTGGCATCCAGATAGCAACAGTCCGCGTAGTCAAGAATAGGAAGAAGGAGAGTTTGTACAAGGGTGATCTTGGTTTTTTGTGGTAAAAAGTTTTTGAGACGTTTAAGCTAGTGAAGCGAAAAATGTATCTTCTTGCTGACCTCATTGACGTGAGGGAGCCAGGATAGAGTCGATTCAAGAATCACACCAAGGTTTTTAGCAGAGTTACTGCACTGTATAGGCGTCCCATTATAAATCACCTGAGGGATATCATTATCAGACCCAAGTCGTCTGTACATGTTTGGGCTCCCTATCACTAAAGCCTGAGATTTCTTGGGATTCACTAGAAGCCCAAAGGCCCTAGCCCAGGCAGATATGCGTTCAAGATCGGCATTGATTTGGGCAAAAGCATCTGCTACATCAGCGATTTTGAAATGCCGGAAAATCTGTAGGTCGTCAGCATACAGATGGAAATTTGAAGAGATGATAGGAGTGACGGTATTGATTAATATGGAAAACAGGAGTGGTGAGAGAACACCGCCCTGCGGTACCCCGCCGACGAGCTCGCACCAGTCTGAGGAGACCTCATCATGGTGGATCCGCTGGGAACGACCACGGAGATACGACTCAAACCACTCTATTGCAGGAGGAGAGACGTTGAGGGAGCGAAGAACAGCGAGAAGGACATCAAAATCAACCGATCAAAATGACCGAATCATGTTTTATGACATAGGTACATCAGAAATTCAACTTTGGGCGTTAAAAATATATTCTATATTACATAAATGCAGTTATGTTAGTAGGTATGTTTCATTATTGCACCTGAACAACCTAAAATAGAAAAAAATGCGAATATTTACATTGTTCATTACCAAAATTTTATTTTACACTTAAGCATTTCTTATATTATTATTACCAATTTCAATACACTCAATATTTAAATAAGTAATATTTTGAATAGTTGGCGAAGATGACTTAATGGTTGTTTCTGTTCACTGTGGTTGACAACGGACAATGACTAATAATAGGGACGCATTTTGACATGACTGGCTCAAAATAGTCCGGAATCTAGAGCAGTTAAACGAATGATTAAAAAACAAAGATCGACAGGCGCGCCATCACCTGTCAGCAAAGTTTCGTAGCCCTCAGTCTAGTGAGGACCTTTCGTGCGAGTGACACTGACTACATAAAAATAAAAAGAAACAAAATGTCTGATTTTAGGTACCATATTGTGACTTAAGAACTTTTTTATTTTAAGCCAATCAAGTCTTGAAAAATACAATTTAAAGAGTGACCATGATCAAGGATTTGGCAGATCAGGTAATTACAGTGAAGCGACTGCCATCTGACATCCGTGACCCTGCTACTAGGGGAACCTGGCCAATTGCATTCAGTCGCCTGAATACCTTAACCGCTCGGCCACCGATACCCACTAAAGATTATTGATGAACCAAATATAAAACCCTATATATAGATTTTATAGATAAATATAGAATATATAGATTGTTTGTATAAATTACGAAATTAGTTGCCTTTCTGTGCTCGGTTCACAGAGAAACTAGCATATTTGCACTGCATGGCGTTCTCAGCTGTGGCAGCACCCGTCGCAGCCCGCCACGCGGTCACTGAAACATGGGAGGTCGCAAGGGTAACGACCCTCCCGCAGCAAGCCACTCGCACAGTATACTTCGACACTGAGCAGTCGCTTATACAGTACGGAATTGAGTTTTGGGGCGCGCTGCCGACCGGGAGCGCGTCTTCCGACTCCAGAAGCGAGCTGTCAGAGCGCTCGCTCGCATGCCCTACGATGAGCCCGCTCGGGGGCATTCATTACAAATTTACTGACATTAATATTAAATCATTTATTATGTAAATAAAATAATTTATAATTACAATTGGATTTTGAATATTATGTTGGTATTTATTATTAATTTTTGTTGTGGATTATAATTTATTATACAGAATTGACATTGATATTGTGATTTATAATTACTATTAACTTTTAACTAATTTCGTAGTATTAATTTTTATAAAATGTTGACTTGTAACGAATGTTATGGAGAAATGATGAAATGATATGATATGATATCTTATCTACCACCAGCCAGAGATATATTTAGGCATAATGCGTTCTGTATGGCAATTCAAATTTATAATAAGCTACCAAAACGGATAAGGACTGCCCTCAGACACAATTTAGACAAACATTTCTGATTGGCTGCTGGAAAAATGTTATTATTTTGTCAGGGATTTTCTAAGCGCAAATAGTATAGACTAGGTAAATTGACAAATAAATCTTATTTTTGCATGCCTCATTGGGTAGAACATAACGATTCAATGTAACCATTTGTAACCTTGTATTGACTATGTTCTGGCAACAATAAGCTTTTTACTTTGACTTTGAGTATCGATGCAAGTAGCATCCCATACCAGAGGCCGTCCCAGTTTCCAGAGGGTAAGTGTCATTCCGTCGAGCCTCTTGGCGGGTTATCGTACTCGGTTCCATCGTGAACACCAGCGGTGGTAAAGGCGCTGCGGATCACATCGTATTCAAATGTAGAAGATACATTGAAAGCGATGACACTATAGCCTAAGAAAAAGTGAAATGTTCAGGGTTGAACAAGAACGTGCGACTAATACCCGAAGCCAAAGAGGAAATGTTTACCAACTTTGAATCTGATTGCTGTAATAATTCGGGCAATTTACGTTCGAGGTTCCTTGTGGGAGGCGACATGTTTTTCAACAAGCAAACAAACAAATTAAAATGGAAACCAAAAGACAATTTAAAGCATCAAACTCCTTTGTGAAAACAAGCGTCAGCAACAGTGATCGCAAGCTCTTGAACGCCGGCGTTTTATTAAGAAACAGTTTTCACCTTCATTTCTTCATAACAATCGCCCCAATATTCCGCGGACCTTAGCCCAATTGTATTTTTCCAATGGTCCATTCGTGAAGCCAAAGTATCAGCTAAACAATAAGAGACGACTTTGAGGAGAATGTACAAAATACAGTGAGAACGCGTTCGTGCAGCGAACGAGTTCTTCGCGACATACCTACTCGATGCTGTTCTCCGTGCTACATCTAACAATAACATACGTTTTTCTGGCTTTAAAATGTTACGATGTCCTTGTATTAGTATTCTGTAGATATACTGAATTTTCAAAACAATAAATGACAAATATGACAACAATAAGGCATCTAAATAAATCAATATACTTACTATAATACTCTCTGCCGTCACACCCTGCTTTCGGTGACGTACCTAATCGCAGTTCAAACATTGATTGTGTATTTTTAGCGTTCATTCAGCCACAGCTGTCCAAGTTGCAATACCTTAATGTTTCTAATAAGAATCACTCTAGGATGTCTCCATCTCTACTTACTCATATTAAAAGAATTTTGTCCCTTTCCCTCTATCCCGCTCACGACTATATGCGAAAAGCGACTTTATTGTTTATTATGTAAGGATTAGAATCAACTGTAGTAGTTGTGTGTGAGGAAACAACCGACGACCGATGATTAAACGAAAAGCGACATTATAGTTGATCTCGTAAGGATTAGAACTGTCTCTTTCCCTCAGAAAGAGACTGATTGCATCCCATGACAACACGCACCACACTCAACACTCACGTGTTTTTGTATGAAGTATGTATATTATTTTGTATGAAGGCGGTCGTCTGTATATATAGTTCGTAGTTTGTGCATTCAGCGACCCGAGCTCTCGATAAACACACGTGTCTATCAGCCTAAATTTTTTTGTTCTATACTTAAACGATGAACCGTGACTTTCAAGGTCGGATATAGCGTGCGCTCCTGGACAAATGAAAATAGGTTTACTGCCGTGCGTTCGAACTTACCAGTGGAACCTATCGCAGTGTGATACGTGATAAATTGTGTTGAACCAAACAATTCTTGTTTTGATACTTAACTTTATTTGCTTTTGTGAATCAAATCAACAGCGCTGACGTACATAGTATTAAGTGGAACAATATCTCGTATTCTGTGATCAAACAGTTGAAGCAGTTTGCTTTCACGACAGAGTGATATTTTGGTTGGAAACTTGCATTTACAACAACACCTTATTATTGTGTGACGTCACAATGGAATCGACTACGATAGAGCACCTGCCAGAAATGCTTCGGGAGTTGTTGAAACACCTTAACGGGAAAGACGTCATGAACTTCAGCAAAGTTTCGCTACACTGGCAGAGCGTTGTGGACGATCTCGGAGAAGAATTCTGGAGAAGACTGTGTTCTCAAGAATATCCAGGAATCTGAGAAGATAGCCGTCGGAAGTCGGGTCTGTCTTGGAGAGATCTGTATCGCTCTTTTTCGCTATGGGAAAGAGTGTCAGAAGCAGAAGTGCGAGTCACCCCGTGCCCGTATGACAATTTACGTGCATTCTCGTTAAATTTTCTAAAAAAATTTATAATATCCTTTTCCTTAAAATCACGTTTTTCAAATTATGCAGATACTGTTGTTTATTTCGACGCAAAATCAGGCCACGAGATAGAAAAGAAATGCTACGGATTAAGGTTTAGGGACCATATTGAAAGCGATGATGTTACAGCATTGGAAATTTACGAAAGATCCAAGGTTACTGTGCGAATCATTCCCAAAGCGAACGAAGATATGTCAATTGATATTGAACCTTATTGTCGCTTTAGTCAAACGCGATCGTGGCTTCTCGTGGGCGATGAAGTTTTTTATAACAAATTTGATACACAGGACCGTAAACTAAAGTTTTGTAAGATCAAAATCACGGTTAAAGGTGAAAAAGTGAACTACGAACATAGCGAACTGGGTGACAGCGATTTTAACTGGATATTGTCCGTTGGATATGTCGGTGAGAAAATATATGTTCTGGGAAATTTGACGAAAAACGACAACGACATGTCCGTAGTAACAATTGAAAATAAGCAAATGAAGATTATTCATTCTTTAAACGATCATCCATGCAACTCTCATATGGAAGTGTACCAAATAATGGAATATCTTATGAGTTTCGGTTTTACGTCATGCGATCCATTTCGGATATGGAAAATCAGAACCTTGACAAACGATGATCTAATACGGTCGCCAATCTTCTATGCACCTCATTTTTTTGCAGGTAACTTAACACATGAAATCAATGTCTACCTTAACATTAATCATGTTATTCAAAATGTAAATTTGACTACAGAAATTGACAATTCAGAAAAAGGCATGTTAAGACAGTTTGAAGTGATAGAAACTCTTCGTGGACACATAATAGTAGCACTCGGTCGCTATAGTTTGTACATAATCGATCTAACTCATAATGATTGTGCT
This sequence comes from Blastobasis adustella, assembly GCA_907269095.1. NCBI lineage: Eukaryota > Metazoa > Arthropoda > Insecta > Lepidoptera > Blastobasidae > Blastobasis > Blastobasis adustella. Next base: position 2,410,374 of record OU026142.1, read on the forward strand.
ACAGAGATCCCAGTCAAAGTTTCTTTACCTGAAAATTACCACCTTGAAACTCTTTTTCAGAGTGAGTAGTAATTGTACGAGTAAATAATGGTATCAACATAACAAGTAAGAAACATCCCAAGATCATGCTACCGTACCATTCCAAACGTACAAATATAAATCCTGAATAGAAATTCACAAGCACATAATTCCAAGTTCCGGTATAGCACGAAGGATTGTCAAGCATAAGACTCGGCACATAACTCACAGAACAAATGCCCGGTAGAGCAGTAAACTGCTAAACTGCCTTAATTATGTTGCTTTGCCTTGTTCCATCATCACATCCTATAACAGTCCATCGCAAGACTTAGGGCCTCTCCCACGAAAGGGGAGGTTCGACAACCTCTTCGTTTGGCTGGCGGGTTGGAGATACTTCGTATCTTCACTATCCTGGATACAAATTGGAACATAGTTTCTACCTCGCGCTGGTTTGTGCCTATTCGGCACCGGGAATGTCTGCTGTCGACGACTCAATGCCATTGAACTAAGTGACAGAATAAAGAGCGGCATCTAGTTCTAGGATGAATACTCCAAATCATTTGATGCTGAACCTGGAGTAGTCTTCCTTGAAATGTCTCTGTAATATTTAAAGGCCCCCGACTAGGCCATTGGCGACCATCGAACTAAAGATAAATATAAAACTCGAACAAAGAATAGCATCAAAATATTTAACATTGGTTTTCCGAGTAAGTGCGTTACGTTGGTACGGTGAGAATTTGCATATTCAGACGACTGAATGTGAATGATCCAATCTACTCAGGATCCCCTGGTAACAGGGTCACGGAGGTCAGATGGCAGTCGCTCCACTGTAATTACCTGATCGGCGAAATCCTGGATCATGGTCAGAGCAGACCCCACACTCTCGTGTACATGATGACAACCGGGACATTATTGCCAAGATAATTATTTAAAGTAAGTTTCGGCCCATTCGAGCTGCTGATTATAAATAGATAATAGAGTGCTTCGACCACAAAATCGCATTATAATCAGCGATAAACTGAGATAATAACTTGGCAAATACGAGTGAAGTCTGCGCTGGAGGGTTCCGAACTCTCAAACATAAATCATTCCATCTACATCTGGTCGGATGTTGAAATAAGTCAAGGATTTATTTGCGATTGTAATACATCCTAAAATATTGTATGAAAAATTCAGTTAACGAACAGCAACATGTTATTGTTACCTATGTATGGTCTCACCTTGCTTCCTGCCAACTTTCATTATAGTTGGTCTACCGCATGTAGCTAATAGGTTGATAGCTTGATGTATTTTTATTAAACCAAATAATTATGATATGATGGATGCTCCACATCTTGGCCAAAGCGAGAATGTAGATTGAGTATTGGCCTATATTCGTAAAATCTCGTACATGTTGGCCATGTATCGTTTGTTTCCCAGAGACAAGACGCCCATCACTAGCTATGGACCCAGGAAATCTACTACGAAATCGAATAATAATTCAAGTCTATTGTTCAAAAGTCCAAATGGTTCGAAGTATGCAGTAATAAATAACCAACTGTGCTAGGCAATAGACTGGCGGAAGAATAATATTGTATCGACATAATGGGTACCGACACTTTTTGATGCCCACCACATACTTTCTACAGAAGAATGTAGAGGGTATGTCAAATGATTTTGCGAACATGTGGAGTCTCCTTATGCGTAAACACTTTTTACGTCTCTAAGAAGCTTGATGTTTTACAGCTTATTATAAGAGGGTTACTGGTATTATAATTTGATATTACTAAATTACAATTTTATTAGATAACCAGACAGCCAGACTGACAAAAAGGTAATTCGTACGCAAGATTTTCATTGATCCATTTTGGATGAAGAGGAATCCTAAAAATGGATGACGATAAAAGGTGCGGCACTGTTATTGTGTAGTTGTTTTTTACATTCATTAAACAAAACCAAGAGAATTAAAATAAATAATACTTACTTAAAAACCGTTCGTAGTGTCTAATGAGACAAATCGATTTTAAAGTTGTAAAATGACAAGTTTCCTTTGTGTGCCCAGTTCACAGTGATTTTTGCAAATATTGTTCTGTGTCGTCACAATGGGCTCCACTTCGATACAGCACATGCCAGATGAAATACTTCGGGAGTTGTTGAAACACCTTAACGGGAAAGACGTCCAAAACTTTAGCAAAGTTTCGCTCCAATGGCAGAGCATTGTGGACGATCTCGGGGAAAAATTCTGGAGAAGACTATGTTCTAAAGAATATCCAGGCATCTACAAAGATAGCCATCGGAAGTCGGGTCTGTCTTGGAAAGATCTGTATCGCTCTTTTTCGCTATGGGAAAGAGTATCAGAAGCAGAAGTACGAGTCATCCCGTACCCGTACGACAATTTACGTGCTTTCTCGATAAATTTTCTAAAAAATGGGATAATGTCCTTTCCCTTACAACCAAGAACTTCATATTATACAGATACTGTTATTTATTTTGACGCAAAATCAGGCCGCGAGATAGAAAAGAAATGCTACGGATTCATGTTTAGTAACTACATTGAAAACGATGATGTTACAGTATTGGAAATACACGAAAGACCCAAGGTTACTGTGCGAATCATTCCCAAAGCGAACGAAGACATGTCGATCAATATTGAACCTTATTGTCTATTTGGTTTGTTCGAACGAACGTGGCTTCTCGTGGGCGATGAATTTTTTTATAACAAATATGACAGCAAGCTAAAGTTTTGTAAGATCAAAATTACGGTTAAAGGTGAAAAAGTGAGCTATGAACATAGCGAACTGGGTAACAGCGTTCTTAAACGGATATTGTCTGTTGGATATGTCGGTGAGAAAATGTACATTTTGGGAAATTTGATTGAATACGAAAACCGCAAAACCATAGTAACAATTGAAAACAAGAAAATGATCTTTATTGATTCTTTAGACGAGCATGTATACCGCTCTCAGACGAAAGTGTACGAAATTATAGCATATTTTATGAGATTCGGTTTTAGGCCGTGCGATCTCTTTCGGATGTGGCCGTTCGAAACCTCGACAAACGATTTTGTATTTGATGATCTAATACTGTCGCCAATCGTCTATGGGCCTCATTTTTTAGCAGGCAACTTAAAATATGAAATCAAAGTCTACCTCAATATTAATAATATTATTCGAGATGCAAATTTGACTATAGACATCGACAATTCAGGAAATAGTGTGTTAATTCAGTTTGAAGTGATAGAAACTCTTCGTGGACACATAATAGTAGCAATCACTAGTTCTGGTTTGAACATAATCGATCTCATTCATAATGATTGTGCTACAGAGATCCCAGTCAAAGATTCTTTATCTGAAAAATACCACCTTGAAACTCCTTTTCAGAGTGACGAGTAATTGTACGAGTAAATAGTGGTGTCAGGTAGGCTATATTATCAGTGAACAAAACATAACAAGTAAGGAACATACTACGATGACGCTACCGTAACATTCCAAACGCACAAATATAAATCCTGAATAGAAATTAACAAGGACATAATTTGAAGTTCCGACATATCACGAAGGATTGCCAAGCTTAAGGATAAAACAGTACAATGCTCAACTGGTGACCACGTACCGGAAGAAGAAGCATGGGTAGGCCTCCCACAAGATGCAGTAGGCGTCTTCCGGCTGATATGATAAAGCACACTCCACATGTTCTTCAATTCGCGGGATCACGAGAGTGCAGAGGGAGTATTCGAGTATATTCGTGTACTCCCTTGCATGTTTCATAGACTAAGTAGAGATTGTCATTTGTTTATTTGTTGTCGCCTCGCCTTGTGTTGAATCACATCACTTTGTTTCTTTCTAGTCGAAAATCTACTAGGTCAATAAAAAATGTACAAAATTGACAGAGACGTTAATTCACTGACTCCTGCAGCAAAAAAGCTTGGTGTCCTCTCGAAGGTTAGGCGGTACTTTACATCAAAGCAGTTGCTTCAGTTATATCAATTAAATATTGCAATTTGAATGCAAGTACATTGACAGGTAATGAAATGTCGCACTGTGTAGCGCGCCGCGCAGGGCATAGCGCAATGTGGCAAAACTGCAGGTTTCATCCAAGAATATTTTCTACATTTTTTCATTTTGGCCCCATCGTGCAGCTTGCGGCGCGATGTCAGTAGATGTCAACATCTTTCCTAATTATGTAACACATTCATAATTATATCTATATACTTTTTTTGTACAGAGTGCTCTTCGAGATCCATGTTTCTGATGACTTCTGTCAAACTTAATACTGCAATAATTCCAAAACTATCGCAACTAGAACGCTTGTTCCAGAATATAAAAGATAGATCTTGACGATTACCACCACCACTTTTCAGGAACCAGTTTCCCAAGAGCAATGGTTCCTGAGCCATTATATTTTTAAGTTTTATACACACTCTCTTCATAATTCCATCTGATTGGCGCCCCACGGACTTCTTGACATGACATGGCTCCCTCTTGAATGACACACATGACATGGCTTACCGTTAATTAATTCAGTACCGTCTATAATATCTGTAAATACTTTGCTGTGTGAACCCACTATCTATTTATTATAATTCATTGCAAGTAGGTAATCTATGGAGAGACTGTTCAGCTAAGGAAGTAACAGAAATATTGGAAACATAGCCAACAACACCAAAAGTCCATAGGGAGTTGCGCCACTTGGAACCTTGGCACACTGCGGTGTTTTCAGTCTGATTTAGTCGCAATGCAAGTGCACTTATCAGCCGATGACCGACTTCTCGGTCTTACTTCCACAGAATAAAGAGCGGCACCACGCTCTAGGAGGAAACCATTGCGCACGATTTGCGCACATGTGCACAAACACCTGCAGGACCTCGCTCCTCTTCACGCGCGCCGCGGGGGCCGGTGGCCGCGGCTACTCAACCACCGTCGTGTCGTGCGTGCAGCGGCTATGCCTTAGGCCTGATAACCACTCGCGAGGTGCAAAACGCCGAAAGTGCCGGCCAGAAAAATATTATGAAATTTTCAGATACAGCATAGTTTCTATCATTTTTACTATGGTGCCAAATCTGTACGCCCACCACCACTATTTACCACTGGGCGTACAGTAGGTATTAAGTATCGCTATTCTAAAAGCCCATAACAATCGAACCGTCGGACGTGCAGATTTGACGTCATAGTAAACAATGTTAAGAACTGTTTTCTCTATTGGAAACTAATAATTTCGTTCTGGCCGACACTTAGATTTTTGATCCAAAAATGTATGAAACGCGTTAGTTTCCTTTTTTTAAACTAAAATGAATAACATCATAAATATGTAAAGAAAATGGACCACCTCGATTGGTCTTCCTCGAATGCTATGATAACTGATACTTTTTACCTGACTACGAGGAAGCCAAGGAAGGGTAAAGAGGTTAACAGTCGATGTATATATGTGGAAGCAGAGGTTTGTCAGGACCGTAGCAAGTGGAACAATGTGGTCTCTGCCTACCTCTACAGGAGAAAGGCGTGACGGAATAAATGTATGTCAACACTATCATTGCTCTAAAGGAACTAGTGTTGTAGGACCAATACTTATAGAGTTATTACCATTTTAAATTTGACAGCTGTCAACCGAAATGTAGATCTCGATGAGCACTATCATTTCTCTTTAGGGACTAGTGTTCTAGGACAAATAGTTTCAGAGTTATTACACTTTAAAGTTTGACAGGTGTCGCCCGAAATGTAGATCATGCCGAGCACTATCATTTCTCTTTAGGGACTAGTGTTCTAGGACCAATAGTTTCAGAGTTATTACAGTTTAAAGTTTGACAGGTGTCACCCGAAATATAGATCATGACGAGCACTATAATTTCTCTTCAGGAACTAGTGTTCTAGGAACGATCGTTTTAGAGTAGTTCCTGTCATCCGGAATATAGAGCTCGACGAGCGCTAGCATGTCTCTTTAGAAACTTTTGTTCCAAACACGCCTTATTTATAATTCGGGATGACGAAAGGACCACGTAAGCGGAACAACTACGATCATGTTGCAGAATCACAAAAAGGGGAGGGGTTTACGCATCAGCGGTCAACATTTCTTTAACAAGGTCGAATTCCTATTTCATTCATACGCCTTGAATCTGTACTAAAAAAAGAAGACAGATATATGTGTGTAAACTGTGTAACATAAGGAGGAAAGATCCGAACTGTTGGTAAAAAGAAATAGTCAAGTGAAGGATCCTACACATATACATACACACACACACACACACTCTCTCTCACACATACACACACACACACACACACACACACACACACACACACACACACACACACACACACACACACACACACACACACACACACATACATACAGAGTCAGTGGGAGAAGGACAAATATATGGGCGCATGTATCTATCTATGTATATGTAAGCTTTTTTTTTTCTTATTAGGTTATCATACTGCTAGATGGTTTGAAACTCAAAATTTTAAACCGCAGTTTTGTTATTGGCATTACAACTTTAAATTGTACAAGTTATAAAACTAAATTTCAATGCTGTAAAACTGTATGGAAATAAAAAATAAAAAAATCCAAATAAGCGCACCAAACGCAAACTATAACACGTACAAAAAATGAAGTCCTTACTGCGCTAGCACAGTAAGGAGGAGTTGTAGCCGGCAAGGCGCTACTCAGCGCCACACTAGACCGGCCAGGACACAGCCTGGCCGAGAAGACGCCAAACGATCTGCTCCAACAGGAGCAGACGACCCGTGTGTGTGTGTGTGTGTCTGGGAGGAATACACCGACACATTTCGTGCTGGTACCCTCCTGGCTTGACATGTCTCCGTAATATTTGAGGGCCCCCGACTGGGCCATTAGCGATCACCAAACAAAAGATAAATATAATATTCGAACAAAGATTAGCATCAAAACATTAAGCATTTGTTTTCCGAGTAAGTGCGGTACATTGGTACGGTGACAACTTGCACATTCAGGCGACTGAATGTGAATGATCCATTCTGCTCAGGTTCCCCTTTATACATGGTCACGAAGGTCAGATGGCAGTCGCTCTACTGTAATTACCTGATCTGCCAAATACTGGATCATGGTCGAGACGGACCCCGGGCTCTCGTGTACGAGATAACAACCAGGACATCATTGCCAAAATGATTATTTTTTATTTATTTTTTTCGAGTAATTGCGGTACTTAAATGGAAATATCGGCCCGGCTGATTAAAAATAGATAATAAATTGCCTCGGCCACAATATCGCATTCTAATCAGTGATAAACTGAGATAACAACTTGGCAAAAACAAGTAAAATCTGCGCTGGAGGGTTCCGAACTCTCAAATATAAACAATTTCTTTTAAATCTGGTCAGCTACAGCAGGAAGTAAAGGAGGCTCCACACCTTAGCCAAATTCCACGAGACTTGTCTAACACAAGCATGTAGAAGGAGTATTGACCTATGTCAGTGCATATTGGCCATGTCTCGTCTGTTTTCCATTGACAAAATGCCCATCACCAGCTATGGACCCAAAAAATCTAGTACGATATCGAATAATAATTCAAATATATTGTTCAAAAGTCCAAATTATCCAAAGTGTAAAAATATAATTAACCAACTGTGCTAGGCAATAGTCTGACGGAAAAATAATAATGTATCGATATGATAGCGACTTTCTTTACGCTACATACTTACAAGTTTAGAACCCTAAAAATGGATAACGATAAAAGGTGAAGCACTGTTTAATAATGTGTAGTTGTTTTCTACATTTAACATAAAACAAAACCAAGAGACAAAATAAAGAATACATACCTGCTAACGTAGTGCCTAATGAGAGGAATAGATTATTCTGCTCAAAATTTCAAGTTCCTTTGTGTGCTCGGTTCACAGTGATTTTTGCAAATTTTGTTCATCACGTAAATATTGACATCGACGCCATTCTGTCTCGTCACAATGGGCTCTACTTTGATACAGCACCTGCCAGATGAAATGCTTCGGGAGTTGGTAAAACACCTCAACGGGAAAGACGTCCAAAACTTCAGCAAAGTTTCGCTCCACTGGCAGAGCGTTGTGGACGATCTCGGAGAAGTATTCTGGAGAAGACTGTGTTTTCAAGAATATCCAGGCATCTGCGAAGATAGCCGTCGGAAGTCGGGTCTTTCTTGGAGAGATTTGTATCGCTCTTTTTCGCTATGGGAAAGAGTGTCAGAAGCGGAAGTGCGAGTCACCGAGTACATTTACAATAATGAAAGCATGTACTCGTTTAATTTTCTAAAAAATTGTGTAATATCCTTTCCCTTATTTTCAATGCCTGCAAGTCTTCGTGGTGATACAGATACTATTATTTATTTTGACGCAAAATCAGGCTACGAGATAGAAAGGAAATGCTACGGATTCAGCTTTGTCGAGTACAGTGAAAGCGATGATATTACAGCATTGCAAATATACGACAAATCCAGAAGAAAGATTACTGTGCGAATCATTCCCAAAGCGAACGAAGACATGTCAATCGATATCGAACCTTATTGTCGCTATGGTCAAACAGGATCGTGGCTTCTCGTGGGCGATGAATTTTTTTATATCAAATTCGATATACAGGACAGAAAGCTTAAGTTTTGCAAGATCAAAATTACAGTCAAAGGTGAAAAAGTGGCCTATAAACATAGCGAACTGGGTGACAGCGATACCCTTAATAACACATACGTAGTAACATTTGAAAATGAAAAAATGAGGACTATTTTTACATTGAACGATGGTCCATACATCTCTCATATGAAAGTGTACGAAGTTGTGAAATATCTTATGAAATTCGGTTTTAGTCCGTCCGTTCCCTCTGGGATATTGACGATCAACACGACCTCGACACGCCCTAAAGAAATAGTGTCGCCAATCGTCTATGGCCCTCATTTTATAGCAGGTAACATTACACATCATATCAATGTCTACCTCAACAATAATGATGCTATTCAAGATGCAAATTTGGCTATAAAAATCGACACTTTAAAAATATTCATGTTTATGCACTTTAAAGTAATAGAAACTCTATTTGGACACATAATAGTAGCATTCAGTCGCTATAGATTGTACATAATCGATCTCACTCATAATGATTGTACTACAGAGATCCCAGTCAAAGATTCTTTATCTAAAAAATAACACTTTGAAACTCCTTTTCAGAGTGACGAGTATTTGTACGAGTAAAATAAGATGACGCTACCGTTGTAGCGACATCTATCGCTCCAATAGGGAAACTAAACGATACTCACATTTACAAGTATGCGAAGACAAGGTTTGCAAGCACCTGCACATAGATGGCACTGACCGTCCTATATCGCGCTAGAGAAATATGTCAACTTCCGCGGCATATATACAACTTTCGACGATCAACCGTCGGACCCGGATTGCCTGCGCCGCGCCTACAGCCAGCCGTCGAGCAACGAGCCGCCGAGAGGTCGAGCACCGTGCCTGTTCCCTCCGCCCGCCGAGCCGACGAAGCCGCACACGAGCCCCCGAAAATGTGTCGCGCACAACATGGTGTTGTGTCGCGGCACATGCGCCTAGCCGAATGGATTCAACCCCCGCCGGCGGGGCCGCCGCCGCCATCCAGCCAACGCCGGGCTGGATTCGGGCTGTGCGGGCGCGCGCGCATCGACACCGATCGCTACAATCTATCCTGACCCGCCGTTGACTCATCGCCGTCAACGACGGCGCCCTACCGGACAAGACGATGCAACTCCCTGACGTGACATCGGGTGTAGGGGCTCCCTTCGGGTTGAGACCTTACACCCCACCCCACCGGACTCTACGGCCGCTGAGCATCGCTCGCGGCGCCCCACCTGACTGACACCGGCCGCCGACGCGCGCACCGCGCCCCGACGGCCAACCCATCGGATCGACTGCCCGGCGTTGCATTTCCGTTCCTACGGGTCGACGGATCTAACTGCGCCGGGCCCCGAGCGCTGCTTGCAATTGGGCAGCAACGCGGGGACCGTTGAGCGACCTAGTCCCGCGGTCCCCTCCTCCGAACGAGACCCCCGGCAGCCGCATGAAAGTCCCCTCGAGGTCGACGATCCTGCGAGGCTCCGGCGACGCCCCTGCCACGCCAGTGGCAGTCCCCTACTTCGTCAGCGACCCGGAAGCCTCCCCCATGTGGGTCGCGTTGGAGGGGCCGTCCAACCCAGCGCGCGCGACTTCGGGGGAGGTGAAGAAGGCGCTCACCCCTACGACCGGCCCGTCTCAACGGGCCGCGGAATCACACCACCGTCAGAGGGCAACCGCCCTTACACGATCTCCCCGCACGTGCGCTCCGCGCACGCGCGAGAAGAAGAATTGACTTGACTTGAAATGTCGGACCCTTGGTCTCCTAGGCACAACACCCTGCCAGGTGGATAATTACCCTTTTCCACTTTCCCCATCTTCGCTTGCCAACATTGGCGGCTACGTTATCCCTGCACCGCCAAAGTGGTGACCCCGACGTGGCCCCGACGTGATCCTTGCGTCTTCCCTACCTGACTCCCGCACACGGCAGTCACAGCCTTGACCATAGTCGGCACATCACGTGCTTCCTGGTCGTTCACCCGCGACATCTCACTGTCCCCTCCTAGTCTCGACTCACTGTAGACTTGGGAACAGCATCGCTTAGGCACAGCTCACAGCGCAACCTCACGCCACAGCTTCGCCATGGCTCACCGCATCGCCAGACTGACTACGCCTCATACGTCAGCTTCAGCGTTTTTCGCTTCGGTATCGACCTCCAGTCTTCGGGGGGAGTACTGTAGCGACATCTATCGCTCCAATAGGGAAACACAACGATACTCACATTTACGAGTATGCGAACACAAGGTTGGCAAGCACCCGCACATAGATGGCGCAGACCGTCCTATATCGCACTAGCAAAATATGCCAACTTCCGCGGCATACATACAACTTCCGACGATCAACCGTACCCTGGTCACAACACCCAGAAAGGTGGGTAATTACCCTTTTCCACCTTCCCCATCTTCTCTTGCCAACATAACCGCCTATTAGGCGGCTACCTTATCCCTGCACCGCCAAGCCGTAACATTCCAAACATACAAATATAAATCCTGAATAGAAATTCAGAAGTACATGGTTTGTAGTTCCGACATACCACGAAGGATTGTCAAGCTTAAGGCAAGGCACATAACTCACAGAACAGATGGGCTATGAAACAGTAAGCTGCTCAAGTAACGACCAAGTATCATAAGGCGAAGCTGGTTGGCCTCCCATAAGATGGACTAACGACTTGGTAAAGATTGCAGGTACCAGCTGGATGCGGAAGGCACACGACCGGTCTTTGAGGAGATCTCTGGGGGGGGGGCTAAGCCCAGCAATAGACGTTTTCCAGCATATAAGATATGATAATCATGATGACCGCCTTTTGTACTACCTAGCATATTTTTTGTAGCTGTACTTGTGTTCTCTGGTGTGCAATAAAGAGTTTTTTATTGTATTGTAATTGTATGATGTAAATAAAATTTATGAAATTGTTAAAAAAATGTTTGAATTTGAAGAAAAGTCGTTGTTGAAGAAAAAGTATTGAAAAAACGTCGGGGCTGTGTCGGAACACACGGCCGTTAGTTTACACGTGAAAAGTCTTCCTTGTCATCTTTGAGACGCTCTCAAGCCGCACAGTGATTCAAATTTGAAAAAAAGAGGACATAGAAAAAAAAATCATAATTTTGACATAAAAAAAATTGCTACTGATAGGAATTCTGATTTACAACAACATTTGTCATGTTAAATTTTTCGATAAATTGTGTCTAACATGGTCAAAAAAATAAAGAAAAAGAAAATGTATGGAAGATTTCTTTTTTTTTAATTTTACCCGAAGCCTTTAAAAGTGTTGAACTTTTTTTCAAATCTGAATCACTGTGAGCCGCCTCGATCGCTCAGCGCCTGACATTAGGTTGGAGCCCACGTGTGGCCCGGGAGCGTTTTGTTTGTCCTAATGTTTATAGACGTAGACATTACGAATTATCTACCACCTGTGGGCGACACAAGAAGCGATGGATTGATATAGCTGAGTTGAATGCGAAAGCCAACGGTTAATGACGAGAGGATGCCGAAGACCGGGCGAAGTGGAGAAGAATGAGTGGGAAAGCGGACCCTGGCAGTGACCGGAATAAGCACTAAGACGATGATCATAACAAGGCACAGTTTTTAAAGTTTCAATCCAATAGTAAAGTTTTAAGTAGCGAACATTATATTTACAGGCGATGCTACTCTCAGGAAAATATCAAGAAGTTCAAGAAGTCACTGGCTTCTCTAACTTTTTAGAGGTCGTTAATGAAACAAACTTAAACAAGGCTTTTGAAGGTTTTTATAATGAGTTTTGTTTGTTATATAATCTTTATTTTCCTAAAATAAGAATAAAAATAAAGAATACCAAATCACAAAATTGGATATCAAAGGGATTACGCATTAGTTGTAAAACGAAAAGAACTCTAAGATTAAAATATTATAAATGCAGATCTGATCATAACAAACAACAGTACTTAAAATATTCAGCATTATTAAAAAGGTGCATAACGTGGTCACAGAGGAATAATAATGATAAAATAATTAAGAGTAGTAAAAATATTGGAAAAGCCACTTGGAATGTAATTAAACAAGAAACAAGAGAAATAAACAAGGTAAATTATATAGATAAAATTAATCACAAGTCAAATATTATTTCGGACCCATTAAGCATCGCAAATATATTTAATAATTATTTTGTTGATATCGTATCCCACACAGATAGTAGCTGCCAAAATAAAGTAAAAATACCAAATCGAATTACAAATACGATATTCACTAAACCTATTGACGAGGCAGAACTACGTAAAGTTATAAATAAATTGAATAACACAAATTCGGAGGGATACGACAGTATTTGTACTAGGGTGGTAAAGGCTTGCATAGATAAAATAAGTGAGGTGTTAGTTTATCTTATTAACCTTTCACTAACTTCTGGTATTTTTCCGGACAAACTCAAAACATCTGTTGTGAGACCATTGTATAAAAAGAAGGAAAGAACAGATATAAGTAATTACAGACCGGTGACACTAATCCCAATATTCTCAAAAATTTTTGAATATGCCATGCATGGAAGAATAATGAATTTCTTTGAGAAATACAATGTTCTAAGCAAGGAACAATTTGGATTTAGGAAACATAAATCTACAGCACAGGCAGTTTTTGAATTAGTTAATACAATCCTAGAAAACAAAAATAATAATAAGTATACAACGACGATATTTTTCGACTTAACAAAGGCTTTTGACATGGTAAGACATGATATCCTACTGGATAAATTAGAAAGGTATGGAATTAGAGGTCCAGCTTTGAAATGGGTTGAATCTTACTTATCCTACAGACAGCAATGTGTAGAAATTAACAGACTTGACTATAACAAATCGGTCACAACAACAGCAATTTTAAAAATAATATAGCTGGGGTCCCACAAGGAAGTGTACTCGGTCCGTTACTTTTCTTAGTATATATTAACGACCTTCCGAAAGTGACACATCACAAATGTGTTTTATATGCTGATGATATCGCATTAACGGTGACGACAAATAAGAATAATAATTTAGAATCACATAAGAATGACATAAATAATACATTGAAATTAATAGTAAATTGGATAAATGAAAATAAATTAAAAGTAAATTTAACAAAGACATCATATATTAATTTTAATAATTTAAAAAATGACATTATTGATTGGAATATTAATTATAACGGACAAATCCTTAGGGAAGCTGAATATATTAAATTTTTAGGTGTAAAAATTGACAAAAATCTAAATTGGAAACAACACGTAGAGAATATATGTACAAAAATTAATAAATTCGCTTATCCTATATACAAACTAAAACGGGTATCTAGTATAGCAACTTGCAAATCGGCTTATTATGGGTATGTTCACTCAATTTTGCGGTATGGGATTATTATCTGGGGCAACAGTACGGAAATCGAAAAGGTTTTCTTAGCACAAAAGAAATGTGTGCGCGCTATTTACAATATGGCACCATACGAGTCCTGTAAACCCTTATTTAAAAAGTCTAATATACTACCGCTAGCATGCTTATATATATTAGAAACGTGCTATTTCGTGAAATGTAACAAAGAGTTATTCACAACCGCAAAAGAAATATATCCTAGAAGTACCAGGCATGCGCAAAGGCTTGTCATGAGTACGTTACCGCACTCAACACTTTACTTAAAAAATTGACCTAGTATGTGTATTAAAATTTATAATAAAATACCTAGCGATATAAGAGAAGTACCGATACATAAATTCAAAAGAGCTTTGAATAACTGGTTGATGAAGAGTGTATTTTATACAGTTAAAGAATTTTTTGAGCATAAGAAGCCAGAATAGAGTTTATTTTATAACTATACCTAAATTTATTTTATGTAATTAACATATAATATATTTTGCATGTCGCTTCCTATTTGACTAAATATGTGATTCAATGTTATTTATACTATAAGACCTGTAATGTATGTACCATATTTAACGCAAATAAATAATTGAATTGAATTGAATTGAATGATAATGATGATTACCAATTACCTCATGAATTATTATTACTGTTCTTATTATTAATTATTAAATTTACTTGCTACATCTAATGTACGCTTGTTAAGTTAACCGTGAAATTGACGATCTCGTTTACAGATTGAAATTAAAAAAATAATCATCTTGGCGTTAATGTCTCGATTGTGCCCTCGCGTATGAGAACCCGGGGTCCACCTTGGCAATCATCCAGGATTTGGCAAATCAGGTAATAACAGTGGAGCGACTGATATCGGACTTCCACGTCACTGCTACCAGGGGAACCTGACCAGATTGGACCAGTCGCCGGAATGTGCAGGTTTCATCATGATGTTTTACATCACCGTAAGAGCATCGTTTAGTATTCAACTAATGTACATACCTAACTCAGGAAAGAGTTATTGGTACATGGTTGCAGCGGGATTCAAACCCGGTACCTCTTGCTTAGTGGTGACGCACATGGAAGCGGTGCGCAATATAAAACACGAAACATTAGCTTTGATGTATGAATGTTTTCTACATTTCTTCAATGTTGGCCCCATCGTGCAGCGTGCGGCGCGATGTCAGTAGATAACAACATAAGACGTCACATTTGACTGTTTCTTTTTACCAACAGTTTAAATCTTTCGTCCTTATGTATGTGACATAGTTCACTCACATATATCTGTCTACTTTTTTTAAGTACAGATATAACGCATGTAAATAAAATAGGAAGTCGACCTGGTCAAAGAAAGTTTGAACCTCGATGTGTAAGCCCTTCCCCTTTTTCCGAGTCTGTAATACTATGGGATTCGTTTCGTTTTCGTGGTCATTTCGTCATCTTGAATTATAAATCTGAAACACTAGTTTCTATAGAAAAATGCAAGTAGTTGTCAAGATCTATATTTCGGATGACATCTGTCAAACTTTAAACTGTAATAACTCTGAAACTAGTGGTCCTAGAACACTAGTTTCTAAAGAGGAATGATAATGTTCGTCGAGCTCTACATTGTGGATGGCAGCTGTCAAACTCAAAACTGCAATAACTTTCGCTCACGAAAGTAGTAAAATTGTATAGTCTCTCTGAATATTTCAAAATTATTTTTTGCCCGGCACTACTATTATTTTAGTCAGAAATGAATGATATCCATATTGTACGTTTCCCTTCCTTGTCTTTGAGTCGACGGAAAAAAAATGGTGGGTCCCTTTTTACGCGCGTGTTAGATATAAGGTATTTTAGTATATTTTAATTGTTATTTTAAGTTACATATATATTGAAAACTATCGTGATTATTAATAATTAACATTTCAAAATACTTTATAAAACCTTTTACCAACTTCAGCACGAAATGTCTGGATTTCTGAACGATTGTGACTTTTGATCAGATTAAATACTGTTTATGAGAAACTTCCTCAATTAATAATGTAATAAATTTATTATAATGTTAAAAAATGTTAAAAGTATTGTAATACATTAAATTAACATGTAAGCTATCTTTAATTAAATTTAGGAGACCGGAAATGAGAATGAGAATGACATTTCCAGCTAGATAGCTAGTATAAAGGTTCAGTCGTGACAGTGAGAGGGACTTTTGCTCCAGAGCCGGCACAGAGTTTTGTACACTTGCATTGTATTATTGTTGCTTTATATTTAGTATTAGTTTTATTTATTAATATAATCGGTTATTTATTGAATCTACGTAATACCACTGTCCCATTTTTAAAGGATAAATATTTGGTTATGTGATCGATAATTGTGTCATTACATTTGGTTAGAATTTTGCATAAATGTTGTTTATCTATGGTACTTTGTTTGTTTTATAAAATCTCGTTTAATTCAAAAAATACCTCATTTTATAATGGATTACATTTCTTATTAAAATATACCTAATATATTTAAAATATGCTTTTGTTTGATTAAATAATGTCCACTAGAATAATAATTTATACTAGATAACATATTCAAGTTATTAAGTCTTACTCCTCCACTTCGCCCGTCTCTCTAAAATACTTTATAACCTATGTCCTAAACAAATAGCACTACCTCCATGAACTATATTTTACATGACGTAGATATCTATTTATTAATATGCTCCTGTTTACCTAATTTAGCGTTTTCCATATATTTCACTGGGGTTTTGGATAAATACTCACTCTGTTATTATTCTGTAGCTTAATTACTAAAATAAAGGTTTATACTAATAAAAGTCACTATAATTATAAGTAGGACATATATTAAATCTAACACGCGCTTGTGAAAACACAGACGATATAGGCAATAACTAAACGAGTTGTTTAAAATAACGCGCGTAGAAGCGTCGAATAAGCTCTCTTGCAAACGTTGCCTAACTCACAATCTCAAGTAAATCTCTCGTGCGAGATTATTGCTTATAAGTGCATAAAATTTCATAAAAACGAAATATAAAACAAAACATATAGATTGTTC
This sequence comes from Blastobasis adustella, assembly GCA_907269095.1. NCBI lineage: Eukaryota > Metazoa > Arthropoda > Insecta > Lepidoptera > Blastobasidae > Blastobasis > Blastobasis adustella. Next base: position 2,427,341 of record OU026142.1, read on the forward strand.
GTAATAATTACGAAATTAGTTTCCTTTGTGTGCTCAGTTCACAGAGAACGGAGGACCGGACAACCCAGCCTATATGACCAATAACGTTGACTGATATGTCACTAGAAAGGATTTTTCATTTTCTACAACTTTTACTATGACGATGACACGCTGCCGACTGGCATAATGTATTTGAACTGCAGAAAAGGCTATTCGCGCTATTTACCTATTGGGACCTAGAACTTCACTTAGAGATAAATTCAAGAATATTGACAATATGACAATGCCATCACAATACATATATGAGAACTTGATCTATGTTCATAAAAATATACACTTGTGTATGAAGAACAGCGATGTGCATAGTAGGAATACTAGAAATAAAGATAAACTTGTTACTAGTTCTTGTCGTCTGGCCAAAGCCCACAAATAATTTATGGGGTAATGGGCGTACGCTTTTATATAAGAATTTAAAATTGAATAAATTTAAAGCCACTAAAAAAAAAAAATTATATAAAGAAGTTATTGTAGTATATCTGAATATTTAAATGACAAAAGTCTGGACAAAGTCTGGTATTATTTTGTTTTAAGTTAGTATGTAGGGCAAATATAATGCATTAGTACTATACAAGACATTAAAAAAAATGAATTTACTTAGGCTCTGTGGGTTTCTTACCGTTTTTTTACCACGGAGGACCACCTAGGAAGCGGCGTTAACTTTCCTTCCCTTCCCACACACGGTGTCTTTTGGTCGTTGCGGGGCTGGAGGGCGTCTGCTCTGCGCGGGCTGCGGTGGGGATGGCGTAGGTTAGGATAGAAGAAAAGAAGGGGTAGGGTAGGCATAGGACAGGGGTAGGCCGGGATAGGGTAGGAGTGGGTAGGGTAGTATAGGGGTAGTCTACGAGCAGGGTAAGAATAGGGTGGGAGCAGCTACCTATCACATGCAGCATCTGTGATGCATGCTCGCTTAAAGGTCTGCCTGGCGGTGGCGTTGGGGCCGGGTCGGCCTTTATCCTTAAATATGTTTGAAATGGACTATGGCTGGGCCTTGCGTCATACTCGTGAACGGGTACTGCCTTGGTGGACTGGCTTACTCTTGCTGTGTTTCAGGTGGATTTTCTTATGTATAGTATAGGGTCCTATATATTACGTCGGGCGAGGACCGGCTCTGCTAGGCATCGTCGGGCGCTGACCGGATCTGTCTGGTATTGTCGGACATGGTCCGGCCGTTGTCGGCGTGGGGTAGGTGTGCTGCGGCCATTGGGCGGACAACATTGTCTTTATTTTATTTTGTTTTAAATGACACTGTACGAGAATGTTGTGTCACCAATATGGGACTCATATTAGAATAACCTATTTTATTAAAACAGTTTATGATGTAACAATATGTGTTCTGCAGGTGTACCTTACCTAAATAAAGAAATAAATAAACATGTCACTGTATGTTTCCTTCCTACTTTCCTACCCCCTCCTCTTTCACGATTGAATGAGATGTAATGTCCTACTCAATAAAGAAATTTTGAATTTTGAATTGCAATAGTAAATGTTATAGAAAATAATAAATTCTTTTCAACGACATATCGCTCAACGTCATATAAGCTGGTCATATAGGCTGGGGTCCATACAATTCTGCCGGTCCTCCTTTGCGAATACATTCATCATTTGAATATTGAATATACGCCATATTCGGTAACACCATCAGCTCCGCTACCATACAGCACCTACCTGATGAAATGCTTTAGGAGTTGTTGAAATATCCACTATAACAGCCACTTAAGAATTTTTATTTATTTATTTATTTATTAAATCTTCATGCACAAAATAGTACAGTGGCGGACTTAAAGCTAAAATAGCCTTATCTACCAGTCAACCAGGAGATGATGGATAAAGAAAAAGGTAGGCGGTGCAAGAGAAGCTACAAGACAAAAAGAAGGAGGGGAACCGTTTATGCAACTATAACCAAACCAGAGATAATGTTCAGATAAATAGATAGATAACTAAAAATAAATTAATATAAATAAACGTAGTAAGTGGGTAATATATCAAGAATACATAACCATATAAATACTATACGAGTAAAGGGGAAAGAAGCTCAGTCAAACAAGGGGGAGATAGGAGACAAATTCGTGAGCCCCAACACTAAAGATCCTTCAGATAATGCGCACGAACAGCTTTCTTAAATGAGTATTTGCTGGAAAGCAATCTAAGATCGGGAGGGAGATCATTCCAGAGCCTTACAGCCCTCAGTACAAAAGAATTGGAGATAAAACCCGTACGGTGGAGAGGAAGATTTAATAAAAGGTTACACGAGGAGCGAAGGTCACGGTCGTGGGTGTCAGAAAGAAACTTGAATTTAGTTTTAAGGTAGTTGGGGATGGCCGGATCGAATAAGATGGAATTAAGTTGAGATAGCATTCTTATATTACGGCGTTGGCGGATGGGGAGCCACTTAAGCTTGGCACGAAATTCGTAAATGTGATCGTACTTGCGCAGGCCGAAAATGAACCTGATGCAGTTGTTCCGAAGACGTTCCAGTTTAAGAAGGAGCTCTTGATTAATGTCAGATCAACATACGCCAGCATAGTCAATAATGGGTAAAATTAGGCACTGCACAAGTAAGATTTAGTAGCTGGAGGAAGAAAGAATTTAAACCTGTAGAGAGAGCAAAGAGTCCCAGTTACCTTCCTGCTAACCTCAGTCACGTGGGCTGACCAGCTAAAAGTACTATCAATGAGGAGCCCCAAATCTTTTACCTGGGGAGAATAAGGGACAACCACACCGTTGAAATGGATTGGAGGAACCCGGGAAATGTCGAGGCGTTTAATTTGATGCGGGCTACCCAGAATAATGGCTTGGTACTTAGAGGGATTAACAGAGATACCGAATTTGGAAGCCCAATTCTGGACAGCACCAAGATCTTTAACAAGAGCAGACACCGCATCTGAAATATTAGCAGCCTCCGAGTCCGCATATACCTGCAAATCGTCAGCATACAGGTGATACGAGCAGCTGAGACAACGAGTAAGTTGGTTTATAAAAATTGAAAAAAGAAGGGGGGAGAGGATACCACCCTGCGGGACACCCGTCTCAAGGTTGCACCAGCTAGACGTTAACCCATCAGCCGTAACTGCCTGTTGACGACCGCGTAGATACGACGTAAACCAATCAATAACCGAGGACGAGACACCGAGATGCGATAAGACAGCCAGCAGGATGTCATGATCGACGTTGTTAAAGGCATTAGAAAAATCAATTAATACAAGGATTGACAATTTAGTGTTCTCCATACTCTCCCTTACATCTTCAGTAACCTTAAGTAGAGCAGTAGCCGTACTATGTCCAGGTCGGAAACCGGACTGGAACGGACTTATGAGATCATTGGAGAGCACAAAGGAAGACAATTGTTTGTGGACAATGGCCTCGAGAATTTTTGACAGATAGGGTAGAATTGATATTGGTCTAAGATGAATTAACGAAGTAGGAGAGGAGATTTTTGGTAGTGGAATGACCATTGCCTTACGCCAAAGATTAGGAAAGGAGGAAGTAGAGAGTGAAAAGTTAATAATATGTGTTAATATTGAAAGGACTGAATTAAAAATGTGAAAAATCATATCTCTGCTCACCTCATCGCATCCTATCGCCTTAGATTGAACGGATGTCAGAGTTTTCCTGACCTCATCCTCAGAGACCGCACAAAATTCAAAGAATTTTATGGTTATAATTACAAGTTCAGACTGAAATCCACTGAGAATATGTACAATTTAGAATATAAAGAAAGTAGGTACATGCTCCTATCCTACTTCAGTTTACAATTTAGGCATGCAATTTAGGGTTGCAGTTTAGGCAACAATGCTGACAATCGACAAAAAAATTTGTTCGCGATTTATTTCGAAAATTATTTATAGTTGAAGATGCCAATTGTTATCCAGTAACTCATTGTATTGACGACACATTCCAGTTAAAGGATTGTAAAAAGAAGTGTTGTTTAAATATATCTGTATCATAATAATAGTCCAGGGTTTCTAATGCGTTGGTAGGTATTAAAGGGCATGGCTAAAAAGTCATAGACAAAAAGCCCAGAATCGCCAGCAACGAAATAAATAAAAATGTGTTCATTATAGTAATCTCATTATGGTTTTAAAAAATCAGCATCCTAAACCATGTAATACAGAAGTTATTATACTGCATGAGGATCATAATTATATTGACTTTTCTTGACTTTTATTTTATCAGTATCACTTTCATACGGTACGCAAACAGGCAGCGTGCCAGATGGAAAATGGTCACCACTGCCTATAGACATTAGCAACACCATGAGTATCGCTAATGCACTGTCCACCTCTATAACACACCACCTCTGGCAGCAAAGGGCAAATGCCCCTCCACTGCCAAAGCCACGGTTCCCCACATTCCCACCCATGGAGCACTGGAGACCTTACTCACCGGCAGGAACACAATACTATTTATAAGAGTATTGTTTAGCTGCGGTATTCTGTAAGGTACTTCCCCAGTCGGGCGGCTCCAATTCGAAAGGGATACTTTATTAAATAAAACTACTTATATTACAAATGTGAAAAAAATATACCCTTTAATACATATTTTAATACTTCGAAACAATATTTTTATTCTATTATATATAAAAAAGAAAAAGAAGGGGTAGATAGGGGTAAATACCCTTTTTTTCTTTGAGTGTAAAGCATCCCTTTATTATAGCGAACATAACAAATAATAATTATTAAAATCGGTCAAGCCGTTTTTGAGTTTTAGCGAGACTAACTTAGTACAATTGATTTTATATGTAGATAATAAAAAGTCGCGTCCATAGGCTGCGGTGACTGCTTACCATCAGGCAGGCCGTAAGCTTGGTTGCCACCTTGGTGGTATAAAAAACTCTGGACATCGAAATGCAACTATTAATATCACATTAAGGCTCAAAGTTTAAATTCTTAAATTACTATTTTACAAGAAAACCAAAATTTATACTAGTTGGATAGCATTCGTATATGATAACTGCAAACTTAAGTTTGTTTTTCATACATTTTATATGAAAAACAAATGTAATGATGTAGTTAATACATGTAATTATTAATTCTGGTAGGTTAAACATGAGGTATTACAAAAAAAACGTACCTAGTACACTGTATTGAAATTTATAATTCTCAGCAGCTTTACTTGTGCGAAGAGTGAGGGCCCAATAGCACCCTGGCCATGTTAGCGAACAGGCTAGCCTGCCAGTATGTAAACCATTGTTGTTTGATTCACGTCACCAAACGTGGATGGAAAAAATATTTAACGTAAAATGACATCTGAAATATGACATACCTACTAAATTTTTATGACATTTTGTTAAATTTTATTGTGACATTTTATAAGGTAATTGTTACTAATCTAATTTTAAGATATTACTTACTACATAATGAGTCCTGATATTCGAAATAAATATTTTCATTTCATTTCATTTAAGTATTTTCAAATGAAAGACCTAGAAAGAAGAGTAACGCCTGAGGAAGTCCCGACGGCTCTTAGCCATTACTGTGACCTAAGGGCTTAGTGTGAGTTACGCTTCGAATTTACTTTACTATCGGCCGATTTACCCACACTCTTTTTTAGGGGTTGCTTCCGCTCCAGGCATAATAGCTACACAGCAACAATAGATTCATTCAAATCTGGTGATTATCGTGTACAAACAGACAAACAAAAAGAAAATTACAAAATTCTTATTCTATTGCTATTTCTTTATTGACTTTGACTTTGCCTTAATTTTTTTTTGTAATTATATTCAATGTACAAACACACTTTTTTACTGTTTTATTATACGTATAGATGTTCACACCCGGGTTCTATCCTGAGCCCTTACTTAGCAGTAATAGGCTGAAGTGACAGTGGGCTGGTCATATCTGCTGAAGAACCGACAACCGCTGGGGTAACGAGTTCTTAAGTAGAAACCGCGACCAGATGTAACGATTTGCAGGCGGCTGCGGGTGGATGCTGGATGCGGCCGAGAGTGCATTGGCACTGATTTGGAGTGGCCTATTTCCAGCAGTGGACTAGTGTTTAGTAGTATGTAGTAGTATGGGGTGGCCCGCTTGCCTGTTTGCCTACCGTATGACATAAAAAAAAGAAAAGTATAGGCTGAGAATGACGACGATGTTTGAAAGTATGATGCAGCATAGAGTGATGATTTGACATTGATGAACCTAAGGCTCCTATCCTCATCATCGTCATTCTAGTAAACAATACGGGTTACCGCCAGGATCCACTTTTCTTCTTCACTAGTAAGAAATAAAGTAGGATAAAGGAGTAGTTAAATGCAGGTACTAAAAGTGTATACTTTTAGTACCTGCATTTAAGTTAAACCTGTTCCTATGACTCCAAGGTTTGCTGGTAGAAAACTCAATTAATGAGTTAAGCTCACCTTTGTACATCTCTGTTACTGTACTGTATAATAATGTCATATTTGTGTACAATAAAGAATAAAGAAAAAATATGTTTTATTTTCCACAAATTTATAGATAAGATTATAAGATCAATAATGCAATAATAAATATACCTTAGCCGTTGTTTAATTTAATAACTATTTCTTCTCCTTTACAGATCTATCTGTTATCAATATGTTGAATATCAATCAATGTTTCGGTTGTGTAGTAGTATTAATATATAATATTACCCTCCCCCATTATTTCTTCTTTCCTGCACTAGTCAGTGAAAATATACCTATTTCAATCGCAATTTTTAATGTGCGGCTGGTAAATATGTCTACTTTACCTTTAAGTCCGCCAATGTGTTTTAGTACATGAAGTTTTAATAAATAGATTATCTACTACTTATCGTATTTTTCATTTTCACGGTGTTCTCCTGCCTTTTAGTCTCTCTCAATCTCTGCCACACAATCGTTATGAGTAAGCTCAATTATGTACAGTATTCTGCCAGAGGTCGCTACTATTATGTGCCCACGGATAGTCTCAATCAATTCGATCTGATTTACTCAAATTCGGTCCAGGAATGCCTTTATCCTAAGTTTCTGTTTTATATATTCCAAATTTTCGAGATCTATGGTAAAATCATTGTTTGTCTTTGGATTAATATCTTGCACACTGTTCATGTTGAGGTAGACGTTGATGCCAACTTTAGTGTCATTATATAAGACGGCTGCTATCAAATGTTACCCAAACAGGAGCGGCGGGGATATCGGCTTATAGTTACAGTAACTTTCCGGGCCATGCATCGGCCAAAACACACGGGGAATGCCCGAACTAAAACCGAATCTCTTCAGCTCTCCCATCATTGTGTGCGCTTCCCCATAAGAGTCGCGGGCATGATTCGTTTGAGTTGAGAAAATTGATTTCATCTGCTTATCTTCAATCGTTGCTACATACATGTCTTGCCCATTTAATCTCAGCACACGTATTTTTCCATCGACATATTTAACAGACAATATCCGATCAAGATTACTATCAGCCAGTTCGCTGTCCTCGTAACTTACTTCTTTGCCTTTGATTATGATTTTTATCTTACAAAATTTCACATCGTCGTTGTCTGAACCTAATTTGTGGTAAAAAATTTCGTCGCCTACTAGGAACCATGAACGATGATCGATGGATGGAACCAAACGATGAACTATGTAAATATGTTCGAAATCGATCGACATATCTTCGTTCGCTTTGGGTATGATTCGCACTTTTTTGTTCCACATCAACCTTTCGACTATTTCAAAAGCTATAACATCATCACTTTCAATGTAATTCGCGAATTTTAATCCATAGTATTTTTTTATCATCTCTCGATGCGATTTTGTGTCGAAATAGACAACAGTCTCGGCGTTGCTTAAGTTACTCCGTTTAAGAGGAAACGATATCACACAATTTTTAAGAAAATTCAGCGAAGACACGTTTATTTTATCGTAAAAACACGGGGTGACTCGCACTTCTGCTTCTGACACTCTTTCCCATAGCAAAAAAGAGTGATACAGGTCTCTCCAAGAAAGACCCGATTTTCGCTGGCTATCTTCGTAAATATCCGGGTATTCTCGGAGGCACACTCTCCTCCAGAACTCCTCCCCGAGGTCGTCCACAACGCTCTGCCAGCGGAGGGAAACTTTGCTGAAGTTCACGACGTCTTTCCCATTAACGTATTGCAACAACTCCCGAAGCATTTCATCTGGCAGGTGCTGTATTGGAGCTGATCCCATGGTGTAGTCACTTAATATTATTAACTTGATGCCAATAATCAATTTAAGAACATTTATTAGCAAAATAACGGTCTGATCCTTGCACACAACACAAACAACTTGATGTTTATTATCACCGAACCCTATTTATTTCCTTCCTTCTTTAATTACGTCATTCAATTCATATTTTACTGATCTACACTACACAAACTAACGCAAATGCACTGGTTTAACAAATAATGTTGCCTTACTATTAATAACCGAAGTGTATTCTTATTATCTTATCTTACTTTATTTATCACTAATAACTATGCGATATCACTGCTGAATGCCTACTGTCTTGTATAGGCGCAACAACACACAGGAAAATGCTACACCGGCGAAATGCCACACATGCGGAATGCCTCGCAGGTTAAATGCCACACAGGCTCAACGTCACACAGACTTTATGCCACCCAGGCGGAATGCCACACAGGCGGGAGCCACACAGGCCTGACAAATAAATTGAAGTTTATAAACATTGCTAACATATCAGCTCAGTGATGTTCATTCGTCACATTTTTTATACCGGTAGGTACTTATATACTCTAGTAGTACCTCTATCTATAATATACAAGCACCACTGTACTAGTCGTACTTATATAACAGGATATATAGTGTGTAGGTACCTACTGTTAGACTTTACAGTATATTTTTCAATGTGATCCTCCAAAAATCACAAAGTAGTAACTTTACCACACTTTACTTCATTAATAGCTGTCTATAGCCTCTCAACTCGTGTTTAATCCTTTGACCAAATCTGTACTAAGTCAGTCATAGGTAATACAGTCTATCTGCCATCATAACACGTAGTAACAGTCCACGAGCCGTTCGGTTCCGGTTCACGGCGTCATCTCCACAAAAACAACACTATCTCCACTGCCCAACATCAAAACCAAATCAGGACCTTAATAATGAAAAGCTCTAACGTCCATCTGATACGCCAGTCATAGGTATCAACAGTCCTTTTGTTACCACACCAAAACTAAACAAGTAATCATCATCGTCATCGATTTTAACTGTTCGATCGAGTATACTCTATCTAGACTTTACGTTACGTTTAAGCTTCCATTTTGAAACGATTTAATTATCCAGCCGCCTTTCAAAAAATCACATAAAACCTGCCATCCACATCCAGACCTTCGGGGCTCCCAGCCTAACGAGCCACACACACGACTCACGGGCCATTCCAAGTCAGCCAAATTAATCAGGATGTTTGACCTTAACAACAGTTCAGGCACTACCAAACCTGCACTGGCAGAAGGATACGAAATCCCACCATTGCCAACACTGCTTCATCTTACTGGTACAACAACAGAACTCGAAATAGTTACTTGGTATCGGTAATCTAGGAAATTTCAGTACTCGAAGCCAAAGTCAACATTATGTAACCGACCATTGACCAATGACCAAAATATCTGGACTTTCTCATCATCATTTTCAACATTTTCTTACAAAGCTTAAAACAACTAGCATCCATTAGCCACGCTCCCATAGCCTCCATCAGGCCGGTAAGCAACCATAAAACTCTCCCATAGGCTCCATCAGCCCACCATCACCGACAAAACACAATCACCTCCATCCGGTGATGCAACAAACTTTGAGAAAACAAAACTATAACATAAATCTCATAAAAACCCTTGCTCGACAGTCGCCACGCATTGAGCCAGCTTCCCAGACAGATCCGTCCGACAAAGTCCCCATCCAGGCCAAACCAAGTCAGACCAACATAGTACAAATGGTTTTCGGTCGAACCAAATCACAGGTTTATCTTTAGTCACTCAAAACATAATTTAAAACTATCCACCGTCAATCAGTTCACTTACTTGTACTTATACAAGTACAAGTAAGTGAACTATACGTATATCGGTGATCCGAGTTTTACCGCGGATATTTTCTATAACATTGGGAAACTACGACTACAATAATAAACAAAATACTGAAATAGGGAAAGTTTCGTTCCAATTTCTCTGGGTAAATGTAAAAAAGCACGCAAAAAAAATTTTTTTTTTTTATCGATTTAGGAGGAGGAGTCAATCAGCAGCAGCACCACCATAACTATGCTTACTTACTCAATTTATAAAAATAATAGGATTATGCTTTCAAGTATTTCTTATTCTTGTTTTCCGATAACTGACGTGACGTTGGTAATATGTAAAATCGTAAATTATTTTACAATGTTTCAAAATTGTAAAATAATCTTAGATTAAATGTCACTTTTTACTTTAAACACTGTGTATTGTAACATTTAGAGGGATTTAACATAATTCTTACTATTGTTGTGGAGTGATTTTCTTTTCTCAGTAGCGAACGATCAGACAGCCCCCATTAATTGACATAGCCGCAAAAGCAAACATTTATTAAACTTGTCGGTAGTTTTCGACATCTATATCAACAAATTGTGACACTGACGGTAACTGACGTTGTTTATGTTTTGTTTACATTCTATTTGTAGATTCACTACAGACCCAAATAAACTTGCCGTTTTCTCTACTAAGTGTATCAATAGTGTTTCTGCAAGAATACTTTTCTGAATTATCAAAGTAAATAACTCTTAAAATCCGCATGGGGAGCCTCTAATCACCTCAGGTTTTTACCAAATAATAATTATGTATAGGACTCACCAGATAGAGAGGAACTGTTAATATCACATCATATCTCAGTCATGTAAGCAACACTCGCAGACTGTCTACCATCGTCCCACGTTGAAACAATCACGTTGAGGCTACCAGTTCAGCGTTGCATTGCAATGTTGTTCTCGTAGGTAAAGCGAACCGTTGTACACAATTGTTATGCAATAGAAGATAATAATTGTATTAGTAAAACAAAAATAAAAAATAATACATACTGTTTTTAATTGTTTGATTTAATTTTACCTGCATAAATCTAATCAATTAATTTAATTGTGGTGTCAAACTACATTGCTAAATAAATGTAAATCTAAACATTTCCTTCAAATGTGTTAAATAAACTTTAACTGGCTAATTTTGTAACTAAGCAAATTATTCAACTTACACAATTATCTGATGAAAAAAAAGATAAGAAACCAACGTACCCAACTTCTAAGAGTTGGTTCTTACAATAGCGACATTATTTCCATCGACTTTGGCGTACCCCAGGGCAGTATCTTGGGCCCCATCTTGTTCTCAGTTTATATTAGTGATATAGTAGATATACCGCTGGACGGAGCTGAAATTATCTGCTACGCTGACGACACATCTGTCATCTTCCGTGGTTCGTCATGGAAACAAGTACAAGAAAAAACCGAAAATGGCATACGTAATATAAATTTATGGTTGCTCAAAAATCTCTTATCACTAAATACAGCAAAGACCCAATACATCGCTTTTCATAAGACCAGTGCTACTCAACCTCCGCCTTCTTTGAACCTAAAACTGCATTCTTGTCAACTAAATTATGAAATACCACAAGACTGTAATTGCCCACAATTAAACCGGAAAACTAGCGTAAAATACTTAGGAATGTTTATAGACGAAAAGTTGTCTTTAAAAAGCCAGTTCGAAAAAACTATTTACATAATGAAAAGCCTACGGCGATCAGCTGATAACAAAACCCTCATTTTAGTGTATAAATCTCTTTGCCAATCCGCCATTTTATACTGTATCAGAATTTGGGGTGGGCAGCTAAATCGACCTTGCTCATTGAAAGTGATGCTCTGCAAACCATATAGGTATCCCACCGATGATCTCTACCGAGAATGTTAAGTTTTAAGAGTCCGTCAACTATTTTTGTTAAGAGCAGCGCTCGCAATACATAGCGTCATTCTCACATCCCCAGACTATGAGCGCCTTGCCAACCGCAGAGTGTACAGAGTCCCTGTTCCCAAGGTACGCTCACACACACACACACACACACACACACACACACACACACACACACGCGCGCGCACACGCACACGCACACACACACACACCCACTTTAGACATAAACATATGTAGACATTACAATAACAAGCCCCCAGACACAAGTTTAACTTTAAGTGTTATTACGTTTATAAATGTTTTAATTTTCGTTTTTATACAGGTATACTTAACTATTACTTAATTACTTACCTTACTTACCCATTTTTATTAATTATTAATTATAGATTAACCCCCCGGCAAATGAAGAAATGTGTTTTTCTTCATTTTGCCCTTTTTTTTGTAAATCTCGGGGCCTGCGTATTAATAAATATTAATAATTAGTAATAAGTGCCTGCCGGGCACGGGAAGGAGACGCCGGCCCTAGAAGCGATGGCTTGACGTAGTCAAGAACGATATGCGTGCCAATAAGCTCACCACGACAGATGCCGAAGACCGAGTGAGGTGGGCCAGAAATAGCAGGAAGGCAGACCCTGGGCCCTCGCGTGCTGCGCGGGGACGAAACCGGGACATGACGCCAGGATGATGATGATGAATAATTAATTAGTAATAATAAAAAAATAAAAAAAAAATTTGAGGTGTAGTATGTATCCTTATTATGCATAAGAGGTTCAATAAATAGGCTTGTCTTACTACTTATAAAGCCAGTACTAACTCAACCTCGGACATCGTTTTATTTACCTAACGTCCCGGCCTTACATTAGTGCAGAGCCCACAGTAACCCTGTATTTCTCAATTTTTATGGAATTAAATTTTTACTTACTTACTTTACTTACGTTAGTCTCGCTAAAACTCAAAAACGGCTAGACCGATTTTAATAATTATTTTTTGTTTTGTTCTCTATAATATAGGGATCCTTTACACTCAAAGAAATTAAGGGTATGTAGGGGCAAAGTAGTACGCTACTTTACCCCTATCTACCATTTTTTTCTTTCGTACAAACCCCATGTACAAGGTGTCTCAAAAGAAGAAGTAGTTTATATTTATTTAGTTTACTGCGTGAACGCAACGAATCCGAGGGGCGCAAGGGTTATGTCAATCGGTAGCCTGGCTCTTGGGAATTCAGCGCTATGGAGCGTTTCTCATGAGCAGACCGCGCGTTGTGAGTGCAAGAGTTTTACAAAAACGGCGATTCGGCGACTGGAGCGCGTAGGAGATTCTGCAGTATTCGAGGTTTTCGCCACTCAAATGATGCGCCAAGCATTCCTCTATTTTGAAAATGGGTCAAAAAGTTTGAAGAGACCGGTACAACGCTGGAAAAACCAAAATCCGGGCGACCAAGGTCATCAAGAACGTTAGAAAACGTGGAGAGTATTAATCAGTCTGTTCGTGATGACACGAACCTTTCAATTCAGAAGCGCGCAAGTGCTTTAAATGTGCATAGATCATCATTACACCGCATTTTGTACAAAGATCTAAAGCTGCACCCCTACAGAATTCAATTGGTGCAAGAATTAAAGCCCCAAGATGCCAGTCAGAGGCTTGACTTCGTTAATCAGGCAATTGAGCGCTTTTCAACGTTTACCAACATTTTGTTTTCGGATGAAGCTCATATTTATCTTAAAGGACACGTAAAAAAGCAGAATTGCCGCTACTGGAGTGCAAAAAATCCGAAACGCTAGCATCAGAAACCCCTTCATTCGCCTAAAGTGACCGTATGGGCAGCGATGTCGGCGCGAGGAATTATCGGTCCTTACTTTTTTGAAGACGAAAGGGGGCGTGCAATTACAGTGAATTCAGAGCGTTATGTGGAGATGTTAGACGACTTCTTGGTGCCTGAACTGCAAAACTTTCCTGGCTATAACCAAAGAACATGGTTCCAGGAGGACGGAGCAACGTCACACACGTACAATACATCTCTGCCACGAGTTCGTGAAATTTTCTCGGGCAAATTGATCTCAAGGAGAGGTGACATAAATTGGCCTTCACGCAGTCCTTATATAACCCCTAAGGACTTTTTCCTATGGGGTTATCTTAAATCTAAAGTTTACGCCAATAAACCGACTTCCCTGGCGCGTTTGAAAGAAAATATCCGTCACGAAATGGCAGCCATCACTGAGTCCACCTGCCGAGCCGTCATAAGAAATTTTACTGTTTGATTAAATGAGTGCCGCGAACGCGAGGGTCTACATTTGGACGATATTATTTTTAAGAAATAAATTCCCAAATTGTGTATTTTAATAACCAATAAAGATTTTTTCAATACACGGCTTACTTTGTTTTAATCGATCCACTAAATATAAACTTTCTTTTGAGACACTTTGTACTTTAACCAACAAAACAAAAGAAGAGTTATTCACATCGGCCCAGCCGTTTTCAAGTTATAGTGAGATTAACGAAGAGCAATTTATTTTTTGGTGCAGATAGTATCATTTATAAAAAAAATTATCTAGTATTTGTACATAGATTTTGCAGTAAGTTATTATAAATGTTTGATGTACATATTATTATGAATATAATAACGGTATATGTCACATTTCTGCGACAGGATGCACCGCTTGCCATCTCTAAGAGCATAAATATTCTAGGTGTCGACATCTTCAGTGACGTCCAGTTTCGCAGTCATTTGGAAGAAAAGGTCAAGCTCGCATCTAAAAAGCTGAGTGACAGATCAAAGCAGGTCCTCACGCCGGGACAACGACTTCTACTTTACAAGGCTCAAGTCAGACCCCATTTGAAGTATTGCTCTCATCTATGGGCGGGATCACCGGCATATCAGTTGGTCCTTTTAACTCGATCCAAAAGCGCGCTGTGGAAATTGTCGATGATACCATGCTCACAAGTGGCAACCGCGACTCAGCAAGCGTAGTGTGGGCGCCCTCCGACCAGATGTGATGATTTGCAGGCGGCTGTGTGGATGCTGGATGCGGCCGAGAGTGCATTGGCGCTGATTTGGAGTGGCCTATGTCCAGCAGTGGAAAAGTGTGGAGTAGTATGTAGTAGTATGGGGTGGCCCGCTTGCCTGTTTGCCTACCATATGACATTAAAAAAAGAAAAGTATAGGCTGAGAATGACGACGATGTTTAAAAGTATGATGCAGCATAGAGTGATGATTTGACATTGAGGAACCTAAGGTCCTCATCATCGTCATTCTAGCGATCAATACAGGTTACCGCCAGGGTCCGCTTTTCTTCTCCACTAGTACCTAAGAAATAAAGTAGAAAAAATATGTTTTATTTTCCACAAATTTATAGATAAGATTATAAGATCAATAATGCAATAATAAATATACCTGAGCCGTTGTGTAATTTAACAATTATTTCTTCTCCTTTATAGATCTATTAATATCTATCAATGTTTCGGTTGTGTAGTTGTATAAATATAATATTACCCTCCCCCATTATTTCTTCTTTCCTGCACTAGTCAGTGAAAAGATAGGGACCTATTTCAATCGCAATTTTTAATGGGCGGCTGGTAAATATGTCTACTTTACCTTTAAGTCCGCCAATGTGTTTTAGTACATGAAGTTTTAATAAATATATTATCTTCTACTTATCGTATTTCTCATTTTCACGGTGTTCTCCTGCCTTTTAGTCTCTCTCAATCTCTGCCACTAAATCGTTATGAGTAAGCTCAATTATGTACAGTATTCTGCCAGAGGTCGCTACTATCATGTGCCCACGGATAGTCTCAATCAATTCGATCTGATTTACTTGAGTTCGGTTTAGGAATGGAATTATCCTACATCTCTGTTTTATATCTTCCAAATTATGGAGATCTATGGTAAAATCAGGGTTTGTCTTTGAATTAATATCTTGCACACTGTTCATGTTGAGGTAGACGTTGATGCCAACTTTAGTGTCATTATATAAGACGGCTGCTATCAAATGTGGCCCAAACATTAGCGGCGGGGATATCAGCTTATAGTTACAGTGGCTTTCCGGGCGATGCATTCGACAAAACACACTAGGATCGCTCGAACTAAAACCGAATCTCTTCAGCTCTACCATCATTGTGTGCGCTTCCCCATAGTAGCGGGCATGATTCACACTAAAAGTTGAGAAAATTGATTTCATCTGCTTATCTTCAATCGTTGCTACATACATGTATTGCTCATATAATTTCAGCACACGTATTTTCCCATCGACATATTTAACAGATAATACCCGATCAAAATCACTATCAGCTAGTTCGCTGTCCTCGTAATTTACTTCTTTGCCTTTGTTTATGATTTTCATCTTACAAAATTTCACATCGAAGTTGTCTGAATCCATTTTGTGGTAAAAAATTTCGTCGCCTATCAGGAACCATGATCGCGGATGACTAACGATGCAACAAGGTTCGAAATCGATCGACATAATCTCGTTCGCTTTGGGTATTATTCGCACTTTTTTGTTCATCACCGACTTTTCGACTGTTTGGAAAGTTATAACATCATCATTTTCAATGTAATTTGCAAATTTTAATCCATAATATTTCCTTTGTTGCGTTGTATGCGATTTTGTGTCGATATAGACAACAGTGTCGGCGTTGCTTAAGTTACTCGGTAGAGGGAACGATATCACTCCATTTTGAAGAAAATTCATATTAGACACGTTAAAATCGTAAGGATACGAGGTGACGCGCACTTCTGCTTCTGACACTCTTTCCCATAGCAAAAAAAAGTGATACAGGTCTCTCCAAGAAAGACATGATTTTCGCTGGCTATCTTCGTTAATATCTGGGTATTCTCGGCGGCACACTCTCCTCCAGAACTCCTCCCCGAGATCGTCTACAACGCTCTGCCAGCGGAGGGAAACTTTGCTGAAGTTCGTGACGTCTTTTCCATTAACGCATTGCAACAACTCCCGAAGCATTTCATCTGGCAGGTGCTGTATTGTAGCTGATCCCATGATGTAGTCACACAATATTATTAACTCGATGCTAATAATCAATTGAAGAACATTTAATAGCAAAATAACGGTCTGATCCTTGCACACAAAACAAACAACTTGATGTTTATTATCACCTAACCCTACTTATTTCCTCCCTTTCTTAATTACGTCATTTATTTAATATTTTAGCGCTCTACACTACACAAACTAACGCAAATGCACGGGTTCAACCAATAATATTGCCTTACTATTAATAACCGAAGTGCATTATCGATATCAATTCTTATCTTACTTTATTTATCAATAATAACTATGCGGTATCACGGTATCACTGCTGAATGCCTACTACAGTCTTGTAGCATAGGTGTGTGGGTGAAGAGCCTCATGAGTAATTACGGGCTGTGATCGTTTGTTGTATTCGCACTTTTCTGTCACAACGTAAACTGTGTATTGCGATGTCGTTCACGTATATTTACGTGATGCTATCGAAAACAGTGCCTCTACCATGAGTTTTTTTTCCCATTTACTGTACAGTAAACGTGAATCGCTTTCTATGAGAATTCGTACAGCGCCTCTATTGGACAGTAGCGGAACTAAAATCCGTACCATGAGTTGCTATTGGTTAATCTACTTTACCACTCACGTTACAGTTTACGTAGGGAGTGTGGTTTACATAGCGTTTTGCTTACAAAACCGTACCATAAGTCACGTACCGTAAATCAGAAATGTTTGTCTAAATTGTGTCTGCCATATCTGTTTTGGTAGTTTATTATCAATTTGAATTGCCATACAGAACGCATTATGCCTAAATATATCTCTGGCTGGTGGTAGATAAGATATCATATCATATCATTTCATCATTTGTCCATAACATTCGTTACAAGTCAACATTTAAATATAATTAATATCACGTTACTAGTGAAAAGTTAATGGTTATTATAAATCACAATATCAATGTCAATTCTGGATAATAAATTATAATCCACAACAAAAATTAATAATAAATGTCAACATAATACATACATAATAAATTATTTAATATTAGTGTTGTAATAAATGGAAAAATAAATTATTACTTAATACTTTCATTAAACAACTCATTACAATTTCAATAAGCTTTTTAAATGAGCCATCGACATAGTCTCTGTTTAAATGTGGAAAAGCTCGGCGCGTCAACAACATTTGGTGGTAGCCTGTTGTATACACTGGGGCCTATAACATCGATTAGTCTGGAAGTTGCGAGGCTATGAGTGATAGGGAGTAGCTTATGGCGATGATAATCACTTCGTTTTGAAAATTGGCCCATATTAGCCCACACATATGTTACCACTTGGAATATCATAGCAATAGCAAGCAGGGCACCGCGATGATGCCAAGATCAACAAAAAACCCCCGAGCGGGCTCGTCGTAGGGCACGCGAGCGAGCGCTCACTGACAGCTCGCTTCTGGAGTCGGAAGACGCGCTCCTAGTCGGCAGCGCGCCCCAAAACTCATTTCCGTACTGTATAAGCGACTGCACAGTGGCGAAGTATACTATGCGAGTGACTTGCTGCGGGAGGGTCGATACCCTTGCGCCATCCCATCTTCCAGTGACCGCGTGGCAGGCTGCGCCGGGTGCTGCCACAGCTGAGCAAATGCGGTGCAAATATGCTAGTTTCTCTGTGAAACTAATTTCGAAATTTCTACGAACAATCATATATTTTAGGGTTTTATATTTGGTTCATCAGTAATCTTTAGTGGGTGTCGGTGGCCGAGCGGTTAAGATATCCGACTCGTAAGCAAGAGGAACCGGGTTTGAAACCCGCGGCGACCATGTACCAGCGACTCTTTCCTGAGTTAGATAACTACATAAATACATTAGTTGAATACTAACCGATGCTCTTACGGTGAGGGAAAACATCATTATGAAACCTGCGCATTCAGGTGACTGAATGCAATAGGTCAGGTTCCCCTGGCAGCAGGGTCACGGACGTCAGATGGCAGTCGCTTCACTGTAATTACCTGATCTGCCAAATCCTTGATCATGGCCATTCTTTTGATTGTATTTGTTGGTTATATTTATTCAAGACTTGATTGGCTTAAAGAAAAGAAGTTTTTAGTCACAATATGGTACCTAAAATCAACCATTTAAATTTTTTTAATTTTTAATGTACTTAGTGTCACTCGCACGACCAAGACGAATCTAACAACAACATGTTAAAAACTATTTTACCTCAAAGTCTATTTTTAAT
Organism: Blastobasis adustella; assembly: GCA_907269095.1. Lineage (NCBI taxonomy): Eukaryota > Metazoa > Arthropoda > Insecta > Lepidoptera > Blastobasidae > Blastobasis > Blastobasis adustella. The sequence goes on from OU026142.1 coordinate 2,446,452, forward strand.
CGATTCTTCATTTGACATAATGATGAAATGTTATCGCAAAGCGGCTCTAATGTTTTTTGCTCCACGTTTTTTACAGGCGTTTCAAACGTAAAGTTAAGAAACAAGAAAATAACACAGAGATAATTTTAGAATTCAAGTATTTATGGTGTAATAGCAAATAATTGAATCTTCAAGAAAATATATATATATATATATATATATATATATATATATATATATATATATAGTCCTCCTCGTCGTGTCCGACGACGGCGACCTTTACTAAAGTTAGGAGGGCTTCGGCCGAGTCTTCCGTAGGTGGCACTTGTGGTCCAGGTGTTTAAGCCGAGCTTTTTCGAAAGAAGATATACCCTCTTTGGCTTTTTTGCGCCATTCCGGTCTCATCTTCGCTAGCTCCTCCCAACGCTCCAGTGAAATATCACAGGATTTAAGATGGCGCTTCAAAACATCTTAATAGCGCAAGTACTGCCCGCCGTGGTTCCGTTTTCCTTTGGATAACTCCGAATAGAAAACGGTTTTCGAGAGTCTGCAGTCTTCCATACGACTAACATGGCCACTCCATCTTAATTGGCTATTGATTAATATGGCCTCCATACCAGTCATCCCCGAGCGACGCAGTACTTCGGCGTTGGTCACACGATCCTGCCACCCAATGCGCAGTATGTAGCGTCAGCACCGCATATGGAAGGTATCAAGCTTTCTGATGTCTCCCTTGTAGAGGCACCAGGTCTCTGCTGCGTAGGTTAGTATTGGGAGAACCATTGCCCTGTACACAGAAAACTTGGTCTGGAGTTTCAGGTCGTGTGGCTTCCAGTCTCGTTGGTTTAGCTTACCGAAAGTGGCTGCAGTTTTCGCTATACGTGCGGGAATCTCCGAGGCAAGGCTGTTATCGCATCGGATTTGACTACCCAGGTGCTTGAAAGTGTTAACTTCCTCCAGCGCTGTAGCACCTAAAACTATCTGGGTGGCATCAGGATAGCAGCCTCTAGGTGGCTGTTTGAGGACCTGAGTCTTAACAACATTTATAACCAAGCCAAATCTACGACACGAGTCCTGCAGATAACCCATGGAACGCTGAAGATTGTCAACACTGTCAGCCATCAAGCATACGTCGTTAGCATAGAGAATTTCTAGTACGAAGGATTTCTGAACCTTACTCCTTGCCCTGAAGCGTGATAAATCAAACACCCCTTTGTCTGAGCGTACATTAAGTTCAATGCGCCCACTACATCGACTGAGGGCGTCGTTCATCACCGCAACGAAGTATAATGCGAAAAGAGTTGGAGCCATTACGCAGCCTTGCTTTACACCACTTGTAACTGGGAAGGGTTCAGAAAATTCACTGTTGTGCTGAACCTTGGCTGACATGTAGTCATGAAACTGCATTATAAGATTAACAAATTTCTCTGGACAACCAGTTTTCCGTACGATTAACCAGAGAGCGGGACGTGGGACACGGTCAAAGGCCTTTGCGAAGTCAACAAATCACATGAACAAAGGTCGATTTTGTTCACGACCCTTTTCTTGGATTTGCAGATAACTACAAATATGGCGTCTACTGTACGTCTACTGGGCCTGAAACCACATTGGCTCTCCGGTAAAACCCCCTTGGCAAGGGTGCTCAAGCGTGTGTTAATTATATGCGCCAATATCTTACCAGCAGTGGAAAGAAGAGAGATGCCCCTGTACGAACCGCAATCAGCTACGCCCCCTTTGCCCTTATAGAGTTTACATATAGAGGCATCTCTCCAATCCCTTGGTATAGTCTCTGACTCCCAGATCTTAAGGATTAGGTTAAAAAGTTTGCTTCTTACATTCGGACCGCTATACTTATAAATTTCTGACGGTAAACCATCAGCGCCTGGTGTTTTGGCGTTTTGAGCTTTTTCATGGCAGCTAAGAACTCCGTGAAAGTGGGTGGGCATGCAAGATTCCGATCCACTGGCAGATTCTCGAGTGCATTGATGTAAGACAGGTCGGTGCTTTGTGCAGCGGGATTAAGCACTTCATTAAAGTGCTCTGCCAAACGAGCGAGCACTTCGCTTTGATCTGTTAGACGACAGTCATGACTACACAATTAAATTGGAGCGATTTTCCTTGTTCGAGGACCAAAAACCGCCCGGATGCCTTCAAAGAACTAGACTGAGGGCTACGAAACTTTGCTGTCAGATGATGGCGCGCCTGTGGATCTTTGATTTTTAATCATTCGTACAGCTCTAGATTCCGGACTATTTTGAGCCAGTCATGTCAAAATGCGTCCCTATTATTAGTCCTTGTCCGTTGTCAACCACAGTAAACAGAAACAACCAGTAAGCCATGTGTATTAAAATTGGTAATTATAATATAAGAAATACTTAAGTGTAAAATAAAATGTTGGTAGTTCAGGTGCAATAATGAAACAAACTAACATAACTGCACTTATGTTTCAACCCAATCACCCAATTATTCATGACAGTGTAGGTACAGGTGTTGAAAAATATAGTCTACCACCCAAAGTTGAAGTTCTGATGTACCTATGTCATAAAACAAGAATATTGCTAATTTTCCCGTAAAATAGATAGATAGATAAATTCTTTATTGCTCACACAAGAAACACTACATTAAAGAGTTCCGACAAAAACCATAACTAGTTGTGAGCAAAGGCGGCCTTATCGCTGCAAGCGATCTCTACCAGGCAACCTTTGTCTAAAGAACCGCTTGATACACAGGCAAGTCAACAACATGAACTTATACTAGGGAACTTACACTTAATACTAAGTAGAAATATACACATATAACAAAACTAAAATACATATAGACAATACACCTACATAAATTAAATAATATATTACCAATTAAGGACATAAAAATTCAAATGCCAGGCAAGAGGAGATGCGTGCGCAGCTTTGCCTTAAAGGAGCTCAGTGACTTGGAGTGTCGAATCTCTTTAGGTAACTGATTCCACAAGACGAAATGATGAAAAGATGAAATAATTGTTTATCTCATCCTTAATAATATGTGCCACGGGGTCTATAATCAAATCTACAATAGTACCAAAATATTGGCTGCATAAAATATTTTTCTAATTTTCAATAGGGATAACTTGATACCTTATCTCCATGCTTTGTGTCACATTAATGAGGTTGAATTTATGAGGGAGAGGCCACTACCATTTCAGGGGCCCCAATCTTACATTGTGGTCGTGATCCTTTGTAGTACTGACAAACGTACGAGCGAGGCTCTGGCTTTTTCCTATCGGATTGTGCGGGTCCTGTTGTAGTCATCGCACGTAAAAAGCCAAAACATCTTATACATATGACAGGCCAGTTCTAAAACAAAACCCGACACGGCTAGGGCATCCCCCCATTGACGCACAGGAAGACTGTCCTAATGTGTTTCTTCTTCAACATAGTACGTATTTTTAGAGCGCCACAATTGCGATGTGCTGAGAATTTAAGTATATTCGCTTATAGTTGTATTGGAAAAATTGGCGTCTTCGCTGCTAATATCGTGCAAACAAATTTAAATTAAACAAATAAAAAAATTACGCAAAAGTGAAGAATGTGCTTTGACCGTTTTTATGAAAATGACCTACTGATTGTTTTGTGTACTGTGGCTGAACTTGTTGTTGTGTTAGTCAGATTTAGTTCCACTTTTAGCCGGGCGCAAAGTCTCGTGGCCCTCATTCTAGTTACAGTACCAGGTTTTGACGTGAAATGTCTTTAAAATCACACTGAGTACGAAATCAGAAATTTGCACCATAACGATAAGGTCTATATCGCCTTATCATCATAACTGTGAAACTCTTGGTCTTAGAAACATGAATCTAGCGTCCTTATTTAGCGTATACAGTCAGCTCGCAGTTTTGATTGAATTTACATTAGGATCGAGGGGGGTGACGGGAGATTTATTGAACAAAACGAGCGCTCCCGTGCATTTCTATTCATTGTAACTTACGACTTATGTTAGGGCGGTGATTCTTACATTTATTTATATAGTTTGTCTACAACAATCCATATATGTACATTATTTTTTTATAATAAAAAAAAGCTAATACTGTAAAAAATATGCGGGCCTCAGCCCGTCCATGAGCTTGTACGAAATAAAAATTACAGCTCTTGTCGGAAAGAGGGAGCCATGTCATGTCAAGATTTATTTTTTCTTTATTAAGGAAAAAATAAAAAAAATATGTATATGATGATCTAATACTGTCGCCAGTCGTCTATGGACCTCATTTTTTAGCAGGTAACTTAACACTTGATATCAAAGTCTACCTCAACATTAATCATGTCATTCAAAATGCAAATTTAACTATGGAAATCGACAATTCAGGAAATAGCGTGGTAAGTGAGTTCGAAGTGATAGAAACTCTTCGTGAATATAAATCCTGAATAGAAATTCACAAGTACATAGTTTACAGTTCCGACATACCACGAAGGATTGTCAAGCTTAAGGCAAGGCACATAACTCACAGAACAGATGGCCGATAAAACAGTAAACTGCTCAAGTAACGACCAAGTATCATAAGGCGAAGCTGGTTGGCCTCCCATTAGATGGACCAACGACTTGGTAAAGATCGCAGGTCCCAGCTGGATGCGGAAGGCACAAGACCGGCCTTTGAGGAGATCTCTGGGGGGGGGGACTATGCCCAGCAGTAGACGTTTCCCAGCAGATAAGATTTAATTATAAATAAAGCGTGTTTGGTTCTGAAACACTAGTTTCTATAGAAAAATTCTAGTAGTTGTCAAGATCTACATTTCGGGTGACTTCTGTCAAACTTTAAACTGTAATAACTCTGAAACTATTGGTCCTAGAACATTAGTTTCTAAAGAGGAATGAAAATGTTCGTCGAGCTCTACATTGTGGATGACAGCTGTCAAACTCAAAACTGCATTAACTTTCGCTCACGAAAATAGTAGAAATTGTATGGTCTCTCTGAAAATTTTAAAATTATTTTTTGGCTGGCACTACTATTATTTTAGTCCAAAATGAATGATATCCTTTTTGTACGTTTCCCTTCCTTGTCTTTGAGTCGGCAGAAAAAAAAATGTTTGGTCCTAACCCAACTTGAAAAACCAGAAAAACACCGTCTTTTTCTTTGTTGTCACCATGACGTGGCACCGCGCACTGCGCCACGAGTCGGATGCCTTATCCGCTCGGCCACCAACGCATAGTTGAGATTATTGCTTATAAGTGCATAAAATTTCATAAAACCAAATATAAAACAAAATATATAGATTGTTCGCAATAATTACGAAATTAATTTCTTTTGTGTGCTCAGTTCACAGAGAAAGGAGGACCGGACAACCCAGCCTATATGACCAATAACGTCGACTGATATGTCATTAGAAAGGATTTTTCATTTTCTACAACTTTTACTATGACGATGACACGCTGCCGACTAGCATAATGTATTTGTACTGCAGAAAAGGCTATTCGCGCGATTTACCTATTGGGACCTAGAACTTATTTAGAGATAAATTCAAGAATATTGACAATATGACAATGCCATCACAATACATATATGAGAACTTGATCTATGCTAATAAAAATATACACTTGTGTATGAAGAACAGTGATGTGCATAGTAGGAATACTAGAAATAAAGATAAACTTGTTACTAGTTCTTGTCGTCTGGCCAAAGCCTACAAATCATTTATGGGTCAATGTGTACGCTTTTATAATAAGGTCCCAACAGATATCAAGAATTTAAAATTGAATAAATTATATAAAGAAGTTATTGCAGTATATCTGAATATTTAAATGACAAAAGTCTGGACAAAGGAACTGAACTGCAATTCAATACAGGTATTATTTTGTTTTAAGTTAGTATGTAGGGCAAATATAATGTATTAGTACTATATAAGACTTAAAAGAAAATGAATTAACATCTGCTCTGCGCGGGCTGCGGTGGGGATGGCGTAGGATAGGATAGGGGAAAAGTAGGGAAAGGGTAGGCATAGAATAGGAATAGGCCAGGGTAGGGTTGTATAGGGGTAGTCTACGGGCAGGGTAAGAATAAGGTGGGAGCAGCTACCTATCACATGCAGCATCTGTGATGCATGCTCGCTTAATGGTCTGTCTGGCGGTGGCGTGGGGGCCGGGTTGATCTTTGCCCTTAAATATGGTTGAAATGGACGATAGCTGGGCCTTGCGTTATACTCGTGGACGGGTACTGCCTTGGTGGACTGGCTTAATCTTGCTGTGTTTTATGTGGATTTTCTTATGTATAGTATAGGGTCCTATATATTACGTCGGGTGAGGACCGGCTCTGCTAGGCATCGTCGGGCGCTGACCGGATCTGTCTGGTATTGTCGGACATGGTCCGGCCGTTGTCGGCGGGGGTAGGTGTGCTGCGGCCATTGGGCGGCCAACATTGTCTTTATTTTATTTTGTTTTAAATGACACTGTACGAGAATGTTGTGTCACCAATATGGGACTCATATTAGAATAACCTATTTTACGTAAACTGTTTCTGTTCTGTAGGTGTACCTTACCTAAATAAATAAACATGTCACTATATGTTTCCTTCCTACTTTCCTACCCCTTCCTTTGACGATTGAAAGAGATGTAATGTCCTACTCAATAAAGAAATTTTGAATTTTGAAATTTGAATCGCAATAGTGAAAGTTATAGAAATTAAAAAATCCTTTTCAACGACATGTCGCCCAACGTTATTGGTCATATAGGCTGGGGTCCATACATTTCTGCCGGTCCTCCTTTGCGAATACATTCATTATTTAAATATTGAAATATACGCCATATTCGGTAACACCATCAGCTCCGCTACCATACAGCACCTACCTAATGAAATGCTTTAGTAGTTGTTGAAATATCCTATTTTTATTTTATTTTTTACCTATATATACATAACAGATAACAGCCACAAGGAATTTATGGATATAATTACAAGTTCAGACTGAAATCCACTGAGAATATGTACCATTTAGAATATAAAGAAAGTAGGTACATGCTCCTATCCTACATCAGTTTACAATTTAGGCATGCAATTTAGGTTTGCAGTGTGTAGGCAACAATGCTGACAATCGACAAAAAAAATTGTTCGCGATGTATTTCGAAAATTATTATAGTTGAAGATGCCAATTGTTATCCAGTAATTCATTGTATTGACGACACATTCGAGTAAAAGGATTGTAAAAATAAGTGTTGTTTAAATAGATCTGTATTATAAACAGTTTAGGGTTTCTAATGCGTTGGTAAGTATTAAAGGGCATGGCTAAAAAGTCATAGACAAAAAGCCCAGAATCGCCAGCAACGAAATAAATAAAAATGTGTTCATTATAGAAAACTGAATATGTTTTTAAAAAATCAGCATCTTAAACCATGTAATATAGAAGTTATTATACGGCATGCGGATCATAACTATTTTTATTTTATCAGTATCACTTTCATACGGTAGTCAAACAGGCAAGCGGGCCACCTGATGGAAAGTGGTCACCACTGCCTATAGATTAGCAACACCAAGAGTATCGCCAATGCACTGTCCACCTGTATAACACACCACCTCTTACAGCAAAAAGGCAAATGCCCCTCCACTGCCAAAGCCTCGGTTCCCCAAATCCCCACCCCATGGAGCACTGGAGACCTTACTCACCGGCAGGAACACAATACTATTTAAAAGAGTGAGTGATGCGTTTTGAGTGTAAAGCATCCCTTTATTATAGCGAACAAAACAAAAAATTATTATTAAAATCGGTCAAGCCGTTTTTGAGTTTTAGCGAGACTAACGTACTACAATTGATTTTATATGTAGATAAAAAGTCTCGACCATAGGCTGCGGTGACTGCTTACCATCAGGCAGGCCGTAAGCTTGTTTGCCACCTTGGTGGTATAAAAAAAACTCTGGACTTCGAAATACAACTATTAATATCACATTAAGGATCAAAGTTTAAATTCTTACGTTACTATTTAACAAGAAAATCAAAATTAATACAAGTTGGACAGCATTCGTATATGCAAAATTAAGTTTGTTTTTTATACATTTTATATGAAAAACAAATTTAATTATGTAGTTGATACATGTAATTATTAATTCCGGTAGGTTAAACATGAGGTATTACAAAAAAAACGTACCTAGTACACAGTGTACTAGGTATTGAAATTTATAATTCTCAGCAGAATACGTTAGGTATTGAAATTTATAAGGCCAGGGTGCTATTGGAGGGTCAGCTCCAATAGCACCCTGGCCATGTTAGCGAACAGGCTAGCCTGCCAGTATGTAAACCATTGTTGTTTGATTCACGTCACCAAACGTGGATGGAAAAAATATTTAACGTAAAATGACATCTGAAATATGACATACCTACTAAATTTTTATGACATTTTGTTAAATTTTATTGTGACATTTTATAAGGTAATTGTTACTAATCTAATTTTAAGATATTACTTACTACATAATGAGTCCTGATACTCGAAATAAATATTTTCATTTAATTTCATTTAGGTATTTTCAAATGAAAGACCTAGAAAGAAGAGTAACGCCTGAGGAAGTCCCGACGGCTCTTAGCCATTACTGTGACCTAAGGGCTTAGTGTGAGTTTCGCTTCGAATTTACTTTACTATCGGCCGATTTACCCACACTCTTTTTTAGGGGTTGGTTCCGCTCCAGGCATAATAGCTACACAGCAACAATAGATTCATTCAAATCTGGTGATTATCGTGTACAAACAGACAAACAAAAAGAAAATTAAAAAATTCTTATTCTATTGCTATTTCTTTATTGACTTTGACTTTGCCTTAATTTTTTTTTGTAATTATATTCAATGTACAAACACACTTTTTTACTGTTTTATTATACGTATAGATGTTCACACCCGGGTTCTATCCAGAGCCCTTACTTAGCAGTAATAGGCTGAAGTGACAGTGGGCTGGTCATATCTGCTGAAGAACCGACAACCGCTGGGGTAACGAGTTCTTGAGTAGAAACCGCGACCAGATGTGACGATTTGCAGGCGGCTGCAGGTGGATGCTGGATGCGGCCGAGAGTGCATTGGCGCTGATTGGGAGTGGCCTATGTCCAGCAGTGGACTTGTGTGGAGTAGTATGTAGTAGTATGGGGTGGCCCGCTTGCCTTTTTGCCTACCGTATGATATAAAAAAAAGAAAAATATGGGCTGAGAATGACGACGATGTTTGAAAGTATGATGCAGCATAGAGTGATGATTTGACCTTGATGATGCTAAGGTTCCTATCCTCATCATCGTCATTCTAGTAAACAATACAGGTTACCGCCAGGGTCCGCTTTTCTTCTTCACTAGTAAGAAATAAAGTAGGATAAAGGAGTAGTTAAATGCAGGTACTAAAAGTGTACACTTTTAGTACCTGCATTTAAGTTATACCTGTTCCTAGGACTCCAAGGCTTGCTGGTAGAAAACTCAATTAATGAGTTAAGCTCGCCTTTGTACATCTCTGTTACTGTACTGTATAATTATGTCATATTTGTGTACAATAAAGAATAAAGAAAAAATATATGTTTTATTTTCCACAAATTTATAGATAAGATTATAAGATCAATAATGCAATAATAAATATACCTTAGCCGTTGTTTATTTTAACAACGATTTCTTCTCCTTTATAGATTTATTAATATCAATCAATGTTTCGGTTGTGTAGTAGTATTAATATATAATATTTCCCTCCCCATTATTTCTTCTTTCCTGCACTAGACAGTGAAAATATACCTATTTCAATCGCAATTTTTTATGGGCGGCTGGTTAATATGTCTACTTTACCTTTAAGTCCGCCAATGTGTTTGAGTACATGAAGTTTTAATAAATATATTATCTTATACTTATCGTATTTCTCATTTTCACTGTGTTCTCCTGCCTTTTAGTCTCTCTCAATCTCTGCCACACAATCGTTATGAGTAAGCTCAATAATGTACAGTCTTGTGATATACAGGTCGCTACTATAGGTCGCTACTATTATGTGCCCACGGATAGTCTCAATCAATTCGATCTGATTTACTCTAATTCGGTCCAGGAATGTCTTTATCCTAAGTCTCTGTTTTATATATTTAAAATTATCGAAATCAATGGTAAAATCAGGGTTTGTCTTTGGATTAATATCTTGCACACTGTTCATGTTGAGGTAGACGTTGATGTCAACTTTAGTGTCATTATATAAGACGGCTGCTATCAAATGTGACCCAAAAAGGAGCGGCGTGGATATCAGCTTATAGTTACAGTGGCTTTCCAGGCTATGCATCCGCCAAAACACATTGGTATCGCTCGAACTAAAACCGAATCTCTTCAGCTCTTCCATCATTGTGTGCGCTTCCCCATAAGAGTCGCGGGCATGATTCGTTTGAGTTGAGAAAATTGATTTCATTTGCTTATCTTCAATCGTTGCTACATACATGTTTTGCCCATATAATCTCAGCACACGTATTTTCCCATCGACATATTTAACAGACAATATCTGATCAAGATTACTATCAGCCAGTTCGCTGTCCTCGTAACTTACTTCTTTGCCTTTGATTATGATTTTTATCTTACAAAATTTCACATCGTGGTTGTCTGAACCTAATTTGTGGTAAAAAATTTCGTCGCCTACCAGGAACCATGATCGAAAACGATTAGTGATGCAAATAGGTTCTAAATCGATCGATATATCCTCGTTCGCTTTGGGTATGATTCGCACTTTTTTGTTCCTCATCAACCTTTCGGCTATTTCGAAAGCTATAACATCATCACTTTCAATGTAATTCGCGAATTTAAATTCATAGTATTTCCTTTCTATCTCTCGATGCGATTTTGTGTCGAAATAGACAACAGTGTGGGAGTTGCTTAAGCTACTCCAATATAGAGGGAACGATATCACACCATTTTTAAGAAAATTCAGCAAAGACGAATATATTTTATCGTAATGATACGAGGTGACGCGCAATTCTGCTTCTGACACTCTTTCCCATAGCAAAAAAGAGTGATACAGGTCTCTCCAAGAAAGACCCGATTTTCGCTGGCTATCTTCGTAAATATCCGGGTATTCTCGGCGGCACACTCTCCTCCAGAAATCCTCCCCGAGATCGTCCACAACGCTCTGCCAGCGAAGGGAAACTTTGCTGAAGTTCGTGACGTCTTTCCCATTAACGTATTGCAACAACTCCCGAAGCATTTCATCTGGCAGGTGCTGTATTGTAGCTGATCCCATGGTGTAGTCACACAATATTATTAACTCGATGCCAATAATCAATTTAAGAACATTTATTAGCAAAATAACGGTCTGACCCTTGCACACAACACAAACAACTTGATGTTTATTATCACCGAACCCTACTTATTTTCTTCCTTCCTTAATTACGTCATTCAATACATATTTTACTGTTCTACACTATACAAACTAACGCAAATGCATTGGTTTTACCAATAATGTTACCTTACTATTAATAACCGAAGCGTATTATCGATATCAATTGTTATCTTACTTTATTTATCACTAATAACTATGCGGTATCACTGCTGAATGCCTACAGTCTTGTATAGCCTCCAGTGTTACCAGCAGTAGTTTCCGAAAAACTACGTCCGGGCTCCTAAAATAGTACGAAAATGGCTAAAAAGGTACGGTTTAGTTTCTCTTCTATATTATCGGACTTAGGGGCGGGCGGCGGGGGCGTTGTAGCAAATAAAACGGCGTTATTTTGACAAGACAACAAGACCTTATTTACTCGCCGGTGGTGTCAGTGAGCAAACTTACGTCTAGATCAACCTTTCATTATTTTGCGGTATTTTGCGGACAGGAAAGGCAAAGTGACCACGCCCCTCAGCTAAATTTAGCATTTTGCAAAAACGTACTAAATAGTACGATGTGGAGCAAAGTACGCCAAAGGTACGACAGTCAGCCAAATAGTACGTAAATCGTACCAAAAGGTACGATCTGGCAACGCTGATAGCCTCATACAAATGACGCATAAGCATAGGTGTGTGTGTGGGTGAAGAGCCTCATGAGTCATTACGGGCTGTGATCGTTTGTTGTATTCGCACTTTTCTGTCACAACGTAAACTGTGTATTGCGATGTCGTTCACACATATTTAAGTGTCTCGATGTGATGCTATCGAAAATAGTGCCTCTACCATGACTTTTTTTCCCGTTTACTGTACAGTAAACGTGAATCGCTTTCTATGAGAATTCGTACAGCGCCTCTATTGGGCAGTAGCGGAACTAAAATCCGTACTATGAGTTGCTATTGATTAATTTACTTTACCACTCACGTTACAGTTTACGTCGGGAGTGTAGTTTACATAGCGTTTTGCATACAAAACCGTACCATAAGTTTTCTTGTGGGGTTACCTCAAGTCCAAAGTGTACTGCGATAATCCTCGTACCATAACTGCCCTACAAGAAAATATCCGGCGTGAAATCGCTGCCATTACCCCAGATCTTTGTTCTCGCGTACTTGCCAATATGAGGGTTCGCTTACAAGAGTGTATTGCGAGAAATGGACGTCACTTGGAAGACATTATTTTTAAGAAGTGAAATCCGCAGACACTTGTTACATTAAAATATATAATAAATATTCTAAACTTATTCTTTAATTTTTATCAAAAAATTCTCTCTGGACACCCTTTATTTAAAACGTAGACCTCGTTTTGTTTTGCTACTTATTTTAAGTCCTTTTGTGATCCATTTTGGTTTATTTGTTGATATTATAATATTTTTTCTAATTGCTGAAAACACACAAATTATAGAAAAGCATTATATAGTCATAAATTTTTTTATATGTAATGTTTGGATCATCCTCTTTGTAAACCTCTGAAAAAGTAAAACTACTCAAGCAATGTCGAAACTTACGAATATTTGCTTCACTATAATCCCACTGACATTTGTAATAGTAATTTACACGTTCACACTTTACTGATAGTGGTACCTACATGTAATACTTGAGCCGTATTGTGATCAGAAAGGTGAAGATGATATAATTCTCCGATGGCAGACTCTACATTACTTATCACATGATCTATGCAAGTGGAACATGAACAGAGTGATCTCGGAATATTCTGTATTTCCCAACCTAAATACTTGTTTCGTTATTAAAATGTGTACAATGAACTTTACAAAACTTTTCTTCGAGGGAAAACTCCATCTGTCACTCTACACTTTTTGACAGACAGCTCACCAAAGTTGACATAGGTACTAATTGATTAATCAATAGTTTTAATAACTAATCATTTTCGTAGTTTAACCCTAAAAATAACAGAAGTACCTGTTTATCATGACTAAAGAAGTTACATAGTCTCATTTATGTAAATATTAATTTTTACAAGTATCAGAATTAGCAGGAAGTTCAGCAACAAGTACCACAAATACTACAGATAATAATAATTATAGGACTCAGAATATGCAGTCTATTTGGTTGGCTGGACAACATGTGTGCAAAATAAACACTGACATCCTAAACGAAGTGTAGTCTTCCAAGAACAGATTCTGATGTTCTAACTAAACCCACCATACATTTTTAGTTACACAAATAAACAAAGCAAAGTAAATCAACGAAAACGTCTTAGATCTCGGCAAACTTCTTGAGTGATGATCGTCAGACATTAACCAGGGGTTCTCAAACTGTATGTCGCAATGCCCTACATAACAAGTGTACTCTCGCGCGATAAGCGAGAAAAGCCTGTTGTATTTTGTGCTATGAGTATATGCTAGGCGACGTGATGCCATTCTAAAGCTCCAGGTGGACCGTCCATCCGTGTGCCTCTTAGACAAAAACAAAAACGATTTATAAAAAGCATACCAGAGTACGATTTTTGCATTTGAAAAGTTTTGCTTAGAAAGCTAGCCAATATTCTGTTCATCGGAATTAATAATAATAATAATAATCTTGGCGTTAATGTCCCGGTTGTGTTCTCGCTTACGAGGGCCCAGGGTCCACCTTGACCATGATCCAGGATTTGGCAGATCAGATGATTACAGTGGGGCGACTGCTATATAACCTCCGTGACCCTGCTACCAGGGGAACAATGATTGGATCATGGTTACACATTCAGTCGCCTGAATGTGCAGGTTTCATCGCGATGTTTTCCCTCACCTCTCTGTTCATCGAAATTAATATCTGTTGAGCCTTCAACAGATAGATGCCTATCTTCAGGGACAATTTTTAGAAGGGTGTCACAAAGTAATAAGAAGTTGCAAAGATAAAAGATTAGAATCCCCTGATCTATAGGTAAATAAATAAATATGCTTGGACAAATGCTCACCGCGCTATCTATCCCCAAAGCAATCAAAGCTTGTGTTATAGGTGTTAGATGACTGATAAACTACATATATACTTTGTTCTTTTTTAAATACATTCTTACTATGCATACTACACCCAGACGCGTAAAAGAAATTAAAATTTGTCATTTCAATTTCTGCTACTGACCTATAACGTAGGTACTACAACGTCGTAACGTAACTAAGGATTCAGAATTTTTTTTAGTAGACTTAAGAAGGGTCACAAAAAGGTCCTAAAACCTCCCGAGGGCTGTGTTGGGGTATAAAACGTTTTGCTAGTAAAGATGACCTTTCAAGAAGTTTATGTTGAGAGCTTCTGTGACTAATTTGAGAAGCTGTAGGCACGTCGTAATGTTTGAAAGTTTTGCTGATAGGTATTTAACAGATGCAGTTATTTTAAAATCGCTATGGCTCTGTCTGTTATAATTACATAAATAGCTTACTAAGTAAGATTAATATTTAGTAAGCTATTTATGTAATTATTACAAGGGTACGTTCTTCGTATCCTGAAAAATATACCTAGGCTTACCTCTGCGCTCACCGCAAATTGGTAATACCGTATTTCTTTAAGAGGGGAAATCTTCGGAAGATATCACGTCATCTGGCAGAGTGACGTGAATATGTGGCATTGCCCGAAACGGACCCTGCCCCCTTTGTGCATCCACAGCCGCTTTTTATCTAAACACCACAGAACCTCATAGATAGTCTGCACTGTGGTCAAATTGGTAATATTATTGTAACAAAAACCCAACCAACAGATAAAGTCGAATAACTTCCGACCAAAGTATAAGTTTTTTTTTTACAATTTATTGCCCACAATATATAGTATACAGTAATTACAAAATTAAAGGCGACACAACAGGCACTACTTATTTTTTTTACATTAGACAAGGCAGGAATTTGACCGCCATCTCATCTGTTGGTAAGTGACGATACGGCCAAAGATGGAGCATGTTCGTCTAGGAACAGCCTATTCACTCCAGCCTTGAAGGCTCCAGATTATATTGATCACGGATCACACTCGCAGACAACACGGTCCATTCCTTCAGCAACAAAATCGATTTTAATGAAACACAGCTAAGAACCATATTGATTAAACTGGCTTTCAAAAGAGAAAAACCTTTTGAGAGCTACGATGCCATAAGTAGACACACAGATAGATAGAAACACAAACTTATAATATCAATATTTTTTCGTAGAGGGTTACAAACTCTCTCTCTCGGTGAGATTGCTATGCTCCATTGCAATATCAGTTATGGAGACATATGGACACAACTTGATAACATGTTTGTTTTTAGATCTAGTGAAAGCGTTTGACTTTGTTTCATATGATCTACACCTATAGAAACTGGAATATCTAGGGATTCGGGGCAATACACTCCAGTGGATTCCTTCATAGCTTTAAAATCGACAACAGTGTGTTCTTATAACACAGCTAGATCAAATAAGGAAGTCTTTACATCACAAATAATATACAATAAAACTTTAGTTCCACAAAAAAGTGTTTAGGACCAATTTTGTTTCTTTTGTACGTCAATGATATTGTATCCAATCTTATCTTAATGGGGAATTTTAATTTCTGTTACGGGTCTGGGTGTTCTATCTATAATAAGAATGTATTTAAAAGTATTTAAGTAGTATATTAGTTATCTAGCACTCAAACTACAAACTTTGAACGGTTGGCCGATGGACGGAGGTTGGCCCGTAGGCCGCGATCGTGGCGGCAACGGCGGCGGCGGTCGCGGGCGTGGCGGCGGCGGTGGTGATGAAGGGCGGATCTGTGCAGCAGAATCATCGTGAATGAGATCAATTATGTACAGCTTCATACAATTTGCAATTATTAAAAAATTTACTTGAGTTGTGATTTGTTACTTTGTTGTAATGTTTGTAGTGCATTAGTTTTAAGTACCTATTTACTGTAACGCTACAAATGTATATTAGAAATAAATAAATAAATAAAGAAATAGATACAATAGGTCAACACTATTATATGTCCGCGGAGAGTCTCTATGGTAAAAGTGGACCAGTATTATTATTATTAAGGAGAACGTTGATTCGCACCTTACTATTATCATCCAAGATGCCTACAATGAAATGTGACCCATAAAGAGCTGGTGTCGTTAACAGTCTAGGGTACAGATAGTTGCTTTCTTGGCTAAGGAATCCATTCCAAAAGAAATGCGGATCGCAACCAAGGCCATATCTCCTCAAATCTGTCACACGATGAGACTCTTGATCTTGGCGGCTTACAGAAAAAATGATCTTCATCTGCTTATCCTCGATCGTTACTACGTATACTATGGCACTGGGTGATGCACGGTTGCGATCGCGGCTAAATAGCAGCATATGTATTTTCTCTTTAACATATGCGACGGCCAATATTTCGTCACGATTACTGTCAACCAGTTCGCTATGTTCATAGCTCACTTCTTTGCCTTTAATTATGATTTTCATCTTGCATATCTTCACGACGTCATTGGCTAATTGGTCGACTTCTAATTTGTGGTAAAAAATTTCGTCTCCTACCAGGAACCAAGATCGCGGTAGCCCCATAATGCTATAACATTCTAAATTGATTGACATATTCTCGTTCGCTTTTGGTATGACTCGCATCTTTATTTCGCCCAACGCCGACCATCCGAGTGTTTGGAAGGCTATTACATCATCGTTTTCAACATAATTTATTAATTTTATTCCGTAATATTTCCTTTCAATCTCCCGACATGACTTTGCGTCGAAATAAGCAATAGTGTCGGCGTTGCCTCCCGTGGAACTAAACTGGTCACTTGGTTTTATAGGAAAGGATATTATTCCATTTTTCAGAAAACTTATTTTGGACACATATAGATAGTCATAAGGACATGGAGTGACACACACTTTTGTTTCTGAGACACTTTCCCAGAGCGACAAAGAGCGATACAGGTCTCTCCAAGACAGACCCGACTTCCGCTGGCTATCTTCGTAAATGTCCGGGTATTCTCGGCAGCACACTCTCCTCCAGAACTCCTCTCCGAGATCGTCCACAACGCTCTGCCAGTGGAGAGAAACTTTGCCGAAGTTTGTGACCTCTTTCCCGTTAAGGTAGTTCAAGAATTCCCGAAGCATTTCATCTGGCAGGTGCTCCAGCGTAGTCGATCCCATTGTGACAGCACACGATAATAAGGTGTCGATGTAAATGCAAGTTTCCAACCAAAATATCACTCTGTCACGAAAGCAAACTGCTTCTGATTGATCACAGAATACGAGATATTGTTCCACTTAATACTATCTACGTGAGCGCTGTTCATTTGATTTACAAAAGCAAATATAGTTCAGTATCAAAACAAGAATTGTTCAGTTTAACACAACGCGATAGGTTCCACTGGTAAGTTCGAACGCACAAAAGAAAGAATGGCAGTAAACCTAGTTTTATTTGTCCAGGGCGCACGCTTAATCCGCCCATAAAAAGTCACTGTTCGTCGTTTAACGATAGAACAAAAAATTTAGGCTGATAGATACGTGTGTTTGTGGAGAGCTCGGTTCGCTGAATGAACGCTAAAAATACATAATCAATATTTCGCCGATACCAGGAATTGCGATTAGGTGCGTCACCGAAAGCATGGTGTTAGGGCAAAGAGTATTACAGTATATTGATTTATTAAGATGCCTTATTGTTGTCATATATGTAATTTTTTGTTTGGAAAATTGAGTATTTCTACAGAATACTGATTGAAGGACATCGTAACATCTTATACATATGACAGGCCAGTTCTAAAACAAAACCTGACACGGCTAGGGCATCCCCCCATTGACGCGCAGGAGGATTGTCCTAATGTGTTTCTTCTTCAACATAGTAAGTATTTTTAGAGCGCACCATCGCGATGTGCAATTTATGGCGCGATAGTATATTCACTTGTAGTTGTAGTGTTCATTAGTCGATTGGTAAAATTAGCGACTCCGCTGCTACCAGGCGAATAAATTGAAAATAAAGAAATAAATAAATTGCACGAAAGTGAAATACGTGCTTCGACCGTTGCTATGAAAATTACGTACTTATTGTGTACTGTGCCTGAACTTGACATTGTTAGTCAAATTTTGTTTCCATTTTAGCCGGGCGCAAAGTTTCGTGGCCCTCACTCTAGTTCCAGTGCCAGGTTTTGACGTGAAATGTCTTTCTTTATAATCACACTAAGTGTGAAGTCAGAAATCAGGACCATAACAATAAGTTCTATATCGCCTTATCATAATAACTGTGAAACTATTGGTGTTAGAAACATGAATCTAATGTCTTTATTTAGCGTATACAGTCAGCTCGCAGTTTTGATTGAATTTACATTAGGATCGGGTGGGGTGACGAGAGATTTATTGAACAAAACGCGCGCTCCCGTGCATTTCTATTCATTGTAACTTACGACTTTTGATAGGGCGGTGATTCTTACATAAAATTTCTGTTATTATTATATACAATATATAATTGTAGTAAAAATAAGCTAATACTGTAAAAAATATACGAAAATTAAGTATTTCGGCCTCAGACCGTCCATAAACCTGTACGAAATACAAATTACAGCTCTCGTCGGAAAGAGGGAGCCATGTCATGTCAAGAAGTCAGTGGGGGGCGTCGTATCAATGCGGGAAGCGAAGTGCTACCGGTGCACCATAATGCGGTCACAGAGGTGATGGCAGCTGCTCTACTGTATTAACCTGATCTACTAAATCGATCTACTTTAAATCGTACTATGCGCCGATATTGTCGCGCTCTGCTTTGAGACCTATATTTCTCTAAATGTAGGTATTAGGGCAAGTCTGATGTTATTTTGGATAATTTAAGGACGACGAATTCATTTCTGGAACAAAAGTTTTGGCTTTCTTTACAAAAAGAACAAAATATTTGACAAAACCCGTAAAACCTGAACAGAATTTTTACGCAATACCGTAATTTTCTTTTTAACGATGAAAGATATCAGTATGAAAAAAATATGTTCTGAAAGCTATACTTATCTGAATTACACAAATGTAACTTTCATCTATTATAATAAAAAATGGATACAAAATATTTTTACCTCATGCAAGGTAGAGTGACATAAACGCGTGTGGTTTCAACTTTTAACAATTTTTCGTCGCCAAGGCAATTTTATAGATGCCATTTTGTACTTTTTTTATTGTATACGGCAAACAAACAGACAAACAGACAAGAGGGTCACCCGACGGAAAGTGGTCACAGCCGAATATTTATTTATTTATATCAATTATCTAGATCTCTAGGGCGGGTTGATACGCGTGTTAGGAAGGGTTCGCGTAGCAGTTGGGAAAAAGTAATACCTACACACTTGAGTGAGTCTATGTGGCAGTATTATTATTCATCTACGCGTTGTATACGCGGCGATATAATCAAAGGGCGCGCCGAGGTCGGAAAAATAAGAGTAAAGTTTTTCAGTGGCACCCCTTTCCACACTTCGAGTTGACTTTTGCAAATTGGGGCCAGAGAATTTACTGAAGCGCTGTCCGCTTCTGAAGAGACCTCTAATATAGGTACCTCTCATGTCATAGTCCAAAGAAAACACTGGCAGAGAGCTCATTCCACTGTACTTGATAAACCTTGATCCGTAGCATTTCTATTCTATCTCGTAGCCTGATTTTACGTCTAAATAAATAACAGCATTTGTATCATCTGTAGGCATTGAATGTAAAGGAAAGGATATGATACAATTTTTTACGGTTCAGAATAGAGAGAAAAAAAAGTTCAGGGTGGCCAACATTAATTGCTCTAATCCTTTTTGTATTTTATCGAGCACTATAATAGGTGTTTCGAGTAGGCGTAAATAAAAAAATTATATAGAAATTGGTTGTCATATCATGAATATTTTGTTTTATAAAAATTTCATCAACCTATAAGCTTCATGCGGTAAACCAACTATCATGAAATTTTACAGAAAGCAAGGTGCGACCATACAATAACATGTTGCTGTTCGTTACCTGAATTTTTTATACAATATTTTAGCATGTTTTACAATCGCAAATGAAACCTTGACTTATGATTGCAGCTGACCAGATTTATATTTGATAGTTCGGAACCCTTCAGCGAAGATTTCACTCGTATTTGCCAAGTTATTATATCTCAGTTTATCATTTATTATTGTGATCGAGGCACTCTTATATATATTTCTTATCAGCAGCTCGAATAGTACTTACTCGGGAAAAAATAAATAATAATTATCTTGGCATAAATGTCCCGGTTGTCATCTCGTACACGAGAAACCGGCCTTGACCATGATCCAGGATTTGGCAGATCAGGCAAGTACAGTGGAGTGATTGCCATCTGACCTCCGTGACTCTGTTACCAGGGGGACCTGAGCTGATTGGATCATTCACATTCAGTCGTCTGAATGTGCAAGTTCTCACCATACCAACATACCGCACTTCTTCGAAAACCCATGTTTAATGTTTTGATGCTATGCTTTATTGGAGTAATCTATGAGTTTTTGGTTCGGTGAGTTCCAGTGGCCCAGTCGGATCCCCTCAAATATTACTGAGGCATGTCAAGGTAGGAGGGTACCAGCACGAAATGAGTTAGTGTATTGATCCCAGAGCGTGATTCCGCTCTTTATTCTGGGGAAGCAAGACCAAGATGTCGGTCATCTAGCGGCTGATAAGTGCACTTCCAATGTGACTGAACCAGACTGAAAACACCAGAGTGTTCCAAGGTTTCAAGTGGCACTTCTCCTTTTGGTGTTGGTGTTAGCTGTGTTTCCAATACTTCTGTTACTTCTTTAGTGTGCCCTAAGATTACCTAATTGCAATGAAATGTAATAGATAGATAGTCAGTGCTATTATTGAGAAACCAACACCGGTTTCTACGCAGTGGCAAGCGAACAGATAGCCCGTCTGATGTCAGAGTACGCGCCAGTTGTCTGCTTTTAGGTCATGTTTATGTTAATGTTTTTGGAAGCGTCGTTCATATTGTCTGTCGGTCCAGTCTAGTTCCTTTGTCATCTGCGGGCATTACTAACTAACAACTAGCTAAGGTAGGTAAGGTCGTCGACAGCAAACATTACTGATGAATAGGCACACACCAGCGCCAGGAAGTAACCTGGGTTCTAATTTGTTTTCAGGATGATGAAGATACAAAGTGTCGACCGGAGGTAATATCTGCGTGTCGGTCAGGAAGAGTAAGGCGGGTTTCGCCGTCTTAAGGTGATGGTGGACCGCGTTCAGGTTGGAATGTAGACCCCGGATGTTACAAAAGCCCACGTGCGGTACTTCCCCCAACGTGTGGCGCCATGCTGGTAGAAATACCCAATAGCGTGTCTCTACCGCAATGTCACTCTCTAATCAGTGATAGTATATCACTATAGATAGAGTAATGAACAGGTGAATACGAGTGGAAGCCGTGCCATGAAGGTTCCGAACTAACAATAAATATATTCACCTCAAATTATACGGAAAATGCAATTTACCAACCGTACTGTGAGCCCTCATAGTAAAGTTTTTGCACAAGGCTGTACACGTTCAATTTCCGGCCAGGCAGAAATTATTATTTCTGTTCCTGGTCTGCAAACTTATCTAGTGATAAATGAGGTTTCATCCTTTCGAGTAAATATTCCTCAAATAAATTTTACTCGATGTATTCACGCTGGCTTGTGATAAAATATGAGTAAACTGAAGCAAAGGGATACCAATAGATTGGTCATTATCATCACAGCCCGTAACAGTCCACTGCAGGACTAAGGGCCTCTCCCACGAAATGGGAAGTTATTGTCATAATCTCCACGCGCGCCAATTGCAGTAGGAATCAACCGTTGCATTACGCATTTCTCGACCTACAGAGGGCTTTCGACAGTGTCCCTCGGGATATAATGAAAATGCTGCGCTGGATGTGTGGAGTCACACGGCTCGATTGAGTACGCAGTGAATACATCCGTCGCAGTCTTGGCGTGAGGGATAACGCAGATAAGATCGAGGAGGCTCGCCTGCGCTGGCTTGGTCACGTGTGGCGTAAGCCTCAGGGATACGTGGGAAATAGGTGCCAGAACCTGCCGGTATCAGGAAAGAGGCCCCATGGGCAACCCAAGAAGTGATGGATTGACATCGCTGAGTCGGATGTGAGAGCCAACGGCTTATGACGCGATGATGCCGTAGACCGGGCAAAGTGGAGATGAATGGGTAGGAAAGCGGACCCTGCCAGAGGCCGGGATAAGCGCTAAGACGATGATGATCAATGTCAATTCTGTATAGTAAATTATTATCCATAATAATAACCGTATAATCTGTGTACGGAGCTGTGTACAATAAACAGTTAAAGGAAATAAATAAATAACTTTACAGTCAAAAATTAATAATAATTGTCAACAAAATATTCAAAATCCAATTGTAATTATAAATATTATTATTTTTATTAGGAATAATTTATTATACAACTTAAAAATAATACACAAACAATATATAATCACTTAAACTACCTATAAATAAAAACCTTAAAATTACTAATAATATACTATAATATTTAAATGATTTAATGTTAATGTCAATAAATTTGTAATAAATGTCAAAGAAAAAAATTATTACTTAATAGTTTCATTAAACAATTAATTACAATCATAATAAGCTTTTTAAATGAGCCATCGACGTAGTCTATGTTTGAATGTTAAAAAGCTCGGAGCGCTAACAACATTTAGTGGTAGCCTGTTGTATACACTGGGGCCTATACATCGATTAATCTGGAGGTTTTAGCGAGGCTATGAGTGATAGGGAGCAGCTTATGGCGCTGATGATCACTTCGTTTTGAAAATTCGTCAAAATTAGCCCACACATTTATTATCACTTGGAAAATGAGCAAGCAGCGCACCGCCATGATACCAAGATCATCAAAAAGCCCCAAGCGGGCTCATCGTAGGGCACGTGAGCGAGCGCTCTGACAGCTTGCTTCTGGAGTCGGAAGACGCGCTCCCAGTCGGCAGCGCGCCCCCAAAACTCAATTTCGTACTGTATAAGCGACTGCACAGTGGCGACTGTACGAGTGACTTGCTGCGGGAGGGTCGAACACAGACGGCTGAGTGCAAAACAAGCTCTACCAAGCCTGGCACAGAGCTCCTCTATGTGTGTGTCCCACGTCAGTCTATCGTCGGCGTGCAGCCCTAGGAAAGCGGCCTCCTCGACCTGCCTCACCACGACTCCGTCGACAGCTACATGCAACCGTCGACGCGCTTTGCCACTCAAGTTAAAATGAAGGAATTGCCAAGTTGAGTTTAAGTCCGTTGTCCTGAAACCAGCTCATTAATTCACCTGATATCGATGTGAGGTTGGACTCCAAGGCCTCCACAGACGGGGCGCTAACCACAACCGCTACGTCATCCGCGTAAACGAACACTTCCGCCTCCAAAGTCTCAGGAAGGTCGTTTAGGAGCAGGGAGAATGCGAGTTTTGACAGAGAGGATCCCTGCGGAACTCCCTTTCCAGTGGACGCGCCCTCAGATCGCACGTCACCACTTCCACTCATGACGTACTGCCTTCTACTCTACATGAAATCTGCCAACACGGCGAGCACCGGGCCGCGGATTCCATAGTGAGTGAGATTTACGGCTAGCACGTTGTGGTCAGAGACGTCGAAGGCCTTCGAAGGTCACAGCAGAGGGGGGCCACTTGCTGATTCCTCTCTAGGGCATGCATGACGCAGCGCATCACCTCCCGCGCGAGCATGGTAGTGGACCGCCCCGCTCAGTAAGCGAATTGCCGGTTGGAGAAAGCTTTTGTCTCTTCCACAAAAACTTAGTTAGCCGCTCAATAAGTCCGTACTCAAATATTTTTGCTACAACTGGAATTATGGAAATGGGGCGGTAGCAATTCGGGTCTTGATTTTTACCCTTGCTCTTACATAGAGGGCACACTTTAACCCCTTTTGAGGCACCTATTGAAGAGATACGTTAGCACAATCGTGGGATGTTTCTAACTTGTTTTGTTGTGTTCAAGGATACGATAGCCTACCTGAAACCTTTATTAACTCGTACAATTACTCTTCACTCTGAAAAGGAGGTTTTAAAGTGGTATTTTTCAGATAAAAACTCTTTGACTAAGATTTATGTAGCACAATCGTAATGAATTAGATGGATTATGTACAATTCATAAACACTGAGTGCTACTATTATGTGTCCACGAAGAGTTTCTATCACTTCAAACTGATTTAATATGACGTCTCCGAACCTGGAGACTTTTATATTCAAATTTGCATCTCGAATAACATTATTAATGTTGATGTTGTTATTAATGTTAATGTTCTTATTCATGTTGAGGTAGACATTGATTTCATCTCTTAAGTTACCTGCTAAACAAAGAGGTCCATAGCAGACTACATGATTTATGCATGTATGTATTATATGAGAATTTTTCTTGTTTCTAATCCGAGTGGGATCGCTCGACCTAAAATCGAATCTCAAAGGATATTCCATAATTTTGTACACTTCCATATGAGAGCGGTGTCCCATAGGATCGTCTAAAGAATAAATAATCTTAATTTGCTTGTTTCCAATTGTTACTACGAATATGGCGTTCTGCTTTAGTCCCAGAACATATAGTTTCTCACCGACATATCCAACGGACAATATCCGGTGAAGATCGCTGTCACCCAGTTCGCTATGTTCGTAGCTCACTTTTTTACCTTTAACTGAGATATTGATCTTACAAAATTTTAGCTTTCTTTCTACATCAAATTTGTTATAAAAAAATTCATCGCCCACGAGAAGCCAAGATCGCATTTCACCAAAAGGGCAATAATGTTCAATATCGATCGACATATCTTCGTTCGCTTTGGGAATTATTCGCACAGTAACCTTTCTTGTGGAAGTGTCGTATACTTTCAATGCTATAACATCATCGCTTTCAATGTGGTTCCAACATGTTAGTCCGTAGCATTTCTTTTCTATTTCGTGGCCTGATTTTGCGTCAAAATAAACAACGGTATATGTATTACCTCTTTTTAAAAGAAAGGATATTATACCATAGGATTTTAGAAAATTAAACGAGGAACCACATAAGAATCGGTACGGGAACGAGGTGACTCGCACTTCTGCTTCTGACACTCTTTCCCAGAGCGAAAAAGAGCGATACAGATCTCTCCAAGACAGACCCGACTTCCGACGGTTATCTTCGTAGAAGCCTGGATATTCTTTAGAACATTGTCTTCTCCAGAATTCTTCTCCGAGATCGTCCAGAACGCTCTGCCAGTGGAGCGAAACTTTGCTGAAGTTTTGGACGTCTTTCCCGTTAAGGTGTTTCAACAAATCCCGAAGCATTTCATCTGGCAGGTGCTGTATCAAAGTAGAGCCCATTGTGATGACACAGAATGGCATCGATGTCAATGTTTAGGTGATGAACAATATTTGCGAAATACACTGTGAATCGGACACACAAAGGAAACTTGAAATTTAGAACAGAATAGTCTATTCTTCTCATTAGGCACTACGTTAGCAGGTAAGTATTATTTATTTTATCTCTTGGTTTTGTTTAATGTTGAATGTAAAAAACGACTATACAATATTAAACAGTGCTGAACCTTTTATCGTTATACATTTTAAGGGTTCCAAACTTGTAAGTATGTTATACAAAAAAAGTGGCTATTATATTGATACATTCTTATTTTTCCGCCAGACTATTGCCTAGCACAGTTGGTTATTTATAACTACATTTTTGAACAATATATTGTAATATTATTCGATATCGTACTAGATTTCCTGGGTCCATAGCTAGTGCTGGGCGTTTTGTCAATGGAAAACAGACGAGGCATGGCCAATTTGCACGGGACTCAGACCAATACTCCTTGTACATGCTTGTGTTGGTTAAGTCTCGTGGAATTTTGGTTAAGGTGTGGAGCCTCCTTTACTTGCGTGAATTGCTTGAATATTATATCCGGCTGTAGCTGACCAGATTTAGAAGACATGATTTTGTTTGAGAGTTCGGAACCCTCCAGCGTAGATTTTACTCGTATTTGACAAGTTATTACCTCAGTTTATCACTGATTAGAATGCGATATTGTGGTCGAGGCACTCTTTGATCTATTTTTAATCAGCCGGGTCAATACTTCAGTTTAAGTACCGCACTTACTTGTAAAAAATAAATAAAAAAATATCATCTTGGCAATAATGTCCTAGTTATCATCTCGTGCACGAGAGCCCGGGGTCTGCCTTGACTATGATCCAGTATTTGGCAGATCGGGTAATTACAGTAGAGCGACTGCCTTCTGACCTTCGTGATGTATAAAGGGGAACCTGAGCAGGATGGATCATTCACATTCAGTCGCCTGAATGTGTAAGTTGTCACCGTACCAACATACCGCACTTACTCGAAAAACAAAGTTTAATATTATGATGCTATGCTTTGTTCGAGTATTATATTTATCACTCGTTCTGAGCTCCAATGGCTCGTTCGGGGGCCCACAAATATTACAGAGACATATCAAGGGAGACTGCTCCAGGACCAGCACGAAATGCTTTGGAGTATGTATCCCAGAGCGTGATGCTGCTCTTTATTCTTGGGAGGCAAGAACAAGACGTCGGTGATCTATCAGCTGATAAGTGCCCTTCCACAGCGACTGAGCCAGACTGAAAACACCGGAGAGTGCCAAGGATCCAAGTGGCACTACTCCCTGTGGACTTCTGGTGTTGGTGTTAGCTGTGTTTCCAATATTTCTGTTACTTCCTCAGCTAAACAGTCTCTCCATTGATTACCTACTAGCAATGGAATAAAGTCAATAGTAGATACTCAATGTTATTGTCGCAAAACTGACACAGGTTTTTTATCTATCCAGTGACAAACGAACATACAGTCCACCTAATGGCTCCTAAGTCTGCTTTTAGGTTAAGGCGTTCCTGTCATTGTTTATGTTACGAGTCGTTCTTGTTATCTTTTGGCGGTGAAGGGATAAGGTAGCCGGCAATGTTGGCAAGCGAAGATGGAGAAGGTAATTACTCACCTGGCCGGGTGTTGTGACCAGGGGACCAGGGGTCCGACAGTTGATCGTCGGAAGTTATATTTATGCCGCAGAAGGTAGCACACTTCTCTAGCGCGATGTAGGATGGTCAACTACACGACAGCTCCAAAATCTTCAAAGCTCAACTTTGGTCAGTACATCGGATCCAAAGCAAAGACTGCGGCAAAAAAACTTGGCTTCCTCTCGAAGGTTAGGCGGTACTTCACTTCAAAGCAGTTGCTTCAATTATGTCAAGCACAAGTGCGATCCTGCATGGAGTACTGCTGCCACCTCTGGGATGGATCCGATAAATATCAACTGGCGGCTTTGGATTCGGTAAAAAAACGTGCAAAGAACATAATTTGTAACCTGCGGTTCATTGAAGCTAGGCTGCAGAGCCTCGAACATCGGCGGAGGGTTGCGCGTCTGACGGTGTTCTACTGGTTACATTTCGGAGAGTGTGCGAAGCAGCTGCACGACCTCATTCCGCCGGCCCCTTTCCGCCATCGGGAGACGCGATCCAGGCGAGCGCTTCATTCTTATGTCGTGGATCTTCCAGCTATCTGCACGAACCG
Organism: Blastobasis adustella; assembly: GCA_907269095.1. Classification (NCBI taxonomy): domain Eukaryota; kingdom Metazoa; phylum Arthropoda; class Insecta; order Lepidoptera; family Blastobasidae; genus Blastobasis; species Blastobasis adustella. Next base: position 2,474,177 of record OU026142.1, read on the forward strand.
CTTTGGCTCGACCTTTATAATGCGTACGGCTAAGGAATGGAACGTTGCCTGCGAGTTTGTTCCCCGATCAATATAATCTGGATGCCTTCAAGGCTAGAGTGAATAGGCTGTTCCAAGACGGGCATGTTTCATTTACGACCGCATCGTCACTTACCAATAGGTGAGATGGCGGTCAAATGCCTGTCTTGTCTATACATGTATAAAAAAAAAAGTTTGCGAGTATCTGGAGACATGTGCGCTCGAGCCTCAGCCCAGGTAGAGTATGACACCATGGGAAAAGCCACTCTTGCTGGTGGGCATTGAAATCCCCCAGGATAACAAACTGCGCCGCGGGGTAACGTACCCTCGCTTCATCCGCCACTTCTATGAGATGGCACATAAGCGAGCTGTCTCCTGATCGCCGCTGTGCGAGCGATAAATGCAGGCATACAGGATTTGCAGTTGTATCCACCAGCAACCATAAAATAGAGAAACTAGACCCCTCAAAGCTCCTTATACGCCGAATGCAGATGTCTTCGCGAGCGTACACACAGACTCCGGCACGAGGTACAACCCTGTGCTCGAGAGTATGCTACCTAGGGTATACCCTGGGTAGCTGAGGTACGTCGCGTCAGCCGGACATCTGGTCTGCGTCTCAGTGAGGAACAACAGCTGCGGTTTTTCAGTCTCAAGGTGGTAGTGGACTGCATCGAGATTTAAGTGCAGGCCTCGGATGTTAGTGAGGTGCACTTTGAGTGGGAAGGAGTGCAGCGGCAGCCGCTGTTTAACGTTCCTCTTGTAAGATCTACTTACAAACTTAATGTAATTTCTAATTGGCGACGTTATTTGCTACGTCATAAGTTAATTTATGTGGTTGTTTTCCTGAAAAATTCGTCAACTGATCATGAAATAAATAAAAAAAAGTAGGTAGTCACGGTTACGATTTATTTAAACGATTATTAAAAACACCGGCGCTAGTAAGTGGTCCCAAATCCTTGTGACGCCACTCATCAATATCTGTTGTGTCAGTTATATCTATGTTATATCTCTGTATTATTTTATTGTGTGCAATAAATAGTTCAACAGATATCGGCTTTTATGATATTTTGAATTAAGCATTAGCTAAATCTACCTCCCCGAATTGTATTTCGATTTTATTTGTGTGAAAGTTTATTGCTTCGGTTGATTCCGTTCCGTTTATGATTCGTTGAGACGCAAATTTGTTTTTTTTTATCTATAGCTACGCACAGTCCTCCGAACTATTTGATCTGGCAGAAAACGTAGTCACAAAGTCTTAGTAGATTTACAATTATTTTTCCAAAAATAAATAACGTTAGCACAGTCGAGCGCGCTCATTGGTGGACGCTCACTCAGTAGGCGCGCAAAATCAACGGAGTTTTGAACCAATCAGAGATCACTATCGAAACTCCGTAGTTAGATTTTGCTTGTATTTGCTTATTTGCTTACATTGCCCCCCAGACTGTACACTGTGATGTGACATTGAACTATTATTTTTATTTTCTACATTATTAGTTTTGTGACATTCATCATCATCATCATCTTGGCGTTATGTCCCGGTTGCTCCGCCGTACAGTACGCGAGGGCCCAGGGTCCGCTTTCCTGCTATTTTGGCCCACCTTGCTCGTTCTTCGGCATCCTTAGTGGTGAGCTTATTGGCACGCATTTCGTTCTTGACTACGTCAAGCCATCGCTTCTTGGGCCGCCTCTCCTTCCCGCGCCCGGCGGGGACGGCATGGCCAGACATTTGTTCCCGACATAACTTGCTGGTCTGCGCAAGACGTGGCCATACCATCGAAGACGGCATTCTCGCAGCTTATCTGCAATGTCACGGATGCCAAGACTACCCCGGATGTGGGCGTTTCGAAAGCGATCCTTCCGTGAAACTCCGCACATCCATCGCAGCATATTCATTTCCGTGACAAGTAGCTCCTGCTTGTGTCGCTCTAATAGGGGCCACGTCTCGCTACCGTAAAGGGGAGCAGGTTTAATGATCGTCTTATAGACCTATCCCTTCAGTTTTTTCGGCGTTTTGGGGTCACAAATGACACCTGTTACCTCCCGCCATTTTGCCCAAGCATCGGACATTCGGGCCTTGACGTCGCCATTGATGTCCCCGGTTGAGCTAAGTACAGATCTCAAGTATCTGACCTGATCCGTGCACTTGACTTCCTCTTCGAGTATGTGCACGGGTAGGGGATCTGCACTGTTGCAGGCCATGTACTCTGTCTTCGCCTCATTAACGTTATAATAACGTTTCTCGCTCGTACGATTGGGATGTGGAATGAGCTCCCAGCCACAGTGTTTCCTTTGGTCTATGACATGGGATCGTTCAAGAGGTATATTAGAGGTTTCCTTAGAGGCGGGCAACGCATTGGTAGCACCCCTGGTGTTGCTGATGTCTATAGGCGTCGGTGACAATTTTCCATCAGGTGGCCCGTATGCCTGCTTGTCTGCCGGATAACATGAAAAAAAAAACATTAGTCTTCAGACCGCCGTTTTCAAGTGACTCCTTCTACTTACTTACACGTTGGACTAGTCGCCCCTTGTCCGTGTCTATAAATGCGATATCGTCAGCATACATGAGAAGCCACGGAGGCACCTCGTGGTAGTCTCGGATGATGTCTGACAGTACTTCTAATATCCCGTTGAATAGAAGTAGACTGAGCACAGAGCCCTGATGTACCCCAACGGTAATAAGAAACGGGTTGGTGTCACCAACGGCAGTCCTTACCATGGACTGTCGAACTGTCTGACAGTAGTCGAGACCAAATAGTGGCCATCGCATACGGTGGTGAGCAAATACATATGCTGCTATTTAGCCGTGGCCGTAGCCGTAACATGCCTAGTGGTAGATAAGCAGATTCGATAACGATCGAAGATAAGCAGATGAAGATATTTTTTTCTGTAAGCTTAAAGCTATTGATGGAACGTACTAAAGGGAAAATATCAAAGTGATAGAGACTGTCAGTGGACATATAATAGCATTGAACTGTTATATCAGACTGTAGGTACATAATTGAACTCACTCATGATGATTTTAATGCACAGCTTCGCCCTTCGCCACCGTCGCCGCCGGTGCTACCGCCACGATCGGGGCCTTCAGTCCGACCCCCTCTACAGACTTCATGCAAATAAATCATAAATTTTTACAATGACTGAATTTTACTAACCCATAATAGTCCGACAGACGATGAAAAAAAGTGCATGATCCAATCTGGTCAGGTTCCCCTGGTAGCAGGGTCACGTAGGGCAGATGGCAGTTACTCCACTGTTATTACCTGATCTGCCAAATCCTGGATCATGGTTAAGTCGGACCGCGGGCCTTCGTGTACGAGACCACATCCGGGACATTATCGATAACGGGACAAGATAAGATGAGATTTTATAAGTGGCCGTAACTTCCCCTGTAGTGTTTGCCGATTCGAGCTGATGATAGAAACCGCCATTACCGTGCATCGACCACAATATCGCATTTTATGCAATGATAAACTGATATAATACCTGGACAAATACGAGTAGAACCTACGCTGAACTACTTATCAAATGTAAAACATTTCGTCCAACTTAGATACAGGCTGTCCGGTAACATTTATTTATTTATTTAAATATTTATTTATTGATTCAACAAACTTTACAGTTTTACAGTTTAAGAACTAATACACTGTAAAATAACTATATGGTACATTTTATGATAATAAAACTTTATAGTAGGACAAAGGTAATGAACCTTGAAATGTCTTATAGTATAACTTATGGCCGTTCAGAAAAAAATATGAAACAAAATATATCTTAAGTAGTACCTAAGTTATGATTTTTTTTAAAAGAAAAGTATATTTATTTTACAACATTTTACTTTTATGAACACTACGATCAGAAATGAATGGATTCCATCAGTTTCTGTTGTTTTATTATTATACACTAACTATGCTAATAGATAAACAGTAAATAGTATGTCTAGCTATTGCTTTTCTTTTATTAAAAATTTAGCAAATTAATTAATTTTAGAAAAAAATTGCAAAATTTATTTTTTAAACTATGTTTAAACATCTTAATAATAAATAATAATAAATAATAAAAATTTATTCCATCAACTAAATTTACAATCACAATTTTATAAGTTGTAGGGGTCTCCTTTTAAGTAAGGGTTTACTTGTGTCAGGAGGCCCCGTTGTTCTAAACAGAGTGAACGAAAGCAATTTAGTGGGGAACAACATTAAAAATATTAAAAAATATATTAAAAAGAATAATACGGAACACAATTAATCTAATATGTAAGTCACTATACCTACTTTGATTTTAGTTCAAAGATAGGAAATGTGACGAGTCTTTGTAAAAGACCTAGCGCCCTCACTCGCGTTCACCATGATTTAAAATGTATAATATTTAATGCTTAACATAATTGTGTGCGTGCGTGTGCGTGTGCGTGTGTGTGTGTGTGTGTGTGTGTGTGTGTGTGTGTGTGTGTGTGTGTGTGTGTGTGCATCTTGGGTATAACTTATGATATATTTTGTTTCGTATTTTTTTCTAAAAGGAAATAAGTTATACTATAAGACATTTCAAGGTTATCCATTCATTACCGGCCATCCTGTATATCATGGTTTTGTTAGCGATTGTACAAACAATCTAAGATATTGTATGAAATTTGGTTTATTCCAGAATTCCCCACAGTCAAATCCCCACCAGTTGAGATAAATACGTTGGAGTGGGGATTTTCGGAATAAGTTTTATTATCCCCACCACCATCATCTCACTAATAATTAATTTTCAATATTATGTTGTTTGCACAGTCAGTTTTGACTATGATGAATGATTAATATGACATGTAAATATTTGACAAAACAATGTTTATTATAGATTACTTAGGCCACATATTTTTCATTTGTAAACAGATTGGGAAAATTCTTTTTTACTTCAAAGTCTATGCTTTCACAGTGGTCTTATCGTTTTTTTTTTGTTACTTTGTTACCATTATCTCAATTATCAGTATCTACATTAAATAAATTAAAGTCCCACGCCGCGTCTGTCTGTCAATCTGTCTGTCTGTTCGTGATGAAACTAACTCTAAACTACTGAATTTATTTTCATGTGTTTTTTACCATTAGACAGATTCATGAGGAACATTTAAATGCATAATTTGTTAAGGTATCCGTGCGAAGCCGGGGTGGGTCGCTAGTGTTTCAATAATAATAATACAAATACAATTTTTTAATAGCTCAATAGTTAAGTAGTTGTTCGAGTGTATATTATTAACATTACAATTATCTACATAATTTAATTAAACGTAATGATTAACACGACTTTTGTTTAATTTAGAAACAACATCTGGTGGGGATGAATGAATTTTATTTTCCAAAAATCCCAATTCTAATAAATTTATTTACCTAATAGACATTTTTGGGAAAATATACTAACAACCGCCAATGGTGGGGATTTGTCGGTGGAGATTTCTGTAATATTTCGAAAAATTCACACACAAACAGCAAATAAAAAAAATTGTTAAGGAGAGAGAGAGAAGAGTGGTTAAGGTATTCGAATCGTAAGCGAGAGCTACCGGGTTCGAATCCGCTGAGGCCATTTACCAATGACTCTTTTCTGGGTTATGTACATTAGACGAATGGTAACCGATGCTCTTTCGGTAAGGGAAAACATCGTCATGAAAACTGCACATTCAGGCAATTGAATGTGTAACTATGATCCAATCTGGTCAGGTTCCCCTGGTAACAGGGTCACGGAGGTCAGATGGCAACCAAAACATTAACGCCAAGATAATTTTTTTTAATTATGTGTGAACTTACCTTGCATCCTGCTGCATTTTGCATGCACCTTGCATGTTGCATGATTGTTGGTCCGCCGGGTGTAGACCAGTGTATTGAACAATAATTGGTCTTTTTTTTTTACTTACGCCTACCAAAACACCTAGCGCTGGATAACTCGGAACTATCTCTATTTTGGACCATGAAACATTTTCAAGCGAGAGACCAGTAGAATCAGTGCAAATATACAGCAGGAAGTGATATACAAGCTTAGAAGCTTGTTTTTTTGCAGCTTAATTTAATTTTGCGTGTCTGGCAGGCAGGCAGACGGACAGACTGACAACAAAGTAATCCCAACACAAGAGTTCCATTTATAATTTTCCGAAGAAGTACGGATTCCCAAAAATTGATAACGATAAAACGCGCTGCTCTGTCTGATAACGTATTTACAAAAACATAAAATAATACGTAGCTCAATACCGTTCATAGTGCCTTATGAAGATCTGGGAAAATTTTAATACCAAATGATAAAAAATAATAAAAATTATACTTAACGTATTGATCATTGAAACGATAAGCAGCCTAATGATATAAATAAATTTATCCTTCCTTTGTGTCTCCAGTTCGCAGTGATTTTTGGAAAATTATGTTCATCATCTAAATATTGACATCGACGCCACTCTGTATCGTCATCATGGGCTCTGCTACGATACAGCACCTGCCAGATGAAATGTTTCGGGAGTTGTTTAAATATCTTAATGGGAGAGACGTCATGAACTTCAGCAAAGTTTCCCTCCGCTGGCAAAATGTTGTGGACGACCTCGGTGAAGAATTCTGGAGGAGACTGTGTTGTCAAGAATACCCAGTCATATACGAAGATAGCCATCGAAAGTCGGGTCTGTCTTGGAGAGATCTGTACTGCTCTTTTTCGCTCTGGGAAAGAGTGTCAGAAGCGAAAGTTCGAGTCACCCCGTACCCGTACGACAATTTACATAAATTCTCGTTAAATTTTTTAAGAAATTGTATAATATCCTTTCCCTTAAAATCAAGTTCTTCAGATTATATAGATTATACAGATACCGTTATTTATTTTAACGCAAAATATGGCCGCGAGATAGAAAGGAAATGCTACGGGTTCGGTTTTAGGAACTACATTGAAAACGATGATGTCATAGCATTTGTAAGACATGAACTGCCGAAGAACAAATTGCGAATCATACCCAAAGCGAACGAAGATATGTCGATCGATTTGCAACCACATTGTCTGTTTCGTGCGCGATCGTGGCTTCTCGAGGGCGGTGAAATTTTTTATAACAAATTTGACACAAAAGCCAACAAAATAAAGTTTTGCAAGATCAAAGTTACAATTAAAGGTAAAGAAGTAAGCTATGAACATAGTGAACTGGGTGACAGTGATCTTGACTGTATATATTCCGTTGGATATATCGGTGAGAAAATGCATGTGCTGGGAAAATTGAGGTCTTCGTCTCGAGAAATGTCCTTAATAACAATTGAAAATAGGCAAATGACCATACTTGGTTCTATAAGAGTTAATCGTGCATACTCATCTCGTATGGAAGTGTGCAAAATTATGGAATATCTTAGGAGATATGGGTTTAGGTCGTGTAATCCCTTTGATATATGGAGGATCAACACCACGACAAACGATCGTTGTTTCTTTAATGATCTTGTACGGTCGCCAATCTTGTATGGACCTCATTTTTTAGCAGGCAACTTAGAATATAAAATCAACGTCTGCCTCAACATTAATAATGTTCTTGCACATTCAAATTTCACTATAGGCATCGACAATTCAGGAGAACGCTTGCGGTTAAATCACTTCCATGTGATAGAATCTCTCCGTGGTCACATAATAGTAGCAATCTGTGGTAAAAAACTGTATATAATTGATCTCATTCATAATAATTGTGCTTCAGATATCCCAGTCAGGGATTATGTAATGAAAGATCAATACCCTGAAATGTAGAAAACCGACACTTAATCTTGTGCTTGACTAATTCGATCAATGGTGGATCGTCCCCTAGTACCTAAATAAGAATTGTTTAAAGTGGAATAATTTTTTTACTGTAAAGTGTGCTAAAAGCTTCTTTAAAATTGAATTTTCAAATATTTGACTAAATACCGGTAATACTGAGACAGGCCTTAAATTCGATAGTTCACTTTTATCTTCTGTTCCTTTTTATAAAGAGTCTGGATATATGCCACGAGTAACACAGTTATTAAAAAATAATGCAAGGCGTGGTGCATATATATTTATTTATATGTTTAGTCAATTTTATATGTATTAGTGAATACTATTGGTATTTTAGATAAAGATATTAATTTTTTTTTTATTATAACTGCAAATTAATTAGTAATAAGAGTGGGTTAAACATCTAGTTTAAGTTTTATGACGAAGTTATACTGATATCTAGTTTTAAATATTTATTTTGTATATGTAAATTATGTTTCAAAGCAAGATGCAATGTTTTTTATAGAATAAAAAGTACAAAATGGCGACTGTAATAAGGTTTTATTTTTTTATTTAATACTTTATGCACGAAATAGTACAAAGGTGGACTCAAAGCTTGGTAGCTTTATCTACCAACATATATATTCAACAATCGTTTTGACGACCTTGACCGAAATGCCATAAATATCCTCCGTCTTTTTCAGTTTCAACGATTTAAAACTATTAATGATAACCGCTTCACATATAACATCAAAATTAAAATTTTCAAAGCATGGACTATGATTCTCCTGTGGTATTTCTAAAGCTATCGCAGAAGAAGATTGGAGATCTTGCGTAGTCTTCACTACAATGTTAGCAAAGAACTCATTAAATGTATTTGTCAGGTCTAGGTCAGATGTTATGGTGTTACTATCCTCTTTTAGTTTTAAATTAACTTCATGTTCTGATGTTTGGCCGAGTTCTTTATTTACAATATTCTCCACAGCCTTGGTCTTATTGTCGAATAAGTTAACATTGTTAAATATCTTTGAATAAGTTTTTACATAATTACTGAATGCAAGTCCTATTATAGAATTTCATATTATATAATTCATATAATTTCTTCCGGCTTTTATGAATTCCGGTTGTGGCCCAGTCACAAAACATAACATTACTATTTTTTTTACGTTTTTATCGGAAATTGAATGTCAAATTCACATTTAATTGTATTATTATTATTATTCATCGCGAACAGACAGTTTTATAATATATTTATTTATTATCTTCAAAGCTGGAAGACTTTTATGTTATTTGGCAACGATGTTCACAAAATACATTGTATTAAACATGTCGTTATAATGGAAATACGGAAATTTAACTCAATATTTGTTGGTAATATATTCAATTTAGAAGCAATATTTTTAAATATAATAATGAAATCTATGTTTATAAAGGTTTTCATAGCATTCATAAATTATTTTTTTTCATTTAATACCTTTTAAATATATTCTGGGATCAAAGACTACTTCTTTGAGCCTAAGGAATCCCTAATGCCTCCTTCTTTTAGCAAACTTGTTTTGGTAAAAGATGCACCAAATACCCTAGTATGTTGCTACTTGCTATACCTGCAAAGGAACATTTTCATTAAGTTGTGTCTCATTAATGCTCTTGTACTGAGTTACATACTCAGAAAAGAGTCATTGGTACATAATAGTTAATAATATAATTATAATATGAGTTGATCACAATATGATCCTAATTATGATACTAGTATTAACCTGGATTTGGCAGATGAGATAATTACAGTGGAGCGACTGCCATATGACCTCCGAGACCCTGCTACCTGGAGAATCGGACAAGATTGGATCATGGTTACACATTCAGTCGCCTGAATGTGCAGGTTTCATCACGATGTTTTCCCCCACCGTAAGAGCATCGGTTAGTATTCAAATAATGTACATAACTCAGAAAACAGTCATTGGTACATGGCCGCTGCGGGATTCGAACCCGGTGCCTCTCGCTTACGAGTTGGATACTCGACCGCCCGGCTTCCGACGCTCTACTTTTTGATACCTATGGTTATATTATTGCAATTCTCCTAGGGATCTCAATTTCTTTTTTAAAAATAAAAAAATATAGCCTCTGTTACTCGCTGATAACGTAGCTTTCGACGAGAAAAAAATTTTTGAAGCAGTTTTTCAGTTTATCCATTACAAACAAACCGACAAATAATCAAATCAATACTCTTTTTATTATTGATATTATTAGTATAAATGTATATTTATATCATGATTTTGTTATTTAACTAGAGACGCGCCCGGCTTTGCACGGGTAGTAATCCTAACATATTATACAAGTAAACCTGCCTCATGAATCACTCTGGCTATTGAAAACCGCATAAAATTTTTAAGTTTATCGTGAATAGATAGTTATAAAATATAACATGTAGTACCTGAAATGAATAGCAGTTTTTGGTATCATCATTCAAGATGCGCGGTGAGCTTGTTGTTTAGTGCACGCTCCATAATCTTACACAGTATGGAGGTGACCGAATTAGGGCGGGAGTTTGCAGGGTCTTCGCGATTGCCTTTATTTGGCACGGGCTGCTCACAGGTGTTACTTTATTTCTTTTAGTTTCATAAACTTATGTAAATAATGAATAACGATACATGTTAAATACTATTAGAAAACAACACATTATCGGGTTCTACTCATGTTTGCTTGCTTATTATCTCAGTTATCACAGATTAGAATGCGATATTGCGGTCGAGACACACTATTGGCTATTTTTATCAGCAGCTCGAATGACCTACATTAAAAACCGCACTCACTGGAAGAACCGATGTTTAATTAATTTGCTATTGTTTATTTGGTGAGAGCGCCAATGGTGATCATTTCGGGGCCCGCAAATATTACAAAGGCGTTTCCAGGAAGACTACTCCATGCGGGAGCTAGCCCGAAATGTGTTAAAGTATCCATCGCAGAGCGTTCTCCCTCATGATGCCTCCCATAGTCAGGGAAAGCACGAGGGAGACGTCGAACGTACCTCGATCTTACTTAACCTTTTTGGATATTGTGTATATATCTCAATGTCTAAAACTCATCATCATCGTCGTCCTAGCGCTTATCCCGGCCTCTGCCAAGGTCCGCTTTCCTACCTAATCTTCTCCGCTTCGCCTAGTCTTCGGCATCTTCTCGTTTTAAGCCGTTGGCTCTCGCATTCGACTCAGCGATGTCAATCCATCGCTTCTTGTGTCGCCCATGGGGCCTCTTTCCTGATACCGGCAGATTCAGGCACTTATTTTCCACGTATCCCTGAGGCTTATGCAACACGTGACCAAACCAGCGCAGACGAGCCTCCTCGATCTTATCTGCGATATCCCTCACGCCGAGGCTGCCACGTAACTCCGCACATCCACCGCAGCATTTTTAGAGGTCTAAAACTAATCTGTCTTATAAGTAAGAAGCCAAGTAATTATCCAGTTTTTCCACGCTTTCTTTTCAGCTTATGGCGCCAATGTCAATTAGTGGTCGGGCAGGTTATAAACTTTTCAATTCAGAATTTTTTACATTTATCGAACTGTACTGGGCCATACTTTTATTGTGTTTTATAATATTATTGTCTATGTTAAATTAATGCTTCTACATCATGTTTACTACAAATTCAAACAATTATTAATAATTTTTTAAGATTTATTTACAAAAAAAATCATAACTTCTTTCATTATCATCATATCATCTGATAGACGCCCACTGTTGGGCATAGGCCCAGAGATCTTCATAAGGCTGGTCTTGTACCTTCCGCATCCAGCTGGTGCCTGCGATCTTTATTATGACATTGGTCCACCGTGTGGGGGGCCTACCCACTTTGTGTCAATCAAATTGTCTGATATTGTCTAAAGTTGACAATCAAATTGTAGCCATTTCACTTGGAAGTATTCGTATGGAAGCTCCTTTACTTATTTTATTGTGTTCATGGTGATATACCTTTATTTAAGTACATTTACCTGTATAAAGAATCTCTGACTGGGATCTCTGTTGCAAAATCCTTATGAGTAATATCAATTATGTACAATCTATTAAAATTGATCGCTGCTAATATATGTCCACGGAAAGTCTCTATTACTCCGAACTGAATTAAGTGAATGTTTACTCCTGAATTTTCGATTTCTATAGTGAAATTTGCATCTTGAACAACAACATCATTAACGTCGAGGTAGACGTTGATTCTATTTTTGAAGTTGCATGCTAAAAAATGAGGTCCGTACAGCACTGGCGAATGCACAATATCGTCATGTAGACTGTCTTCATCTTTGGAGATTTTTAACATCCATGTTGCACTGGAATTGTACGACCTGAACCCGTACCTCCTAAGATCTTTCATAATTTTTAAAACATCCATGTGAAAGTGGTATGGAAATTCAGGACATATAGAATAAATGATGTTCATTTGGCTATTTTCAATTGTTACTACGGCCAAGTTAGAGTTACTTCTCAATGTCCCCAGAATATGTATTTTCTCATTGATATATGCAACGGACCATATCGAGTAAAGATTACTGTCACATAGTTCGCCATATTCGTAGCTCACTTCTTTACCTTTAATTGTGATTTTGATCTTACAAAACTTTACTTTCCAATCCGGTGCGCATAATTTATTATAATAAATTTCTTTGCCCTCGAGAAGCCACGATCGCGAACGCCCACGGAAAAGACAAGGTTCTAAATCGATCGACATATCTTTGTTCACTTTGGGTATGATTCGCACTTTTTTCATCGACTTTTCTAAAAGTCCCAACGCTACAAGATCATCGCTTTCAATATAGTCCCTAAATTTTACTTCGTAGGATTTCCTTTTTATCTCCCGGCGTGATTTTACATCAAAATAAACAACGGTATCGGCGAACCCATTTTTCGGTATTAAGGGAAAGGAGATTACACCATTCTTTAGAAAATTCAACGAAAATATATCTATATTATCGTACGGCATCGGGATGACTCGTACTTTTGCTTCTGACACTTTTTCCCAGAGCGAAAAAGAGTGATACAGATCCCTCCAAGAAAGACCCGACTTCCGATGGCTGTCTTCGTAGATCACTGGGTATTCTTGGCAGCACAGTCTCTTCCAGAATTCTTCCCCGAGACTGTCAACAATGCTCTGCCAGTGAAGCGAAACTTTGCTGAGGATTATGACGTCTTTCCCGTTAACATATTTCAACAATTCCCGAAGCATTTCATCTGGCAGGTGCTGTATCATAGCGCAGCCCATGATGTCACTGAATGTGGCCTATATTTCAATATGAAGATGATGGCAAAGATCACTGTAAACCGAGCATACAGAGGAAACTTGAAATTTTTACTACACTATTCCTACCGTAACGAAGAACAGTCTATATATTTTAGGGCTTTATATTCGATTTTTATAAACTTTTATTACACTTATAATCAATGATGTTCAAAGTTAAATGCAGGAAACAACAACACATCGAACAGCGCCACACCTAATCGTTATCGATTTTTAGCGTTCCGCACGTCTACAGGCATAAACGGATCCCTTGTAGTATTACGTTGTTCTCAGTCTGTCTGTCTGGCTAACTAGCTGTTTGTCGGACATAATTGTCCCTTTTATACAGTAAAGACGTGACATCGGCTCGGGCGCACGCTATCTATTATGTAGCGCCGTCTGCGTCATGCGATAATTTATTTTCGCTGCACTTTATGGCAACCAGCGCCGAAAAGTGAGACTCCACTGTATTCCACTAGTTACTCGCATTCGTAGAAAATAAGCTGACGTGATGGACAAGCTGAGCTTTCAGCAGATCTGTGCGACCAGCTACACCCGACGTCAAACAGGCGAAGGAGGTACTCCGGGAAACCGTCGAGGCATACGCCATGTCTTCCGTGTCTTTAAGGAAACCGACCTCGGCCACGTCCCAACTTACGTGGCGCGGGATTTTAACAGGTTACCGCCGGTGACATTTGTTTAAATTTTTATCACCTGGATCCTAAAGGGCATTGCCTTGTTGAAAGTCGATGTTACGGAGCTCAGAATTAGGCACCGTGCATCAGAGTTCGAGTAAGCCTCGTCACGAACAGGCGCGCGCGTTCTACGCCGCTACGGCCGCCGTCTGGGTTGAGTCTGTCTCCCTAAATAGCTGTCTGTCGCAGATACATGTTCTTTCTATTCAGATATGGGTAAAAATATCAAATTGAAATAAATATCAAATTATAAGGTCGTTGAAGGTGATTGAAAATACCGTAAAAATTCAAGCTTTTAAGCCAGGACAATTAAAATATTGGGCCATTTATGATAAACGATCAAAACCTTTCTACTTGTGCTTAGTAGATTTACGATAATGAAAGTTGGTACTCTTCTGTGAAGTGCAAAGAAGAAATCGAAAATCATTAAATTAACATACCTACTTATAAAATATCTTTCTTTATTTGTAGTTGGTAAGTGAATTTTTCATCTTCATCTTTATCTTCATCTTTAATATTTAATATAACGCAAACGCGAATAAAATTACTTTGGGTATTTGAGCAGCTAAATAGATTCGGAAGAAATGCTTAATATTTGATATGCAGAACCCTCCAGCGCAAGTTCTACTCGTATTTGTATGGTTAACATTTCACTTTATCACCGATTAGAGTGACGTATTATGATAGAGCCACGCTATTGGCTATTTATTGTAACATCTTGATTGGGCCGATACGTCCGGGAACGGGAAAAATAAATAAAAAGCGTGAGCTAGTCGTCGGTCCCCGACTCAGGGCCTACCTTCAATTACCTAACATTTTGTATAGTATATTTTATGTAAATAATCTTATTTTGGATAGCATCATGCAGTACGTAAGTTTGTTTGCCACCTCAGTGGCATAAAAAAACATTTTCTTTGCGCTTTCTTTTCGATTTGTTGGGCGTGGAGGCCCAATGTCAATAACTCACAAACATAAAATGATTTCTTTTTAATACTGACCCGGTCCACGTCATTGTTTTGACAATAATTGTGATACTCCACAAACTCGTAAAATACGGCTCCTTCTTCAGGGTAGGGCACAGAAAACTGATACTTAAAATGTTATCGCAAAGCGCCGCTAATATCTTTTGCTCCGTTTTGATAGCAGGCGTTTTAAACACAAGTCAGAGAACAAGAGAATGGCATACTGAGAGGTGTTTTCAGAACTCAGGTATTAACGTGTTTAGGTATTAGACTAAATAATTAAATCTTCATAATAATAGTTACATTTTCAAGTCGGTTTTCTCAAAGGATCTCACTAGTTCCAGTAGGTTTTGCCCCGAGTAGTCCCGACGGTACTACTCAGTTTGGGAAAAAGTTATTTCAGTAGTCAGTTATGGTACCTATACGTTAGACATCAAAGAGAGAAATCATACTTCTTTTCTACAAAATAAATCAATTTTTAACTATTGAATATTCATTTACAACATAACAATGATTTCTTTCATCATCATATCAGCTGGTAAACGCCCACTGCTAGGCATAGGCCTCCTCCAGAGACGACAACCGAGAATGAGTACCTGCTATCTTTACCATGTCATCGGTCCACCTTGTGGGACCCCTACGCACGCGGCAAGAGTCGCCCTGTTTTTTTTTTATTGATTATCTTCAATGTACAGACTGTAGTCTTTACGATGTTAATATATATAGGTAGATATGATGGCTACCTTATAAATAACTGTTTATGGCGAATAAGATATACAGCCGCTTGCTCATTTTTAACCCCCGACGGAAAACTGCCTGTGCCATCGTAGCTCCCGAACCGATAGACCGACTTGGGTGCGGTTTTCTCTGTTAGAAAGCCAGTTTTATCGAGATAGTTGTTAGTTAAGTTTCGCTAAAATGGGTCATGTAGTTTAGAAAATATTTGAATTTAAGTAAACTTGGTCAAGGATTAGGTTATATACCTTACAAATATAAAACGTCACAGTGAAGTTTTTACACATAAATATAATAATTTAAGAACGTACTCCGCCCACTGTCGTAAGCCTCCAAGGGTACAGCAGCACAGAAGACTAGTACCTACTGGGATTATTTAAATAAAATGTTATCGGCGCAAAAGCGCTTGAAATATTTTTTGATTAATTGGAATAGCAGGCGTTTCAAACATTAAGTGTAGAGAACAAGAGAATTTCACATGAGAGGTAATTTCAGAACTCTGGTAGGTATGTGTTTATATCTATCGGGCTAGATAAAAAATAGTGACAATACTTTTGCTTGTTAATCATGCCAGGTACCTCAAGAAAATATGAACAAGGTCCAAAGTACCTTAACCAGTAGGTATGTGCAGTAAGAAATTAGGTTTATTAACAAGAGAGTTGTGTATGGCAGTTAATTGGACTTTGCTTCGATAACAAAGTCCGCCTTAACCATGATCTAAGATTTTGTCGATCAGGTTATCACAGTGTAGCGACTGTAATCTGACCTCCGTGACCCTGCTACCAGGGGAACCTGACCGGATTGGATCAGTTATTTATTTATTTTATAGTTTCAGGGCAATCACATGGTTACAATAAAAAATACATGCTTACAAATTCAGTCGTCTGAATGTGCAGGTTTCATCATGATGTTTTCCCTCATGGTTAGAGCATTGGTTCAACTAATGTGCACAATTCAGAAAAGAGTTATTAGTACAATGCTGCAGCGGGATTCGAACCCGGTACCTCTCGCTTACGAGTCGATTACCCTAACCGCTCGGTCACCGACGCTCCTATTCTTATTATTACGTATAATAAAACAGTAAAAAAGTGTGTCTATACATTAAATATATTTATAAATAAAAAAAACACTAAAAATAGTAACAGAACAATATTTTTTTAAATTTATATGTCTCATTTGTCTATTTGTACCCGCTAATCACCGGAACTACTGAACGAATTTGAATGTTTGTTGTTGGTTTTAACTATTAGTTGTGATTTCTTTAGTATAACTAATTTAGTCACAAATTTTGGAGTTTGACTAATCATTCAATTGAAAAAATTAGTGATTGCGCCCAACACTGGCAAGTTTAATGAGTATTTAGTATGAGCTGTGAGAATTATGCGTGAACTCGATTATATACAGTTTCTGACGACAGATCGCTACTATGATGTGTCCATGGAGCGTCTCTATCACTTCGAACTCGAACTGGTCGTATAGTCCATTACTTTCCCCTGAATTAAAAATAGTAAAAGGTTCTCGCCCTGCAATATTATCTTCAATAGCTTTATTAATGTTAAGGAAGATGCTGACTCCATTTCTACTGGTTTTTGCTAAAAAATGCGGTCCATACAATAGTGGCGACTGTATGGTCCCGCTTGAGCCATCGTTCAGACGTGAATCATTAACGATCCATGTCCTATGGGGATCGCATGACCTGAAGCCATATCTTCTAAGATCTTCCATAAATTTGCACACTTCCATATGAGAGTCGTATATAAGATTACTGTGTATAGAATAAATTTCTTTCATCTTTCGATTTTCAAATGTTACTACAGACACGTATTTCGATTTGCCCCACAGACTTCCAAGCACATGTAGTTTCTCACCGGTGTCTGCTACGGACAATACGCAGCTAAGATCACTGTCACCGAGTTCATTGTGTTCGTAGCTCACTTCTGTACCTTTAATTGAGATCTTTGTTTTACAAAACTTTACCTTGTTATCCTGTGCTTCTGTTTTGTTATAAAAAATTTCATCGCCCTTTAGAAGCCAAGATCGCGCTTGACCAAGGGTAGGATAAGGTTCAAAACTGATAAACATATCCTCGTTCGCTTTGGGAATGATTCGCACTTTTTTCTGCGACCTTTCCGATATTTCCATTGCTATAACATCATCGCTTTCAATGTAGTTCTTAAACTGAAAACCGTAGCATTTCCTTTTTATCTCCCGGCATGATTTTGCATCGAAATAAATTACAGTATCAGCGAAATCTTCTTGATATCGATATAAGGGAAAGGATATTATATTATTTTTTAGAAAATTTAACGAGAAGTTATTTATATGATCGTATGGGCACGGGGTGACTCGTACTTCAGCTTCGAACACTCTTTCCCAGAGGGAAAAAGAGCGATACAAATCTCTCCAAGACAGGCCCGACTTCCGTTGGCTATCTTCGTAGATGGCTGGGTATTCTTGGCAGCACAGTTTCCTCCAGAATTCTTCCCCGAGATCGTCTACAACGTTCTGCCAGTGGAGGGAAACTCTGCTTAAGTTCGTGACGTCTTCCCCGGTGACGTAATGGAACACCTCCCGTAGCATTTCATCTGGCAGGTGCTGTATCGTTGCGGAACCCATGATGACGTTATAAAATATAACCTCGATATCAATAACTAACTCATAAACATTATTTTGCAAAATAATTGTCTCATCCTTGTACACAACACTAACAACTTGAAGTTTCTTATCACACTACCTACCACTGAGAACACTTAGGTACTTATCACTTATTTTTTACTAGAGGCGAAATTACTTCAGTCAGTTTCTTTTTACCGTAGGTACTACACTGGACTAACTAACGCAAATGTATGGTTATAATCTGTGATGTTGCCTGTACTGTTAAAGAGCAGAGTATTATTATCGTTATCTATTTTTTTCTATGTTTTTATTCACTGATCACAATACCGTATGACTGGAAAGTACGACCAAATGCCGGCTACTACTACAGTCTGTATAGCTACAGGTCACGTACAGATATAGGTGTGTGAGCTATGATCGTTTGTTGCATTCGCACTTTACTGTAATAGCGTAAACGGTGTAGCGCGTTCTCATTCACACGTATTTACGTGTCTCGATGTCGTTACGTCATGTTGCGGCAATGGTATTTAACACAGAGTGCCACTTATCTGAACCGGTGACGGCGTCGCCATTGTTAACGTCATAGTGATATTTCAAAATGGCGACACGTAGTTCCAGTTTTAGCCACCGGGCCTGTTAAGTCGTCTGGCCAAAGTCCACAAATCATTTATGGGTCAATGTGTACGTTTTTATAATAAAGTCCCAACAGTATACAGAATTTACCATTGAATAAATTTAAAGCCACTATAAAAAATAAATTATGTCAAAAAAGTTATTATAGTATACCTGAATATGTGAATGACAAAAGTCCATGAAACTGAACTTCAGTTTTAAACAGGTATTTAGTTAAAGTTAGTATGTAAATATAATGTATTAGTATATAAGACATTTAAAAAAAAGAAAAATGAGTTAACTTAGGCTCTGTGGGTTTGTTGCCGTTTCTTTACCACGGAGGACCACCTAGGAAGCGGCGTTAACATTCCTTCCCTTTCCACACACGGTGTCTTTTGGTCGTAGCGGGGTGCGCGGACTGCGGTAGGGATGGCGTAGGATAGGATAGGGGAAAAGTAGGGGTAGGGTTAGGTTAGGTTAAGGGGTAGGTCGGGGTAGGAGTGGGTAGGGTAGGATAGGGGTAGGCTACGGGCAGGATAAGGGTAGGGTGGGAGCAGCTACCTATCACTGGTATGTCGGACATCGTCCGGCCGTTGTCGACGGGGGGTGGGGCTGTGCTGCGACCATGGGGCGGCCAACATGTCACTGTGTGTTTCCTTCCTAATTTCCTACCCCCTCCTCTTTGACCATTGAAAGAGATATGTAAAATCCTACTCAATAAAGTAATTTTGAATTTCAATTTGAAATTTTGAATTTAAGTAAATTCCAGTGTTAGATCGTCGATGGATATCCCCATCCACCATTCCGACTTCTACTCCTACTCCTTCACTGTTCATGCCGCAAGACTGTGGAATTCTCTCCCGCACGAAGTGCGTGATTGTCAATCTAGTATAGCAATCTTTAAGAAACGTGTAAAAGAACATTATCTTTTCTTATGTGCCTGAATGTTCTATAATACCTGAATATATTTTAGTATGTATATGTGTATGTGTATATTTATATATATTTATACTATTGTGTGTATTTAGTATCTTATTTATAATTTATGTAGTTTATAATTTTTTTTTTTATTACAATTGCGCACTTCTGATCCCCTATACTCTACCATGTCTCTTTTCTATAGGCCTGCTGGAAGAGATTTCTTCTTAGAAATAAGTAATGCCTGTTGTAATGAATGTCTTTCAATTTTGTAATTTCTGTTTACTGTATATTGTGTGCAATAAATTGTTAAACATCTGTGATTGCTTGGAGCAGCAGTCGGCAACTTTTTTACAGGCAAGGGCCATGGGTTGGCTACTAGCTGGCCGAAGGGACTTTGGCTCCCTGTGTATGTTCTACCGGCTGTACATTGGGGAGGGTTGTGAGAAAATTTTTGATCTGGTACCCACAGCACAACTCTGCCAGCGCACCACCCGCCGCGGGCTGACAACTCATCTTCATTACGTAGAGGTGTCCACGTGAAGATTTGGAAGAACATTCTCGCTCGTACGATTCGGATGTGGCATGAGCTTCCAGTCACAGTGTTTCTTTTAAACTAAGACACTGGATCGTTCAAGAAGTCTCGTTAGAGGCGGGCAATGCATTGGTAGCGCCCCTAGTGTTGCTGATGTCCATAGGCGGCAGTAACCACTTTCCACCAGGAGGATCGCTTACCTGTTTGTCTGTCGTATAACATAAAAAAATGAGAAAATGAACTGAAAATTATGAAAATCAGAAAAAACGATTTAATTATAATAACTGGCAATGAATGTCAAACAAAATAAATGTAGCGGGAATGTTGAGTACCTTTTTTCAAACGAAAGATCTGAATTTGTGGTAAAACTACCTACAAACAAATAAATGCACTTTAGAAATTCACTCAAAAAAAAAATTTAAAATTTAAAGCTTGGAAAAGCCGAAGATTCCCGCGTATTTATCCTTTTTTAATGCTTTACAATGCTAACAAATGTTACAAAATAACGAAATCAATCTAAATGAAAACTGTAATCAAGTATAAAAGCTTGTAAAATAAAAATATGTTGCATATTCAGTAACTTCTAAGGATTCTGCTATTTGACATACTAGCAATTTCTAGTAAGTGGATCATTTTACGAATTTCCGTACAAATCTGTTTAATTGAATGAATTGCAATGTGAATCATTTGGCGTTTCACCGGCAGATTGGCCATTTTACGATTGGCAAAATGAACTATATTATGATCATTACTTGAAACACCTAATATGGCCTTTTCATACCCCCGTGGATTGAATGCTGTGTTTTTGCATTCCATGACATTTGACAGATGTTCATGGCATAATAATAATTAGTTGTAGATAGTATAATTTTAGTAGTAGTCAATTAATTAAGACCTCAATATTGCCTCCACCGCTTCTTGGATGTCCTTTCAGACTGTTTAAGGTTGGCTGGAAGAAATCCCATTGTGGGATAAGCCCGCGTTTGCTTTGTAAAATTATTTTTGTAACTTCTGTATTTATTAAGCAATAAAGAGTTTACATATATACGTACATACATAAGTGGATGTACGCATTTGGAACCATGGCACTGTATGCCCTTGAGATTTCTGAGAGCCGCTGGATATTCACATGATGCCCGCTATGTCTACTCATCATCATCGTCCTAGCACTTATCCCGGTCTCTGCCAGGGTTCGCTTTCCCACTCATTCTTCTCCACTTCGCCCGGTCTTCGGCATCCTCTCGTCGTAAGAAGTTGGCTCTCGCATTCGACTCAGCGATGTCAATCCATCGCTTCTTCGGTCGCCCACTCTATTTCTACCAGTACTAAAAATAAGTAAGTTTTTCCTTTATTTTCTTTGGTTTCTATAAATTTTTATTAACTTACAATCAATTACAATCAATAGATAACGTTAAATATAGAAAACAACAACACATTATCAAAAGGAGTCGAACCTTCATCGTAATTATTTGTCGGCGCGGGTGCCATCTACTGGCCAACGCCGGCACTTCTATAATATCGATGAAGGACACGCTGCAATGGAAGAATGCTGATCCCAGATTAATACAGATTTCACGACAAATTAAGATTTATTATTTTGTTATTAATAAAGATGAAAATTGTGTTTAATTTAGAATAAATATATAAAATCGATTTTGGTGTAGGTAAATCAATGAAAAATTATTTGATGTGGGTATTTTGTAATCATGGTTTGGGAAGCTACCCTCGGGTGAGAGAATCGGGATGGTTGTTTTTGTCTGTGTTAAGAAAATCGCTGAAAAGTATATTGTATCGAATAAAACCAAAGTTGAGTGATTATATGTGTTTATTTAAACAAAATACATAATAACTATGGATCCTACTGAGGACGCGAGCGACCGAAGCTCGCCTTTACTGCCATCAGGGCTAGCTAACTCCGACATCAGAAGCCGTGATAACGACTCCTCCCACCACGCCCACCAGCAGCAGCTGCCACCTGATATTACGCGGACACCAGCTGTCGTGCCAAGTTCATCAAGTCTTGAAGGTATTGTACCTAGTGCAAATACAGAAACCTTGACTGCCTTAGCGACTATCTTAGAGAACTTTACCAAACAACAACAAGAAAATTTGAAAACAAACAACGAATTTCTTGCTAGTATGTTTAATCGAATCCTAGAATCCAACCAGCGACCCAGGTTGGCTGATATGTACATCGCTTCGTTCGACCCTGACGATGACGTACCTGTTCGAGACTGGTGCGACCACGTTGACCGCGCCAAGGAACACTGGAAATTAACAGATTATGAAATTTGCACCAAAATTGCCGGTCTTTTAAAAGGACGCGCTAAGAGTTTAGGAGACACTTGGTTGGTCAAGTCACCAGTTTGTAGTGATATGAGAGATGCACTAATTCAAACCTTCGAACCGGAGGCCAGGTACTCTAACGATATGATTAAATTGCGCAATTTTAGATTTGATATGACTAATCCAGCGGAATCGGTCACAAAAGCATGGAACATATGGAAACGGATTATAAAGGGCAATAAAGAAAGTGATGCTGTTGAAGCAGTTATAGGATGCATAGACGCCGAGCATATCCGCTTAAAGCTGTTGTCAAGTAAATGTACTACAGTACCAGAGCTCATTTCCGTAATCTCCACTATGAAACCAAGAGAATACAGACAGGGCGAACCTCCAGCTAAGAGATTTCGTCCATCAAAGCCAGTTCGAGAAGACTCTAAGTCTACTTGTTTTAAATGTGGCATGGTTGGGCACATTCAAACTAATTGCTCGTCTAACAACATTGACGAACCTAAGTCGTTATTAACAGAACCTGTCACTGACAGACGGTCGTTCAAGTGTATATATTGTGATAAAGTTGGTCACTCAGAGGCAAGCTGTTTTAAAAAAAGTATGATGAAACTAAAAATGTAAATTTTACCACTTCCCAAGAAAATATTTCAACTCCGATAGTGATGATGATTAATAGTCACAAATTCGTAAGCTTGTTTGACAGCGGATCTGAAGTATCCCTCGTTAGAAAATCTTTAAGTTATTCTTTGCCTGGAAGAAGAGAAGACTGTGTGCTCATGCTAAAAGGATTGGGTACTGGAGTACCTATTGTATCGTGTCAAAAGATTGTAGTCGTTGCTGAGATTACCAATGTTTTCGTTGAAGGTAATTTACATGTAGTGGAAGACCATGAGATACCATGTGAAATATTAGTCGGGTCTGATTTGCTGAAGATACCAGGTTAGTCAGTAAATATTACTAGCAAAGGAGCTTCCCTTTTCAGGACGAATACTGTTATGACTGTTAAAAATGTCTCCAATAAAAACTCAATGGAAATAGATACAGATTTAACCAATTGTGAGCAACTAAAGCAACTAAATGTAGTTTTATCTAAGTATAACGACATTTTTACTACCGATACTCCAAATACCAAGGTGACAACTGGTTGTCTCGAAATTCAGTTGAAGGATCCCAACCGGGTTGTATCCCGAAGACCTTACAGAATGGCTCCGGTAGAACGAGAGAATATTAAAACCATTGTCAATGATTTAATGGCGAAGGGTATCGTTCGTAAAAGCACATCCAACTTTGCCAGTCCCGTGATTCTCGTTAAAAAGAAGAATGGCGATGACCGGATGGTTGTCGATTACAGAGAATTAAATAATAATACTGTTCCTGTTAAATTCCCTCTACCAATTATCTCCGATCAAATTGACAAGTTAGCAGGCGCTGTATTTTTCATAAGCTTAGACATGGCACAGGGTTTCCACCAGATACCGGTTGATGAAAACTCCATAAACAAAACTGCTTTCATTACACCAGATGGATTATTTAAGTACACTATGATGCCATTTGGCCTTATGAATGCCCCAGCGATTTACCAACGCGTTGAGGCCATTTATAAATAAAATATTAATATACATTGATGATGTGTTGATTAAATGTAGGACATTTGAAGAAGGCTTAGAAACACTAGATCAAGTTTTATCAGCTTTGCGACAAGCTGGATTTGCAGTCAATACAAACAAATGCAAATTCTTTAAGAAGTCCATTGAGTATCTCGGCAATGTCGTATCCAATGGAACCGTCAAACCAGGCCCAAATAAGGTTGCACCACTTGTGAACTCGCCTGTGCCGCGAACAGTCAAACAAGTTCGCCAATTCTGCGGCTTGGCTAGTTATTTCAGAAGATTTATACCATCATTTTCTACACGACTGATACCATTATACACTCTAACAAAGAATGATGCAAAGTTTTTATGGACTGCTGAATGCGAAAATGCAAGACTTGATATTATAAGACGTTTAACGTCCATTCCGGTACTTACAATTTTTCAGGACGGTTACCCTATAGAATTGCATACTGATGCAAGCAGCATGGGCCTCGGTGCGATTCTAATTCAGATCAAGGACGGACGTCAACATGTTGTTGCTTACATGAGTATGAGGACAACTGATGCAGAAAGCCGCTACCATTCGTATGAATTAGAGACATTGGCCATTGTGCGAGCAGTTAAGCATTTCAGGCAGTACCTATATGGACGTGAGTTTACAATCATAACTGATTGTAATGCTATCAAGACTTCAATGAGTAAACATGAATTGTTGCCAAGAATTCATAGATGGTACGCATATTTGCAACATTATAATTTTAAAGTTGAATACAGACAAGGTACCCGAATGCAACATGCTGATTTCTTTAGCCGGATTTCAATTGTGTGATTTGCAGAACGAGCAAAGGAACATCAGGTGCTATCCAATCCAGGATGTTCCCCATTGAGAAACAATCCATCCCTTTCCATACAATTCACATCGATATGACAGGAAAATTGACGTCTCGTAAAGGAAAACATGAATATGTAGTTGTTGTTATCGATGCATTTACGAAATTTACACTACTCACGTACGCAATGGATAAGACATCTCAGTCAATGTTACTTGCATTAAAGAAAGTAATGTCGTTATTTGGGGCACCTAAACAAATAATTAGCGACCAGGATGCCGCTTTCAGGTCAGACTTCGAAGACTATTGTAAACAACATGGAGTTTACCAGCATTTCATAGCTCCAGGTGCAAGCAGAGGCAATGGCCAGGTGGAGCGGACAATGTCTGTCGTCAAGAATGGATTAACGATCATCCGTAATTATGAAACGAAGGACTGGAAGAAAGCGCTTGATTCGCTTCAGTTAGCCATCAATTGTACAATCAATAAGACTACGAACATTAGTCCACTAAAAGCTTTAACTGGAAGGCAAGGCGCTGTGCCTGTCGAATTGATTTCTTTAATAGATGAATCAAAGGGTACAGTTGATCGCATACAATTGGATCAATATATGCAAGATAAAATGAAGGCTCGAGGTATCGCAGATAAACAACGATTTGACAGGCAAAAGGCTAAAGTACAAAGATTCAATAAAGGTGATATAGTACTGTTTAAGGTAAACCCAAGGTCACAGATTGGACTTGATTTGAAATATCCAGATGCATATGAGATATGGAAAATTTTGCCACATGACCGCTATCTATTGAACAGGGGCCGACCTAAGAAGGCGGCACATGATCAACTTCGACTTGCACCCAAACCAGATCAAGGAGCCATGTCGGCGTAAAGTTAAGTATATTTATCTACTTATCTTTTGACCTGCACACCTACTTTCTAAAGGAGTTATGTATGTTATGTTACTATATTCAAGTTCATTATTCATATGAAGTAGTACGTAAGGTTTTGGCGCGAACTGTACGTATACTGTGTCTAATGTTATGGTGTGATGTGTATGTTTGGCAAAATGCGGACAGGGGCCGCTATGCCAAGTGTGTGTAATTGCGGACAGGGGCCGCTATAGAATTGATGCCAATATGATGTGGACAGGGGCCGCTTAATTATTGGTGATAATTCTATAAATGTGGACAGGGGCCACCTTAATGTATAATGTATTGCATGGACAGGGGCCACCATTACGTTGTACATGATGAAAACTTTTTAAGCGGACAGGGGCCGCTATAGTATTGATGCCAATGTGATGTAGACAGGGGCCGCTAGATTATTGGTGTCAATGCTATAAATGTGGACAGGGGCCACTTTAATGTATAAAGTATTGCGGGGACAGGGGCCACCATTACTTTATACATTACCTAAACTTTTAAGCGAACAAGGACTACTATTGAAAAATTTGTAAATGGACAGAGCCACCATTTATATCATATTTTTCAGGCCTGAGGACACTAATAGTCTTCGGAAAATGTAACGTATATCATGCGTTTTTATGTCTTTGCCTGTGATTATGTCAGGATAATCGAGCGAAGCTATTTTTGGGTTTTAAGGCATGTCGAGCGCGACTTGCGGCAGAATGGCCGTGTCGGCGCGGGTGCCATCTACTGGCCAACGCCGGCACTTCTGTAATATCGATGAAGGACACGCTGCAATGGAAGAATGCTGATCCCAGATTAATACAGATTTCACGACAAATTAGGATTTATTATTTTGTTATTAATAAAGATGAAAATTGTGTTTAATTTAGAATAAATATATAAAATCGATTTTGGTGTAGGTAAATCAATGAAAAATGATTTGATGTGGGTATTTTGTAATAATGGTTTGGGAAGCTACCCTCGGGTGAGAGAATCGGGATGGTTGTTTTTGTCTGTGTTAATAAAATCACTGAAAAGTATATTGTATCGAATAAAACCAAAGTTGAGTGATTATATGTATGTGTTTATTTAAACAAAATACATAATAACTATGGATCCTACTGAGGACGCGAGCGGCCGAAGTTCGCCTTTACTGCCGTCAGGGCTAGCTCACTCCGACATATTTTTTAGAGATCATTGCTAAAGGCATATACGGAAGTCTAGTAGTATTCCTTTGTTCTCAGTCTGTTTGGCTGACGGTCGGACACTCACGATCGTTTTTCTCCGAAATGGGTAAAGATACCAAACTTATATTAATATTAAGCAATAAAAAACAAGATTTTAAGTCAAGGCAATCAAAGATATGGCCGTTTATGTCATATCATAAGCTGCTTTTATTCCAGTAACCTCAATGCATCAAATGCGAGAAGCGAGTTAAAACCTCGCTTTTTCGAAGTACAGACGAAAAAAATACGAACACAATTTATAGTTTATAACATACATCATAAATAATAATATTAAATAAATTAGTTTGGACAAATTCACACGGCGCTAACTAGCCCCAAAGTAAGCAAAGCTTGTGTTATGGATGTGAGATAACTGATAAACGAACACAACACATACTTATTATACACACTACACCCAGGTAACAGAAATTAAAATTTATCATTTCAACTTCGGCTCGGCCGGGAATCGAACCCGGGACCTCTGCATGGCGACCGGCATGTTCACCAACTGAACCACCTAGGACGTCATGAGTACATAACAAGCACATTTATTTATTTGCGGTTGGTAAATTGCATTTTTCACACTTTGAGCTGAACATATTCTCCACGTTTGGCAAGCTGGTTGGAGATCGCAGTATTATAAATGTAACAATATAAAACGCTGCTGCCCATTTTCCAACCTACGGCTCTTAATCTGTTGGCTTGAAAATATTAGTCGCCTTGTACGATACCTGTAGAGAGAATTATTTTTTATTGCTTTCCGAGTAAGTCCCATTCGAGCTGATGATAAGAAATAGATAATAGAGTGCCTCGACTACAATATCTATTATTATATAGCAATAAACTTAAACCTGTAGTAATTTTGAAACGATTGGCCCCAAAGAGAAATGATAATAAATAAAAAAGAAAAAGAAATGTTTATTTCTGGCACATACCCATAATATACATTACAGACAGTGTAATAGGTCCGTTTTATAGTGTATTATTTTTATTAAAAACAATTCAATTTGTATGTATATCATTATAAAAATTACAAATTTACAAATTGACAACATTTAGGTAGGTAAAGATACATGTTTAACCGAGCAGTCAAGCCCAGCCCTAGTGGGCATTACAACTTAATAATTTAATTAGATTATACAGTTATGCGTAGTTCTTTACTGAACAAGTATACATTCTGCAGTACGGTGGATACGCACCCATTGTTTGATCCAAAGAGACGAGTATGAAAAGAAGCCCTTAGTCGTTTGACCAGCGCGCAGAAGCCCAGGACCCAGATCTCCGCGAACATACCAGTCGCACTGCACCGCCACGGGAGGCCCAGCATGGCCCTGAACGCGTTGTTATACTGCACGCGCAGGGTGCTGAATGCGCTCTTCGTGTATGAGTACCACAGCTGGCTGGTGTAGAGCGACTGGCAGTACGCCCTGAACAGGGTCACCTTCAACTGCGTAGAACAATGCGTGAAGCGTCTGGCGAGCATAGCGAGGGCTCTTCTCTGTCTCTCTAGGTCTTCATTATCACTTAATAAATCTGTGAGGATGTGTCCTAAATACTTAAATTTCGTTACAATATTTAATTCAGTGCCATAAAGTGACATTGATGGCACATGTGTGGGGCCCTTGCCTGCTTAAAATATCATTATTTCAGATTTTTTAACATTGTATATTAACCCGTGAGCTTTAGCATACGTTTCACAAATAGGCAGTAATTTTCTTAGTCCACTCACCGAGGGGTTCAGCAGCGCCATGTCGTCTGCGTAACTTAAATTGTTGAGGCACTCGCCGTCGATGTGGCAGCCGACTCTGGTCGCGCTGAGTCGCTCGATGAGCTCGTTAATGTACAAATTGAAAAGAACGGGCGACGTCAGACCCCCTTGTCTTACTCCGCACTCCAGTTTATACATATGTGACAATGAGTTGCCCCACTTGACCTGATTATATTGATTATTATACCAATTATCCAATATTTTCGTAATTTTACGTGGCACGGTCGTCTTTTTGAGTTTATCCCATAAAATATTTTAATCAATAGTATCAAAAGCCCGACTAAGATCTAGGAAACACGCAAAGACCGTAGCCTATAATAGTTTACTGTATTTTTGAGTGAAAATATAGCTAAATCAGTTCCCAACCCACTTCGGAAGCCAAACTGAGCTCTATTTACAGGAATATTAATTTCATTTAAATGTTTGTTAAGTAAACGTTCCATAACTTTTGACACTATGGTTATCTAGCACCCATAGTACAAGCTTTGCTTAGTTTGGGGCTAGATGGCGCTGTGTGAATTTGTCCACGATTATTTATTATTATTATAGATCTGTAAGAGTTCGACTGCTTCAAATATATTTTTTTACACCTGGCACGCTTCGGACTTTTCAGTTTCTCGTACTTTATAATTATTCTCTATCTTGCTTAGAATTTCTTTTTCTGACAATACAGCTAGTACCACACCTCCTGAACGGTCGGCCGATGGACGGAAGTTGGCACGTAGGCCACGATCGTGGCGGCATTGGCGGCGGCGGTCGCGGGCGTGGCGGCATCGGCGGCGGCGGCGGCGGCATCGACGGTGGCGGTCGCGGGCGTGGCGGCGGCGGTGGTGATGAAGGGCGGATCTGTGCAGCAGAATCATCGTGAATGAGATCAATTATGTACAGCTTCATACAATAGGTCAACACTATTATATGTCCGCGGAGAGTCTCTATCACTTCGATATGTTTCCCTTTAGCACGGTCCATCATTAGCTTTGATATTGATTTGCCTTCCAAATTGTCGATATCTATAGTCAAATTTGGCACTGTCTTGGGTTTAAGTGGACCAGTATTATTAAGGACATGGAGTGACGTGAACTTTTGTTTCTGAGACACTTTCCCAGAGCGACAAAGAGCGATACAGGTCTCTCCAAGACAGACCCGACTTCCGCTGGCTATCTTCGTAAATGTCCGGGTATTCTCGGCAGCACACTCTCCTCCAGAACTCCTCTCCGAGATCGTCCACAACGCTCTGCCAGTGGAGAGAAACTTTGCCGAAGTTTGTGACCTCTTTCCCGTTAAGGTAGTTCAAGAACTCCCGAAGTATTTCATCTGGCAGGTGCTCCAGCGTAGTCGATCCCATTGTGACAGCACACGATAATAAGGTGTCGATGTAAATGCAAGTTTCCAACCAAAATATCACTCTGTCACGAAAGCAAACTGCTTCTGATTGATCACAGAATACGAGATATTGTTCCACTTAATACTATCTACGTGAGCGCTGTTCATTTGATTTACAAAAGCAAATATAGTTCAGTATCAAAACAAGAATTGTTCAGTTTAACACAACGCGATAGGTTCCACTGGTAAGTTCGAACGCACAAAAGAAAGAATGGCAGTAAACCTAGTTTTATTTGTCCAGGGCGCACGCTTAATTCGCCCTTGAAAGTCACTGTTCGTCGTTTAACGATAGAACAAAAAATTTTAGGCTGATAGATACGTGTGTTTGTGGAGAGCTCGGTTCGCTGAATGAACGCTAAAATATATAATCAATATTTCGCCGATACCAGGAATTGCGATTAGGTGCGTCACCGAAAGCAGGGTGTTAGGGCAAAGAGTATTACAGTATAATGATTTATTAAGATGCCTTATTGTTGTCATATATGTAATTTTTTGTTTGGAAAATTGAGTATTTCTACAGAATACTGATTCAAGGACATCGTAACGTCTTATACATATGACAGGCCAGTTCTAAAACAAAACCCGACACGGCTAGGGCATCCCCCCATTGACGCGCAGGAGGATTGTCCTAATGTGTTTCTTCTTCAACATAGTAAGTATTTTTAGAGCGCACCATCGCGATGTGCAATTTATGGCGCGAAAGTATATTCACTTGTAGTTGTAGTGTTCATTAGTCGATTGGTAAAATTAGCGACTCCGCTGCTACCAGGCGAATAAATTGAAAATAAAGAAATAAATAAATTGCACGACAGTGAAATACGTGCTTCGACCGTTGCTATGAAAATTACGTACTTATTGTGTACTGTGCCTGAACTTGACATTGTCAGTCAAATTTTGTTTCCATTTTAGCCGGGCGCAAAGTTTCGTGGCCCTCACTCTAGTTCCAGTGCCAGGTTTTGACGTGAAATGTCTTTAAAATCACACTGAGTATAAAGTCAGAAATCAGGACCATAACAATAAGTTCTATATCGCCTTATCATAATAACTGTGAAACTATTGGTGTTAGAAACATGAATCTAATGTCTTTATTTAGCGTATACAGTCAGCTCGCAGTTTTGATTGAATTTACATTAGGATCGGGTGGGGTGACGAGAGATTTATTGAACAAAACGCGCGCTCCCGTGCATTTCTATTCATTGTAACTTACGACTTTTGATAGGGCGGTGATTCTTACATAAAATTTCTGTTATTATACAATATATAATTGTAGTAAAAATAAGCTAATACTGTAAAAAATATACGAAAATTAAGTATTTCGGCCTCAGCCCGTCCATGAACCTGTACGAAATACAAATTACAGCTCTCGTCGGAAAGAGGGAGCCATGTCATGTCAAGAAGTCAGTGGGGGGCGTCGTATCAATGCGGGAAGCGAAGTGCTACCGGTGCACCATAATGCGGTCACAGAGGTGATGGCAGCTGCTCTACTGTATTAACCTGATCTACTAAAATCCTGGATTGTTGTCAAATGTACTACGATTCTGTTACGGGAAGAAGCGCAGGAAGAAAAATATACTTTGATATTTCGGTCATGGGATACATTAAATTTATTTCTGCGTAGCAGTGCTGTCTATGCATATTGTACATTTAGTTTGTAGTGAATGAGTGTAGGTACTTCCCTGAGATGTTTGTACTTTTTTGGATTGACCTAGTAGATTTTCGACTAGAAAGAACCAAAGCGATGTGATTCAGCACAAGGCGAGGCGGCAACAAATAATGGAATGACAATCTCTACTTAGTCTATGAAATAGGCAAGACATGGCAAACATGCCCGGAACTACACAAATAAACGCCCGTCATGTACCTAATAGCCCACCCACCAGCGCTGTGAGTCGTTTCTTGCGCCTCACAGCACATGCCGAGTGGGTACCATTTACGCTGGCCGCCGAGGCACCGACAGTGGCATGGGAGGCTACGTATTGTTTTTATATTTTAAGTATTCATGTTTCAGTTATCTGTAATTGTAACTGTTATTGTGTCGTGGTGTGCTATTTGTAACAAATGAATTTTCTTTCTTTCTTTCAAATAAAGGCGAATACTCCCTCTACACTCTCGTGGTCCCGCGGATTGACGAACATGTGGAGTGTGCTTTATCATATCAGCCGGAAGACGCCTACTGCTGGGTATAAGGCATAAGGTATAAGGTATAAGGTATAAGGCTGGGCCTCCCCCAGAGATCTTTACAAAGTCCGGTCTTGTTAGCTGGGAATTTAGTGCAACCTTGTATGGGAACCGTTTTAAATCGTACTATGCGCCGATATTGTCGCGCTCTGCTTTGAGACCTATATTTCTCTAAATGTAGGTATTAGGGCAAGTCTGATGTTATTTTGGATAATTTAAGGACGACGAATTCATTTCTGGAACAAAAGTTTTGGCTTTCCCTACAAAAAGAACAAAATATTTGACAAAACCCGTAAAACCTGAACAGAATTTTTACGCAATACCGTAATTTTCTTTTTAACGATGAAAGATATCAGTATGAAAAAAATATGTTCTGAAAGCTACACTTATGTGAATTACACAAATGTAACTTTCATCTATTATAATAAAAAATGGATACAAAATATTTTTACCTCATGCAAGGTAGAGTGACATAAACGCGTGTGGTTTCAACTTTTAACAATTTTTCGTCGCCAAGGCAATTTTATAGATGCCATTTTGTACTTTTTTTATTGTATACGGCAAACAAACAGACAAACAGACAAGAGGGTCACCTGACGGAAAGTGGTCACAGCCGAATATTTATTTATTTATATCAATTATCTAGATCTCTAGGGCGGGTTGATACGCGTGTTAGGAAGGGTTCGCGTAGCAGTTGGGAAAAAGTAATACCTACACACTTGAGTGAGTCTATGTGGCAGTATTATTATTCATCTACGCGTTGTATACGCGGCGATATAATCAAAGGGCGCGCCGAGGTCGGAAAAATAAGAGTAAGGTTTTTTCAGTGGCACCCCTTTCCACACTTCGAGTTGACTTTTGCAAATTGGGGCCAGAGAATTTACCGAAGCGCTGCCCGCTTCTGAAGAGACCTCTAATATAGGTACCTCTCATGTCATAGACCAAAGAAAACACTGGCTGAGAGCTGAGGGCTGAGAGCTCATTCCACAGCCGAATCATATGAAAGAGACACGTTCTCTCGAACCTTCGCGTTCTCCCAAACGTTCTCTCGAACCAACAGAGGGTCTACATAGTGGGAATGAGTTCCCAACCCAAGGCGGGTGGTGCGGTAGCGGAATTGTGCTGTGTTTGTACTTGTGCATTATACACCTGATTGAACACTTAAGGAAGCCAAAGTCCGCCGTAGCTTTCAGAATATATCCTTTTCATACTGATATCTTTCATCGTTAAAAGTAAAAAAGAAAATTACGGTATTGCGTAAAAATTCTGTTCATGTTTTACGGGTTTTGTCAAATATTTTATTATTTTTGTAGGGAAAGCCAAAACTATTGTTCCATAAATTATCGTTATTGTGGTCGTCCGTAAATTATCCGAAAATAACATCAGACTTGCCCTAGTACCTACATTTAGAGAAATATAGGCCTCAAAGCAGAGCCTGTGGTGCCTCTCGACGCCTCCCGGGTGAAATTCACTCAGACCATAATATAGGTACCTCTCATGTCATAGTCCAAAGAAAACACTGTGGCTAAGAGCTAAGAGCTCATTCCACATCCGAATCATATGAGGGAGAAACGTTCTCTCGAACCTTCGCGTGGACACCAACAGAGGGTCTACATAGTGGGAATGAGTTCCCAACCCAAGGCAGGTGGTGCGGTAGCGGAATTGTGCAGTGTTTGTACTTGTGCATTATACACCCGATTGAACACATACAGGAAGCCAAAGTCCCTTTGGTTAGCGAGTGGTTCTAACTTGCTTATTAGTATGGCATCGTCGACAATTCGTACGGCGCGCATGTGCACAGAGTCCAGAAGATTAAGCACAAAAATGGGAACAAGATTATACTCCATATGCGGCCGCAGCTGTGCCTTATATGTATAGCAGCAGGCGCTGTCCTGAGATGAAGTTGCGCGTGGACCGGTTAAGCACTCCAAGCTTTTTCGAGGCTAGTTTGGCCTTACCTTCTATGTGACTCTGGATATGTCGACACGAAGGATCCCGATACTCTTTGAGGGATCCCTTTGTGTTCCTTAGAACTGCGGCACTATGTCCAAAGAATATTTTTATGCAGAAAGAAAGAATATTTCTTTTCTATCTCGTAGCCTGATTTTGCGTCTAAATAAATAACAGCATCTGTATCATCTGTAGGCATTGAATGTAAAGGAAAGGATAAGATACAATTTTATAGAAAATTTAACGAGAATGGACGTAAAAATATATACGGGGTGACTCGCACTTCTGCTTCTAACACTCTTTCCCATAGCGAAAAAGAGCGATTCTCCAAGACAGACCCGACTTCCGACGCTATCTTCGCAGATGCCTGGATATTCTTTAGAACACAGTCTTCTCCAGAATTCTTCTCTGAGATCGTCCACAACGCTCTGCCAGTGGAGCGAAACTTTGCTGAAGTTTTGGACGTCTTTCCCGTTAAGGTGTTTCAAAAACTCCCGAAGCATTTCATCTGGCAGGTGTATCGAAGCTGAGTCCATTGTGACGACACAGAATATATAGGTCAATATATAGGTGATGAACAATATTTGCAAAAATCACTGTGAACCGATCACACAAAGAAAACATGAAATTTTACTACTTCAAAATCAATTCCTTTCATTAGGCACTACTACTCGGTATTAAGGTAGTTTTGTTTAATGTTGAATGTAGAAAACAGCTACACATTATTGTTATCCATTTTTGGGGTTCCAAACTTCTAACAAAAGTTATAAATGGAACTTTTGTATACGGATTACATTTTTGTCAGTCTGTGTGTCAAGACTTACGACTGTTATTCTTCGGAACGTGTAAGATAAGTATAAAATTGGAATTTAGTCATATCAATTTACAATACCAGTAACCCTTATAAATTAAGCTGTACAAATTAAGCTTCTTAGCCATGTAAAAAGTGTTCACGAACAAGGAGACTCCACCCTCTACATTCTCCTATAGTAAGTATGCGATGGGCACTTAAAAGTGTCGGTACCTATTATTTGGGTACATTATTATTCTTGCGCCAGTCTATTGCTTAGCACAGTTTTATTAGATATTGAGCACTTTGGACCATTTGGACATTTGAACAATGGATTTTAATTGTTATTCGATATCGTAGTAGATTTCCTTTTCCATAGATAGTGATGGCGTCTTGTCTATGGAAAGCAGACGAGACATGGCCAACGTATGCGAGACTTCACGAATATAGGCCAATACTCGTTCTACATTCTCACGTTGGAAAAGTTTTGGCCGAGTGTAACGTAACACTGTCCCACGGACAGTGCCAGGTTCAGTTAATAAGGAAACAACAAATATTCAGGGCAATGACACACACACCCCAATACCCTTGTATTTGTCCAAAAACCATAATTACTTTTACCAATTGGATATTTAAGAAACGAGAGATCATTTCCCCAAAAGAAAATACTCTAATCGAAGTTCGATTCGAATCAAATTATTTGTAGAACGTAGGTACTACGTAGTCAGAATTTACAGTATTAACTAATTTTCCAGGCAAGGATGATGAGCACTCAGAGCCTGAAGGGCCAAACCCAAGAATATACCAATTATATGTATAAAAAGTTTAAAAAAAAATGTTAACTTGCTGAACAGTTGCTTGAACAGGAGTGCGTGCGTGCGTGCGTGCGTGCGTGGGTTAATCCTTTGGTTTTAAGAGACTTTCTGTAAAGTAATAGTTCAGCATTAGCCATTCGGTAATGACCCTTTTCGCAGTAAACTTGTTTGAATCGTAGAATGATATGTAATTATGTAGGTTGTTGTAGATATATGGTGAGACATTCCGTGGGAAATAGAAAGGGCTTTGAATGGGCAACTTTCAAGACTGCTCTCTGTGCACGTTCTACTATCAAGAGGTGGGTTTTAGCCGCGCCACCCCAAGCACTGATGCAATATGATAGTAGTGACTGGCATAAGGCGAGATATACCATTCTTAATATTCTTAAGTCGGCAATATGGCGCAAATTTTTGCATACGAAAATTACCCTACGAACTTTACCAGCCAGGTGTAATATGTGTGGCAGGAAGTTCAGATTATTGTCAATGTGTACTCCAAGATATTTGATTGAGTTTACTTTATCGATCTTCGGGCAACCACAACTTATAATATCAGTATTTAAGCAGGAGTGTGCAGTGATGGAGTAATTGTTATTTGTAGACTTTGCGTTACGAATAGAAAAATGTATGTTTGTATTTATGTATCCATGTATTTTGTTTTGTCAGCATTGAGTGTTAGTCCATTTTGACGAAGCCATCCATTGACCATATCAAATCCTAATTGAGCGTATTCAAAAGTATCGTTCCATGAATCAGATGAGAACAAGAGGGCAGTGTCATCGGCGAACTATAGTATGTTGCCTTGTTGGAGATTAAGGTTGCACAGGTCATTGATATAAGCCAAAAAGAGAGTAGGGCTCAATATACTGCCCTGTGGAACACCGAATTGAACTGGTAAGTCATTGCTGACAATATTATCAATGGTGACACACTGCGATCGATCGATTAAATAATTTTCAAATAAAGTAAGCTGAGTCCCACTCACACCCAAACAGTCCAGTTTGTTTATCAAAGTTTGTACCGAAATAGTGTCAAATGCTTTGGTTAGGTCTAGAAAGATAGCCAAGCACTTTTCACCTTTGTCCAAGTATGAAGATAAGTGATTGGTTAGAGTTAGAACTGTTAGTTTATAGTAATTCTGTATCGTTATAAGCCCGTGGCTGTATGGGAATCTCTCATTAGCTATCCCGTTCTAGTGTCTGTGAACGGAACGTTTACTTTGTCTATGTCAACAAGGAGAGAGAACAAGCTGCATGTACTGTGTTAATGAAGACGAAAATAAAACTGATTATTGTGAGTGAATTTAATAGTTTTTCTTGTGAAACACTTTCCAACCACGGTATATTTTACATGGTAGCAGAGCGTGGTTTGTTTAAACAGTTGAAAAACATTTGGAATTTTTTTGGAAATAAAGTCGGAAAATTGAATACACGTGGAGTACAAAATTTGCAACAATGGCGGACCACAAAGACGAATATTTTATGCAAATTTTTGATGGATCAAACTACGAGAAATGGAAATTCATGCTTAAATTGTATTTACAAATGAAAAATTGTTATAAAGTAATAGAAATAGAAAAGAAACCTAAAGAAATAACCGATGAAGACTGGCAAAAAATGGAGGTTCGCGCTAAAAATTATATCGTAAACGGTGTGAATAATACACAACTAGAAATGATAATTACAGAGGAAAATGCTCGAAATATGTTGTTAAAATTTGATTCGATCTATGCTGCAAAAAGCAGCACAAGTAGACTTCTTTGTAAAAGACGATTATTAGAATTGAAAATGCAAGATGGCGACAATCCGATTGAGTTCTTCAACAAATTTGAAAGAGAAGTAAACACATTGAAAAATGCCGAAGAGGACTTAAAAGAGGAAGATAGATTAAATTACCTATTGCTGTCTTTACCAGATTCCTACTCAAATATAGTTGACATTATCGATGCGCTGAAAAAGAAAAGACAGTAGAATATGTGAAATCAAAAATGCTACTAGAGCAAAAGAAAAATAAATGAGAAGCAGTGACAAAAATACACAATCTTTCCATGCTCAATCTGCAAGAAATAATACAAATCAAGCAAGTTCTTCAATCATTTGCTTCGGGTGCAATCAACCTGGCCACATTCAGAGAAATTGTCCAGCTCATCAAACCCTTACACGAGGAAGAGGTTATCGTGGTTCGAATTATCGTGCAGGATATGCAAACAACTCAAATCATCGTGGAGGATATGCAAATAGCCCACAGCGTGAAATTTATCGTGGCTCTGGAAATCAAAGGAGAAGAAACGGCTCAAGAGGCAGGTTTACACATGGTAACAGGATGGCAGGAAACTCGCCGGTCCATGAAGGCTCTGATGCAAACTCATTTAATGTGGAAGTTTTAACATCAACTGCAACATCATCAAGCGGCAAACAATTAAGCGAGGACAAGGTGAAATGGTTGTTGGATAGTGGCTGTTCTGATCATGTAGTAAACAATGATAAATACTTCTATGAATATACTGATTTAAAAACACCTGTCAATATCAAGGCAGGTGATGGTTTTTCACTAACAGGAAACAAAATTGGTAACATTTCAATGAATTTCTGTGTAAATGGTAAATGGATAAAAACTAAAATTTCAAATGTATATTTTGTGCCAAACATGCAGAGAAACTTACTGAGTGTATCTAGTATAGTAAAACAAAATATTGTAACTTTTTCAAGTGATATTGCGGAGATTTATAATCCCTATAACAAATTAATTGCTATTGCTAGTTGTAAAAATAAATTGATTGAATTAGAAGGTAAAATAGAGTACATATGTTCAAAATCATACTCCACTTATGCTCTAAGCGACAAAGAGAAATGGCATAAAATGCTAGGCCATACAAATTTTTATAAATTAAAAGAAATGTGTAAACTTCAAGTGCTAAAGGGGTTGCCAGATAAATTTGATGATGATAGTTATGTTCAATGTGAAATTTGTTTAACTAACAAACTTACTTTTTGAAAATAATAGGCATCGAGCAAATGATCTTCTAGAAATTATACACACTGATGTGTGTGGTCCATTAAATCCAACTAGCTACAAAGGCGAACGTTATTTTGTCTCATTTATAGATGATTACAGTCGATTTGCACAAGTATATTGTATTAAAAATAAAAATGATGTTTTCAGTTGTTTTGAAGAATATGTTAAGCGAGTACAAAATGTTACTGGTAAAAGAATAAAGGAGATACGCTGCGACAACGGAGGAGAGTACCTCAACCAGGAATTTTACAAATTTACAAGAGGTGAAGGCATTTATTTAAATCCAGCTCCAGCTTATACTCATGAGTTGAATGGTGTTGCTGAAAGATATAATAGGACAATTATGGATCGTTCCAGATGTTTACTAAGTGAAGCGAAACTTAATAAGATTTACTGGCCAGAATGTATAATTACAGCTGCTTATCTTGGGAATAGATTACTAACGAATACCCTTTTAAAGAAGACACCTTATGAAATATTTTTCAACAAGAAACCAGATGCTTCAAATCTTCATTTGTATGGAAGCCAAGTATTTGTGAAAATACCAGAAGTAAGAAGAACATCAAAGTTAAATCCTAAAGCAGAAAAAGGTATACTTGTAGGTTATACTGATATGGGATATCGAATCCTGATTGGTGACAAGGTAGTAATCAGTCGTCATGTAAAGATTGTTGATGGAACAAAGAGATATATGAAAATGAACTGTGATGATGATGATGAAAGTGAATCGGAAATGGTAACCAAGGATACAGTGAATGACAGGGAGATGTCAAGTGAGAAACTGCAGGATTCTGAAAAAGAAGTTAAAAGCAAGGAGGTGAGTGTTGGTCGTCCAAGGAGGCAAAGGAAAATGCCTGCAAAGTATGATGATTATGACATTCATATAAACTTTTGTGATGTCTCGGTACCCACCACATATGAAGAAGCAATAAATAGTTCTGAATCAAAGAAATGGAATAAAGCGATGAGTAATGAAATCAAAAGCTTAGAAGAAAACAATACATGGATAATTGTTGATGAACCGCAAAACAAAAGAATGGTGGAAGTTAAATGGATATTTAGAATTAAATCAAATGGAATATATAAAGCACGAGTTGTGGCAAGAGGCTTTCAGCAATTATATGAAGAAAATGAAGAAATATACTCTCCAGTGGCAAGAATGATCATTTTAAAAGTACTATTGTCTACTGCATGTGTTAAAGGCTGGCAAATTGAACAGATGGATGTGGAAACAGCTTTTTCAAATGGAAATATTAAATCTGAAGTTTATATTTATCCACCTGATGGCTACATTGTTGAACCTAACAAAGTATGCTTATTGAAAAAATCATTGTATGGACTAAGAGAAAGTGCACGTGATTGGTATGAATGTTTTCACAATTTCATGTTAAGTATTAACTTTCAACGGTCAGCTTATGACTATTGCTTATATACAGGATACATAAATAATAACAAAGTATAAATAATACTGTATGTGGATGACATACTAATAGTCAGTGAAGATAATGGAGCTATAATAAAAGTAAAAGAAAAACTTAACAGAAAATTCAAAATTAAGGACATGGGAAAAGTGAAAAAATATTTGGGAATAGACATAGACTATAATCCTGAAGAAAAGAAAATGTTTTTGAATCAGACAAACTACATTGAAACTGTTGCGAAGAAATTTAATGTCATTGATTCTAAACCGTGTAATACACCTATGGAATTAAATTTGAAACTGGAACCAGCTGAAGTTACAAATTCATCCTTGAAATATAGAAATTTAATTGGAGCTTTGTTGTACATTGCTAATGGAACACGTATGGATGTATCGTTTCCAGTAAATTACTTAAGTCGCTTTCAGAATGCGTACAGTGACACACATTATAGGTATGCATTAAGAGTACTGAAATACTTGTATCATACACGTTACTTGAAACTGATATACAGTGCAGATAACAGTCAACACAATGTAATTCACATTGGATTAAATAAGTACTTTCAACATAATATTACTTATTATTTTGCCGCTTCTTGTGTCATTTTACAGCCTCAGTCAGTATGCACGAGACATTATTTTGACGTGGTTACATTATACAAATCGAAAAACAAACAGATTAGCAGACAGCACTATTTCGAACTAGGTATATCACAATGGCTTTAACTTTATTTTATCAGAATGTCCGTGGATTACGAACAAAAACCACATCATTCTTAAGTTATCTGCTGAATGCTGACTATGATATAATTTGGCTATCTGAAACATGGCTAACACAGAGTATTTATGATGGGGAACTGATCGATAGCCGCTACTGCGTTTATCGTGTGGACCGGGACTACGAGCGTGTGGGCATGAGCTTAGGCGGCGGCGTACTGGTGGCTGTGCGGCGCGGGCGCGGCCTGGCGGTTGACGCGTGCCCCGCGCGCCCCGTGCCCGCGTTCCTGGATGCCGATGTTGCTCATGTTATCATTAATTACACTTGTGGAACAACTAAAAGAAAATTATTAGTTTTTTGCTGCTATTTCCCTCAGAATAAACACCAAATGTCTTCAGAACTAGAATTCTTTGAATATTTATCAAACCAGAGCCTTGATTCTGATACAAATACCGATTTTTTAGTTGTTGGGGATTTTAATGTTAGGAATGCAGTCTGGTCGTTAAACACTGGAGATATTGTGCTATCCAATCCATCTATAGATACACTAACGTTACAGATATCTGATTTTATGTCTTTTACTAACTGGTCGCAGTATAATTTCGTAGTAAATCAAAACGATAGATGTTTGGATCTAGTTTTCTCTAATTTTCCCTGCAGAATTACTAGAGGCCAACCACTATCTGTACCGAAAGATGCTCACCACCCTTCGCTACAGGTGGAATGTCAGTTGGGAGCTGTCATTACAGGACTAAAACAGGCTCCTCGAACAGTTTATCGTTATCATGATGCCGACTACAGTGTCATCAGTGCTGAATTATCTAAAATTGACTGGGACCAGTATCTTAGAACTGGAGACATTGAAGTAGCTGTGGAAACGTTCCACACTATACTGCATAATATAGTAGGGAAGTTTGTTCCGTCACGCTTCGTTGTACAAAATGATAAATATCCTATTTGGTTCACACGTCCATTAATGAAATTAATATTAAAAAAACGGAAATTCCATAAAAAATGGAAAACTTATGGTAGGTATAGCGATTACATGACATTTTCAAGTTTGCGAAAACAGGTTAAGGACATGGAAGGGTTATGCTATAAACAATATATTGCAAGGGCAGAAGTAGATATTGGACATAATAGTAAACATTTTTGGACGTTTATTAAATTAAAAATGAGTCAGAACGGTGTTCCTGATACCATGTATCTTGATGATATCAAAGGAAATGACGGCCAATCCATAGC
The DNA here is from genome assembly GCA_907269095.1 of Blastobasis adustella. NCBI lineage: Eukaryota > Metazoa > Arthropoda > Insecta > Lepidoptera > Blastobasidae > Blastobasis > Blastobasis adustella. Next base: position 2,516,368 of record OU026142.1, read on the forward strand.
TGATATGTTCAATAAGTTTTTCCATTCAGTTTTTGAGCCGGGGGATGCTGGTGTCATGGGTAGTCAATCAGGTAGGGTAAATTTAATTAGTGATGTACTTATCTCACCTGGCATAGTAAAAATATATTTGTCAAAACTTGATTCTACCAAAGGTAGTGGCCCTGATGGTTTGCACCCCATATTTTTGAAGAAATGTCATGCTGAATTGGCGTATCCCATTAGTTACCTTTTCAAAAAGTCTCTGAATTCAGGTATAATGCCCAAAATGTGGAAGCGTTCCTTTGTTGTACCGATATTTAAAAATGGGGATAAACACAACATTCAAAACTATAGGGGCATATCTAAGTTATCAGTTATACCTAAATTATTCGAAAAAATAGTCTACGACTCGCTCTTTCCAGCGATTAGATCTCTCTTGTCTGAACAACAACATGGTTTTATTAATAAACGTTCAACTGAGTCAAATTTGTGTACGTTTTTGGATTTTACTCTTGAGGCCATGAGTAATGGTTTCCAGGTGGACGCCGTGTATACCGATTACTCCAAAGCTTTTGATAAAATAAATCACAGCCTATTAATAAAGAAACTTGAACATATCGGTATACACGGTGACCTCCTAAGATGGATGGTTTCTTATCTTAGTCACAGAACTCAGGCAGTCACAATTAGGGGTTTTATATCTAGTTTTGTGCCGATTACATCTGGAGTGCCCCAGGGTTCACACCTCGGGCCGCTGTTATTTAATGTATTTATTATTGACGTTGTTGATTGCTTTAATCATTCCCAAGTCTTACTTTTTACAACTTAATGCAAACAAATGTGCCATAATTACTTTTTCAAGAAAAAAGCATAAAATCAAATATAAATATAGTATTTGGAACATTCCACTTCCCAGAGTGACCGAGGTGAGAGATTTGGGTGTTCAGCTAGATTGTAAATTGACTTTTTCGTCTCATATTGACAATATCTCTGCTAAAGCATATAGAATGCTAGGTTTTATATTTAGACAGGGTAAAGAATTCAGGCATCCCAAAACATTAATAACACTATTTAATTAAATTAAAAAATATAAAGATCACACTTGGAATATGCATCTATTGCATGGAATCCGTCATATATTAAATATATTCAGCAATTGCAAAAAGTCCAGGATAAATTTATTAAGCGACTCAAATACAAATTCAGGAACTTTGAAACAATTCAGGAACAATAAGGAATTTTTTATAACATTAAAGACACGCAGAGAACAAAGAGACCAAATATTTCTGTATAAATTTATTAATAATTTGGTGGATTCACATTATTTGATAAGCAAGATTAAATTTAAATGCCCAAGAGTAAACACACGATCAACATCAACCTTTGATAAACCTTTTTGTTCAACCAATTACGATAAAAATAGATTTGTGGTAAGGGTGTGCAGGACCTATGATGAGCACTATGATCACATTGACATCTTTCACAACAAATACGCAAGATATGTATTACTTGTTACAGACAAAAATTAGTTACTTTTATTTTTTTATTTTTTTTAGGATTAATTAGTGCTTAATAGGAAAACTAGTCTTAATGCAATTGTACAACAAATATAGTGGAAACTTTGTTGGCTTTTCTAAGAACTTATTGTTAAATACTTTATCTGTACTATTTTAAGCTGTTTGTTTCCCAAATAAATAAAATAAAATAACAATGATGACATGGATGCCTATGTGGATACTGATTGGGCAGCTGATACTGTTGACAGAAAATCAACAACAGGAATTTTAATTAGTGTGTTTGGACATCCAATTATGTGGAAATCACAAAAACAAAGTATTGTGTCACGTGCATCAACTCATGCTGAATATTATGCACTTGCAAACTGTGTACAAGAAGTGTTACCTGTCAAAGGAGTATTGGCTGATCTAGATGTTGAAATTAAAAGTCCTGTAAAAATTTACGAAGATAATACTGGTGCTATTGCTTTAGCGAAGAATGGTAAATTTTGCAAAAATTCTAAACATGTAGATATTAGTTACCATTTTGTGCATGACTATGAAAAGAAAGGTCTTATTAATGTTCTTAAAATTTCTACTGAAGATCAGCTTGCCGACATTTTAACAAAATCTTTGGGTAAAATCTAATTAATATTATTTAAGTTTTCTTTAGCACTTGTGAAGTGAAAAGTTTTATAAGTAAGAGATTTTATCTATTTAAGTAATTTTAAGGTTTCTATTTATAGGTAGTTTTAGTGATAATATATTGTTTGTGTATTATGTATAAGTTGTATAATAAAATTATAAATAGTAAGAGATAGATATATTTTTAATTTTTTGTTTATTGTTAAGAGAACCTATATTATTTGTAATTCCATTGCAGAATGTAAACTTTAAAATGTTTGAATCGATACAGCATTAACGAGGTGTGTTAGTTTATAGTAATTCTGTATCGTTATAAGCCCGTGGCTTATAACGATACAGAAGCTATCCCGTTCTAGTGTATGTGAACGGAACGTTTACTTTGTCTATGTCAACAAGGAGAGAGAACAAGCTGCATGTACTGTGTTAATGAAGACGAAAATAAAACTGATTATTGTGAGTGAATTTAATAGTTTTTCTTGTGAAACACTTTCCAACCACGGTATATTTTACAAGAACAGCATCCTCCGTGGATTTACCAGAACGGAAACCAAACTGATTGGTTGAGAGAAAGTTTTTAGTATCTCGATATTTGATTAGCCTTGTGTTGATTATCCGCTCTAGCACCTTTGACATAGTTGGAAGGATGCTGATGGGGCGGTAGTTAGCAACACACGTCCGATCGCCACTCTTATAAATAGGATGAACTAGGGCACGTTTAAAGGCAGAGGGAAATACACCTGTGTCTATGGACAAGTTGCAGATGTGCGTCAGCGGAGGGACGAGTATTTGTTTAAAGGACTTAATCATATTGGAAGAAATACCATCCAATCCCACTGCACAGTCGCTGCGCAAGGAGTCAACGATACGCATGACCTCGTACTCATCAGTCCTCATCAAACCAAAAGAGTCTCTACTGTGGATGTCACTTTCGTTCGTTCGAGGTACGTTACGCAGAGTAGGATTGGCATTACACTTTTCCGCTAAAGTTTTACCAATATTTGAGAAATATGAATTTACATTGTCAATTGTTGAGCCAGATTGTAATAAATCCTTAGCACTAGAGTTTTGTTTATTCATGTGTGTAACATTCTTGACAACCTTCCATATTCTCTTGCTATTTGTACCCGCCTTTTGTAATTCTTGTTTTTCGTAATCTCTTTTAAGTTTTTTAATTATATTGTTACAGAAGTTCTTATAGCGTTTAAGTGTTACTTTAACTGTCTTATTATTAGGAGAAATTTTAAGTTGTTTATGCATTGCATCCCTATTTCTAATGCATCTTATCATACCTTCAGTCATCCATGGCTTTAGTGGTCTTGTTCGTCTAGGGATTTTAACTATAGAGGTATTAGCAGCAATACAAGACCGTATCGAGTTTATAAAATATGTAGCTGCTAGATCTGCATTGTCATTTTCATATACAGGGGCAAAGCTAAAGCTATCCAGGGCGATCCCTAGACCCTTGGTGTTGATTTTGGACCAATATTTTGGTGGATCAATGTTTTTCTTTAGTGCAAGGCAAAGCATTACGGCGTCATGATCAGTAATAGCAGTGTGTATTACCAAGGTCATAGTAGGAAAGGTAGTTTTGGTGATAGTGTGATCAAGGCAGGTCAGATTGTGTGTTGGTAAGCTATGGGTTGGTAGGAGGCCATGCATGGCAATAAGGTTTAAGTATGCTTCCGATTTCGGGTCGTGGGTTTCGGTTTTTATGTCAATGTTGATGTCACCTGTTATGATAGTGTTTTTATATGAAGCACAAGTAGTTAAAATCGTGTTCAGCGATTCAATGAAACGATCGACTTGGCGAAATGCACATGGGCGGTATATTGCCAAAACAGCGGTATCACGATCCAGTTTAATTAGCAAGCAACTAGCATTCGTTGATGAGGGTTCTTCCACTGTTACATTGCACAGTTTGCTATTGACATAAACCACCACGCCATCATTTTGGTTATGATTGTTACTATAGCTGTGCATGGAGTATCCTTGTAGTTGGGCGATATTTGGTGTACCCATTAGCCAGCACTCGGTCAGTACGATGACATCGACCTCCAATTCTGATACTGCTAAAAATGATTCGAAAGCCGAAATGTTAGCATTAATACTGCGTATGTTTTGTATAAGAATCTTAATCGATTTGTTAAATTCGCCGCCTATCAATGCCCGACATTCGCTTGGTAAACAGGTACTAGACTCGGGAACATCTCTGTTATCGACATCGTATAATAAATCGTTTATTGTATTTAATTTTCACTTTTATTTTTATGTATAACACAAAGCGTTAACGACCAACAACAGTCTACTGCGTGATCCGAGCCTTCTCCACACCAGCGGAGGTTATTGCTATACGTATTCTCCACGACAACCTTTATGTGTTTAAAGAGGTAAGTATTTGCCTTAAGGTCCATTTGGGAAGTCATTATAGCATTGCTGTGATAAAAATAGCAAACTAAGTAGGTAAAAAATAATGTGGGCCGGGGGAAAAGTGTAAAGTGCAATGACATCTTAAGCAGGTAGTTTAAGAGTGCTCTATTTGTGTGATAAATTAGACGTTTGGCACTAGTGAGTATGGGGTTTGCTGTACATGTATTGGTTCGCTGTAAGTGAGTGTAAGTAGGTGGAGTGTGCGATATGTCAAATAATACTAGATGTGATGGATAGTCGATTAGTGCCATCTTTGTAAAAGGCGATTTGTACGTAACGTGTGGGATTAGATTGTAGATGGTGTGTAAGAGGTGTATTTCTTTGTATTTTAGTGTATATAGATTGTTTGAAGTAAGTGCTTTATAGGTATAGTGTGTTGAATGTGTAGGTAAGTACTACAGAGCTTACAAACGTTCTTATTATAAAAGATGAATATTACGGGTAAAAAAAATAACAACATTTCCTAATGAAGGCTAACATAATATAACATGCAACGAAATGTTCTATGGAAATAATCAGTCACATCGACATAGTGTCTTGAATCTTTAAATCATTGAGCTGAGACTCATTCGTAACCACTATGATCTTGCTATCGTCTTCTTTTCGCAAGAGAACTCTTGAGTTTTGGGTCCAGCAATATTTATAGGTGCCCTTGGCCATGGCTCTTGTATGATAGATGAGTTTCCGATCTTTGTTAGTCAGTTGTTCGGCTATGTAGATAGGTTGTGATGGGCAATTAATTCTTATGGAAGCAGTGCTTAGTTTATTGTTTGGGTTCTGCAAGTTGTAGGTTTTCGCTGCTCTAAATATTTTATTTTTGTCCAATAAAGTATTTAACGAAAGCAAAATTATTTTATTTACGGTTTTAAATGGTAGCAATTGTACATCATAGATAGAGGAGATTGCAATTTCAACAGATATTGCCTTGATCACGGAGCCAATAATGACTAGCAATTCATCCTGACTTGTTTTTTGTTTTAAAGGGATGTTCCGTATTTCCACACCATTCATAACTAGTTTGCGGTTAAACTCATCGGTCACCTTTTCTAGTTCCGTGATTTGTTGGGTATGATTATCGGATTTACGCTCCAAAACCGACATATTTGTGGCCATTGCATCATACTGTGAAGACAAAAAATCCATTGATTTTTCTATTTCTAGGCTAGTTTCCTGTATAACGGACATTTGTTTTTGCATATCAAGCATGGATGAGTGTATTTGAGAGAATTGTTTATCTTGTTCTTCCTTCCAGGACAACAAAATTTTTTTTCATTACGAAAATCCGTCAAATCATCACAGTTGCAACGGTGACGTTTTGTTTGGCGATGTATTAAATTATCTCGGTCCCTCGCTAAAAACATTTGGGTCCGAGCCGAAGCTGCTAGCTATATTTCTAGTAGGAGTTCTTTCCATTTCGAATTGTAGGCCTAAAAGTTCCGACGGCTCCGTACTTGTAGGTAGGTGATAGATTTAATGTTGGCGGTAGTACAGCGAACATATTTTATGATTATGGCTCCGCCCCTAAAAATCCTGCTCCTGCGCAGGTGGGCGTGTCCCAAATTGGCCAATGAGAGAAGATTAGGTTTGTTGTGCGTTTTGGTGCGGAATCCAGAAATTAAGTTGTGTCACACTCACCCCAGTGCTATCTCTTTCCAATTATTTAGCAATCAATTCTATGTTGCACTGCGCTCCTAGTAGTTGTAGGTTTATTATTCGATTTTAATTAATAATTTATTTTTGCACAAATTTAACCGAAAGTACGTCCATACTGTCAGACATCCGAGGGAAAGGAGTTCCTGTTGTATATTTGCACTGGTTCTACAGTTTTTATTTTGCTTAAAAACATTGTACTTTACGGTCCAGAATAGAGAGAAAAAAAAGTTCAGGAATGCCAACTGTTACCTATAGGTGTTTCGAGAAGGCGTAAATAAAATAATTATATAAAAATTGGTTGTCATTTTGTCAAAATTTCTTTAACCTATAAGCTACATGCGGTAAACCAACTATCATTAAATTTTGCAGAAAGCAAGGTGCGACCATACATAGGTAACAATAACATGTTGCTGTTCGTTACCTGAATTTTTTATACAATATTTTAGGATGTTTTACAATCGCAAATAAAACTTTGACTTATGTGAGCAGCTGACCAGATTTATATTTGATAGTTCGGAACCCTTCAGCGCAGATTTCAGTTATTATCTCAGTTTATAATTTATTATTGTGGTCGAGACACTCTTATAAATATTTCTTATCAGCAGCTCGAATAGTACCTACTTACTTGGGAAAAAATAAATAATAATTATCTTGGCATAAATGTCCCGGTTGTCATTTCGTACACGAGAGCCCGGGCTCCGCCTTGACCATGATCCAGTGATTGCCATCTGACCTCCGTGACCCTGTTACCAGGGGGACCTGAGCAGATTGGATCATTCACATTCAGTCGTCTGAATGTGCAAGTTCTCATCGTGCCAACATACAGCACTTCTCCGAAAACCAATGTTTAATGTTTTGATGCTATGCTTTGTTGGAGTAATCTATGAGTTTTTGGTTCGGTGAGTTCCAGTCGGATCCCCTCAAATATTACTGAGGCATGTCAAGCTAGGAGGGTACCAGCACGAAATGTGTTAGTGTATTGATCCCAGAGCGTGATGCCGCTCTTTATTCTGGGGAAGCAAGACCAAGATGTCGGTCATCTAGCGGCTGATAAGTGCACTTCCAATGTAACTGAACCAGACTGAAAACACCGGAGTGTGCCAAGGTTTCAAGTGGCACTTCTCTCTATGGACTTTTGGTGTTGGTGTTAGCTGTGTTTCCAATAGTTCTGTTACTTCTTTAGTGTGCTCTAAGATTAGCTAATTGCAATGAAATGTAAGAGATAGATAGTCAGTGCTATTATCGAAAAACCGTCACCGGTTTCTACGCAGTGGCAAGCGAACAGACAGCCCGTCTTATGCCAGAGTACGCACCAGTTGTCTGCTTTTAGGTCATGTTTATGTTAATGTTTTTGGAAGCGTCGTCCATATTGTCTGTCGGTCCAGTCTAGTTCCTTTGTCATCTGCGGGCAATACTAACTGACAACTAGCTAAGGTAGGTAAGGTCGTCGACAGCAAACATTACTGACAAATAGGCACACACCAGTGCCAGGAAGTAACCTGGGTTTCTGTTCCTGGGCTGCAAACTTATCTAGTGATAAATGAGGTTTCATCCTTTCGAGTAAATATTAAAACAACCTCAAATAAATTTTACTCGATGTATTCACGCTGGCTTGTGATATGAGTAAACTGAAGCAAAGGGATACCAATAGATTGGTCATCATCATCACAGCCCGTAACAGGAGCGTCGGTGGCCGAGCGGTTACAGTATCCGACCCGTAAGCCTGAGGTCCCGGGTTCGAATCCCGCTCCGGCCATGTACCAATGACTGTTTTCTGAGTTATGTACATTAGTTGAATACTTACCGATGCTCTTACGGTGAGGGAAAACATCGTGATGAAACCTGCACATTCAGGCGACTGGATGTGTAACCATGATCCAATCTGGTCAGGTTCCCCTGGTAGCAGGGTCATGGAGGTCAGATGGCAGTCGCTCCACTGTAATTACCTGACCTGCCAAATTCTGGATCATGGTCTAGGCGGACCCCGGGCCCTCGTGCGCGAGAGCATAACTGGGACATTAACGCCAAGATGATTTTTTTTTTTTTATCACAGTCCGTAACAGTCCACTGCAGGACTAAGGGCCTCTCCCACAAAATGGGAGGTTATTGTCATAATCTCCACGCTTGGCAGGCAGGTTGGAGATCGCAGTGTTTAAAATTAGAAAGAAAGAAAGAATACATTTATTGCAGTAGACACCACGACACGATCATTAGGTACAACAACATAAACATAAAAACATAAAAACAACGAACTAAGCATACCAACATAAAATACAAATAATTTTTGAAAAAAAAAAAAAAAGAATATAGGAATAACAATAATTACAATGGAAAATGCTGCTACCCATTTTATAGACTACGGAGACTCTTGATCTTTTGACTCGAAAACATTAGCTGCCTTATACGACACTCATTAGTGTAAGAGGTTGGTGCTATTCTACTCTGCAGGACACCACACGGTTTAATATTTGGTTTATCAATAATCTTTAGAGGATGTCGGTGGCCGAGCGGTTAAGGTATCCGACTCGTAAGCTAGAGGAACCGGGTTCGAATCACGCGGCCACCATGTACCAATGACTCTTTCCTGAGTTGGATAAGTACATAAATACATTAGTTGAATACTAACCGATGCTCGTACGGTGAGGGAAAACATCGTTATGAAACCTGCACATTCAGGCGAATGAATGCAATTGGTCGGGTTCCACTGGTAGCAGCGTCACGGACGTCAGATGGCAGTCGCTTCATTGTAATTATCCGATTTGCCAAATCCTTGATCATGGTCATTCTTTTAATTGTATTTTTCAAGACTTGATTGGCTTAAAAAAAATAAGTTCTTAAGTCAGCCATTCTGATTTTTTTAAATTTTAATGTAGTCAGTGTCACTCGCACGACCAAGTTGAATAAAACAACAACACATGTTAAAATCCATTTTACCTCAAAGTCTGTTTTAAATCGATTCTTCTCTTTTTTTTATTCATAACATTTGTTACAAGTCGAAAAAAATGATATTACCTACATAACTAGTGTAAAATTAATAGTAATTATAAATCACAATATCAATGTAAATTCTAACCGGAACGGATTATTAACCAGAGACTTCGCCAGGAATGCTCCTTGTCGGAATGCCAATACAGCTTCAGGCCGGGCTGCAGCACCATGGATCCAATCTTTGCTCTCAGGGTCCTCCAGAAGTCCTATTGCAGTAGAAATCAACCGTTGCATTACGCATTTCTCGACCTACAGAGGGCTTTCGACAGTGTCCCTCGGGAGATAATGAAAATGCTGCGCTGGATGTGTGGAGTTACACGGCTCGATCGAGTACGCAATGAATACATCCGTCGCAGTCTTGGCGTGAGGGATAACGCAGATAAGATCGAGGAGGCTCGCTTGCGCTGGCTTGGTCACGTGTTGCGTAAGCCTCAGGGATACGTCGGAAATAGGTGCCAGAACCTGCCGGTATCAGGAAAGAGGCCCCATGGGCAACCTAAGAAGTGATGGATTGACATCGCTGAGTCGGATGTGAGAGCCAACGGCTTATGGCGCGATGATGCCGTAGACCGGGCAAAGTGGAGATGAATGGGTAGGAAAGCGGACCCTGCCAGAGGCCGGGATAAGCGCTAGGACGATGATGGTCAATGTCAATTCTGTAGAATAAATTATTATCTATAATAATAACCGTACAATCTGTGTTCGGATCTGTGTACAATAAACAGTTAAATAAAATAAATAAATATAACTTTACAGTCAAAAATTAATAATAAATGTCAACAAAATATTCAAAATCCAATTGTAATTATTAATAATATTATTTTTATTAGGAATAATTTATTATACAACTTAAACATAATACACAAACAATATATAATCACTAAAACTACCTATAAATAAAAACCTTAAAATTACTAATAATATACTATAATATGGTTAATTTGATGTATTTTCAATTATATAATGTATTTACTATAATATTATTTACATAATAAATGATTTTATCTACACTTATAGCGTGATTTCCAATTACATATTCGAAAACAGTTGTTTAAGGATACACTTTTTTCACACCAGTCTTTTAAATTTTAAAAAATTACTTTACGATACAGCATTTCCCATACTATTTTCATTACAGCTAGAGCTGTATCGAAAAATAAATTTTTAATCATTATGCAACACTTTTCTTTTTTAAATTTTTGTCGGGCGCCGGGACACGGCTAAATGTAGGCTGAATACCTAAATGTCTTCAACAAATTCGAAATTCCTGTTTATATTTGTGATCAGTTCATAGTCTGTGGTTGTGATTGTGTACATTTGGAATTATTTTCCCGCTAAACAGGATATTTTTTCTAATTGTTGTAATTTGTGTTTGTGAATGTTTTTCCTTGTTTGAAGCAAATAAATAGATAAATGTGAAAGTAGTGAAGTGAATTTCCCGCCGCTTGATATCCTCGACGCGTAGATACAATAGAACTGACTCGCAGTTACTTCCAGCAAAGTTGAAAAAATTTTAGGTACGAAATTTTAACATGAAAATATGAGTGTAGATAAAGTAGTGTATGCAACTGCATATAATTAGGTATTAAAACACTCGTGTCAAACTATTATCACGCCTCGTATGATAAACAGACACTCATGTTTTAATACCCCCTTTTTATGACAGTTACATAAACTACTATAATATTAACGTCAATAAATTTGTAATAAATGTAAAAGAAAAAAATTATTACTTAATAGTTTCATTAAACAATTCATTACAATAATAATAAGCTTTTTAAATGAGCCATCAACGTAGTCTATGTTTGAATGTGGAAAGCTCGAAGCGTCAACAACATTTACTAGTACACTGGGGTCTATAATAATCTGAACGTTTTAGCGAGGCTATGAGTGATAGGGAGCAGCTTATGGCGCTGATGATCACTACGTTTTGAAAATTCGCCAATATTAGCCCACACATATATTACCACTTGGAATATGAGCAAGCAGGGCACCGCCATGATACCAAGAGCAACAAAAAAGCCCCGAGCGGGCTCATCGTAGGGCACGCGAGCGAGCGCTCTGACAGCTCGCTTCTGGAGTCGGAAGACGCGCTCCCAGTCGGCAGCGCGCCCCCGAAACTCAATTTCGTGCTGTATAAGCGACTGCACTGTGGCGAAGTATACTGTGCGAGTGACTTGCTGCGGGAGGGTCGAACATAGACGACTGAGTGCAAAACAAGCTCTACCAAGCCTGGCACAGAGCTCCTCTATGTGTGTGTCCCACGTCAACCTATCGTTGACGTGCAGCCCTAGGAAAGCGGCCTCCTCGACCTGCCTCACCACGACTCCGTCAACAGCTACATGCAACCTGAAGGAATTGCCAAGTTGAGTTTAAGTCCGTTGTCCTGAAACCAGCTCATTAATTCACCTGATATAGATGTGAGGTTGGACTCCAAGGCCTCCACAGACGGGGCGCTAACCACAACCGCTACGTCATCCGCGTAAACGAACACTTCCGCCTCCATAGTTTCAGGAAGGTCGTTAGGAGCAGGGAGAATGCGAGTTTTGACAGAGAGGATCCCTGCGGAACTCCCTTTTCAGTGGACGCGCCCTCAGATCGCACGTCACCACTTCCACTCACGACGTACTGCCTTCTACTCTCCATGAAATCTGCCAACACGGCGAGCACCGGGCCGCGGATTCCATAGTGAGTGAGATTTACGGCTAGCACGTTGTGGTCAGAGACGTCGAAGGCCTTCGAAGGTCACAGCAGAGCAGGGCCACTTGCTGATTCCTCTCTAGGGCATGCATGACGCAGCGCATCACCTCCCGCGCGAGCATGGTAGTGGACCGCCCCGCTCAGTAAGCGAATTGCCGGTTGGAGAAAGCTTTTGTCTCTTCCACAAAAACTTAGTTAGCCGCTCAATAAGTCCGTACTCAAATATTTTTGCTACAACTGGAATTATGGAAATGGGGCGGTAGCAATTCGGGTCTTGATTTTTACCCTTGCTCTTACATAGAGGGCACACTTTAACCCCTTTTGAGGCACCTATTGAAGAGATACGTTAGCACAATCGTGGGATGTTTATAACTTGTTTTGTTGTGTTCAAGGATACGATAGCCTACCTGAAACCTTTATTAACTCGTACAATTACTCTTCACTCTGAAAAGGAGGTTTTAAAGTGGTATTTTTCAGATAAAAACTCTTTGACTAAGATTTATGTAGCACAATCGTAATGAATAAGATGGATTATGTACAATTCATAAGCACTGAGTGCTACTATTATGTGTCCACGAAGAGTTTCTATCACTTAAAATTGTTTTAATATGACGTCTCCGAACCTGGAGACTTTTATATTCAAATTTGCATCTCAAATAACATTATTAATGTTGATGTTGTTATTAATGTTAATGTTGTTATTCATGTTGAGGTAGACATTGATTTCATCTCTTAAGTTACCTGCTAAACAAAGAGGTCCATAGCAGACTACATGATTTATGCATGTATGTATTATATGAGAATTTTTCTTGTTTCTGATCTTACATATCCGAGTGGGATCGCTCGACCTAAAATCGAATCTCAAAGGATATTCCATAATTTTGTACACTTCCATATGAGAGCGGTGTCCCATAGGATCGTCTAAAGAATAAATAATCTTCATTTGCTTGTTTTCAATTGTTACTACGAATATGGCGTTCTGCTTTAGTCCCAGAACATATAGTTTCTCACCGACATATCCAACGGACAATATCCGGTGAAGATCGCTGTCACCCAGTTCGCTATGTTCGTAGCTCACTTTTTTACCTTTAACTGAGATTTTGATCTTACAAAATTTTTGCTTTCTTTCTGCATCAAATTTGTTATAAAAAAATTCATCGCCCACGAGAAGCCAAGATCGCATTTCACCAAAAGGACAAAAATGTTCAATATCGATCGACATATCTTCGTTCGCTTTGGGAATTATTCGCACAGTAACCTTTCTTGTGGAAGTGTCGTATACTTTCAATGCTATAACATCATCGCTTTCAATGTGGTTCCAACATGTTAGTCCGTAGCATTTCTTTTCTATTTCGTGGCCTGATTTTGCGTCGAAATAAACAACGGTATATGTATTACCTCTTTTTAAAAGAAAGGATATTATACCATAGGATTTTAGAAAATTCAACGAGGAACCACATAAGAATCGGTACGGGAACGAGGTGACTCGCACTTCTGCTTCTGACACTCTTTCCCAGAGCGAAAAAGAGCGATACAGATCTCTCCAAGACAGACCAGACTTCCGACGGTTATTTTCGTAGAAGCCTGGATATTCTTTAGAACATTGTCTTCTCTATAATTTTTCTCCGAGATCGTTCAGAACGCTCTGCCAGTGGAGCGAAACTTTGCTGAAGTTTTGGACGTCTTTCCCGTTAATGTGTTTCAACAACTCCCGAAGCATTTCATCTGGCAGGTGCTGTATCGAAGTAGAGCCCATTGTGATGACACAGAATGGCATCGATGTCAATGTTTAGGTGATGAACAATATTTGCGAAATACACTGTGAATCGGACACACAAAGGAAACTTGAAATTTAGAACAGAGTAGTCTATTCTTCTCATTAGGCACTACGTTAGCAGGTAAGTATTATTTATTTTATCTCTTGGTTTTGTTTAATGTTGAATGTAAAAAACAACTACACAATATTAAACAGTGCTGAACCTTTTATCGTTATACATTTTAAGGGTTCCAAACTTGTAAGTATGTTATATAAAAAAAGTGGCTATTATATTGATACATTCTTATTTTTCCGCCAGACTATTGCCTAGCACAGTTGGTTATTTATAATTTTACATTTTTGAACAATATATTTTAAATATTATTCGATATCGTACTAGATTTCCTGGGTCCATAGCTAGTGCTGGGCGTTTTGTCAATGGAAAACAGACGAGGCATGGCCAATATGCACGGGACTCAGACCAATACTCCTTCTACATGCTTGTGTTGGTTAAGTCTCGTGGAATTTTGGTTAAGGTGTGGAGCCTCCTTTACTTGCGTGAATTGCTTGAATATTACATCCGGCTGTAGCTGACCAGATTTAGAAGACATGATTTTGTTTGAGAGTTCGGAACCCTCCAGCGTAGATTTTACTCGTATTTGACAAGTTATTACCTCAGTTTATCACTGATTAGAATGCGATATTGTGGTCGAGGCACTCTTTGATCTATTTTTAATCAGCCGGGTCAATACTTCAATTTAAGTACCGCACTTACTCGTAAAAGATAAATAAAAAATAACCATCTTGGCAATAATGTCCTGGTTATCATCTCGTGCACGAGAGCCCGGGGTCTGCCTTGACTATGATCCAGTATTTGGCAGATCAAGTAATTACAGTAGAGCGACTGCCTTCTGACCTTCGTGACCATGTATAAAGGGGAACCTGAGCAGGATGGATCATTCACATTCAGTCGCCTGAATGTGTAAGTTGTCACCGTACCAACGTACCGCACTTACTCGAAAAACAAAGTTTAATATTATGATGCTATGCTTTGTTCGAGTATTATATTTATCACTCGTTCTGAGCTCCAATGGCTCGTTCGGGGGCCCACAAATATTACAGAGACATATCAAGGGAGACTGCTCCAGGACCAGCACGAAATGCTTTGGAGTATTTATCCCAGAGCGTGATGCTGCTCTTTATTCTTGGGAGGCAAGAACAAGACGTCGGTGATCTATCAGCTGATAAGTGCCCTTCCACAGCGACTGAGACAGACTGAAAACACCGGAGAGTGCCAAGGATCCAAGTGGCACTACTCCCTGTGAACTTCTGGTGTTGGTGTTAGCTGTGTTTCCAATATTTCTGTTACTTCCTCAGCTAAACAGTCTCTCCATTGATTACCTACTAGCAATGGAATAAAGTCAATAGATAGTCAATGTTATTGTCGCAAAACTGACACAGGTTTTTTATCTATCCAGTGACAAACGAACATACAGTCCACCTAATGGCTCCTAAGTCTGCTTTTAGGTTAAGGCGTTCCTGTCATTGTTTATGTTACGAGTCGTTCTTGTTATCTTTTGGCGGTGAAGGGATAAGGTAGCCGGCAATGTTGGCAAGCGAAGATGGAGAAGGTAATTACTCACCTGGCCGGGTGTTGTGACCAGGGGACCAGGGGTCCGACAGTTGATCGTCGGAAGTTATATTTATGCCGCGGAAGGTAGCACACTTCTCTAGCGCGATGTAGGATGGTCAACTACACGACAGCTCCAAACTCTTCAAAGCTCAACTTTGGTCAGTACATCGGATCCAAAGCAAAGACTGCGGCAAAAAAACTTGGCTTCCTGTCGAAGGTTAGGCGGTACTTCACTTCAAAGCAGTTGCTTCAATTATATCAAGCACAAGTGCGATCCTGCATGGAGTACTGCTGCCACCTCTGGGATGGATCCGATAAATATCAACTGGCGGCTTTGGATTCGCTAGGAAAACGTGCAAAGAACATAATTTGTAACCTGCGGTTCATTGAAGCTAGGCTGCAGAGCCTCGAACATCGGCGGAGGGTTGCGCGTCTGACGGTCTTCTACTGGTTACATTTCGGAGAGTGTGCGAAGCAGCTGCACGACCTCATTCCGCCGGCCCCTTTCCGCCATCGGGAGACGCGATCCAGGCGAGCGCTTCATTCTTATGTCGTGGATCTTCCAGCTATCTGCACGAACCGCTTTGGCTCGACCTTTATAATGCGTACGGCTAAGGAATGGAACGTTGCCTGCGAGTATGTTCCCCGATCAATATAATCTGGATGCCTTCAAGGCTAGAGTGAATACGCTGTTCCAAGACGGGCATGTTTCATTTACGACGGCATCGTCACTTACCAATAGGTGAGATGGCGGTCAAATGCCTGTCTTGTCTATACATGTACAAAAAAAAAGTTTGCGAGTATCTGGAGACATGTGCGCTTGAGCCTCAGCCCAGGCAGAGTATGACACCATGGGAAAAGCCACTCTTGGTGGTGGGCATTGAAATCCCCCAGGACAACAAACTGCGCCGCGGGGTAACGTACCCTCGCTTCATCCGCCACTTCTATGAGATGGCACATAAGCGAGCTGTCTCCTGATCGCCGCTGTGCGAGCGATAAATGCAGGCATACAGGATTTGCAGTTGTATCCACCAGCAACCATAAAATAGAGAAACTAGACCCCTCAAAGCTCCTTATACGCCGAATGCAGATGTCTTCGCGAGCGTACACACAGACTCCGGCACGAGGTACAACCCTGTGCTCGAGAGTATGCTACCTAGGGTATACCCTGGGTAGCTGAGGTACGTCGCGTCAGCCGGACATCTGGTCTGCGTCTCAGTGAGGAACAACAGCTGCGGTTTTTCAGTCTCAAGGTGGTAGTGGACTGCATCGAGATTTAAGTGCAGGCCTCGGATGTTAGTGAGGTGCACTTTGAGTGGGAAGGAGTGCAGCGGCAGCCGCTGTTTAACGTTCCTCTTGTAAGATCTACTTACAAACTTAATGTAATTTCTAATTGGCGACGTTATTTGCTACGTCAGAAGTTAATTTATGTGGTCGTTTTCCTGAAAAATTCGTCAACTGATCATGAAATAAATAAAAAAAAGTAGGTAGTCACAGTTACGATTTATTTAAACGATTATTAAAAACACCGGCGCTAGTAAGTGGTCCCAAATCCTTGTGACGCCACTCATCAATATCTGTTGTGTCAGTTATATCTATGTTATATCTCTGTATTATTTTATTGTGTGCAATAAATAGTTCAACAGATATCGGCTTTTATGATATTTTGAATTAAGCATGGAAGCATTAGCTAAATCTACCTCCCCGAATTGTATTTCGATTTTATTTGTGTGAAAGTTTATTGCTTCGGTTGATTCCGTTCCGTTTATGATTCGTTGAGACGCAAATTTGTTTTTTTTTTATCTATAGGTACGCACAGTTATATTTGCTTATTTGCTTATATTGCCCCCCCAGACTGTACACTGTGATGTGACATTGAACTATTATTTTTATCTTCTACATTATTAGTTTTGTGACATTCATCATCATCATCATCTTGGCGTTATGTCCCGGTTGCTCCGCCGTACAGTACGCGAGGGCCCAGGGTCCGATTTCCTGCTATTTTGGCCCACCTCGCTCGTTCTTCGGCATCCTTAGTGGTGAGCTTATTGGCACGCATTTCGTTCTTGACTACGTCAAGCCATCGCTTCTTGGGCCGCCTCTCCTTCCCGCGCCCGGCGGGGACGGCATGGCCAGACATTTGTTCCCGACATAACTTGCTGGTCTGCGCAAGACGTGGCCATACCATCGAAGACGGCATTCTTGCAGCTTATCTGCAATGTCACGGATGCCAAGACTACCCCGGATGTGGGCGTTTCGAAAGCGATCCTTCCGTGAAACTCCGCACATCCATCGCAGCATATTCATTTCCGTGACAAGTAGCTCCTGCTTGTGTCGCTCTAATAGGGGCCACGTCTCGCTACCGTAAAGGGGAGCAGGTTTAATGATCGTCTTATAGACCTATCCCTACAGCTTTTTCGGCGTTTTGGGGTCACAAATGACACCTGTTACCTCCCGCCATTTTGCCCAAGCATCGGATATTCGGGCCTTGACCCCCGGTTGAGCTAAGTACAGATCTCAAGTATCTGACCTGATCCGTTCACTTGACTTCCTCTTCGAGTATGCGCACGGGTAGGGGATCTGCACTGTTGCAGGCCATGTACTCTGTCTTCGCCTCATTAACGTTATAAGAACGTTTCTCGCTCGTACGATTGGGATGTGGAATGAGCTCCCAGCCACAGTGTTTCCTTTGGTCTATGACATGGGATCGTTCAAGAGGTATATTAGAGGTTTCCTTAGAGGCGGGAAACGCATTGGTAGCACCCCTGGTGTTGCTGATGTCTATAGGCGTCGGTGACAATTTTCCATCAGGTGGCCCGTATGCCTGCTTGTCTGCCGGATAACATGAAAAAAAAAACATTAGTTTTCAGACCGCCGTTCTCAAGTGACTCCTTCTACTTACTTACACGTTGGACTAGTCGCCCCTTGTCCGTGTCTATAAATGCGATATCGTCAGCATACATGAGAAGCCACGGAGGCACCTCGTGGTAGTCTCGGATGATGTCTGACAGTACTTCTAATATCCCGTTGAATAGAAGCAGACTGAGCACAGAGCCCTGATGTACCCCAACGGTAATAAGAAACGGGTTGGTGTCACCAACGGCAGTCCTTACTATGGACTGTCGAACTGTCTGACAGTAGTCGAGACCAAATAGTGGCCATCGCATACGGTGGTGAGCAAATACATATGCTGCTATTTAGCCGTGGCCGTAGCCGTAACATGCCTAGTGGTAGATAAGCAGATTCGATAACGATCGAAGATAAGCAGATGAAGATATTTTTTCTGTAAGCTTAAAGCTATTGATGGAACGTACTAAAGGGAAAAATATCAAAGTGATAGAGACTGTCAGTGGACATATAATAGCATTGAACTATTATATCAGACTGTAGGTACATAATTGAACTCACTCATGATGATTTTAATGCACAGCTTCGCCCTTCGCCACCGTCGCCGCCGGCGCTACCGCCACGATCGGGGCCTTCAGTCCGACCCCCTCTACAGACTTAATGCAAATAAATCATAAATTTTTACAATTACTGAATTTTACTAACCCATAATAGTCCGACAGACGATTAAAAAAAGTGCATGATCCAATCTGGTCAGGTTCCCCTGGTAGCAGGGTCACGTAGGGCAGATGGCAGTTACTCCACTGTTATTACCTGATCTGCCAAATCCTGGATCATGGTTAAGTCGGACCGCGGGCCTTCGTGTACGAGACCACATCCGGGACATTATCGATAACGGGACAAGATAAGATGAGATTTTATAAGTGGCCGTAACTTCCCCTGTAGTGTTTGCCGATTCGAGCTGATGATAGAAACCGCCATTACCGTGCATCGACCACAATATCGCATTTTATGCAATGATAAACTGATATAATACCTGGACAAATACGAGTAGAACCTACGCTGAGGGGTTCCGAACTACTTATCAAATGTAAAACATTTCGTCCAACTATAGATACAGGCTGTGCGGTAACATTTATTTATTTATTTAAATATTTATTTATTGATTCAACAAACTTTACAGTTTTACAGTTTAAGAACTAATACACTGTTAAATTACTATATGGTACATTTTATGATAATAAAACTTTATAGTAGGACAAAGGTAATGAATGGAGAACCTTGAAATGTCTTAAAGATGGCCATTCAGAAAAAAAATATGAAACAAAATATATCTTAAGTAGTACCTAAGTTATGATTTTTTTTAAAAGAAAAGTATATTTATTTTACAACATTTTACTTTTATGAACACTACGATCAGAAATGAATGGATTCCATCAGTTTCTGTTGTTTTATTATTATACACTAACTATGCTAATAGATAAACAGTAAATAGTATGTCTAGCTATTGCTTTTCTTTTATTAAAAATTTAGCAAAATAATTAATTTTAGAAAAAAATTGCAAAAATTTTTTTTTAAACTATGTTTAAACATCTTGGGTATAACTTATGATATATTTTGTTTCGTATTTTTTTCTAAAAGGAAATAAGTTATACTATAAGACATTTCAAGGTTATCCATTCATTACCGGCCATCCTGTATATCATAGTTTTGTTAGCGATTGTACAAACAATCTAAGATATTGTATAAAATTTGGTTTATTCCAGAATTCCCCACAGTCAAATCCCCGCCAGTTGAGATAAATACGTTGGAGTGGGGATTTTCGGAATAAGTTTTATTATCCCCACCACCATCATCCCACTAATAATTAATTTTCAATA
Organism: Blastobasis adustella; assembly: GCA_907269095.1. Lineage (NCBI taxonomy): Eukaryota > Metazoa > Arthropoda > Insecta > Lepidoptera > Blastobasidae > Blastobasis > Blastobasis adustella. The sequence continues at coordinate 2,536,372 of OU026142.1, forward strand.
TTATGTTGTTTGCACAGTCAGTTTTGACTATGATGAATGATTAATATGACATGTAAATATTTGACAAAACAATGTTTATTATAGATTACTTAGGCCACATATTTTTCATTTGTAAACAGATTGGGAAAATTCTTTTTTACTTCAAAGTCTATGCTTTCACAGTGGTCTTATCGTTTTTTTTTTGTTACTTTGTTACCATTATCTCGATTATCAGTATCTACATTAAATAAATCAAAGTCCCACGCCGCGTCTGTCTGTCAATCTGTCTGTCTGTTCGTGATGAAACTAACTCTAAACTACTGAATTTATTTTCATGTGTTTTTTACCATTAGACAGATTCATGAGGAACATTTAAATGCATAATTTGTTAAGGTATCCGTGCGAAGCCGGGGTGGGTCGCTAGTGTTTCAATAATAATAATACAAATACAATTTTTTAATAGCTCAATAGTTAAGTAGTTGTTCGAGTGTATATTATTAACATTACAATTATCTACATAATTTAATTAAACGTAATGATTAACACGACTTTTGTTTAATTTAGAAACAACATCTGGTGGGGATGAATGAATTTTTTTTTCCAAAAATCCCAATTCTAATAAATTTATTTACCTAATAGACATTTTTGGGAAAATATACTAACAACCGCCAATGGTGGGGATTTGTCGGTGGAGATTTCTGTAATATTTCGAAAAATTTACACACAAACAGCAAATAAAAAAACTTGTTAAGGAGAGAGAGAGAAGAGTGGTTAAGGTATTCGAATCGTAAGCGAGAGCTACCGGGTTCGAATCCGCTGAGGCCATTTACCAATGACTCTTTTCTGGGTTATGTACATTAGACGAATGGTAACCGATGCTCTTTCGGTAAGGGAAAACATCGTCATGAAAACTGCACATTCAGGCAACTGAATGTGTAACTATGATCCAATCTGGTCAGGTTCCCCTGGTAACAGGGTCACGGAGGTCAGATGGCAACCAAAACATTAACGCCAAGATAATTTTTTTTAATTATGTGTGAACTTACCTTGCATCCTGCTGCATTTTGCATGCACCTTGCATGTTGCATGATTGTTGGTCTGCCGGGTGTAGACCAGTGTATTGAACAATAATTGGTCTTTTTTTTTTACTTACGCCTACCAAAACACCTAGCGCTGGATAACTCGGAACTATCTCTATTTTGGACCATGAAACATTTTCAAGCGAGAGACCAGTAGAATCAGTGCAAATATACAGCAGGAAGTGATATACAAGCTTAGAAGCTTGTTTTTTTGCAGCTTAATTTAATTTTGCGTGTCTGGCAGGCAGGCAGACGGACAGACTGACAACAAAGTAATCCCAACACAAGAGTTCCATTTATAATTTTCCGAAGAAGTACGGATTCCCAAAAATTGATAACGATAAAACGCGCTGCTCTGTTTGATAACGTATTTACAAAAACATTAAAACTAATACGTAGCTCAATACCGTTCATAGTGCCTTATGAAGATCTGGGAAAATTTAAATACCAAATGATAAAAAATAATAAAAATTATACTTAACGTATTGATCATTGAAACGATAAGCAGCCTAATGATATAAATAAATTTATCCTTCCTTTGTGTCTCCAGTTCGCAGTGATTTTTGGAAAATTATGTTCATCATCTAAATATTGACATCGACGCCACTCTGTATCGTCATCATGGGCTCTGCTACGATACAGCACCTGCCAGATGAAATGTTTCGGGAGTTGTTTAAATATCTTAATGGGAGAGACGTCATGAACTTCAGCAAAGTTTCCCTCCGCTGGCAAAATGTTGTGGACGACCTCGGGGAAGAATTCTGGAGGAGACTGTGTTGTCAAGAATACCCAGTCATATACGAAGATAGCCATCGAAAGTCGGGTCTGTCTTGGAGAGATCTGTACTGCTCTTTTTCGCTCTGGGAAAGAGTGCCAGAAGCGAAAGTTCGAGTCACCCCGTACCCGTACGACAATTTACATAAATTCTCGTTAAATTTTTTAAAAAATTGTATAATATCCTTTCCCTTAAAATCAAGTTCTTCAGATTATATAGATTATACAGATACCGTTATTTATTTTAACGCAAAATATGGCCGCGAGATAGAAAGGAAATGCTACGGGTTCGGTTTTAGGAACTACATTGAAAACGATGATGTCATAGCATTTGTAAGACATGAACTGCCGAAGAACAAATTGCGAATCATACCCAAAGCGAACGAAGATATGTCGATCGATTTGCAACCACATTGTCTGTTTCGTGCGCGATCGTGGCTTCTCGAGAGCGGTGAAATTTTTTATAACAAATTTGACACAAAAGCCAACAAAATAAAGTTTTGCAAGATCAAAGTTACAATTAAAGGTAAAGAAGTAAGCTATGAACATAGTGAACTGGGTGACAGTGATCTTGACTGTATATATTCCGTTGGATATATCGGTGAGAAAATGCATGTGCTGGGAAAATTGAGGTCTTCGTCTCGAGAAATGTCCTTAATAACAATTGAAAATAGGCAAATGACCATACTTGGTTTTATAAGAGTTAATCGTGCATACTCATCTCGTATGGAAGTGTGCAAAATTATGGAATATCTTAGGAGATATGGGTTTAGGTCGTGTAATCCCTTTGATATATGGAGGATCAACACCACGACAAACGATCGTTGTTTCTTTAATGATCTTGTACGGTCGCCAATCTTGTATGGACCTCATTTTTTAGCAGGCAACTTAGAATATAAAATCAACGTCTGCCTCAACATTAATAATGTTCTTGCACATTCAAATTTCACTATAGGCATCGACAATTCAGGAGAACGCTTGCGGTTAAATCACTTCCATGTGATAGAATCTCTCCGTGGTCACATAATAGTAGCAATCTGTGGTAAAAAACTGTATATAATTGATCTCATTCATAATAATTGTGCTTCAGATATCCCAGTCAGGGATTATGTAATGAAAGATCAATACCCTGAAATGTAGAAAACCGACACTTAATCTTGTGCTTGACTAATTCGATCAATGGTGGATCGTCCCCTAGTACCTAAATAAGAATTGTTTAAAGTGGAATAATTTTTTTACTGTAAAGTGTGCTAAAAGCTTCTTTAAAATTGAATTTTCAAATATTTGACTAAATACCGGTAATACTGAGACAGGCCTTAAATTCGATAGTTCACTTTTATCTTCTGTTCCTTTTTATAAAGAGTCTGGATATATGCCACGAGTAACACAGTTATTAAAAAATAATGCAAGGCGTGGTGCATATATATTTATTTATATGTTTAGTCAATTTTATATGTATTAGTGAATACATTTGGTATTTTAGATAAAGGTATTAATTTTTTTTTATTATAACTGCAAATTAATTGATAATAAGAGTGGGTTAAACATCTAGTTTAAGTTTTATGACGAAGTTATACTGATATCTAGTTTTAAATATTTATTTTGTATATGTAAATTATGTTTCAAAGCAAGATGCAATGTTTTTTATAGAATAAAAAGTACAAAATGGCGACTGTAATAAGGTTTTATTTTTTTATTTAATACTTTATGCACGAAATAGTACAAAGGTGGACTTAAAGCTTGGTAGCTTTATCTACCAACATATATATTCAACAATCGTTTTGACGACCTTGACCGAAATGCCATAAATATCCTACGTCTTTTTCAGTTTCAACGATTTAAAACTATTAATGATAACCGCTTCACATTTAACATCAAATTTAAAATTTTCTAAGCATGGACTATGATTCTCCTGTGGTATTTCTAAAGCTATCGCAGAAGAAGATTGGAGATTTTGCGTAGTCTTCACTACAATGTTAGCAAAGAACTCATTAAATGTATTTGTCAGGTCTAGGTCAGATGTTATGGTGTTACTATCCTCTTTTAGTTTTAAATTAACTTCATGTTCTGATGTTTGGCCGAGTTCTTTATTTACAATATTCTCCACAGCCTTGGTCTTATTGTCGAATAAGTTAACATTGTTAAATATCTTTGAATAAGTTTTTACATAATTACTGAATGCAAGTCTTATTATAGAATTTCATATTATATAATTCATATAATTTCTTCCGGCTTTTATGAATTCCGGTTGTGGCCCAGTCACAAAACATAACATTACTATTTTTTTTACGTTTTTATCGGAAATTGAATGTCAAATTCACATTTAATTGTATTATTATTATTATTCATCGCGAACAGACAGTTTTATAATATATTTATTTATTATCTTCAAAGCTGGAAGACTTTTATGTTATTTGGCAACGATGTTCACAAAATACATTGTATTAAACATGTCGTTATAATGGAAATACGGAAATTTAACTCAATATTTGTTGGTAATATATTCAATTTAGAAGCAATATTTTTAAATATAATAATGAAATCTATGTTTATAAAGGTTTTCATAGCATTCATGAATTTTTTTTTTCATTTAATACCTTTTAAATATATCCTGGGATCAAAGACTACTTCTTTGAGCCTAAGGAATCCCTAATGCCTCCTTCTTTTAGCAAACTTGTTTTGGTAAAAGATGCACCAAATACCCTAGTATGTTGCTACTTGCTATACCTGCAAAGGAACATTTTCATTAAGTTGTGTCTCATTAATGTTCTTGTACTGAGTTACATACTCAGAAAAGAGTCATTGGTACATAATAGTTAATAATATAATAATAATATGAGTTGATCACAATATGATCCTAATTATGATACTAGTATTAACCTGGATTTGGCAGATAAGATAATTACAGTGGAGCGACTGCCATATGACCTCCGAGACCCTGCTACCAGGAGAATCGGACAAAATTGGATCATGGTTACACATTCAGTCGCCTGAATGTGCAGGTTTCATCACGATGTTTTCCCCCACCGTAAGAGCATCGGTTAGTATTCAAATAATGTACATAACTCAGAAAACAGTCATTGGTACATGGCCGCAGCGGGATTCGAACCCGGTGCCTCTCGCTTACGAGTTGGATACTCGACCGCCCGGCTTCCGACGCTCTACTTTTTGATACCTATGGTTATATTATTCTCAATCTCAATTTCTTTTTTAAAAATAAAAAAATATAGCCTCTGTTACTCGCTGATAACGTAGCTTTCGACGAGAAAAAAATTTTTGAAGCAGTTTTTCAGTTTATCCATTACAAACAAACCGACAAATAATCAAATCAATACTCTTTTTATTATTGATATTATTAGTATAAATGTATATTTATATCATGATTTTGTTATTTAACTAGAGACGCGCCCGGCTTTGCACGGGTAGTAATCCTAACAAATTATACAAGTAAACCTGCCTCATGAATCACTCTGGCTATTGAAAACCGCATAAAATTTTTAAGTTTATCGTGAACAGATAGTTATAAAATATAACATGTAGTACCTGAAATGAATAGCAGTTTTTGGTATCATCATTCAAGATGCGCGGTGAGCTTGTTGTTTAGTGCACGCTCCATAATCTTACACAGTATGGAGGTGACCGAATTAGGGCGGGAGTTTGCAGGGTCTTCGCGGTTGCCTTTATTTGGCACGGGCTGCTCACAGGTGTTACTTTATTTCTTTTAGTTTCATAAACTTATGTAAATAATGAATAACGATACATGTTAAATACTATTAGAAAACAACACATTATCGGGTTCTACTCATGTTTGCTTGCTTATTATCTCAGTTATCACAGATTAGAATGCGATATTGCGGTCGAGACACACTATTGGCTATTTTTATCAGCAGCTCGAATGACCTACATTAAAATCCGCACTCACTGGAAGAACCGATGTTTAGTTAATTTGCTATTGTTTATTTGGTGAGAGCGCCAATGGTGATCATTTCGGGGCCCGCAAATATTACAAAGGCGTTTCCAGGAAGACTACTCCATGCGGGAGCTAGCCCGAAATGTGTTAAAGTATCCATCGCAGAGCGTTCTCCCTCATGATGCCTCCCATAGTCAGGGAAAGCACGAGGGAGACGTCGAACGTATCTCGATCTTACTTAACCTTTTTGGATATTGTGTATATATCTCAATGTCTAAAACTCATCATCATCGTCGTCCTAGCGCTTATCCCGGCCTCTGCCAAGGTCCGCTTTCCTACCTAATCTTCTCCGCTTCGCCTAGTCTTCGGCATCTTCTCGTTTTAAGCCGTTGGCTCTCGCATTCGACTCAGCGATGTCAATCCATCGCTTCTTGTGTCGCCCATGGGGCCTCTTTCCTGATACCGGCAGATTCAGGCACTTATTTTCCACGTATCCCTGAGGCTTATGCAACACGTGACCAAACCAGCGCAGACGAGCCTCCTCGATCTTATCTGCGATATCCCTCACGCCGAGGCTGCCACGTAACTCCGCACATCCACCGCAGCATTTTTAGAGGTCTAAAACTAATCTGTCTTATAAGTAAGAAGCCAAGTAATTATCCAGTTTTTCCACGCTTTCTTTTCAGCTTATGGCGCCAATGTCAATTAGTGGTCGGGCAGGTTATAAACTTTTCAATTCAGAATTTTTTACATTTATCGAACTGTACTGGGCCATACTATTATTGTGTTTTATAATATTATTGTCTATGTTAAATTAATGCTTCTACATCATGTTTACTACAAATTCAAACAATAATTAATAATTTTTTAAGATTTATTTACAAAAATAATCATAACTTCTTTCATTATCATCATATCAGCTGATAGACGCCCACTGTTGGGCATAGGCCCAGAGATCTCCATAAGGCTGGTCTTGTACCTTCCGCATCCAGCTGGTACCTGCGATCTTTATTATGACATTGGTCCACCGTGTGGGGGGCCTACCCACTTTGTGTCAATCAAATTGTCTGATATTGTCTAAAGTTGACAATCAAATTGTAGCCATTTCACTTGGAAGTATTCGTATGGAAGCTCCTTTACTTATTTTATTGTGTTCATGGTGATATACCTTTATTTAAGTACATTTACCTGTATAAAGAATCTCTGACTGGGATCTCTGTTGCAAAATCCTTATGAGTAATATCAACTATGTACAATCTATTAAAATAGATCGCTGCTAATATATGTCCACGGAAAGTCTCTATCACTTCGAACTGATTTAAGTGAATGTTTACTCCTGAATTTTCGATTTCTATAGTGAAATTTGCATCTTGAACAACAACATCATTAACGTCGAGGTAGACGTTGATTCTATTTTTGAAGTTGCATGCTAAAAAATGAGGTCCGTACAGCACTGGCGAATGCACAATATCGTCATGTAGACTGTCTTCATCTTTGGAGATTTTTAACATCCATGTTGCACTGGAATTGTACGACCTGAACCCGTACCTCCTAAGATCTTTCATAATTTTTAAAACATCCATGTGAAAGTGGTATGGAAATTCAGGACATATAGAATAAATGATGTTCATTTGGCTATTTTCAATTGTTACTACGGCCAAGTTAGAGTTACTTCTCAATGTCCCCAGAATATGTATTTTCTCATTGATATATGCAACGGACCATATCGAGTAAAGATTACTGTCACATAGTTCGCCATATTCGTAGCTCACTTCTTTACCTTTAATTGTGATTTTGATCTTACAAAACTTTACTTTCCAATCCGGTGCGCATAATTTATTATAATAAATTTCTTTGCCCTCGAGAAGCCACGATCGCCAACGCCCACGGAAAAGACAAGGTTCTAAATCGATCGACATATCTTTGTTCACTTTGGGTATGATTCGCACTTTTTTCATCGACTTTTCTAAAAGTCCCAACGCTACAAGATCATCGCTTTCAATATAGTCCCTAAATTTTACTTCGTAGGATTTCCTTTTATCTCCCGGCGTGATTTTACATCAAAATAAACAACGGTATCGGCGAACCCATTTTTCGGTATTAAGGGAAAGGAGATTACACCATTCTTTAGAAAATTCAACGAAAATATATCTATATTATCGTACGGCATCGGGATGACTCGTACTTTTGCTTCTGACACTTTTTCCCAGAGCGAAAAAGAGTGATACAGATCCCTCCAAGAAAGACCCGACTTCCGATGGCTGTCTTCGTAGATCACTGGGTATTCTTGGCAGCACAGTCTCTTCCAGAATTCTTCCCCGAGACTGTCAACAATGCTCTGCCAGTGAAGCGAAACTTTGCTGAGGATTATGACGTCTTTCCCGTTAACATATTTCAACAATTCCCGAAGCATTTCATCTGGCAGGTGCTGTATCATAGCGCAGCCCATGATGTCACTGAATATGGCCTATATTTCAATATGAAGATGATGGCAAAGATCACTGTAAACCGAGCATACAGAGGAAACTTGAAATTTTTACTACACTATTCCTACCGTAACGAAGAACAGTCTATATATTTTAGGGCTTTATATTCGATTTTTATAAACTTTTATTACACTTATAATCAATGATGTTCAAAGTTAAATGCAGGAAACAACAACACATCGAACAGCGCCACACCTAATCGTTATCGATTTTTAGCGTTCCGCACGTCTACAGGCATAAACGGATCCCTTGTAGTATTACGTTGTTCTCAGTCTGTCTGTCTGGCTAACTAGCTGTTTGTCGGACATAATTGTCCCTTTTATACAGTAAAGACGTGACATCGGCTCGGGCGCACGCTATCTATTATGTAGCGCCGTCTGCGTCATGCGATAATTTATTTTCGCTGCACTTTATGGCAACCAGCGCCGAAAAGTGAGACTCCACTGTATTCCACTAGTTACTCGCATTCGTAGAAAATAAGCTGACGTGATGGACAAGCTGAGCTTTCAGCAGATCTGTGCGACCAGCTACACCCGACGTCAAACAGGCGAAGGAGGTACTCCGGGAAACCGTCGAGGCATACGCCATGTCTTCCGTGTCTTTAAGGAAACCGACCTCGGCCACGTCCCAACTTACGTGGCGCGGGATTTTAACAGGTTACCGCCGGTGACATTTGTTTAAATTTTTATCACCTGGATCCTAAAGGGCATTGCCTTGTTGAAAGTCGATGTTACGGAGCTCAGAATTAGGCACCGTGCATCAGAGTTCGAGTAAGCCTCGTCACGAACAGGCGCGCGCGTTCTATGCCGCTACGGCCGCCGTCTGGGTTGAGTCTGTCTCCCTAAATAGCTGTCTGTCGCAGATACATGTTCTTTCTATTCAGATATGGGTAAAAATATCAAATTGAAATAAATATCAAATTATAAGGTCGTTGAAGGTGATTGAAAATACCGTAAAAATTCAAGCTTCTAAGCCAGGACAATTAAAATATTGGGCCATTTATGATAAACGATCAAAACCTTTCTACTTGTGCTTAGTAGATTTACGATAATGAAAGTTGGTACTCTTCTGTGAAGTGCAAAGAAGAAATCGAAAATCATTAAATTAACATACCTACTTATAAAATATCTTTCTTTATTTGTAGTTGGTAAGTGAATTTTTCATCTTCATCTTTATCTTCATCTTTAATATTTAATATAACGCAAACGCGAATAAAATTACTTTGGGTATTTGAGCAGCTAAATAGATTCGGAAGAAATGCTTAATATTTGATATGCAGAACCCTCCAGCGCAAGTTCTACTCGTATTTGTATGGTTAACATCTCACTTTATCACCGATTAGAGTGACGTATTATGATAGAGCCACGCTATTGGCTATTTATTGTAACATCTTGATTGGGCCGATACGTCCGGGAACGGGAAAAATAAATAAAAAGCGTGAGCTAGTCGTCGGTCCCCGACTCAGGGCCTACCTTCAATTACCTAACATTTTGGATAGTATATTTTATGTAAATAATCTTATTTTGGATAGCATCATGCAGTACGTAAGTTTGTTTGCCACCTCAGTGGCATAAAAAAACATTTTCTTTGCGCTTTCTTTTCGATTTGTTGGGCGTGGAGGCCCAATGTCAATAACTCACAAACATAAAATGATTTCTTTTTAATACTGACCCGGTCCACGTCATTGTTTTGACAATAATTGTGATACTCCACAAACTCGTAAAATACGGCTCCTTCTTCAGGGTAGGGCACAGAAAACTGATACTTAAAATGTTATCGCAAAGCGCCGCTAATATCTTTTGCTCCGTTTTGATAGCAGGCGTTTTAAACACAAGTCAGAGAACAAGAGAATGGCATACTGAGAGGTGTTTTCAGAACTCAGGTATTAACGTGTTTAGGTATTAGACTAAATAATTAAATCTTCATAATAATAGTTACATTTTCAAGTCGGTTTTCTCAAAGGATCTCACTAGTTCCAGTAGGTTTTGCCCCGAGTAGTCCCGACGGTACTACTCAGTTTGGGAAAAAGTTATTTCAGTAGTCAGTTATGGTACCTATACGTTAGACATCAAAGAGAGAAATCATACTTCTTTTCTACAAAATAAATCAATTTTTAACTATTGAATATTCATTTACAACATAACAATGATTTCTTTCATCATCATATCAGCTGGTAAACGCCCACTGCTAGGCATAGGCCTCCTCCAGAGACGACAACCGAGAACGAGTACCTGCTATCTTTACCATGTCATCGGTCCACCTTGTGGGACCCCTACGCACGCGGCAAGAGTCGCCCTGTTTTTTTTTTATTGATTATCTTCAATGTACAGACTGTAGTCTTTACGATGTTAATATATATAGGTAGATATGATGGCTACCTTATAAATAACTGTTTATGGCGAATAAGATATACAGCCGCTTGCTCATTTTTAACCCCCGACGGAAAACTGCCTGTGCCATCGTAGCTCCCGAACCGATAGACCGACTTGGGTGCGGTTTTCTCTGTTAGAAAGCCAGTTTTATCGAGATAGTTGTTAGTTAAGTTTCGCTAAAATGGGTCATGTAGTTTAGAAAATATTTGAGTTTAAGTAAACTTGGTCAAGGATTAGGTTATATACCTTACAAATATAAAACGTCACAGTGAAGTTTTTACAGAACGTACTCCGCCCACTGTCGTAAGCCTCCAAGGGTACAGCAGCACAGAAGACTAGTACCTACTGGGATTATTTAAATAAAATGTTATCGGCGCAAAAGCGCTTGAAATATTTTTTGATTAATTGGAATAGCAGGCGTTTCAAACATTAAGTGTAGAGAACAAGAGAATTTTACATGAGAGGTAATTTCAGAGCTCTGGTAGGTATGTGTTTATATCTATCGGGCTAGATAAAAAATAGTGACAATACTTTTGCTTGTTAATCATGCCAGGTACCTCAAGAAAATATGAACAAGGTCCAAAGTACCTTAACCAGTAGGTATGTGTAGTAAGAAATTAGGTTTATTAACAAGACAGTTGTGTATGGCAGTCAAATTACGGTAGGCAGGTACCTTTATAAACTCAGACAATGTCTCTTTTACTGTCGGTTTACTGACGATAGTTGAACGTGACAACGTCAAGTAGGAGAGAGACAGATGTCGAACGCTGCCGAACGCGGAGGCCAATTGTGCGTCTTTGTCGCTCGTTCCGCGCTCTCGTTTGCACTTCAAGCCTTAAATGGAACGCCTCAGAGCGAGGTAACGCCGCATGAGTCATGTTTATTCGTGCGTGCAGCCGGCTCCATCGAATTATAAGACGTTGTCACGTCAAAAATATTGCCGTTAATGTCCCGGTTGTGCTCTCACGCACGAGGGCCCGGAGTCCGCCCTAACCATAATCTAAGATTTGGCCGATCAGGTAATCACAGTGTAGCGACTGTAATCTGACCTCCGTGACCCTGCTACACGGTGAACCTGACCAGATTAGATTACGCTTACACATTCAGTCGTCTGAGTGTGCAGGTTTCATCACAATGTTTTTCCTCACCGTTAGGGCATCGGTTAGAATGCAACTAATGTACGTAACTAAGAAAAGTGTCATTGGTACATGGCCGCAGCGGGATTCGAACCCGGTACCTTTCTTACATACGAGTCAAATACCCTAACCGGTCCTATTCTTATTATTGAAATGGCACAGAACTGATATGACGGGGTACACACAGTTTGGTTGTTTGGGGTCCAACTTAACATCTAAGCCATATTTCATTTAATGTGGTTGGGTAGAACCAGAGATATAGTTTGACCACTCCATTGTACTTGCTTTCATACATTAGGAAGATCATTTAAATGGTAGCTTGGGAATAATATAAACTGCCTACAGACTATTTCCGCGCGGACGAAGTGGCGGGCAAACGCTAGTACATCATATAATAAGTGTTTAATTATAGCCATACAATGACTAGTTCCAATCTAGCTATCTATTAATATAACTTCTCGATCTGTGTTTATGTGTTTAAGTATATATGTCTATTTAGCACGATTGTGTGAATGTTTCTTACTTATTTTTTTGTACCTTTATTACCATCATATGTACCTAAAATGAAAGAAAACATGAAATAAGAAATGATAATTTATTTATTAATAAGAAAAAGTACTAGAATAAAATTAGGAAACTTTATTTATTTTACATGGGTGTCGTACAAGGCGACTAATGTTTTCGAGGCAAAGGATCAAGAGTCTCCGTAGTCTGAAAAATGGGCAGCATCACTTTCCATTGTTATATTTAAACACTGTGATATCCAAACCGCCTGCAAGCGTGGAGATTATGGCAATCACTCCCTATTTGTGGGAGAGTCCTGCAGTGCTGCAGTGGACTGTTACGGGCTGTGATGATGATGATGATGATTTATTTTACATGGCATACAATAACGCTGTTCAGTGGCACAATCATATTAATAATAATATAATTAAAGTTTAATTCAGGTAATAAAATTTAAATAATAAAATTACAACCATGTGTACAGTACAAGGTGCATTACCACTTCAAGAAAATTTTCTGTTGTCGCTACAGCAACATTGACAGTATTTGATGCATCTTTAGCCAAAATCAGTTTGCTAAATGACAGGAGCATTATGCCCAAAGGACTCATTCTTTATCCTAAGGGTATTTTTTATATAGTATGATATTTAATGCTAAAATCAACCATTGAGCTGTGAGAATTATGCGTGAACTCGATTATATACAGTTTCTGACGACAGATCGCTGCTATGATGTGTCCATTGAGCGTCTCTATCACTTCGAACTCGAACTGGTCGTATAGTCCATTACTTTCCCCTGAATTAAAAATAGTAAAAGGTTCTCGCCCTGCAATATTATCTTCAATAGCTTTATTCATGTTAAGGAAGATGCTGACTCCATTTCTACTGGTTTTTGCAAAAAAATGCGGTCCATACAATAGTGGCGACTGTAAGGTCCCGCTTGAGCCATCGTTCAGACGTGAATCATTAACGACCCATGTCCTATGGGGATCGCATGACCTGAAGCCATATCTTCTAAAATTTTCCATAAATTTGCACACTGCCATATAAGAGTCCAATAGAAAATGACTGTATATAGAATAAATTTCTTTCATCTTCCGATTTTCAAATGTTACTACAGACAAGAATTCCGATTTCATCCACAGACTTCCAAGCACATGGAGTTTCTCACCGGTGTATGCTACGGACAATACGCAGCTAAGATCACTGTCACCGAGTTCATTGTGTTCATAGCTCACTTCTGTACCTTTAATTAAGATCTTTGTTTTACAAAACTTTACCTTGTTATCCTGTGTTTCTGTTTTGTTATAAAAAATTTCATCACCCTTTAGAAGCCAAGATCGCGCTCGACTTAGGGTAGGATAAAGTTCAAAACCAATAAACATATCCTCCTTTGCCTCCTTCGCTTTGGGAAAGATTCGCAGTTTTTTCTTCGACCTATCCAATATTTCCATTGCTATAACATCATCGCTTTCAATGTAGTTTTTAAACTGAAAACCGTAGCATTTCCTTTTTATCTCCCGGCATGATTTTGCATCGAAATAAATTACAGTATCAGCGAAATCTTCTTGATATCGATATAAGGGAAAGGATATTACACCATTTTTTAGAAAATTTAACGAGAAGTTATTTATATGATCGTACGGGCACGGGATGACTCGTACTTCTGCTTCGAACACTCTTTCCCAGAGAGAAAAAGAGCGATACAAATCTCTCCAAGACAGGCCCGACTTCCGATGGCTATCTTCGTAGATGGCTGGGTATTCTTGGCAGCATAGTTTCCTCCAGAATTCTTCCCCGAGATCGTCTACAACGTTCTGCCAGTGGAGGGAAACTTTGCTTAAGTTCCTGACGTCTTCCCCGGTGACGTAAAGGAACACCTCCCGTAGCATTTCATCTGGCAGGTGCTGTACCGTTGCGGAACCCATGATGAAGTTTTAAAAGATAGCCTCAATATCAATAACTAACTCATGAACATTATTTTGCAAAATAATTGTCTCATCCTTGTACACAACATTAACAACTTGAAGTTTCTTCAATCAATCAATCAATCAAATCATGTTTATTAAGTTTAGGCTTTTTACAAACGTTTATGAATGTCATAATTTTAAACATTACAATAATTTTATTGTACATAAATAAAACAAAATGCTCAAGGCTCAAGCTCTTATCACACTACCTAACATTGAGAACACTTAGGTACTTATTATTTCACTTGTTTTTTACTAGAGGCGAAATTACTTCAGTCAGTTTCTTTTTAACGTAGGTACTACTATATAGTTCATAGTTTGTGGGTACTACACTGGACTAACCACCAACTATGAACTATTAGAGGTGAGACGTATATACTGGAATATGTTTCAGGAACAGGTTTCACCTCGTACTTCTAAAAACTAGGTTTTGCTTTGACGTCCAAACACGTATCGAGTATCGAGTATTTTTTTTTAAGTATCCAACGGAACCACTCGCACGAACTAGCACAACCACTATTCACACAATTGTAACGATTGTGTAAAATGTCCACAGACATACCAGACTAAACACAAATCACAAATATTCCCTGTTCGCTCGCTCTACAATGATTATGAATCTTGCTATCCCGTTTTTTCATCCCTTGGAATAAGTTCACGGAAAATGACGTGCGAAATGTTTTGAACGTTCGACATATTGCTCGAGGGCCTATCGACCTGACGTTTTTTTTGAAACATCGGTGTAAATTTTATAATTTCCTAATAAAATTTAAATTAAACCATTTAAAAGATTGTAATTTTGTGTGTAATTTAGTGCACATTTATGTGAAAGCGCAAAGTATGGAAATACACCTGGATTATCCTTTCACCGGTAAGTAAACATTCGTGGTCGAGGCGATCCGAAATAAATTTTAGAAATTGTGACAAAAATATGCATCGAAATAGTGTGAATTTGCATTAATTGAAATGCTTTACCTTAAAACAACATGCCATTAGAGATAGATTTAAAATTATTGGCAAATTGAGCAATATTTCGGTGTCTAAATAGGTACGAAAATATTTTGATGCTAACAGGGTCGGACTTAGTATTTATTGTATAGTATTTTATTACTCAAATCTTGTGAATAGCGGTCCACAACTTTATATGTATCAGGTTTCCATACCAAAAATGTACCTAGATGACATTTTAAATGTTCAGACATTATATGAAACAACGGATTAATCGCGTATTTACGTTTATTTACATAAATATTTGTTTTTCTAGGTTTCCTAAAGACCAGACATGGTTATGTCTGGGTTGCAAATTGGAAGTGCTGCGTTGTAAACATTTTGAAGAACAAGATAATAATTAGATGCAAGTCCCTTCTGTCCTGCTGCACCAGCATAATATGAATTTTTACTGAAAATAAAGAATATGCTGTTTGTTTAATATATTAATGTATCTATTTTTTTTCATTATTATTATTTTTTTCATGACTATGTCCTCTAGAGGGCATCATATTAAATTTATGAAGTCACATAGGCCAACCTGTGAACAATGAAGACGCTTTTAACTATAAGCAAGTAGGTAGGTACCTACTTAGTTTAGAAGTTATGAGGCAACAAATAAACATTAATACCGGTCAAAATCATAACCCTCCTTTTTGCTAAAGCAAGCACTGCCGATTCATGGTATGTAGGATCGAGAGATCGAAAAGACGGTGGTAGGTATCAGGGCATGGCTTTGATTCACTAGACACCTTACCTTTTATTATAATGTAAATATTAAAATATATAAGGACAAGCTTAAAAAAATTGCATAGTCATCTGGAGCGAACAACAAGTCAGATTTGTTTGTGTTCGTTACGAGTAGAAAGTCGTAGCAAAATATAACTCATGATGGGCTGCCTTGTTCCGTCCCTGTATTTGCATTAGTGTGTGTGTTATAGAGATGTGTGACATTTTGTCTCATATTTAAACTCTAAATGTACTCTCTGCTTCTGTATAGAAAATTTTTTCTCTATGAAAATGTCTTAATAATTTTATGACCGATCTTCACTCGTACTTCTAAAAACCAGGTTTTGCTTCGACGTCCAAATACGTATCGAGTATCGAGTATTTTTTTTAAGTATCCAACGGAACCACCCACACGAACTAGCACACCACTATTTACACAATCACTATTCACACAATTGGAACGATTATGTGAAAAGTCTTAATCATTTTATGGCCGATCGTATAGAGGGCACGTGAATATTACGTCCATGAACCATTATTTGATGGGACGGTTGAAAAGATATTTGGTTGTTTGTTTTGTAAAACTTGACAGTTTTGTTTGTTGTGGTTTTCTTTCATCTTTGGAAGGAGTAAAATATTGTTTTGAACTTTAACTTTTGAGTTTGTAACTTCGTTATGATTTACTATTTGTTTGTGTCATTTATCTTATATTTTGTGATAGTGAAAGTAATAGACTTTGGTGCGAGGCTCTTTTAGATTAATCTAACTAATTATATTGAGATTGGGTGATTGGGATCTGTATGGTTGGTAGTGGTGATGGTGGTTTTAGTTTAAATATAAACTTTTTGTACTTAACTTTTGTAAATTATTTAAAAACATGGCTCCAAGAAAAAAAGTGTGGCATGGGATCACTTCATAGATAAAGGTAACGATAAAGCCAGTAAAAAATAGAAATTTCGTACAAAGCGTCAGTTTCAAATTTAATCAAACATATAAAGAGTAAGCATGGCACGGTACACTTATTTCCTAGGGATGAACCGACGGTGGCGACGGCTGCGGTAGCGGTAGCAGTCACATCCTCATCAGCGATACAGGTTGAAAATGGTGCCCCATCAACTTCCCGGCAGCCACCTGGTAATCCTGCACCCTCATGTGCCACCGGTACATGTGTAACTATACGAAAACCCGTTACAAATACAATGACGCCCTACTTACGTAGAGATTGTACAAAAATTAAAAAGGACATCGATCATCATATAATGAATCTTTTCATATATGACCTTTAACCATTTTCTATCGTAGACAACAGAGGCTTCCACGAACTAATATCATTCGCATTCCATAACTACACCTTGCCAGCACGCAAGTACTTTGCAAATAATATGCTTCCTTCCTTATATGAAGCCACTAAAAACCAAGTCGCTGAGTTACTAAATTCAGAAGTTGAGTCCATTTGTCTTTCGACGGACATGTGGACGTCACGTAATGGTGATTGGTTTTTGGCCGTCACAGGACATTTTATAGATAGGAATATGGTGCTAAAATCTGTCCTATTAGAATGCTGCGCATTGAACGGTGTATCACACACGGCAGCTGCCCTAGCAGTCGAGTTGAGGAGGATTGTTTGGGAGTGGAATGTTGAAAATAAAATTGTTATTGCCGTGTCAGACAATGATTCAAATATAAAATGTGCTATCGAAAAATGCTTGGTTTTCAAACATTTCAGTTGCTATGCGCATTGTTTAAATCTAGTTGTTAATAAAGCATTAGAAAATGAGATGATTACAACGACCATTAACAAAGCCAAAGCAATTGTTGCGCACTTTAAAAAAGTACAGTTGCCTGGAAAAAACTTAAGCGCTACTTAGAGCAGGCTGGTAAACCTGTAAAAAGGCCTCTTCAAGATGTTACTACGCGATGGAATTCGACATTTTATGTGTTGGAGCGACTTCTAGAACTGAAAGAGGAACTTAATAGTGCACTTTATAATTTAAATTTCAGTATTCCTCCTTTATCCACACATGATTGGAATATTGTCGAAAAACTGATACCTGTTTTAAAGCCCTGCGAAGAGGTTACGACGGAAATGAGTGGAGCCAAGTATGTAACAGGTAGTTCAGTTATCCCAATAACAATTGCACTAAAATCGGCACTGGTGGAATTAGGTACGGAAGACCTACCATTTGAAATTGAAAAGTTGAGGCAAGACATTTTTGATGGGCTAGTTTTCAGATTTTCGTCTTTAGAGAGTAGCCGAACGTTTACTACTTGCATGTTTCTCGATCCAAGATATAATCTGTACTTTGAGAATGCAGAAACTGCAGACGCTACCAAAAAATATGTACTTATTGGATTATACTAATATACTTGATTGGATTAATAATCACATTAATATCAGAAAAAAGTCAAGAAACTGCACCAGCACCATCAAACAATGAAAGCGAAAACGAAAAATCCATATGGAAGCATTATTATAAAAAAAATCAGTCAAAAATCAGACCAAGCGGTACAGCATACTCGAAAGCTGTGGTAAAGTACAACGATACATTGACGATAACATTTTGCCCAAGACGGAGTGTCCACTCGAATGGTGGAAGATGAATCAGCATTCTTATCCACATTTGGCGATTCTGGCGCGCCAAAAACTAAATGCTCCCGCAACAAGTGTCCCGTTCGAAAGGCTATTTTCGGTAGCATAATCGATTCGCGTCCATAATCCGTCCATAATGTCCATAATCCGAGCGTTCCATAATCTTACAGAGTATGGAAGTGACCGAAATAGGGCGATAGTTGGCAGGGTCGGCGCGGCTGCCTTTTTTGGGCACGGGCTGCACATTAGCAAGCTTCCACGACTTGGGTAGAATACCAGTCTCAAGTGAGAAGCGATACAGGCGCGTAAGTACCGGAGACAACTCAGGGGCACAACTACGCAGGACTATTGCCGTATACCATCTGGTCCACTAGCCTTGTTCACGTCCAGACTCCGCAGGATTTTTAAAATTTCTCTCTGATGTATTCGTACCTCTGCCATAACGCAGTCAGCACGGGGTGAGGTAGGTGGTGTTTTTCCTGCAGTATTTAAACGCGAATTCGCCGCGAATAGAGAAGCAAGCAAATTCGCTTTCTCTTCAGCAGCATGGGCCAATGTTCCGTCTGGCTTCAGCAACGGTGGCAACGAAGATTGGCTAAAGTTAGATTCGACCGCTTCTGCCAAAGACCAAAAAGCCTTACTCCCAGGAGGGTAACAGGCCAGTTTGGCGCCAATCCGGCTTATGTAGTCGAATCGAGCCCTGCGTAGCGTCCTTTTGCAAGACTTGGCGGCGAGGTTAAAGGCTCTCGTCAGTTTGCGAGTAATCTCGATTAATCTATCTTTCAAATAAAGAAAGCCGCATTGAAATCGGTCCATTTTTTCGAGAGCCATGATGCCACAGACAGGCAGATCCACACGTCAAACTTATATCACCCCTATTTTTTCGTCGGTGGTTCAAAAGCAAGAATATCAGTAAATTGCCGTTTCACATAAATTATACCTAATGCTTTCATTCTGAACTTTCATAGAATGTAATTATTAGACAAAACCTTTCCTCACCGCTCCCTTTGACTGTGACCATTATATTAACATATGTAACGTTCGTCTTCCCATTTTTCAGGTATTTTGATGGATGATCAATCAATGTTGTGACCAAGAATAGGTACCCTAGGATACCCAAGAAGGCCATACAAAGGTAATTGTTTTCAATTGAAAAATTTAGGTACTACATAATGAACTTCATTTGGTTTGTTAAATGTGTGAAGTATGAAATTGCATTTTACTTTATGTATTTGCCGTTGGTTGTTCATATTGGGCTAACGAGTTTAACTATTAAGTATTAGCAAAGGCAAAATTCAAAGACTTCTATATGGCCTAACTATTAGTTGAAGTGACGCTGAAGAGCTTTTTTGTTTGGGATTTTAAAAAAGATTTTTGTATTTGATAGCACATATCCCCCTGATAATGGTCATCTACAAGTATATGGTTTGCAACTGGTGCACTGGTGCCACAATAACATTAAAGCTCTATTATTTTACTTTCAGGTAGACTGTCGAACACAACTCAAGAACATTCTGTGGTCCTGTGGTGAATATTTTAAATTGAAAGGCGCTTTACTATTACTTTGTAATTAATTTCTAGTCAAATTATATGTAGGTATGTTAAATTATGTGTCATTTGTGTTTTTTATAATATAAGAATTTGAAATCAGTAATAATAAAGTATTTCAACTCAATGAATTCATTTATTTACAAATACAACTGTACTTACTAGTATTCACAACTTAAAACTAATTAGATATTTTACACAAATTTAAAAAAAAATTACAAATAAAAAACAGTCTCTAAATCGCTGCCTTGCGGAAGTGTCCCCATAAGGCTGGCAGCGTTACCTCTCTGAATTGTCGGACTTATACGCTGACCGAGGTAAGCGCCAGCACGTGGGTCTCCGGTAGATTCAATTAGCCGGGTAGATATCTCATGGAACATCTTTTTGGCGCTAGGGCCCCAAGTTCCCAACGTTTCCACCCCAAACGGCGCAAATAAATAACCCTGACCTAGGGATCTATACTTGCGCTGCTTGAGGTCCTCCGCTGAAGAAGCAGCCGCTCCGGCGTTGGCCGAGGTAGCTCTAATGTGGGATGGGGCCAAGGTATCTACACAGGTCGCATCCCACACCAGAGGCCGGCCTTGTGACCAAGCAACGAGCGTCATGCCGTCGGGCCTCTTGCCATCATCCCGAGCCAGCCCATTGGGTTCTAATACAGCTGGCACGTTGATGGTGGCAAGGGCATGGCGGATGACATCGTTGAGATTGGCGTGGCGCGACATACGACCGGCACTTCGCTGGCACCAGAGGCCATGGTGTCCAAGGATATCTACAATACTTCCGCAGTGGCAACGATGCAGTTCATTTACATTCAGGCCCAGTCGCAAGCACACTGAGAGTTACAGTGTAGCTCCGGTGAGCAGAGTACCCGTATTGGGTGATGGGATCGCATGAAGCCAATATCCCGCCTCCACCTCCGAAACGGCGAGAAGGCGAGCTCGATCTGCAGTATTGGTCGAGGTTTCTAAGAGTGTGGAGAAGGCCAATCTGCAGAGTGGCTCGTCCCAAAGGGAGTTAGGGTTGGCGGGAATATCGGCGTTGGGGCAGATGATAGACCATGCATTCCTGGCCTCCGACAGGCACGACACCTCGACGCCGCACAGAGACGGAGAGACAATTTTCGTTGTCAAGGTGTGCGTGCTATGTATGGAAGACAGGAAAGCTGGTAGCGATAAATCAGAAATTTTGCGGATACCCAGACCTCCAAACCGGATAGGCAGGGAAGCCTGGGTCCAGGAACGGGCATCAAAATGACAGTTGAGGATGGATGATAGGGCGGTTTGTATGGAGGCGTCAAGGGAAGAAAGAAGATGGGGGTATTTCCACATGGGACTACAGCGGAGTATGTACATGGCGTTTGGAGCGAATAAACAAAAGCGGATTATGGTGATGGCGATATGCGGATGGATTTTTAAAAGCCGGTCATGTAAGCTGTTGAACTTATAAGTTAGGGAATCAATAAAGGGTGAAATCGATTCAGGAAGTATTGGGGCACCTAAAAGGGAAAGAGAATTCTTGTTTTGAATTTTAATGTTTGGTGCCAAAGAGTTAAACTGCGCGATTATATCATTTCTTTCATCTTCCGATTTGAAGTCTGAGATATACAGCTCACATTTACTAAAATTTAGTTCTAAACCGATGGTACTGAACTCCGCAATAAGGGAACGGAGATCGTTAAAAACTGTATTTACAGCCCCTCCGAGAGTGCCGTCGTCCAGATACCAAAGGTTTAGTTTTGACGTAAGTGCTGAAATTGAAGGATGGATAGCGAGACTGAAAATGGCGGGCCCAAGAGGATCGCCTTGCTGACAACCTACTGCAGAATTTATCGGAAAAGCTTTGAATAATAATTTGGAAGGAGTGCTGTAGCATTGCCAAAGATAATTTTAAATAAAAGGGGTTACTTTTTTCACTTCCGTCAGCAAGGCGCCCCTGTCCACAGAGTTAAAAACGTTTTTAACGTCTACCTTTAGCAACACTTCGCCTCCACTGTATTCCAGGAATGTGCGGGTTCTGTGGACAGCAGCTTCGCAGCCGCCTGTGCTGCCGAAACCCAATTGCACTGGACTGAAATAGTCCGTAAGCTTAGGAACCGCATATCGGCAGCAGATTTTTGAAGCAATACGGCGCCAAGTACACCCCACGGCGATAGGTCTTATGCCGCCGTCCTTTTTCTTGAGTGCGCAAAGGTTGGCGCCGTACAGGACATCCAATACACTTGAACATACAGAACCTGCCAGCATCATATTGACCAACTTAGTCATGTCCTCCAGGAGTGATCTGCCAGCGTCATTGATTGTACCGCTAATTAAGTCTTTTAAGTGTTGCGGGGTGAGGCCATCAAGCCCATCCGCCGAACCACTCCTGAAGGACATCACAGCAGCAGAAATCGCATCGTTGCTGGTCACTACATGCTGCTCCGATACTGCTGGCGCGTCAGGGAGGCGAAGTGTTGGTAAAGGGGCAGGGTGTTTGTCCTCCAGAGCCAGACTGGGCAGTCAGGAGCAATGACATCATTTGAAAAGAGGAGTTGGGCAGCCCCTCTCAAATCACCATAGGCAGCCTTCTCTTCTACCTTCTGAAAAATATGATTAGCATTAGGCTGCCTTCTATTGATTATAACAGTTAAAGGGGGCTGCGACTGTAAATTAAAGTTTGTGCAATTTTATTTTATTTTACTTCTAAGCGAAGAGCGTATGGAATCTTTTTTACGCTGAGGATCCTGTGGGCGAATGTCAATAAATGTTCCCATTCCGGTAGGGTATTCTCCGATACGACCTTGCGGATTACTTGGGAGAGGCTAGACGCTACCGAAGTGCGAGCACCGCGTGGTATCCTCTTAATTAGAGTGTTGGAACTTTTTAGGACGCCTAGCCTCTCCCAAATCGAGCAGCCGTCCGGAGGGGTGTTAGAAGATGTTGAAGTGGAAGGTTGTGGTACTTGTTGGGGGCCCTGCGAACCGGTCTTATGTGCTCTACCATCGTGTATACGGAGCCCCCGCACACCCTTAAAGTACCGGGAACACTAATTGCACTGCACAGAATCCACAGAGGCACCTGTATTGCTCAACTGGCTGCACAGAATGGGAGCTACACTTGTAGATGGTCCGGCTTGCGACATGCATTAAGGTAAAAATTTAAATATTTAAGAAACTCTATAAATAAATATACCTAAGTTATAAACTTACACTAAGCTAAAAATCATAAGAACTTGTAAAAATAATAATATAAAAAGGTGACAGCATCGTTTGACACAGAAGCAGACGCGTTGACAGCGCTCTTCCTTGGTTTGGTTTTTCCCTCATCAAGGGCTGCGCGCGCAATAAACAGCGGCCGTTGCCGAGCAGCCCTGTGCGTTGCTACGGTGACCACAGTGTAGCTTCGTGTCAAGCTTCTTGAAAATTTTGAAGCAAAAATAAATTTACACTGGCTTCATTCAGGGCACACGCCCAACACCGCCTACACTCACACTTTCACACTACTATTGAAAAAAAGCGTAGACATGCAAAATATGTGAGCTGGAGCCACGAAACTATTTTTATTATTATTTAATTTCGCAAAGCAACGTTTACTCTGCTTTGACGTTCCAAAACGTAATAAAGTACAATATAAAAATCGAGAATACGCAATCGATGTCACATCCCTAGCCAAATCGTAATCGATAGATTGGTAATGGCGTTATGAGTAGAGGTGAGACGTACTAGGTAAAATGCGTACTGAGTCTTGCGAGTACGAGTACGTAAAAATACTTGTTCCAAAAACCTGTTCCTCAAATACTTCAAAGTATGCGTTGTTTTCTAGTATTAGGAGTTTGTGTTTTGGTACGGAATCCTAATACTATACGTTTTATGATGTGGTTTTTGTACATAGATCCACGGGAATCGTTCCGGGGTAGGGTGTGGCAAAGGGGGCGCTGAGAAAAGAATGCTAAGAGTAATTTTGCGGAAAGAACACTTTGAAAATTTTCGACTTTTAATAATGGGACGCAATAGGGGAGACCCTCAGGAAAACTCTGTTGACATGAATCTGGAGTTTTTTTTTTTTAAATTGCCTCCATTTTGGCCTTTTTTGTTACTGGACCGATTGCTTTGAAAATCGATATCTGAGCATCCCTTGGGACTCTTGTCACGAATCTGGTGCCAAAATTTAAAAAAATGCCGCCATTTTGAACTTTTTTGTTACTTGACCGATTACTTTCAAATTCGATATCTGAGCATCCCTTGGGACTCTTGACACGAATCTGGTGCCAAAATTGAAAAAAATTGCCGCCATTATTAAGACTTTTTACACAATCGTTACAATTGTGTGAATAGTGATTGTGTAAATAGTGGTTGTGCTTCGTGGAGTTCGTGCGGGTGGTTCCGTTCGATACTTAAAAAAATATGCGTTGCTAAAATATAACCTTTGTGAATAAACAAGCTTTTTGTGACACAGACTACTAATAATCAACAACACTTGCCAGTAAAAGCTAACTTTAGTGTAGTTTCGGGGAATAGGTCCGTGACAGTGTTGTTGATTATTAATAGTCAGTGTCACAAAAAGTTTGTTTATTTACAAACAAAGGTTATATTTTAGCAACGCCTATGCACTTATTTAAATCCTGTTAAATTGATAATAACATATACCTTATGTTCAAATATAATTACAAACTCATGGACGATCCCCGAAATAAAGAATTCAGTGACTGGTTGAAACTGCGCTTATAGTTTGTCCACTGGGTTTTAAGTAGTTTTAACCCAGCGGAAATATTGCATAATTATTGGTAAGTTTTATCTATATCTTGGAGTATATTATACCTAATTTCAACTAAGTGGACATGTTGTACTGAGTAAACTTATATTAGGTATTATTTGTCAACAGGATCAGACTCTGGAGTCATGGTGGTGCAGTTAATTCTTAGAAATGGACGTCTGTAACTTGAAAAGGAACTGCACTTACCCTAGTTGAATGAAGATCGAAGGCACAACCCCATGTGTAAAAAGGATATCTCATCATCAGCAAACAAAAAAAATGTTTCTAATTGAAGATGCAAGCGGCAACTAAAGTGATGTGAATGTCAGACTTTAGCAATAGTTAGTGCAATACTATATTAGAAATTGTTTGTAAAAGTGAAAGTGGTAGTTTAAGTGGGGGACAGTTCTGATTTTGTAGATTCTGAATAAAAATATATGTACTTAATTCATAATATTATTTTTAATTTCCAGCTATAATTACTAACATTAGTATAGGTATAGTACAACTAAAATAATAGCCATGCTATTTTCTATTATCAATACAATCACATAGTTATTTCCCAATATACATATAATACCAAAGGTTATAATTCTAAATGACCTATGTGTAAAACCCCAACCTCTTAAAACTCTTCAATGTCTTAGAGGCAGACCAACTAAGACATTCGTAGACCAGAAAACAGACAGCAGTTTTGTGTACTTGTGTGTTCTTAAGACTGGAATCTGGACCGAGGCTGGAGAACCAACGGCATGTCAGGTGCAGAGATTATGGTAAAGCCCTCCACTGATGTGGAGTAGGCCCAAGTCCAACCATGTACCATTAAAGACTGTTATGTGTGTGATAAAAATAAAATAAAATATTAATTTTTCTTATAAATTGAATATTTCATAGTATGGCACATAACATACATATATGTATTTGTTACAATATTGTTGTTGGAAGCAGTTTTGTGGCTTTATCTAGAGCATAATGAAAAACTAAAAATTTTTGTTCATCTCATCAACTTAAAAATATTAGTTTTTATATGTAAAATATATAAAACAGCCAGCGTGTAACATATTATAAATATCACTTTTCACACATTTTATTATTATTATTAGGTGTTATAGGTTATTAGACAAGTAGCATTTCTGCTGATCCTAGTCTAATAACCTATAACACCTAATAATAATAATAAAATGTGTGAAAAGTGATATTTATAATATGTTACACGCTGGCTGTTTTATATATTTTACATATAAAAACTAATATTTTTAAGTTGATGAGATGAACAAAAATTTTTAGTTTTTCATTATGCTCTAGATAAAGCCACAAAACTGCTTCCAACAACAATATTGTAACAAATACATATATGTATGTTATGTGCCATACTATGAAATATTCAATTTATAAGAAAAATTAATATTTTATTTTATTTTTATCACACACATAACAGTCTTTAATGGTACATGGTTGGACTTGGGCCTACTCCACATCAGTGGAGGGCTTTACCATAATCTCTGCACCTGACATGCCGTTGGTTCTCCAGCCTCGGTCCAGATTCCAGTCTTAAGAACACACAAGTACACAAAACTGCTGTCTGTTTTCTGGTCTACGAATGTCTTAGTTGGTCTGCCTCTAAGACATTGAAGAGTTTTAAGAGGTTGGGGTTTTACACATAGGTCATTTAGAATTATAACCTTTGGTATTATATGTATATTGGGAAATAACTATGTGATTGTATTGATAATAGAAAATAGCATGGCTATTATTTTAGTTGTACTATACCTATACTAATGTTAGTAATTATAGCTGGAAATTAAAAATAATATTATGAATTAAGTACATATATTTTTATTCAGAATCTACAAAATCAGAACTGTCCCCCACTTAAACTACCACTTTCACTTTTACAAACAATTTCTAATATAGTATTGCACTAACTATTGCTAAAGTCTGACATTCACATCACTTTAGTTGCCGCTTGCATCTTCAATTAGAAACATTTTTTTTGTTTGCTGATGATGAGATATCCTTTTTACACATGGGGTTGTGCCTTCGATCTTCATTCAACTAGGGTAAGTGCAGTTCCTTTTCAAGTTACAGACGTCCATTTCTAAGAATTAACTGCACCACCATGACTCCAGAGTCTGATCCTGTTGACAAATAATACCTAATATAAGTTTACTCAGTACAACATGTCCACTTAGTTGAAATTAGGTATAATATACTCCAAGATATAGATAAAACTTACCAATAATTATGCAATATTTCCGCTGGGTTAAAACTACTTAAAACCCAGTGGACAAACTATAAGCGCAGTTTCAACCAGTCACTGAATTCTTTATTTCGGGGATCGTCCATGAGTTTGTAATTATATTTGAACATAAGGTATATGTTATTATCAATTTAACAGGATTTAAATAGGCGTTGCTAAAATATAACCTTTGTTTGTAAATAAACAAACTTTTTGTGACACTGACTATTAATAATCAACAACACTGTCACGGACCTATTCCCCGAAACTACACTAAAGTTAGCTTTTACTGGCAAGTGTTGTTGATTATTAGTAGTCTGTGTCACAAAAAGCTTGTTTATTCACAAAGGTTATATTTTAGCAACGCATATTTTTTTAAGTATCGAACGGAACCACCCGCACGAACTCCACGAAGCACAACCACTATTTACACAATCACTATTCACACAATTGTAACGATTGTGTAAAAAGTCTTAATAATGGCGGCAATTTTTTTCAATTTTGGCACCAGATTCGTGTCAAGAGTCCCAAGGGATGCTCAGATATCGAATTTGAAAGTAATCGGTCAAGTAACAAAAAAGTTCAAAATGGCGGCATTTTTTTAAATTTTGGCACCAGATTCGTGACAAGAGTCCCAAGGGATGCTCAGATATCGATTTTCAAAGCAATCGGTCCAGTAACAAAAAAGGCCAAAATGGAGGCAATTTAAAAAAAAAAAACTCCAGATTCATGTCAACAGAGTTTTCCTGAGGGTCTCCCCTATTGCGTCCCATTATTAAAAGTCGAAAATTTTCAAAGTGTTCTTTCCGCAAAATTACTCTTAGCATTCTTTTCTCAGCGCCCCCTTTGCCACACCCTACCCCGGAACGATTCCCGTGGATCTATGTACAAAAACCACATCATAAAACGTATAGTATTAGGATTCCGTACCAAAACACAAACTCCTAATACTAGAAAACAACGCATACTTTGAAGTATTTGAGGAACAGGTTTTTGGAACAAGTATTTTTACGTACTCGTACTCGCAAGACTCAGTACGCATTTTACCTAGTACGTCTCACCTCTACTCATAACGCCATTACCAATCTATCGATTACGATTTGGCTAGGGATGTGACATCGATTGCGTATTCTCGATTTTTATATTGTACTTTATTACGTTTTGGAACGTCAAAGCAGAGTAAACGTTGCTTTGCGAAATTAAATAATAATAAAAATAGTTTCGTGGCTCCAGCTCACATATTTTGCATGTCTACGCTTTTTTTCAATAGTAGTGTGAAAGTGTGAGTGTAGGCGGTGTTGGGCGTGTGCCCTGAATGAAGCCAGTGTAAATTTATTTTTGCTTCAAAATTTTCAAGAAGCTTGACACGAAGCTACACTGTGGTCACCGTAGCAACGCACAGGGCTGCTCGGCAACGGCCGCTGTTTATTGCGCGCGCAGCCCTTGATGAGGGAAAAACCAAACCAAGGAAGAGCGCTGTCAACGCGTCTGCTTCTGTGTCAAACGATGCTGTCACCTTTTTATATTATTATTTTTACAAGTTCTTATGATTTTTAGCTTAGTCTTAGCTAGCCTTGAAGGCTCCAGATTATATTGATCACGGATCACACTCGCAGACAACACGGTCCATTCCTTCAGCAACAAAACCGATTTTAATGAAACACAGCTAAGAACCATATTGATTAAACAGGCTTTCAAAAGAGAAAAACCTTTTGAGAGCTACGATGCCATAGGTAGACACACATATAGATAGAAACACAAACTTATAATATCCCTCTTTTTTCGTAGGGGGTTACAAACGTGCTGCTTCGCTCTCGGTGAGATTGCTATGCTCCATTGCAATATCAGTTATGGACACATATGGACACAACTTGATAACATGTTTGTTTTTAGATCTAGCGAAAGCGTTTGACTTTGTTTCATATGATCTAAACCTATAGAAACTGGAATATCTAGGGATTCGGGGCAATACACACCAGTGGATTCCTTCATAGCTTTAAAATCGACAACAGTGTGTTCTTATAACACAGCTAGATAAAATAAGGAAGTCTTTACATCACAAATAATATACAATAAAACTTTAGTTCCACAAAAAAGTGTTTAGGACCAATTTTGTTTCTTTTGTACGTCAATGATATTGTATCCAATCTTATCTTAATGGGGAATTTTAATTTCTGTTACGGGTCTGGGGGTTCTATCTATAATAAGAATGTATTTAAAAGTATTTAAGTAGTATATCAGTTATCTAGCACCCATAGTACAAGCTTTGCTTAGTTTGGGGCTAGATGGCGCTGTGTGAATTTGTCCACGATTATTTATTATTATTATTATAGATCTGTAAGAGTTCGACCGCTTCAAATATAATTTGACCTGGCACGCTTCGGACTTTTCAGTTTCTCATACTTTATAATTATTCTCTATCTTGCTTAGAATTTCTTTTTCTGACAATATAGCTAGTACCACACCTTCTGAACGGTCGGCCGATGGACGGAGGTTGGCCCGTAGGCCGCGATCGTGGCGGCATCGGCGCAAAATGTAACAAAAGTTGTTTAATAATGTGTATAAAATATCCAACTATTTTACATTGTAAAATGACACTTTATTTATGAAAAAAAAAGAATTGACTATCAGTACAAGCCTATTATACAATGCGAAAATCCGAAAAGATCGAAAACTTTTCGGTTTTTTGTTCTCTATATCTATTCTTTATCTCGCTTGGAGTTTCTTATG
Source organism: Blastobasis adustella (assembly GCA_907269095.1). Lineage (NCBI taxonomy): Eukaryota > Metazoa > Arthropoda > Insecta > Lepidoptera > Blastobasidae > Blastobasis > Blastobasis adustella. The sequence continues at coordinate 2,566,134 of OU026142.1, forward strand.
TTGATAATTAAGCTAGTACCACACCACATGTACGATAGGCCGATGGACGGAGATTGGCCCGTAGGCCGCGATCGTGGCGGCAACGGCGACGGCGACAGCGACGGTGGCGGTCGCGGGCATGGCGGCGGCGGTGGTGATGAAGGGCGGATCTGTGCAGCAGAATCATCGTGAATGAGATCAATTATGTACAGCTTCATACAATAGGTCAACACTATTATATGTCCGCGGAGAGTCTCTATCACTTCGATATGTTTCCCTTTAGTACGGTCCATAATTTTCTTTGATATTGATTTGCCTTCTAAATTGTCGATATCTATAGTCAAATTTGGCACTGTCTTGGGTATAAGTAGACCAGTATTATTATTATTAAGAAGAACGTTGATTCGCACCTTACTATTATCATCCAAGATGCCTACAATTAAATGTGGCCCATAAAGAGCTGGTGTCGTTAACAGTCTTGCTTTTTCAATATAGTTGCTTTCTTGGCTAAGGATTCCATTCCAAAAGACATGCGGATCGCAACCAAGGCCATATCTCCTCAAATCTGTCACACGATGAGACTCTTGATCTTGGCGGCTTACAGATAAAATGATCTTCATCTGCTTATCCTCGATCGTTACTACGTATACTATGGCACTGGGTGATGCACGGTTGCGATCGCGGCTAAATAGCAGCATATGTATTTTCTCTTTAACATATGCGACGGCCAATATTTCGTCACGATTACTGTCAACCAGTTCGCTATGTTTATAGCTCACTTCTTTGCCTTTAATTATGATTTTCATCTTGCATATCTTTACGACGTCATTGGCTAATTGGTGGACTTCTAATTTGTGGTAAAAAATTTCGTCTCCTACCAGAAACCAAGATCGCGGTATCCCCATAATGCTATAACATTCTAAATCGATTGACATATTCTCGTTCGCTTTTGGTATGACTCGCACCTTTATTTCGCCGCCCCCCAACGCCGACCATCCGAGTATTTGGAAGGCTATTACATCATCGTTTTCAACATAATTTATTAATTTTATTCCGTAATATTTCCTTTCAATCTCCCGACATGACTTTGCGTCGAAATAAGCAATAGTGTCGGCGTTGCCTCCCGTGGAACTAAACTGGTCACTTGGTTTTATAGGAAAGGATATTATTCCATTTTTCAGAAAACTTATTTTGGACACATATAGATAGTCATAAGGACATGGAGTGACACACACTTTTGTTTCTGAGACACTTTCCCAGAGCGACAAAGAGCGATACAGGTCTCTCCAAGACAGACCCGACTTTCGCTGGCTATCTTCGTAAATGTCCGGGTATTCTCGGCAGCACACTCTCCTCCAGAACTCCTCTCCGAGATCGTCCACAACGCTCTGCCAGTGGAGAGAAACTTTGCCGAAGTTTGTGACCTCTTTCCCGTTAAGGTAGTTCAAGAACTCCCGAAGCATTTCATCTGGCAGGTGCTCCAGCGTAGTCGATCCCATTGTGACAGCACACGATAATAAGGTGTCGATGTAAATGCAAGTTTCCAACCAAAATATCACTCTGTCGCGAAAGCAAACTGCTTCTGATTGATCACAGAATACGAGATATTGTTCCACTTAATACTATCTACGTGAGCGCTGTTCATTTGATTTACAAAAGCAAATAAAGTTCAGTATCAAAACAAGAATTGTTCGGTTTCACACAACGCGATAGGTTCCACTGGTAAGTTCGAACGCACAAAAGAAAGATTGGCAGTAAACCTATTTTGATTTGTCCAGGGGCGCACGCTAAATCCGCCTTTGGAAGTCACTGTTAGTCGTTTAACGATAGAACAGCATTTTTTAGGCCGATAGATACGTGTGTTTGTGGAGAGCTCGGTTCGCTGAATGAACGCTAAAAATATATAATCAATATTTCGCCGATATCAGGAATTGCGATTAGGTGCGTCACCGAAAGCAGGGTGTGAGGGCAAACAGTGTTACAGTATATTGATTTATTTATTTTATTTTATTGTATTTGGATGTCTCACAGCTTACAACAATGAGATAAGTACAATAGTAGCATTATTTCCATCAGCCACTTACGAGACACCACAGATAAATTTCACAAATTGACTATAGAGAGGTCTAGTACATTGAAATGTTTATTGTAGTTTAGTGTATTTAGATGCCTTATTGTTGTCATATATGTAATTTTTTGTTTGGAAAATTCAGTATATCTACAGAATACTGATACAAGGACATCGTAACATTTTAAAGCCAGAAACATGTTATACATATGACAGGCCAGTTCGAAAACGAAACCCGACACGGCTAGGGCATCCCCCCATTGACGCGCAGGAGGATTGCCCTAATGTGTTTCTTCTTCAACATAGTAAGTATTTTTAGAGCGCCACAATCGCGATGTGCTGAGAATTTATGGTGTGAATGTATATTCACTTGTAGTTGTAGTGGATTGGTAAAATTGGCGACTCCGCTGCTAATACCGTGCGAATAAATTGTAAATAAACAAATAAATAAATTGCGCGAAACTGAAATACGTGCTTCGACCGTTGCTATGAAAATTACGTACTGATTGTGTACTGTGCCTGAACTTGACATTGTCAGTCAAATTTTGTTTCCATTTTAGCCGGGCGCAAAGTTAAAGTTTTGTGGCCCTCACTCTAGTTCCAGTGCCAGGTTTTGACGTGAAATGTCTTTAAAATCATATTGAGTATGAAGTCAGAAATCGAGACCATAACGATAAGTTCTATATCGCCTTATCATAACTGTAATGTAGGTAGAATAATTTAACTATAAGAAATAAATATGAAGGTATGAATGTAACGGAGTTCGCAATATACGTTTAATAAGAACAGTCGCATTGAGTTTCCTTCCTCTCCTACTTAGCCTAGACTCTGGCTAGAATAGTTCAGTGGCGACGAGTTGTGGTTTTACCCTTGTGCGAGCGAACGGTGATCGCTAAATTATAATGTCGATCGGGAAAATTGGCGAATTCGCGGTGAACGATGGATCGTGGACGTCGTACATTGACCGGCTGGAGATGTACTTCTTGGTAAACGAAGTCAAGGCGGAGTTAAAGTTGCCAACATTACTGGCAGTATGCGGTGAGGAAGCTTACGAGTTGTTGGTTAACCTAGCAAGCCCAAAAAAGCCGTCGGAGTTGACTTATAAGGACGCTGTAGAATTGGTACGTCAACATTTACAACCTACACCCTCAGTACATGCGGAAAGATATCGTTTTAGACAGCGGAGGCAAGGTTTGGACGAAAATATATCTTTTTATGTCGCCGAGCTTAAAAAACTTTCTCGTTATTGTCAGTTCAAGGACAACTTAAATGAGAACCTGCGTGATCAGTTTGTCTGCGGGGTCCGCAGTGACTGGATACGACAACGCCTGTTTGCGGAAGATAACTCGCTGAGTTTTTCACAAGCGGTAAACATAGCAACATCATTAGAGGCGGCGGAGCGGGATGCAGCCGTCGTCGAGTTACGAACACCGGATGGTGTCGGAAGGGACGGTGCGGGGGCCGGAGGGCCGTCAACGCAGGCGGTTCATGCGCTAGCGCATAGCAACAATAGCCAGCGGAGGTCCGGAGCAGTGCGGGGCAGACGCGGCGGGGGTAATTATTCGCGCGGAAGTGCGGCCGCGCCGGCCGGTCCACACAACGCATCTCGTAGAGGGCCTAACTACACGGGCCGCGCGTGGAACGATTGTGAGGGCTGTGGCAGTGCTGAGCACGTATACGCGATGTGCCGTTTTAAAGACTACGAATGTAGCCTGTGCAGACGCACAGGGCATCTTCGGCGGGTGTGCCCCGGGCGCAGAGCTACCGAGCGGGGCCGAGCCGGGCCCAGGCAGGCGCAGCCGAGAATGTTCTACGGCCAAGCGGCGGACGAAGTCTACGACGATGACGACGCAAGCGACGCCGTCGATAGTCACTTGGAGGCGAACCTTCACCAATTGTGTCTAAACGACTACCAACCGGTGAGATTACAAATAAAAATAGATAACAAAATTATTACAATGGAGGTGGATACGGGTACGGCGGTAGCATGTATTAATAGTGACATGTATCGCGAGTTTTTTCGTTATCATCCGTTAGAAACCAGCAAAATTGTGCTTAACTTTTACGATGGTACAAAAATCAAACCCGTGGGAATGATAAGGCCATTAATTACATATGGAAAAAGAAGTAAGCGCTTGGAATTATTGGTAATTGAGGGTGGTACAACGTCACTGCTGGGTAGGCAATGGCTAGCGGAATTAAACATCAAAATTCCAACATTTAGTGTAGATTGTCACAAAATCAGTGGAAATGTAAAAATGTCTAATGAGATAAATCACTTGTTCGACAGGTATAAAGAATTGTTCAACGGCGGTCTGGGTAGATTTACGGGCGGTAAGGCTACACTGCGGGTGCGCGAGGGCGCGGCGCCGGTGTTTCACCGCGCTCGACCGCTGCCGTACGCGTTGCGCGAGCGGGTAGACGCAGAACTCGACTCGATGCTGCGCGCTGGCGTCATCGAGCCCGTCGACTGCTCCGACTGGGCCTCTCCGCTTGTACCGGTAAATAAACCAGACGGATCGTTGAGAATTTGTGCTGACTATAAGGCTACACTTAACCCAGTTCTATTAATAGATCGATACCCTTTACCTAAAATTGAAGATCTTATGGTAAGCTTAAGCGGGGCACAGTATTTTTCAAAAATAGATTTATCTCAAGCTTATAACCAGATAGAACTGGATGAGACCAAGAAGTATACAGTTATAAATACTCACCGGGGATTATATATTTATAATAGGTTGGTATACGGTCTTTCCTCGAGTCCAGGTATTTTCCAACGGATAATGTGTAACATTTTAAAAAATATTCCTAATGTTGAAGTTTTTCTGGATGACGTCATTATTGGCGGAAAAACTAAACATGAGCATCTAACGGCTTTAGAAGCAGTATTTAGTAGGTTACAGCGTTATGGTTTAAAATTAAAAACCAGTAAATGTGTATTTCTTGTTAATGAAGTTCGCTATTTAGGATACATAATCAGTAGCGAAGGTATAAAGACCGATCCTGCCAAAGTGGAGGCTATCAAAGGTTTACCTAAACCTACGAATGTCACAGAGGTCCGTTCATTTTTAGGGATAGTAAACTTTTATGGAAAATTCGTTAAAAACATGAGTCAAAAATTAGTTCCCTTATATGATTTATTAAAAAAGGGAAAACAGTGGTTTTGGTCTAACGAGTGTAATAGGGCATTTGAAGAAATAAAGTCATTGTTATCCAGTGCGGAAGTATTGGCACACTATGATCCGAAGAAACCTCTGTTCGTAACTTGTGATGCCAGCGCGCGCGGGGTTGGCTCGGTGTTGACGCAGCCCGCGGCCGGCGGGGGCGAGCGGCCCGTCGCGTACGCCTCGCGCACACTTACCGAGGCCGAGAAGAACTATTCACAGATACATCGGGAAGCGTTAGCAATCATTTTCAGTATGAATAAGTTCCATCAATATTTATATGGCCGCCATTTTACATTACGGGATTATTATTAGATGGGGCTTACCGAAGCAAATAGTTAGTGACAATGGGGCTCAATTTGCTTCACAGGAATTTGAAAGTTACATTAAAAGTAACGGTATTGAACATACGTTTACTGCACCATACCATCCCTCCTCAAATGGCTTGGCAGAAAATGCGGTAAAAACCCTTAAGCGCGTAATTAAGAAGGCGGTTCAGGAAAACCAGAACGTCGACAGAGCGTTATGGACGTTTTTGTTATATTATAGAAACGTCGAACATTCCACGACAGGCCAGAGCCCAGCTTTTCTACTCCTAGGTAGGCGTACCCGTACGCGTTTAGACGTCATAAAACCGAATATTGAAAGCCGAGTAGTACGGGAACAGCAGCGTCAGCAGGAAGCCGCTGGGGGAGGGAACCGGTCATTGGATAGGGATGACCCCGTATGGTACAGGCAATATCTAAAGGGCGAGAAATGGGTACCGGGGCGTATCATGGATCCCATTGGAAGTAGTAATTTTAAAGTCAGAGGGGAAAATGGAGAAACTTTACATCGACACATCGATCAATTGCGTAGGAAATCAGGCAATAAGCGAATGTCAATGGCCACGTCTACCTATAGGTTAAACGATAGGCACAGCACAAATTCTCAGTCGGATTCCGAGGTTAATGTTACTGTAGCGGAGGCTCAACAGCCGGAGAGGTCGCCGGGCCCGCTGGCGCCGCCGCGCGGGGCGGGAGGGACACCACCAGCTTCACCGGAGTGGCAGTTCGCCTCACCGTCCGTATCTCCGCCTAAGATTCGCCCGATTAGACAGTGTAGGCTAAATAAAATCCCTAATTACAAAACCTAAACTGTGTGTTGTAGGTACTATATCGCTAGTGATAAAAATGTTTGTAATAACTGTGTATAAGTTCTCTAAACTTTTAGTTTGTCAAAATCGTAAATTCCTCTGTTTTAAAATTGTTAAGTGCATTGAAACTTGAATTCATTACAAACTTGTAAGTACCTAGTTGTTGTACAATATTCATAATATTTAGATTTTGTAGTAGCTACTTACTTGTCAAGGTACTAGGAAATGTTAAAAATAAAGTTAAAATACTTACCAGTTAATTAAGTGTGGAGGAGTGTAATGTAGGTAGAATAATTTAACTATAAGAAATAAATATGAAGGTATGAATGTAACGGAGTTCGCAATATACGTTTAATAAGAACAGTCGCATTGAGTTTCCTTCCTCTCCTACTTAGCCTAGACTCTGGCTAGAATAGTTCAATAACAACTGTAAAACTTTTGGTGTTAGAAACATGAATCTAATGTCTTTATGTAGCGTATACAGTCAGCTCGCAGTTTTGATTGAATTTACATTAGGATCGGGTGGGGTGACGAGAGATTTATTGAATAATACGCGCGCTCCCGTGCATTTCTATTCATTGTAACTTACGACTGTTGATAGGGCGGTGATTCTTACATATATTTATATAGTTTGTCTACAACAATCGATATATTTTAAAAATTCTGTAATTATACAATATTTATTTGTAGTAAAAATAAGCTAATACTGTAAAAAATATACGAAAATTAAGTATTTCGGCCTCAGCCCGTCCATGAACCTGTACGAAATACAAATTACAGCTCTCCTCGGAAAAAGGGAGCCATGTCATGTCAAGAAGTCCATGGGCGTCGTATCAGTGCGGGAAGCGAAGTGAGACCGGTGCACCATAATGCGGTCATAGAGGTGATGGCAGCTGCTCTACTATAATAACCTGATCTACTGAAATCCTGGATTGTTGTCAAGTGTACTACGATCCTGTTACGGGAAGAAGCGCTAGGAAGAAAAATATAACTTCGATATATTGGTCATGGGATACATTACATTTTTTTCTGCGTAGCAGTGCTGTCTATGAATATAGTACATTTAGTTTGTAGTGAATTAATGTAGGTATAGATAGTTCAGCTCAGTTGTGCGCGCGGCGCTATGTGTGCGTGCGCTTGTAAATATACAGCTTTCATTTATGTGGCAGTGACGCGACCACTTGGCGTGCCAATGGCGTGGCGTCATTGTGACGTGTCTGGGTTACCCACACATAGGGCCGCGCGCACAACTGAGTTGAAATATCTTTACTTCCCTGTGAATTTTGTACTTTTTTGGATTGACCTAGTAGATTTTCGAGTAGAAAGAACCAAAGCGATGTGATTCAGCACAAGGCAAGGCGACAACAAATAATCGAATGACAATCTCTACTTAGTCTATGAAATAGGCGAGACGTGTGGTGGGCATCAAAAAGTGTCGGTACCTATAATATCGATACATTATTATACTTTGGACTATTTGGACTTTTGAACAATGGATTTGAATTGTTATTCGATATCGTAGTAGATTTCCTGGGTCCATAGCTAGTGATGGGCGTCTTGTCTATGGAAAACAGACGAGACATGGCCAACGTATGCGAGGCTTCACGAATATAGGCCAATACTCGCTCTACATTCTCACGTTGGAAAAATCTCGTGAAGTTTTGGCCGAGTGTAACGTAACACTGTCCCACGGACAGTGCCAGGTTCAGTTAATAAGGAAACAACAAATGTTCAGGGTTTATATATGTGTAATGGGTTTATATACGATCAGTCCAGAAACTACAAACTACAACAACAAGAAATTTATAAAAAGAATTTAAAAGATTAAGCACGAAAGTTCCAACGAAAGTCAGTGGACTTTCGTGGAGTGCCACACAACCTATGTCCAGGCTGGATCACTGAGTTCACTGCTGGTCGAAAAAGTACAGAATGCAGATTGACCCGACAGACTGATTAGTTAGAGAATTTCGAAGATAATGATTTATGCAGCCACGTGCATACTTTGACCGGTCACTTTTATTTCGTTTAGTTTTTGAAGATAGCTTCTTCTAGCCATGATATTGATCCACCTTCTAGCTCGAAAGCTGGGAGAACCCCACCCACTCATCAGCTGCACTCTCTTTCGCAGGCTCGGGTCTTTACTTAAACACGTTCGAGAACGATTTGGCACAAAAGAAGATATAGTCTTGATGGCCAGTAGAATAAGGGGAGCACAAAAAAATTAAAATCTCCTCCTATGAACCCGCATGAGAACTTATTACGTACAAAGCATAAAATAATAAAAGGTTAACATTAATTTGGAAGATGTGAAATTTAATGTACAAAATCAAATATTTGCCACGAAATAAACACTCTAATGTGATGGAAAAATGACCCCCGTGGCATGGGGGTCCACCTGGATTCTAAACAAAAGGAAAACAAGAAGTTACAGCGGTAAGAATCCAGACACACACCCCAATACCCTTGTATTTGTCCAAAAACCATAATTACTTTTACCAATTGGATATTTAAGAAATGAGATATCATTTCCCCAAAAGAAAATACTCTAATCGAAGTTCGATTCGAATAAAAAAATTGTAGAACGTAGTTACTACGTAGTCAGAATTTACAGTATTAACAAATTTTCCAGGCAAGGATGATGAGCAATCAGAACCTGAAGGGTCAAACCCAAGAATATACAAAAAAATTTAAAATAAAAGTGTCAACGTGCTGAACAGTTGTTTGAAGAGGAGTCCTAATAACAGTAAGTACAATCGACACCGAATGACACCACCATTAGTCATTGCAAGACTCTACACGAGATGTGGAGCCTCTTTTATATAACTTCCTGTTGTATATTTGCACTGGTTCTACAGATTTTATTTTGCTTAAAAACATTGTACTTTACGGTCCAGAATAGAGAGAAAAAAAAGTTCAGGGTTGCCAACATTGAGTGCTCTAATCCTTTTTGTATTTTATCGAGCACTGTAATAGGTGTTTCGAGTAGGCGTAAATAAAATAATTAAATAGAAATTGGTTGTCATATCCTGAATATTTTGTTTTATAAAAATTTCATCAACATATAAGCTTCATGCGGTAAAACAACTATCACGAAATTTGGCAGGAAGCAAGGTGCGACCATACATAGGTTACAATAACATGTTGCTGTTCATTACCTGAATTTTTTATACAATATTTTAGGATGTTTTACAATCGCAAATAAAACCTTTACTTATGTGAGCAGCTGACCAGATTTATATTTGATAGTTCAGAACCCTTCAGCACAGATTTCACTCGTATTTGCCAAGTTATTATATCTCAGTTTATCATTTATTATTGTGATCGAGGCACTCTTATATATTTTTCTTATCAGCAGCTCGAATAGTACTTACTCGGGAAAAAATAAATAATAATTATCTTGGCATAAATGTCCCGGTTGTCATCTCGTACACGAGAGCCCGGGCTCCGCCTTGACCATGATCCAGGATTTGGCAGATCAGGTAAGTACGTAGTGATTGTCATCTGACCTCCGTGACCCTGTTACCAGGGGGACCTGAGCTGATTGGATCATTCACATTCAGTCGTCTGAATGTGCAAGTTCTCACCGTACCAACATACCGCACTTCTCCGAAAACCAATGTTTAATGTTTTTGGTTCGGTGAATTCCAATGGCCCAGTCGGATCCCCTCAAATATTACAGAGGCATGTCAAGCTAGGAGGGTACCAGCACGAAATGTGTTAGTGTATTGATCCCAGAGCGTGATGCCGCTCTTTATTCTGGGGAAGCAAGACCAAGATGTCAGTCTCCGCTTTGGCTTCGTTGCGCACCCCCGTGTCGCAAGTTGCCGCTCGCCCTCGCAGATTTCTACGTTACGTGAGTTTTTTCGCGCGCGCACTCACTCCGCGTGAGAGCCCGCGTCCCGCCGAACGTAACGACTTCTAGTTACGTTCGTTCAGAGACGTAGTTTCTTGTTATCGACTCGTTGGTAGCACAAAGCTACGTCTCTATCGCGTTTGAGCTGGTGGAAACTTAACGGTGGCAACTAAGCCAGCTAGCGTTGCCCCGATGCGCTGTTAAGGCCCCTCAGGTCTTAACGAAACCGGACGTCCCGATCCCATTGCACTTGGGCCTGCCCAAGGGTGACGGATAGCGGTTATATCCAATAGGGATAACCGCTCCATCGACCCCCGTCCCCCCTCCCCCCTGCCTCGCGCAGGGAGGACTTCTCTCGTCTTCAACGATATCCTACAGTTTTAGTTTTAGCATAAATCAGTCCCTGACTCGTCCCTCGCGTCTCGGAATGGCGCCGATCTCGGTGGAGCAGTTTGCCGCACAGGCGGCCAAGCTGCTTCTCCGAGCGAACTTAGGCCAGGACGACTACGTCGTGCGTAGCTACCTGGCAGCATTAGGGGCCCCTCAGGCCCCCTGCGACCCCTCCGATGCGGACATGGAGTTTGAGGACTCCGTGTCGCAGTTCTTGGCGCCGATCTCTCGCAAGAGGGCGGCGTCCGCGTCCGAGCGCGCCTCGTCGTGCTCGGGCACCGTGGCGGGACCCTGTTCCCTCACGCCCCTCCCATCCCTAGTGGGCGAGCCCGACGGGTTCGAGCTCGTCCCGAAATCCAAGCGGCATCGCAAGCGCGTTGCCCGCTTGGAGTCCGAGGCCTCGTCCTTGGTAGCCGCGCCCGCCCCGGACGCAGCTATCTCCCGCCCCCCGACCCCTGCCCCGAGCACTGCTGCCGCTCGCACGGACGCGCCGACTGGCGTCAAACCAGTCGCGCGTTTCTCCCCGCCCGCCCCGCCTAAGGCCAAGCCCCCCCCGCCCATTTTCCTTAGGGAAAAGACAAAGTGGGAGCTAGTCTCCCGTCTCTGCGCAGAACAGCGCATCCGCTACACCCGTGCGTCAAACACGGGTGTAGCCGTCAAGATCGACGTAGTGTCGGTCGAAGACTTCAGGAGCCTTACCAGGCTCCTAGCGCTCAATAAAATAGGTTATCACACCTACGCCCTCCCTGAGGAGCGTAAGGTGCGTGCGGTGCTCCGCGGAGTGCCGCACGAACTTTCAAATGAGGCCATCCTCGATGACCTCAAGTCACAAAACTTCCCCGCCGAGGCTGTACATAAGATGTACAGCCACTCCGGCAAGGTATTCCCCCTGGCTCTGGTGGTGCTCTCCAACACCACCGACGCCAGAGCCATATTCCGAGGAGGGTTCACGGTCTGTGGGCTCTCAGGAATTAAGGTAGAGCCCCCGCACAAACGCGGTTCCCCCGGGCAGTGCCATCGCTGCCAGTTGTATGGCCATGCGTCGGCCAACTGCACAGCCCCCCCTCGTTGTGTCAAGTGTGGCGAAGGCAACGCCACTAAGGAGTGCGCGCGTACGCGCGACTCCACCACCCCTCCCTTCTGCTGTAATTGTGGCCAATCTGGCCACACAGCCAACTACAGGGGTTGCCCGCGCGCCCCTCGTCCCCGCTCTTCCGCGCCGAAGCCCGCTAAGGGCAAAGGTGCGAAACCGCAATTACCGAAGCCCGCTAAGGGCAAAGGTGCAAAGCCGCCGCCGCCGCCTTCAGCGTCAGCGGCCCACTTCCCCCCCCTCAAGGCCAAAGGCACCCCCCCTGGCGCAGCTCCAGCTGCAGCCTGGGGTCCACCCAAGGCCCCGGGGCCGAAGGCTCCCCCCACCACCCCCCCTAAGGCCATCAGCCAGTCGCAGCCCTCTTCTTGGGCGGAGGATATGCGTTACATATCCTCCATCCTAGCGTCCGTCAACATTGACGAGATCCCTGTCCTGGCGCACAAACTGCGCACCGCTACGACTCCGTTCGAGCGGCTAGACGCTCTTGCCGAGCACTACTCTCTACTTCAAGCCCTGAAGTAATGACCCAGGCGCCTCACGCCACACCCGCCATTCCCGTCATTCCCGTCGACACCGGTCGCGTGAAGCCGGCCGGGGTTTCGCTTGTTTCGTTCAATGTGCGCAGCCTACGCACCAACATCCCCGAACTCAGGAAGTTCGTTAGTAGCAGGGAACTCGACTTACTTCTCCTCCAGGAGACGTGGCTTAAGCCATCGATCCGGAGGGGTATGTCGATCCCTGGATTCTCCCTTGTTAGGAATGACAGACCCACTGCCGTCGCGCGCGGCGGGGGGACAGCCATTTACTACAAGAGATCGCTCCATTGCTCCCCTATCCCCACTCCTGCTCTCTCGAGCATGGAGGCTTCTGTAGTACAGTTAGGCATGACGGGACATCCGTCCCTGATCATAGCCTCTGTCTACATCCGCGCAGGCTCCCTGCCTATCAAAAGCGACTTCGAAGCGCTTTTATCTTTAGGCGAGTCGGTCGTTATGTTCGGAGACTTCAACTCCAAACATACCGACTGGACTTGCGAATCCACAAACACGAATGGTGTCCACTTAATGGACATCACTAGATCCCTCGACCTAGACGTGTATTGTCCCCTCTCCCCCACCCACTACCCCGACAGAGTGGATCACCGTCCCGACGTACTAGACTTTGCGCTAGTGAAGGGCGTGTCGCTCATTCTCCGGTCGATCGACACACTCGACGACCTAGGCTCCGACCACCGTCCAGTCTCCCTCGTGCTAGGCTCACCCACCCCCATCTCTCCCCCACTTCCGCGTACTTTCACGAAGTGGGAAGGCTTCAAGGAGTCCATGGCGGCCATCATGGACGCGCCCGACTCGCCGCTCGCTTTTTCATCCGACTATTTCGATAGTACGGATAAAATCGACGCTGCGGTTGCCTCTTTAACGTCCCACATTCAATCAGCGTTGAAAGACAACGAGCAAGTGGCCCCTGCCGTCGCCCGGCAGGGTCTGCCGCTCGAAGTCAGAAACCTGATTAAAGCCAAAAATGCGGCCCTCCGGAGGGCCGCCCTCTACCCGACCCCAGAGTACAGACGCACTGCCAACCGACTTCAGCGGGCAGTGAGAGCACGTCTCGACGAAATGAGGAACTCCCGCTGGGGAGACCTCATGGAGACGATTTCCCCGTCCCATCAAGCGTACTACAAAGTGGCGAAAGCCCTTCGTACAGACGCCACCACCACCATCCCTCCTCTTGTTCGCCCAGATGGCACAATTGCGTTTGCGGACAACGAGAAAGCCGAATGCTTTGCAGACAGCATTGCTTCACAATGCTCCCCTAGCACCAAAGAGTGCGAGCCCGGTCACGTGCGTGCGGTGGAAGAGGAGGTCCGTCAAAAGACCTCCCTCCCCCCCACCTCGGACCCAGTCACAGTGTCCCCCGACGAGATCCATTCCTTCATCAAGGGTCTCAAATCTAACAAAGCGCCGGGCGCGGATGGAATTTCCAACCGAGCGCTTAAGTACCTCCCCGAACAGGTGCTTACTTTGTTAGCGGTCATTTTTAATGCTTGCTTTGACCATTGCCACTTTCCGACCGCGTGGAAAGAAGCCATAGTCATAGGCATTCCCAAGCCGGGAAAGCCACTAAATGTAGCGTCATCCCACCGCCCGATAAGCCTCCTCAAGGCACTAGGGAAAGTATTCGAGAGAGTTGTACTCTCTCGAATGAAAGAACATCTCTTCAAAGACGATGTTCTTATTCCCCATCAATTCGGCTTTCGTCCCAAACACAATTGCCCCCGGCAAGTCCATCGTATAGTAGAATTCATCCTCAATGGATTCTACCCAAAGAGAGAAAAGACGGTCGCAGTCTTCTACGACGTCGCCAAGGCCTTCGACAAAGTCTGGCACGAAGGCCTTGTATACAAGCTATACAAGCTTGGTCTCTCCGATCGACTAGGCCGATTAGTAGCGTCCTACCTAAAACACCGTACCTTTCGGTTCAGACACGAAGGTACACTGTCTTCCCCACGTTCACTGAAGGCCGGCGTCCCGCAAGGCTCTGTACTCTCTCCCCTGCTCTATATATCGTACACCAACGATATCCCCGTCCCCGACAACGGGGTACAACTGTCCCTTTTCGCCGACGACACGGCAATCTACGCCAAAGGGCGAAGGCCGCCGATGGCTAAGCTCCAAAAGGCGGTGAACAAGCTCGAAGCTTGGTTCAAACTGTGGCGCATCGAAGTGAATCCGGAGAAGAGCTCCGCGGTTTGCTTCGATGTTAAGCGCAGACGGGGTGACAGCGACCCCCCTCCCCTCCGCATGCAAGGGAAACTAGTTCCCTGGCAGCGCGCTGTCAAATATTTAGGCGTCACACTTGACAAGAGGCTCACTTTTGGGCCTCATGTCGACCAAGTGTGTCGCACCGCCCGATTTTACTTGGGTCGCCTCAACTGTATGTTGGGGAGATTCAGTAAAATGTCCCTCAGGAACAAGCGAACCCTCTACAAGGTGTGCATCCGACCGGTGCTGACTTACGCATCCCCCGTCTTCGCTCACGCGAGCTCCCTCGTCATTGAGAAACTGCAAATTGTGCAGAACATCTTCTGCCGTAGGGCAACGGCGGCTCCATGGTACGTCCGCAATGCGGACCTACACCATGACATGGACCTGCCTACCCTGCAGCAGTTTCTCAAAACACTCTCCGAGACCTATTTCAAGGCCGCGGAAGTGCACCCCAACCCACTCGTGCGAGAGGCAGCAGCCTACTCTCCCCGCCCGGTCTCCGGCCACGTTATCCGGAGGCCGAGACACGTCCTCACGGACCCCCCCAACGACCTGTCGAGCGCTCTGAACCTCCTCCTGGAGGCTCAGGTCGACCCGACAAAGCCCCTCCCTGCCGTTTCAGCGGCCCCCGTAGGCCCCCAAATCCAGTCCACAGCAGCGGGACCCCCTTCAGGGGTCGCGCTATAGGTTCTCCAGTGTACGCTCCGTAAAGAGTGACGCTGAGCGCACCCCGTCCCTACGGGGTGTCGCATCCGATGAAACCTGAAAGGCCCTTCCGGCTACAGGTGTTCCCAGGGGGTGTTTAGCACGTATACGCCTAGGTCCCTTTTTGGCGAGTCGTGCATAACCAGCTGGCCGGCCGGCTGGTACTCATGAGAGTTCACCTCCTCCCTCCCAACCGCTATACCGGAGGGTGCCCATTTCCTTTGCGTTGGGCGCAAAAAAAAAAAAAAAAAAAAAAAGACCAAGATGTCGGTCATCTAGCGGCTGATAAGTGCACTTCCAATGTGACTGAACCAGACTGAAAACACCAGAGTGTGCCAAGGTTTCAAGTTGCACTTCTCTCTATGGACTTTTGGTGTTGATGTTAGCTGTGTTTCCAATACTTCTGTTACTTCTTTAGTGTGCCCTAAGGTTACCTAATTGCAATGAAATGAAATAGATAGATAGTCAGTGCTATTATCGAAAAACCGACACCGGTTTCTACGCAGTGGCAAGCGAACAGACAGCCCGTCTTATGCCAGAGTACGCGCCAGTTGTCTGCTTTTAGGTCATGTTTATGTTAATGTTTTTGGAAGCGTCGCTCATATTGTCTGTCGGTCCAGTCTAGTTCCTTTGTCATCTGCGGGCAATACTAACTGACAACTAGCTAAGGTAGGTAAGGTCGTCGACAGCAAACATTACTGACAAATAGGCACACACCAGCGCCAGGAAGTAACCTGGGTTTCTGTTCCTGGTCTGCAAACTTATCTAGTGATAAATGAGGTTTCATCCTTTCGAATAAATATTAAAACAACCTCAAATAAATTTTACTCGATGTATTCACGCTGGCTTGTGATATGAGTAAACTGAAGCAAAGGGATACCAATAGATTGGTCATCATCATCACAGCCCGTAACAGTCCACTGCAGGACTAAGGGCCTCTCCCACGAAATGGGAGGTTATTGTCATAATCTCCACGCTTGGCAGGCAGGTTGGAGATCGCAGTGTTTAAAATTAGAAAGAAAGAAAGAAAACATTTATTGCAGTAGACACCACGACACGATCATTAGGTACAACAACATAAACATAAAAACATCAAAACAACGAACTAAAAACAAATAATATTTGAAAAAAAAAAGAAAAAAAAGGAATATAGGAATGACAATAATTACAATGGAAAATGCTGCTACCCATTTTATAGACTACGGAGACTCTTGATCTTTTGACTCGAAAACATTAGCTGCCTTATACGACACTCATTCGTGTAAGAGGTTGATGCTATTCTACTCTGCAGGACACCACACGGTTTTATATTTGGTTTATCAATAATCTTTAGAGGATGTCGGCCGAGCGGTTAAGGTATCCGACTCGTAAGCTAGAGAAACCGGGTTCGAATCCCGCGGCCACCATGTACCAACGACTCTTTCCTAAGTTGGATAAGTACATAAATACATTAGTTGAATACTAACCGATGCTCGTACGGTGAGGGAAAACATCGTTATGAAACCTGCACATTCAGGCGAATGAATGCAATTGGTCGGGTTCCCCTGGTAGCAGGGTCACGGACGTCAGATGGCAGTCGCTTCACTGTAATTATCCGATCTGCCAAATCCTTGATCATGGTCATTCTTTTGATTGTATTTTTCAAGACTTGATTGGCTTAAAAAAAAATAAGTTCTTAAGTCAGCCATTCTGATTTTTTAAAATTTTAATGTAGTCAGTGTCACTCGCACGACCAAGTTGAATAAAACAACAACACATGTTAAAATCCATTTTACCTCAAAGTCTGTTTTAAATCGATTCTTCTCTTTTTTTATTCATAACATTTGTTACAAGTCGAAAAAAATGATATTACCTACATAACTAGTGTAAAATTAATAGTAATTATAAATCACAATATCAATGTCAATTCTAACCGCAACGGATTATTGACCAGAGACTTCGCCAGGAATGCTCCTTGTCGGAATGCCAATACAGCTTCAGGCCGGGCTGCAGCACCATGGATCCAATCTTTGCTCTCAGGGTCCTCCAGGAGTCCAATTGCAGTAGGAATCAACCGTTGACCCTCGGAAGTGTCCCTCGGGAGATAATGAAAATGCTGCGCTGGATGTGTGGAGTCACACGGCTCGATCGATTACGCAATGAATACATCCGTCGCAGTCTTGGCGTGAGGGATAACGCAGATAAGATCGAGGAGGCTCGCCTGCGCTGGCTTGGTCACGCGTTGCGTAAGCCTCAGGGATACGTGGGAAATAGGTGCCAGAACCTGCCGGTATCAGGAAAGAGGCTCCATGGGCAACCCAAGAAGTGATGGATTGACATCGCTGAGTCGGATGTGAGAGCCAACGGCTTATGACGCGATGATGCCGTAGACCGGGCAAAGTGGAGATGAATGTGTAGGAAAGCGGACCCTGCCAGAGGCCGGGATAAGCGCTAGGACGATGATGATCAATGTCAATTCTGTATAATTAATTATTATCTACAATAATAACCTCACAATTATTATACAGGGTGTTTCATAATATATGTATAAAGCCGTGAACTGGGTGGCGTGCTGAACGTATTAAAACGATAGGTACAATCATTTTTTTCTTGCATGGAATAGTTAGCGAGAAAATGACTATCGAACTTTTTCTTTTTCAATGTCGATAATGACATTTTGAAAACGAAAGACCGCATCTCTAGAAATCAGTTGTAATAGGTTACACAAGTTCATAATCAGGTCAATCAACCGAAGACTACAAATTTACCAATTACAGATAGGATATAGGTGTTGTATTTTTTGGTTCGAGGGTTCTGTACAAAAAATTATTGTAATCAATTATGATTTTAATTCAAAAGGTTCATTCATAGTTTTATCAAAAGTGCACCACCACCTAACTAATAGAAAAGTAGACTAATTTAAATTACTGTAGCATATTAATGTAGCAAACTCTAATTAATGTAACATCTTCGTCTTTACGAGTTTGCTTTCTCATGTCATGTCTATCAGTAATGTTTCAGTGTCTCGTAGGTAATCGTACCTATCTGCCATGAGATTTTTCGATACCTACACACACATATTTTAGTATCAAGTAAAATAAATAAAATACCCTAGCGCCGCCGGCCGTAATGAATGTAACATAAATAAAACAAAGACCGTAGGTAGTGGAGCTTAAGACAGAACCCTCTACTGATGTGGGGAAGGCTCAAACTCTCAGTAGATTGTTATCGGCTATTAATGATGATTAAAATGCGTAAGATTTCACGAACATTTCTCATCAACTAAAAATAACTAAATGATTCTTAGTTGATGGAGATATACCTGTAAATATCCCATGCTTCACCCAGTTGGAGAACTTAGGTTACCTAGGTGGAGCACGGACACAAACACAATTTTAGAAATTACTGTCTAGGTTACTGTCATTGTACCAAATTACCCGATAAAATAGTGGTAAGCAAATGTAATCTGTCAGCGTCATCATAAGTATTATTATTATCCCACTGTTGGGTTCGCTTGAGCCTCATTTGATTAAATAAATAAAATCAACATTACGGTGCATCTACCAAGAGAACATAAAAGGCGAAATAAGTAAGACTCCTAAAACACGGATCCCTAAATAGGAATCCTTTTGTGTGCCGCCGTCGCGCCGACAAACGCCGCGCCGCCACGGGCCGAGGCGAGCCGGCCTGAGGCGGTGCCTTTGACTTACGGCGCGGCTTCCATTGACGAAATTTACCTACTTTCGTGTCGTGTTCGTTCATTCGGTTTTTAGCTTTTCGCGTGATCGAAGTGATTACTTGTTGCGTTGTATGTCTAGGATACCTACTGTGAAGATAACTGTGATAAGAGTGTTAACGATATGAATGAATGAATCATTTATTGCTTCAGGTACCAGCATTAACGTAGTCTTGTCTGTTTTCAGCGTTCAACAGTTTAAGTATTGTGATAATCATTATTCTATGCATGAGTGTAAACTAGCAGTAGGCCAAACACCATGCTACCTTCCTACTTAAGTATTGCATAGCAACCAGAGCCTGCGTAGTGTTGTGTACTGCGATACGAGTACAAGCTTACTTGATAGTTAATACCTATCAGTCATCCGAGCCACAAAAAAGCAAGAAAGTATGGTTTAACCGCGCTGGCACTTGACGCTGTTTGTAAGTTCATAGTTAATTTAGTAGATCTTATGCGCTTATTACATTTGACTGAATTCAGTCGTCTTAATTCAGAAGCAAAAAGCGTGAGAGCATATCAAAGTAAAATGTATTGCTCATAGAATAAGGCCCATTTTAGTATCACGCCTTTTGAAAAACAGAGTAACATAATACGAGTGATACAAAAATGAACCTTATTCTATGAGCAATACATTCCACTTCGATTTACTCACACGCCTTTTGCTTCTGAATTTAATCGACTGAATTTAGTCAGGTGTAATAAGCGCATTATTCATGTAGATAAGTAGGTAACATTTTGTTCGACGCCTGGTAGTAAGTAGATGTAAGAGGTTCGTTTGTTTTGATATGGATGGCATGAGGTTATTAAACACCTCCTTATGGTGCGCACACACTCAACGTACGCCATCGAAGTGCTGTCGGGCGAATTCGCCGTTGACTACAGCACGTTCTTTTGACTTCTAAGGTCCAGTACTTGCATTTCGTGGTCAAGCAAGTAGCTTTGCAAGATTTGGGAGTTTTGACCGATTCGGGCTCGTATTCGCACGTTTGTTCGTTGGCCTTCGGTGTCCGCCCGAACTGCGTTTGGTCGAGCATGGTAGTTGACCGCCCCGCTCAGTAAGCGAATTGCCGGTTGGAGAGAGCTTTTGTCTCTTCGAAAATCTTAGTTAGCCGCTCAATAAGTCCGTACTCAAATATTTTTGCTACAACTGGAATGATGGAAATGGGGCGGTAGCAATTCGGGTCTTGCTTTTTACCCTTGAATTTACAGAGGGGGCACACTTTAACCCCTTTTGAGGCACCTATTGAAGAGATACGTTAGCACAATCGTGGGATGTTTCTAACTTGTTTTGTTGTGTTCAAGGATACGATAGCCTACCTGAAACCTTTATTAACTCGTACAATTACTCTTCACTCTGAAAAGGAGGTTTTAAAGTGGTATTTTTTAGATAAAAACTCTTTGACTAAGATTTATGTAGCACAATCGTAATGAATTAGATGGATTATGTACAATTCATAAACACTGAGTGCTACTATTATGTGTCCACGAAGAGTTTCTATCACTTCAAACTGTTTTAATATGACGTCTCCGAACCTGGAGACTTTTATATTCAAATTTGCATCTCGAATAACATTATTAATGTTGATGTTGTTATTAATGTTAATGGTGTTATTCATGTTAAGGTAGACATTGATTTCATCTCTTAAGTTACCTGCTAAACAAAGAGGTCCATAGCAGACTACATGATTTATGCATGTATGTATTATATGAGAATTTTTCTTGTTTCTGATCTTACATATCCGAGTGGGATCGCTCGACCTAAAATCGAATCTCAAAGGATATTCCATAATTTTGTACACTTCCATATGAGAGCGGTGTCCCATAGTATCGTCTAAAGAATAAATAATCTTCATTTGCTTGTTTCCAATTGTTACTACGAATATAGCGTTCTGCTTTAGTCCCAGAACATATAGTTTCTCACCGACATATCCAACGGACAATATCCGGTGAAGATCGCTGTCACCCAGTTCGCTATGTTCGTAGCTCACTTTTTTACCTTTAACTGAGATTTTGATCTTACAAAATTTTAGCTTTCCTTCTACATCAAATTTGTTATAAAAAAATTCATCGCCCACGAGAAGCCAATATCGCATTTCACCAAAAGGGCAATAATGTTCAATATCGATCGACATATCTTCGTTCGCTTTGGGAATTATTCGCACAGTAACCTTTCTTGTGGAAGTGTCGTATACTTTCAATGCTATAACATCATCGCTTTCAATGTGGTTCCAACATGTTAGTTCGTAGCATTTCTTTTCTATTTCGTGGCCTGATTTTGCGTCAAAATAAACAACGGTATATGTATTACCTCTTTTTAAAAGAAAGGATATTATACCATAGGATTTTAGAAAATTCAACGAGGAACCACATAAGAATCGGTACGGGATCGAGGTGACTCGCACTTCTGCTTCTGACACTCTTTCCCAGAGCGAAAAAGAGCGATACAGATCTCTCCAAGACAGACCCGACTTCCGACGGTTATCTTCGTAGAAGCCTGGATATTCTTTAGAACATTGTCTTCTCCAGAATTCTTCTCCAAGATCGTCCAGAACGCTCTGCCAGTGGAGCGAAACTTTGCTGAAGTTTTGGACGTCTTTCCCGTTAAGGTGTTTCAACAACTCCCGAAGCATTTCATCTGGCAGGTGCTGTATCGAAGTAGAGCCCATTGTGATGACACAGAATGGCATCGATGTCAATGTTTAGGTGATGAACAATATTTGCGAAATACACTGTGAATCGGACACACAAAGGAAACTTGAAATTTAGAACAGAATAGTCTATTCTTCTCATTAGGCACTACGTTAGCAGGTAAGTATTATTTATTTTATCTTTTGGTTTTGTTTAATGTTGAATGTAAAAAACAACTATACAATATTAAACAGTGCTGAACCTTTTATCGTTTTACATTTTAAGGGTTCCAAACTTGTAAGTATGTTATATAAAAAAAGTGGCTATTATATTGATACATTCTTATTTTTCCGCCAGACTATTGCCTAGCACAGTTGGTTATTTATAACTTTACATTTTTGAACAATATATTTTAAATATTATTCGATATCGTACTAGATTTCCTGGGTCCATAGCTAGTGCTGGGCGTTTTGTCAATGGAAAACAGACGAGGCATGGCCAATATGCACGGGACTCAGACCAATACTCCTTGTACATGCTTGTGTTGGTTAAGTCTCGTGGAATTTTGGTTAAGGTGTGGAGCCTCCTTTACTTGCGTGAATTGCTTGAATATTACATCCGGCTGTAGCTGACCAGATTTAGAAGACATGATTTTGTTTGAGAGTTCGGAACCCTCCAGCGTAGATTTTACTCGTATTTGACAAGTTATTATCTCAGTTTATCACTGATTAGAATGCGATATTGTGGTCGAGGCACTCTTTGATCTATTTTTAATCAGCCGGGTCAATACTTCAATTTAAGTACCGCACTTACTCGTAAAAAATAAATAAAAAAATATCATCTTGGCAATAATGTCCTAGTTATCATCTCGTGCACGAGAGCCCGGGGTCTGCCTTGACTATGATCCAGTATTTGGCAGATCGGGTAATTACAGTAGAGCGACTGCCTTCTGACCTTCGTGATGTATAAAGGGGAACCTGAGCAGGATGGATCATTCACATTCAGTCGCCTGAATGTGTAAGTTGTCACCGTACCAACGTACCGCACTTACTCGAAAAACGAAGTTTAATATTATGATGCTATGCTTTGTTCGAGTATTATATTTATCACTCGTTCTGAGCTCCAATGGCTCATTCGGGGGCCCACAAATATTACAGAGACATATCAAGGGAGACTGCTCCAGGACCAGCACGAAATGCTTTGGAGTATTTATCCCAGAGCGTGATGCTGCTCTTTATTCTTGGGAGGCAAGAACAAGACGTCGGTGATCTATCAGCTGATAAGTGCCCTTCCACAGCGACTGAGCCAGACTGAAAACACCGGAGAGTGCCAAGGATCCAAGTGGCACTACTCCCTGTGGACTTCTGGTGTTGGTGTTAGCTGTGTTTCCAATATTTCTGTTACTTCCTCAGCTAAACAGTCTCTCCATTGATTACCTACTAGCAATGGAATAAAGTCAATAGTAGATACTCAATGTTATTGTCGCAAAACTGACACAGGTTTTTTATCTATCCAGTGACAAACGAACATACAGTCCACCTAATGGCTCCTAAGTCTTGTCCGAGTCTATAAATGCGATATCGTCAGCATACATGAGAAGCCACAGAGGCACCTCGTGGTAGTCTCGGATGATGTCTGTCAGTACTTCTAATATCCCGTTGAATAGAAGTAGACTGAGCACAGAGCTCTGATGTACCCCAACGGTAATAGGAAACGGGTTGATGTCACCAACGGCAGTGCTTACCATGGACTGTCGAACTGGCTGACAGTAATGGTGACCAAATAGTGGCCATCGCATACGGTGCTGAGCAAATACAAATATGCTGCTAAGTAGTCGTGGCCATAGCCGTAACAGTGGTAGATAAGCAGATTCGATAACCATCCAAGCTAAGCAGATGAAGATAATTTTTTCTGTAAGCTTAAAGCTATTGATGGAACGTACTAAAAGGAAAAATATCGAAGTGATAGAGACTGTCAGTGGACATATAATAGTATTGAACTATTATATCAGACTGTAGGTACATAATTGAACTCGCTCATGATGATTTTGATGCACAGCTTCGCCCTTGGCCACCGTCGCCGCCGCCGCCGCCGGCGCTACCGCCACGATCGTGGCCTTCAGTCCGACCCCCGACCACAGACTAAAATGCACTCCTCTACAGACTTCATGCAAATAAATCATAATTTTTTACAATGACTACGAATTTTACTAACCCATAATACTCCAACAGACCATTAAAAAATGTGCATGATCCAATCTGGTAAGGTTCCCCTGGTAGCAGGGTCACGTAGGGCAGATGGCAGTTACTCCACTGTTATTACATGATCTGCCAAATCCTGGATCATGGTTAAGTCGGACCGTGGGCCTTCGTGTACGAGACCACATCCGGGACATTCGATACAACATTATCGATAACGGGAGAAGATAAGATGAGATTTTATAAGTGGCCGTAACTTCCCCTGTAAAGTCTGCCGATTCGAGCTGCTGATAGAAATCGCCATTACCTAGCATCGACCACAATATCGCATTTTATGCAATGATAAACTGATATAATACCTGGACAAATACGAGTAGAACCTACGCTAGGGGGTTCCGAACTACTTATCAAATATAAAACATTTCCAACTATAGATACCGGGTGTCCGGTAATGAATGGATAAATGTCAAAACATTAAAAAAAATATACTTTTCTTTTAAAAAATCATAACTTAGGTACTACTTATGATATATTTTGTTTCGTATTTTTTTCTGAACGGCTATAAGTTATACTATAAGACATTTTAAGGTTATCCATTCATTATCGGATAGCCTGTATATCATGGTTTTGTTAGCGATTGTAAAAACAATCTAAGATATTGTATGAAATTTGGTTTATTCCTGAAATCCCAGTGGAGATAAATACGTTGGAGTTGGGTATTTTGGAATAAGTTTTATTACCCCCACTACCATCATCACACTAATAATTAATTTTCAATATTGTGTTGTTTGAACAGTCAGTTTTGACTATGATGAATGATGAATATGACATATAAATAGTTGACAAAACAATGTTTATTATAGATTACTTAGGCCACATATTTTTCATTTATAAACAGATTAGGAAAATTCTTTTTTACTTCAAAGTCTATGCTTTCACAGTGGTCTTATCGTTTTTTTTTTGTTACTTTGTTACCATTATCTCAATTATCAGTATCTACATTAAATAAATCAAAGTCCCACGCCGCGTCTGTCTGTCAATCTGTCTGTCTGTTCGTGATGAAACTAACTCTAAACTATTGAATTTATTTTCATGTGTTTTTTACCATTAGACAGATTCATGAGGAACATTTAAATGCATAATTTGTTAAGGTATCCGTGCGAAGCCGGGGTGGGTCGCTAGTGTTTCAATAATAATAATACAAATACAATTTTTTAATAGCTTAATAGTTAATTAGTTGTTCGAGTGTATATTATTAACATTACAATTATCTACATAATTTAATTAAACGTAATGATTAACACGACTTTTGTTTTATTAAGAAACAACATCTGATGGGAATGAATGAACTTATTTCCAAAAATCCCAATTCTAATGAATTTATTTACCTAATAGACATTTTCGCGCCAATGGTAGGGATTTGTCGGTGGGGATTTCTGTGATATTTCGAAAAATTCAGCACACACAAACAGCAAAAAAATATTTGTTAAGGAGAGAGAAAGAAGAGTGGTTAAGGTATTCGACTCGTAAGCGAGAGCTACCGGGTTCGAATACGCTGAGGCCAATGACTCTCTTTGGGTTATGTACATTAGACGAATGGTAACCGATGCTCTTTC
This sequence comes from Blastobasis adustella, assembly GCA_907269095.1. Lineage (NCBI taxonomy): Eukaryota > Metazoa > Arthropoda > Insecta > Lepidoptera > Blastobasidae > Blastobasis > Blastobasis adustella. Next base: position 2,591,440 of record OU026142.1, read on the forward strand.
GGTAAGGGTAAACTTCGTCATGAAAACTGCACATTCAGGCAACTGAATGTGTAACCATGATCCAATCTGGTCAGGTTCCCCTGGTAACAGGGTCACAGAGGTCAGATGGCAACCAAAACATTAACGCCAAGATAAATTTTTTTAATTATGTGTGGACTTACCTTGCATCCTGCTGCATCTTGCATACACCTTGCATGTTGCATGATTGTTGGTCCGCCGGGTGTTGACCAGTGTACTGAAGAATAATTGGTCGTTTTTTTTACTTACGCCTACCAAAAACACCTAGCGCTGGATAACACGGAACTTTCTCTATTTTGGACCATGAAACATTTTCAAGCGAGAGACCAGTAGAATCAGTGCAAATATACAGCAGGACGTGATATACAAGCAATTCATGAAAATAAACGTGATCACTTTTGAATTCCTTAGCTTAGAAGCTTGTTTTTTTGCAGGTTAATTTAATTTTGCGTGTCTGGCAGGCAGGCAGACGGACAAACTGACAACACAGTAATCCCAACACAAGAGTTCCATTTATAATTTTCCGAAGAAGTACGGATTCCCAAAAATTGATAACGATAAAACGCGCTGTTCTGTTTGATAACGTATTTACAAAAGCATTAAAATAATACATAGCTCAATACCGTTCAAAGTGCCTAATGATGATCTGGGAAAATATAAATACCTAAGAATAAAAAATAATAAAAATTATACTTAACCTATTGAGCATTGAAACGATAAGCAGAAGAAGCCTAATGATATAAATAAATTTCTCCTTTCGTTGTGTCCTCAGTTCGCAGTGATTTTTGGAATACTATGTTCATCATCTAAATATTGACATCGACGCCACTCTGTATCGTCATCATGGGCTCCGCTACGATACAGCACCTGCCAGATGAAATGTTTCGGGAGTTGTTTAAATATCTTAACGGGAGAGACGTCATGAACTTCAGCAAAGTTTCCCTCCGCTGGCAAAATGTTGTGGACGACCTCGGGGAAGAATTCTGGAGTAGACTGTGTTGTCAAGAATACCCCGTCATATACGAAGATAGCCATCGGAAGTCGGGTCTGTCTTGGAGAGATCTGTACTGCTCTTTTTCGCTCTGGGAAAGAGTGTCAGAAGCAGAAGTTCGAGTCACCCCGTACCCGTACGGCAATTTACATCCATTCTCGTTAAATTTTCTAAGTAATGGTATAATATCCTTTCCCTTAAAATCAAGTTCTTCAGATTATACAGATACCGTTATTTATTTTAACGCAAAATATGGCCGCGAGATAGAAAGGAAATGCTACAGTTTCGGTTTTAGGAACTACACTGAAAACGATGATGTCATAGCATTGGAAAGCCTCGAACTGCCGAAGAAAAAAGTGCGAATCATACCCAAAGCGAACGAAGATATGTCGATCGATTTTGTACCACATTGTCCGTTTCGTACGCGATCGTGGCTTCTCGAGGGTAATGAAATTTTTTATAACAAATTTGACACAATGGCCAACAAGATAAAGTTTTGCAAGATCAAAGTTACAATTAAAGGTAAAGAAGTGAGCTATGAACATAGTGAACTGGGTGACAGTGATGTTGACCGATGTTTTTCCGTTGGATATATCGGTGAGAAAATGCATGTGTTGGGAAATTTGAAAACTGCGTCTGGGATGTCCGTAACAACAATTGAAAATAGGCAAATGACCATAATTCGTTCTATAAGATATAATCGTGCATACTCATCTCGTATGGAAGTGTGCAAACTTATGGAATATTTTAGGAGATATGGGTTTAGGTCGTGTAATCACTTTGTGTTATGGAGGATCGAGTTCACGATAAACGATATTTGTTTATATAATTATGCTATATGGTCGCCAATCTTGTATGGACCTCATTTTTTTACAGGCAACTCAGGAAATAAAATCAACGTCGACCTCAACATTAATAATGTTCTTGCACATTCAAATTTCACTATAGACATCGACAATTCAGGAGAACGATTCTTTCGATTAATTAATTTCCATGTGATAGAATCTCTCCGTGGTCACATAATAGTAGCAAACTGTAGTAATAAACTTTATATAATTGATCTCATTCATAATAATTGTGCTTCAGATATCCCAGTCAGGGATTCTGTTATGAAAGAAGAATACCCTGAAATGAAAAAAACCGACACTTAATCTTGTGCTTGACTAATGCGATACCCGCATTAATGGTGAATCGCCCCCTAATACCTAAATCAGAATTGTTTAAAGTGAAATAATTTATTTACTGTAAAGTGTGCTAAAATACCGATAATACTGAGACAGGCCTTAAATTCGATAGTTCACTTTTATCTTCTCTCCCTTTTTATAAAAGAAAAAAAATAATGCAAGGCGTGGTGCATATATATTTATTTATATGTTTAGTAAATTTTATATGTATTAGTGTATATATTTGGTATTTTAGTGTTAGTATATTTTTTATGATAACTGTAAATAAACTAGCAATAAGGTTATATTTATTTATTTAATACTTTATGCACAAAATAGTACAAAGGTGGACTTAAAGCTTGATAGCTATACTACCAACATATATATTCAACAATCGTTTTGACGACCTTGACCGAAATGCCATAAATATCCTCCGCCTTTTTCATTATTAACGATTTAAAACTATTAATGATATCTGCTTCACATATAACAACAAATTTAAAATGTTCAAGGCACGGACTGTGATTCTCCTGTGGTACTTCTAAAGCTATCGCAGAAGAAGATTGGAGATTTTGCGTAGTCTTCACTGCAATGTTAGCAAAGAACTCATTAATTGTATTAGCAGATCTAGGTCAGATGTTATGTGACTATCCACTTTTAGTTTTAAATTAACTTCATGTTCAGATGTTTGGCCGAGTTCTTTATTTACAAGCCATTTCTGTTACAAAAAAAGAACTGCAAAATTGCAATGAAATTATGTGTGAAAGCTAAAACAGGTATAAACAGGACATATCTAGTTTGCAATTAAAACTTAATAACTTGGAAAGTGAGTTACAACACACTTTATATGAATATAATATGTCTCAAAAAACAATAAGCGAGTATTCAGATTCCATGAATCAATTGATAAAAGATATGAAATGCATCGAGGAAAGGTTCAACTCACTGTGTGCGGGTCAATTTTGTAATATTTGTGATTGCACCCGACAAAATAGATCAGTAAGTCCAAAAAATAAATCATCAAGCGAGGGTGCGCGCGCGACGGTGGCGCCGAAGGCGTCAAATATGCGCAACTACGCGCAGTGCGCTCCTGTAGCTACCTTACACAATGTTAGTGATAATAATATGCATATTGCTAGCGGTAAAACAATTTTATTTTCCGATATGTTGGGCCGTAATCTTGGGCCTATGTTATCAAAATACACAAGTAATAAAGTCGTAAACTATTGTTACCCAGGCATATCGTTACCTACTTTAGGAAAGAAAATTAGCGATCACATATATAATCATACTGACACATTGATTGTGGCCTTAGGCGAGAGTGTAAAGTATAAAAATCGTGACATTATAAATTTTTATGACCCTTTAAATAATATACAGAATATAGGAAAAATTATAATTTGCACATTACCTTATTCTATGTCTTTTGACTATTGGGAGAATAATGCTATTGTTAATCTGAATAATTTATTACATCTATTGACGAGTCGTAGTGACAAAATATCTCTATTTGACATGAACAAATTTGTTAAGCGCTTAGTACATGATAAACATTATGTACTAAGGAAAAGCTGACATTCCTAAATTACTAGCCTACAATATTTAAAAAAACTGACAATAAACCCAATTTTATTGTACCTATATGTTAATGGCTTTTATAATGTAATTTGATAGAAATTTTGTTGACATATTAATTTAAATTTAATAATTCCTATTACATTTTATTTATTATGACATTTTGTAATTAAATTGTCTTTTTTTTTAACGTATATGTTATGTTATTTTCTTTAATTCTTGACACATTATTAATTTTTGATTTTTTCTTAATTGATTTTAATACTTACAAAGTTAGTAAGTACCTACCTCAAATTTCGTGTTGTAATGTTTACGGGATGATTTTATTTAATTGCAATTGCTTTTTTTACTTAATTTTCTGATTTTAATATTTGTTATGACCTTTTTTTTGTAATTTCCAATTTTAATGCTTCTAATGCTACACAGCAGAGATGACTTTTTACAATGTACTTAAATAAGTAATATTTTGTTCTTTATTTCATGATAATTATGTGCATTGACGTTCAATAAGTGTATACTGTATACCTACATTGAATAAATAATTTTGAACTTGAATTTGAACTTTTTGAACTACAATATTCTCCACAGCCTTGATCTTATTGTCGAATAAGTTAATTTTATTATTAATAAAATTAGCTTACGCAGCAATACAAACATTGTTAAATATCTTTGAATAAGTTTTTACATAATTACTGAATGCAACAGTCTTATTATAGGATTTCATATTATTTCATTCATATAATTTCTTCCGGCTTTTATGAATTCCGGTTGTGGCCCAGTCACAAAACATAACATGACTATTTTTTTAATGTTTTTATCGAAAAATAAATGTCAAATTCACATTTAATTATATTAAACATGTCGTTATAATGGAAATATGGAAATTTTACTCAATATTTGTTGGTAATATATTCAGTTTAGAAGCAATATTTTTAAATAAAATAAATAAATCTATGTTTAAAAGGTTTTCATAGCATTTCCGATTTTTTTTCTCATATAGGACCTATTAAATATACCCTGGGGTCAAGGACTAGTTCTTTAAGCCTAAGGAATCGCTAATGCCTCCTTCTTTTAGAAAACTTATTTTGGCTAAAGATGCACCAAATACTCTAGTATGTTGCTACTTGCTATAGCTGCAAAGGAACATTTTCATTAAGTTGTGTCTCATTAATGCTCTTGTACTGTGCCAATGACTCTTTTCTGAGTTACATACATTAGTTAATAATATAATAATAATATGAGTTGACCACAATATGATCCTAATTATATTACTAGTATTAACCTGGATTTGGCAGATGAGATAATCCATTACAAACACACAAACAAACAAACCGACAAATAATCAAATCAATACTCTTTCTATTATTTATATTATTAGTATAGATGTATATTTATATCATGATTTTGTTATTTAACTAGTGACGCGCCCCGGCTTTGCACGGGTAGTAACCCTAACAAATTATACAAGTAAACCTGCCTCATGAATCACTCTGGCTATTGAAAACCGCATACAATTTTTAAGTTTATCGTGAACAGACAGCCAGGCGCGGCGCGGGACTAGGTTTTACGAGTATAATATATTATGTAGTACCTGAAATAAATAGCAGTTATTGGTATCATCATTCAAGATGCGCGATGAGCTTATTGTTGTTTGGGGAAAAGTTATTTCAGTAGTCAGTTATGGCACCTATACGTTAGACATCAAAGAGAGAAATCATACTTCTTTTCTACAAAATAAATCAATTTTTAACTATTCAATATTCATTTACAACATAACAATGACTTCTTTCATCATCATATCAGCTGGAAAACGCCCACTGCTAGGCATAGTCCTCCTCCAGAGACGACAACCGAAAACGAGTACCTGCTATCTTTACCATGTCGTCGGTCCACCTTGTGGGAACCCTACGCACGCGGCAACAGTCGCCCTGTTTGTTTTTTTTAATCGATTATCTTCAATGTACGGACTGTAGTCTTTACGATGTTAAAATATATATAGATATGATGGCTATCTTAAAATAACTGTTTATGGTGAATAAGATATACAGCCGCTTGCTCATTTTCAATCCCCGACGGAAAACTGCCTGTGGCATCGTAGCTCCCGAACCGATAGATCGACTTGGGTGCGGATTTCTCTGTTAGAAAGCCAGTTTTATCGAGATAGTTGTTAGTTAAGTTTCGCTAAAATGGGTTCTATCGTTTTGAAAATATTTGAGTTTAAGTAAACTTGGTCAAGGATTAGGTTATATACCTTACAAATATAAAACGTCACAGTGAAGTTTTTACACATAAGTATAATAATTTAAGAACGTACTTCGCCTACTGTCGTAAGCCTCCAAGATTGTGAAGAAGATTATTTAAATAAAATGTTATCGGCGCAAAAGCGCTCGAAACATTTTTTGCTTAATTGGAATAGCAGGCGTGTCAAACATTAAGTGTTGATACATCTATGAGAACTTGATCTATGTTCATAAATATATACACTTTTTCATGAAGAACAGTGATGTGCATAGTAGGAATACTAGAAATAAAGATAAACTTGTTACTAGTTCTTGTCGTCTGGCCAAAGTCCACAAATCATTTATGGGTCAATGTGTACGCTTTTATAATAAGGTCCCAACAGATATACAGAATTTACCATTGAATAAATTTAAAGCCACTATAAAAAATAAATTATGTCAAAAAAGTTATTATAGTATACCTGAATATGTGAATGACAAAAGTCCATGGAACTGAACTGCAGTTTTAAACAGGTATTATTTTAGTTAAAATTAGTATGTAAATAAGACATTACATAATAAGTATGTATTAGTATATAAGACATTTAAAAAAAAAAAGGAAAATGAACTGAAATGAACTTAGGCTCTGTGGGTTTGTTGCCGTTTCTTTACCACGGAGGACCACCTAGGAAGCGGCGTTAACATCCCTTCCCTTCCCACACACTGTGACTTTTGGTCGTAGCGGGGCTGGGGGGCGCCTGCTCTGCGCGGACTGCGGTAGGGATGGCGTAGGATACGATAGGGGAAAAGTAGGGGTAGGGTTAGGTTAGGTTAAGGGGTAGGCCGGGGTAGGGGTGGGTAGGGTAGGATAGGGGTAGGCTACGGGCAGGGTAAGGGTAGGGTGGGAGCAGCTACCTATCACTGGTATTGTCGGACATGGTCCGGCCGTTGTCGACGGGGGGTGAGTGTGCTGCGGCCATGGGGCGGCCAGCGTGTCACTGTGTGTTTGACGATTGAAAGAGATATGTAATATCCTACTCAATAAAGTAATTTTGAATTTTGAATTTAGAGAACAAGAGAATTTCACATGAGAGGTAATTTCAGAACTCTGGTAGGCATGTGTTTATATCTATCGGGGTAGATAAAAAACAGTGACAATACTTTTGCTTGTTCATCATGCCAGATACCTCAAGAATATATGAACAAGGCCCAAAGTACCTTAACCAGTAGGTATGTGCAGTAATAAATTAGGTTTATTAACAAGACAGTTGTGTTTGGCAGTTAATTAGACTTTGCTTCGATAACAAATTACGGTAGGCAGGTACCTTTATAAACTCAAACAATGTCTCTTCTACGAATTCAATACTTTTTTAACAATCCATATCTATTCTATTATAACTTATAAAAAAAACTTGCCGTTAATGTCCCGGTTGTGCTCTCGCACACGAGGGCCCGGGGTCCGCCTTAACAATGTTTTAAGATTTTGTCGATCAGGTAATCACAGTGTAGCGACTGTAATCTGACCTCCGTGACCTTGCTACCAGGGGAACCTGACCGGATTGAATCATTTATTTATTTATTTTACAGTTTTACAACAATCACATGGTTACAATAAATAATACATGCTTACACATTCAGTCGTCTGAATATGCAGGTTTCATCATGATGTTTTCCCTCATGGTTAGAGCATTGGTTCAACTAATGTGCACAATTCAGAAAATAGTTATTAGTACAATGCCGCAGCGGGATTCGAACCCGGTACCTCTCGCTTACGAGTCGATTACCCTAACCGCTCGGTCAGCGACGCTCCTATTCTTATTATTACGTATAATAAAACAGTAAAAAAGTGTGTCTATACATTGAATATATTTATAAATAAAAAAAGGCCACCAAGAAATAGTAACAGAACAAAAATTTTTAAAATTAATATCTCTTATTTGTCTATTTGTACACGCTAATCTCCGGAACTACTAAACGAATTAGAATGAAACTTTGTTGTTAGTTAACTATAAAGCCTAAGCAACATATAGGGCATAATTGATTTGGAAACTGAAACACCTGATGTACTACTACTAGAATACAACTAATACTACTACGAGAAACTACTAGGATAAAATTAGAAAATTTTATTTATTTTACATGGTTCACAATAACGGTTTTCAGTGGCACAATCATATTAATAATAATATAGTTAAAGTTTAATTCAGGTAAAAAAATTACAACCATGTGTACAGTACAAGGTGCATTACCACTTCAAGAAAATTTTCCGTTGCCCCTACAGCAACATTGACGCGATTTGGTACATCTTTAGCCAAAATCAGTTTGCTAAATGACAGGAGCAATAGCTGGCCCTTATGCCCAAAGGACTCATTCTTTATCCCCAGTGTAATTTTTATTTAGCATAATATTTAATGCTAAGATAAACCGTTTAACAACTACACTGTAGTGTAAAGTAATAGGATTCTTAAGGTGGTCATGGACTTACGCTCTTGCAGTGTACATAGCCCATTTTTCAGTGTTGGGCGAAACTAAGTTTGATTGACGACTAAAAACTAAAACTAACAAAAGTTTTATGTAACGATTGAAAATTGAATTAGTTTCAATCATGTGATGACTAATTTAGTCGACTAATAAGTTTTAATTTTTAGTCATGATTGATAGTTTTGATTAAAATTCCTGTAAGTAAAACAAATAAAAGGTAGGTACAAAAAGGAAGGTTAAATTCCGGTATTTCGAGTTCCGTTGCTCTAAAATTGCATGAGATGAGATATCTCTACCAGTATAGTATTATATCATCAATTTTGTTAGTATTATTAACTGTGGTGTAGTAAAGACGGTAAAAACATATATATTTTCTACAACAATGTGATGCCAGAAGTTTGTAAGCTCACCTGAGTTGGTCTTAAACGATTTTTGTATCGAAGAGACTCCATAGATATTAGTACTATTAAGTACTATTGTAAGTACTGACCGAATATAAAACGAATAACTTATTACTGTTAGATTTTGGTTCTGACAGAGATCGCCAGAGAGCACAATTAACTTACAGTTAAGCTGGTTGTCTGTTCGTCCATCTATCGATTACTCTAAATTCAGATATATTTACAGTTTCTAATATTTTATAGGACAATTTGTTTAGCTGAAAACTACAATTGATGACTAAACATTTAGTCATAACTAAAACTAAAACTTTTAGTTGTGATTTATTTAGTACAACTAATTTAGTCACAAAATATTTAGTTTGACTTATCATTCAATTGAAAAAATTAGTGATTGCTGGGCGCAACTTATCCATGAGTGCCACTTATCTGAACCGGTGACGGCGTCGCCATTGTTAACAACATTGTGACATTTCAAATTGGCGACACGTAGTTCCAGTCTTAGCCACCGGGCCTGTTAAGTAAGGCTCTGTGATTGCTCAGAGCAGCAGTCGGCAACTTTTTCCCAGGCAAGGGCCATAGGTTGGCCACTGGCTGGCCGAAGGGACTTTGGCTCCCTGTGTATGTTCTACCGGCTGTACATTGGGGACTGATGTGGGAACATTTTTGATCTGGTACCCACAGCACAACTCTGCCAGCGCACCACCCGCCGCGGGCTGACAACTCATCCTCATTACGTAGAGGTGTTCACGTGAAGATTTGGAAGAACATTCTCGCTCGTCAGATTCGGATGTGGAATGAGCTTCCAGTCACAGTGTTTCCTTTGAACTATGACACTCGATCGTTCAAGAAGTCTCGTTAGAGGCGAGCAATGCATTGGTAGCGCCCCTAGTGTTGCTAATGTCCATAGGCGGTAGTAACCACTTTCCATCAGGTGGATCGCTTGCCTGTTTGTCTGTCAAAAAAATGAGAAAATGACCTGAAATTTATGAAAATCAGAAAATAAGATTAAATTATAATAACTGGCAATGAATGTCAAACAAAATTAAATGTAGCGGGAATTTGTGGGCAAACTACTTACAAACTTTTGAAATTCACTCACAAGATTCTACATTGAAAATATTCAAAAAGAAAAAAAAGAAAAAATTTCATGTGGGAATACCCCTTTCGCCGTAACCGAAGATTCCCGCGTATTTATCCTTTTATAATGCTTTACAATGCTAAAAAATGTTACAAAATAACGAAATCAATCTAAATGAAAACTGTAATCAAGTATAAAAGCTTGTAAAATAAAAATATGTTGCATATTCAGTAAGTTCTAAGGATTCTGCTATTTGACATACTAGCAATTTCTAGTAAGTGGATCATTTTACGAATTTCCGTACAAATCTGTTTAATTGAATGAATTGCAATATAAATCATTTGGCGTTTCACCGGCAGAGTGGCCATTTTGCGATTGGCAAAATGAAACATATTATGATCATTACATGAAACACCTAATGTGGCCTTTTCATACCCACGTGGATTTAATGCTGTGTTTTTGTATTCCATGACATTTGACAGATGTTCATGGCATAATAATAATTAGTTGTAGATAGTATAATTTTAGTAGTAGTCATTTAATTAAGACCTCAATATTGCCTCCACCGCTTCTTGGATGTCCTTTCAGACTGTTTAAGGTTGGCTGGAAGAAATCCCATTGTGGGATAAGCCCGCGTTTGCTTTGTAAAATTATTTTTGTAACTTCTGTATTTATTAAGCAATAAAGAGTTTACATACATACGTACATACATAAGTGGATGTACGCATTTGGAACCATGGCACTGTATGCCCTTGAGATTTCTGAGAGCCGCTGGATATTCACATGATGCCCGCTATGTCTACTCATCATCATCGTCCTAGCACTTATCCCGTTCTCTGCCAGAGTCCGCTTTCCCACTCATTCTTCTCCACTTCGCCCGGTCTTCGGCATCGTCTTTCGTCGTAAGAAGTTGGCTCTCGCATTCGACTCAGCGATGTCAATCCATCGCTTCTTCGGTCGCCCACTCTATTTCTACCAGTACTACAAATAAGTAAGTTTTACCTTTATTTTCTTTGGTTTCTATAAATTTCTATACACTTACAATCAATAGATAATGTTAAATATAGAAAACAACCACACATTATCAAAAGGAGTCGAACCTTAATCGTAATTGATTTTTAGAAATCCTTGCTAAAGGCATAAACGGAACAGTAGTATTCCTTTATTCTTAGCCTGTTTGGCTGACGGTCGGACACTCAAGATCGTTTTAAGTAATAAGGTCGGTGAGTTTACCAAATTAAAGTGTAAAAAACAAGATTTTAAGTAAAGGCAATCAAAGATATGGCCGTTTATGTCATATCATAAGCTACTTTTATTCCAGTAACCTAAATTCATAAAATGCGAGAAGCGAGTTAAAACCTCGCCTTTTCGCAGTACAAAGGAAAAAAATACGAACATAATTTATAGTTTATAACATACATAATAAATAACAATATCAAATAAATAAGTTTGGACAAATTCACACGGCGCTAACTAGCCCCAAAGTAAGCAAAGCTTGTGTTATGGATGTGAGATAACTGATAAACGAACACAACACATACTTATTATACACACTACACCCAGGTAACAAAAATTAAAATTCATCCAGACTACAACTACAAGTGAATTTACTTTCGCGCCATAAATTCTCAGCACATCGCGATTGTGGCGCTCTAAAAATACTTACTATATTGAAGAAGAAACACATTAGGGCAATCCTCCTGCGCGTCAATGGGGGGATGCCCTAGCCGTGTCGGGTTTTGTTTTAGAACTGGCCTGTCATATGTATAAGATGTTTGGCTTTTTACGTGCGACGACTACAAGCGGACCCGCACAATTCGATAGGAAAAAGCCAGAGCCTCGCTCGTACGTTTGTCAGTACCACGGAAGATCACGACCACAATGTAAGATTGGCATGGGGCCCCTGAGATGGTGGTCCCCCCCCGTCCCCCCCCCCCTTCATAAATCAACCTCATTAATGTGACACAAAGCATGGTGATAAGGTATCAAGTTATCCCTATTGAAAATTAGAAGAAATTATATTAGATTATAGACCCCGTGGCACATATTACAAACAATTATTTTACGGGAAAATCAACAATATTCTTGTTTTATGACATAGGTACATCAGAACTTCAACTTTGGGCGTTGAAAAATATAGTCTATATTTTTCAACGCCTATACCTACACTGTTATGAATCAGTGGGTGATTGGGTTATTGGGTCTATATTTTTCAACGCCTATACCTACACTGTTATGAATCAGTGGGTGATTGGGTTGAAACATAAGTGCTGTTATGTTAGTATGTTTCATTATTGCACCTGAACAACCTAAAATAGAAAGAAATGCGAATATTGACACTGTTCATTACCAAAATTTTATTTTACACTTAAGCATTTCTTATATTATAATTACCAATTTCAATACACTCATTATTTAAATAAGTAATATTTTGAATAGTTGGCGAAGATGACTTACTGGTTGTTTCTGTTCACTGTGGTTGACAACGGACATGGACTAATAATAGGGACGCATTTTGACATGACTGGCTCAAAATAGTCCGGAATCTAGAGCTGTTAACCGAATGATTAAAATACAAAGATCGACAGGCGCGCCATCACCTGTCAGCAAAGTTTCGTAGCCCTCAGTCTAGTGAGGACCTTTGAGAAAACTGTCTTGACAATGTACATAATTTCTTGAAGGTTTAATTATTTGCTATTATACCATAAATACTTGAGTTCTAAAATTATCTCTATTTGTGTTATTTTCTTGTTTCTTTACTTTATGTTTGAAACGCCTGCTAAAATAGTGGAGCAAAAAACATTAGAGCCGCTTTGCGATAACATTTCATCATCATGTCAAATGAAGAATCGATGAAAAATAGGCTATTTAGGTAAATTGAATTTTAACATGTGTTGTTATTACATTCGTCTTGGTCGTGCGAGTGACACTGACTACATAAAAATAAAAATAAACATAATGGCTGATTTTAGGTACCATATTGTGACTTAAGAACTTTTTTATTTTAAGCCAATCAAGTCTTGAAAAATACAATTTAAAGAGTGACCATGATCAAGGGTTTGGCAGATCAGGTAATTACAGTGAAGTGACTGCCATCTGACATCCGTGACCCTGCTACCAGGGGAACCTGGCCAATTGCATTCAGTCGCCTGAATACCTTAACCGCTCGGCCACCGATACCCACTAAAGATTATTGATGAACCAAATATAAAACCCTATATATATATTGTATAGATTATATATAGAATATATAGATTGTTTGTATAAATTTCGAAATTAGTTGCCTTTGTGTGCTCGGTTCACAGAGAAACTAGCATATTTGCACCGCTTGGCGTTCTCAGCTGTGGCAGCACCCGTCGCAGCCCGCCACGCGGTCACTGAAAGATGGGAGGGCGCAAGGGTATCGACCCTCCCGCAGCAAGCCACTCGCACAGTATACTTCGACACTGTGCAGTCGCTTATACAGTACGGAATTGAGTTTTGGGGCGCGCTGCCGACTGGGAGCGCGTCTTCCGACTCCAGAAGCGAGCTGTCAGAGCGCTCGCTCGCATGCCCTACGATGAGCCCGGTCGGGGGCATTTATTACAAATTTACTGACATTAATATTAAATCATTTATTATGTAAATAAAATAATTTATAATTACAATTGGATTTTTAATATTATGTTGGCATTTATTATAAATTTTTGTTGTGGATTATAATTTATTATACAGAATTGACATTGATATCCAACCCGCTTGCCAAGCGTGGAGATTATGGCAATAACCTCCCCTTTCGTGGGAGAGGCCCTAAGTCCTGCAGTGGACTGTTACGGGCTGTGATGATGATGATGATGATACAGAATTGACATTGATATTGTGATTTATAATTACTATTAACTTTTCACTAGTTTCGTAATATTATTTTTTGTAACGAATGTTATGGACAAATGATGAAATGATATGATATGATATCTTATCTACCACCAGCCAGAGATATATTTAAGCATAATGCGTTCTGTATGGCAAATCAAAAATATAATGAACTACCAAAACGGATAAGGCCGTCAGACACAATTTAGACAAATATTTCTGTTGGAAAAATGTTATTATTTTGTCAGGGATTTTCTAAACGCAAATAGTATAGACTAGGTAAATTGACAAATAAATGTTATTTTTGCATGCCTCATTGGGTAGAACATAACGATTCAATGTAACAATTTGTAACCATGTATTGACTATGTTCTGGCAACAATAAGCTTTTTACTTTGACTTTGAGTATCGATGCAAGTAGCATCCCATACCAGAGGCCGTCCCAGTTTCCAGAGGGTAAGTGTCATTCCGTCGAGCCTCTTGGCGGGTTATCGCACTTGGTTCCATCGCTGCGGGAACACCAGCGGTGGTAAAGGCGCTGCGGATCACATCGTATTAAAATGTAGAAGATACATTGAAAGCGATGACACTATAGCCTAAGAAAAAGTGAAATGTTCAGGGTTGAACAAGAACGTGCGACTAATACCCGAAGCCAAAGAGGAAATGTTTACCAACTTTGAATCTGATTGCTGTAATAATTCGGGCAATTTACGTTCGAGGTTCCTTGTGGGAGGCGACATGTTTTTCAACAAGCAAACAAACAAATTAAAATGGAAACCAAAAGACAATTTAAAGCATCAAACTCTTTTGTGAAAACAAGCGTCAGCAACAGTGATCGCAAGCTCTTGAACGCCGGCGTTTTATTAAGAAACAGTTTTCACCTTCATTTCTTCATAACAATCGCCCCAATATTCCGCGGACCTTAACCCAATTGTATTTTTCCAATGGTCCATTCGTGAAGCCAAAGTATCAGCTAAACAATAAGAGACGACTTTGAGGAGAATGTACAAAATACAGTGAGAACGCGTTCGTGCAGCGAACGAGTTCTTCGCGACATACCTACTCGATGCTGTTCTCCGTGCTACATCTAACAATAACATACGTTTTTCTGGCTTTAAAATGTTACGATGTCCTTGTATTAGTATTCTGTAGATATACTGAATTTTCAAAACAATAAATGACAAATATGACAACAATAAGGCATCTAAATAAATCAATATACTTACTATAATACTCTCTGCCGTCACACCCTGCTTTCGGTGACGTACCTAATCGCAGTTCAAACATTGATTGTGTATTTTTAGCGTTCATTCAGCCACAGCTGTCCAAGTTGCAATACCTTAATGTTTCTAATAAGAATCACTCTAGGATGTCTCCATCTCTACTTACTCATATTAAAAGAATTTTGTCCCTTTCCCTCTATCCCGCTCACGACTATATGCGAAAAGCGACTTTATTGTTTATTATGTAAGGATTAGAATCGACTGTAGTAGTTGTGTGTGAGGAAACAACCGACGACCGATGATTAAACGAAAAGCGACTTTATAGTTGATCTCGTAAGGATTAGAACTGTCTCTTTCCCTCAGAAAGAGACTGATTGCATCCCATGACAACACGCACCACACTCAACACTCACGTGTTTTTGTATGAAGTATGTATATTATTTTGTATGAAGACGGTCGTCTGTATATATAGTTCATAGTTTGTGCATTCAGCGACCCGAGCTCTCGATAAACACACGTGTCTATCGGCCTAAATTTTTTTGTTCTATACTTAAACGATGAACCGTGACTTTCAAGGTCGGATATAGCGTGCGCTCCTGGACAAATGAAAATAGGTTTACTGCCGTGCGTTCGAACTTACCAGTGGAACCTATCGCAGTGTGATACGTGATAAATTGTGTTGAACCAAACAATTCTTGTTTTGATACTTAACTTTATTTGCTTTTGTGAATCAAATCAACAGCGCTGACGTAGATAGTATTAAGTGGAACAATATCTCGTATTCTGTGATCAAACAGTTGAAGCAGTTTGCTTTCACGACAGAGTGATATTTTGGTTGGAAACTTGCATTTACAACAACACCTTATTATTGTGTGACGTCACAATGGTATCGACTACGATAGAGCACCTGCCAGATGAAATGCTTCGGGAGTTGTTGAAACACCTTAACGGGAAAGACGTCATGAACTTCAGCAAAGTTTCGTTCCACTGGCAGAGCGTTGTGGACGATCTCGGAGAAGAATTCTGGAGAAGACTGTGTTCTCAAGAATATCCAGGAATCTGCGAAGATAGCCGACGGAAGTCGGGTCTGTCTTGGAGAGATCTGTATCGCTCTTTTTCGCTATGGGAAAGAGTGTCAGAAGCAGAAGTGCGAGTCACGCCGTGCCCGTATGACAATTTACGTGCATTCTCGTAAAATTTCTAAAAAATGGTATAATATCCTTTTCTTTAAAATCACGTTTTTCAAATTATGCAGATACTGTTGTTTATTTCGACGCAAAATCAGGCCACGAGATAGAAAAGAAATGCTACGGATTAAGGTTTAGGGACCATATTGAAAGCGATGATGTTACTGCATTGGAAATTTACGAAAGATCCAAGGTTACTGTGCGAATCATTCCTTAAGCGAACGAAGATATGTCGATCGATTTTGAACCTTATTGTCGCTTTAGTCAAACGCGATCGTGGCTTCTCGTGGGCGATGAAGTTTTTTATAACAAATTTGATACACAGGACCGTAAGCTAAAGTTTTGTAAGACCAAAATCACGGTTAAAGGTGAAAAAGTGAGCTACGAACATAGCGAACTGGGTGACAGCGATCTTAACTGGATATTGTCCGTTGGATATGTCGGTGAGAAAATATATGTTCTGGGAAATTTGACGAAAAACGACAACGACATATCCGTAGTGACAATTGAAAATAAGCAAATGAAGATTATTCATTCTTTAAACGATCATCCATGCAGCTCTCATATGGAAGTGTACCAAATAATGGAATATCTTATGAGTTTCGGTTTTAGGTCGTGCGATCCATTTCGGATATGGAAAATCAGAACCTTGACAAACGATGATCTAATACGGTCGCCAACCTTCTATGGACCTCATTTTTTTGCAGGTAACTTAACACATGAAATCAATGTCTACCTTAACATTAATCATGTTATTCAAAATGTAAATTTGACTATAGAAATTGACAATTCAGAAAAAGGCATGTCAAGACAGTTTGAAGTGATAGAAACTCTTCGTGGACACATAATAGTAGCACTCGGTCGCTATAGTTTGTACATAATCGATCTAACTCATAATGATTGTGCTACAGAGATCCCAGTCAAAGTTTCTTTACCTGAAAATTACCACCTTGAAACTCTTTTTCAGAGTGAGTAGTAATTGTACGAGTAAATAATGGTATCAGGTAGGCTATCTTATCCGTGAACACAACCAAACGTACAAATATAAATCCTGAATAGAAATTCACAAGCACATAATTCCAAGTTCCGGTATAGCACGAAGGATTGTGAAGCATAAGACTGGGCACATAACTCACAGAACAAATGCCCGGTAGAGCAGTAAACTGCTAAACTGCCTTAATTATGTTGCTTTGCCTTGTTCCATCATCACATCCTATAACAGTCCATTGCAAGACTTAGGGCCTCTCCCACGAAAGGGGAGGTTCGACAACCTCTTCGTTTGGCAGGCGGGTTGGAGATACTTCGTATCTTCACTATCCTGGATACAAATTGGAACATAGGTTCTACCTCGCGCTGGTTTGTATCTATTCGGCACCGTTAATGTCTGCTGTCGACGACTCAATGCCATTGAACTAAGTGACAGAATAAAGAGCGGCATCTAGTTCTAGGATGAATACTCCAAATCATTTGATGCTGAACCTGGAGTAGTCTTCCTTGAAATGTCTCTGTAATATTTAAAGGCCCCCGACTAGGCCATTGGCGACCACCGAACTAAAGATAAATATAAAACTCGAACAAAGAATAGCATCAAAATATTTAACATTGGTTTTCCGAGTAAGTGCGTTACGTTGGTACGGTGAGAATTTGCATATTCAGACGACTGAATGTGAATGATCCAATCTACTCAGGATCCCCTGGTAACAGGGTCACGGAGGTCAGATGGCAGTCGCTCCACTGTAATTACCTGATCGGCGAAATCCTGGATCATGGTCAGAGCAGACCCCACACTCTCGTGTACATGATGACAACCGGGACATTATTGCCAAGATAATTATTTAAAGTAAGTTTCGGCCCATTCGAGCTGCTGATTATAAATAGATAATAGAGTGCTTCGACCACAAAATCGCATTATAATCAGCGATAAACTGAGATAATAACTTGGCAAATACGAGTGAAGTCTGCGCTGGAGGGTTCCGAACTCTCAAACATAAATCATTCCATCTACATCTGGTCGGATGTTGAAATAAGTCAAGGATTTATTTGCGATTGTAATACATCCTAAAATATTGTATGAAAAATTCAGTTAACGAACAGCAACATGTTATTGTTACCTATGTATGGTCTCACCTTGCTTCCTGCCAACTTTCATTATAGTTGGTCTACCGCATGTAGCTAATAGGTTGATAGCTTGATGTATTTTTATTAAACCAAATAATTATGATATGATGGATGCTCCACATCTTGGCCAAAGCGAGAATGTAGATTGAGTATTGGCCTATATTCGTAAAGTCTCGTACATGTTGGCCATGTATCGTTTGTTTCCCAGAGACAAGACGGCCATCACTAGCTATGGACCCAGGAAATCTACTACGAAATCGAATAATAATTCAAGTCTATTGTTCAAAAGTCCAAATGGTTCGAAGTATGCAGTAATAAATAACCAACTGTGCTAGGCAATAGACTGGCGGAAGAATAATATTGTATCGACATAATGGGTACCGACACTTTTTGATGCCCACCACATACTTTCTACAGAAGAATGTAGAGGGTATGTCAAATGATTTTGCGAACATGTGGAGTCTCCTTATGCGTAAACACTTTTTACGTCTCTAAGAAGCTTGATGTTTTACAGCTTATTATAAGAGGGTTACTGGTATTATAATTTGATATTACTAAATTACAATTTTATTAGATAACCAGACAGCCAGACTGACAAAAAGGTAATTCGTACTCAAGATTTTCATTGATCCATTTTGGATGAAGAGGAATCCTAAAAATGGATGACGATAAAAGGTGCGGCACTGTTATTGTGTAGTTGTTTTTTACATTCATTAAACAAAACCAAGAGAATTAAAATAAATAATACTTACTTAAAAACCGTTCGTAGTGTCTAATGAGACAAATCGATTTTAAAGTTGTAAAATGACAAGTTTCCTTTGTGTGCCCAGTTCACAGTGATTTTTGCAAATATTGTTCTGTGTCGTCACAATGGGCTCCACTTCGATACAGCACATGCCAGATGAAATACTTCGGGAGTTGTTGAAACACCTTAACGGGAAAGACGTCCAAAACTTTAGCAAAGTTTCGCTCCAATGGCAGAGCATTGTGGACGATCTCGGGGAAAAATTCTGGAGAAGACTATGTTCTAAAGAATATCCAGGCATCTACGAAGATAGCCATCGGAAGTCGGGTCTGTCTTGGAAAGATCTGTATCGCTCTTTTTCGCTATGGGAAAGAGTGTCAGAAGCAGAAGTACGAGTCACCCCGTACCCGTACGACAATTTACGTGCTTTCTCGATAAATTTTCTAAAAAATGGGATAATGTCCTTTCCCTTACAACCAAGAACTTCATATTATACAGATACTGTTATTTATTTTGACGCAAAATCAGGCCGCGAGATAGAAAAGAAATGCTACGGATTCATGTTTAGTAACTACATTGAAAACGATGATGTTACAGTATTGGAAATACACGAAAGACCCAAGGTTACTGTGCGAATCATTCCCAAAGCGAACGAAGACATGTCGATCAATATTGAACCTTATTGTCTATTTGGTTTGTTCGAACGAACGTGGAATTTTTTTATAACAAATATGACAGCAAGCTAAAGTTTTGTAAGATCAAAATTACGGTTAAAGGTGAAAAAGTGAGCTATGAACATAGCGAACTGGGTAACAGCGTTCTTAAACGGATATTGTCTGTTGGATATGTCGGTGAGAAAATGTACATTTTAGGAAATTTGACTGAATACGAAAACCGCAAAACCATAGTAACAATTGAAAACAAGAAAATGAAGATTATTGATTCTTTAGACGAGCATGTATACCGCTCTCAGACGAAAGTGTACGAAATTATAGCATATTTTATGAGATTCGGTTTTAGGCCGTGCGATCTCTTTCGGGTGTGGCCGTTCAAAACCTCGACAAACGATTTTGTATTTGATGATCTAATACTGTCGCCAATCGTCTATGGGCCTCATTTTTTAGCAGGCAACTTAACATATGAAATCAAAGTCTACCTCAATATTAATAATATTATTCGAGATGCAAATTTGACTATAGAAATCGACAATTCAGGAAATAGTGTGTTAATTCAGTTTGAAGTGATAGAAACTCTTCGTGGACACATAATAGTAGCAATCACTAGTTCTGGTTTGTACATAATCGATCTCATTCATAATGATTGGGCTACAGAGATCCCAGTCAAAGATTCTTTATCTGAAAAATACCACCTTGAAACTCCTTTTCAGAGTGACGAGTAATTGTACGAGTAAATAGTGGTGTCAGGTAGGCTATATTATCAGTGAACAAAACATAACAAGTAAGAAACATTCTACGATGACGCTACCGTAACATTCCAAACGCACAAATATAAATCCTGAATAGAAATTAACAAGGACATAATTTGAAGTTCCGACATATCACGAAGGATTCCCAAGCTTAAGGATAAAACAGTACAATGCTCAACTGGTGACCACGTACCGGAAGAAGAAGCGTGGGTAGGCCTCCCACAAGATGCAGTAGGCATCTTCCGGCTGATATGATAAAGCACACTCCAATTGTTCGTCAATTCGCGGGATCACGAGAGTACAGAGGGAGTATTCACCTATATTCGTGTACTCCCGTGCATGTTTCATAGACTAAGTAGAGATTGTCATTCGATTATTTGTTGTCACCTCGCCTTGTGTTGAATCACATCACTTTGGTTCTTTCTAGTGGAAAATCTACTAGGTCAATAAAAAATGTACAAAATTGACAGAAAGGTTAATTCACTGACTCCTAACAAAATGTACTATATGCATAGACAGCACTGTTTCAGATATGTGTCCTCAGTAAAGCTACATATCTGAACGGCGCGGGCGCTGAGTTCGTCCATCACGTCCAGCTTCTGTTGCAGGAACGCGAGGAGCTCGTTCACTATAATGTTGATATTCATAGTGACGCACACGCGATAGTTCACATAAAATTATTCTTACAGCATAAAACGCAACTGTAGCGGACGGCGCATTATGTAAGACTTAAAGTCGATTGTACTAAAATTAATCTCCTAAGTTCGATTACATCCTCAATTTTGATTCTCCTAATGCATTAATTATCCTAATGTTCTTTGACCTAAAGTTTTAATGTCCTAATATCAATTTTCCTAATAGTCAATAATCCTAAGCGGCGAGATACACTGATGCAGTGCGCCGCACGGCGTGCTGCACAATGTGGCAAAACTTGTTGCACGCCTAGCAATTGTAATGCAAGTACATTGACAGGTAATGAAATGTCGCACTGTGTAGCTCGCCGCGCAGGGCATAGCGCAATGTGGCAAAACTGCAGGTTTCATCCAAGAATATTTTCTACATTTTTTCATTTTGGTCCCATCGTGCAGCTTGCGGCGCGATGTCAGTAGATGTCAACATCAGACGTCACCCTTGACTGTTTCTTTTTACCTACCGCTCGGATCTTTTTCTCAGTACATCATCAGTACAGATCATCTTTTTTTTAGTACAGAGTGCTCTTCGAGATCCATGTTTCTGATGACTTCTGTCAAACTTAATACTGCAATAATTCCGAAACGATCGCAAGAATATAAAAGATAGATCTTTACGATTACCACCACCACTTTTCAGGAACCAGTTTCCCAAGAGCAACGGTTCCTGAGCCATTATATTTTCAAGTTTTATACACACTCTCTTCATAATTCCATCTGATTGGCGCCCCACGGACTTCTTGACATGACATGGCTCCCTCTTGAATGTCACACATGACATGGCTCCCTCTTTCCGACGAGAGCTGTAATTTGTATTTCGTATAGGCCTGAGGCCGAAATATTTAATTTTCGTATATTTTTTACACTATAAGCTTATTACTATAATTAAATATTGTATAATTACACAATTTTTTAGATAGGTACATCGAATGTTTTAGACAAACTCAATAAATACACGTAAGATCATAAGTCGTACGTTACAATGAAGCGCTCCCGTGCACTTCTAGTGCACAGGAGCGCGCGTTTCGTTCATTAAATCTCCCGTCACCAAACTCGATCAAAATGTAAATTCAAGATCAAAACTGCGAGATAACGTATACGCTAAATAAAAACACTACATTCATGGTTTTAATACCAATAGTTTTACAGTTATTATGATAAGGCAAAATAGACCTTATTGTTATGGTCCAGATTTCTAACTTCGTAGGTACTCAGTTTGATTTTAAACACAATCCGTTAGGAAACAGCCAGAGCCTCGCTCGTCCTTCTGTCACTACCACGGAGGATCACAAGCACAATGTGAGATTGGCATATTGCACCTGAGCTGGTTGTGGGCCCCGTATTCTCGTCAATCCAACCTCATTAATGTGACACAAAGCATCGAAATAAGGTATCAAGTTTTAGTTTTTATTTTTAAAGTTTTATGCGTCCAAAAAAGTAGTCTATTAGTTTTGATTATAGAATTATTGCACGGGTAAATCAACAATATTCTTGTTTTATGACATAAATACATCAGAACTTCAACTTTGGGTGGTAGACTATATTTTTAACGCCTGTAACTACACTGTCATGAATAAGTGGGTGATTGGGTTGAAACATAAGTGCAGTTATGTTAGTATGTTCCATTATTGCACCTGAACAACCTAAAATAGAATAAAATGCGAATATTGACACTGTTCATTACCAAAATTTTATTTTACACTTGAGCATTTCTTATATTATAATTACCAATTTTAATACACTCATTACTTAAATAAGTAATATTTCGAATAGTTGGCGAAGATGACTTACTGGTTGTTTCTGTTCACTGTGGTTGACAACGGACAAGGACTAATAATAGGGACGCATTGTGACATGACTGGCTCAAAATAGTCCGGAATCTAAAGCTGTAAAACGAATGATTAAAAAACAAAGGTGAACAGGCGCGCCATTACCTGTCAGCAAAGTTTCGTAGCCCTCAGTCTAGTGAGGACCTTTGAGAAAACTGTCTTGGCAAGGTACATAATTTCTTGAAGATTAAATTATTTGCTATTACACCATAAATACTAGAGTTATAAAATTATCTCTTTTTGTGTTATTTTCTTGTTTCTTTACTTTATGTTTGAAACGCCTGCTAAAGAAGTGGAGCAAAAAACATTGGAGCCGCTTTGCGATAACGTTTCATCATCATGTCAAATGAAGAATCGATTAAAAATAGACTTTTAGGTAAATTGGATTTTAACATGTGTTGTTGTAAGATTCGTCTTGGTCGTGCGAGTGACACTGACTACATTAAAATAAAAAGAAACAAAATGGCTGATTTTAGGTACAATATTGTGACTTAAAACCTTCTTTTTTTTAAGTCAATCAAGTCTTGAATAAATATAACTAACTAATACACTCAAAAGAATGACAATGATCAAGGGTTTTGCAGATCTGGTAATTACAGTGAAGCGACTGCCATCTGCTGTCCATGACTCTGCTACCAGGGGAACCTGACCAATTGCCTTCAGTCGCCTGAATGCGCAGGTTTCATAACGATGTTTTCCCTCACCGTAAGAGCATCGGTTAGTATTCAAGTAATGTGTTTATGTAGTTATCTAACTCAGGAAAGAGTCGCTGGTACATGGTCGCCGCGTAATTCGAACCCGGTGCCTCTAGCTTACGAGTCGAATACCTTAACCGCTCGGCCAGCGACACCCTATAACACCTGGTATAGGTTGTACACAACATGTACTAAAGGAAACCAGGTCCTCACCCCAGTTTAAATAGCACTTTTTTTTTAAATTAAATGTATCCCCTACAAAGCTATACGTCTACTATAATATCAAACAAAGAGTTATAAATATTTATAAATTTAACATATTGATATCTCAAAACAGAGAAAAAAAAATTAATTTTAAAAATAAATATCGAAAACAATGGAGCCTCACTATCTCCACGAAATCTATTCGAAGAAAATATTAAAATATGGAAAATGAGGTAGGTTGATGTACTTATAAATATTATTACACATGCATAATATCTGCCATGTACAAATTAGGTATAAAAACAAAATAATTTTAAAATCATAAAAAGTTGTAGAACATCGCTTTCTTCCATTATTAATAGTGGTGTTCCACGAGTATTTGTTTTATTTGGAAATTACTGTATTGTAGGATATACGAGTATCCTGTGAGCGAGAAAGGTATAATACCTTTAAGCAAAGCTGGTTTTACAAAAGGGAACACCACAGCGATCAAGTCTATTATCCAAAGCGGCCAAAAAGGGAATTTCTCTGGCGTGAAATCTGCGTATGATTTGGAAAATAAACACCTTGCACACATTCATAACTTTAGTCCTTCTATATAGTCGAGAGGTCGGAAAGCGAAATGGTAGTGACATAAGTACTTTTAATACACCTCTTTGGGCTCTTTCAAGTCGTAATAAGATGTGGCTGCACAGCACCTTCCCAGACAGAGATACAATAGGTAATCAAAGATTCCCCAAAAGCTTTATATATTCTTAAAAGTAAAGTTGTTGTTTGCTACTGTTTTTAAGTTTTTGAAAACAAACATTAACTTTCTGATACGTCCAGATGTTAGAGAAATGTGTGATTCCTAAGTCAAGTGTTCGTCGATCATCACTCCTAGGTACCTAACAGTTTTTTCTCGGTTTAAACTTAAACAGTTGCAGGCTACTCGGGCACTGTGACTTTGATTGCAAGGATAGGTGTGCATGGACAGGGAGAACGGTTCTTTAGGGTTTCCAGCGCTGGTAATGCTAAAGCACAGGTACTTAGTTTTGGAGACATTTAGCGATAACAGATTATTTTCAAGCCAGGCAGACACTTGCGACAGACCACATTCAGCATTAATTCGGGCATTTTCCTAAGTAGAACCATGAAAAATGAGTGCAGTGTCATCTGCAAACATAAACATATCACAATTTTTCATTACCATTTTACAGAGGTCATTTAAGTATTACAAGGAATAACGTCGGACCCAAGGTACTCCCCTGTGGTACACCATACCTACAGATTGCAGTATCACTCGCATGCCCCCCTATCCGAACCATCTGAGTCCTATTAGAAAGATAATCTCTAAACCAATCCTGTGCCACTCCTCTAACTCCCATATTTTCTAAGCGGGCAAGCAACATTGGAATCGAGACAGTGTCGAACGCTTTTTGTAAATCTAAGAACACCCCTACACACTTTCTCTTATGTTCAAGATGTTCCGTTATTTTAGAGGTAAGATTTAAAAATGCGTTCTCAGTAGAAAGTCGCGCTCGGAAACCATATTGATTTGCTGCAAGAAAATTATTAGACTCCAGGTATCAAACGACTTGTCAGATATGACAAGTCGTTTGTTAACCAATTTTTCTATTCTTTTAGACAGTGTCATTAGTAGTAAGATTGGTCTGTAATTATTTGGAATTTTGTCATCGCCAGACTTAAATATTGGAGTTACAATTGCTTTTTTGCAAATATTACGAAAAACCCCAGTCGTGACACTAATATTACATAGGTAAGCAATAGGTTAACTGAGGAGAGGTTTAAGTTAAAAAAAAAAGTAATTTGCTTCTCCATCCCAACCAGGGGTACACTTAGATTTTAAGGGGGATATTATATAATTTATTTCTTACGGATCAGTCACAAACAGAGACATGGAATCCGAACTCTCAGAAGAGACACACCTTTTAGCTAATTCAGTCTTGGTGGTTCCTAATTTTTTAAACATGATATTGGCTAGGTATTGAAGTGAAGTAGTTGTTAACTGTATTTATTGAGTCTGTGGGGTTGTCCGTAGCCTCAAGTAGGACAGTAGCCGTTTGATCACTTCTCTTTATATTACCCACTTCTTTAATTATTCTTTAAGTCTCCTTTATGTTTTCTGAGTGTTTTGCTAATTGATTTCTATAATATTGTTGTTTGAGTGATTTAACAATTTTAGTACACCAATTACGATAAGAAACATACAGAGACTTTATGTGGTCACTGTAAGATGATTTTAGGAGTTTATGTAAATTATCTCTTTTGCGAAGGGTTTTTAAGACACCGACCGTGATCCATGGCTTCAGGGGTTTTCGCCTTTTAGCTATTTTGGTGCAGATTGAGCAGTTCGTAATGGAGTTTTGCAATTTGTCGTTTAGGAAATTGGCACACCAGTTCACATCACTACTGTTATAATAGACACTCCAATCGATCTTTTTAAATAGCCCGAAACAGCTTCATAATCAATCTTAGTGTTTGAATAAACTTAGCAATTTGCTAGAACCCCGATACTTAAGTAATTTAGGGTAAATAGTGTGAATAAATAACACAATAGGTATCGACTCCAAAAAACGTGCGTATATTTATCGACACATTACAAACGGACAAATTAGCTTATACTATTTGAACAAAACATTTCGATACCGCGATGTAGAAATTAAATTGTTACGCGACAGCGCCACCTAGCGGCAGCCTTGGGAACTAACTTAACGTTGCATCTTTATACATTCTCCCCCACCAAGGGCAAAGTAGACCTTTGTCCTTAGAACAAGTATAAAATAAACAATGAATAAATAAATTACATTTACATTCCATTAAATTAAAAACCGTAACATTTCATTAAA
This sequence comes from Blastobasis adustella, assembly GCA_907269095.1. Classification (NCBI taxonomy): domain Eukaryota; kingdom Metazoa; phylum Arthropoda; class Insecta; order Lepidoptera; family Blastobasidae; genus Blastobasis; species Blastobasis adustella. The sequence continues at coordinate 2,618,183 of OU026142.1, forward strand.
CTCCCTAATAATAAACATGAATTCATTATAACATATAGCCTTATTTTACTTACAACAAAGTTTACCATACAAAAAAAATACAATTCATGTAGCTACCGGTAAAAGACACAGCCTCGTTATTGCTCTCTTAATTTCACCATTTTTCGTTTTCAATGAGACAACACGAACAATTTGATCTAAACCAGGGTAGCTGTCACTCTCCCATATAGCCAACGACAGGGAGGTAAGTCATCATCTCTCACAACAACCACATCTCCTACCTTAACATCCGGAGTTTGAGACGACCATCGGTACCGATGATAGAATTTTAAAAGATACTCTTTAGACCACGATCGCCAGAAATCCTGCATCATCCTCTGAGTATATTGCCAGCGTCTTAATGAGCTAACATTGCACGATTCGTAGTTCTGGTCAGGTGGAACGATCATAGGTTCGCCTATAAGGAAATGACCTGGGGTCAAAACTGTTGTACCATCAGCGTCATCCGTGGTAGCCGATATTGGGCGCGAATTAAGACACGCCTCTACCTGTAACAGCAATGTTGTTATTTCCTCGAACGTCAACGTCGATTGACCCACCACTTGTTTCAGATGATGTTTGACGGATCTCACCCCCGCCTCCCACAATCCACCAAAGTTAGGAGCCCTTGGAGGAATAAAGTGCCAAAAACAGTCATTGGTCGCCAGCAACTGCGCAACCTCACGGTGTATAGAGTTCTGTTCATTGCGATAGAGTCTCTTCAACTCGTTAGATGCTCCAATAAAATTTGTACCATTATCGCTCCATAGATCCGAGCAGCGTCCACGCCGAGCAACAAAACGTTTGAACGCCTGTAAGAAACCCTGGGCAGTCAGGTCAGACACCACTTCTAAATGTATGGCTCTAGTAGCCATACATACAAAGAGACAAATGTATCCCTTGTACGATTTATGGCCTCTGCCCCTGGCAGTTCTAAGCTGTATTGGTCCAGCGTAATCTACTCCACTACACTTAAATGGACGTGTCGGTGTAACCCTTTCAGGTGGTAGTTGACAAATTAACTGGGTTCGAGTTACTGCTGCATTTTTTGTACATGTAACACACTTCCGGTAAAACGATGTAACTCTTTGTTTCCCTCCCAAAATCCAATACTTGGATTGAATGTAGCGCAGCATCAACTGTGGCCCTCCGTGTAGAGTGTGTTTATGAGCATTCGCTATAACAAGGTCCGTCAAATGGGAATTCCGAGGTAAAATGATAGGATGCTTGCGATAATCACTCAGCAGAGATCGTTCCAGTCTCCCGCCGATTCTCAGTAGTTGATCCTTGTCTAGGTAAGGATTTAACGTTCGTAGACAATTACTTTTTGGTAGCTCTTTTCGCTGAGTCACCAACTTAATAACTTGGCCAAAATTATCGATTTAGCATTGACGCAACGCCGTGTTTAATGCCCCTGCAAGCTCCTGGGTAGTGAGGTATCCATAGACTTTGACATTAACCTTTATGTTGTTTATGAAACGCCTACAGTATGCAACGACCCTCACCAACCTGGTTAAGGACGAAAACCTAGAGAACATGGAATTTGCGACTGCAGCAACACAATGAACAGTCACCTCTTCAATATTCGTTGCCATATCTTTCGGCTTTTCATAGTTTATAACATCCTCCCGCAAGAAATCTGGGCCGTTAAACCATAACTCGTTATTAAGCAGCTGCGACGGAGGCAACCCACGAGAAGCAACGTCAGTGGGGTTCCGCTTTGACTCTATATTAGCCCAGTTATGTGCATCCAAATTCGTTTGAATCTCCGATACCCTATTTGCTACGAAGACCTTCCAGCGGCATGCATGACTGTTTAGCCAAGCAAACACGATCTTAGAATCAGTCCAGGCATGAATGTTTTGCTTGTGAATTTGAAAGACTTTAGCTATTTCTAGCAGCAGTCGTGTTAACAACACAGCCCCACATAACTCCAGCCGAGGAATAGAAACCATCTTAACAGGAGCCACTTTTGTCTTGGCGGTTATTAAAGCTGTACTAATTCTTCCATCAGCCGTAATTGACCTCACGTAAACCACTGCCGCGTAAGCCAGCTTCGACGCATCGCTAAATCCGTGCAACTCTACGCGAGAATCAGTCGCCATTCCGGTCCACCTGGGTATAATAATTTTCCCTAATAATGCCAACTCCTGACGGTAAGAAAGCCATTCATCTAATAGTTTAGCCGGTACGACTTCATCCCAGTCAGTACCTGCTAGCCAGAGCTTTTGTATCATTATTTTCGATACTATTATGCTAGGTCCAGCCCATCCTAGAGGATCATAGAAACGCGACATGTCGGAAATAATCTTCCTTTTTGTCACCGGCTCGGCGAGCGTTGGAAGTTTAACCGAGTAATGGAACGAGTCATCACTTCGATTCCAGGTAAGCCCAACAATTTTAATAATCTCGTCACTTTTTATTTTCAGGTTTCCCAATAAGTTCCTTTCTTCCATTCCCTGTTCCTTTTCCATGCTTTCCCTAGCGTCATTATCCTGATTCCTTGCTATTATATCCTGTAACAACTCCTCGCAGTTACTTGACCACTTTTGCAATTCAAACCCAGCCTGTGCCAAAAGTTCACTCATCTCGTTGTAAATAGCAATTCCTTCTTCCTTAGACGAGCATCCCGTTAACAAGTCGTCCATATATAAGTCAGTGAGCACCCGATTAGCCGCCGCAGGATATTCGCCATCGTCGTCCAACGCCGATTGCTGAAAAGCCTTAACCGCCAAGTAAGGAGCGCTCGCCGTACCAAACGTAACCCTGAGTAATCTATAATGTTTTGTGTCAGATGCCGCATCTCCACGCCACACGATTCTCTGAAAGTCAATGTCCCTCTCATCAACTTTAACCTGTCTGTACATTTTAACAATATCCGCAGTTAAACATATTGGGTGGATCCTCCAGCGCATAATAATATGCCTAAGATCTGGCTGCAAAGTAGGTCCCACTAATGAATTATCGTTTAGCGATAACCCATTAGTTCCCTTACACGAAGCGTCATACACAACTCGCACCTTTGTTGTGTCTTTATCTTCGCGCACGACAGCATGGTGAGGCAGATAAATAGCATGGGGATTATCTAATTCTTCTTTCGGTACTAATTCCATATGGTTTAGCTCTACATACTCGTTAATCACTTCCGTATACTTTTGTTTCAATTTTTGATCTTTACTCAATCTATACTCCAGCGATTTAAATTTTTTTTCAGCTATTTTCAGCGAGTCCGTGACCTGCGGTTTGTCTATAGTGAATGGGAGGCGAACAATATACCTACCGTCTGTGTCTCTACGAGTAGTTGAAGAAAAGAACTCCTCGCAGCGTTTCTCGTCCTCCTTCAGCATCTTCTCTAAAGGCTCTATACCATCGGACTCTAGCTCCCAGAACCGCCTTAGTAGCTCATTATCGTCCACACGACAATGCATTACTTTAATCTCGCGTTCAGCGTAATTATTGGTTTTGACAACCCCTGACAAAACCCATCCTAAACTTGTGGATTAAGCGACCAGTGAACCCGTAGAAGTTCGTTTCACTCCATTCTGGATAATTCGGCTATAAACATCAGCCCCCAACAACATGTCAATCCGATTTGGCGTATGATATTTGGGATCAGCCAACACCAAGTGACCGAACTCAGGCAACTCCATTGCTTCAATCTTCGTAGCAGGAAGAAGTGTTGTAATTGAACTTAACACATACGCTTACACTACAATTACGCAAGCTGGGTCAACCCGTGACGCAATTTCAATTGACACCATAGCATTGGAGACTAAACCATTGTCTCCACCGATACCTATAATCCTTCCTTTGACAGGAGTTTTCTTCAGTCTCAATTGTCGATTCAGTCACAAATGACGATTGTGACCCCTGATCCAGCAATGCCCGTACCATAAAACATTGACCATTTTCCGACAAAGCCTTCACTAGCGCCGTAGCTAGTAAAACCTGCTCATGCTGTCTACCTGTCGAAAAACATGAAACCACCGCATCTTTGGCGTCGTTTCTATCCTCGGATGAAACCTCATTATTACTCCAAGCCTTCGGGTGTAGCAGAGAGTGGTGTTTTCGCTTGCAAATTCGACATGACATGTTCGTACGGCAGTTTTTGGCAAGTGATTGCTACCCAAACAAACAAAACACACGTTGTTTTTAAGTACGAACTCACGACGTGATTCTACAGTACCTTTAGCGAACTCTTTGCAATAACTCAGTTTGTGATTTTCCTGGCAGAATGAACATTTTGCATATGAAGTTACATGCAGAGACTTAACCCTATTTACAGATGGATTCTGACCGCTCTGACCCTTGTTTCCTAAACCCGACCGCGGATCCAAAAATTCCATAGCACGATACCTATTTGTTATGAATTCCGCGAACTGTTTGTAAGTAGGTAAAGTATTTGAACCCGTATTATTCATTAAATTGAACTCCCACTGCCTTTTAGATTCGTGGTCGAGCTTAGCAGTCAGAATGTGGACTACTATCACATCCCAAGTTTCCACTTGCACTTCCAGATTCTTTAGAGCAGATAAACAATCATTCGTAGTATCGATTAGACCTTTTAAGGCCACGGCTGATTCATTAGTAATATTTTTTATACCAAAAAATGTACTAAGAATGTGATGACATATATATTTTTTATTGTTATACCTCTCTTCTAATAACTTCCAACATCTGTCGTAGTTATCATTAGCTATAGGTATATTTCTCAAAACCTGCTCGGCTTCCCCTTGTAAATACCCTTTTAAATAGTGCAATTTTTGAACTCCATTTAAATTATTATTGCTATGCACCAAAGATACAAATAAATCTCTAAATGTTGGCCACTCTGAATATTTCCCACTAAATGAAGGAATGTTAATTACAGGCAATTTCACATTAAATGATGAGGAGACACTACTATCCCTGGAAATGTTTTCCGTGGTGTTATTGGAAACCGATTCAAAAGTAGTTATGTCTCTTTTGAGCGCAGTTTTACAATTCATATAAGTGTCCTCCGTTCCATCATACACTTCATTTGTTATGTAACTAGTCTTGCTTACGTCTGTAGCATTAACAGAACACATTAACTTCTTGTGACCAGTTAAAAACTCTAACCATAATTGTTCCAAATTTTCCAACCGAGTTTCTAAATATTGCTTAGATAACCTCTCCTTAGGAGTTTTCTTATAATTCGTATAAGCCTTTGTAATACGAGCAGACAAATCTGATTGAAAGTTTATTATAAGCTCCATTATTAATTTACTTAAAGGTACAACTTTTGACAAAAATATTGATTTAAGATAGGTACAAATATATAAGTTAAATCGAAATCAACAAAAATAATTCAACTATCAAATAAAAAACATAAACAAATTTTGGATTATCGGAACTCGACGCAAATATTCTAAGTGTTTTAAAACACTTATAAATTCTGGGGAAAATCCGGCATGGATTCTCCGTACCTCCGTTTTTATCAAAACTATTCTAAGTCCCAACACCTTAGCTTAAAGTTTTCTAAGTTACAAATTACATTTATTTATAAGTTAATATCTTCTTGTAAATAAGGCCCAAATTATATCATCAACACTGCCACTTTTAAAAATTTCAAAGTTAAAATCTTCCTTGATATAAGGTTGAAAATCGCCTACGCAAATAAGTCCAAAGTACTCACAGTTCGCTTGCACAACCGAGTTCACCACAATAGTTACGTCACTCCGTTGACGTACTGAGTCGCTCTGCACCACCATTTGACAACTATCACCTCACACGGATAGCTTCACGCCCAGCAGCATCCAATCCAACTTATCCAGACCGCTTCACGCCCGGCTGCATCCACGTAGTCCTGACAGCACTCCTGTGTTGTCTGAAGTCCAGCTTCCTTTGCTGGCTCCTGTACAACTACGTTATCAACAGCAAGCCACTGTTCGTAGTAGGTGTGTCGTCCAAAAATACCGACTAGCGGTAGTGCCCATACACTATAACCCTTTATCCGACTCGAAAAGGACCATGAATAAACTTAGCAATTTGCTAGAACCCCGAAACTTAAGTAATTTAGGGTAAATAGTGTGAATAAATAACACAATAGGTATCGACTCCAAAAAACGTGCGTATATTTATCGACACATTACAAACGGACAAATTAGCTTATACTATTTAAACAAAACATTTCGATACCGCGATGTAGAAATTAAATTGTTATGCGACAGCGCCACCTAGCGGCAGCCTTGGGAACTAACTTACGTTACATCTTTATACAGTGTTAATGTTAGGCGGTTGTCTACTTTCTGTGCAACTTGAGTTATTAGAATAAAACAATATAGGACAATGATCAGTAATACCAGTTTGCTCAAATACTATCACGCTCTGGGAGGATATCATTGCGTACGATTTGCGCACAGGTGCACAAACACCTGCAGGACCTCGCTCCTCTCCACGCCCGCCCCCCCGAGGGTCGCCCCTACCACCGGGAGCGGCTACGAAGCCCGCCTGACGCTCTCGCATCGCCTCCGTCACCGACACCCATGTGGCAGATGGACTGAGCCCCATCTGCAAGAAAACACTCAAGTCCAGTTTCAATACTAAATATCTTTATTAAATATTTTGAGAAGATAGTGTATGACCAGATCTATCCGATACTCGCGCGTAGTATTCCACCCATTCAACACGGCCTTATGCGCAAGCGTTCAACTGTAACTAACCTGACGGAATTCGTGGACTCTATTGCCGTGTACACCGACTACTCTAAATATTTCGACCGACTAAACCATTACACCATTGTATATAAACTGGAGCAGGTCGGTGTGCACGGTGATCTTCTTCGTTGGTTCGAGTCCTATCTTCGAAACAGAAGCCAGGCTGTTCGAGTAAGATGTTATCACTCACGTTTTGCACCCATCCCTTCCGGGGTATCTCAGGGCTTCTCGGCATAATTCTAGATTCTAAGTTAACTTTCTGTGCCCACTATGAATCGATTGTCGCGAAAGCGATAAGAATGTTGGGATTTATTTTCATGACAGTTAAGCCTCTGTACTCGGCGCCTGCTTTTAAAATACTTTATTTTACATACGTCAGGAGTGTACTGGAGTATGCATCCTCTGTATGGTCACCGATCTACGCTATCCACCGTGCTAGACTGGAGTCCATACAGAAATCCTTCGTTAACAAACTTAACATCATATCGCACACTATAACCACAGATTATACAGCTGGTCTGAGTTCACACAAAATCTGTTCATTGATAGACAGGCGCCTGGTGGCAGACTTGAAAGTCCTATATGACATAGTTCATTGCGGAGTTGATAGTCCACAACTATTGTCACGGGTTTTGCTGTGCGCGGGAGACCCGCGCGCGCGCCGCGGGGGCCGGTGGCCGCGGCTACTCGACCACCGTCGTCGTGCGCGCGGCGGCTATGCCTTAGGCCTGATAACCACTCGCGTGGTGCAGTGCACTGCGCGGCGCCACATCACGGTGACAACCAAAGAAACGGTGGTGTTATTCTGGTTTTTCAAATTAGGCAAATTAAACGAGAGATTTCTGAGAGATTTTATGTTAGGCAATGTTTGCATGAGAGCTTTTTCGACGCTTTTAAACGACTCTTCTTCTTCTTATATGTCTTCTCGACTGTGTGTTCACACGTAGGCGTAAAAAGTGGCGACAGTTTTTTTTTTAATCTGCCGACTTAAATGCGATTAAGAGAAACGTACGAAAAGGATATCTTTTATTTTGGATCAAAACGCCGAAAGTGCCGGCCAGAAAAATATTATGAAATTTTCAGATACAGCATAGTTTCTATCATTTTTTAAGATTGTGCCAAATCTGTACGCCCACCACCACTATTTGCCACTGGGCGTACAGTAGGTACTAAGTATCGCCATTCTAAAAGCCCATAACAATCGAACCGTCGGACGTGCAGATTTGACATCATAGTAAACAATGTTAAGAACTGTTTTCTCTATTGGAAACTAATAATTTTGTTCTGGCCGACACTTAGATTTTGATCCAAAAATGTATGAAACGCGGATGTTTCCTTTTTTTTAACTAAAATGAATAACATCATAAAAATGAAAAAAAATGGACCACCTCGATTGGTCTTCCTCGAATGCTATGATAACTGATACTTTTTACCCGACTACGAGGGAGCCAAGAAAGGGTAAAGAGGTTAACAGTCGATGTATGTATGTGGAAGCAGAGGTTTGTCAATTTGGTCTCTGCCTACCTCTACACGAGAAAGGCGTGACGGAATGAATGTATGTCAACACTATCATTGCTCTATAGGAACTAGTGTTGTAGGACCAGTACTTTTAGAGTTATTACCATTTTAAGTTTGACAGCTGTCAACCGAAATGTAGATCTCGATGAGCACTATCATTTCTCTTTAGGGACTAGTGTTCTACGATAAATAGTTTCAGAGTTATTACACTTTAAAGTTTGACAGGTGTCACCCGAAATGTAGATCATGACGAGCACTATCATTTCTCTTTAGGGACTAGTGTTCTAGGACCAATAGTTTCAGAGTTATTACAGTTTAAAGTTTGACAGGTGTCACCCGAAATGTAGATCATGACGAGCACTATCATTTCTCTTCAGGAACTAGTGTTCTAGGAACGATCGTTTTATAGTAGTTCCTGTCATCCGGAAAATAGAGCTCGACGAGCGATAGCATATCTCTTTAGAAACTTTTGTTCCAAACACGCCTTATTCATAATTCGGGATGACGAAAGGACCACGAAAGCGGAACAACTACGATAATGTTGCAGAATCGCAAAAAGGGGAGGGGTTTACGCATCAGCGGTCAACATTTCTTTAACAAGGTCGAATTCCTATTTCATTCATACGCCTTGAATCTGTACTAAAAAAAGAAGACAGATATATGTGTGTAAATTGTGTAATATAAGGAGGAAAGATTCAAACTGTTGGTAAAAAGAAATAGTCAAGTGTGACGATCATGTTGACATCTGCTGACATCGCGCCGCACACTCCACGATGGGGCCAAATGGAAAAAATGTGGACAAACTTCATACAAACTGACATTTCGAGATTGGATTGCGGGTTTTGCCACAGTGGGACATTTCACCACCTGTCAATGTACTTGCATACAAACTGCTCGGCGTGCAACAAGTTTTGCCACATTGTCCAGTACGCCGCGCGGCGCACCTCTTCATTGTGTCTCAGCGCTTAGGTTCCCCAATCAATAGGGCCATAGACCTGTACGAGAAGCACGTCTCCGGTACTCTCGATATTTTCCATCTCAGTCGTGTGCAATTTTCAAAAGGGGTTCTCAAGTTTTTCCAGTCGCAGTGAAGGATCCTACACATATGCACACACACACACACACACTCTCACACATACACACACACACACACATACATACAGAGTCAGTGGGAGAAGGACTAGACCGGCCAGGACACAGCCTGGCCGAGAAGACGCCCGGGCACGGGGTTAGCCTCAAAGGCCCGTACCTGCCTCCAACAGGAGCAGACGACCCGTGTGTGTGTGTGTCTGGGAGGAATACACCGACACATTTCGTGCATTTGGTACCCTCCTGGCTTAACATGTCTCTGTGATATTTGAGGGCTCCCGATTGGGCCATTAGCGATCACCAAACAAAAGATAAATATAATATTCGAACAAAGAATAGCATCAAAACATTAAGCATTTGTTTTCCGAGTAAGTACGGTACGTTGGTACGGTGACAACTTGCACATTCAGGCGACTGAATGTGAATGATCCAAGTCAAGTCATTTCTTCGTCTCGCGCGTGCGCGGAGCGCACGTGCGGGGAGACCGTGTTTGGGCGGTTGCCCACGGACGGTAGTGTTGATGCGCGGCCCGTTGAGACGAGCCGGTCATAAGGGTGAGCGCCTTCTTCACCTCCCCCGAAGTCGCGCGCGCTGGGTTGGACGGCCCATCCAACGCGACCCACATGGAGGAGGCTTCCGGGTCGCTGACGGTGTTGGGGGCTGCCACTGGCGTGGCAGGGGCGTCGCCGGAGTCTCGCAGGAACGTCGACCTCGCAAGGGACTTTCCTGCGGCTGCCGGGGGTCTCGTTCGGAGGAGGGGACCGCGGGACTAGGTCGCTCAACGGCCCCCGCGTTGCTGCCCAATTGCAAGCAGCGCTCGGGGCCCGGCGCAGTTAGATCCGTCGACCCGTAGGGACGGAAATGCAGCGCCGGGCAGTCAATCCGGTGGGTTGGCCGTCGGGGCGCGGTGCGCGCGTCGGCGGCCGGTGTCGAGTCAGGTGGGGCGCCGCGAGCGGTGCTCAGCGGCCGTAGAGTCCGGTAGGGGTGGGGTGTAGGGTCTCGACCCGAAGGGAGTCCGCCTACACCCGATGTCGCGTCAGGGTGGAGTCGTCGTGTCCGGTAGGGCGCCGTCGTTGACGGCGATGAGTCGACGACGGCGCGGCGTCTGCTTAGGGCCGCGCGGCGGCTACGCGGTTCGCGTGCGCGGCGCGGCGGGGTGTTGGGCGCTCGAAGCGCGGCGTCGGCGTCACGTTCGGTGGCGATCAGTTTTGTGCGCGCGCGCCCGCACAGCCCGAATCCAGCCCGGCGTTGGCTGGATGGCGGCGGCGGCCCCGCCGGCGGGGGTGAGTCCGTTCGGCGAGGCGCATGTGCCGCGACACAACATCATGTTGTGCGCGACACATTTTCGGGGGCTCGTGTGCGGCTTCGTCGGCTCGGCGGGCGGAGGGAACAGGCGTGGTGCTCGACCTCTCGGCGGCTCGATGCTCGACGGCTGGCTGTTGGCGCGGCGCAGGCAGTCCGTGAATGATCCATTCTGCTCAGGTTCCCCTTTATACATGGTCACGAGTCACGAAGGTCAGATGGCAGTCGCTCCACGGTAATTACCTGATCTGCCAAATACCTGGATCATGGTCGAGGCGGACCCCGGGCTCTCGTGTACGAGATAACAAACAGGACATCATGGCCAAAATGATTATTTTTATTTTCTTTTTTCGAGTAATTGCGGTACTTAAATGGAAATATCGGCCCGGCTGATTAAAAATAGATAATAGATTGCCTCGACCACAATATCGCATTCTAATCAGTGATATACTGAGATAACAACTTGGCTAAAACTATAGATAGCGACTTTCTTTACGCTACATACTTAGAAGTTTGGAACCCTAAAAATGGATAACGATAAAAGGTGAAGCACTGTTTAATAATGTGTAGTTGTTTTCTATATTTAACATAAAAAAAAACCAAGAGACAAAATAAAGAATACATACCTGCTAACGTAGTGCCTAATGAGAGGAATAGATTATTCTACTCAAAATTTCAAGTTTCTTTGTGTGCTCGGTTCACAGTGATTTTTGCAAATTTTGTTCATCACGTAAATATTGACATCGACGCCAATCTGTCTCGTCACAATGGGCTCCACTTCGATACAGCACCTGCCAGATGAAATGCTTCGGGAGTTGGTAAAACACCTCAACGGGAAAGACGTCCAAAACTTCAGCAAAGTTTCGCTCCACTGGCAGAGCGTTGTGGACGATCTCGGAGAAGTATTCTGGAGAAGACTGTGTTTTCAAGAATATCCAGGCATCTGCGAAGATAGCCGTCGGAAGTCGGGTCTATCTTGAAGAGATCTGTATCGCTCTTTTTCGCTATGGGAAAGAGTGTCAGAAGCGGAAGTGCGAGTCACCGAGTACATGTACAATAATGAAAGCATGTACTCGTTTAATTTTCTAAAAAATTGTGTAATATCCTTTCCCTTATTTTCAATGTCTTCAAGTCTTCAATGTTATATAGATACTATTATTTATTTTGACGCAAAATCAGGCTACGAGATAGAAAGGAAATGCTATGGATTCCGCTTTGTCGAGTACAGTGAAAGCGATGATATTACAGCATTGCAAATATACGACAGATCCAGTAGAAAGATTACTGTGCGAATAATTCCCAAAGCGAACGAAGACATGTCGATCGATATCGAACCTTATTATCACTATAATGGTACGAGATCGTGGCTTCTCGTGGGCGATGAATTTTTTTATATCAAATTCGATATACAGGGCAGAAAGCTTAAGTTTTGCAAGATCAAAATTACAGTCAAAGGTGAAAAAGTGGCCTACAAACATAGCGAACTGGGTGACAGCGATCTTATCGGGATATTGTCCGTTGGATATAGCGGTGAGAAAATATATGTTCTGGGATATTTGACGTATAGCGTTAATAACATACAAATAGTAACATTTGAAAATAAAAAAATAGGACTATTTTTACTATAAACGATGGTCCATACATCTCTCATATGAAAGTGTACGAAGTTGTGAAATATCTTATGAAATTCGGTTTTAGTCCGTCCGTTCCCTCTGGGATATTGATGATCAACACCTCGACACGCCCTAAAGAAATAGTGTCGCCAATCGTCTATGGCCCTCATTTTATAGCAGGTAACATTACGAGTACACATCATATCAATGTCTACCTCAACAATAATGATGCTATTCAAGATGAAAATTTGGCTATAAAAATCGACACTTTAGAAATGTTCAGGTTTATGCACTTTGAAGTAATAGAAACTCTTCGTGGACACATAATAGTAGCATTCAGTCGCTATAGATTGTACATAATCGATCTCACTCATAATGATTGTACTACAGAGATCCCAGTCTAAGATTCTTTATCTAAAAAATAACACTTTGAAACGAGTAAAATAAGATGACGCTACCGTTGTAGCGACATCTATCGCTCCAATAGGGAAACTCAACGTTACTCACATTTACAAGTAAGCGAAGACAAGGTTTGCAAGCACCTGCACATAGATGGCGCAGACCGTCCTATATCGCACTAGCAAAATATGCCAACTTCCGCGGCACACATACAACTTCCGACGATCAACCGTCGGACCTCTGATACCCTGGACACAACACCCAGAAAGGTGGGTAATTACCCTTTTCCACCTTCCCAATCTTCTCTTGCCAACATTACCGGCTATTAGGCGGCTACCTTATCCCTGCACCGCCAAACCGTAACATTCCAAACGCACAAATATAAATCCTGAATAGAAATTCACAAGTACATAGTTTGTAGTTCTGACATACCACGAAGGATTGCCAAGCTTAAGGCAAGGCACATAACTCACAGAACAGATGGCCCATGAAACAGTAAGCTGCTCAAGTAACGACCAAGTATCATAAGGCGAAGCTGGTTGGCCTCCCATAAGATGGACCAACGACTTGGTAAAGATCGCAGGTACCAGCTGGATGCGGAAGGCACAAGACCGGCCTTTGAGGAGATCTCTGGGGGAGGGGCTATGCCCAGCAGTAGACGTTTCCCAGCAGATAAGATATGATAATCATGATGACCGCCCTTTGTACTATCTAGCATATTTTTTGTATCTGTACTTGTGTTCTCTGGTGTGCAATAAAGAGTTTTGTATTGTATTGATGAAAGAAGTGTAATTGCTTTAATGTAAATAAAATGAAATTGTTAAAAAAATGTTTGAATTTGAAGAAAAGTCGTTGTTGAAGAAAAAGTATTGAAAAAAACGTCGGGGCTGTGTCGGAACCGTGCGTTCCGTTAGTTTACACGTGAAAAGTCTTCCTTTTTAGCTTTGAGACGCTCTCTAAGCCGCCTCGATCGTTCAGCGCCTGAACCTAGCGTTGAACTACCTGTGGGCGACCCAAGAAGCGATGGATTGACATAGCTGAGTTGAATGCGAGAGCCAACGGTTAATGACGAGAGAATGCCTAAGACCGGGCGAAGTGGAGAAGAATGAGTGGGAAAGCGGACCCTGGCAGTGACCGGAATAAGCGCTAAGACGATGATAATGATGATTACCAATTACCTCATGAATTATTATAACTGTTATTATTATTACTAATTATTCAATTTACTTACTACATTTAATGTACGCTTGTTAAGTTAACCGTAAAATTGACGTTCTCGTTTACAGATTTATATTTAAAAAATAATCATCTTGGCGTTAATGTCTCGATTGTGCCCTCGCGTATGAGAATCCGGGGTCCGCCTTGACCATGATCCAGGATTTGGCAAATCAGGCAATAACAATGGAGCGACTGCCATCGGATCTCCATGACCCTGCTACCAGGGGAACCTGACCAGATTGGAACAGTCACCTGAATGTGCAGGTTTCATCACGATGTTTTACCTCACCGAAAGAGCATCGGTTGGTATTCAACTAATGTACATACCTAACTCAGGAAAGAGTCATTGGTACATGGTTGCAGCGAGATTCAAACCCGGTACCTCTAGCTTAGTGGTGACGCACATTGAAGCGGTGCGCAATCCAAACCCGAAACATTAGCTAGTATTAATTTTTTCTACATTTCTTCAATGTTGGCCCCATCGTGCAGCGTGCGGCGCGATGTCAGTAGATGTTAACATAAGACGTCACATTTGACTGTTTCTTTTCACCAACAGTTCGAATCTTTCCTGTTTATGTATGTGACATAGTTCACTCACATATATCTATCTACCTTTTTTAAGTACAGATATAACGCATGTGAATGAAATAGGAAGTCGACCTGGTCAAAGAAAATTTGACTACTGATGTGTAAGCCCTTCCCCTTTTTGCAATTCTGTAATACAATCAGATTAGTTTCGTTTTCGTGGTCCTTTCGTCATCTTTAATTATAAATAAGGTGTGTTTGGTTCTGGAACACTAATTTCTATAGAAAAATGCTAGTAGTTGTCAAGCTCTACATTTCGGGTGACATCTGTCAAACTTTAAACTGTAATAACTCTGAAACTGGCCCCAGAACACTAGTTTCTAAAGAGGAATGATAATGTTCGTCCAGCTCTACATTGTGGACAGCTGTCAAACTCAAAACTGCAATAACTTTCGCTCACGAAAGTAGTAGAAATTGTATGGTCTCTGAAAATTTCAAAATTATTTTTTGGCCCGCACTACTATTATTTTAGTCCGAAATGAATGATATCCTTTTTGTAGGTTTCCCTTCCTTGTCTTTGAGTCTACAGAAAAAAAATGGTGGGTCACTTTTTACGCGCGCTTGTGAAAACACAGACGATATGGTCAATAATTAAGCGAGTTGGTTAAAATACGCGCGTAAAAGCGTCGAATAAGCTCTCTTGCAAACGTTGCCTAACTCATAATCTCAAGTAAATCTCTCGTGCGAACGTTGCCTTACTTGAAAAACCAGAATAACACCTCCGTTTTCTTTGTTGTCACCGTGACGTGGCACCGCGCGCTGCGCCGCGAGACGGATGCCTTAACCGCTCGGCCACCGACGCTCAGTAGAGATTATTGATTATAAGTACATAAAATTTCATAAAAACGAAATATAAAACAAAATATATAGATTGTTCGTAATAATTACGAAATTAGTTTCCTTTGTGTGCTCAGTTCACAGAGAACGGAGGACCGGACAACCCAGCCTATATGACCAATAACGTTGACTGATATGTCATTAGAAAGGATTTTTCATTTTCTACAACTTTTACTACGACGATGACACGCTGCCGACTGGCATAATGTATTTGAACTGCAGAAAAGGCTATTCGCGCGATTTACCTATTGGGACCTAGAACTTCACTTAGAGATAAATTCAAGAATATTGACAATATGACAATGCCATCACAATACATATATGAGAACTTGATCTATGTTCATAAAAATATACACTTGTGTATGAAGAACAGTGATGTGCATAGTAGGAATACTAGAAATAAAGATAAATTTGTTACTAGTTCTTGTCGTCTGGCCAAAGCCCACAAATAATTAATGGGTCAATGCGTACGCTTTTATATAAGAATTTAAAATTGAATAAATTTAAAGCCACTATAAAAAATAAATTATATAAAGAAGTTATTGTAGTATATCTGAATATTTAAATGACAAAAGTCTGGACAAAGGAACTGAACTGCAGTTCAGTACAGGTATTATTTTGTTTTAAGTTAGTATGTAGGGCAAATATAATGTATTAGTACTATACAAGACATTAAAAAAAATGAATTTACTCAGGCTCTGTGGGTTTCTTACCGTTTTTTTACCACGGAGGACCACCTAGGAAGCGGCGTTAACTTTCCTTCCGTTCCCACACACGGTGTCTTTTGGTCGTTGCGGGGCTGGAGGGCGTCTGCTCTGCGCGGGCTGCGGTGGGGATGGCGTAGGATAGGATAGGATAAAAGAAGGGGTAGGGTAGGCATAGGACAGGGGTAGGCTGGGATAGGGTAGGAGTGGGTAGGGTAGTATAGGGGTAGTCTACGAGCAGGGTAAGAATAGGGTGGGAGCAGCTACCTATCACATGCAGCATCTGTGATGCATGCTCGCTTAAAGGTCTGTCTGGCGGTGGCGTGGGAGCCGGGTCGGCCTTTTTCCTTAAATATGTTTGAAATGGACTATGGCTGGGCCTTGCGTTATACTCTTGAACGGGTGCTGCCTTGGTGGACTGGCTTACTCTTGCTGCGTTTTAGGTGGATTTTCTTATGTATAGTATAGGGTCCTATATATTACGTCGGGTGAGGACCGGCTCTGCTAGGCATCGTCGGGCGCTGACTGGATCTGTCTGGTATTGTCGGACATGGTCCGGCCGTTGTCGGCGGGGGTAGGTGTGCTGCGGCCATTGGGCGGCCAACATTGTCTTTATTTTATTTTGTTTTAAATGACACTGTACGAGAATGTTGTGTCACCAATATGGGACACATATTAGAATAACCTATTTTATTAAAACAGTTTATGATGTAACAATGTGTTCTGCAGGTGTACCTTACCTTAATAAAGAAATAAATAAACATGTCATTATTTGTTTTCTTCCTACTTTCCTACCCCTTCCTTTGACGATCGAAAGAGATGTAATGTCCTACTCAATAAAGAAATTTTGAATTTTGAATTTTGAATCGCAATAGTTATAGAAAATAAAAAATCCTTTTCAACGACATGTCGCTCAACGTTATTGGTCATACAGGCTGGGGTCCATACATTTCTGCCGGTCCTCCTTTGCGAATACATTCATCATTTGAATATTGAAATATACGCCATATTCGGTAACACCATCAGATCCGCTACCATACAGCACCTACCTGATGAAATGCTTTAGGAGTTGTTGAAATATCCTATTTTTATTTTATTTATTACTACATACACATAACAGATAAATTAAGAATTTTATGGTTATAATTACAAGTTCAGACTGAAATCCTATGAGAATATACTATCCTATCCTACATCAGTTTACAATTTAGGCATGCAAAAAAAAAAACTTAATACAGTTTAGGCAGCAATGCTGACAATCGACAAAAAAATTTGTTCGCGATTTATTTCGAAAATTATTTATAGTTGAAGATGCCAAATGTATTGACGACACATTCGAGTTAAAGGATTCTAAAAAGAAGTGTTGTTTAAATAGATCTGTATCATAAACAGATCAGTTTTTCAGGTAAGTATTAAAGGGCATGGCTAAAAAGTCATAGACAAAAAGCCTAGAATCGCCAGCAACGAAATAAATAAAAATGTGTTCATTATAGAAAACTGAATATGTTTTTAAAAAATCAGCATATTAAACCATGTAATATAGAAGTTATTATACAGCATGCGGATCATTTCATCAGTATCACTTTTATACGGTAGTCAAACAGGCAAGCGGGCCACCTGATGAAAAGTGGTCACTACTGCCTATAGACATTAGCAACACCAAGAGTATCGCCAATGCACTGTCCACCTCTATAACACACCACCTCTGGCAGCAAAAAGGCAAATGCCCCTCCACTGCCAAAACCACGGTTCCCCAAATCCCCACCCCATGGAGCACTGGAGACCTTGCTCACCGGCATGAACACAATACTATTTAAAAGATTGAGTGATGAGTTTTGAGTGTAAAGCATCTCTTTATTACAGCGAACAAAACAAAAAATTATTATTAAAATCGGTCAAGCCGTTTTTGAGTTTTAGCGAGACTAACGTACTACAATTGATTTTATATTTAAATAAAAAGTCTCGGTGACTGCTTACCATCAGGCAGGCCGTAAGCTTGTTTGCCACCTTGGTGGTATAAAAAAAACTCTGGACTTCGAAATACAACTATTAATATCACATTAAAGATCAAAGTTTAAATTCTTAAATTACTATTTTACAAGAAAATCAAAATTTATACAAGTTGGATAGCATTCGTATATGCAAAATTAAGTTTGTTTTTCATACATTTTATATGAAAAACAAATGTAATTATGTCGTTGATACATGTAATTATAAATTCCGGTAGGTTAAACATGAGGTATTACAAAAAAAAACGTACCTAGTACACTGTATTGAAATTTATAATTCTCAGCAGCTTCACTTGTGCGAAGAGTGAGGCCAGCTCCAATAGCACCCTGGCCATGTTAGCGAACAGGCTAGCCTGCCAGTATGTAAACCATTGTTGTTTGATTCACGTCACCAAACGTGGATGGAAAAAATATTTAACGTAAAATGACATCTGAAAAATTACATACCTACTAAATTGTTATGACACTTTGTTCAATTTTATTGTGACATTTTATAAGATAATTGTTACTAATCTAATTTTAAGAGATTACTAACTACATATGAGTCCTAATATTCGAAATAAATATTTTCATTTCATTTAGGTAATGTAACACCCATTCCCCTGCCCCTAATATTTGAACCTACTTACTTACATGACTGAGATGTCTCTAGCTATAAGACGTGTAAATTACACATAAATACATTGGCCGTACATTGTGATCGTCTAGCTTTAGATACATTACAAGGGCCCTCTACGTTGCGTGTTTGATAAAATCATAATATCGAAATGACACCTTTAAGGTTATAAATATCGCTAAAGTAACGGAAAACTCATTAAAAGGAAATACGTTATATAGAATCACCGAACGGAAAAGTAAATCGTACAACTAGCGGGAGATCAAATCCGCAACCAAGATAAACGTGTGGACTCTAAATTTTCCGTGAAACAAATAAAACATAAGAAAATAACCACAACTATATAAATTTAAAAGTAAGGTGCGTCAAATATATGCACCGTGTAAAATACGCGAGTCAAATGAAACATCAATTACGCACATAAGGTAAGTGACAATCAAAATTTGTATGAGTAGACAAAAAAAGCAAAATATAAATTAAGAAACATGCAACTTAGCTCTAGAACTGGTCATCATCATATCTGGTAGGAGGGCGATGAATGGCAGGCGATCAACGCACGTCGAGGCTTCCGTGTGTTAACCTCTTCATTCTTCGTGGCCACTCCTATGGCTGCGACATTTGCCTTACATAGACCTGACCCTAATGAGTTGTGAAATATGGACCTTTAGGTCTCGGAAATAGCCTAATCGATAGGAAAACCTAGGCCAACCTATACACCAGGTCAACACATGAACATATAGACCACATGTCCTGCTCATGCGTCCAGCGAAACCTCAGCATCAAACGAACCAGCGACCTATTATTTACTCGCTCAAACCGTCACACGTATTCCGATCATCTCGTCGTACTTCCGTTCCGGCCTAATTGGCTTGTATGCGATGGAGAGGCTATTAATTTAATTTTATTTATGCGCACGTGGTATGTATCCCTATTGGTGTCGGGACGCTAATGGCTGAGCCCACCTATCGAACGAATTCGATTTTCCATGTCCGCGAAGCATTAAAAGCCCAAAGTATTCTTAATGCGAACAAGGGGCAGAGCCATACCAAGATCCGGTGGCAAACCCACGGTAATAAATAACCGTCAAAGTATATGGAGCACAAATCAGTTTCCTGATCCTACTCATCAAGAGCGCGGTCCACGTCCGGTCCGAACCTGGTTCCCTGTGTAGTGATGTTCTCTATGGGCGGGCCGGGTCGTAGACGTGTATAAACAACTTTTCATTTTATTCCCAATAAAAGCATATTGAGTTCAAATGAGTAAATTACGCGAGAAAGAAAGAACCCCAATACGTTTATTGACACCTGGCCACAACAGGTGCCAGAGGCTTGGCAAGAGGTGCAGAACACATTACCAGAACTGTGCCCATATGTGTACTCTAAGTGATAGTTTATTTTTATTTATTTAGAAGTTGAGAATTAATTTTACGGATGTATCGGATTTAATTATTCTAAACAGTGTCTTTAAAGGAAATTAGTAGGGAACTAGTGATCGGTTTAATTTTAACTAAAAAACTTTTAGTATCTAACAGAAAACTATGCCTATCTTCATCTTTCACTCTTTAGTATAACTACGTGATGGCCCTACCAAAATATTATTATAGCCACCATCAAATATATAGGTAATTCAATATCAGACTTACTGCAAAAGCTCGTACAAAACGCAAGTCACCAACATACCCGAGTATAAACTAAAATAGTGAACGATAGACAACACTACGAAACCACCACACAAGATATACCTAATCATCGTATAAAACGTAGATCATTGACTCTAGCAGTCGACAACACTCTCGAAAATACCACGCGGTGCCTGCGCGCGCGCACTCCTCGTATCAAGGAAAAATCCCTCGCCGAAGGACCACTCAGTCCCGGGATCTTAGACCAACTGTCCTCCCGTCTTTCTCCCTTAGCCCCTCAACCTCGCATCCTAAACCGTGAGAAACCCAGCCATTGACCAACATGTGTTACTCAACGTCTCTATTAATGACAGGGTCCGCTCGTGGGCATCCTTTCTTTTCTCCGGGACTATCTATCGCCTTTGTATTTAAAATATATCAACGAAACGCTAAAATATTACAATAGAGACTAGGGAACAATATGCCTGCTGTGAAGGAAGGAAATCGTTTCTTAGTTAATTGTCGCCTCAAAACATCTTAATAAATCCTGTGTCTGACAATAGCCCACATGTGTGCAGCAGCGTCGGTTAAAGTCCAGAAAAAGGCATTTCGAAAACGAATACTTTGTTTTATTTGTTCTATTGTATTTCTAAATTGCTAAAGCGATCACAATGCACCTCAATATAAAACTCGCCACTAAAGTTGTGTGCCATTATTTTGTCACCCGAACATGCGCATTTAAACACGACATACGAATACTTTTCAAAATCACATACCTATAGTGATGTAGGTAATAACTAATCTACTGGAACGCACTCATGGCACATAAGGATCGTTACAGTATTCTCAAATGAAAGACCTAGAAAGAAGAGTAACGCCTGAGGAAGTCCCGACGGCTCTTGGCCATTACTGTGACCTAAGGACTTAGTGTGGGTTTCGCTTCGAGTTTACTTTACTATCGGCCGATTTACTTACACTCTTTTTTAGGGGTTGGTTCCGATCCAGGCATAATAGCTACACAGCAACAATGGATTCATTCAAATCTGGTGATTAGCGTCTACAAACAGACAAACAAACACAGAAATAAAAAAGAAAATTACAAAGTTCTTATTCTATTGCTATTTCTTTATTGACTTTGCCTTAATTTTTTTTTGTAATTATATTCAATGTACAAACACACTTTTTTACTGTTTTATTATACGTATAGATTTTCACACCAGGGTTCTATCCTGAGCCCTTACTTAGCAGTAATAGGCTGAAGTGACAGTGGGCTGGTCATATCTGCTGAAGAACCGACAACCGCTGGGGTAACGAGTTCTTGAGTAGAAACCGCGACCTGATGTGACGATTTGCAGGCGGCTGCGGGTGGATGCTGGATGCGGCCAAGAGTGCATTGGCACTGATTTGGAGTGGCCTATGTCCAGCAGTGGACTAGTGTGGAGTAGTATGTAGTAGTATGGGGTGGCCCGCTTGCCTGTTTGCCTACCGTATGACATAAAAAAAAGAAAAGTATAGGCTGAGAATGACGACGATGTTTGAAAGTATGATGCAGCATAGAGTGATGATTTGAAATTGATGAACCTAAGGTTCCTATCCTCATCATCGTCATTCTAGTAAACAATACAGGTTACCGCCAGGGTCCGCTTTTCTTCTTCACTAGTAAGAAATAAAGTAGGATAAAGGAGTAGTTAAATGCAGGTACTAAAAGTGTATTAAGTGAATTAGTGCATTTAAGTTAAACCTGTTCCTGTGACTCCAAGATATGCTGGTAGAAAACTCAATTAATGAGTTAAGCTCGCCTTTGTACATCTCTGTTACTGTACTGTATAATTATGTCATATTTGTGTACAATAAAGAATAAAGAAAAAATATAATATGTTTTCTTTATTCTTTATTTTACACAAAATAATAAATACAAATTAACAGAAGGTAACTTAAGTACAAAGGCGAGCTTAACTCAACAGTTGAGTTTTCTACCAGCAAACCTTGGAGTTAAAGAAACCATAAGTCAGCATTTAGGCATAGGAAGTGCACACAAGTAAACTAAATACTATAATTAATAATACACAAATACTATAAATAATAACGAATACATACAATAAATATATACGTACTATAACTCTATATTAGAAAGAGAGAGATAATGCACTTTTAAATTCCTTTTAAATGTAGTCAGAGAAGGACTAGCACGGATGTTAGGAGGTATGGAGTTCCATAAACGCGCAGAGTGTACAGTGAAGGAGCCGCCTTAGCGACTTGAGGTGTGAGACGGGATCTTTAGGAGAAAGGATCTGATGGAACGAGTAGGCTTATCCTTGGGCACCAGATACTCAAAGCGCTCACGGAGGTACTGCAGACCCAAAGGATTTTGTAGTATATTATACAATGTGCTGAGAATATGCACATCCCTGCGTCGACGTATTGGCAACCACTTAAGTTGAGTTCTAAACTTAGAAACGTGATTAAATTTTCGCAGACCAAAGACGAACCGGATGCACACATTCTGCAGCCTGTCCAATTTGTTTAACAGCTCCTCCGTGGCGTCAAGATAGCAGACATCTGCATAATCAAGCAGAGGGAGAAGCAGCGATTGTGCCAAGATTACCTTAGTCTCAAAAGGCTGAAACTTTTGAAGCCGCTTGAATGATTGAAACGTATAATGTATCCGTTTACTAACCTGCCCAATTTTACCCGCCCAAGACAGGTGAGAATCGAAGAGGACCCTCAGATTTTTGGCATTATCGGTAATTTGTATCGGTGCACCGTCGTAGCTAACAGGCGCCAGGTGTTTTATTTTCCACAAATTTATAGATAAGATTATAATATCAATAAGGCAATAATAAATATATCTTAGCCGTTGTTTAATTTAACAACTATTTCTTCTCCTTTATAGATCTAATAATATCTATCAATGTTTCGGTAGTGTAGTAGTATTAATATATAATATTACCCTCCCCCATTATTTCTTCTTTCCTGCACTAGTCAGTGAAAAGATAGGCACCTATTTCAATCGAAATTTTTAATGGGCGACTGGTAAATATGACTACTTTACCTTTAAGTCCGCCAATGTATTTTAGTACATGAAGTTTTAATAAATAGATGATCTACTACTTATCGTATTTCTCATTTTTACTGTGTTCTCCTGCCTTTTAGTCTCTCTCAATCTCTGCCACACAATCGTTATGAGTAAGCTCAATTATGTACAGTATGCTGCCATAGGTCGCTACTATTATGTGCCCATGGATAGTCTCAATCAATTCGATCTGATTTACTCGAATTCGTTTTGAGAATAGCATTGTCCTAAATCTGTGATTTACTGGTATATCTTCCAAATAATCGAAATATATGGTAAAATCAGGCTTTGTCTTTGGATTAATATCTTGCACACTGTTCATGTTGAGGTAGACGTTGATGTCAACTTTAGTTTCATTATATAAGACGGCTGTTATCAAATGTGACCCAAACAGGAGCGGCTGAGATATCGGCTTATAGTTACAGTGGCTTTCCGGGCTATACATCCGCCAAAACACATTGGTATCGCTCGAACTAAAACCGAAGCTCTTCAGCTCTTCCATCATTGTGTGCGCTTTCCCATAAGAGTTGCGGGCGTGATTCCTTTGAGTTGAGAAAATTGATTTCATCTGCTTATCTTCAATCGTTGCTACATACATGTCTAGCCCATTTAATCTCAGCACACGTATTTTCCCATCGACATATTTAACAGACAATATCCGATCAAGATTACTATCAGCCAGTTCGCTAGTCTCGTAACTTACTTCTTTGCCTTTGATTATGATTTTCATCTTACAAAATTTTACATCGTCGTTGTCTGAACCTAATTTGTGGTAAAAAATTTCGTCGCCTTCCAGGAACCATGATCGTAAACGATTAGTGATGTAAATAGGTTCTAAATCGATCGACATATCCTCGTTCGCTTTGGGTATTATTCGCACTTTTTTGTTCCTCATCACCCTTTCGGCTATTTCGAAAGCTATAACATCATCACTTTCAATGTAATGCGCGATTTTAAATCCATAGTCATTCCTTTCTATCTCTCGATGCGATTTTGTGTCGAAATAGACAACAGTGTCGGAGTTGCTTAAGCTACTCCGTTTTAGAGGGAACGATATCACACCATTTTTAAGAAAATTCAGGAAAGACACGTATATTTTATGGTAAAAATACGGGGTGACGCGCACTTCTGCTTCTGACACTCTTTCCCATAGCAAAAAAGAGTGATACAGGTCTCTCCAAGAAAGACCCGATTTTCGCTGGCTATCTTCGTAAATATCCGGGTATTCTCGGCGGCACACTCTCCTCCAGAACTCCTCCCCGAGATCGTCCACAACGCTCTGCCAGCGAAGGGAAACTTTGCTGAAGTTCGTGACGTCTTTCCCATTAACGTATTGCAACAACTCCCGAAGCATTTCATCTGGCAGGTGCTGTATTGTAGCTGATCCCATGGTGTAGTCACACAATATTATTAACTCGATGCCAATAATCAATTTAAGAACATTTATTAGCAAAATAACGGTCTGATCCTTGCACACTACACAAACAACTTGATGTTTATTATCACCGAACCCTACTTATTTCCTTCCTTCCTTAATTTTGTAATTCAATTCATATCATACTGATCTACACTACACAAACTATCGCAAATGCACTGGTTTAACAAATAATTTTGCCTTACTATTAATAACCGAAGTGTATTATCGATATCACTTCTTATCTTACTTTATTTATCACTAATAACTATGCGGTATCACTGCTGAATGCCTACAGTCTTGTATAGCCTAATCTCATACAAATGACGCATAAGCATAGGTGTGTGTGTGGGTGAAGAGCCGTTTGATGTATTCGCACTTCTCTTTCACAACGTAAACTGTGTATTGCGATGTCGTTCACACATATTTACGTGTCTCGATGTGATGCTATCGAAAACAGTGCCTCTACCATGAGTTTTTTTTCCCGTTTACTGTACAGTAAACATAAATCGTTTTCTCTGAGAATTCGTACAGCGCCTCTATGGGCAGTAGCGGAACTAAAATCCGTACCATGAATTGCTATTGGTTAATTTACTTTACCACTTACGTTACAGTTTACGTAGGGAGTGTAGTTTACATAGCGTTTTGCATACAAAACCGTAACCATAAGTTACAAATTTGACAGATGCGATAGTAAATTACGGTAGGTAACTAATGTGGTTACGTCACTCACTGAAATTTATAATGTAAGAAGAATTTTTCGTTTAGAGATAGTTATTATTTTCAAAAATGTCTGGAACGCGATATTTAGCTTGAAAGATGTTTACCGAAGCCTAAGCGGCTGATGAAAATACGTGGTTACGTCTCTCACTGTATTTTCTAAAGCGAGAAGTATTTTTTAGTTTTTTCATTTATTTTCAAGTTAAAACTCTCTACTATCTTCTCGAGAGTGTGCAGCGAAGAGCCACCAAGAAAGCGGCAGCCCTGAAACAGAAGTCATATGAGGAAAGAATTCTTGTAGAATTTAACTCACCTCACTTGAAGAAATAAGGGTACGGGGTGGTCTCATTGAGACTTACAAGCTTTACTTTCACCGAATGTTTAATATGAATCGCGCGGACACAGCACAAGGATAAATCGCACACCATCTAAGACTAATATTGTTTATCACTGGCTACATCATAAGGTTGTGAATTGTGAATAGTTAGAATAAGTTCTCAGACATGGAACAATAGGCAATAGGGTGCGAAATTAATAAAATTATTCGGTGATCTAAAACTATGATCAGCACTGCGATGTTGTATAGACATATCAGCAGAAATGCTACTTGTCTAGTAACCTATAACAACTAATAACAATAATAAAATGTGTGGAAAGTAATATTTATAATATAAGTTACTCGCTGGCTCGTTTAATGTATTTTACATATAAAAACTAATATTTTTAAGTTGATGAGATGAACAAATATGTTCTGTTTTTCATTATGCTCTAGATAAAGCCACAAAACTACTTTCAACAACAATATTGTAACAAATTTATGTTATGTGCCATACTATGAAATATTAAATTGATAAGAAAAATTAATATTTTATTTTATTTTTATCACACACACAAAAGTCTTTAACAGACTTGAAATAAATGATGATTATTATTATTATTATTTAATGGTACACAGATGCACTTGGGCCTCCTCCACATCAGTGGAGGGTTTATCATAATCTCTGCACCTGACATGCCGTTGGATCTCCAGCCTCGGTCCAGATTCCAGTCTTGAGAACACACAAGTACACAAAACTGCTATCTATTTTCTGGTCTACGAATATCTTGGTTGGTATGCCTCTAAGACATTGAAGAGATTAAAGAGGTTGGAGTTTTACACATAGGTCATTTAGAATTTTAACCTTAGGTATTATTATTGGGAAATAACTAAGTGATTGTATTGATAATAAAAAATAGCAAGGCTATTATTTTAGCTGTACTATACTTATACTATACTAATGTTAGTAATTATAGCTGGAAATTAAAAATCTAATAATGAATTAGGTACTTATATTTTTACTCAGAATCTAAAAAATTAGAACTGTCCCCCGCTAATACTACTACTTTTACAAACAATTCCTAATATAGTATTGCACTAACTAATGCTAAAGCCTGACATTCACATCACTTTAGTTGCCGCTTGCATCTTCAATTTAAAACATTTTTATGGTTTGCCGATGTTGAGATTTCCTTTTTACACATGGGGTTGTGCCTTCGATCTTCTATCAACTAGGGTAAGTGCAGTTCCTTTTCAAGTTACAGGCGTCCATTTCTAAGAATTTACTGCACCACCATGACTCCAGAGTCTGATCCTGTTGACAAATAATACCTAAAATAAGTTTACTCAGTACAACATGTCCACTTAGTTGAAATTAGGTATAATATACTCCAAGATATAGATAAAACTTACCAATAATTATGCAGTATTAATCTTTGCTGTTTCCGCTGGGTTAAAACTACTTAAAACCCAGTGGCGCAGTTTCAACCAGTAACTGAATTCTTTATTTCGGGGATCGTCTATGATTTTGTAATTTTATCTGAACATAAGGTATATGTTATTATCAATTTAACAGGATTTAAATAAGTGCCTAGGCGTTGCTAAAATATAACCTTTGTAAATAAACAAGTTTTTTGTGACACAGACTACTAATAATCAATATCACTTGTCAAGGACCTATATCCCGGAATTACACTAAAGTTAGCTTTTACTGTAGTTGGTGTGGTTTTCACGGAACAGTAAACGGGAAACATATGTGAAACTCATGTTACCGATTTTTCATTTACTACTGTGGAAACGGATTTTACGGAACGAGAGAAGTTACGTAAGCGGATTTTACTGTAGTAACTCATGGTAAGGCTACAGGAGCGCACGCTAAATCCGACTTTGAAAGTCACTGTTCGTCGTTTAAATATAGAACAAAAAATTTTAGGCCGATAGACACGTGTGTTTATCGAGAGCTCGGGTCGCTGAATGAACGCTAAAATACACAATCAATGTTTGAACTGCGATTAGGTGCTTCACTGAAAGTAGGGTGTGACGGCAGAGAGTATTATACTAAGTATATTGATTTATTTAGATGCCTTATTATTGTCATATTTGTCATTTATTGTTTGAAATATTCAGTATATCTAAAGAATACTGATACAAGGACATTGTAACATTTTAAAGCCAGAAAAACTTATGTTATTGTTAGATGTAGCACGGAGAACAGCATCGAGTAGGTATGTCGCGAAGAACTCGTTCGCTGCACGAACGCGTTCTCACTGTATTTTGTACATTCTCCTCAAAGTCGTCTCTTATTGTTTAGCTGATACTTTGGCTTCACGAATGGACCATTGGAAAAAAAACAATTGGATTTAGGTCCGCGGAATATTGGGGCGATTGTTATGAAGAAATGAAGCTGAAAACTGTTTCTTAAAAAATTTCAAGAGCTTGCGATCACTGTTGCTGACGCATATTTCACAAAGCTGTTCGTTGCTTCAAATTGTCTTTTGATTTCCACTTTAATTTGTTTGTTTGCTTGTTGAAAAACATTTCGTCGCCCAAAAAGAGCCTCGAACGTAAATTGCCCGAATTATTACAGCAATCAGATTCAAAGTCAGTAAACTTTTCCTCTTTGGCTTCGGGTATTAGTCGCACGTTCTTGTTCAACCCTGAACATTTCACTTTTTCTTAGGCTATAGTGTCATCGCTTTCAATGTATCTTCTACATTTTAATACGATGTGATCCGCAGCGCCTTTACCACCGCTGGAGTGCCCGCAGCGATGGAACCGAGTGCGTTTATCCGCCAAGAGGCCCGACGGAATGACACTTACCCTCTGGAAACTGGGACGGCCTCTGGTATGGGATGCTACTTGCATCGATAGTCAAAGTCAAAGGAAAAAGCTTATTGTTGCCAGAACATAGTCAATACAAGGATATAAATTATTACATGGGATCGTTATGTTCTACCCAATGAGGCATGCAAAAATTCGATAATTTTTATTACACAATGTCATTACGTTATACATATAAGAAAACAAATTACATTTATTCGTCAATTTACCTAGTCTATAGGTACTATTTGCGCTTAGAAAATCCCTGACAAAATAATAACATTTTTCCAACAGCCAATCAGAAATGTTTGTCTAAATTGTGTCTGAGGGCAGTCCTTATCCGTTTTGGTAGTTTATTATCAATTTGAATTGCCATACAGAACGCATTATGCCTAAAAATATGTCTGGCTGGTGGTAGATAAGATATCATATCATATAATTTCATCATTTGTCCATAACATTCGTTACAAGTCAACATTTAAATAAAATTAATATTACGTAACTAATTGTGAAAAGTTAATGGTAATTATAAATCACAATATCAATGTCAATTCTGGATAATAAATTATAATCCACAACAAAAATTAATAATAAATGTCAACATAATACATACATAATAAATTATTTAATATTAGTGTTGTAATAAATGGAAAAATAAATTTAATACTTAATACTTTCATTAAACAACTCATTACAATTTCAATAAGCTTTTTAAATGAGCCATCGACATAGTCTCTGT
Source organism: Blastobasis adustella (assembly GCA_907269095.1). Classification (NCBI taxonomy): domain Eukaryota; kingdom Metazoa; phylum Arthropoda; class Insecta; order Lepidoptera; family Blastobasidae; genus Blastobasis; species Blastobasis adustella. The sequence goes on from OU026142.1 coordinate 2,647,468, forward strand.
TTAAATGTGGAAAAGCTCGGCGCGTCAACAACATTTGGTGGTAGCCTGTTGTATACACTGGGGCCTATAACATCGATTAATCTGAAAGTTGCGAGGCTATGAGTAATAGGGAGCAGCTTATGGCGCTGATTATCACTTTGTTTTAAAAATTGGCCCATATTAGCTCACACATATGTTACCACTTGGAATATCCTAGCAATAGCAAGCAGGGCACCGCGATGATGCCAAGATAAAAAAAAAGCCCCCGAGCGGGCTCATTGTAGGACACGCGAGCGAGCGCACAGACAGCTCGCTTCTGGAGTCGGAAGACGCGCTCCCAGTCGGCAGCGCGAACCAAAACTCAATTCTGTACTGTATAAGCGACTGCACAGTGGCGAAGTATACTATGCGAGTGACTTGCTGCGGGAGGGTCGATACCCTTGCGCCATCCCATCTTCCAGTGACCGCGTGGCAGGCTGCGCCGGGTGCTGCCACAGCTGAGCAAATGCGGTGCAAATATGCTAGTTTCTCTGTGAAACTAATTTCGAAATTTCTACGAACAATCATATATTTTAGGGTTTTATATTTGGTTCATCAGTAATCTTTAGTGGGTGTCGGTGGCCGAGCGGTTAAGATATCCGACTCGTAAGCTAGAGGAACCGGGTTTGAAACCCGCGGCGACCATGTACCAGCGACTCTTTCCTGAGTTAGATAACTACATAAATACATTAGTTGAATACTAACCGATGCTCTTACAGTGAGGAAAAACATCGTTATGAAACCTGCGCATTCAGGTGACTGAATGCAATAGGTCAGGTTCCCCTGGCAGCAGGGTCACGGACGTCAGATGGCAGTCGCTTCACTGTAATTACCTGATCTGCCAAATCATGGCCATTCTTTTGATTGTATTTGTTGGTTATATTTATTCACTTGATTGGCTTAAAGAAAAGAAGTTTTTAGTCACAATATGGTACCTAAAATCAACCATTTAAAATTTTTTAATATTTAATGTACTTAGTGTCACTCGCACGACCAAGACGAATCTAACAACAACATGTTAAAAACTATTTTACCTCAAAGTCTATTTTTAATCGATTCTTCATTTGACATAATGATGAAATGTTATCCAAAGCGGCTCTAATGTTTTTTGCTCCACGTTTTTTGCAGGCGTTTCAAACGTAAAGTTAAGAAACAAGAAAATAACACAGAGATAATTTTAGAATTCAAGTATTTATGGTGTAATAGCAAATAATTGAATCTTCAAGAAATTATATATATATAGTCCTCCTCGTCGTGTCCGACGACGGCGACCTTTACTAAAGTTTTTTTTTCTTTGATGAGCACGTAAGTGGCTCGCGAATCCAAACCTACTTTTAAATATACGATCGCACTCTGCACAGTACAACCGTCTTTGATCGTCATAAGTGTACGCGTAGGAGGGCTTCGGCCGAGTCTTCCGTAGGTGGCACTTGTGGTCCAGGTGTTTAAGCCGAGCTTTTTCGAAAGAAGATAAACCCTCTTTGGCTTTTTTGCGCCATTCCGGTCTCATCTTCGCTAGCTCCTCCCAACGCTTCAGTGAAATATCACAGGATTTAAGATGGCGCTTCAAAACATCTTTATAGCGCAAGTACTGCCCGCCGTGGTTCCGTTTTCCTTTGGATAACTCCGAATAGAAAACGGTTTTCGAGAGTCTGCAGTCTTCCATACGACTAACATGGCCACTCCATCTTAATTGGCTATTGATTAATATGGCCTCCATACCAGTCATCCCCGAGCGACGCAGTACTTCGGCGTTGGTCACACGATCCTGCCACCCAATGCGCAGTATGTAGCGTCAGCACCGCATATGGAAGGTATCAAGCTTTCTGATGTCTCCCTTGTACAGGCACCAGGTCTCTGCTGCGTAGGTTAGTATTGGGAGAACCATTGCCCTGTACACAGAAAACTTGGTATGGAGTTTCAGTTCGTGTGACTTCCAGACTCGTTGGTTTAGCTTACCGAAAATGGCTGCAGCTTTCGCTATGCGTGCGGGAATCTCCGAGGCAAGGCTGTTATCGCATCGGATTTGACTACCCAGGTGCTTGAAAGTGTTAACTTCCTCCAGCGCTGTAGCACCTAAAACTATCTGGGTGGCATCAGGATAGCAGCCTCTAGGTGGCTGTTTGAGGACCTGAGTCTTAACAACATTTATAACCAAGCCAAATCTACGACACGAGTCCTGCAGATAACCCATGGAACGCTGAAGATTGTCAACACTGTCAGCCATCAAGCATACGTCGTTAGCATAGAGAATTTCTAGTACGAATGATTTCTGAACCTTACTCCTTGCCCTGAAGCGTGATAAATCAAACACCCCTTTGTCTGAGCGTACATTAAGTTCAATGCGCTCACTACATCGACTGAGGGCGTCGTTCATCACCGCTACGAAGTATAATGCGAAAAGAGTTGGAGCCATTACGCAGCCTTGCTTTACACCACTTATAACTGGGAAGGGTTCAGAAAATTCACTGTTGTGCTGAACCTTGGCTGCCATGTAGTCATGAAACTGCATTATAAGATTAACAAATTTTTCTGGACAACCAGTTTTCCGTATGATTAATCAGAGAGCGGGACGTGGGACACGGTCAAAGGCCTTTGCGAAGTCAACAAAGCACATGAACAAAGGTCGATTTTGTTCAAGACCCTTTTCTTGGATTTGCAGATAACTACAAATATGGCGTCTACTGTACGTCTACTGGGCCTGAAACCACATTGGCTCTCCGGTAAAACCCCCTTGGCAAGGGTGCTCAAGCGTGTGTTAATTATATGCGCCAATATCTTACCAGCAGTGGAAAGAAGAGAGATGCCCCTGTACGAACCGCAATCAGCTACGTCCCCTTTGCCCTTATAGAGTTTACATATAGAGGCATCTCTCCAATCCCTTGGTATAGTCTCTGACTCCCAGATCTTAAGGATTAGGTTAAAAAGTTTGCTTCTTACATTCGGACCGCTATACTTATAAATTTCTGACGGTAAACCATCAGCGCCTGGTGTTTTGGCGTTTTTGAGCTTTTTTATGGCAGCTAAGAACTCCGTGAAAGTGGGTGGGCATGCAATATTCCGATCCACTGGCAGATTCTCGAGTGCATTGATGTAAGAGAGGTCGGTGCTTTGTGCAGCGGGATTAAGCACTTCATTAAAGTGCTCTGCCCAACGAGCGAGCACTTCGCTTTGATCTGTTAGACGACAGTCATGACTACACAATTAAATTGGAGCGATTTTCCTTGTTCGAGGACCAAAAACCGCCCGGATGCCTTCAAAGAACTAGACTGAGGGCTACGAAACTTTGCTGTCAGATGATGGCGCGCCTGTGGATCTTTGATTTTTAATCATTCGTACAGCTCTAGATTCCGGACTATTTTGAGCCAGTCATGTCAAAATGCGTCCCTATTATTAGTCCTTGTCCGTTGTCAACCACAGTAAACAGAAACAACCAGTAAGCCATGTGTATTAAAATTGGTAATTATAATATAAGAAATACTTAAGTGTAAAATAAAATGTTGGTGGTTCAGGTGCAATAATGAAACAAACTAACATAACTGCACTTATGTTTCAACCCAATCACCCAATTATTCATGACAGTGTAGGTACAGGTGTTGAAAAATATAGTCTACCACCCAAAGTTGAAGTTCTGATGTACCTATGTCATAAAACAAGAATATTGCTAATTTTCCCGTAAAATAATTGTTTGTCTCATCCTTAATAATATGTGCCACGGGGTCTATAATCAAATCTACAATAGTACCAAAATATTGGCTGCATAAAATATTCTTCTAATTTTCAATAGGGATAACTTGATACCTTATCTCCATGCTTTGTGTCACATTAATGAGGTTGAATTTATGAGGAAGAGGCCACTACCATTTCAGGGGCCCCAATCTTACATTGTGGTCGTGATCCTTTGTAGTACTGACAAACGTACGAGCGAGGCTCTGGCTTTTTCCTATCGGATTGTGCGGGTCCTGTTGTAGTCATCGCACGTAAAAAGCCAAAACATCTTATACATATGACAGGCCAGTTCTAAAACAAAACCCGACACGGCTAGGGCATCCCCCCATTGACGCACAGGAAGACTGTCCTAATGTGTTTCTTCTTCAACATAGTACGTATTTTTAGAGCGCCACAATCGCGATGTGCTGAGAATTTAAGTATATTCGCTTATAGTTGTATTGGAAAAATTGGCGTCTTCGCTGCTAATATCGTGCAAACAAATTTAAATTAAACAAATAAAAAAATTACGCAAAAGTGAAGAATGTGCTTCGACCGTTTTTATGAAAATGACCTACTGATTGTTTTGTGTACTGTGACTGAACTTGTTGTTGTGTTAGTCAGAATTAGTTCCACTTTTAGCCGGGCGCAAAGTCTCGTGACCCTCATTCTAGTTCCAGTACCAGGTTTTGACGTGAAATGTCTTTAAAATCACACTGAGTACGAAATCAGAAATTTGCACCATAACGATAAGGTCTATATCGCCTTATCATCATAACTGTGAAACTCTTGGTCTTAGAAACATGAATCTAACGTCCTTATTTAGCGTATACAGTCAGCTCGCAGTTTTGATTGAATTAACATAAGGATCGAGGGGGGTGACGGGAGATTTATTGAACAACACGAGCGCTCCCGTGCATTTCTATTCATTGTAACTTACGACTTATGTTAGGGCGGTGATTCTTACATTTATTTATATAGTTTGTCTACAACAATCCATATACATTATTTATTTATAATAAAAATAAGCTAATACTGTAAAAAATATGCGGGCCTCAGCCCGTCCATGAGCTTGTACGAAATAAAAATTACAGCTCTCGTCGGAAAGAGGGAGCCATGTCATGTCAAGAAGTCCGTAGGGCGTCGTATCAGTACGGCAGGCGAAGTACGAACGGGGGCGCCAATCAGATGGAATTATGAAGAGAGTGTGTATAAAACTTGAAAATGTAATGGCTCAGGAACCGTTGCTCTTATGAAACTGGTTCCTGAAAAGCGGTGGTGGTGATCGTCAAGATTTATCTTTTATATTCTGAAACAAGCGTTCTAGTTGCGATCGTTTCGGAGTTCGACAGCTCTCACCCGAAATGTAGATTTCGACAAGCATTATCATTTCTTGGAGAGATCTTTATCGCTCTTTTTCGCTATGGGAAAGAGTGTCAGAAGCAGAAGTTCGAGTCACCCCGTGCCAGTACGGCAATTTATATCCATTACGTTAAACTTTCTAAAAAATTGTATAATATCCTTTCCCTTAACATCAAGTTCTTCAGATTATACAGATACCGTTATTTATTTTAACGCAAAATCAGGCTACGAGATAGGAAAGAAATGCTACGGATTAAGGTTTATCAAGTACAGTAAAAGCGATGATGTTACAGCATTGGAAATATACGAATGACCCAAGGTTACTGTGATAATCATTCCCAAAGCGATCGAAGATATGAAAATATATATCGAACCTTATTGTCGCTTTGGTCAAACGAGATCGAGGCTTCTCGTAGGCAATGAAGTTTTTTATAAAAAATTTGATACACAGGACCGTAAGCTAAAGTTTTGTAAGATCAAAATCACAGTTAAAGGTGAAAAAGTAAGCTACGAACATAGCGAACTGGGTGACAGCGATCTTGTCGGGATATTGGCCGTTGGATATGTCGGTGAGATAATATATTTTCTGGGAAGTGTGACGGAAAATGAGAATGACATATCGGTACTAACAATTGAAAATAACCAAATGAAGATTATTTATTCTTTAAACAAGCGTCCATACCGCTCTCATATGGAAGTGTACGAAATTATGGAATATTTTATGAGATTCGGTTTTAGGCCGCTTTCGGATGTGGATGATCGAAACCTCGACAAACGATTATTATTATTATTATATTTTTTTTTTTTTCTTTATTAAGGAAAAAATAAAAAAAATATGTATATGATGATCTAATACTGTCGCCAGTCGTCTATGGACCTCATTTTTTAGCAGGTTACTTAACACTTGATATCAAAGTCTACCTCAACATTAATCATGTCATTCAAAATGCAAATTTAACTATGGAAATCGACAATTCAGGAAATAGCGTGGTAAGTGAGTTCGAAGTGATAGAAACTCTTCGTGAATATAAATCCTGAATAGAAATTCACAAGTACATAGTTTACAGTTCCGACATACCACGAAGGATTGTCAAGCTTAAGGCAAGGCACATAACTCACAGAACAGATGGCCGATAAAACAGTAAACTGCTCAAGTAACGACCAAGTATCATAAGGCGAAGCTGGTTGGCCTCCCATTAGATGGACCAACGACTTGGTAAAGATCGCAGGTCCCAGCTGGATGCGGAAGGCACAAGACCGGCCTTTGAGGAGATCTCTGGGGGGGGGGGGGCTATGCCCAGCAGTAGACGTTTCCCAGCAGATAAGATATAATTATAAATGAAGCGTGTTTGGTTCTGAAACACTAGTTTCTATAGAAAAATTCTAGTAGTTGTCAAGATCTACATTTCGGGTGACTTCTGTCAAACTTTAAACTGTAATAACTCTGAAACTATTGGTCCTAGAACATTAGTTTCTAAAGAGGAATGAAAATGTTCGTCGAGCTCTACATTGTGGATGACAGCTGTCAAACTCAAAACTGCATTAACTTTCGCTCACGAAAATAGTAGAAATTGTATGGTCTCTCTGAAAATTTTAAAATTATTTTTTGGCTGGCACTACTATTATTTTAGTCCAAAATGAATGATATCCTTTTTGTACGTTTCCCTTCCTTGTCTTTGAGCCGGCAGAAAAAAAAAATGTTTGGTCCTAACCCAACTTGAAAAACCAGAAAAACACCGTCTTTTTCTTTGTTGTCACCATGACGTGGCACCGCGCACTGCGCCGCGAGTCGGATGCCTTATCCGCTCGGCCACCAACGCATAGTTGAGATTATTGCTTATAAGTGCATAAAATTTCATAAAACCAAATATAAAACAAAATATATAGATTGTTCGCAATAATTACGAAATTAGTTTCTTTTGTGTGCTCAGTTCACAGAGAAAGGAGGACCGGACAACCCAGCCTATATGACCAATAACGTCGACTGATATGTCATTAGAAAGGATTTTTCATTTTCTACAACTTTTACTATGACGATGACACGCTGCCGACTAGCATAATGTATTTGTACTGCAGAAAAGGCTATTCGCGCGATTTACCTATTGGGACCTAGAACTTATTTAGAGATAAATTCAAGAATATTGACAATATGACAATGCCATCACAATACATATATGAGAACTTGATCTATGCTAATAAAAATATACACTTGTGTATGAAGAACAGTGATGTGCATAGTAGGAATACTAGAAATAAAGATAAACTTGTTACTAGTTCTTGTCGTCTGGCCAAAGCCTACAAATCATTTATGGGTCAATGTGTACGCTTTTATAATAAGGTCCCAACAGATATCAAGAATTTAAAATTGAATAAATTATATAAAGAAGTTATTGCAGTATATCTGAATATTTAAATGACAAAAGTCTGGACAAAGGAACTGAACTGCAATTCAATACAGGTATTATTTTGTTTTAAGTTAGTATGTAGGGCAAATATAATGTATTAGTACTATATAAGACTTAAAAGAAAATGAATTAACTTAGGCTATGTGGGTTTCTTACCGTTTTTTTACCACGGAGAACCACCTAGGAAGCAGCGTTAACTTTCCTTCCCTTCCCACACACGGTGTCTTTTGGTCGTTGTGGGGCTGGAGGGCATCTGCTCTGCGCGGGCTGCGGTGGGGATGGCGTAGGATAGGATAGGGGAAAAGTAGGGAAAGGGTAGGCATAGAATAGGAATAGGCCAGGGTAGGGTTGTATAGGGGTAGTCTACGGGCAGGGTAAGAATAAGGTGGGAGCAGCTACCTATCACATGCAGCATCTGTGATGCATGCTCGCTTAATGGTCTGTTTATTTTGTTTTAAATGACACTGTACGAGAATGTTGTGTCACCAATATGGGACTCATATTAGAATAACCTATTTTACGTAAACTGTTTCTGTTCTGTAGGTGTACCTTACCTAAATAAATAAACATGTCACTATATGTTTCCTTCCTACTTTCCTACCCCTTCCTTTGACGATTGAAAGAGATGTAATGTGCTACTCAATAAAGAAATTTTGAATTTTGAAATTTGAATCGCAATAGTGAAAGTTTTAGAAAATAAAAAATCCTTTTCAACGACATGTCGCTCAACGTTATTGGTCATATAGGCTGGGGTCCATACATTTCTGCCGGTCCTCCTTTGCGAATACATTCATCATTTGAATATTGAAATATACGCCATATTCGGTAACACCATCAGCTCCGCTACCATACAGCACCTACCTAATGAAATGCTTTAGTAGTTGTTGAAATATCCTATTTTTATTTTATTTTTTACCTATATATGTATACATAACAGATAACAGCCACAAGGAATTTATGGATATAATTACAAGTTCAGACTGAAATCCACTCAGAATATGTACCATTTAGAATATAAAGAAAGTAGGTACATGCTCCTATCCTACATCAGTTTACAATTTAGGCATGCAATTTAGGTTTGCAGTTTAGGCAACAATGCTGACAATCGACAAAAAAAATTGTTCGCGATGTATTTCGAAAATTATTTATAGTTGAAGATGCCAATTGTTATCCAGTAACTCATTGTATTGACGACACATTCGAGTTAAAGGATTGTAAAAATAAGTGTTGTTTAAATAGATCTGTATCATAAACAGTTTAGGGTTTCTAATGCGTTGGTAAGTATTAAAGGGCATGGCTAAAAAGTCATAGACAAAAAGCCCAGAATCGCCAGCAACGAAATAAATAAAAATGTGTTCATTATAGAAAACTGAATATGTTTTTAAAAAATCAGCATCTTAAACCATGTAATACAGAAGTTATTATACGGCATGCGGATCATAACTATTTTTATTTTATCAGTATCACTTTCATACGGTAGTCAAACAGGCAAGCGGGCCACCTGATGGAAAGTGGTCACCACTGCCTATAGATTAGCAACACCAAGAGTATCGCCAATGCACTGTCCACCTGTATAACACACCACCTCTTACAGCAAAAAGGCAAATGCCCCTCCACTGCCAAAGCCTCGGTTCCCCAAATCCCCACCCCATGGAGCACTGGAGACCTTACTCACCGGCAGGAACACAATACTATTTAAAAGAGTGAGTGATGCGTTTTGAGTGTAAAGCATCCCTTTATTATAGCGAACAAAACAAAAAATTATTATTAAAATCGGTCAAGCCGTTTTTGAGTTTTAGCGAGACTAACGTACTACAATTGATTTTATATGTAGATAAAAAGTCTCGACCATAGGCTGCGGTGACTGCTTACCATCAGGCAGGCCGTAAGCTTGTTTGCCACCTTGGTGGTATAAAAAAAACTCTGGACTTCGAAATACAACTATTAATATCACATTAAGGATCAAAGTTTAAATTCTTACGTTACTATTTAACAAGAAAATCAAAATTAATACAAGTTGGACAGCATTCGTATATGCAAAATTAAGTATGTTTTTTATACATTTTATATGAAAAACAAATTTAATTATGTAGTTGATACATGTAATTATTAATTCCGGTAGGTTAAACATGAGGTATTACAAAAAAAACGTACCTAGTACACAGTGTACTAGGTATTGAAATTTATAATTCTCAGCAGAATACGTTAGGTATTGAAATTTATAATTCTCAGCAGCTTAACTTGTGCGAAGAGTGAGGGTCAGCTCCAATAGCACCCTGGCCATGTTAGCGAACAGGCTAGCCTGCCAGTATGTAAACCTTTGTTGTTTGATTCACGTCACCAAACGTGAATGGAAAAAATATTTAACGTAAAATGACATCTGAAATATGACATACCTACTAAATTTTTATGACATTTTGTTAAATTTTATTGTGACATTTTATAAGGTAATTGTTACTAATCTAATTTTAAGATATTACTTACTACATAGTGAGTCCTGATACTCGAAATAAATATTTTCATTTAATTTCATTTAGGTATTTTCAAATGAAAGACCTAGAAAGAAGAGTAACGCCTGAGGAAGTCCCGACGGCTCTTAGCCATTACTGTGACCTAAGGGCTTAGTGTGAGTTTCGCTTCGAATTTACTTTACTATCGGCCGATTTACCCACACTCTTTTTTAGGGGTTGGTTCCGCTCCAGGCATAATAGCTACACAGCAACAATAGATTCATTCAAATCTGGTGATTATCGTGTACAAACAGACAAACAAAAAGAAAATTAAAAAATTCTTATTCTATTGCTATTTCTTTATTGACTTTGACTTTGCCTTAATTTTTTTTTGTAATTATATTCAATGTACAAACACACTTTTTTACTGTTTTATTATACGTATAGATGTTCACACCCGGGTTCTATCCTGAGCCCTTACTTAGCAGTAATAGGCTGAAGTGACAGTGGGCTGGTCATATCTGCTGAAGAACCGACAACCGCTGGGGTAACGAGTTCTTGAGTAGAAACCGCGACCAGATGTGACGATTTGCAGGCGGCTGCAGGTGGATGCTGGATGCGGCCGAGAGTGCATTGGCGCTGATTGGGAGTGGCCTATGTCCAGCAGTGGACTTGTGTGGAGTAGTATGTAGTAGTATGGGGTGGCCCGCTTGCCTTTTTGCCTACCGTATGATATAAAAAAAAGAAAAATATGGGCTGAGAATGACGACGATGTTTGAAAGTATGATGCAGCATAGAGTGATGATTTGACCTTGATGATGCTAAGGTTCCTATCCTCATCATCGTCATTCTAGTAAACAATACAGGTTACCGCCAGGGTCCGCTTTTCTTCTTTACTAGTAAGAAATAAAGTAGGATAAAGGAGTAGTTAAATGCAGGTACTAAAAGTGTACACTTTTAGTACCTGCATTTAAGTTATACCTGTTCCTAGGACTCCAAGGCTTGCTGGTAGAAAACTCAATTAATGAGTTAAGCTCGCCTTTGTACATCTCTGTTACTGTACTGTATAATTATGTCATATTTGTGTACAATAAAGAATAAAGAAAAAATATATGTTTTATTTTCCACAAATTTATAGATAAGATTATAAGATAAATAATGCAATAATAAATATACCTTAGCCGTTGTTTATTTTAAGAACTATTTCTTCTCCTTTATAGATCTATTAATATCAATCAATGTTTCGGTTGTGTAGTAGTATTAATATATAATATTTCCCTCCCCATTATTTCTTCTTTCCTGCACTAGACAGTGAAAATATACCTATTTCAATCGCAATTTTTAATGGGCGGCTGGTTAATATGTCTACTTTACCTTTAAGTCCGCCAATGTGTTTGAGTACATGAAGTTTTAATAAATAGATTATCTACTACTTATCGTATTTCTCATTTTCACTGTGTTCTCCTGCCTTTTAGTCTCTCTCAATCTCTGCCACACAATCGTTATGAGTAAGCTCAATAATGTACAGTCTTCTGATATACAGGTCGCTACTATAGGTCGCTACTATTATGTGCCCACGGATAGTCTCAATCAATTCGATCTGATTTACTCTAATTCGGTCCAGGAATGTCTTCATCCTAAGTCTCTGTTTTATAAATTTAAAATTATCGAAATCAATGGTAAAATCAGGGTTTGTCTTTGGATTAATATCTTGCACACTGTTCATGTTGAGGTAGACGTTGATGTCAACTTTAGTGTCATTATATAAGACGGCTGCTATCAAATGTGACCCAAAAAGGAGCGGCGTGGATATCAGCTTATAGTTACAGTGGCTTTCCAGGCTATGCATCCGCCAAAACACATTGGTATCGCTCGAACTAAAACCGAATCTCTTCAGCTCTTCCATCATTGTGTGCGCTTCCCCATAAGAGTCGCGGGCATGATTCGTTTGAGTTGAGAAAATTGATTTCATTTGCTTATCTTCAATCGTTGCTACATACATGTTTTGCCCATTTAATCTCAGCACACGTATTTTCCCATCGACATATTTAACAGACAATATCTGATCAAGATTACTATCAGCCAGTTCGCTGTCCTCGTAACTTACTTCTTTGCCTTTGATTATGATTTTTATCTTACAAAATTTCACATCGTGGTTGTCTGAACCTAATTTGTGGTAAAAAATTTCGTCGCCTACCAGGAACCATGATCGAAAACGATTAGTGATGCAAATAGGTTCTAAATCGATCGATATATCCTCGTTCGCTTTGGGTATGATTCGCACTTTTTTGTTCCTCATCAACCTTTCGGCTATTTCGAAAGCTATAACATCATCACTTTCAATGTAATTCGCGAATTTAAATTCATAGTATTTCCTTTCTATCTCTCGATGCGATTTTGTGTCGAAATAGACAACAGTGTGGGAGTTGCTTAAGCTACTCCAATATAGAGGGAACGATATCACACCATTTTTAAGAAAATTCAGCAAAGACGAATATATTATATCGTAAAGATACGAGGTGACGCGCAATTCTGCTTCTGACACTCTTTCCCATAGCAAAAAAGAGTGATACAGGTCTCTCCAAGAAAGACCCGATTTTCGCTGGCTATCTTCGTAAATATCCGGGTATTCTCGGCGGCACACTCTCCTCCAGAAATCCTCCCCGAGATCGTCCACAACGCTCTGCCAGCGAAGGGAAACTTTGCTGAAGTTCGTGACGTCTTTCCCATTAACGTATTGCAACAACTCCCGAAGCATTTCATCTGGCAGGTGCTGTATTGTAGCTGATCCCATGGTGTAGTCACACAATATTATTAACTCGATGCCAATAATCAATTTAAGAACATTTATTAGCAAAATAACGGTCTGACCCTTGCACACAACACAAACAACTTGATGTTTATTATCACCGAACCCTACTTATTTTCTTCCTTCCTTAATTACGTCATTCAATACATATTTTACTGATCTACACTATACAAACTAACGCAAATGCATTGGTTTTACCAATAATGTTACCTTACTATTAATAACCGAAGTGTATTATCGATATCAATTGTTATCTTACTTTATTTATCACTAATAACTATGCGGTATCACTGCTGAATGCCTACAGTCTTGTATAGCCTAGCCTCATACAAATGACGCATAAGCATAGGTGTGTGTGTGGGTGAAGAGCCTCATGAGTCATTACGGGCTGTGATCGTTTGTTGTATTCGCACTTTTCTGTCACAACGAAAACTGTGTATTGCGATGTCGTTCACACATATTTAAGTGTCTCGATGTGATGCTATCGAAAATAGTGCCTCTACCATGAGTTTTTTTCCCGTTTACTGTACAGTAAACGTGAATCGCTTTCTATGAGAATTCGTACAGCGCCTCTATTGGGCAGTAGCGGAACTAAAATCCGTACTATGAGTTGCTATTGATTAATTTACTTTACCACTCACGTTACAGTTTACGTCGGGAGTGTAGTTTACATAGCGTTTTGCATACAAAACCGTACCATAAGTTTTCTTGTGGGGTTACCTCAAGTCCAAAGTGTACTGCAATAATCCCCGTACCATAACTGCCCTACAAGAAAATATCCGGCGTGAAATCGCTGCCATTACCCCAGATCTTTGTTCTCGCGTACTTACCAATATGAGGGATCGCTTACAAGACTGTATTGCGAGAAATGGACGTCAGTTGGAAGACATTATTTTTAAGAAGTGAAATCCGCAGACACTTGTTACATTAAAATATATAATAAATATTCTAAACTTATTCTTTAATTTTTATCAAAAAATTCTCGCTGGACACCCTTTATTTAAAACGTAGACCACGTTTTGTTTTGCTACTTATTTTAAGTCCTTTTGTGATCCATTTTGGTTTATTTGTTGATATTATAATATTTTTTCTAATTGCTGGAAAACACAAATTATAGAAAAGCATTATATAGTCATACATTTTTTTATATGAAATGTTTGGATCATCCTCTTTGTAAACCTCTGAAAAAGTAAAACTACTCAAGCAATGTCGAAACTTACGAATATTTTCTTCACTATAATCCCACTGACATTTGTAATAGTAATTTACACGTTCACACTTTACTGATAGTGGTACCTACATGTAATACTTGAGCCGTATTGTGATCAGAAAGGTGAAGATGATATAATTCTCCGATGGCAGACTCTACATTACTTATCACATGATCTATGCAAGTGGAACATGAACAGAGTGATCTCGGAATATTCTGTATTTCCCAACCTAAATACTTGTTTCGTTATTAAAATGTGTACAATGAACTTTACAAAACTTTTCTTCGAGGGAAAACTCCATCTGTCACTCTACACTTTTTGACAGACATCTCACCAAAGTTGACATAGGTACTAATTGATTAATCAATAGTTTTAATAACTAATCATTTTCGTAGTTTAACCCTAAAATAACAGAAGTACCTGTTTATCATGACTAAAGAAGTTACATAGTCTCATTTATGTAAATATTAATTTTTACAAGTATCAGAATTAGCAGGAAGTTCAGCAACAAGTACCACAAATACTACAGATAATAATAATTATAGGACTCAGAATATGCAGTCTATTTGGTTGGCTGGACAACATGAGTGCAAAATAAACACTGACATCCTAAACGAAGTGTAGTCTTCCAAGAACAGATTCTGATGTTCTAACTAAACCCACCATACATTTTTAGTTACACAAATAAACAAAGCAAAGTAAATCAACGAAAACGTCTCAGATCTCGGCAAACTTCTTGAATGATGATCGTCAGACATTTACCAGGGGTTCTCAAACTGTATGTCGCAATGCCCTGCATAGCACAAGTGTACTCTCGCGCGATAAGCGAGAAAAGCCTGGTGTATTTTGTGCTATGAGTATATGCTAGGCGACATGATGCCATTCTAAAGCTCCAGGTGGACCGTTGTCTCATGTTTCATCATCATCATCATCATACCCGATAATGTGTTGTTTTCTAATAGTATTTAACATGTATCGTTATTCGAACATGGTTTCACCGGGTTCGAATTCTGCTGCGGCCATGTACCAATGACTGTTTTCTGAGTTATGTACATTAGTTGAATACTAACCGATGCTCTTAGGGTGGGGGAAAACATCGTGATGAAACCTGCACATTCAGGCGACTGAATGTGTAACCATGATCCAATCTTGTCCGATTCTCCTGGTAGCAGGGTCTCGGAGGTCATATGGCAGTCGCTCCACTGTAATTACCTCATCTGCCAAATCCAGGTTAATACTAGTATTATAATTAGGATCATATTGTGGTCAGCTCATATTATTATTATATTATTAACTAATGCATGTAACTCAGAAAAGAGTCATTGGTACAGTACAAGAGCATTAATGAGACACAACTTAATGAAAATGTTCCTTTGCAGCTATAGCAAGTAGCAAAATACTAGAGTATTTGGTGCATCTTTTGCCAAAATAAGTTTTCTAAAAGAAGGAGGCATTAGCGATTCCATAGGCTTAAATAACTAGTCTTTGACCCCAGGGTATATTTAATAGGTCCTATATGAAAAAAAAAAATTCGGGAATGCTATGAAAACCTTATAAACATAGATTTATTTATTATATTTTAAAATATTGCTTCTAAACTGAATATATTACTAACAAATATTGAGTAAAATTTCCATATTTCCATTATAACGACATGTTTAATATAATTAAATGTGAATTTGACATTTAATTTCCGATAAAAACATTAAAAAAATAGTTATGTTATGTTTTGTGACTGGGCTACAACCGGAATTCATAAAAGCCGGAAGAAATTATATGAAATCCTATAATAAGACTGTTGCATTCAGTAATTATGTAAAAACTTATTCAAAGATATTTAACAATGTTTGTATTGCTGCGTAAGCTAATTTTATTAATAATAAAATTAACTTATTCGACAATAATATCAAGGCTGTGGAGAATATTGTAATTCAAAAAGTTCAAATTCAAGTTCAAAATTATTTATTCAATGTAGGTATACAGTATACACTTATTCAACGTCAATGCACATAATTATCATGAAATAAAGAACAAAATATTACTTATTTAAGTACATTGTAAATAGTCATCTCTGCTGTGTAGCATTAGAAGCATTAAAATTGGAAATTACAAAAAAAAGGTCATAACAAATATTAAAATCAGAAAATTAAGTAAAAAAAGCAATTGCAATTAAACAAAAACATCCCGTAAACATTACAACACGAAATTTGAGGTAGGTACTTACTAACTTTGTAAGTATTAAAATCAATTAAGAAAAAATCAAAAATTAATAATGTGTCAAGAATTAAAGAAAATAACATAACATATAGGTACGTTAAAAAAAAAGTCAATTTATATTACAAAATGTTATAGTAAATAAAATGTAATAGGAATTATTAAATTTAAATTAATATGTCAACAAAATTTCTATCAAATTACAGTATAAAAGCCATTAACATATAGGTACAATAAAATTGGGTTGAATGTCAGTTTTTATAAATATTGTAGGCTAGTAATTTAAGTAATGTCAGCTTTTCCTTAGTACATAATGTTTATCATGTACTAAGCGCTTAACAAATTTGTTCATGTCAAATAGAGATATTTTGTCACTACGACTCGTCAATAGATGTAATAAATTATTCAGATTAACAATAGCATTATTCTCCCAATAGTCAAAAGACATAGAATAAGGTAATGTGCAAATTATAATTTTTCCTATATTCTGTATATTATTTAAAGGGTCATAAAAATTTATAATGTCACGATTTTTATACTTTACACTCTCGCCTAAGGCCACGATCAATGTGTCAGTATGATTATATATGTGATCGCTAATTTTCTTTCCTAAAGTAGGTAACGATATGCCTGGGTAACAATAGTTTACGACTTTATTACTTGTGTATTTTGATAACATAGGCCCAAGATTACGGCCCAACATATCGGAGAATAAAATTGTTTTACCGCTAGCAATTAACATTGTGTAAGGTAGCTACAGGAGCGCACTGCGCGTAGTTGCGCATATTTGACGCCTTCGGCGCCACCGTCGCGCGCGCACCCTCGCTTGATGATTTATTTTTTGGACTTACTGATCTATTTTGTCGGGTGCAATCACAAATATTACAAAATTGACCCGCACACAGTGAGTTGAACCTTTCCTCGTTGCATTTCATATCTTTTATCAATTGATTAATGGAATCTGAATACTCGCTTATTGCTTTTTGAGACATATTATATTCATATAAAGTGTGTTGTAACTCACTTTCCAAGTTATTAAGTTTTAATTGCAAACTAGGTATGTCCTGTTCATACCTGTTTTGGCTTTCACACATAATTTCATTGCAATTTTGCAGTTCTTTTTTTGTAACAGAAATGGCTTGTAAATAAAGAACTCGGCCAAACATATGAACATGAAGTTAATTTAAAACTAAAAGTGGATAGTAACACCATAACATCTGACCTAGATCTGACAAATACAATTAATGAGTTCTTGCTAACATTGCAGTGAAGACTACGCAAAATCTCCAATCTTCTTCAGCGATAGCTTTAGAAATACCACAGGAGAATCACAGCCCATGCCTTGAACATTTTAAATTTGTTGTTATATGTGAAGCAGATATCATTAATAGTTTTAAATCGTTGAAAATGAAAAAGACGGAGGATATTTATGGCATTTCGTTCAAGGTCGTCAAAACGATTGTTGAATATAAATGTTGGTAGATAAAGCTATCAAGCTTTAAGTCCACCTTTGTACTATTTTGTGCATAAAGTATTAAATAAATGAATAAAACCTTATTGCTAGTTTATTTACAATTATAATAAAAATCACACTTGTACCTATATCTAAAATACCAAATATATACACTAATGCATATAAAAATGACTAAACATATAAATAAATATATATGCACTACGCCTTGCATTATTTTATAATAACAGTGTTTCTCTAGGCATATATCCAGACCTTATAAAATTGAGCAAATTAGTGCTTCTTTATAAAAAGGGAGAGAAGATAAAAGTGAACTATGGAATTTAAGGTCTGTCTCAGTATTATCGGTATTTTAACACACTTTACAGTAAATAAATTATTTCACTTTAAACAATTCTGATTTAGTTATTAGGGGGCGATCCACCATTGATGCGGGTATCGAATTAGTCAAGCACAAGATTAAGTGTCGGTTTTTTTCATTTCAGGGTATTCTGCTTTCATTACAGAATCCCTGACTGGGATATCTGAAGCACAATGATTATGAATGAGATCAATTATATAAAGTTTATTACTACAGTTTGCTACTATTATGTGACCACGGAGAGATTCTATCACATGGAAATTATTTAATCGAAAGCGTTCTCCTGAATTGTCGATGTCTATAGTGAAATTTGAATGTGCAAGAACATTATTAATGTTGAGGTCGACGTTGATTTTATTTCGTGAGTTGCCTGCTAAAAAATGAGGTCCATACAAGATTGGTGACCATATAGCATCATTATATAAACAAATATCGTTTATCGTGAACTCGATCCTCCATATCGCAAAGGGATTACACGACCTAAACCCATATCTTCTAAAATATTCCATAAGTTTGCACACTTCCATACGAGATGAGTATGCACGATTAAATCTTATAGAACGAATTATGGTCATTTGCCTATTTTCAATTGTTATTACGGACATCCCAGACGCAGTTTTCAAATTTCCCAACACATACATTTTCTCACCGATATATCCAACGGAATAACATCGGTCAACATCACTGTCACCCAGTTCACTATGTTCATAGCTCACTTCTTTACCTTTAATTGTAACTTTGATCTTGCAAAACTTTATCTTGTTGGCCTTTGTGTCAAATTTGTTATAAAAAATGTCATTACCCTCGAGAAGCCACAATCGCGTACGAAACGGACAATGTGGTTCAAAATCGATCGACATATCTTCGTTCGCTTTGGGTATGATTCGCACTTTTTTCTTCGGCAGTTCGAGGCTTTCCAATGCTATGACATCATCGTTTTCAGTGTAGTTCCTAAAACCGAAACTGTATCATTTCCTTTCTATCTCGTTTGCGTTAAAATAAATAACGGTATTTGTATAATCTGAAGAACTTGATTTTAAGGGAAAGGATATTATACCATTACTTAGAAAATTTAACGAGAATGGATGTAAATTGCCGTACGGGTACGGGGTGACTCGAACTTCTGCTTCTGACACTCTTTCCCAGAGCGAAAAAGAGCAGTACAGATCTCTCCAAGACAGTCCCGACTTCCGATGGCTATCTTCGTATATGACGGGGTATTCTTGACAACACAGTCTCCTCCAGAATTCTTCCCCGAGGTCGTCCACAACATTTTGCCAGCGGAGGGAAACTTTGCTGAAGTTCATGACGTCTCTCCCGTTAAGATATTTAAACAACTCCCGAAACATTTCATCTGGCAGGTGCTGTATCGTAGCGGAGCCCATGATGACGATACAGAGTGGCGTCGATGTCAATATTTAGATGATGAACATAGTATTCCAAAAATCACTGCGAACTAAGGACACAACGAAACGAGAAATTTATTTATATCATTAGGCTTCTTCTGCTTATCGTTTCAATGCTCAATAGGTTAAGTATAATTTTTATTATTAGGTATTTATATTTGCCCAGATCATCATTAGGCACTTTGAACGGTATTGAGCTATGTATTATTTTAATGCTTTTGTAAATACGTTATCAAACAGAACAGCGCGTTTTATCGTTATCAATTTTTGGGAATCCGTACTTCTTCGGAAAATTATAAATGGAACTCTTGTGTTGGGATTACTGTGTTGTCAGTTTGTCCGTCTGCCTGCCTGCCAGACACGCGAAATTGCCTGCAAAAAAACAAGCTTCTAAGCTAAGGAATTCAAAAGTGATCACGTTTATTTTCATGAATTGCTTGTATATCACTTCCTGCTGTATATTTGCACTGATTCTACTGGTCTCTCGCTTGAAAATGTTTCATGGTCCAAAATAGAGAAAGTTCCGAGTTATCCAGCGCTAGGTGTTTTTGGTAGGCGTAAGTAAAAAAAAAGACCAATTATTCTTCAGTACACTGGTCAACACCCGGCGGACCAACAATCATGCAACATGCAAGGTGTATGCAAGATGCAGCAGGATGCAAGGTAAGTTCACACATAATTAAAAAAAATTATCTTGGCGTTAATGTTTTGGTTGCCATCTGACCTCCGTGACCCTGTTACCAGGGGAACCTGACCAGATTGGATCATGGTTACACATTCAGTTGCCTGAATGTGCAGTTTTCATGACGATGTTTTCCCTTATCGAAAGAGCATCGGTTACCATTCGTCTAATGTACATAACCCAAAAAAGAGTCATTGGCCTCAGCGTATTCGAACCCGGTAGCTCTCGCTTACGAGTCGAATACCTTAACCACTCTTCTTTCTCTCTCCTTAACAAATTTTTTTTTGCTGTTTGTGTGTGCTGAATTTTTCGAAATATCACAGAAATCCCCACCGACAAATCCCCACCATTGGCGCAAAAATGTCTATTAGGTAAATAAATCCATTAGAATTGGGATTTTTGGAAAAAAGTTGATTCATCCCCATCAGATGTTGTTTCTTAATTAAACAAAAGTCGTGTTAATCATTACGTTTAATTAAATTATGTAGATAATTGTAATGTTAATAATATACACTCGAACAACTAATTAACTATTAAGCTATTAAAAAATTGTATTTGTATTATTATTATTGAAACACTAGCGACCCACCCCGGCTTCGCACGGATACCTTAACAAATTATGCATTTAAATGTTCCTCATGAATCTGTCTAATGGTAAAAAACACATGAAAATAAATTCAGTAGTTTAGAGTTAGTTTCATCACGAACAGACAGACAGATTGACAGACAGACGCGGCGTGGGACTTTGATTTATTTAATGTAGATACTGATAATTGAGATAATGGTAACAAAGTAACAAAAAATAAACGATAAGACCACTGTGAAAGCATAGACTTTAAAGTAAAAAAGAATTTTCCTAATCTGTTTATAAATAAAAAATATGTGGCCTAAGTAATCTATAATAAACATTGTTTTGTCAACTATTTATATGTCATATTCATCATTCATCATAGTCAAAACTGACTGTTCAAACAACACAATATTGAAAATTAATTATTAGTGTGATGATGGTAGTGGGGGTAATAAAACTTATTCCAAAATACCCAACTCCAACGTATTTATCTCCACTGGGATTTCAGGAATAAACCAAATTTCATACAATATCTTAGATTGTTTTTACAATCGCTAACAAAACCATGATATACAGGCTATCCGATAATGAATGGATAACCTTATAATGTCTTATAGTATAACTTATAGCCGTTCAGAAAAAAATACGAAACAAAATATATCATAAGTAGTACCTAAGTTATGATTTTTTAAAAGAAAAGTATATTTTTTTTAATGTTTTGACATTTATCCATTCATTACCGGACACCCGGTATCTATAGTTGGAAATGTTTTATATTTGATAAGTAGTTCGGAACCCCCTAGCGTAGGTTCTACTCGTATTTGTCCAGGTATTATATCAGTTTATCATTGCATAAAATGCGATATTGTGGTCAATGCTAGGTAATGGCGATTTCTATCAGCAGCTCGAATAGGCAGACTTTACAGGGGAAGTTACGGCCACTTATAAAATCTCATCTTATCTTCTCCCGTTATCGATAATGTTGTATCGAATGTCCCGGATGTGGTCTCGTACACGAAGGCCCACGGTCCGACTTAACCATGATCCAGGATTTGGCAGATCAGGTAATAACAGTGGAGTAACTGCCATCTGCCCTACGTGACCCTGCTACCAGGGGAACCTTACCAGATTGGATCATGCACATTTTTTAATGGTCTGTTGGAGTATTATGGGTTAGTAAAATTCGTAGTCATTGTTAAAAATTATGATTTAGAGTCTGTAGAGAAGTGCATTTTAGTCTGTGGTCGGGGTCGGACTGAAGGCCGCGATCGTGGCGGTAGCGCCGGCGGCGACGGTGGCGAAGGGCGAAGCTGTGCATCAAAATCATCATGAGTGAGTTCAATTATGTACCTACAGTCTGATATAATAGTTCAATGCTATTATATGTCCACTGACAGTCTCTATCACTTCGATATTTTTCCCTTTAGTACGTTCCATCAATAGCTTTAAGCTTACAGAAAAAATTATCTTCATCTGCTTATCTTGGATCGTTATCGAATCTGCTTATCTACCACTGTTACGGCTATGGCCACGACTACATAGCAGCATATGTATTTGCTCACCACCGTATGCGATGGCCACTATTTGGTCACCATTACTGTCAGCCAGTTCGACAGTCCATGGTAAGGACTGCCGTTGGTGACATCAACCCGTTTCCTATTACCGTTGGGGTACATCAGAGCTCTGTGCTCAGTCTACTTCTATTCAACGGGATATTAGAAGTACTGTCAGACATCATCCGAGACTAAAACGAGGTGCCTCTGTGGCTTCTCATGTATGCTGACGATATCGCATTTATAGACTCGGACAAGGGGCAACTAGTCCAACGTGTAAGTAAGTAGAAGGAGTCACTTGAGAACGGCGGTCTGAAAATAAATGTTTTTTTTTATGTTATCCGGCTGACAAACAGGCATGCGGGCCACCTGATAGAAAGTGGTCACCGCCACCTATGGACATCAGCAACACCAGGGGTGCTACCAATGCGTTGCCCGCCTCTAAGGAAACCTCTAATATACCTCTTGAACGATCCCATGTCATAGTCCAAAGGAAACATTGTGGCTGGGAGCTCATTCCACATCCGAATCGTACGAGCGACAAACGTTCTAATAACGTTAATGTGGCAAAGACAGAGTACAAGGCCTGCAACAGTGCATATCCCCTACCCGTGCGCATACTCGAAGAGGAAGTCAAGTGCACGGATCAGGTCAGATACTTGAGATTTGTACTTAGCTCAACCGGGGACATCAATGGCGACGTCAAGGCCCGAATATCCGCTGCTTGGGCCAAATTTCGGGAGGTAACAGGTGTTATTTGTGCCCTAAAACGCCGATAAAGCTGAAGGGACAGGTCTATAAGACGATCATTAAACCTGCTCCCCTTTACGGTAGCGAGACGTGGCCCCTATTAAAGCGACACAAGCAGGAGCTGCTCGTCTCGGAAATGAATATGCTGCGATGGATGTGCGGAGTTTCACGGAAGGATCGCTTTCGAAACGCCCACATCCGGGGTAGTCTTGGCGTCCGTGACATTGCTGATAAGCTGCAAGAATGCCGTCTTCGATGGTATGGCCACGTCTTGCGCAGACCAGCAAGTTATGTCGGGAACAAATGTCTGGCCATGCCGTCCCCGCCGGGCGCGGGAAGGAGAGGCGGCCCAAGAAGCGATGGCTTGACGTAGTCAAGAACGAAATGCGTACCAATAAGCTCACCACTAAGGATGCCGAAGAACGAGCGAGGTGGGCCAAAATAGCAGGAAAGCGGACCCTGGGCCCTCGCGTACTGCGCGGGGGAGCAACCGGGACATAACGCCAAGATGATGATGATGATGAATGTCACAAAACTAACAATGTAGAAAATAAAAATGGTAGTTCAATGTCTCATCACAGTGTACGGTCCGGGGGGCATAAAAGCAAAATCTAACTAAGGAGTTTCGATAGTGATCTCTGATTGGTTAAAAAACTCTGTAGATTTTGCGCGCCAACTGAGTGAGCGTCTACCAATGAGCGCGCTCGACTGTGCTAACGTTGTTTATTTTTGGAAAAATAACTGTAAATGTACAAAGACTTTGTGACTACTACCCAGAAACCCCAGATTTTAACGCGAATGTTACGTTTTCTGCCAGATCAAATAGTTCGGAGGACTGTGCGTACCTATAGATAAAAAAAAGCAAATTTGCGTCTTAACGAATCATAAACGGAACGGAATCAACCGAAGCAATAAACTTTCACACAAATAAAATCGAAATACAATTCGGGGAGGTAGATTTAGCTAATGCTTCCATGCTTAATTCAAAATATCATAAAGGCCGATATCTGTTGAACAATTTATTGCACACAATAAAATAATACAGAGATATAACATAGATATAACTGACACAACAGATATGGATGAGTAGCGTCACAAGGATTTGGGACCACTTACTAGCGCCGGTGTTTTTAATAATCGTTTAAATAAATCGCTAATTAATAACCTACTTTTTTATTTATTTTATGATCAGTTGACGAATTTTTCAGGTTAACGACCACATAAATTAACTTCTAACGTAGCAAATAACGTCGCCAATTAGAAATTACATTAAGTTTGTAAGTAGATCTTACAAGAGGAACGTTAAACAGCGGCTGCCGCTGCACTCCCTTCCACTCAAAGTGCACCTCACTAACATCCGAGGCCTGCACTCAAATCTCGATGCAGTCCACTACCACCTTGAGACTGAAAAACCGCAGCTGTTGTTCCTCACTGAGACGCAGACCAGATGTCCGGCTGACGCGACGTACCTCACCTACCCAGGGTATACCCTAGGTAGCATACTCTCGAGCACAGGGTTGTACCTCGTGCCGGAGTCTGTGTGTACGCTCGCGAAGACATCTGCATTCGGCGTCTAAGGAGCTTTGAGGGGTCTAGTTTCTCTATTTTATGGTTGCTGGTGGATACAGGTCAACTGCAAATCCTGTATGCCTGCATTTATCGCTCGCACAGCGACAACTCGCTTATGTGACCATCTCATAGAAGTGGCGGATGAAGCGAGGGTACCTTACCCCGCGGCGCAGTTTGTTATCCTGGGGGATTTCAATGCCCACCACCAAGAGTGGCTTTTCCCATGGTGGCATACTCTGCCTGGGCTGAGGCTCGAGCGCACATGTCTCCAGATACTCGCAAACTTTTTTTTTATACATGTATAGACAAGACAGGCATTTGACCGCCATCTCACCTGTTGGTAAGTGACGATGCGGTCGAAGATGAAATATGCCCGTCTTGGAACAGCCTATTCACTCTAGCCTTGAAGGCATCCAGATTATATTGATCGGGGAACAAACTCGCAGTCAACGCGTTCCATTCCTTAGCCGTATGCATTATAAAGGTCGAGCCAAAGCGGTTCGTGCGGATAGCTGGAAGATCCACGACATGAGAATGAAGCGCTCGCCCGGATCGCGACTCCCGATGGCGGAAAGGGGCCGGCGGAATGAGGTCGTGCAGCTGGACCGACAGACGCGCAACCCTCCGCCGATGTTCGAGGCTCTGCAGCCTAGCTTCAATGAACCGCAGGTTACAAATTATATTCATTGCACGTTTTTCTACCGAATCCAAAGCCGCCAGTTGATATTTATCGGATCCATCCCAGAGGTGGCAGCAGTACTCCATGCAAGATCGCACTTGTGCTTGAAATAATTGAAGCAACTGCTTTGAAGTGAAGTACCGCCTAACCTTCGAGAGGAAACCAAGTTTTTTTGCCGCAGTCTTTGCTTTGGATCCGATGTACTAACCGAAATTGAGCTTTGAAGATTTTGGAGCTGTCGAGTAGTTGACCATCCTACATCGCGCTAGAGAAGTGTGCTACCTTCCGCGGCATAAATATAACTTTCGACCATCAACTGTCGGACCCCTGGTCCCCTGGTCACAACACCCGGCCAGGTGAGTAATTACCTTCTCCATCTTCGCTTGCCAACATTGCCGGCTACCTTATCCCTTCACCGCCAAAAGATAACAAAAACAACTCGTAACATAAACAATGACAGGAACGCCATAACCTAAAAGCAGACTAAGGAGCCTTTAGGTGGACTGTATGTTCGTTTGTCACTGGATAGATAAAAAACCTTTGTCAGTTTTGCGACAATAACATTGACTATCTATTGACTTTATTCCAATGCAGGTAAGTAATTAATGGAGATTCTGTTCAGCTGAGGAAGTAACAGAAATATTGGAACACACCTAACACCAACACCAGAAGTCCACAGGGAGTAGTGCCACTTGGATCCTTGGCACTCTCCGGTGTTTTCAGTCTGGCTCAGTCGCTGTGGAAGGGCACTTATCAGCTGATAGATCACCGACGTCTTGTTCTTGCCTTCCCAGAATAAAGAGAAGCATCACGCTCTGGGATGAATACTCAAAAGCATTTCGTGCTGGTCCTGGAGCAGTCTCCCTTGATATGTCTCTGTAATATTTGTGGGCCCCCGAATGAGCCATTGGAGCTCAGAACGAGTGATAAATATAATACTCGAACAAAGCATACCATCATAATATTAAACTTTGTTTTCCGAGTAAGTGCGGTACGTTGGTACGGTGACAACTTGCACATTCAGGCGACTGAATGTGAATGATCCATCCTGCTCAGGTTCCCCTTTATACATGGTCACGAAGGTCAGAAGGCAGTCGCTCTACTGTAATTACTTGATCTGCCAAATACTGGATCATAGTCAAGGCAGACCCCGGGCTCTCGTGCACGAGATGATAACCAGGACATTATTGCCAAGATGGTTATTTTTTATTTATCTTTTACGAGTAAGTGCGGTACTTAAATTGAAGTATTAACCCGGCTGATTAAAAATAGATCAAAGAGTGCCTCGACCACAATATCGCATTCTAATCAGTGATAAACTGAGATAATAACTTGTCAAATACGAGTAAAATCTACGCTGGAGGGTCCCGAACTCTCAAATAAAAATTTTTTTTTTCTAAATCTGGTCAGCTACAGCCGGATGTAATATTCAAGCAATTCACGCAAGTAAAGGAGGCTCCATACCTTAACCAAAATTCCACGAGACTTGACCAACACAAGCATGTAGAAGGAGTATTGGCCTTAGTCCCGTTTATATTGGCCATGTCTCGTC
Organism: Blastobasis adustella; assembly: GCA_907269095.1. Taxonomy (NCBI): domain Eukaryota; kingdom Metazoa; phylum Arthropoda; class Insecta; order Lepidoptera; family Blastobasidae; genus Blastobasis; species Blastobasis adustella. The sequence continues at coordinate 2,674,239 of OU026142.1, forward strand.
TGTTTTCCACTGACAAGACGCCCAGCACTAGCTATGGAGCCAGGAAATCTAGTACGATATCGAATAATATTTAAAATATATTGTTCAAAAGTGTAAAATTATAAATAACCAACTGTGCTAGGCAATAGTCTGGCGGATAAATAATGATGGATCGATATAATAGTCACTTTTTTTATGTAACATACTTACAAGTTTGGAACCCTAAAAATGTAGAACGATAAAAGGTGCAGCACTGTTTAATATTGTGTAGTTGTTTTTTACATTCAACATTAAACAAAACCAAGAGATAAAATAAATAATACTTACCTGCTAACGTAGTGCCTAATGAGAGGAATATACTATTCTGTTCTAAATTTCAAGTTTCCTTTGTGTGTCCGATTCACAGTGTATTTCGCAAATATTGTTCATCACCTAAATATTGATATCGATGCCATTCTGTGTCATCACAATGGGCTCCACTTCGATACAGCACCTGCCAGATGAAATGCTTCGGGAGTTGTTAAAACACCTTAACGGGAAAGACGTCCAAAACTTCAGCAAAGTTTCGCTCCACTGGCAGAGCGTTGTGGACGATCTCGGAGAAGAATTCTGGAGAAGACTATGTTCTAAAGAATATCCAGGCATCTACGAAGATAGCCGTCGGAAGTCAGGTCTGTCTTGGAGAGATCTGTATCGCTCTTTTTCGCTCTGGGAAAGAGTGTCAGAAGCAGAAGTGCGAGTCACCTCGTTCCCGTACCAATTTTTACATGGTTCCTCGTTGAATTTTCTAAAAAATGGTATAATATCCTTTCTTTCAAAAAGAGGTAATACAGATACTGTTGTTTATTTCGACGCAAAATCAGGCCACGAAATAGAAAAGAAATACTACAAACTAAGATGTAGGAACCACATTGAAAGCGATGATGTTATAGCATTGAAAGTATACGACACTTCCACAAGAAAGGTTACTGTGCGAATCATTCCCAAAGCGAACGAAGATATGTCGATCGATATTGAAAATTATTGTCCTTTTGGTGAAATGCGATCGTGGGTTCTCGTGGGCGATGAATTTTTTTATATGAAATTTGATACAGAAAGAAAGCTAAAATTTTGTAAGATCAAAATCTCAGTTAAAGGTAAAAAAGTGAGCTACGAACATAGCGAACTGTGTGACAGCGATTTTCACCGGATATTGTCCGTTGGATATGTCGGTGAGAAACTATATGTTCTGGGACAAAAGCAGAACGCCAAATTCGTAGTAACAATTGAAAACAAGCAAATGAAGATTATTTATTCTTTAGACGATCCTATGGAACACCGCTCTTATATGGAAGTGTACAAAATTATGGAATATCCTTTGAGATTCGGTTTTAGGTCGTGCAATCCCACTCGGATATGTAAGATCAGTATCACGAAAAATTCTCTAATAATACTTACAGGCATAAATCATGTAGTCTGCTATGGACCTCATTGTTTAGCAGGTAACTTAAGACATGGAATCAATGTCTACCTCAACATGAATAACGACATTAACATTAATAACAACATCAACATTAATAATGATATTCGAGATGCAAATTTGAATATTAAATTCTCCTGGTACGGAGACGTCATATTAAAACAGTTTGAAGTGATAGAAACTCTTCGTGGACACATAATAGTAGCACTCAGTGCTTATGAATTGTACATAATCCATCTTATTCATTACGATTGTGCTACATAAATCTTAGTCAAAGACTTTTATCTGAAAAATACCACTTTAAAACCTCCTTTTCAGAGTGAAGAGTAATTGTACGAGTAAATAAAGGTATCAGGTAGGCTATCGTATCCTTGAACACAACAAAACAAGTTAGAAACATCCCACGATTGTGCTACCGTATCTCTTCAATAGGTGCCTCAAAAGGGGTTAAAGTGTGCCCTCTATGTAATAAGAGCAAGGGTAAAAATCAAGACCCGAATTGCTACCGCCCCATTTCCATCATTCCAGTTGTAGCAAAAATATTTGAGTACGGACTTATTGAGCGGCTAACTAAGTTTTTGGAAGAGACAAAAGCTCTCTCCAACCGGCAATTCGCTTACTGAGCGGGGCGGTCCACTACCATGCTCGCGCGGGAGGTGATGCGCTGCATCATGCATGCCCTAGAGAGGATGCAGCAAGTGGCCCTGCTCTGCTGTGACCTTCGAAGGCCTTCGACGTCGGTGACCACAACGTGCTAGCCGTAAATCTCACTCACTATGGAATCCGCGGCCCGGTGCTCGCCGTTTTGGCAGATTTAATGGAGAGTAGAAGGCAGTACGTCGTGAGTGGAAGTGGTGACGTGCGATCTGAAGGTGCGTCCACTGTAAAGGGAGTCCCGCAGGGATCCTATCTGTCAAAACTCGCATTCTCCCTGCTCCTAAACGACCTTCCTGAAACTATAGAGGCGGAAGTGTTCGTTTACGCGGATGACGTAGCGGTTGTGGTTAGTGCCCCGTCTGTGGAGGCCTTGGAGTCCAACCTCACATCTATATCAGCTGAATTAATGAGCTGGTTTCAGGACAACGGACTTAAACTCGACTTGGCAATTCCTTCAATTTAACTTGAGTGGCAAAGCGCGTCGACGGTTGCATGTAGCTGTCGACGGAGTCGTGGTGAGGCAGGTCGAGGAGGCCGCTTTCCTAGGGCTGCACGTCGACGATAGGTTGACGTGGGGCACACACATAGAGGAGCTCTGTGCCAGGCTTGGTAAAGCTTGTTTTGCACTCAGCCGTCTGTGTTCGACCCTCACGCAGCAAGTCACTCGCATAGTATACTTCGCCACTGTGCAGTCGCTTATAAAGCACGAAATTGAGTATTGGGGGCGCGCTGCCGACTGGGAGCGCGTCTTCCGACTCCAGAAGCGAGCTGTCAGAGCGCTCGCTCGCGTGCCCTACGATGAGCCCGCTCGGGGCTTTTTGTTGCTCTTGGTATCATGGCGGTGCCCTGCTTGCTCATATTCCAAGTGGTAATATATGTGTGGGCTAATATTGGCGAATTTTCAAAACGTAGTGATCATCAGCGCCATAAGCTGCTCCCTATCACTCTCGCTAAAACGTCCAGATTAATCGATGTTATAGACCCCAGTGTATTCAACAGGCTACCACTAAATGTTGTTGACGCTCCGAGCTTTTCCACATTCAAACATAGACTACGTCGATGGCTCATTTAAAAAGTTTATTATTATTGTAATGAATTGTTTAATGAAACTATTAAGTAATAATTATTTTCTTTTACATTTATTACAAATTTATTGACATTAATATTAAATCATTTATTATGTAAATAATATTATAGTAAATACATTATATAATTGAAAATACATCAAATTAACCATATTATAGTATATTATTAGTAATTTTAAGGTTTCTATTTATAGGTAGTTTTAGTGATTATATATTGTTTGTGTATTATGTTTAAGTTGTATAATAAATTATTCCTAATAATAATAATATTATTTTTAATTAAAATACGTAGGCTGCCGCCGGAGGATCCAAAAAAAAGCAATTTTTTTAAATAAAATTTTATTATAATGAATATTACAATATAATTTAAAATTAAGAGGTGATAGGTGTTCGAAGTGTGAACCAAATATGACGCGTGTTACAAATTCGATATTGCATGAAAGCAACGTTTACGTAAACCCGCGGCACGTTCCGCCGACGTTGCACCGCATGGTGGAGCCGTGTGCAATGTTGATCGAGGTCGATGCAGTGTCAGCGATCTTCATAGATTAGCATCGCGTAACACCTCCCCCCGAAGAGCAGCCACCACCGATGATTTTCGAAGTAAATAGAGGTGGGGGTTGATTGGAGATTGTCCTCTCTCTAGGTTCTGGAAGTGCATAGATCCTCTCCCGATGACTTGGACATTCGTGTGGGATTTCGTCTGACGTTTTTGGTTTTGAGCCGTATTTCCGATAAACCCAGTAACTAATAAGTACACATGCGCCGATCAATGCTATGTATAATGGGATCGTAGTATGATAGATTCCATGGTCGCTCGTAGCCTGGATGTTGAGTGGCGATTGTTGCATTATCCTCATATTGGCTGCGTGAAGATGATCTAGATTTACGGAGCTCAACTTCAATGTTGGGGTTGAAGACTGGATGTATTTCTCCTCAATGGGTAGGTCCATTATCTTCAGTACGTGTCCTTTCAGGCGATCCTTCATATTGGAGATCGTGAGTCGCGGTGTCTCTATGTAGCAGCTTTGTGGGATAATAGCTAAGTAGCTGCCTTGGATTTCCTTATACTGATCTTTCCCGCAGGACAAATGTATTTTAGTCGGAAATGGGAAGGTGATGGTGTAATGTCTATCGTCGAGTTCTTCATATGCTGGTTGGTCTAGTGCTATGGTGACGGGTTTACATATTGAGCTTCTTTTCTGCGTAGTGATGAGTTGATGTATGCAGTCTTGGGACGGTCGGCTTTGCAGACTTCGTTTCTCCTCGCATAGAAAACATATACTGGTCTTCGGGCATTCAGCCTCTATGTACTTCAAATATATAATTGAATGGAAAAGGAGGAATAAGGATTTCCTGGTTCTTATTGGGTATTATAGATAACTTATATAGATCATATGTGTGTGGTTGGAAAATCGGGAATTTAAATACTATAACTATATTATTACCTACATAATATGAACCTAACTTAACAATGTTATAGTATTCTCTAATGTCTAAGTCTACTACTTTCTCACTACCATATAGAGTTGTAAGTTTATTCAGGATAGTGCGCATTTCGTCTTTACTAAGGATCGAATGGTGCATAGTGGATGTTTTTATAAATGCTAGAACATTCTGTAATCGATTTAGTTCTTGAGATATTGAATCTACGTTGTCACTTAGAATAATAAGTAGTTGCGCTAAATGGGCGTATTTGATTACGTCATAGTCTCTGTCTGCATAGCTCTCCCTGATCTTAGTAATTAGGGTTGCCATTTTTTCCTGATTATCTACGATGGTATCTATAAGTTTACAATCTTGTGTGATAATATTCTTTGTCAAACTAACGTGATTTTTAAATTCGGTGACTAACCTATTTTCGTTTTCTTGAAAAGATTTTATAGCTTGATTATAATGTAAAGCATCTGTATAGTCGAGGTTGCCGCTTATGCTTTTTATAATGCTACCGAGACCATCTATGAGACCTCTTTTTACGCGATTTATTTCAAAAGACTGTAACTGTTGGGATACGCTATTTAGTTTAGATCTAAGGTAGTCTATGTGAGGCTGGAATAAGGACTTGGTATTATTATTAAGATTTTTTCCTGTAAATTATCTAAACCAACATATTGGATGAAAGAATGATGGTGAGATAAAATTCTAGTTTGGCCTAATTTAAAGGGTAGGACGCCGGGTCCATTGCCCAATCTCTCAATTCCTATTTCCTGCGCTAGAGCTGTTCGCAGGAACAGATGAAGGGCCAGGAGCATCCTCCAACAATTGGGCGGTTTTAGGGACTCTTTAAAGCCTGGATTTTGCGACGGGGCCACGTTTCTTCCTAGTGTAGATATGGATGGGGAGATCTGCCAGAACTACATCATGAGTGAAACGAGCAGCTAATTTTTGCCTAGAAGCGAAAGGATTCTTAACAAAGATCTGTTGCTCGGGCAAGTAGTGGACCTCAGGCTCACGCTGATGATTTCTATTATCTGTAAGATCTTTACGAGTCTCAGTACATAACTCATGGATAGCATTATAAGCTTTAATCATCTTTTCTTTATGATTAGTTGTAAACTGTTGTAGAAGATGAGCAGAGAGATCTACATCAAATGGATCGCGAGGATCAAAATGTCCGGTAGTAACTTCGATTGGCTTACACTTAGTAAAACTATGGATGCTGTTATTATAAGCTAGAAGGGCGTAAGGCATCAGGTTGATCACGGATTCTCCTCTCTGACCGACTTTAAGAATGCGAAGATGTTCTAATATAGTGGCGTGAAATCTTTCCACTATCCCATTTTCGTTAGGAGCGTGCGGGGCTACCCTATGATGCTGAACTTTGTGTAATCTCATGAATTCTGATATAAGTTGATTAGTGAACTCTGGCACATTGTCAGTAATAATGGTGGTGGGTATTCCATGATGGGTGCAAAAGTTAAGCAAACCCTGTACAACACTTATAGCGGTTCCGTCTCGTAAGTAATATGCCTGAGCATACTTAGAAAACGAATCTACAATTGTTAGGAATTTTTCACTCTGAATGGTTAATAGATCTAAGTGTACTATTTCAAAAGGTTTACTTGCTGGTGGGACTAATTTGAGCTGTTGTTTAATGGGATTGCGGTCGTATTTTGCTTGACCACACACTGTGCACTCATTTATAAATTTTGTTATGTGTTCCCGCATCTTCGGCCAGTAATACTTATGAGACAGCGCTAGATATGTTTCATTAATTCCCCGATGGTTAGTTTTACCGACATGATATTTGTTAATGATTTCCTGTTGCCCTAGATACTCTTTAACGTTAACCAATTCCTTTTTGGTTAATATTAAGTTCATGGATGCATTTTTAAATGTCCTTTGAATTATGGGAATAATAGTATACATACCCAAGGGTGGATTGATTAGTAGACCGGTTTTAATTTTAGGCTGGACGTACTCTTTTATTGCGTTAGTGACGTCCTCCTCTAAATTGGATTCTGATAACTGTACAGTGATGCGGGTGTGCGTATCAAAGGGTTTTGTCATAATAGTTCTATTCTTGATATCACCTACAATGTTAAATATAATTTGTCTTGTATATTTATTTATTGGATCATCAGATATGGGTACTTCCACAATGGGATTCTCATTGTCCGTGTGTACAGTTGCAGTACCTGAGTTATCGCCGGGTTCTGTAGCAGTAATTGTTCTAGAATCATCAAATGTAGGATTATTCTCGGAAGGGTTAGCCACAATAGACATTAATTCTTCGTTATTAAGTTCAATGCGTGATAAAGCGTCTGCGTTGGTATTGCATTTACCTTGCTTGTACTCTACTGAAAAATCGTACTCACTTAACTTCAAGCGCCACCGGGTGAGTCTCGAGTTGGGCTCTTTTAAACTCATTATCCATTGAAGAGGCTTGTGGTCTGTAATTATTTTAAACTTACGACCAAACAAGTAAGGCCTAAAGTATTTCGTGGCCCAGACTATAGCTAGAAGTTCCTTTTCAATGGTACTATAATTTAGTTCACTCGAGTTGAGAGTACGCGAGGCGTATGCTATGGGTTTATCCGAACCTATTGAGTCTTGGGATAAGATGGCGCCTATTGCTACATTGGATGCGTCAGTTGTTAGTAAAAAATCCTTATTAAAATCGGGATATTGTAGAATGGGATCGTTAGTAAGAAGCTTTTTACAGTGTCCAAAGCAATTTATGTAATTTTCATCTAATGTTATTTACTACCCTTCTTTAAACACTGAGTTAGTGGTTTAGTTAATCTGGCAAAATCAGGGATGAACTTCCTATAATACCCGATTAAACCGAAAAAACGTTTGATTTTAGTGGTCGTTTTGGGAAGAGAAGATAAGATTTCAGCTATAGTTCTCTATAGCTGAAATCTTATCTGGATTTGGCTTGATTCCGTCGTTGCAGATAATATGGCCTAGAAAACTGGTCTCTAACTTTAAAAATTCGGACTTGTCCATTTGAATTTTAAAGTTACATTCCCGCAATCTTTTAAATACCTTCTCCAGATTTAGAATGTGCTCCTGAAGGGATGTAGACAGACTTGGTTTAGCTCTTTAAGGACATTGTCCATAACATTGTCATAGTAGCCGTTTTCAACGTTGAACGCTGTTTTATGTATATCATCTGGATTCATTTCCATTTGGTAGAATCCACTGGCCAGATCCAGAGTGCTAAAATACTGGCATTTCCCTAAATTGTCGAGTACGTCTGTAATATTAGGTATGGGGTACTTGTCATCAATCGTTTTCTCGTTAATCTATTTGGACATTTGAATTGTTATTCGATATCGTAGTAGATTTCCTGGCTAGTGATGGGCGTCTTGTCTATGGAAAACAGACGAGACATGGCCAACGTATGCGAGACTTCCCGAATATAGGCCAATACTCGCTCTACATTCTCACGTTGGAAAAATCTCGTGAAGTTTTGGCCGAGTGTAACGTAACACTGTCCCACGGACAGTGCCAGGTTCAGTTAAAAGGAAACAACACATATTCAGGGTAATGGGTTTATATACGATCAGTCCAGAAACTACAAACTACAACAACAAGAAATTTATAAAAAGAATTTAAAAGGTTAAGCACGAAAGTTCCAACGAAAGTCAGTGGACTTTCGTGGAGTGCCACACAACCTATGTCCAGGCTGGATCACTGAGTTCACTGCTGGTCGAAAAAGTACAGAATGCAGATTGACCCGAGAGACTGATTAGTAAGATAATTTCGAAGATAATGATTTATGCAGCCACGTGCATACTTTGACCGGTCACTTTTATTTCGTTTAGTTTTTGAAGATAGCTTCTTCTAGCTATGATACTGATCCACCTTCTAGCTCGAAAGCTGGGAGAACCCCACCCACTCATCAGCTGCACTCTCTATCGCAGGCTCGGGTCTTTACTTAAACACCCGAAAAAATAAATAATAATTATCTTGGCATAAATGTCCCGGTTGTCATCTCGTACACGAGAGCCCGGGCTCCGCCTTGACCATGATCCAGGATTTGGCAGATCAGGTAAGTACGTAGTGATTGCCATCTCACCTCCGTGACCCTGTTACCAGGGGGACCTGAGCTGATTCAATCATTCACATTCAGTCGTCTGAATGCGCAAGTTCAAACCGTACCAACATACCGCACTTCTCCGAAAACCAATGTTTAATGTTTTGATGCTATGCTTAATTGGAGTAATCTATGAGTTTTTGGTTCGGTGAGTTCCAATGGCCCAGTCGGATCCCCTCAAATATTACTGAGGCATGTCAAGCTAGGAGGATACTAGCACGAAATGAGTTAGTGTATTGATCCCAGAGCGTGATGCCGCTCTTTATTCTGGGGAAGCAAGACCAAGATGTCGGTCATCTAGCGGCTGATAAGTGCACTTCCAATGTGACTGAACCAGACTGAAAACACCAGAGTGTGCCAAGGTTTCAAGTGGCACTTCTCTCTATGGACTTTTGGTGTTGGTGTTAGCTGTGTTTCCAATACTTCTGTTACTTCTTTAGTGTGCTCTAAGATTACCTAATTGCAATGAAATGTAATAGATAGACAGTCAGTGCTATTATCGAAAAACCGACACCGGTTTCTACGCAGTGGCAAGCGAACAGACAGCCCGTCTAATGCCAGAGCATGCGCCAGTTGTCTGCTTTTAGGTCATGTTTATGTAAATGTTTTTGGAAGCGTCGTCCATATTGTCTGTCGGTCCAGTCTAGTTCCTTTGTCATCTGCGGGCAATACTAACTGACAACTAGCTAAGGTAGGTAAGGTCGTCGACATTAAACATTACTGACAAATAGGCACACACCAGCGCCAGGAAGTAACCTGGGTTTCTGTTCCTGGTCTGCAAACTTATCTAGTGATAAATGAGGTCCAAAGTAAGCCCGGGCTCCGCCTTGACTTACTTTCTTACTTACGTAAGTACGTAGTGATTGCCATCTGACCTCCGTGACCCTGTCACCAGGGGGACCTGAGCTGATTGGATCATTCACATTCAGTCGTCTGAATGTGCAAGTTCTCACCGTACCAACATACCGCACTTCTCCGAAAACCAATGTTTAATGTTTTTGGTTCGGTGAGTTCCAATGGCCCAGTCGGATCCCCTCAAATATTACAGAGGCATGTCACGCTAGGAGGGTACCAGCACTGTCTAAAGACAACACCTTATCTGATAATAAGCCTAATTGTAACTACTAACGCCATCTACCGAATTTGCATTGTAACTGCTGATTTCATAGTCATCGATTTCTTAACACTAACTTGCTAGTACAATCTGCAGATCATGGATGGCGCCACTCTAATGTATCGAAATATCATGTACTCTTTTCAACCATTTTATTCTTGTAATAAACTCGAAGACATCGAATCGACATAACCTCTATTTTTCATTGACGCATCCCGGGGATCCTGGACGATCTGGTAACTGTAGGGTATGTATCATGTTATACTAATATGCGGCGGTAGAAGTGAATAAACCAGTTGTGTCGTGGACTCGGAGCTTATCATTTCGCACTCCCGTAATTCCCGGCTATATTCTACTGGCGACGATTAGTTTTTGATTTAGTGCAGTTATTAGTGATAATCCACGCAAAAAAAAAAATCTATCTTCGAAAAAAAAAACCGGCGGTCGGCGACGGCGAGCACGTGGACGCGAGGCCGGGTCGGGCGTTTCCTTGGAAGAAATCAGCAATCCTGGGAGATTCTACGGCTACGAAGAGCGGTCTACACGTCGTTCAACTGCACAGCCCGGAAAAGAGCGAAAAAGTCGACTGGAAAGAAGGCCACGTGTGACGTGGACCCCACTTCAGCGACTAACCTACAAGCCAAATCGTCCGGTTTCAGGAATCCCCAGACGCGTCACCTATTCTAGTGTAGCAGGAGCAATTACCTACACTTCTACCTATCAGCGCGGGACGAACACGCGCCGCCGAGCGAGTTACGATCCCAAGCCTACTTACATCAGTGACAACGGATGTTCTACACCGAGCTGAGACACCGGAAGCCTATCTACTGACAGCGATCCCGCACGGCCGAGCCGAACAGACCTACCGCCACGCATCGCGTACCTAAGTATCTACCGATCACGTGAGTTGGCACTCCTTTATCCCTTACATGTCCCTAACCTACAACCAATAGAAGTGATCCAATACGAATCTACACTTACTTACTGTACTGTGTACTTACGGTACACTTAAATGTGTACCTACCTATCTAGAGAAAGTCCCTACAGATTTTCTCATTAGAATCGAACAAGTAAGGTAGAATAACCCATTTGCAAAATGTCATCTTCTTCTGACGAGTCACAAGAAGCGCCAGCACTATCTAACGAGCTGAAAGCCTTTAAGAAAAAACGTGCGATCGTTAAGGGGAAGCTGACACTTTTCAAAAAAATTCTGTCCGGGTTATCAGAAGATAACATTACTGCAGAACAGTAAATCGAGTTAGAGCTAAGATTGGAAAGAATATCACAAGTGTTTAATGAATTTGAAACAATTCAAGATCATATCGAAACTCTGTCTACAAATATAGATAGCCAAGTAACCGAGAGAGAGACGTACCAATCTACTTACCTTTCATGTGTCTCGCTTGGCAAGAAACTGTTGCAAACCAAAGGTGAGCATGCAGCAGGTAATAACCCTGATCTAACTCGTCAATCAAGTGCCCCAGAGACCTACGAGTCGATAAAATTCCCGGAAATTCCATTACCATCATTCAATGGGGATATTACCTGCTGGATAGAATTCAGAGATACGTTTGATGCCCTAATCAACCAGAGTAACCTAAAGAACATTCAAAAATATAAATACCTACGTAGTTGCCTCAGGGGCAATGCGCTTGAGGTTATCGGCTCACTGGAATACTCTGAAGAGAGTTACCGACTTGCATGGCAATTGTTGTGTGAACGGTTTAACAACCCTAAGATCCTAGTAAACAATCACCTAAGAGGCCTGTTCCTTATTGACCACGTTCCCTCAGCCCCCATGGCCTTAAGAGGTTTAATTGACAATATTTCTAAGCATCTCAGGACATTGAGAAATCTTTATATACCCATAGCGGACTGGGATATTTTAATAATATTTTTCATAACGCCTAAACTCGAAAAATCCCTCCAGAGAAAATGGGAGGAACGAATCAGCTCAAGAGAGTTGCCTTCGTTACAGGATTTCAAGAATTTTTTGCGAGCACAGGCTGATCTGCAAGAGGCTCTAGCGTCTGGAGTATCAACCGAGTTTGACACCCCAGCCGGCCCAGCCAGGAGCACCCTGTTCACCACGTCCTCGTCCAGGTCCAACTCAAACCCTTCGGTAACAAATATGCCTACTAATCAGTGCCCCTATTGCAAGGAAAAGCATTACATAAACCAGTGTCCTAGGTTTTTGGCCCTGAACGCAGCAGCGCGTATAAGAGTTGTAAGGAACTGTAAGTTGTGCCTTAATTGCCTCCGAGCAGGCCATGCTCTGCCTAACTGCCGAGCCAGTCAGTGCAGAGAGTGTAAGGGTAAGCATCACACACTTTTACACATCACAAACACAAACAATTCTCATCACCAAAGTGGACCGAGTTCACACCAACCTAATACCTTTAATTCACAGTTTCACAGTGAAAACCGAGTTCGTGATGGACCGAGTTCATTTACAAACCGACCTGTTAGCTTACCTATAACAGCAAACCTACCTACCGATTTGTCGACGCAAACGATAGTGACTAACACTACAATTTCTAACATAAAGACCGAACAACCAACTAAAAATAAAGTTGTCATTCTGTCAACCGCCCAAGTGAAGGTGCGTGACAGATATAACCAGTTGCAAACTTTGAGAATCCTTCTCGATTCAGGTTCTCAGTCTAACCTAATAACCGAAAATGCATGCAAAAACCTTGGCCTTCAACAACATAGTATTGCTATGGAGGTCATGGGATTCAATGAGAGTGTGACAAAGGTCGATAACCTTTGCAACATCGAATTAGAATCAACCGATAGTAAATATTCAACCAAGCTGTCTTGTCTTGTTGTACCCACCATTTGATATACAAAAATTAAAAATCCCACAGCGATTCAAACTGGCGGACGACAGGTTCCATCAGGCGGGTGACATAGACCTAGTTCTGGGAGCAGAACAATTCTACAGCTTACTATGCGTTGGACAGCATAAACTAGGTGACGATTTACCTATATTACAAAAAACAAGACTCGGGTGGGTCGTATCAGGCGCAATGTCACTGTGCCTACCACAAAAGAAGGTACGTTGCAATTTTGTACTAAACAACCAACTTAAAGGTTTCTGGGAGACGGGCGAGTGCGACTTCAAGGTATCCGATGATGATACAGTGAGCGCGTGTGAGAAATTCTTTGTTGAAACTCACGCTCGAAGCTCTGAGCGTAACTTTGTGGTCAGCATTCCTCTAACCAAGCCTGCTTCTTCCCTTGGAAAGTCTATACACATTGCTCACAAACGATTTCAATACCTAGAATCAAAATTATCTCGAAATCCCCCACTAAAGCAACAGTACGTACAATTCATGCGAGAATTCGAAGAGGCGGGTCATATGGTCGTAATAGACAGCTCACCCAATGGCCCCCTCAATTTTTTACCTCACCATGCGGTAATAAACCCCGAAAAAGTCACCACGCCTATAAGAGTTGTTTTTGATGCATCCTGTCCAACTGCCTCGGGAAATTCTTTGAATAATATTCAACATAAGGGTACAATACTACAAGACGAACTAATTAACATCCTACTAAAATTCAGACCTCATAAATTTGTCGTCAATGCAGACATAGAAAAAATGTATCGCAATATTTTCATACACCCCGAACAACAAAGCCTACAGTGTATACTATGGCGAGAAAATCCATACGAAAACCTAAAAACCTATGCATTAACCATACTTAGCTTTGGTCTAAAATGCGCACCCTACCTAGCTACACGATGTCTACTACAGCTATCTAATGAAAACGAAAACCAGTTCCCAGCCGCAGCAGCAGCGATCCGGTCCGACTTCTACATGGACGACCTGCTCCACGGCGCCGAGGTAACGGTAGCAGAAACAGCCGTGCAGATAAGCGGTATCCTAGGGACCGCGAACTTCAACCTACGAAAATGGAAGTCAAACTCCCCCGCAATTCTAAAAAAGGTGGGTACAGACACACCAACTTCCACTACTAACACCCCAACCGAGTTTGGAGACAATACACAAAAGGTCCTCGGGCTAGCATGGTCGAACGAGACCGACAACCTATTATATACGTTGAAGGAACAACCAGTGCCAAAGTCGTTAACTAAACGTAAAGTTTTGTCCCTAATTTCTTCAGTTTTTGACCCACTAGGTCTAATTGCCCCCGTAATAGTAATTGCAAAATGCTTCATACAAAAACTTTTGCAAGACAAGTCCGATTGGGACACAGAATTGCCAACGTCACTGTCAGATGAATGGAGACAGTTCTATAAAAACCTATTTTGTTTAAATAAACTAACAATACCTAGACATGTTATCATTAACGATTACATAACAATTGAAATTCATGGTTTTGGAGACAGTTCATTCACCGCTTTCGGCGCCGCAATTTTTATTCGATCCATAGATACACAGGGCAATATTCAAGTTCGTCTGTTGTGTGCAAAGTCACGAGTGGCACGGAAAGAAACAATCCCTCGTCTAGAACTGCGAGCGGCACTATTGTTGGCCGAACTGTACACTAAGATAAAGGCAACATTAACATGTCAAATTTCAAAAACTTATCTATGGTCAGATTTAAACGTTTGTTGGCCTGGATAAAAACTCCACCACACAAGTTAAATGTTTTTGTTAGTAACCGAGTTACTAAAATTCAAACCCTAACTACCGACACCGACTGGCACTGGGTCTGCTCTGGAGACCACCCCGCAGATTTGGTTACTAGAGGACTACCGGCGGATAAGCTAGCAAGCACAAACCTATGGTGGGAAGGTCCCACATGGCTATCAAAACCGGAATCGGAATGGAATAGAACAACTACAATACAACCGAGTACTAATATACCAGAAATGAAAAAACAAGAAATATGTAATATTTCAATCGACACTGAACCAAATAAAATTATACAAGACCTAATTTGCAAATTCTCGACAGACACTAAGCTATACAGAGTATTTGATTACCTATTGCGGTTCATTCAAAATTCTAAGAACACAAATAAACAAACTGGTCCATTAACAGTAAGTGAACTGAGAGAATCACAAACTCGCATAATTAAAGTTGCACAAACGCAATCATTCCCAACTGAGTATAAACTACTACATCAAAATAAATCTATCCCACAAGATTCACCGATATTATGTTTGAACCCATTCCTAGAAGGCGGACTTATCCGCGTAGGCGGCCGTCTAGGTCTCTCACACTTTTCGTATAATAAAAAACACCCTATTATTTTACACAACACCCACATACTTACCAAACTCATCATGAGGTCCCAGCACATCAGGCTGCTGCATATCGGACCACAACTACTGCTATCTTCGATGAGAGAACAATACTGGCCGATTCATGGTAAGAGTCTAGCTAACAAGATCCTTCGAGAATGTGTTATCTGCTTCAGGGCCAAACCTAAAATGCACATACCTATAATGGGAAATTTACCTACTTCAAGGGTGACCCCATCACCACTATTCCACACAACGGGCATTGATTATGCAGGTCCATATTCTATCCGAGATAGGAGAGGACGTGGGTTCAGGGCCTATAAGTGCTGGATAGCTATTTTTGTATGTTTTGCGACGAAGGCAATTCACATTGAGCTGATTCCAGGTCTAGAGTCAGCTGCCTTCTTGTCTGCTCTTCGACGATTCATAGCCAGGAGAGGTAAACCCAAGGAAATTGTAAGTGATAACGCTACTACCTTTCGGGGGGCTAATAACGAATTAATCGAACTACACAATTACCTAAATCAAATTTCCAGTGAACTGATAACCTCATGTGCCAATGAGGGCATCACATGGAAGTTCTTACCAGTATATACACCACACATGGGTGGCTTACATGAATCCGCAGTTAAGAGTTGTAAATTTCACTTAAAACGTGTTTGTGGTCAAGCTTTGTTAACCTATGAAGAATTTTCTACTGTACTTACTCAAATAGAGGGAATTCTTAACTCACGACCCCTATGTCCTATACCTAACACTTTCCGACACCGACGACTTTCCTATCCTCACGCCAGCTCACTTCTTGATCGGTAGAACCACTACGGGTCTACCAGACTATGACTACCAAGATGTCAACGTCAATAAACTAACACACTACCAACAACTCCAACAGCTGCATCAAGACTTCTGGAAGAGGTGGTCTCGAGACTACATCGCTCTTCTACAGCAACGCACGAAATGGAGAAGCTCGAAGGGCTCCGGCCTGGAAGTTGGCACACTGGTCCTGGTGAGGGAGGAGCGGCTACCCCCCTGCCAATGGAGGATGGGGCGAATCATCAACAAACATCAAGGACGGGACGGCATCACAAGAGTGGTCTCAATACAGACTCAAAACGGAATCATCAAACGTGCATTTAATAACATCTGTCCGTTCCCAACTAAGTTATAAGTTTAGTAATTACCTATTTGCTATGTATCACCTAATTTTTCTCTATACCTAGTATTAAAATTAAGAATAATTGAGTTCCTATTAAGAAATATTAAGAAATTCTATTTATGTATCGAAATGCATAATCTTAGAACTTAACAATTTGTTTATAAGGGCAAATAAATATGTATTCTGCTTGTCCCTCACTTGACCTAGCTACTTGGACAGGTAGGTTAACTCAAACTAATATTTTGTCATGCCCTAAGCATACACCTATTGTCTATAACAATTAGGTACTACCTATTGTTTTTAGCAAATTATTCTAGTGCCTTCAGCATACCTATACCCAATTTGGGGTGGCAGCATGTCTAAAGACAACACCTTATCTGATAATAAGCCTAATTGTAACTACTAACGCCATCTACCGAATTTGCATTGTAACTGCTGATTTCATAGTCATCGATTTCTTAACACTAACTTGCTAGTACAATCTGCAGATCATGGATGGCGCCACTCTAATGTATCGAAATATCGTGTACTCTTTTCAACCATTTTATTCTTGTAATAAACTCGAAGACATCGAATCGACATAACCTCTATTTTTCATTGACGCATCCCGGGGATCCTGGACGATCTGGTAACAAGCACGAAATGTGTTAGTGTATTGATCCCAGAGCGTGATGCCGCTCTTTACTCTGGGGAAGCAAGACCAAGATGTCGGTCATCTAGCGGCTGATAAGTGCACTTCCAATGTGACTGAACCAGACTGAAAACTTTGAATTATTGAAAAACCGACACCGGTTTCTACGCTGTGGCAAGCGAACAGACAGCCCGTCTTTTGCCAGAGTACGCGCCAGTTGTCTGCTTCAGTCTTAGGTCATGTTTATGTTTATGTTTTTGGAAGCGTCGTTCATATTGTCTGTCGGTCCAGTCTAGTTCCTTTGTCATCTGCGGGCAATACTAACTAACAACTAGCTAAGGTAGGTAAGGTCGTCGACAGCAAACATTACTGACAAATAGGCACACACCAGCGCCAGGAAGTAACCTGGGTTTCTGTTCTTGGTCTGCAAACTTATCTAGTGATAAATAAGGTTTCATCCTTTCGAGTAAATATTAAAACAACCTCAAATAAATTTTACTCGATGTATTCACGCTGGCTTGTGATATGAATTAACTGAAGCAAAGGGATACCAATAGATTGGTCATCATCATCACAGCCCGTAACAGTCCACTGCAGGACTAAGGGCCTCTCCCACGAAATGGGAGGTTATTGTCATAATCTCCACGCTTGGCAGGCAGGTTGGAGATCGCAGTGTTTAAAATTAGAAAGAAAGAAAGAAAACATTTATTGCAGTAGACACCACGACACGATCATTAGGTACAAAAACATAAACATAAAAACATAAAAACAACGAACTAAGCATACCAACATAAAATACAAAAAAATTAAAAAAAAAAAAAAAAAGGTTTATAGGAATAACAATAATTACAATGGAAAATGCTGCTACCCATTTTATAGACTACGAAGACTCTTGATCTTTTGACTCGAAAACATTAGCTGCCTTATACGACACTCATTATTGTAAGAGGTTGGTGCTATTCAACTCTGCAGGACACCACACGGTTTTATATTTGGTTCATCAATAATCTTCAGAGGATGTCGGTGGCCGAGCGGTTAAGGTATCCGACTCGTAAGCTAGAGGAACCGGGTTCGAATCCCGCGGCCACCATGTACCAATGACTCTTTCCTGAGTTGGATAAGTACATAAATACATTAGTTGAATACTAACCGATGCTCGTACGGTGAGGGAAAACATCGTTATGAAACCTGCACATTCAGGCGAATGAATGCAATTGGTCAAGTTCCCCTGGTAGCAGGGTCACGGACGTCAGATGGCAGTCGCTTCACTGTAATTATCCGATCTGCCAAATCCTTGATCATGGTAATTCTTTTGATTGTATTTTTCAAGACTTGATTGGCTTAAAAAAAATAAGTTCTTAAGTCAGACATTCTGATTTTAAAAAATTTTAATGTAGTCAGTGTCACTCGCACGACCAAGTTGAATAAAACAACAACACATGTTAAAATCCATTTTACCTCAAAGTCTGTTTTAAATCGATTCTTCTCTTTTTTTATTCATAACATTTGTTACAAGTCGAAAAAAATGATATTACCTACATAACTAGTGTAAAATTAATAGTAATTATAAATCACAATATCAATGTCAATTCTAACCGCAACGGATTATTGACCAGAGTCTTCGCCAGGAATGCTCCTTGTCGGAATGCCAATACAGCTTCAGGCCGGGCTGCAGCACCATGGATCCAATCTTTGCTCTCAGGGTCCTCCAGGAGTCCAATTGCAGTAGGAATCAACCGTTGACCCTCGGAAGTGTCCCTCGGGAGATAATGAAAATGCTGCGCTGGATGTGTGGAGTCACACGGCTCGATCGATTACGCAATGAATACATCCGTCGCAGTCTTGGCGTGAGGGATAACGCAGATAAGATCGAGGAGGCTCGCCTGCGCTGGCTTGGTCACGTGTTGCGTAAGCCTCAGGGATACGTGGGAAATAGGTGCCAGAACCTGCCGGTATCAGGAAAGAGGCTCCATGGGCAACCCAAGAAGTGATGGATTGACATCGCTGAGTCGGATGTGAGAGCCAACGGCTTATGACGCGATGATGCCGTAGACCGGGCAAAGTGGAGATGAATGGGTAGGAAAGCGGACCCTGCCAGAGGCCGGGATAAGCGCTAGGACGATGATGGTCAATGTCAATTCTGTATAATTAATTATTATCTACAATAATAACCTCACAATTATTATACAGGGTGTTTCATAATACATGTATAAAGCCGTGAACTGGGTGGCGTGCTGAACGTATTAAAACGATAGGTACAATCATTTTTTTCTTGCATGGAATAGTTAGCGAGAAAATGACTATCGAACTTTTTCTTTTTCAATGTCGATAATGACATTTTGAAAACGAAAGACCGCATCTCTAGAAATCAGTTGTAATAGGTTACTCAAGTTCATAATCAGGTCAATCAACCGAAGACTACAAATTTACCAATTACAGATAGGATATAGGTGTTGTATTTTTTGGTTCGAGGGTTCTGTACAAAAAATTATTGTAATCAATTATGATTTTAATTCAAAAGGTTCATTCATAGTTTTATCAAAAGTGCACCACCACCTAACTAATAGAAAAGTAGACTAATTTAAATTACTGTAGCATATTAATGTAGCAAACTCTAATTAATGTAACATCTTCGTCTTTACGAGTTTGCTTTCTCATGTCATGTCTATCAGTAATGTTTCAGTGTCTCGTAGGTAATCGTACCTATCTGCCATGAGATTTTTCGATACCTACACACACATATTTTAGCATCAAGTAAAATAAATAAAATACCCTAGCGCCGCCGGCCGTAATGAATGTAACATAAATAAAACAAAGACCGTAGGTAGTGGAGCTTAAGACAGAACCCTCTACTGATGTGGGGAAGGCTCAAACTCTCAGTAGATTGTTATCGGCTATTAATGATGATTAAAATGCGTAAGATTTCACGAACATTTCTCATCAACTAAAAATAACTAAATGATTCTTAGTTGATGGAGATATACCTGTAAATATCCCATGCTTCACCCAGTTGGAGAACTTAGGTTACCTAGGTGGAGCACGGACACAAACACAATTTTAGAAATTACTGTCTAGGTTACTGTCATTGTACCAAATTACCCGATAAAATAGTGGTAAGCAAATGTAATCTGTCAGCGTCATCATAAGTATTATTATTATCCCACTGTTGGGTTCGCTTGAGCCTCATTTGATTAAATAAATAAAATCAACATTACGGTGCATCTACCAAGAGAACATAAAAGGCGAAATAAGTAAGACTCCTAAAACACGGATCCCTAAATAGGAATCCTTTTGTGTGCCGCCACGGGCCGAGGCGAGCCGGCCTGAGGCGGTGCCTTTGACCTACGGCGCGGCTTCCATTGACGAAATTTACCTACTTTCGTGTCGTGTTCGTTCATTCGGTTTTTAGCTTTTCGCGTGATCGAAGTGATTACTTGTTGCGTTGTATGTCTAGGATACCTACTGTGAAGATAACTGTGATAAGAGTGTTAACGATATGAATGAATGAATCATTTATTGCTTCAGGTACCAGCATTAACGTAGTCTTGTCTGTTTTCAGCGTTCAACAGTTTAAGTATTGTGATAATCATTATTCTATGCATGAGTGTAAACTAGCAGTAGGCCAAACACCATGCTACCTTCCTACTTAAGTATTGCATAGCAACCAGAGCCTGCGTAGTGTTGTGTACTGCGATACGAGTACAAGCTTACTTGATAGTTAATACCTATCAGTCATCCGAGCCACAAAAAAGCAAGAAAGTATGGTTTAACCGCGCTGGCACTTGACGCTGTTTGTAAGTTCATAGTTAATTTAGTAGATCTTATGCGCTTATTACATTTGACTGAATTCAGTCGTCTTAATTCAGAAGCAAAAAGCGTGAGAGCATATCAAAGTAAAATGTATTGCTCATAGAATAAGGCCCATTTTAGTATCACGCCTTTTGAAAAACAGAGTAACATAATACGAGTGATACAAAAATGAACCTTATTCTATGAGCAATACATTCCACTTCGATTTACTCACACGCCTTTTGCTTCTGAATTTAATCGACTGAATTTAGTCAGGTGTAATAAGCGCATTATTCATGTAGATAAGTAGGTAACATTTAGTTCGACGCCTGGTAGTAAGATGTAAGAGGTTCGTTTGTTTTGATATGGATGGCATGAGGTTATTAAACACCTCCTTATGGTGCGCACACACTCAACGTACGCCATCGAAGTGCTGTCGGGCGAATTCGCCGTTGACTACAGCACGTTCTTTTGACTTCTAAGGTCCAGTACTTGCATTTCGTGGTCAAGCAAGTAGCTTTGCAAGATTTGGGAGTTTTGACCGATTCGGGCTCGTATTCGCACGTTTGTTCGTTGGCCTTCGGTGTCCGCCCGAACTGCGTTTGGTCGAGCATGGTAGTTGACCGCCCCGCTCAGTAAGCGAATTGCCGGTTGGAGAGAGCTTTTGTCTCTTCGAAAATCTTAGTTAGCCGCTCAATAAGTCCGTACTCAAATATTTTTGCTACAACTGGAATGATGGAAATGGGGCGGTAGCAATTCGGGTCTTGCTTTTTACCCTTGAATTTACAGAGGGGGCACACTTTAACCCCTTTTGAGGCACCTATTGAAGAGATACGTTAGCACAATCGTGGGATGTTTCTAACTTGTTTTGTTGTGTTCAAGGATACGATAGCCTACCTGAAACCTTTATTAACTCGTACAATTACTCTTCACTCTGAAAAGGAGGTTTTAAAGTGGTATTTTTTAGATAAAAACTCTTTGACTAAGATTTATGTAGCACAATCGTAATGAATTAGATGGATTATGTACAATTCATAAACACTGAGTGCTACTATTATGTGTCCACGAAGAGTTTCTATCACTTCAAACTGTTTTAATATGACGTCTCCGAACCTGGAGACTTTTATATTCAAATTTGCATCTCGAATAACATTATTAATGTTGATGTTGTTATTAATGTTAATGGTGTTATTCATGTTAAGGTAGACATTGATTTCATCTCTTAAGTTACCTGCTAAACAAAGAGGTCCATAGCAGACTACATGATTTATGCATGTATGTATTATATGAGAATTTTTCTTGTTTCTGATCTTACATATCCGAGTGGGATCGCTCGACCTAAAATCGAATCTCAAAGGATATTCCATAATTTTGTACACTTCCATATGAGAGCGGTGTCCCATAGTATCGTCTAAAGAATAAATAATCTTCATTTGCTTGTTTCCAATTGTTACTACGAATATAGCGTTCTGCTTTAGTCCCAGAACATATAGTTTCTCACCGACATATCCAACGGACAATATCCGGTGAAGATCGCTGTCACCCAGTTCGCTATGTTCGTAGCTCACTTTTTTACCTTTAACTGAGATTTTGATCTTACAAAATTTTAGCTTTCCTTCTACATCAAATTTGTTATAAAAAAATTCATCGCCCACGAGAAGCCAATATCGCATTTCACCAAAAGGGCAATAATGTTCAATATCGATCGACATATCTTCGTTCGCTTTGGGAATTATTCGCACAGTAACCTTTCTTGTGGAAGTGTCGTATACTTTCAATGCTATAACATCATCGCTTTCAATGTGGTTCCAACATGTTAGTTCGTAGCATTTCTTTTCTATTTCGTGGCCTGATTTTGCGTCAAAATAAACAACGGTATATGTATTACCTCTTTTTAAAAGAAAGGATATTATACCATAGGATTTTAGAAAATTCAACGAGGAACCACATAAGAATCGGTACGGGAACGAGGTGACTCGCACTTCTGCTTCTGACACTCTTTCCCAGAGCGAAAAAGAGCGATACAGATCTCTCCAAGACAGACCCGACTTCCGACGGTTATCTTCGTAGAAGACTGGATATTCTTTAGAACATTGTCTTCTCCAGAATTCTTCTCCGAGATCGTCCAGAACGCTCTGCCAGTGGAGCGAAACTTTGCTGAAGTTTTGGACGTCTTTCCCGTTAAGGTGCTTCAACAACTCCCGAAGCATTTCATCTGGCAGGTGCTGTATCGAAGTAGAGCCCATTGTGATGACACAGAATGGCATCGATGTCAATGTTTAGGTGATGAACAATATTTGCGAAATACACTGTGAATCGGACACACAAAGGAAACTTGAAATTTAGAACAGAATAGTCTATTCTTCTCATTAGGCACTACGTTAGCAGGTAAGTATTATTTATTTTATCTTTTGGTTTTGTTTAATGTTGAATGTAAAAAACAACTATACAATATTAAACAGTGCTGAACCTTTTATCGTTTTACATTTTAAGGGTTCCAAACTTGTAAGTATGTTATATAAAAAAAGTGGCTATTATATTGATGCTTTGGAGTATTTATCCCAGAGCGTGATGCTGCTCTTTATTCTTGGGAGGCAAGAACAAGACGTCGGTGATCTATCAGCTGATAAGTGCCCTTCCACAGCGACTGAGCCAGACTGAAAACACCGGAGAGTGCCAAGGATCCAAGTGGCACTACTCCCTGTGGACTTCTGGTGTTGGTGTTAGCTGTGTTTCCAATATTTCTGTTATTTCCTCAGCTAAACAGTCTCTCCATTGATTACCTACTAGCAATGGAATAAAGTCAATAGTAGATACTCAATGTTATTGTCGCAAAACTGACACAGGTTTTTTATCTATCCAGTGACAAACGAACATACAGTCCACCTAATGGCTCCTAAGTCTTGTCCGAGTCTATAAATGCGATATCGTCAGCATACATGAGAAGCCACAGAGGCACCTCGTGGTAGTCTCGGATGATGTCTGTCAGTACTTCTAATATCCCGTTGAATAGAAGTAGACTGAGCACAGAGCTCTGATGTACCCCAACGGTAATAGGAAACGGGTTGATGTCACCAACGGCAGTGCTTACCATGGACTGTCGAACTGGCTGACAGTAATGGTGACCAAATAGTGGCCATCGCATACGGTGCTGAGCAAATACAAATATGCTGCTAAGTAGTCGTGGCCATAGCCGTAACAGTGGTAGATAAGCAGATTCGATAACCATCCAAGCTAAGCAGATGAAGATAATTTTTTCTGTAAGCTTAAAGCTATTGATGGAACGTACTAAAAGGAAAAATATCGAAGTGATAGAGACTGTCAGTGGACATATAATAGTATTGAACTATTATATCAGACTGTAGGTACATAATTGAACTCGCTCATGATGATTTTGATGCACAGCTTCGCCCTTGGCCACCGTCGCCGCCGCCGCCGCCGGCGCTACCGCCACGATCGTGGCCTTCAGTCCGACCCCCGACCACAGACTAAAATGCACTCCTCTACAGACTTCATGCAAATTAATCATAATTTTTTACAATGACTACGAATTTTACTAACCCATAATACTCCAACAGACCATTAAAAAATGTGCATGATCCAATCTGGTAAGGTTCCCCTGGTAGCAGGGTCACGTAGGGCAGATGGCAGTTACTCCACTGTTATTACATGATCTGCCAAATCCTGGATCATGGTTAAGTCGGACCGTGGGCCTTCGTGTACGAGACCACATCCGGGACATTCGATACAACATTATCGATAACGGGAGAAGATAAGATGAGATTTTATAAGTGGCCGTAACTTCCCCTGTAAAGTCTGCCGATTCGAGCTGCTGATAGAAATCGCCATTACCTAGCATCGACCACAATATCGCATTTTATGCAATGATAAACTGATATAATACCTGGACAAATACGAGTAGAACCTACAATAGGGGGTTCCGAACTACTTATCAAATATAAAACATTTCGTCCAACTATAGATACCGGGTGTCCGGTAATGAATGGATAAATGTAAAAACTTTAAAAACAATATACATTTCTTTTAAAAAATCATAACTTAGGTACTACTTATGATATATTTTGTTTCGTATTTTTTTCTGAACGGTATAAGTTATACTATAAGACATTTTAAGGGTATCCATTCATTATCGGATAGCCTGTATATCATGGTTTTGTTAGCGATTGTAAAAACAATCTAAGATATTGTATGAAATTTGGTTTATTCCTGAAATCCCAGTGAAGATAAATACGTTGGAGTTGGGTATTTTGGAATAAGTTTTATTACCCCCACTACCATCATCACACTAATAATTAATTTTCAATATTGTGTTGTTTGAACAGTCAGTTTTGACTATGATGAATGATGAATATGACATGTAAATAGTTGACAAAACAATGTTTATTATAGATTAGTTAGGCCACATATTTTTCATTTATAAACAGATTATTTATTTACCTAATAGACATTTTTGGGAAAATATACTAACAACCGCCAATGGTGGGGATTTGTCGGTGGGGATTTCTGTGATATTTCGAAAAATTCAGCACACACAAACAGCAAAAAAAAATTTGTTAAGGAGAGTGAAAGAAGAGTGGTTAAGGTATTCAACTCGTAAGCGAGAGCTACCGGGTTCGAATACGCTGAGGCCAATGACTCTTTTTTGGGTTATGTACATTAGACGAATGGTAACCGATGCTCTTTCGGTAAGGGAAAACATCGTCATGAAAACTGCACATTCAGGCAACTGAATGTGTACCCATGATCCAATCTGGTCAGGTTCCCCTAGTAACAGGGTCACGGAGGTCAGATGGCAACCAAAACATTAACGCCAAGATAATTTTTTTTAATGATGTGTGAACTTACCTTGCATCCTGCTGCATCTTGCATGCACCTTGCATGTTGCATGATTGTTGGTCCGCCGGGTGTAGACCAGTGTACTGAAGAATAATTGATCTTTTTTTTTACTTACGCCTACCAAAAACACCTAGCGCTGGATAACTCGGAACTTTCTCTATTTTGGACCATGAAACATTTTGAAGCGAGAGACCAGTAGAATGAGTGCAAATATACAGCAGGAAGTGATATACAAGCAATTCATGAAAGTAAACGTGATCACTTTTGAATTCCTTAGCTTAGAAGCTATTTTTTTTGCAGGTTAATTTAATTTTGCGTGTCTGGCAGACAGGCAGACGGACAGACTGACAACAAAGTAATCCCAACACAAGAGTTCCATTTATAATTTTCCGAAGAAGTACGGATTCCCAAAAATTGATAACGATAAAACGCGCTGTTCTGTTTGATAACGTATTTACAAAAGCATTAAAATAATACATAGCTCAATACCGTTCAAAGTGCCTTATGAAGATCTGGGAAAATATAAATACCTAATAATAAAAAATAATAAAAATTATACTTAACCTATTGATCATTGAAACGATAAGCAGAAGAAGCCTAATGATATAAATAAATTTCTACTTCCGTTGTGTCCTCAGTTCGTAGTGATTTTTGGAAAATTATGTTCATCATCTAAATATTGACATCGACGCCACTCTGTATCGTCATCATGGGCTCCGCTACGATACACCACCTGCCAGATGAAATGTTTCGGGAGTTTTTTAAATATCTTAACGGGAGAGACGTCATGAACTTCAGCAAAGTTTCCCTCCGCTTGCAAAATGTTGTGGACGACCTCGGGGAAGAATTCTGGAGGAGACTGTGTTGTCAAGAATACCCCGTCATATACGAAGATAGCCATCGGAAGTCGGGTCTGTCTTGGAGAGATCTGTACTGCTCTTTTTCGCTCTGGGAAAGAGTGTCAGAAGCAGAAGTTCGAGTCACCCCGTACCCGTACGGCAATTTACATCCATTCTCGTTAAATTTTCTAAGTAATGGTATAATATCCTTTCCCTTAAAATCAAGTTCTTCAGATTATACAGATACCGTTATTTATTTTAACGCAAAATATGGCCGCGAGATAGAAAGGAAATGCTACAGATTCGGTTTTAGGAACTACACTGAAAACGATGATGTCATAGCATTGGAAAGCCTCGAACTGCCGAAGAAAAAAGTGCGAATCATACCCAAAGCGAACGAAGATATGTCGATCGATTTTGAACCACATTGTCCGTTTCATACGCGATCGTGGCTTCTCGAGGGTAATGACATTTTTTATAACAAATTTGACACAAAGGCCAACAAGATAAAGTTTTGCAAGATCAAAGTTACAATTAAAGGTAAAGAAGTGAGCTATGAACATAGTGAACTGGGTGACAGTGTTGTTGACCGATGTTTTTCCGTTGGATATATCGGTGAGAAAATGCATGTGTTGGGAAATTTGAAAACTGCGTCTGGGATGTCCGTAATAACAATTGAAAATAGGCAAATGACCATAATTCGTTCTATAAGATATAATCGTGCATACTCATCTCGTATGGAAGTGTGCAAACTTATGGAATATTTTAGGAGATATGGGTTTAGGTCGTGTAATCACTTTGTGTTATGGAGGATCGAGTTCACGATAAACGATATTTGTTTATATAATTATGCTATATGGTCGCCAATCTTGTATGGACCTCATTTTTTTACAGGCAACTCAGGAAATAAAATCAACGTCGACCTCAACATTAATAATGTTCTTGCACATTCAAATTTCACTATAGACATCGACAATTCAGGAGAACGATTCTTTCGATTAATTAATTTCCATGTGATAGAATCTCTCCGTGGTCACATAATAGTAGCAAACTGTAGTAATAAACTTTATATAATTGATCTCATTCATAATAATTGTGCTTCAGATATCCCAGTCAGGGATTCTGTAATGAAAGAAGAATACCCTGAAATGAAAAAAACCGACACTTAATCTTGTTTTTGACTAATGCGATACCCGCATTAATGGTGAATCGCCCCCTAATACCTAAATCAGAATTGTTTAAAGTGAAATAATTTATTTACTGTAAAGTGTGCTAAAATACCGATAATACTGAGACAGGCCTTAAATTCGATAGTTCACTTTTATCTTCTCTCCCTTTTTATAAAAGAAAAAAAATAATGCAAGGCGTGGTGCATATATATTTATTTATATGTTTAGTAAATTTTATATGTATTAGTGTATATATTTGGTATTTTTGTGTTAGTGTATTTTTTATTATAACTGTAAATAAACTAGCAATAAGGTTATATTTATTTATTTAATACTTTATGCACA
Organism: Blastobasis adustella; assembly: GCA_907269095.1. Lineage (NCBI taxonomy): Eukaryota > Metazoa > Arthropoda > Insecta > Lepidoptera > Blastobasidae > Blastobasis > Blastobasis adustella. The sequence continues at coordinate 2,702,082 of OU026142.1, forward strand.
AAATAGTACAAAGGTGGACTTAAAGCTTGATAGCTATACTACCAACATATATATTCAACAATCGTTTTGACGACCTTGACCGAAATGCCATAAATATCCTCCGCCTTTTTCATTATTAACGATTTAAAACTATTAATGATATCTGCTTCACATATAACAACAAATTTAAAATGTTCAAGGCACGGACTGTGATTCTCCTGTGGTACTTCTAAAGCTATCGCAGAAGAAGATTGGAGATTTTGCGTAGTCTTCACTGCAATGTCAGCAAAGAACTCATTAATTGTATTAGCAGATCTAGGTCAGATGTTATGGTGTTACTATCCACTTTTAGTTTTAAATTAACTTCATGTTCAGATGTTTGGCCGAGTTCTTTATTTACAAGCCATTTCTGTTACAAAAAAAGAACTGCAAAATTGCAATGAAATTATGTGTGAAAGCTAAAACAGGTATAAACAGGACATATCTAGTTTGCAATTAAAACTTAATAACTTGGAAAGTGAGTTACAACACACTTTATATGAATATAATATGTCTCAAAAAACAGTAAGCGAGTATTCAGATTCCATGAATCAATTGATAAAAGATATGAAATGCAACGAGGAAAGGTTCAACTCACTGTGTGCGGGTCAATTTTGTAATATTTGTGATTGCACCCGACAAAATAGATCAGTAAATCCAAAAAATAAATCATCAAGCGAGGGTGCGCGCGCGACGGTGGCGCCGAAGGCGTCAAATATGCGCAACTACGCGCAGTGCGCTCCTGTAGCTACCTTACACAATGTTAGTGATAATAATATGCATATTGCTAGCGGTAAAACAATTTTATTTTCCGATATGTTGGGCCGTAATCATGGGCCTATGTTATCAAAATACACAAGTAATAAAGTCGTAAACTATTGTTACCCAGGCATATCGTTACCTACTTTAGGAAAGAAAATTAGCGATCACAAATATAATCATACTGACACATTGATTGTGGCCTTAGGCGAGAGTGTAAAGTATAAAAATCGTGACATTATAAATTTGTATGACCCTTTAAATAATATACAGAATATAGGAAAAATTATAATTTGCACATTACCTTATTCTATGTCTTTTGACTATTGAGAGAATAATGCTATTGTTAATCTGAATAATTTATTACATCTATTGACGAGTCGTAGTGACAAAATATCTCTATTTGACATGAACAAATTTGTTAAGCGCTTAGTACATGATAAACATTATGTACTAAGGAAAAGCTGACATTACTTAAATTACTAGCCTACAATATTTAAAAAAACTGACATTCAACCCAATTTTATTGTACCTATATGTTAATGGCTTTTATAATGTAATTTGATAGAAATTTTGTTGACATATTAATTTAAATTTAATAATTCCTATTACATTTTATTTATAATGACATTTTGTAATACATATAAATTGACTTTTTTTTTAACGTATATGTTATGTTATTTTCTTTAATTCTTGACACATTATTAATTTTAGATTTAATAATTGATTTTAATACTTACAAAGTTAGTAAGTACCTACCTCAAATTTCGTGTTGTAATGTTTACGGGATGTTTTTATTTAATTGCAATTGCTTTTTTTACTTAATTTTCTGATTTTAATATTTGTAATGACCTTTTTTTTGTAATTTCCAATTTTAATGCTTCTAATGCTACACAGCAAAGATGACTATTTACAATGTACTTAAATAAGTAATATTTTGTTCTTTATTTCATGATAATTATGTGCATTGACGTTCAATAAATGTATACTGTATACCTACATTGAATAAATAATTTTGAACTTGAATTTGAACTTATTACCTACTTTTACATATAAATGAATTGAATTGAATTGAATTGAATTGAACTTTTTGAACTACAATATTCTCCACAGCCTTGATCTTATTGTCGAATAAGTTAATTTTATTATTAATAAAATTAGCTTACGCAGCAATACAAACATTGTTAAATATCTCTGAATAAGTTTTTACATAATTACTGAATGCAACAGTCTTATTATAGGATTTCATATTATTTCATTCATATAGTTTCTTCCGGCTTTTATGAATTCCGGTTGTGGCTCAGTCACAAAACATAACATTACTATTTTTTTAATGTTTTTATCGGAAATTGAATGTCAAATTCACATTTAATTGTATTAAACATGTCGTTATAATGGAAATATAGAAATTTTACTCATACTTTGTTGGTAATATATTCATTTTATAAGCAATATTTTTAAATACAAAAAAAAATCTATGTTTTTAAATACAAAAAAAAATCTATGTTTATAAGGTTTTCATAGCATTCATGAATATTTTTTTTTTTCATATAGGACCTATTAAATACACTCAGGTGTCAATGACTAGTTCTTTAAACCTAAGGAATCGCTAATGCCTCCTTCTTTTAGAAAACTTGTTTTGGCAAAAGATGCACCAAATACTCTAGTATGTTGCTACTTGCTATAGCTGCAAAGAAACATTTTCATTAAGTTGTGTCTCATTAATGCTCTTGTACTGTGCCAATGACTCTTTTCTGAGTTACATACATTAGTTAATAATATAATAATAATATGAGTTGACCACAATATGATCCTAATTATATTACTAGTATTAACCTGGATTTGGCAGATGAGATAATCCATTACAAACACACAAACAAACAAACCGACAAATAATCAAATCAATACTCTTTCTATTATTTATATTATTAGTATAGATGTATATTTATATCATGATTTTGTTATTTAACTAGTGACGCGCCCCGGCTTTGCACGGGTAGTAACCCTAACAAATTATACAAGTAAACCTGCCTCATGAATCACTCTGGCTATTGAAAACCGCATACAATTTTTAAGTTTATCGTGAACAGACAGCCAGGCGCGGCGCGGGACTAGGTTTTACGAGTATAATATATTATGTAGTACCTGAAATAAATAGCAGTTATTGGTATCATCATTCAAGATGCGCGATGAGCTTATTGTTGTTTGGGGAAAAGTTATTTCAGTAGTCAGTTATGGCACCTATACGTTAGACATCAAAGAGAGAAATCATACTTCTTTTCTACAAAATAAATCAATTTTTAACTATTCAATATTCATTTACAACATAACAATGACTTCTTTCATCATCATATCAGCTGGAAAACGCCCACTGCTAGGCATAGTCCTCCTCCAGAGACGACAACCGAAAACGAGTACCTGCTATCTTTACCATGTCGTCGGTCCACCTTGTGGGAACCCTACGCACGCGGCAACAGTCGCCCTGTTTGTTTTTTTTAATCGATTATCTTCAATGTACGGACTGTAGTCTTTACGATGTTAAAATATATATAGATATGATGGCTATCTTAAAATAACTGTTTATGGCGAATAAGATATACAGCCGCTTGCTCATTTTCAATCCCCGACGGAAAACTGCCTGTGGCATCGTAGCTCCCGAACCGATAGATCGACTTGGGTGCGGATTTCTCTGTTAGAAAGCCAGTTTTATCGAGATAGTTGTTAGTTAAGTTTCGCTAAAATGGGTTCTATAGTTTTGAAAATATTTGAGTTTAAGTAAACTTGGTCAAGGATTAGGTTATATACCTTACAAATATAAAACGTCACAGTGAAGTTTTTACACATAAGTATAATAATTTAAGAACGTACTTCGCCTACTGTCGTAAGCCTCCAAGATTGTGAAGAAGATTATTTAAATAAAATGTTATCGGCGCAAAAGCGCTCGAAACATTTTTTGCTTAATTGGAATAGCAGGCGTGTCAAACATTAAGTGTTGATACATCTATGAGAACTTGATCTATGTTCATAAAAATATACACTTTTTTATGAAGAACAGTGATGTGCATAGTAGGAATACTAGAAATAAAGATAAACTTGTTACTAGTTCTTGTCGTCTGGCCAAAGTCCACAAATCATTTATGGGTCAATGTGTACGCTTTTATAATAAGGTCCCAACAGATATACAGAATTTACCATTGAATAAATTTAAAGCCACTATAAAAAATAAATTATGTCAAAAAAGTTATTATAGTATACCTGAATATGTGAATGACAAAAGTCCATGGAACTGAACTGCAGTTTTAAACAGGTATTATTTTAGTTAAAATTAGTATGTAAATAAGACATTACATAATAAGTATGTATTAGTATATAAGACATTTAAAAAAAAAAGGAAAATGAACTGAAATGAACTTAGGCTCTGTGGGTTTGTTGCCGTTTCTTTACCACGGAGGACCACCTAGGAAGCGGCGTTAACATCCCTTCCCTTCCCACACACTGTGACTTTTGGTCGTAGCGGGGCTGGGGGGCGCCTGCTCTGCGCGGACTGCGGTAGGGATGGCGTAGGATACGATAGGGGAAAAGTAGGGGTAGGGTTAGGTTAGGTTAAGGGGTAGGCCGGGGTAGGGGTGGGTAGGGTAGGATAGGGGTAGGCTACGGGCAGGGTAAGGGTAGGGTGGGAGCAGCTACCTATCACTGGTATTGTCGGACATGGTCCGGCCGTTGTCGACGGGGGGTGAGTGTGCTGCGGTCATGGGGCGGCCAGCGTGTCACTGTGTGTTTGACGATTGAAAGAGATATGTAATATCCTACTCAATAAAGTAATTTTGAATTTTGAATTTAGAGAACAAGAGAATTTCACATGAGAGGTAATTTCAGAACTCTGGTAGGCATGTGTTTATATCTATCGGGGTAGATAAAAAACAGTGACAATACTTTTGCTTGTTCATCATGCCAGATACCTCAAGAATATATGAACAAGGCCCAAAGTACCTTAACCAGTAGGTATGTGCAGTAATAAATTAGGTTTATTAACAAGACAGTTGTGTTTGGCAGTTAATTAGACTTTGCTTCGATAACAAATTACGGTAGGCAGGTACCTTTATAAACTCAAACAATGTCTCTTCTACGAATTCGATACTTTTTTAACAATCCATATCTATTCTATTATAACTTATAAAAAAAACTTGCCGTTAATGTCCCGGTTGTGCTCTCGCACACGAGGGCCCGGGGTCCGCCTTAACAATGTTTTAAGATTTTGTCGATCAGGTAATCACAGTGTAGCGACTGTAATCTGACCTCCGTGACCTTGCTACCAGGGGAACCTGACCGGATTGAATCATTTATTTATTTATTTTACAGTTTTACAACAATCACATGGTTACAATAAATAATACATGCTTACACATTCAGTCGTCTGAATATGCAGGTTTCATCATGATGTTTTCCCTCATGGTTAGAGCATTGGTTCAACTAATGTGCACAATTCAGAAAATAGTTATTAGTACAATGCCGCAGCGGGATTCGAACCCGGTACCTCTCGCTTACGAGTCGATTACCCTAACCGCTCGGTCAGCGACGCTCCTATTCTTATTATTACGTATAATAAAACAGTAAAAAAGTGTGTCTATACATTGAATATATTTATAAATAAAAAAAGGCCACCAAGAAATAGTAACAGAACAAAAATTTTTAAAATTAATATCTCTTATTTGTCTATTTGTACACGCTAATCTCCGGAACTACTAAACGAATTAGAATGAAACTTTGTTGTTAGTTAACTATAAAGCCTAAGCAACATATAGGGCATAATTGATTTGGAAACTGAAACACCTGATGTACTACTACTAGAATACAACTAATACTACTACGAGAAACTACTAGGATAAAATTAGAAAATTTTATTTATTTTACATGGTTCACAATAACGGTTTTCAGTGGCACAATCATATTAATAATAATATAGTTAAAGTTTAATTCAGGTAAAAAAATTACAACCATGTGTACAGTACAAGGTGCATTACCACTTCAAGAAAATTTTCCGTTGCCCCTACAGCAACATTGACGCGATTTGGTGCATCTTTAGCCAAAATCAGTTTGCTAAATGACAGGAGCAATAGCTGGCCCTTATGCCCAAAGGACTCATTCTTTATCCCCAGTGTAATTTTTATTTAGCATAATATTTAATGCTAAGATAAACCGTTTAACAACTACACTGTAGTGTAAAGTAATAGGATTCTTAAGGTGGTCATGGACTTACGCTCTTGCAGTGTACATAGCCCATTTTTCAGTGTTGGGCGAAACTAAGTTTGATTGACGACTAAAAACTAAAACTAACAAAAGTTTTATGTAACGATTGAAAATTGAATTAGTTTCAATCATGTGATGACTAATTTAGTCGACTAATAAGTTTTAATTTTTAGTCATGATTGATAGTTTTGATTAAAATTCCTGTAAGTAAAACAAATAAAAGGTAGGTACAAAAAGGAAGGTTAAATTCCGGTATTTCGAGTTCCGTTGCTCTAAAATTGCATGAGATGAGATATCTCTACCAGTATAGTATTATATCATCAATTTTGTTAGTATTATTAACTGTGGTGTAGTAAAGACGGTAAAAACATATATATTTTCTACAACAATGTGATGCCAGAAGTTTGTAAGCTCACCTGAGTTGGTCTTAAACGATTTTTGTATCGAAGAGACTCCATAGATATTAGTACTATTAAGTACTATTGTAAGTACTGACCGAATATAAAACGAATAACTTATTACTGTTAGATTTTGGTTCTGACAGAGATCGCCAGAGAGCACAATTAACTTACAGTTAAGCTGGTTGTCTGTTCGTCCATCTATCGATTACTCTAAATTCAGATATATTTACAGTTTCTAATATTTTATAGGACAATTTGTTTAGCTGAAAACTACAATTGATGACTAAACATTTAGTCATAACTAAAACTAAAACTTTTAGTTGTGATTTATTTAGTACAACTAATTTAGTCACAAAATATTTAGTTTGACTTATCATTCAATTGAAAAAATTAGTGATTGCTGGGCGCAACTTATCCATGAGTGCCACTTATCTGAACCGGTGACGGCGTCGCCATTGTTAACAACATTGTGACATTTCAAATTGGCGACACGTAGTTCCAGTCTTAGCCACCGGGCCTGTTAAGTAAGGCTCTGTGATTGCTCAGAGCAGCAGTCGGCAACTTTTTCCCAGGCAAGGGCCATAGGTTGGCCACTGGCTGGCCGAAGGGACTTTGGCTCCCTGTGTATGTTCTACCGGCTGTACATTGGGGACTGATGTGGGAACATTTTTGATCTGGTACCCACAGCACAACTCTGCCAGCGCACCACCCGCCGCGGGCTGACAACTCATCCTCATTACGTAGAGGTGTTCACGTGAAGATTTGGAAGAACATTCTCGCTCGTCAGATTCGGATGTGGAATGAGCTTCCAGTCACAGTGTTTCCTTTGAACTATGACACTCGATCGTTCAAGAAGTCTCGTTAGAGGCGAGCAATGCATTGGTAGCGCCCCTAGTGTTGCTAATGTCCATAGGCGGTAGTAACCACTTTCCATCAGGTGGATCGCTTGCCTGTTTGTCTGTCAAAAAAATGAGAAAATGACCTGAAATTTATGAAAATCAGAAAATAAGATTAAATTATAATAACTGGCAATGAATGTCAAACAAAATTAAATGTAGCGGGAATTTGTGGGCAAACTACTTACAAACTTTTGAAATTCACTCACAAGATTCTACATTGAAAATATTCAAAAAGAAAAAAAAGAAAAAATGTCATGTGGGAATACCCCTTTCGCCGTAACCGAAGATTCCCGCGTATTTATCCTTTTATAATGCTTTACAATGCTAAAAAATGTTACAAAATAACGAAATCAATCTAAATGAAAACTGTAATCAAGTATAAAAGCTTGTAAAATAAAAATATGTTGCATATTCAGTAAGTTCTAAGGATTCTGCTATTTGACATACTAGCAATTTCTAGTAAGTGGATCATTTTACGAATTTCCGTACAAATCTGTTTAATTGAATGAATTGCAATATAAATCATTTGGCGTTTCACCGGCAGAGTGGCCATTTTGCGATTGGCAAAATGAAACATATTATGATCATTACATGAAACACCTAATGTGGCCTTTTCATACCCACGTGGATTTAATGCTGTGTTTTTGTATTCCATGACATTTGACAGATGTTCATGGCATAATAATAATTAGTTGTAGATAGTATAATTTTAGTAGTTGTCATTTAATTAAGACCTCAATATTGCCTCCACCGCTTCTTGGATGTCCTTTCAGACTGTTTAAGGTTGGCTGGAAGAAATCCCATTGTGGGATAAGCCCGCGTTTGCTTTGTAAAATTATTTTTGTAACTTCTGTATTTATTAAGCAATAAAGAGTTTACATACATACGTACATACATAAGTGGATGTACGCATTTGGAACCATGGCACTGTATAAAAATACGAACATAATTTATAGTTTATAACATACATAATAAATAACAATATCAAATAAATAAGTTTGGACAAATTCACACGGCGCTAACTAGCCCCAAAGTAAGCAAAGCTTGTGTTATGGATGTGAGATAACTGATAAACGAACACATCACATACTTATTATACACACTACATCCAGGTAACAAAAATTAAAATTCATCCAGACTACAACTACAAGTGAATATACTTTCGCGCCATAAATTCTCAGCATATCGCGATTGTGGCGCTCTAAAAATACTTACTATGTTGAAGAAGAAACACATTAGGGCAATCCTCCTGCGCGTCAATGGGGGGATGCCCTAGCCGTGTCGGGTTTTGTTTTAGAACTGGCCTGTCATATGTATAAGATGTTTGGCTTTTTACGTGCGACGACTACAAGCGGACCCGCACAATCCGATAGGAAAAGCCAGAGCCTCGCTCGTACGTTTGTCAGTACCACGGAGGATCACGACCACAATGTAAGATTGGCATGGGGCCCCTGAGATGGTGGTGGCCCCCCCCTTCATAAATCCAACCTCATTAATGTGACACAAAGCATGGTGATAAGGTATCAAGTTATCCCTATTGAAAATTAGAAGAATATTTTATGCGGCCAAAAAAGTAGTCGAATAGTTTTGATTATAGACCCCGTGGCACATATTACTAAGGATGAGACAAACAATTATTTTACGGGAAAATCAATAATATTCTTGTTTTATTTTATTTATTTATTTATTTATTTAACAGTTTATTGCACACAGTAAAATACATAGAGAAACATCATACATATAGACGACACAACAGGCACTACTTATTTCTAAAAGAAATTTCTTCCAGCAGGCCTACAGAAGAGAGATGTGATAAGTAAAGCAGATCGACGTGCGCGATATAGAATACATACTAAAATACTTAAACATAATTAACTTCTCAAATAAAATATAATATAAACATATAATAATAATATAATATATATTATAATACATTACTATGCATACATATCTATGTACAACTAGACAGAGATAGATAATGTTCCTTGACGGAGCGATGGATAGGGATGGCCAACAACGATTTAACATTAGAGCGACAGGGTTTGTCTTGGTCTCGGTAGAAGTGAAAGAGGTTACGGAGATATGAAGGAGCAGAAGGATTGTGCAGGACATTAAAGAGGGTTGAAAGGATGTGAGCATTCCTGCGGTAGCGTATTGGTAGCCATTTGAGCTGTGTTCGGAAAGAGGAAATGTGGTCATACTTGCGTAAACCGAAAATGAACCGTATGCACACATTTTGGAGACGCTCAAGTTTGTTTAAAATCTCTTCTGTGGCATCCAGATAGCAACAGTCCGCGTAGTCAAGAATAGGAAGAAGGAGAGTTTGTACAAGGGTGATCTTGGTTTTTTGTGGTAAAAAGTTTTTGAGACGTTTAAGCTAGTGAAGCGAAAAATGTATCTTCTTGCTGACCTCATTGACGTGAGGGAGCCAGGATAGAGTCGATTCAAGAATCACACCAAGGTTTTTAGCAGAGTTACTGCACTGTATAGGCGTCCCATTATAAATCACCTGAGGGATATCATTATCAGACCCAAGTCGTCTGTACATGTTTGGGCTCCCTATCACTAAAGCCTGAGATTTCTTTGGATTCACTAGAAGCCCAAAGGCCCTAGCCCAGGCAGATATGCGTTCAAGATCGGCATTGATTTGGGCAAAAGCATCTGCTACATCAGCGATTTTGAAATGCCGGAAAATCTGTAGGTCGTCAGCATACAGATGGAAATTTGAAGAGATGACAGGAGTGACGGTATTGATTAATATGGAAAACAGGAGTGGTGAGAGAACACCGCCCTGCGGTACCCCGCCGACGAGCTCGCACCAGTCTGAGGAGACCTCATCATGGTGGATCCGCTGGGAACGACCACGGAGATACGACTCAAACCACTCTATTGCAGGAGGAGAGACGTTGAGGGAGCGAAGAACAGCGAGAAGGACATCAAAATCAACCGATCAAAATGACCGAATCATGTTTTATGACATAGGTACATCAGAAATTCAACTTTGGGCGTTGAAAAATATAGTCTATATTACATAAATGCAGTTATGTTAGTAGGTATGTTTCATTATTGCACCTGAACAACCTAAAATAGAAAAAAATGCGAATATTTACATTGTTCATTACCAAAATTTTATTTTACACTTAAGCATTTCTTATATTATTATTACCAATTTCAATACACTCAATATTTAAATAAGTAATATTTTGAATAGTTGGCGAAGATGACTTAATGGTTGTTTCTGTTCACTGTGGTTGACAACGGACAATGACTAATAATAGGGACGCATTTTGACATGACTGGCTCAAAATAGTCCGGAATCTAGAGCAGTTAAACGAATGATTAAAAAACAAAGATCGACAGGCGCGCCATCACCTGTCAGCAAAGTTTCGTAGCCCTCAGTCTAGTGAGGACCTTTCGTGCGAGTGACACTGACTACATAAAAATAAAAAGAAAGAAAATGTCTGATTTTAGGTACCATATTGTGACTTAAGAACTTTTTTATTTTAAGCCAATCAAGTCTTGAAAAATACAATTTAAAGAGTGACCATGATCAAGGATTTGGCAGATCAGGTAATTACAGTGAAGCGACTGCCATCTGACATCCGTGACCCTGCTACTAGGGGAACCTGGCCAATTGCATTCAGTCGCCTGAATACCTTAACCGCTCGGCCACCGATACCCACTAAAGATTATTGATGAACCAAATATAAAACCCTATATATAGATTTTATAGATAATATATAGAATATATAGATTGTTTGTATAAATTAGGAAATTAGTTGCCTTTCTGTGCTCGGTTCACAGAGAAACTAGCATATTTGCACTGCATGGCGTTCTCAGCTGTGGCAGCACCCGTCGCAGCCCGCCACGCGGTCACTGAAACATGGGAGGGCGCAAGGGTAACGACCCTCCCGCAGCAAGCCACTCGCACAGTATACTTCGACACTGAGCAGTCGCTTATACAGTACGGAATTGAGTTTTGGGGCGCGCTGCCGACCGGGAGCGCGTCTTCCGACTCCAGAAGCGAGCTGTCAGAGCGCTCGCTCGCATGCCCTACGATGAGCCCGCTCGGGGGCATTCATTACAAATTTACTGACATTAATATTAAATCATTTATTATGTAAATAAAATAATTTATAATTACAATTGGATTTACAATATTATGTTGGTATTTATTATTAATTTTTGTTGTGGATTATAATTTATTATACAGAATTGACATTGATATTGTGATTTATAATTACTATTAACTTTTCACTAATTTCGTAGTATTAATTTTTATAAAATGTTGACTTGTAACGAATGTTATGGAGAAATGATGAAATGATATGATATGATATCTTATCTACCACCAGCCAGAGATATATTTAGGCATAATGCGTTCTGTATGGCAATTCAAATTTATAATAAGCTACCAAAACGGATAAGGACTGCCCTCAGACACAATTTAGACAAACATTTCTGATTGGCTGCTGGAAAAATGTTATTATTTTGTCAGGGATTTTCTAAGCGCAAATAGTATAAACTAGGTAAATTGACAAATAAATCTTATTTTTGCATGCCTCATTGGGTAGAACATAACGATTCAATGTAACAATTTGTAACCTTGTATTGACTATGTTCTGGCAACAATAAGCTTTTTACTTTGACTTTGAGTATCGATGCAAGTAGCATCCCATACCAGAGGCCGTCCCAGTTTCCAGAGGGTAAGTGTCATTCCGTCGAGCCTCTTGGCGGGTTATCGTACTCGGTTCCATCGTGAACACCAGCGGTGGTAAAGGCGCTGCGGATCACATCGTATTCAAATGTAGAAGATACATTGAAAGCGATGACACTATAGCCTAAGAAAAAGTGAAATGTTCAGGGTTGAACAAGAACGTGCGACTAATACCCGAAGCCAAAGAGGAAATGTTTACCAACTTTGAATCTGATTGCTGTAATAATTCGGACAATTTACGTTCGAGGTTCCTTGTGGGAGACGACATGTTTTTCAACAAGCAAACAAACAAATTAAAGTGGAAATCAAAAGACAATTTGAAGCAGCAAACTGCTTTGTGAAAACAAGCGTCAGCAACAGTGATCGCAAGCTCTTGAAAGCCGACGTTTTATTAAGAAACAGTTTTAAGCTTCATTTCTTCATAACAATCGCCCCAATATTCCGCGGACCTAAACCCAATTGTTTTTTCCAATGGTCCGTTCGTGAAGCCAAAGTATCAGCTAAACAATAAGAGACGACTTTGATGAGAATGTACAAAATACAGTGAGAACGCGTTCGTGCAGCGAACGAGTTCTTCGCGACATACCTGCTCGATGCTGTTCTCCGTGCTACATCTTACAATAACATAAGTTTTTCTGGCTTTAAAATGTTACGATGTCCTTGTATTAGTATTCTGTAGATATACTTACTGAATTTTCAAAACAATAAATTACGAATATGACAACAATAAGGCATCTAAATAAATCAAGATACTTACTATAATACTCTCTGCCGTCACACCCTGCTTTCGGTGACGTACCTAATCGCAGTTCAAACATTGATTGTGTATTTTTAGCGTTCATTCAGCCAGGGCTGTCAAAGTTGCAATACCTTAATGTGTCTAATAAGAATCACTCTAGGATGTCTCCATCTCTACTTACTTATATTATAAGAATTTTGTCCCTTTCCCTCTACCCCGTGCACGACTATATGCGAAAAGCGACTTTATTGTTTATTTCGTAAGGATTAGAATCAACTGTAGTAGTTGCATGTGAGGAAACAACCGACGATCGATGATTAAACGAAAAGCGACATTATTGTTTATCGCGTAAGGATTAGAATCAACTGTCTCTTTCCCTCAGAAAGAGACAGATTGCATCCCATGACAACACGCACCACACTCAACACTCACGTGTTTTTGTATGAAGTATGCATATTATTTTGCATGAAGACGATCGTCTGTATATATAGTTCATAGTTTGTGCATTCAGCGACCCGAGCTCTCGATAAACACATGTATCTTGAACAGTGACTTTCAAGGTCGGATTTAGCGTGCGCTCCTGGACAAATGAAAATAGGTTTACTGCCGTTCATTCTTTCGTGCGTTCGAACTTACCAGTGGAACCTATCGCAGTGTGATACGTGATAAATTGTGTTAAACCAAACAATTCTTGTTTTGATACTTAACTTTATTTGCTTTTGTGAATCAAATGAACAGCGCTGACGTAGATAGTATTAAGTGGAACAATATCTCGTATTCTGTGATCAAACAGTTGAAGCAGTTTGCTTTCGCGACAGAGTGATATTTTGGTTGGAAACTTGCATTTACAACAACACCTTATTATTGTGTGACGTCACAATGGAATCGACTACGATAGAGCACCTGCCAGATGAAATGCTTCGGGAGTTGTTGAAACACCTTAACGGGAAAGACGTCATGAACTTCAGCAAAGTTTCGCTACACTGGCAGAGCGTTGTGGACGATCTCGGAGAAGAATTCTGGAGAAGACTGTGTTCTCAAGAATATCCAGGAATCTGCGAAGATAGCCGTCGGAAGTCGGGTCTGTCTTGGAGAGATCTGTATCGCTCTTTTTCGCTATGGGAAAGAGTGTCAGAAGCAGAAGTGCGAGTCACCCCGTGCCCGTATGACAATTTACGTGCATTCTCGTTAAATTTTCTAAAAAATGGTATAATATCCTTTTCTTTAAAATCACGTTTTTCAAATTATGCAGATACTGTTGTTTATTTCGACGCAAAATCAGGCCACGAGATAGAAAAGAAATGCTACGGATTAAGGTTTAGGGACCATATTGAAAGCGATGATGTTACAGCATTGGAAATTTACGAAAGATCCAAGGTTACTGTGCGAATCATTCCCAAAGCGAACGAAGTTATGTCGATCGATATTGAACCTTATTGTCGCTTTAGTCAAACGCGATCGTGGCTTCTCGTAGGCGATGAAGTTTTTTATAACAAATTTGATACACAGGACCGTAAGCTAAAGTTTTGTAAGATCAAAATCACGGTTAAAGGTGAAAAAGTGAGCCACGAACATAGCGAACTGGGTGACAGCGATCTTGACTGGATATTGTCCGTTGGATATGTCGGTGAGAAAATATATGTTCTGGGAAATTTGACGAAAAACGACAACGACATATCCGTAGTAACAATTGAAAATAAGCAAATGAAGATTATTCATTCTTTAAACGATCATCCATACAGCTCTCATATGGAAGTGTACCAAATAATGAAATATCGTATGAGTTTCGGTTTTAGGTCGTGCGATCCATTTCGGATATGGAAAATCAGAACCTTGACAAACGATGATCTAATATTGTCGCCAATCTTCTATGGACCTCATTTTTTTGCAGGTAACTTAACACATGAAATCAATGTCTACCTTAACATTAATCATGTTTTACAAAATGTAAATTTGACTATAGAAATTGACAATTCAGAAAAAGGCATGTTAAGACAGTTTGAAGTGATAGAAACTCTTCGTGTACACATAATAGTAGCACTCGGTCGCTATAGATTGTACATAATCGATCTCACTCATAATGATTGTGCTACAAAGATCCCAGTCAAAGTTTCTTTACCTAAAAATTACCACCTTGAAACTCTTTTTCAGAGTGAGTAGTAATTGTACGAGTAAATAATTGTATCAGGTAGGCTATATTATCCGTAAACACAACATAACAAGTAAGAAACATCCCAAGATCATGCCACCGTACCATTCCAAACGTACAAATATAAATCCTGAATAGAAATTCACAAACACATAATTCCAAGTTCCTGTATAGAACAAATGGCCGGTAGAGCAGTAAACTGCTAAACTGCCTTAATTATGTTACTTTGCTTCGTTCCATCATCACATCCTATACAGTCCATTGCAAGGCTTAGGGTCTCTCCCACGAAAGGGGAGGTTATTTCGACAACCTCTTCGTTTGGCAGGCGGGTTGGAGACACTTCGTATCTTCACTATCCTGGATACAAATTGGAATATAGGTTTCTATCTCGCGCTGGTTTGTGCCTATTCGGCACCGGGAATGTCTGCTGTCGACGACTCAATGCCATTGAACTAAGTGACAGAATAAAGAGTGGCATCTAGTTCTAGGATGAATACTCCAAAACATTTGATGCTGAACCTGGAGCAGTCTTCCTTGAAATGTCTCTGTAATATTTAAAGGCCCCCGACTAGGCCATTGGCGACCACCGAACTAAAGATAAATATAAAACTCGAACAAAGAATAGCATCAAAATATTTAACATTGGTTTTCCGAGTAAGTGCGTTACGTTGGTACGGTGAGAATTTGCACATTCAGACGACTGAATGTAAATTATCCAATCTACTCAGGATCCCCTGGTAACAGGGTCACGGAGGTCAGATGGCAGTCGCTCCACTGTAATTACCTGATCGGCCAAATCCTGGATCATGGTCAGAGCAGACCCCACACTCTCGTGTACATGATGACAACCGGGACATTATTGCCAAGATAATTATTTAAAGTAAGTCTCGGCCCATTCGAGCTGCTGATTATAAATAGATAATAGAGTGCTTCGACCACAAAATCGCATTATAATCAGCGATAAACTGAGATAATAACTTGGCAAATACGAGTGAAGTCTGCGCTGGAGGGTTCCGAACTCTCAAATATAAATCATTACATCTACATCTGGTCGGATGTTGAAATAAGTCAAGGATTTATTTGCGATTGTAATACATCCTAAAATATTGTATAAAAATTCAGTTAACGAACAGCAACATGTTATTGTTACCTATGTATGGTCTCACCTTGCTTCCTGCCAACTTTCATTATAGTTGTTCTACCGCATGTAGCTAATATGTTGATAGCTTGATGTATTTTTATTAAACCAAATAATTATGATATGATGGATGCTCCATATCTTGGCCAAAGCGAGAATGTTGATTGAGTATTGGCCTATATTCGTAAAGTCTCGTACGTGTTGGCCATGTATCGTTTGTTTTCCAGAGACAAGACGCCCATTACTAGCTATGGACCCAGGAAATCTACTACGAAATCGAATAATAATTCAAGTCTATTGTTCAAAAGTCCAAATGGTTCGAAGTATGCAGTAATAAATAACCAACTGTGCTAGGCAATAGACTGGCGGAAGAATAATATTGTATCGACATAATGGGTACCGACACTTTTTGATGCCCACCACATACTTACTACAGAAGATTGTAGAGGGTATGTTAAATGATTTTGCGAACATGTGGAGTCTATTTATGCGTGAACACTTTTTACATCTCTAAGAAGCTTAATGTTTTACAGCTTATTTTAATAGGGTTACTGGTATTACAATTTGATATTACTAAATTTATATTATTTACTAAATTTTATAGTTATTTTTACCCGTTCCGGAGAATAACAGTCTCGAGTGTCTGGCAGACAACCAGACAGCCAGACTGACAAAAAGGTAATCCGTACGCAAGATTTTAATTGATCCATTTTGGATGAAGAGGAATCCTAAAAATGGATGACGATAAAAGGTGCGGCACTGTTATTGTGTAGTTGTTTTTGACATTCATTAAACAAAACCAAGAGAATAAAAATAAATAATACTTACCTAAAAACCGCTCGTAGTGTCTAATGAGACAAATCGATTTTAAAGTTGTAAAATGACAAGTTTCCTTTGTGTGCCCAGTTCACAGTGATTTTTGCAAATATTGTTCATCACCTACATATTGACATCGACGCCATTCTGTGTCGTCACAATGGGCTCCACTTCGATACAGCACCTGCCAGATGAAATACTTCGGGAGTTGTTGAAACACCTTAACGGGAAAGACGTCCAAAACTTCAGCAAAGTTTCGCTCCACTGGCAGAGCATTGTGGACGATCTCGGAGAAGAATTCTGGAGAAGACTGTGTTCTCAAGAATATCTAGGCATCTACGAATATAGCCATCGGAAGTCGGGTCTGTCTTGGAAAGATCTGTATCGCTCTTTTTCGCTATGGGAAAGATAGATTTCGCGAGATAACGTATACGCTAAATAAAAACACTACATTCATGGTTTTAATACCAATAGTTTTACAGTTATTATGATAAGGCAAAATAGACCTTATTGTTATGGTCCAGATTTCTAACTTCGTAGGTACTCAGTTTGATTTTAAACACAATCCGTTAGGAAACAGCCAGAGCCTCGCTCGTCCTTCTGTCACTACCACGGAGGATCACAAGCACAATGTGAGATTGGCATATTGCACCTGAGCTGGTTGTGGGCCCCGTATCCTCGTCAATCCAACCTCATTAATGTGACACAAAGCATCGAAATAAGGTATCAAGTTTTAGTTTTTATTTTTAAAGTTTTATGCGGCCAAAAAAGTAGTCTATTAGTTTTGATTATAGAATTATTGCACGGGTAAATCAACAATATTCTTGTTTTATGACATAGATACATCAGAACTTCAACTTTGGGTGGTAGACTATATTTTTAACGCCTGTAACTACACTGTCATGAATAAGTGGGTGATTGGGTTGAAACATAAGTGCAGTTATGTTAGTATGTTCCATTATTGCACCTGAACAACCTAAAATAGAAAAAAATGCGAATATTGACACTGTTCATTACCAAAATTTTATTTTACACTTGAGCATTTCTTGTATTATAATTACCAATTTTAATACACTCATTATTTAAATAAGTAATATTTCGAATAGTTGGCGAAGATGACTTACTGGTTGTTTCTGTTCACTGTGGTTGACAACGGACAAGGACTAATAATAGGGACATTGTGACATGACTGGCTCAAAATAGTCCGGAATCTAAAGCTGTAAAACGAATGATTAAAAAACAAAGGTGAACAGGCGCGCCATTACCTGTCAGCAAAGTTTCGTAGCCCTCAGTCTAGTGAGGACCTTTGAGAAAACTGTCTTGGCAAGGTACATAATTTCTTGAAGATTAAATTATTTGCTATTACACCATAAATACTAGAGTTATAAAATTATCTCTTTTTGTGTTATTTTCTTGTTTCTTTACTTTATGTTTGAAACGCCTGCTAAAGAAGTGGAGCAAAAAACATTGGAGCCGCTTTGCGATAACGTTTCATCATCATGTCAAATGAAGAATCGATTAAAAATAGACTTTTAGGTAAATTGGATTTTAACATGTGTTGTTGTAAGATTCGTCTTGGTCGTGCGAGTGACACTGACTACATTAAAATAAAAAGAAACAAAATGGCTGATTTTAGGTACAATATTGTGACTTAAACACTTCTTTTTTTTAAGTCAATCAAGTCTTGAATAAATATAACTAACTAATACACTCAAAAGAATGACAATGATCAAGGGTTTTGCAGATCTGGTAATTACAGTGAAGCGACTGCCATCTGCTGTCCATGACTCTGCTACCAGGGGAACCTGACCAATTGCCTTCAGTCGCCTGAATGCGCAGGTTTCATAACGATGTTTTCCCTCACCGTAAGAGCATCGGTTAGTATTCAAGTAATGTGTTTATGTAGTTATCTAACTCAGGAAAGAGTCGCTGGTACATGGTCGCCGCGTAATTCGAACCCGGTGCCTCTAGCTTACGAGTCGAATACCTTAACCGCTCGGCCAGCGACACCCTATAACACCTGGTATAGGTTGTACACAACATGTACTAAAGGAAACCAGGTCCTCACCCCAGTTTAAATAGCACTTTTTTTTTAAATTACATGTATCCCCTACAAAGCTATACGTCTACTATAATATCAAACAAAGAGTTATAAATATTTATAAATTTAACATATTGATATCTCAAAACAGAGAAAAAAAAAATTAACCTTAAAAATAAATATCGAAAACAATGGAGCCTCACTATCTCCACGAAATCTATTCGAAGAAAATATTAAAATATGGAAAATGAGGTAGGTTGATGTACTTATAAATATTATTACACATGCATAATATCTGCCATGTACAAATTAGGTATAAAAACAAAATAATTTTAAAATCATAAAAAGTTGAAGAACATCGCTTTCTTCCATTATTAATAGTGGTGTTCCACGAGTATTTGTTTTATTTGGAAATTACTGTATTGTAGGATATACGAGTATCCTGTGAGCGAGAAAGGTATAATACCTTTGAGCAAAGCTGGTTTTACAAAAGGGAACACCACAGCGATCAAGTCTATTATCCAAAGCGGCCAAAAAGGGAATTTCTCTGGCGTGAAATCTGCGTATGATTTGGAAAATAAACAGCTTGCACACATTCATAACTTTAGTCCTTCTATATAGTCGAGAGGTCGGAAAGCGAAATGGTAGTGACATAAGTAATTTTAATACACCTCTTTGGGCTCTTTCAAGTCGTATAAGATGTGACTGCACAGCAGCTTCCCAGACAGAGATATAATAGGTAATCAAAGATTCCCCAAAAGCTTTATATATTCTTAAAATTAAGTGTTGAATGCTACTGTTTTTAAGTTTTTGAAAACAAACATTAATTTTCTGATACGTCCAATGTTAGAGAAATGTGTGATTCCCAAGTCAAGTGTTCGTCGATCATCACTTCTAGGTACCTAACAGTTTTTTCTCGGTTTAAACTTGGACAATTGCAGGCTACTCGGGCACTGTGACTTTGATTGCAAGGATAGTGCATGGACAGGGAGAACGGTTCTTTGGGCGCCAGCGCTTGTAATGCTAAAGCACAGGTACTTAGTTTTGGAGACATTTAGCGATAACAGATTATTTTCGAGCCAGGCAGACACTTGCGACAGACCACATTCAGCATTATTTCGGGCATTTTCCCAAGTAGAACCATGAAAAATGAGTGCAGTGTCATCTGAAAACATAAACATATCACCATTTTTCATTGCCATTTCACAGAGGTCATTTAAGTATTACAAGTAATAACGTCGGACCCAAGGTACTCCCCTCTGGTGCACCGTACCTACAGATTGCAGTATCACTCGCAAGCCCCCCTACCCGAACCATCTGAGTCCTATTAGAAAGATAATCTCTAAATTATCTCTTTTGCGAAGGGTTTTTAAGACACCGACCATGATCCATGGCTTCAGGGGTTTTCGCCTTTTAGCTATTGTGGTGCAGATTGAGCAGTTCGTAATAGAGTTTTTCAATTTGTCGTTTAGGAAATTGGCACACCAGTTCACATCACTACTGTTATAATAGACACTCCAATCGATATTTTTCAAATAGCCCGAAACAGCTTCATAATCAATCTTAGTGTTAATGTTAGGTGGTTGTCTACTTTCTGTGCAACTTGAGTTATTAGAATAAAACAATATAGGACAATGGTCAGTAATAACAGGTTGCTGAAATACTATAGTTTGCCAAGGGAAGTGACATTTAGCCATAAAATGGTCAAGACGTGTGTTAGACGGTGCGCGTGTAAGCACTGTAATGCCCGGCACTAGGCCTTGAGAGGCTAACAGTTCTAAGTAATCTCTGGTGTCAGTTGGTATTAAGAGTGTCAATATTTATGTCCCCTGTAAGTATGATGTTTTTGACTGTAAGAATTTATTTAAAGAGTCTAAGAACTTACTAGGGTTGTGAAAACTTGGTGGCCGATAAATATAAAGTATTGCTATCCTATTGTCCACCGTTACAACCAGGCAGTTACAGTCGGACACACACACACTGGCTCGCACACATTATATTGCAGTTGTTCTCTAATATATATGACCACTCCGTCATTTGTGTTGTGGCTAGCTTTTTTGTGGAATGAATTATATCCATCTATTGTCAGAAGGACAAAATCGCGACCTATACAACATTCGCTAAAAATAAACATATCAATCTGATCGTAAATATAAAACGAGAAAACTAGAAAATTGTCTAAATTTTTGTTAATACTGCGAATGTTGTGACTCAATAAACATAGTTTACCGTTGTTATCAGTCTGACCCTGCTCCAGTATCCCTAGGCACTGGGATGGATCTCTTATTTGGTCGCACCTTATGAATTCAGTACCGTCTATAATATCTGTAAATACTTTGCTGTGTGAACCCACTATCTATTTATTATAATTCATTGCAAGTAGGTAATCTATGGAGAGACTGTTCAGCTAAGGAAGTAACAGAAATATTGGAAACATAGCCAACACCAACACCAAAAGTCCATAGGGAGTTGCGCCACTTGGAACCTTGGCACACTGCGGTGTTTTCAGTCTGATTTAGTCGCATTGCAAGTGCACTTATCAGCCGATGACCGACTTCTTGGTCTTACTTCCACAGAATAAAGAGCGGCATCACGCTCTAGGAGGAAACCATTGCGCACGATTTGCGCACAGGTGCACCTCGCTCCCCTCCCCTGTATATAAACTGGAGCAGGTCGGTGTGCACGGTGATCTTCTTCGTTGGTTCGAGTCATACCTTCGAAACAGGAGCCAGGCTGTTCGAGTAAGATGTTATCACTCACCTCAGGGCTTCCATCTGGGTCCTCTTCTTTTTAATATTTGTTTATTCGATTATGTATCTTGTTTCCGTTATGCTTATTTCCTCATGTATGCTGACGACCCTAAGATCTATATACCGATAAAATGTACAACAGACTGCTTCAGATTGCAGGAAGATCTGGACATATTGTGAGCAGAACAGTCTGGATCTAAACGTAAATATATGTTTGACAATAACTTTTACGAGAAGAAGAAGCGTTATACCCACATCGTATAGGCTCAACAATACCAAAATTGAACGTACTGAGCAGGTTAAAGATCTCGGCATAATTCTAGATTCTAAGTTAACTTTCTGTGCCCATTATGAATCGTTTGTCGCGAAAGCGATAAGAATGTTGGGATTCATTTTCATGACAGTTAAGCCTCTGAACTCGGCGCCTGCTTTGAAAATACTTTATTTTACATACGTCAGGAGTGTACTGTAGTATGCATCCTCTGTATGGTCACCGATCTACGCTATCCACCGTGCTAGACTGGAGTCCGTACAGAAATCCTTCGTTAACAAACTTAACATCATATCGCACACTATAACCACAGATAATACAGCAGGTCTAACTTACACAAAATCTGTTCACACAAAATCTGTTCATTAGGCAACGTTTGCATGAGAGCTTTTTCGACGCTTTTAAACGACTCTTCCTCTTCTTATATGTCTTCTCGACTGTGTGTTCACACGTACGCGTAAAAAGTGACTAGAGATTTTTTTAAATCTACCGCCTTAAATGCGACTAAGAGAAACGTACGAAAAGGATATCTTTCATTTTGGATCAAAACGCCGAAAGTGTCGGCCAGAAAAATATTATGAAATTTTTAGATACAGCATAGTTTCTATCATTTTTTACTATGGTGCCAAATCTGTACGCCCACCACCACTATTTACCACTGGGCGTACAGTAGATACTAAGTATCGCTATTCTAAAAGATAGATAGATAGATAGATAAACACTTTATTGCTCACAAAACACAACAGTATCAATTAGTTACAGTAACAGGAACACATATGAGCAAAGGCGGCCTTATCGCTACAAGCGATCTCTTCCAGGCAACCTTTACAGAAATTGAGACAGGAATATTACAGCAGGTAGTGTTGAGCTAAAGGATACAAGAGAATGCGTTGTGCATTTATCTAAACACTAACAGACAGCCAAAAACATGAAATAATCGTACATATGCAGGTATACTAAAATAAAGTTTCACAAATCTTTCGCTAAAAGGGATTTACGAAGTTTTGACTTAAAACTAGGCAATGATTCAGACTGTCGGACTTCCTTTGGCAGATCATTCCACAATCGAGTTGCCCTTACCGTAAACGAGTCGTAGTAGTACCCGACACGGGGCCGACAGAATGTTTTCCGAAGCAGACCGCAGCGCACGGTCATGGTCGTCTCCTAGGTAGCGAAATTGCTCTCGGAGATACGCAGGAGATCGGGGATCGTGCAGGACGTTATACAGGAGGGAAAGGACATGCTCATCCCGCCTAAGCCGGATAGGAAGCCAGCGAAGCTTACGTCGGTATTCCGAAACCGAAAGCCCATAACAATCGAACCGTCGGACGTGCAGATTTGACGTCATAGTAAACAATGTTAAGAACTGTTTTCTCTATTGGAAACTAATAATTTTGTTCTGGCCGACACTTAGATTTTTGATCCAAAAATGTATGAAACACGGATGTTTCCTTTTTTTAAACTAAAATGAATAACATCATAAATATGTAAAGAAAATGGACCACCTCGATTGGTCTTCCTCGAATGCTATGATAACTGATACTTTTTACCCGACTACGAGGGAGCCAAGGAAGGGTAAAGAGGTTAACAGTCGATGTATGTATGTGGAAGCAGAGGTTTGTCAGGACCGTAGCAAGTGGAACAATGTGGTCTCTGCCTACCTTTACAGGAGAAAGGCGTGACGGAATGAATGTATGTCAACACTATCATTGCTCTATAGGAACTAGTGTTGTAGGACCAATACTTTTAGAGTTATTACCATTTTAAGTTTGACAGCTGTCAACCGAAATGTAGATCTCGATGAGCACTATCATTTCTCTTTAGGGACTAGTGTTCTACGACAAATAGTTTCAGAGTTATTACACTTTAAAGTTTGACAGGTGTCACCCGAAATGTAGATCATGACGAGCACTATCATTTCTCTTTAGAGACTAGTGTTCTAGGACCAATAGTTTCAGAGTTATTACAGTTTAAAGTTTGACAGGTGTCACCCGAAATGTAGATCATGACGAGCACTATCATTTCTCTTCAGGAACTAGTGTTCTAGGAACGATCGTTTTAGATTAGTTCCTGTCATCCGGAATATAGAGCTCGACGAGCGCTAGCATATCTCTTTAGAAACTTTTGTTCCAAACACGCCTTATTTATAATTCGGGATGACGAAAGGACCACGAAAGCGGAACAACTACGATCATGTTGCAGAATCACAAAAAGGGGAGGGGTTTACGCATCAGCGGTCAACATTTCTTTAACAAGGTCGAATTCCTATTTCATTCATACGCCTTGAATCTGTACTAAAAAAAGAAGACAGATATATGTGTGTAAACTGTGTAACATAAGGAGGAAAGATTCGAACTGTTGGTAAAAAGAAAAAGTCAAGTGTGACGTCTCATGTTGACATCTGCTGACATCGCGCCGCACACTGCACGATGGGGCCAAATTGAAAAAATGTGGACAAACTTCATACAAACTGACATTTCGAGACTGGATTGCGGGTTTTGCCCCATCATGCAGTGCTCTGCGCGGTGCGCTGCACAGTGGGACATTTCACCACCTGTCAATGTACTTGCATACAAACTGCTCGGCGTGCAACAAGTTTTGCCACATTGTGCAGTACGCCGCGCGGCGCACCTCTTCATTGTGTCTCAGCGCTTAGGTTCCCCAACCAATAGGGCCATAGACCTGTACGAGAAGCACGTCTCCGGTACTCTCGATATTTTTCATCTCCGTCGTATGCAATTTTCAAAAGGGGTTCTCAAGTTTTTCCAGTCCCAGTGAAGGATCCTACACATATATACACACACACACACACACTCTCTCACACATATACATACACACACACATACATACAGAGTCAGTGGGAGAAGGACAAATATATGGGCGCACGTATCTATCTATGTATATGTAAGCTTTTTTTTTCTCATTAGGTTATCATACTGCTAGATGGTTTGATACTCAAAATTTTAAACCGCAGTTTTGTTATTAGCATTGCAACTTTAAATTGTACAAGTTATAACTAAATTTCAATGCTGTAAAAACTGTATGGAAATAAAAAAATAAAAAAACCCAAATAAGCGCACCAAACGCAAAATATATCACGTACAAAAATAAAGTCCTTACTGCGCTAGCACAGCGCACGTTGTAGCCGGCAAGGCGCTACTCAGCGCCACACTAGACCGGCCAGGTTAGCCCGGGCACGGGGTTAGCCTCAAAGGCCCGTACCTGCCTCCAACAGGAGCAGACGACCCGTGTGTGTGTGTGTCTGGGAGGAATACACCGACACATTTCGTGCTGGTACCCTCCTGGCTTGACATGTCTCTAATATTTGAGGGCCCCCGACTGGGCCATTAGCGATCACCAAACAAAAGATAAATATAATATTTGAACAAAGAATAGCATCAAAACATTAAGCATTTGTTTTCCGAGTAAGTGCGGTACATTGGTACGGTGACAACTTGCACATTCAGGCGACTGAATGTGAATGATTCATTCTGCTCAGGTTCCCCTTTATACATGGTCACGAGTCACGAAGGTAAGATGGCAGTCGCTCTACTGTACTCTACTGTATTACCTGATCTGCCAAATACCTGGATCATGGTCGAGGCGGACCCCGGGCTCTCGTGTACGAGATAACAACCAGGACATCATGGCCAAAATGATTATCTTTTATTTATTTTTTTCGAGTAATTGCGGTACTTAAATGGGAATATCGGCCCGGCTGATTAAAAATAGATAATAAATTGCCTCGACCACAATATCGCATTCTAATCAGTGATAAACTGAGACAACAACTTGGCAAAAACAAGTAAAATCTGCACTTGTGGGTTCCGAACTCTCAAATATAAACAATTTCTTTTAAATCTGGTCAGCTACAGCAGGAAGTAATATTCAAGCAATTCACGCAAGTAAACGAGGCTTCACACCTTAGCCAAAATTCCACGAGACTTGTCCAACAAAAGCATGTAGAAGGAGTATTGACCTATGTCAGTGCATATTGGCCATGTCTCGTCTGTTGTCCATTGACAAAATGCCCATCACTAGCTATGGACCCAAACAATCTAGTACGATATCGAATAATAATTCAAATATATTGTTCAAAAGTCCAAATTATCCAAAGTGTAAAATTATAATTAACCAACTGTGCTAGGCAATAGTCTGGCGGAAAAATAATAATGTATCGATATGATAGCGACTTTCTTTACGCTACATACTTACAAGTTTGGAACCCTAAAAATGGATAACGATAAAAGGTGAAGCACTGTTTAATAATGTGTAGTTGTTTTCTACATTTAACATTAAACAAAACCAAGAGACAAAATAAAGAATACATACCTAATAACGTAGTGCCTAATGAGAGGAATAGATTATTCTGCTCAAAATTTCAAGTTCCTTTGTGTGCTCGGTTCACAGTGATTTTTACAAATTTTGTTCATCGCGTAAATATTGACATCGGCGTCATTCTGTCTCGTCACAATGGGCTCCACTTCGATACAGCACCTGCCAGATAAAATGCTTCGGGAGTTGGTAAAACACCTCAACGGGAAAGACGTTAAAAACTTCAGCAAAGTTTCGCTCCACTGGCAGAGCGTTGTGGACGATCTCGGAGAAGTATTCTGGAGAAGACTGTGTTTTTAAGAATATTAAGGCATCTGCGAAGGTAGCCGTCGGAAGTCGGGTATGTCTTGGAGAGATCTGTATCGCTCTTTTTCGCTATGGGAAAGAGTGTCAGAAGCGGAAGTGCGAGTCACCGAGTACATTTACAATAATGAAAGCATGCACTCGTTTAATTTTCTAAAAAATTGTGTAATATCCTTTCCCTTATTTACAATGCCTGCAAGTCTTGGAGGTGATACAGATACTATTATTTATTTTGACGCAAAATCAGGCTACGAGATAGAAAGGAAATGCTACGGATTCCGCTTTGTCGAGTACAGTGAAAGCGATGATATTATAGCATTGCAAATATACGACAGATCCAGTAGAAAGATTACTGTGCGAATCATTCCCAAAGCGAACGAAGACATGTCGATCGATATCGAACCTTATTATCGCTATAATGGTCAAACAGGAACGTGGCTTCTCGTGGGCGATGAATTTTTTTATATCAAATTCGTTATACAGGACAGAAAGCTTAAGTTTTGCAAGATCAAACTTACAGTCAAAGGTAAAAAAGTGGCCTACAAACATAGCGAACTGGGTGACAGCGATCTTGTCGGGATATTGTCCGTTGGATACATCGGTGAGAAAATATATGTTCTGGGACATTCGGCGTATACCCTTAATAACACATACGTAGTAACATTTGAAAATAAAAAAATGAGGACTATTTTTACTATAAACGATGGTCCATACATCTCTCATATGAAAGTGTACGAAGTTGTAAAATATCTTATGAAATTCGGTTTTAGTCCGTCCTTTCCCTCTGGGATATTGACGATCAACACCTCGACACGCCCTAAGGAAATAGTGTCGCCAATCGTCTATGGCCCTCATTTTATAGCAGGTAACATTACACATAATATCAATGTCTACCTCAACAATAATGATGCTATTCAAGATGCAAATTTGGCTATAAATATCGACACTTTAGAAATATTCATGTTTATGCACTTTGAAGTGATAGAAACTCTTCGTGGACACATAATAGTAGCATTCAGTCGCTATAGATTGTACATAATCGATCTCACTCATAATGATTGTACTATAGAGATCCCAGTCAAAGATTCTTTATCTAAAAAATAACACTTTGAAACTCCTTTTCAGAGTGACGAGTATTTGTACGAGTAAAATAAGATGACGCTACCGTTGTAGCGACATCTATCGCTCCAAAAGGGAAATTCAACGATACTGACATTTACAAGTATGCGAAGACAAGGTTTGCAAGCACCTGCACATAGATGGCGCTGACCATCCTATATCGCGCTAGCGAAATATGTCAACTTCCGCGGCATATATACAACTTTCGACATCTCACTGTCCCCTCCTAGTCTCGACTCACTGTAGACTTTTGAACAGCATCGCTTCGGCACAGCTCACAGCGCAACCTTACGCCACAGCTTCGCCATTGCTCACCGCATCGCCAGACTGACTACGCCTCATACGTCAGCTTCAGCGTTTTTCGCTTCGGTATCGACCTCCAGTCTTCGGGGGGAGTACTGTAGCGACATCTATCGCTAATAGGGAAACTCAACGATACACACATTTACGAGTATGCGAACACAAGGTTGGCAAGCACCCGCACAAAGATGGCGCAGACCGTCCTATATCGCACTAGCAAAATATGCCAACTTCCGCGGCATACATACAACTTCCGACGATCACCCGTAGGACCTCTGGTACCCTGGTCACAACACCCAGAAAGGTAGGTAATTACCCTTTTCCACCTTCCCCGTCTTCTCTTGCCAACATTACCGGCTAATAGGCGGCTACCTTATCCCTGCACCGCCAAACCGTAACATTCCAAACGCACAAATATAAATCCTGAATAGAAATTCACAGGTACATAGTTTGTAGTTCCGACATATCACGAAGGATTGCCAAGCTTAAGGCAAAGCACATAACTCACAGAACAGATGGCCCATGAAACAGTAAGCTGCTCAAGTAACGACCAAGTATCATAAGGCGAAGCTGGTTGGCCTCCCATAAGATGGACCAACGACTTAGTAAAGGTCGCAGGTACCAGCTGGATGCGGAAGGCACAAGACCGGCTGGCTATGCCCAGCAGTAGACGTTTTCCAGCAGATAAGATATGATAATCATGATGACCGCCTTTTGTACTACCTACCATCTATTTTGTATCTGTACTTGTGTTCTCTGGTGTGCAATAAAGAGTTTTGTATTGTATTGATGAAAGAAGTAATTGCTTTGAAGTAAATAAAATTTATGAAATTGTTAAAAAAATGTTTGAGTTTGAAGAAAAGTCGTTGTTGAAGAAAAAGTATTGAAAAAACGTCGGGGCTGTGTCGGAACACACGGCCGTTAGTTTACACGTGAAAAGTCTTCCTTGTCAGCTTTGAGACGCTCTCTAAGCCGCCTCGATTGCTCAGCGCCTGACATTAGGTTGGAGCCCACGTGTGGCCCGGGAGCCTTTTGTTTATCCTAATGTTTATAGACGTAGACATTACGAATTATCTACTACCCGTGGGCGACCCAAGAAGCGATGGATTGACATAGCTGAGTTGAATGCGAGAGCCAACGGTTAATGACGAGAGGATGCCTAAGACCGGGCGAAGTGGAGAAGAATGAGTGGGAAAGCAGACCCTGGAAGTGACCGGAATAAGCGCTAAGACGACGACGATGATGATTAGCAATTACCTCATGAATTATTATAACTGTTATTATTATTACTAATTATTCAATTTACTTACTACATTTAATGTACGCTTGTTTACAGATTTATATTTAAAAAATAATCATCTTGGCGTTAATGTCTCGATTGTGCCCTCGCGTATGAGAACCCGGGGTCCGCCTTGACCATGATCCAGGATTTGGCAAATCAGGCAATAACAATGGAGCGACTGCCATCGGACCTCCATGACCCTGCTACCAGGGGAACCTGACCAGATTGGAACAGTCACCTGAATGTGCAGGTTTCATCACGATGTTTTACCTCACCGAAAGAGCAACGGTTGGTATTCAACTAATGTACATACCTAACTCAGGAAAGAGTTATTGGTACATGGTTGCAGCGGGATTCAAACCCGGTACCTCGTGCTTAGTGGTGACGCACATTGAAGCGGTGCGCAATCCAAACCCGAAACAATAGCTCTGATGTATTAATTTTTTCTACATTTCTTCAATGTTGGCCCATCGTGCAGCGTGCGGCGCGATGTCAGTAGATGTAAACATAAGACGTCACATTTGACTGTTTCTTTTTACCAATAGTTCGAATATTTCTTCCTTATGTATGTGACATAGTTCACTCACATACATATATCTGTCTACCTTTTTTAAGTGCAGATATAACGCATGTGAATGAAATAGGAAGTCGACCTGGTCAAAGAAAGTTTGACCACTGATATGTAAGCCTTTCCCCTTTTTGCAATTCTGTAATACAATCGGATTAGTTTCGTTTTCGTAGTCCTTTCGTCATCTTTAATTATAAAGAAGGCGTGTTTGGTTCTGGAACACTAGTTTCTATAGAAAAATGCTAGTAGTTGTCAAGCTCTACAGTTCGGGTGACATCTGTCAAACTTTAAACTGTAATAACTCTGAAACTAGTGGTCCTAGAACACTAGTTTATTAAGAGGAATGATAATGTTCGTCGAGCTCTACATTGTGGATGGCAGCTGTCAAACTCAAAACTGCAATAACTTTACTTACTTACTTACGAAAGTAGTAGAAATTGTATAGTCTCTCTGAAAATTTCAAAATTATTTTTTGGCCGGCACTACTATTATTTTAGTCCGAAATGAATGATATCCTTTTTGTACGTTTCTCTTCCTTGTCCTTGAGTCTACAGAAAAAAATTGTGGGTCACTTTTTACGCGCGCTTGTGAAAACACAGACGATATGGGCAATAACTAAACGAGTTGTTTAAAATAACGCGCATAAAAGCGTCGAATAAGCTCTCTTGCAAACGTTGCCTAACTCACAATCTCAAGTTAATCTCTCGTGCGAACGTTGCCTAACTTAAAAAACCAGAATAACACCTCCGTTTTCTTTGTTGTCACCGTGACGTGACACCGCGCGCTGCGCTGCGAGTCGGATGCCTTAACCGCTCGGCCACCAACGCTTAGTAGAGATTATTGATTATAAGTGCATAAAATTTCATAAAACCAAATATAAAACAAAATATATAGATTATTCGCAATAATTACGAAATTAGTTTCCTTTGTGTGCTCAGTTCACAGAGAAAGGAGGTCCGGACAACCCAGCCTATATGACCAATAACGTTGACTGATATGTCATTAGAAAGGATTTTTCATTTTCTACAACTTTTACTATGACGATGACACGCTGCCCACTGGCATAATGTATTTGTACTGCAGAAAATGCTATTCGCGGGATTTACCTATTGGGACCTAGAACTTCACTTAGAGATAAATTCAAGAATATTGACAATATGACAATGCCATCACAATACATAAATGAGAACTTGATCTATGCTCATAAAAATATACACTTGTGTATGAAGAACAGTGATGTGTATAGTAGGAATACTAGAAGTAAAGATAAACTTGTTACTAGTTCTTGTCGTCTGGCCAAAGCCCACAAATCATTTATGGGTCAATGTGTACGCTTTTATAATAAGGTCCCAACAGATATAAAGAATTTAAAATTGAAAAAATTTAAAGCCACTATAAAAAATAAATTATATAAAGAAGTTATTGTAGTATATCCGAATATTTAAATGACAAAAGTCTGGACAAAGGAACTGAACTGCAGTTAAATACAGGTATTATTTTGTTTTAAGTTAGTATGTAGGGCAAATATAATGTATTAGTACTATATAAGACAATAAAAAAAAACGAATTAACCTAAGTTAATCCTAAGTTAGTTGAGCCTAAGCTCTGTGGGTTTCTTACCGTTTCTTTACCACGGAGAACCACCTAGGAAGCGGCGTTAACATTCCTTCCCTTCCCACACACTGTGACTTTTGGTCGTAGCGGGGCTGGGGGGCGTCTGTTTTGCGTGGACTGCGGTCGAGATGGCGTAGGATAAGATAGGGGAAAAGTAGGGGTAGGGTTAGGTTAAGTTAAGGGGTAGGCTGGGGTAGGGGTGGGTAGGGTAGGATAGGGGTAGGCTACGGGCAGGGTAAGGGTAGGGTGGGAGAAGCTACCTATCACTGGTATTGTCGGACATGGTCCGGCCGTCGGCGGGGGGTGGGTGTGCTGCGGCCATGGGGCGGCCAACATGTCACTGTGTGTTTCCTTCCTAATTTCCTACCCCCTCCTCTTTGACGATTGAAAGAGATATGTAATATCCAACTCAATAAAGTAATTTTGAATTTTGAATTTTACCAGCAAACCTTGGAGTCAAAGAAACCGTAAATCAGCATTTAGGCATAAGAAGTGCACACAAGTAAACTAAATACTATAATTAATAATAAACAAATACTATAAATAATAATGAATACAATAAATATATACGTACTATAACTGTATATTAGAAAGAGAGAGATAATGCTCTTTTAATTTCCTTTTAAATGTAGTCAGAAGAGACTACCACGGATGTTAGGAGGTATCGAGTTCCATAAACGCGCAGAGTGTACAGTGAAGGAGCCGCCGTAGCGACTTGAGGTGTGGGACGGGATCTTTAGGAGAAAGGATCTGATGGAACGAGTAGGCCTTGGGCACCAGATACAAAAGCGCTCACGGAGGTACTGCGGAACCAAAGGATTTTGTAGTATATTATACAATGTGCTGAGAATATGCACATCCATGCGTCGACGTATTGGCAACCACTTAAGTTGAGTTCTAAACTCAGAAACGTGATCAAATTTTCGCAGACCGAAGATGAACCGGATGCACACATTCTGCGGCCTGTCCAATTTGTTTAACAGCTCCTCCGTGGCGTCAAGATAGCAGACATCTGCATAATCAAGCAGAGCGAGAAGCAGCGATTGTGCCAAGATTACCTTAGTCTCAAAAGGCTGAAACTTTTGAAGCCGCTTGAATGATTGAAACGTGTAATGTATCCGTTTACTAACCTGCCCAATTTTACCCGCCCAAGACAGGTGAGAATCGAAGAGGACCCCCAGATTTTTGGCATTATCGGTAATTTGTATCGGTGCACCGTCGTAGCTAACAGGCGCCAGGTGCACTAAACATCAAACTCCTTACGCATCTTGAAGGTAACGATCTCCTCAGCGATCACCAGTACGGGTTCCGCCGTTGTCGATCTACTGGGGACCTTCTGGTGTATGCCACACAATTGTGGTGTGAGGCCATTGAGAGACATGGCGAGGCCCTTGCTGTGTCTCATGATATCTCCAAGGCCTTTGACAGGGTTTGGCATGCGGGCCTTCTAAGCAAGCTTCCTTCATTTGGTATTCCTGTTGGCTTTTGCACCTGGTTATCGGATTTTCTGAGTGAACGTTCAATCCGTGTAGTTATCGATGGCTACTCGTCTAATCTTGAGGCTATCGACGCGGGAGTTCCTCAGGGATTGGTACTGTCCGCGACTTTATTCCTGCTGCATATTAACGATCTGCTAACAGTACCAGGTACCTTTGGGTACGCAGACGACAGCACAGTGACGGATAGATATCTGGCAGATGCAAAAGCCAATAGGAACGATATTCAGTGTTGTCGAGAGGTTATGGTTGATCGTTTGAACAACGCTCTCAAGGCAGTCTCTGATTGGGGTAAAGCCAATCTGGTGACGTTCAACGCAACCAAAACTCAGGCGTGTTTGTTTTCCGCCAAAAGGAGTCCATTCCATCTTACTCTAACTGTGGAAATTACCGGCAACCTACAGCTTCTAGGTGTTGAGCTTTCTACCAATCTCAACTTCGGTCAGTACATCGAATCCAAGGCAAAAATTGCAGCAAAAAAACTTGGTGTCCTCTCGAAGGTTAAGCGGTACTTCACTTCAAGGCAGTTGATTCAGTTATATCAAGCACAAGTCCGATCCTGCATGGAGTACTGCTGCCACCTCTGGGATGGATCAGCCAAATATCAACTGGCGGCTTTGGATTCGGTGGAAAAACGTGCAAAGAAGATGATTGGTGACCCTCAGTTGATTGAAGCTAGGCTGCAGAGCCTCGAGCATCGGCGTAGGGTTGCGCGTCTGTCGGTCTTCTACAGGTTACATTTCGGTGAGTGTGCGAAGCAGTTGCACGACCTCATTCCGCCGTCCCCTTTCCGCCATCGGGAGACACGATCCGGGCGAGCGCTTCATCCTTTTGTCGTGGACCTTCCAGCTATCCGCACGAGCCGCTTTGGTTTGACTTTTATAATGCGTACGGCTAAGGAGTGGAACGCGTTGCCTGCGAGTGTGTTCCCTGATCAATATAATCTGGATGCCTTCAAGGCTAGAGTGAATAGGCTGTTCCAAGACGAGCATGCTCCATCTTCGGCCGCATCGTCACTTACCAACAGGTGAGATGGCGGTCAAATGCTTGTCTTGTTTAATATAAAAAAAAAAGGTGTTTTATTTACTACAAATTACTAGATAAGATTATAATATCAATAAGGCAATAATAAATATATCTTAGCCGTTGTTTAATTTAACAACTATTTCTTCTCCTTTATAGATCTAATAATATCTATCAATGTTTCGGTAGTGTAGTAGTATTAATATATAATATTACCCACCCCCATTATTTCTTCTTTCCTGCACTAGTCAGTGAAAAGATAGGCACCTATTTCAATCGAAATTTTTAATGGGCGACTGGTAAATATGACTACTTTACCTTTAAGTCCGCCAATGTATTTTAGTACATGAAGTTTTAATAAATAGATTATCTACTACATATCGTATTTCTCATTTTCACGGTGTTCTCCTGCCTTTTAGTCTCTCTCAATCTCTGCCACACAATCGTTATGAGTATGCTCAATAATGTACAGTATTCTGTTAGAGGTCGCTACTATTATGTGCCCACGGATAGTCTCGATCAATTTGATCTAAATTACTCGAATTCGGTCCAGGAATGCCATTATCTTCGCTTTCTGTTTTATACCTTCCGAATTATCGAAATCTATGGTAAAATCTGGGTTTGTCTTTGGATGAATATCTTGTACACTGTTCATGTTGAGGTAGATGTTGATGCCAACTTTAGTGTCATTATATAAGACGGCTGCTATCAAATGTGACCCAAACAGGAGCGGCGTGGATATCAGCTTATAGTTACAGTGGCTTTCCGGGCTATGCATCCGCCAAAACACACAGGGATCACTCGAACTAAAACCGAATCTCTTCAGCTCTTCCATCACTGTGTGCGCTTCCCCATTAGAGTCGCGGGCATGATTCGTTTGAGTTGAGAAAATTGATTTCATCTGCTTATCTTCAATCGTTGCTACATACATGTCTTGCTTATATGGGCAACGTAAACTGATATTATATAATCTCAGCACACGTATTTTCCCATCGACATATTTAACCGACAATATCCTATCAAGATTACTATCAGCCAGCTCGCTGGTCTCGTAACTTACTTCTTTGCCTTTGATTATGATTTTCATCTTACAAAATTTCACATCGTCGTTGTCTGAACCAAATTTGTGGTAAAAAATTTCGTCGCCTACCAGGAACCATGATCGCGGATGACTAATGATGCAAGAAGGTTCGAAATCGATCGACATATCCTCGTTCGCTTTGGGTATGATTCGCAATTTTTTGTTCATTACCGACCTTTCGACTATTTCGAAAGCTATAACATCATCACTTTCAATGTAATTCGCGAATTTTAATCCATAGTATTTCCTTTCTATCTCCCGATGCGATTTTGTGTCGAAATAGACAACAGTGTCAGCGTTGCTTAAGTTACTCGGTTTTAGAGGGAACGATATCACACCATTTTTAAGAAAATTCAGCAAGGACACGTTTAAGTTATCGTAAGGATACGGGGTGACGCGCACTTCTGCTTCTGACACTCTTTCCCATAGCAAAAAAGAGTGATACAGGTCTCTCCAAGAAAGACCCGATTTTCGCTGGCTATCTTTGTAAATATCCGGGTATTCTCGGCGGCACACTCTCCTCCAGAACTCCTCCCCGAGATCGTCCACAACGCTCTGCCAGCGAAGGGAAACTTTGCTGAAGTTCGTGACGTCTTTCCCATTAACGTATTGCAACAACTCCCGAAGCATTTCATCTGGCAGGTGCTGTATTGTAGCTGATCCCATGGTGTAGTCACACAATATTATTAACTCGATGCCAATAATCAATTGAAGAACATTTATTAGCAAAATAACGGTCTGATCCTTGCACACAACACAAACAACTTGATGTTTATTATCACCGAACCCTACGTATTTCCTTCCTTCCTAAATTACGTCATTCAATTCATATTTTACTGATCTACACTACACAAACTAACGCAAATGCACTGGTTTAACCAATAATGTTACCTTACTATTAATAACCGAAGTGTACTATCGATATCAATTCTTATGTTACTTTATTTATCACTGATAACTATGCGGTATCACTTCTGATTGCCTACAGTCTTGTGTTACCAGCAGTAGTTTCCAAAAAACTACGTTCGGGCTCCTAAAATAGTACGAAAATGGCTAAAAAGGTACGGTTTACTTTCTCTTCTATCTTATAGGCGATGTTGTAGCAATAAAACTGCGTTATTTTGACAAGACAACAAGACCTTATTTACTCGCCGGTGGTGCCAGTGAGCAAAAACACGTCAAGATCAACCTTTCATTATTTTACGGTATTTTGCGGACAGGAAAGGCAAAGTGACTACGATCCTCAGCTAAATTTAGCATTTTTCAAAAACGTACTAAATAGTACGATGTGGAGCAAAGTACGCCAAAGGTACGACAGTCAGCCAAATAGTACGTAAATCGTACCAAAAGGTACAATCTGGCAACGCTGAGCCTCATACAAATGACGCATAAGCATAGGTGTGTGTGTGGGTGAAGAGCCTCAGAGTCATTACGGGCTGTGATCGTTTGTTGTATTCGCACTTTTCTGTCACAACGTAAACTGTGTATTGCGATGTTGTTCACACATGTTTAAGTGTCTCGATGTGATGCTATCGAAAATAGTGCCGCTACCATGAGTTTTTTCCCCGTTGACTGTACAGTAAACGTGAATCGCTTTCTATGAGAATTCGTAGAGCGCCTCTATTGGGCAGTAGCGGAACTAAAATCCGTACCATGAGTTGCTATTGGTTAATTTACTTTACCACTCACGTTACAGTTTACGTCGGGAGTGTAGTTTTGCATACAAAACCGTACCATAAGTTATAAATATGAAAGATGCGATAGTAAATTACGGTAACTAATGTAGTTACGTCACTCACTGAAATTTATAATGTGAGAAGTATTTTTCGCTCGGAGATAGTTATTATTTTCGTGACAAAATGTCTGGAAAGCGATATTTAGCTTGAAGGATGTTTGTCGAAGCCCAAGCGGCTGATGAAAATACGTGGTGTCGGAAACTGTCCGAAAGAAACTACAGACTTATAATTTAAATAAAGGTGTATATTATTTTTCAAGGAAACTGACAATTACAATAATTAGCAAATTATATTCGAGAAAATAAAAAAGGACCCTGACCGGCACTTGCAAGCCCTTTTAAAAAGAGCCTCCCCTCCATTCGAACCTCTTCGTGGCCTCTTCGGGTGACGTCGGCGCCAGTCGGCTTTCGGAGCTGGTTCCATCGAACTCTGCTCTGTAGCCGTATTCACAATGGTTCGATTCGGATTCGGATTCGAAAAATTTTTAGAATGACCTTGAAAATGACAGTTCAATTCGAAAGTTGTCTATTATTCGGAAATTTTCACGAATGATATTTAGCTCGCGGGAAGTTTTTGTGAATTGTGGCTTAGAACGCTTTTCTTGGAAAATGCAGTTTGTACTGGCGCTATAACACCGTAATAGGATAAAGGCGAAGCAGAGAGCCGATACAATGCACCTAAATCGGCAAATAAGGGATTTGTCGAACCCATTTAACATGCACAACTTTAGTGGGTTTTATCGCTTCTCTGCGGAGACTGCGATCCGCATTATAGAAGATATAAAGCCCTATTATCCTAGGACCTCATATGCTTGTGCGATTCTGGTGGAATTGAAAGTAAGTATGACAAAAATTGTGCTAAACGCTGAAAAATAACCTAAAATTTTCTACAATAACAACAATACAAAACCATTGAAAATATCTGTATTAATTTCAGTGTCTATGTGCGCATAAACCCACCAGACGAAATGGAAACTGAGGATAGTGATTCATTTGCATCTGCCACTAAATTTGAAGAGAGGGATATATATAGGCAGAGGCACTGAGGGTGAGAAGGCAGTTAGTACAGAGGCTCTGCCATTGATTATGGTTAAGTGACTCTCTATAATAACTTGGTTGCAAAAGCATCAGCGTATCACCTTGGCCGTTGGGACTATATTAAAAAACACGCTGTGAAAATTGTAGTGTTTGTTCTGAAGAAATATTTGTCTTGATGCCTACAGCTACTTTCTATCAACGCACCGCTCGCCTTCGGCATAGTTCATCCTCACATTGTGGTCCCAAAGACACATGCGAGGTCTTCAAGAAAGTGGGTAAAAGGTTTTTACAGGGTCGGCAACATGGAAATTTTACCACTGGAATTGCAAACGTCCATAGATTGCGGTAACTGTTTACCATCGGGCAAACCACAAGCCTGTCTTCTTTGTTTTCTGAACATTGAAATGTGTTTTTTTTTATTTGTCCTATATGCACTATACTTATGTCAATTTTTTATATCTTTCCTTTCATTTCTGTTAAGTTTAAATTAGGTAACTAATAAAATTATTATTCATAAAAACGTTTATTCTCTTTTTCTAATTATAATAACCCTTACAAACCCTCTAAGAAATTAAAACTTCGTTTTTACTTACAACAGTACCGATCAGCTGATCACATTTTAATAGAGAGTTTAGTTCAATGAGTAGGACATTCCTTTTGCGGACTTCTTACACCCTTCCTGATATAGGTATATTCATAAAAATATATACAGTTGTAAAAAATACTTTACTAATTATACTTTTAAAATCACAATTCATATACTAATTTAAATTAGACTCAGTAAAATCACAGCAAAAATTAAATGATCACTACCTTATTTACTAATAACCTAATTATAGGTACATTTAAAATCACAATTCAATTGCTAATTTAAATCACAGAAAAAATGCTGTCTTAGTGCTTTTTGTATTTTCAAAGTGTAATTTGGTAAGTGATACATACAAAAGCATATCACAATTATGAAATTTCTTTAAAAATCAACCTACATTGTTAATTATAACTTTAATTAACAGTACAGTTACTAATTTAAATCAGATTCAGTAAAAATGAAATGATCACATAAAACTAATAAAATAATAAAGTTGAAATTTAGTGAGTGGTGGGTAATCAAATTTAGGTAATCACTTAGTTAGATTTTCTATGGCAGTTGCGATTCGGGTGAAAACCTCTACAAGATTTTCTATCGCAACGGCCTGTCTAATTATGCCCTCTTGACACTTTATTCACCGCTGCGGCTTGCACTTCGGCTGCTTCAGCTTGGCGTTGAAGGGCATTAAGCATTGGGTCACCCCCACCAGAGAAGGTCCACCACCAGTGCTAGATTTAAATACCCGAATTGTACGGGCTTTATTTTTTATATCTGACTTCCAGTACTGCCAAGTCTGAAAATAAATACCAATTTAATAAATATATTATATTCAACCTACAACAACTTATGTTATATTCAAAATTAATCAATATTTACTTCTTCTTCGACCTTCATCCATTTGTCTGCAGTTTTAGTTGCACCATCACCGATAGCATTCAATTTTACGGCGAGGTCCGCTAACAATTTTTTCTTTTCCCTTGCTGCGTCTGGGCAATTCAGTCAACCCGTTGCGAGTGCGGGATGGGCCCGCATGTATTCTAACATCGCCACTCGTTGGCCGTATGATGTACGTGATGGCTGGAATCGCAAGAAAACAGGCAGTTTAAATAGCTATTTATCCAAAATTCAATCACCGAGTTTGTACTTGATTCAAGTGAATAGGTACTATAAATATTTAGTCAGGTACTTACTGTTAACATGGTTTCTTCGATTAGATTAGATACGAAAGGGTAAAAATTAATTTAATCACTAAACTAAATCGCTCGAAGAAAAACGGGGAAACTTTTTTGAAAACTTTAGTTTGACAATATTTATGTGTTCATAACGACAGAAAGAATTTAACTTTCAAATAATTACTTTATATTTTTGCAAATTAACTTCAAAGAAAAAAGTATTCTACTTATAAACAATCAAATATTATATAAAAATTAATATATAGAGCGAAATATAACTTATTAATAGCATTTTTTACAAATTTATGTTATTAATTGCCAATAATCCATTTTTCAATCAACAAAAGTGTCTTCGTAAACGCTCTTCTTTTCCGAGGGAGAACCATAGACATTTCCCATTCGATAGAGTTTCCGTGGCCGAATATTCGACAAAGTTTTCGAATCATTGTGAATACGGCTACTGAATGTCGCCCTTAGTCGATCCCATCGAGCTCCGTTAGATGGCGCTACACGCCCGATTGCCAACGCGGCCATTCTGCATGGTGTCAGTCTCTGACACCCCACGAGTCTGGATAAAATATTGATCTGCAAGAACACACAAATGTTACTTATCATACACGAAGTGTCCCGGTGTCCCATTCTATGCCTGTAATTTTCACATTAGCACTTGTATTTTTTTATACCTGAGTACTTGTTCGTTCTCTAGACCACCTGCACTTAAAGGGCCATGCCACACTTAAGAGACCAGTAGCCGTATTCACAATGATTCGAAAACTTTGTCGAATATTCGGCCACGGAAACTCTATCGAATGGGAAATGTCTATGGTTCTCCCTCGGAAAAGAATAGCGTTTACGAAGACACTTTTGTTGATTGAAAAATGGATTATTGGCAATTAATAACATAAATTTGTAAAAAATGCTATTAATAAGTTATATTTCGCTCTATATATTAATTTTTATACAGGGTGTTTCATAATATATGTATAAAGCCGTGAACTGGATGGAGTGCTGAACGTATTAAAACGATAGGTACAATTATTATTTTCTTGCGTGGAATAGTTAGCGAGAAAATGACTATCGAACTTTTTCTTTTTCAATGTCGATAATGACATTTTGAAAACGAAAGACCGCATCTCTAGAAACCAGTTGTAATAGGTTACTCAAGTTCATAATCAGGTCAATCAACCGAAGACTACAAAAATCTTCTATTGTACTAGGCTATCATGACTGAAGCAGGTGGACTAGGTACGGGATACTGATATCATAGGGTGTCCAAAAAATTTAATATTTTTGGAAAGTGTTTGACAACAAAAGTACAGGATATTGTTGTTACAATTTTTGGCCTATTTTTTCACATAGTCTACATCCCGTTGAATGCATATGGTGAGCCTTTGCACAAGTTTATGCACTCCTCGAAGAACTTTTCCGCCAGCTCCGAAATAAGGAAAGACGTCATTTCAGTTCCTACCTATTTAATAGTAATAATTAAATTCTACTCATGTATGAATTCAAGAAGGTGAATAATCAATTTGAAAAGCTGAAAAACTACCTAGCAACACAATTTACGTACTAGATACGGTCAGGAGACCTGGTTTTACCATTTAGTCAATTTACTAGTAACAGACGCTACGATTTGCCTGGAGCCGACCAACCATCAGTTGCAGTCGATACTAATCCTTACGAAGTACAAAATAAAGCAGCTTTTGGGTTAATACGGATGCGCGGGCATGCCGTCCTTGGTCGGACGTCCGAACACGTATTCCGCACTCAAAAGCAACTATTTTATCCTGCGTAAGGATAAGTATCAACTACAACTAACGGTTGGTTGGCTCCAGAAAAAGGGGAACGTCTGTTACTAGTTTTTAGTGTCAACAACGCTTAAGAAACAAACATGTACCTAGTGGCCTAGTGGCAGTACAAGTACTTGTTTTATGCTACGTAGTGGTAGTCCACCTGAAGGCAAGCGGTAACCGTCGCCCATAACATCTACGATTCAAGCATTTAGGTTGCAGGCAACAAAAATGCAGAACAAGAGATGCGTTGCCACTGTGAGGACTAATGCGCTTATTACACCTGGCTAAATTCAGTCGACTAAATTCAGAAGCAAAAAGCGTGAAAGGCAATCAAAGTAGAATGTATTGCTCATAGTATAATGTCCATTTTTGTATCACTAATATTATCTGATGTGACGCTCCGCTCTCCAAAAGGCGTGATTCAA
Organism: Blastobasis adustella; assembly: GCA_907269095.1. Lineage (NCBI taxonomy): Eukaryota > Metazoa > Arthropoda > Insecta > Lepidoptera > Blastobasidae > Blastobasis > Blastobasis adustella. The sequence continues at coordinate 2,743,900 of OU026142.1, forward strand.
AAATGGACTTTAGTTTTTAGACTAAATTTAGTCAAATGTAATAAGCGCATAAGATTAAATGCGTCATGCCTGTATTTTCGTTCGCTTATTTCGTAGACACCCTACGTACTAGGCGCAATGGGATATTAAAGAGGTCAAAATTATTTTGTATTTTTTGGTTCGAGGGTTCTGTACAAAAAAATATTGTAATCAATTATGATTTTAATTCAAATGGTTCATTCATAGTTTTCTCGAAAGTGCACCACCACCTAACTAATAGCAAAGTAGTCTAATTCAAATTACTGTAGCTATACCTGTAAATATCCCATACTTCACCCAGTTGGAGAACCTAGGCAGGAGCGTAGCTACCGCCGTATCAGCCGTATCAATGATACGGGGCCCCCGGGCCACAGGGCCCCCAGAACGCGTGTAAGCAAAAATTCGTACTGTTGTCCTCAATTTCAGTTAAACCCTATTTCCCGGAAAAAATCCTTTAGTAAATTTCAGACCAGGGCCGGGGGCCCGCTTCGCCAAAGATACAAATGAATTAAATGATACAATCCGTTTTCATTCCCCTTTCGCTTAGAAATAATTAACATTTTAAAAGAAAGAACAACAACTTAGGGCGCACTCACTCATTACTTCATTGAAATTGTGTAAAAAATGCACCAATGGCAAAAATGAGAAAAATCTTGATCTCATGTACAACATTTTCAGCACTATCGGTGAGGTCATAAGACTTAAGAAACTCCTTACTCCGTTCATTCCTCAACGGGTCAGATCGACCTGGCTCATAATAAAATAGTTTTGGCCCACACGCCCTCACGATCTTGACGAAATTGACTGTTTTTAAGTTTTCACTACACATATTATCGGGTCCACCCCGGCTTTTAAGGAGTCTCTTGTCATACAAACTACCAACATAAAACATGAACAAATTATACACCTAAACCTTCTTTATTAGACAAAGTGATACCACTTTGTCTATTGGTAAACCGTATGAAAATCCGTTCAGTAGTTTTTGAGTTTATCGCGAACAGGCAGACAGACTCGGTGTGGAACTTTGTTTCATAACAATATTTTTATTATTAAGGTGATTCGACGCTCATACTAAATTTCTCTCGATATACTTTCATTTGTTTGAGTGTTTAGTAATTGTGTTATGATTTCTGCTCTTGTGTTATGATTTCCTATTTTGCCTACCATTGAATACAAATGTATGCTTGCAAATGTAGGTGCGCAAAATGGGTATCTTTTCAAAAGCAGTTAAATCGAAAAAAGCACAAGTCGCCGCTAGATGGCGTTGTTTTGTGATTTCATTATGTTTCTTTTTCATTTCTTTGTTTTACACTATTAACATGTAGAAATCTATTTCGCGCACAATTGGACACATTTTCTAATGGCCAATTGCAAAAACTTACATTAAAAATATCAAACCCTTGAAGGAATGTCGATCAAACGTTACATAAAATTTGTATGAAAATCGTACCGCCTTAACACGTGAATGGCTTGGATTTAAGTTACTTATAGCATCCCTTGTAGTTGGGGGTACTAACTAGGGGGGGCCCCAGACAGCTATTGATACGGGACCCCTGGAGGGCTACGCCACTGAACCTAGGTCACCTAGGTGGAGCACGAACCCAAACACAATATTAGAAATTACGGTCTAGGTTACTGTCATTGTACCAAATTACCCGATAAAATAGTGGTAAGCAAATGTAATACATCACCGAGATCGTAAGGATTATTATTAGTCCACTGTTGGACTCGTTTGAGCCTCACTTTATCAAATAAACACAATCAACATTACGGTGCATCTACCAGGAGAACAAGAGGCGAAATAAGTACGACCCCTAACACGCGGATCCCTAAAGCGTCGGCCGCCGCCGCGCCTCTCGCCACCCGCGCCATTGCGCGCCTCTCTCAAGGTCGGCCCCGCCACGAGGCCCACGAATCCGCGCGTGGCGTTGGCAGTGTGCGTGCCGCACACTCGGGTATGCCGTGTATCCGTTTGAACCGAGACGCTGGCGCCGACGGCGCGACTTCTTGTGTTACAATTTACCTATTTTCGAATCGTGTTCGTGTATTCGGTTTTTAGCTTTTCGCGTGATCGGTGTGATTGTTTGTTGCGTTGTATTTATAGGAAACCTAAGTATTGTGAAGATAACTGTGATAAGACTGTTAACGATATGAATGAATGAATGATTTATTGCTTCAGGTACCTCAGGTACATTAGTGTAGTCTTGTTTGTGTACAATGTTCAACAGTTTAAGTATTGTGATAATCATTATTCTGTGCATAAGTGCAACCAAGCAGTAGACCAAAGACCATGTTACGTATTGCATAGCAACCAGTGAAGTATGGTTAACAGCGCTGGCACCTGACGCTGTTAGTTTTCATAAAATAACTTTTAAAAGGTACGTACCTAAATGCTTTTAAGGTCTAGGTTCTAGCTAGACTAGGAGACGCTACCTACCACCTAATCGTGACGTTAGAAGCGCAACCGTCGCCGTAGGTTCTCTTCCGACGGGAAACAGGTAGAAAAGACAGAGCTTTTATCTTTTCATAAAAACATGTAGATATTTAGTGGAACCTGCCTGTAATGTGTTTCACCAAATCGAGACTCGACTCATAAGTGGTTCCCTACGCTACGTAGGTACTTAGATGAGGAACCCGTGTTAGTAGGTACCTAGTACTTACCTATCTGTGTAGAACTATTTTGTCAATTGAACGAAAGCCGTTTTAGTTTAGTAGATATCTATTAAGTAGGTAGGTAGCTCACTATTTTTATTTTTATTTAGTTTAAGTACCTAGGTACCTACCTGCGGCAGTCAACACCACGGCTCCGGCTGTCTCCCAGACTGATTAACATTTTATTTTATTTTTTATTTACTTAGGTTCCTACTTACCTAACCTACATATATACTGTTTTAGGTCTTTAGTTAATAACTAAGTATTAGTAATTTAATTCTTATTTTACCTTTGTTGTGCTGGGGTGGTATGCCCTGTTACTCCTGTTAGGTACCTAGTAGAAATCATCTCGGTCTTAATGACCTGGTTTTGCTCTCGCGCACGAGGGCCTGGGGTCCGCCTTGACCATGATCCAGGATTTCGTATTTCAGGTAATTACAGTGGAGCGACTGCCATCAGACAGTCCTGAGTTCTGTCTGACCCTGCTACCAGGGGAACTTGATTACCTGACCAGATTGGATCATGGTTGGACATTCTGTCGCCTAAATGTGCAGGTTTCATCACGATGTTTTCCGTCGCCGTAAGAGCATCGGTTAGTATTCAACTAATGTAAGTACATAAGTCAGAAAAGAGTCACTGGTACATGGCGGCAGTGGGATTCGAACCCGGTACCTCTCGCGTACGTGTCGGATACCGTAACCTTAGGCAATTATTCGCACGTTTGTTCGGTGACCTTCGGTATTCGCCCAAACTGCGTTTAGTCGATTGCTTCTATGCGTTTGATGTTCCCGCCACGCTGCGCTGCGGATCGCCGGCCGGCACACGCCAACAGAAAATCGTTGGTCGGAACCGGTGTGTGTGTGTGTGTGGGCTTAAGGAGGTTGCTATATTTTCATAGGGGTCGCACGAGGTTATTAAACTGCTCCTTGTAGGAGCATGAACTTGAAATAGAGCTGCGCTTCAACGTAGTCGATATGGTTATTATTCTTTAAAAACGAAGGTTTTTTATGAAAATTAAAATTCAATGTCCGGATAATATGAAGTCGCCAGTGTACTCTTTACAAGCTATACTTTAACACCCTTTCGGCTTTATACATGTATTACGTAACACCCTGTATAATATTTGATTGTTTATAAGTAGAATATTTTTTTCTTTGAAGTTAATTTGCAAAAATATAAAGTAATTATTTGAAAGTTAAATTCTTTCTGTCGTTATGAACACATAAATATTGTCAAACTAAAGTTTTCAAAAAAGTTTCCCCGTTTTTCTTCGAGCGATTTAGTTTAGTGATTAAATAAATTTTTACCCTTTCGTATCTAATCTAATCGAAGAAACCATGTTAACAGTAAGTACCTGACTAAATATTTATAGTACCTATTCACTTGAATCAAGTACAAACTCGGTGATTGAATTTTGGATAAATAGCTATTTAAACTGCCTGTTTTCTTGCGATTCCAGCCATCACGCACTTCATACGGCCAACGAGTGGCGATGTTAGAATACATGCGGGCCCATCCCGCACTCGCAACTGGTAGACTGAATTGCCCAGACGCAGCAAGGGAAAAGAAAAAATTGTTAGCGGACCTCGCCGTAAAATTGAATGTTATCGGTGATGGTGCAACTAAAACTGCAGACAAATGGATGAAGGTCGAAGAAGAAGTAAATATTGATTAATTTTGAATATAACATAAGTTGTTGTAGGTTGAATATAATATATTTATTAAATTGGTATTTATTTTCAGACTTGGCAGGACTGGAAGTCAGATATAAAAAATAAAGCCCGTACAATTCGGGTATTTAAATCTAGCACTGGTGGTGGACCTTCTCTGGTGGGGGTGACCCAATGCTTAATGCCCTTCAACGCCAAGCTGAAGCAGCCGAAGTGCAAGCCGCAGCGGTGAATAAAGTGTCAAGAGGGCATAATTAGACAGGCCGTTGCGATAGAAAATCTTGTAGAGGTTTTCACCCGAATCGCAACTGCCATAGAAAATCTAACTAAGTGATTACCTAAATTTGATTACCCACCACTCACTAAATTTCAACTTTATTATTTTATTAGTTTTATGTGATCATTTCATTTTTACTGAATCTGATTTAAATTAGTAACTGTACTGTTAATTAAAGTTATAATTAACAATGTAGGTTGATTTTTAAAGAAATTTCATAATTGTGATATGCTTTTGTATGTATCACTTACCAAATTACACTTTGAAAATACAAAAAGCACTAAGACAGCATTTTTTCTGTGATTTAAATTAGCAATTGAATTGTGATTTTAAATGTACCTATAATTAGGTTATTAGTAAATAAGGTAGTGATCATTTAATTTTTGCTGTGATTTTACTGAGTCTAATTTAAATTAGTATATGAATTGTGATTTTAAAAGTATAATTAGTAAAGTATTTTTTACAACTGTATATATTTTTATGAATATACCTATATCAGGAAGGGTGTAAGAAGTCCGCAAAAGGAATGTCCTACTCATTGAACTAAACTCTCTATTAAAATGTGATCAGCTGATCGGTACTGTTGTAAGTAAAAACGAAGTTTTAATTTCTTAGAGGGTTTGTAAGGGTTATTATAATTAGAAAAAGAGAATAAACGTTTTTATGAATAATAATTTTATTAGTTACCTAATTTAAACTTAACAGAAATGAAAGGAAAGATATAAAAAATTGACATAAGTATAGTGCATATAGGACAAATAAAAAAAAACACATTTCAATGTTCAGAAAACAAAGAAGACAGGCTTGTGGTTTGCCCGATGGTAAACAGTTACCGCAATCTATGGACGTTTGCAATTCCAGTGGTAAAATTTCCATGTTGCCGACCCTGTAAAAACCTTTTACCCACTTTCTTGAAGACCTCGCATGTGTCTTTGGGACCACAATGTGAGGATGAACTATGCCGAAGGCGAGCGGTGCGTTGATAGAAAGTAGCTGTAGGCATCAAGACAAATATTTCTTCAGAACAAACACTACAATTTTCACAGCGTGTTTTTTAATATAGTCCCAACGGCCAAGGTGATACGCTGGTGCTTTTGCAACCAAGTTATTATAGAGAGTCACTTAACCATAATCAATGGCAGAGCCTCTGTACTAACTGCCTTCTCACCCTCAGTGCCTCTGCCTATATATATCCCTCTCTTCAAATTTAGTGGCAGATGCAAATGAATCACTATCCTCAGTTTCCATTTCGTCTGGTGGGTTTATGCGCACATAGACACTGAAATTAATACAGATATTTTCAATGGTTTTGTATTGTTGTTATTGTAGAAAATTTTAGGTTATTTTTCAGCGTTTAGCACAATTTTTGTCATACTTACTTTCAATTCCACCAGAATCGCACAAGCATATGAGGTCCTAGGATAATAGGGCTTTATATCTTCTATAATGCGGATCGCAGTCTCCGCAGAGAAGCGATAAACCCCACTAAAGTTGTGCATGTTAAATGGGTTCGACAAATCCCTTATTTGCCGATTTAGGTGCATTGTATCGGCTCTCTGCTTCGCCTTTATCCTATTACGGTGTTATAGCGCCAGTACAAACTGCATTTTCCAAGAAAAGCGTTCTAAGCCACAATTCACAAAAACTTCCCGCGAGCTAAATAGCATTCGTGAAAATTTCCGAATAATAGACCACTTTCGAATTAAACTGTCGTTTTCAAGGTCATTCGAAAAAATTTTCGAATCCGAATCCGAATCGAACCATTGTGAATACGGCTGCAGATTCGTCTTAGACCTTAGAACCATTTGCACCTAAAGAGCATTTCGCTTTACTTAGGCGTACCAAGCTCGTTCCATTAACTTATGCTCAAACTTGTGATACTTGTGTTTTCTAATGTGCAATTTACAGTTCTAGAATTGATATTTTATCATGACTCGCTCAACTAAACACATGCGTAGGTATGAAGTTTAGGTAGGCATAAAGTTACCTATAGTGATTCTTGTTATGATTTTGATGTGATCAAATCAATAAATAAAATTATACATGGAATAAAAATGTTCCTCTACTAATGCTCATTTGTCGTTATTAAATAGGAAAGATATTCGGCGAGGTACTAATACGACTTATTTTGTTTAATGTTTAACTTGCGACGTCATGAATGATCGTCTCAGTCCAACAAGCACGCAGCTGGGGCACCAGAGGCACGAAACAATGACCCCCACATTCGGTACAAAACAATGACCCTTACATTTTGGCTTGCCAACACGGCACGTAATGAGAATTTATTTATAATTTATTACATAGTATAAATATACCTGCGAACCTGGGCGGGTATCTAATAAGTTTACTCAATGTCCCAGTCGTCAATCCTTATCCAGGGTTTCATCATTTCAGCGGCAGCTACTCCCGTATACTTTTTGGCAGTCCTTTCAACGCCATCGATATCAGTAATTTCGTATCTGTCACTTCCAATGACTTTCTTTACACGAAATGGACCTTTGTATACATATAAGAGTTTTCTGCTGTGACCGTCGTTACTTTGACTTTGAATTTTAATCAAGACCAAGTCTCCCTCGGAATAAATTCTCGCCTTAGGTCGAGATTTATCAAACCTTTGTTTTTGGACTTCAGCGTTGGACTTAATATTATCGTCTACCCTCTTACGCAATTTTGTCACGTCAACGATGTCGTAACTATCTATTTCTGGTGCCAACCCATCACTATTCGTACGTAGTCTGTAACCTAGAAAGACTTCACTTGGGACTGCCTTTGTAGTTTTATGTACCGTGCTATTGGGACCTTGCTGTAACACTTTTATATACTGGTCCCACCCGTCATCTGCCGTATTTGCCCCAAGAGATCTTAACGCTTCTAAAATCGTTTTATTGAACCGCTCGGCTTGTCCATTGGATCGAGGCATACCCGTTGCGACCACATGCAATCGTATATTTTTATTCAAACAATACTGGTTGAATTCGTGAGACGTAAAGCAAGATCCCGCGTCAGATATAATTCGCCCTGGGTTCCCAAACGTTTTTGAAATACCTTCCGAGTTCTTTTATGACACCCGATGCCTTAGTATTTCGAACAGCAGAAATAAAAACGAATTTTGTAAAGGCGTCAACCACGACCAGAATGTACTTATTCTTGCTTTTACTTTTCACAAACGGACCCAAATGGTCTATATGCAGTGTATGAAAGGGTCGTGCATATTTTGGCAACGGGTACAAGCCACCTTCCTTTGGACCTTCTTTATTTTTAAAATATATACAATTTAAACAATTTTTAATATAAATTAATAAATTTTTTTACAGTATGACGCAACCGGGCAAACCAATACAAATAACATATCCGTTCTACAGTTTTGTCGACAGAAAAATGACCCAGGTCGTCGTGGTTGGATTTAATAATTTGCCAAATGCATTTTTTTGGGACTACCCACCGACGACCTTGAGTCGTTCTCCTGTAAACTTTGCCGCCTAAAAGTTCATAATGTCAAAATATCCTTATTCTCATCGGCCTGCCCCGATTCTAAAACCGATTTTACACGTCGTAACTCGGGATCTTGTATTTGGACGGAAAGTAGCCAATCTGCCTCTGTTATAGACATAATCATTTCGGACTCTGATTTTTCACCGGTTGGCACGGGGTTACGACTCAAAGCGTCAACATGTTGCATGCGATTTCCCTCCGTGTGGGTAATTTCGAAAGAAAACTCTTGAGTCGACAGAACCCAACGTGCGATCCGGGGAATTATATCCTTTTTCGTCAAAGCATATCTAACCGCAGTACAATCGGTAACTATGTTAAAGGGTGCTCCTAACAAATAGAGGCGGAATTCACGTAGCGAACAAACGATTGCTAACAGCTCCAATTCGATCGAGTGGTATTTCTTCTCGTCCTCAGTCGTCTGTCTACTATAAAAGTGTACCGGCTTTTCGCCATCTTGTGTTTTTTGCATGAGAATACCAGCGATACCCTCCCTACTCGCATCCGTGTATAATATATTTTCTTTGTTGGGATCAAAGACAGAAAGGACACTATCCGTAGTTAATTTCTCTTCTATGATTTGAAATGCCCTGTCTTGATCATTTCCCCAGGCCCACTGAGTTTCCTTCTGCAGCAATTTCGTAAGTGGTGCGGAATGCATGGCACAGTTTTTATATGAATTTCCGAAAATAACTTATCAGAACTAAAAACTGCCGAAGTTGGTGCACTGATTTGGGCACGGGAAAACTCCTAACAGCTTCCAGTTTTGAATCGTTTGGCATCACACAATCAGGTTTTATTTTATACCCCAAAAACTCAATTTCAGTTTTAAAGAAGTGACATTTCTTTAAATTTAACGTCAATCCATTGTCGCGAAAAATCTTTAATACAATTTCTAATAATTGTAAATTTTCCTCGACAGTATTAGTTACTAGATAAACGATAACGTTATCAAATCTTAAGTTTCCTAGAACTTTGTTCATCATTTGTTGAAAACATGATGGTGCGTTTGCCAAACCGAACGGAAGCCTTAGAAACTCGTAATGACCGTCCTCCGTTATGAAAGCTGTCTTTTCCACAGACTGAGGATGCATCATAATTTGGTAGTAACCGCTCTTGAGGTCTAGGCTGGTAAAGCACTTATGCCTTTGTAGCCTATCAACTAGATCCTCAATACGAGGCATAGGATATTTGTCTTTTACAGTTACCTTGTTCAACCCGCGATAATCAATACAGAGCCTTTTATCCCCGGTCTTTTTATTTACGAGTAATGCCGGACTGGCATAAGGCGATTTACTTTCGCGAACGATGTTGTTGTCCAGTAATTAGTCCACCATTTCGCGAATGATTTTTCTATCACTGTGCGAGGATCGAAAGGGTCTGTATTGAACAGGGCGCGCATTAGTCACGTTTATTTCCATTTGGTAATTGGTGACTTTATCTAACTCTTTAATATTCGACGCAACGCAATCACTGTACGACCTAAACAGCTGCATTAATTCATTTTGATGAGTAGCATCCAATTGTAATTCGCGTAAACTTTCACAAAACTCTGTAAATGACTTCGCATAGCCAAACCGCAATACGTTGCCTACTCGCGAATACATAATATTAGACATTTCCGTTACGTTTCGTCCAATCAAAATTTTACAGTCCGCTAGGTCGTCGATTACATAAAAATCTACATCTTTCAAAATCACAGAATCAATTTTAAGGGTAACTGTTACCTTGTTAGAGACAGTTTTCGAGTTATTTTTTTAAAAGCCTTGTAACACCACAGGTACTGGAAGCAGTACGTTGTTTAAACAATATTTATTCACCAACGAATCGGAAATTAACGAACAACTGCTCCCAGTATCAATAAATGCTACATGCTCGAAATTATGTATGTGTACCCGCTTTAAAAATTTGTTTCTGGGATCTGGTCCGGAGACGAGTTTAGTTTCTTGTTTTTCGGGCTTAGTCGCAATAGCTGAATTTTTCTTATGATAACATACCGATTCTAAATGGCCCCGTTTACCGCAATAGTCGCACTTAGAATCGCATTGGCTTCTTCTGTGATTACCGCCACACGTGTAACATTTAACCTGTTAACGACTCTGTGGCTGACTTGCATCAGATGCATTACTAGAAATAACAGGATATTTTGCAGGGGTTGCCGTACTCCCAGAAGAAGTAGTCGAAAGATTATTAGCCGCATGATTATGATTTGCCACGGATTTCGCTTGGATGTAGTCACGGGTATTTGAATTAGTTTGTTTAATGGACTTTGATTTAAACACACGACCGTGAAGAAAACTGGCTAAACTGTCGCAGGTTACAAAATTACTAGCTTCTATTGACGCACCAATGCCGCAGTCACATATATTCCCCACAATAATTGATACAATATCCTGTTCCGTGAAATTCAATGATAGGCGGTCTATTTGACACTTTTGGTCGAAATAAAATTCGTATAAGGATTGGTTTTCGATCGGTTTATTAACGACTACCTCTTTTAAAAGTTCGTACATATTGCGGCGTATTTGGAAACTACTCATTAATTTTCGTTTCCACTCTTTCTTATCTGTACGTAGTACTGAATACGTACGTAGTCTCGTATTATCTGTACGTAGTAATGAATCGTACCAAGCCCGCGCAGAACCCTTTAACTTATTAAGTCCCTGGTAACGTATCATTTCGTCAGACCATGAAAAAGTTCTAGAGTAAGATTGGACAATACTAAGCCACGCATTAATGTCATCTTTGAAAGGGTCAAATTCAGGAATTATATTATTCAAAGTAAACTGGGTGGCTGTACTCACAGTTCCGGTGTTCTTACAAGATACCTTCTGGGGCCGTTTAGGTAACGGCGATGAGCTCCTGCCGCTGCTTGTACTGCTGGAACTGGAACTCAGACTAGCTCGTCGTTTTTGGCGCTTCTTCTTACCCAAATTGTGAGCGTAGATGTGTCACTTTTGATGTCGGAAACTGTCCGAAAGAAACAACAGACTTATAATTAAAATAAAGGTGTATATTCTACTTCAAGGAAACTAACAATTACAATAATTAGCAAATTATATTCGCAAAAATAAAAAAAAAATACCCCAACCGGCACTTGCAAGCCCTTTTAAAGAGAGCCTCCCCTCCATTCGAACTTCTTCGTGGCCTCCATTCGAACCTCTTCGTGGCCTCTTCGGGTGACGTCGGCGCCAGTCGGCTTTCGGAGCTGGTTCCATCGAACTCTGCTCTGAATGTCGCCCTTAGTCGATCCCATCAAGCTCCGTTAGATGGCGCTACACGCCCGATTGCCAACAGTTACGTGTCTTACTGTATTTTCAAAAGCGAGAAGTATTTTTGAATTTTTTCACTTATTTTCGAGTTAAAACTCTCTGCAAGACATTGATCTTCTCGAGAGTGTGCAGCGAAGAGCCACCAAAATAGCATCAGCCCTGAAACAGTAGCCCTACCATGAGTTACTACAGTAAAATCGGCTTACGTAACTACTCTCGTTCCGTAAAATCCGTTTCCACAATAGTAAATGTAAAATCGGTACCATGAGTTTCACATACGTTTCCCGTTTACTGTTCCGTGAAAACCACACCAACTACAGTAAAAGCTAACTTCAGTGTAGTTCCAGTGCGTCTACCATGAGTTTTTTTCCCGTTTACTGTACAGTAAACGTGAATCGATTTCTATGAGAATTCGTACAGCGCCTCTATTGGGCAGTAGCGGAACTAAAATCCGTACCATGAGTTGCTATTGGTTAATATACTTTACCACTCACGTTACAGTTTACGTAGGGAGTGTAGTTTACATAGCGTTTTGCATACAAAACCGTACCATAAGCCAGAAATTACAATACGTCACTCACTGAAATTTATAATGTGAGAAGTATTTTTCGTTCGGAGATAGTAATTATTTTCGTGACAAAAATGTCTGGAAAGCGATATTTAGCTTGAAGGATGTTTGCCGAAGCCCAAGCGGCTGATGAAAATACGTGGTTACGTCTCTCACTGTATTTTCTAAAGCGAGAAGTATTTTTTAAGGTTTTTCACTTACTTTCGAGTTAAAACTCCCTACAAGACATTGATCTTCTCGAGAGTGTGCAGCGAAGAGCCACCAACATAGCGGCAGCCCTGATACAGAAGTCATATGAGGAAAGAATTCTTGTAGAATTTAACTAACCTCACTGGAAGAAATAAGGATACGGGGTGGTCCCATTGAGACTTACTAGATTTACTTTCACCGCATGTATAATATGAAAGGTGCTGAAGCGTCGCGTGGACACAGCACAAGAATAAATCGCACACCATCTAAGACTAATATTGTTTATCACTTGCTACACCATAAGGTTGTGAATTGTGAATAGTTGGAATAAGTTCTCAGACATGGGACAATAGGCTCTCATAGGTAACTCTCAGTTCTGTAAACTCTTTTAAAAACAAGTTGGACAATTGTGCAAAATTAATGAAATTATTCGGTGAACAAAAATGTAATATGTGTGTTAAGGAAGTGAAAGCTATTATCAGCACTGCTATGTTGTATAGACATATCAGCAGAAATGCTACTTGTCTAATAACCTATAACACCTAATAATAATAATAAAATTTGTGGAAAGTGATATTTATGTATGTATGTAAACTCTTTATTGCATCAAATACCTTAGAACTAAATAACAAAAATTATATAAAATACATTGCAAAGGCGGGCTTATCCCACACTGGGATTTCTTACAGCTAACCTTAGATAAGCTGAAAGGAGCTTTAACGAGCGGTGGAGGCAACAATAAGTACCTATACTGTAATCGTACCAATTCAATTAACTTAACCTAAATAAATATATAATATAAGTTATTCGCTGGCTCGTTTTATGTATTTTACATATAAAAACTAATATTTTTAAGTTGTTGAGCTGAACAAATATGTTTTGTTTTTCATTATGCTTTAAATAAAGCCACAAAACTGCTTCCAAAAACAATATTGTAACAGATTTATGAAATATTAAATTGATAAGAAAAATTAATATTTTGTTTTATTTTTATCACACACACAACAGTCTTTAATGGTACACAGTTGGACCTCTCCTCCTCCTCCTCGCCTCCTCCACATCAGTGGAGGGTTTTACCATAATCTCTGCACCTGACATGCCATTGGATCTCCAGCCTCGGTCCAGATTCCAGTCTTGAGAACACACAAGTACACAAAAATGCTGTATATTTTCTGGTCTACGAATGTCTTAGTTGGTCTGCCTCTAAGACATTGAAGTGATTAAAGAGGTTCGGTTTTACACATAGGTCATTTAGAATTTTAACCTTAGGTATTATTATTAGGAAATAACTATGAGATTGTATTGATAATAGAAAAAAGCATGGCTATTGTTTTAGCTGTACTATACCTATACTATACTAATGTTAGTAATTATAGCAGGAAATTAAAAATCAAATTATGAATTAGGTACATATATTTTTATTCAGAATCTAAAAAATCAGAACTGTCCCCCACTTAAACTACCACTTTCACTTTTACAAACAATTCCTAATATAGTATCGCACTAACTAATGCTAAAGTCTGACATTCACATCACTTTAGTTGCCGCTTGCATCTTCAATTTGAAACATTTTTTTTGTTTGCCGATGTTGAAATTTCTTTTTTACATGGGGTTGTGCCTTCGATCTTCATTCAACTAGGGTAAGTGCAGTTCCTTTTCAAGTTACAGGCGTCCATTTCTAATAATTTACTGCACCACCATGACTCCAGAGTCTGATCCTGTTTACAAATAATACCTAATATAATTTTACTCAGTACAACATGTCCACTTAGTTGAAATTAGGTATAATATACTCCAAGATATAGATAAAACTTACCAATAATTATGCAGTATTAATCTTTGCTGTTTCCGCTGGGTTAAAACTACTTAAAACCCAGTGGCGCAGTTTCAACCAGTAACTGAATTCTTTATTTCGGGGATCGTCTATGATTTTGTAATTTTATCTGAACATAAGGTATATGTTATTATCAATTTAACAGGATTTAAATAAGTGCCTAGGCGTTGCTAAAATATAACCTTTGTAAATAAACAAGTTTTTTGTGACACAGACTACTAATAATCAATATCACTTGTCAAGGACCTATATCCCGGATGTACACTGAAGTTAGCTTTTACTGTAGTTGGTGTGGTTTTCACGGAACAGTAAACGGGAAACAAATGTGAAACTCATGTTACCGATTTTTCATTTACTATTGTGGAAACGGATTTTACGGAACGAGAGTAGTTACGTAGCATGGTAAGGCTACAGGAGCGCACGCTAAATCCGACTTTGAAAGTCACTGTTCGTCGTTTAAATATAGAACAAAAAATTTTAGGCCGATAGACACGTGTGTTTATCGAGAGCTCGGGTCGCTGAATGAACGCTAAAAATACACAATCAATGTTTGAACTGCGATTAGGTGCTTCACTGAAAGTAGGGTGTGACGGCAGAGAGTATTATAGTAAGTATATTGATTTATTTAGATGCCTTATTATTGTCATATTTGTCATTTATTGTTTGAAATATTCAGTATATCTACAGAATACTGATACAAGGACATCGTAACATTTTAAAGCCAGAAAAACGTATGTTATTGTTAGATGTAGCACGGAGAACAGCATCGAGTAGATATGTCGCGAAGAACTCGTTCGCTGCACGAACGCGTTCTCACTGTATTTTGTACATTCTCGTCAAAGTCGTCTGTTATTGTTTAACAGATTCTTTGGCTTCACGAATGGACCATTGGAAAAAAAACAATTGGGCTTAGGTCCGCGGAATATTGGGGCGATTGTTATGAAGAAATGAAGCTGAAAACTGTTCCTTAAAAAATTTCAAGAGCTTGCGATCACCGTTGCTGACGCTTGTTTTAACAAAGCTGTTCGTTGCTTCAAATTGTCTTTTGATTTCCACTTTAATTTGTTTGTTTGCTTGTTGAAAAACATGTCGTCGCCCAAAAGGAGCCTCGAACGTAAATTGCCCGAATTATTACACCAATCAGATTCAAAGTCAGTAAACTTTTCCTCTTTGGCTTCGGGTATTAGTCGCACGTTCTTGTTCAACCCTGAACATTTCACTTTTTCTTAGGCTATAGTGTCATCGCTTTCAATGTATCTTCTACATTTTAATACGATGTGATCCGCAGCGCCTTTACCACCGCTGGAGTGCCCGCAGCGATGGAACCGAGTGCGTTTATCCGCCAAGAGGCCCGACGGAATGACACTTACCCTCTGGAAACTGGGACGGCCTCTGGTATGGGATGCTACTTGCATCGATAGTCAAAGTCAAAGTAAAAATCTTATTGTTGCCAAAACATAGTCAATACAAGGTTATAAATTATTACATGGGATCGTTATGTTCTACCCAATGAGGCATGCAAAAATTCGATAATTTTTATTACGCAATGTCATTACGTTATACATATAAGAAAACAAATTACATTTATTCGTCAATTTACCTAGTCTATAGGTACTATTTGCGCTTAGAAAATCCCTGACAAAATAATAACATTTTTCCAACAGCCAATCAGAAATGTTTGTCTAAATTGTGTCTGAGGGCAGTCCTTATCCGTTTTGGTAGTTTATTATCAATTTGAATTGCCATACAGAACGCATTATGCCTAAAAATATGTCTGGCTGGTGGTAGATAAGATATCATATCATATCATTTCATCATTTGTCCATAACATTCGTTACAAGTCAACATTTAAATAAAATTAATATTACGTAACTAATTGTGAAAAGTTAATGGTAATTATAAATCACAATATCAATGTCAATTCTGGATAATAAATTATAATCCACAACAAAAATTAATAATAAATGTCAACATAATACATACATAATAAATTATTTAATATTAGTGTTGTAATAAATGGAAAAATAAATTATTACTTAATACTTTCATTAAACAATTCATTACAATTTCAATAAGCTTTTTAAATGAGCCATCGACATAGTCTCTGTTTAAATGTGGAAAAGCTCGGCGCGTCAACAACATTTGGTGGTAGCCTGTTGTATACACTGGGGCCTATAACATCGATTAATCTGAAAGTTGCGAGTCTATGAGTGATAGGGAGCAGCTTATGGCGCTGATTATCACTTTGTTTTAAAAATTGGCCCATATTAGCTCACACATATGTTACCACTTGGAATATCCTAGCAATAGCAAGCAGGGCACCGCGATGATGCCAAGATAAAAAAAAAGCCCCCGAGCGGGCT
Organism: Blastobasis adustella; assembly: GCA_907269095.1. NCBI lineage: Eukaryota > Metazoa > Arthropoda > Insecta > Lepidoptera > Blastobasidae > Blastobasis > Blastobasis adustella. The sequence continues at coordinate 2,760,232 of OU026142.1, forward strand.
CATCGTAGGACACGCGAGCGAGCGCTCTGACAGCTCGCTTTTGGAGTCAGAAGACGCGTTCCCAGTCGGCAGCGCGAACCAAAACTCAATTCCGTACTGTATAAGCGACTGCACAGTGGCGAAGTATACTATGCGAGTGACTTGCTGCGGGAGAGTCGATACCCTTGCGCCATCCCATCTTCCAGTGACCGCGTGGCAGGCTGCGCCGGGTGCTGCCACAGCTGAGCAAATGCGGTGTAAATATGCTAGTTTCTCTGTGAAACTAATTTCGAAATTTCTACGAACAATCATATATTTTAGGGTTTTATATTTGGTTCATCAGTAATCTTTAGTGGGTGTCGGTGGCCGAGCGGTTAAGATATCCGACTCGTAAGCTAGAGGAACCGGGTTTGAAACCCGCGGCGACCATGTACCAGCGACTCTTTCCTGAGTTAGATAACTACATAAATACATTAGTTGAATACTAACCGATGCTCTTACGGTGAGGGAAAACATCGTTATGAAACCTGCGCATTCAGGTGACTGAATGCAATTGGTCAGATCAGGGTCACGGACGTCAGATGGCAGTCGCTTCACTGTATTCAATTCAATTCAATTCAATTATTTATTTGCGTTAAATATGGTACATACATTACAGGTCTTATAGTATAAATAACATTGAATCACATACTTAGTCATATAGGAAGCAACATGCAAAATATATTGTATGTTAATTACATAAAATAAATTTAGGTATAGTTATAAAATAAACTCTATTCTGGCTTCTTATGCTCAAAAAATTCTTTAACTGTATAAAATACACTCTTCATCAACCAGTTATTCAAAGCTCTTTTGAATTTATGTATCGGTACTTCTCTTATATCGCTAGGTATTTTATTATAAATTTTAATGCACATACTAGGACAATTTTTTAAGTAAAGTGTTGAGTGCGGTAACGTACTCATTACAAGCCTTTGCGCATGCCTGGCACTTCTAGGATATATTTCTTTTGCGGTTGTGAATAACTCTTTGTTACATTTCACGAAATAGCACGTTTCTAATATATATAAGCATGCTAACGGTAGTATATTAGACTTTTTAAATAAGGGTTTACAGGACTCGTATGGTGCCATATTGTATATAGCGCGCACACATATCACTCACACATTCTTTTGTGCTAAGAAAACCTTTTCGACATCCGTACTGTTGCCCCGGATAATAATCCCATACCGCAAAATTGAGTGAACATACCCATAATAAGCCGATTTGCAAGTTGCTATACTAGATACCCGTTTTAGTTTGTATATAGGATAAGCGAATTTATTAATTTTTGTACATATATTCTCTACGTGTTGTTTCCAATTTAGATTTTTGTCAATTGTTACACCTAAAAATTTAATATATTCAGCTTCCCTAAGGATAATACCTGTAATTACCTGATCTGCCAAATCCTTGATCATGGCCATTCTTTTGATTGTATTTGTTGGTTATATTTATTCAAGACTTGATTGGCTTAAAGAAAAGAAGTTTTTAGTCACAATATGGTACCTAAAATCAACCATTTAAATTTTTTTAATTTTTAATGTACTTAGTGTCACTCGCACGACCAAGACGAATCTAACAACAACATGTTAAAAACTATTTTACCTCAAAGTCTATTTTTAATCGATTCTTCATTTGACATAATGATGAAATGTTATCGCAAAGCGGCTCTAATGTTTTTTGCTCCAAGTTTTTTGCAGGCGTTTCAAACGTAAAGTTAAGAAACAAGAAAATAACACAGAGATAATTTTAGAATTCAAGTATTTATGGTGTAATAGCAAATAATTGAATCTTCAAGAAATTATATATATATATATAGTCCTCCTCGTCGTGTCCGGCGACGGCGACCTTTACTAAAGTTTTTCTTTGATGAGCACGTAAGTGGCTCGCGAATCCAAACCTACTTTTAAATATACGATCGCACTGTGCACAGTACAACTGTCTTTGATCGTCATAAGTGTACGCGTAGGAGGGCTTCGGCCAAGTCTTCCGTAGGTGGCACTTGTGGTCCAGGTGTTTAAGCCGAGCTTTTTCGAAAGAAGATATACCCTCTTTGGCTTTTTTGCGCCATTCCGGTCTCATCTTCGCTAGCTCCTCCCAACGCTCCAGTGAAATATCACAGGATTTAAGATGGCGCTTCAAAACATCTTTATAGCGCAAGTACTGCCCGCCGTGGTTCCGTTTTCCTTTGGATAACTGCGAATAGAAAACGGTTTTCGAGAGTCTGCAGTCTTCCATACGACTAACATGGCCACTCCATCTTAATTGGCTATTGATTAATATGGCCTCCATACCAGTCATCCCCGAGCGACGCAGTACTTCGGCGTTGGTCACACGATCCTGCCACCCAATGCGCAATATGTAGCGTAAGCACCGCATATGGAAGGTATCAAGCTTTCTGATGTCTCCCTTGTACAGGCACCAGGTCTCTGCTGCGTAGGTTAGTATTGGGAGAACCATAGCCCTGTACACAGAAAACTTGGTCTGGAGTTTCAGGTCGTGTGACTTCCAGTCTCGTTGGTTTAGCTTACCGAAAGTGGCTGCAGCTTTCGCTATACGTGCGGAAATCTCCGAGGCAAGGCTGTTATCGCATCGGATTTGACTACCCAGGTGCTTGAAAGTGTTAACTTCCTCCAGCGCTGTAGCACCTAAAACTATCTGGGTGGCATCAGGATAGCAGCCTCTAGGTGGCTGTTTGAGGACCTGAGTCTTAACAACATTTATAACCAAGCCAAATCTACGACACGAGTCCTGCAGATAACCCATGGAACGCTGAAGATTGTCAACATTGTCAGCCATCAAGCATACGTCGTTAGCATAGAGAATTTCTAGTACGAAGGATTTCTGAACCTTACTCCTTGCCCTGAAGCGTGATAAATCAAACACCACTTTGTCTGAGCGTACATTAAGTTCAATGCGCTCACTACATCGACTGAGGGCGTCGTTCATCACCGCAACGAAGTATAATGCGAAAAGAGTTGGAGCCATTACGCAGCCTTGCTTTACACCACTTGTAACTGGGAAGGGTTCAGAAAATTCACTGTTGTGCTGAACCTTGGCTGACATGTAGTCATGAAACTGCATTATAAGATCAACAAATTTTTCTGGACAACCAGTTTTCCGTACGATTAACCAGAGAGCGGGACGTGGGACACGGTCAAAGGCCTTTGCGAAGTCAACAAAGCACATGAACAAAGGTCGATTTTGTTCAAGGCCCTTTTCTTGGATTTGCAGCTAACTACAAATATGGTGTCTACTGTACGTCTATTGGACCTGAAACCACATTGGCTCTCCGGTAAAACCCCCTTGGCAAGGGTGCTCAAGCGTGTGTTAATTATATGCGCCAATATCTTACCAGCAGTGGAAAGAAGAGAGATGCCCCTGTACGAACCGCAATCAGCTACGTCCCCTTTGCCCTTATAGAGTTTACATATAGAGGCATCTCTCCAATCCCTTGGTATAGTCTCTGACTCCCAGATCTTAAGGATTAGGTTAAATAGTTTGCTTCTTACATTCGGACCGCTATACTTATAAATTTCTGACGGTAAACCATCAGCGCCTGGTGTTTTGGCGTTTCTGAGCTTTTTTATGGCAGCTAAGAACTCCGTGAAAGTGGGTGGGCATGCAAGATTCCGATCCACTGGCAGATTCTCGAGTGCATTGATGTAAGAGAGGTCGGTGCTCTGTGCAGCGGGATTAAGCACTTCATTAAAGTGCTCTGCCCAACGAGCGAGCACTTCGCTTTGATCTGTTAGACGACAGTCATGACTACACAATTAAATTGGAGCGATTTTCCTTGTTCGAGGACCAAAAACCGCCCGGATGCCTTCAAAGAACTAGACTGAGGGCTACGAAACTTTGCTGTCAGATGATGGCGCGCCTGTGGATCTTTGTTTTTTAATCATTCGTACAGCTCTAGATTCCGGACTATTTTGAGCAAGTCATGTCAAAATGCGTCCCTATTATTAGTCCTTGTCCGTTGTCAACCACAGTAAACAGAAACAACCAGTAAGCCATGTGTATTAAAATTGGTAATTATAATATAAGAAATACTTAAGTGTAAAATAAAATGTTGGTAGTTCAGGTGCAATAATGAAACAAACTAACATAACTGCACTTATGTTTCAACCCAATCACCCAATTATTCATGACAGTGTAGGTACAGGTGTTGAAAAATATAGTCTACCACCCAAAGTTGAAGTTCTGATGTACCTATGTCATAAAACAAGAATATTGCTAATTTTCCCGTAAAATAGATAGATAGATAAATTCTTTATTGCTCACACAAGAAACACTACATTAAAGAGTTCCGACAAAAACCATAACTAGTTGTGAGCAAAGGCGGCCTTATCGCTGCAAGCGATCTCTACCAGGCAACCTTTGTCTAAAGAACCGCTTGATACACAGGCAAGTCAACAACATGAACTTATACTAGGGAACTTACACTTAATACAAAGTAGAAATATACACATATAACAAAACTAAAATACATATAGACAATACACCTACATAAACTAAATAATATATTACCAATTAAGGACATAAAAATTCAAATGCCAGGCAAGAGGAGATGCGTGCGCAGCTTTGCCTTAAAGGAGCTCAGTGACTTGGAGTGTCGAATCTCTTTAGGTAACTGATTCCACAAGACGAAATGATGAAAAGATGAAATAATTGTTTGTCTCATCCTTAATAATATGTGCCACGGGGTCTATAATCAAATCTACAATAGTACCAAAATATTGGCTGCATAAAATATTCTTCTAATTTTCAATAGGGATAACTTGATACCTTATCTCCATGCTTTGTGTCACATTAATGAGGTTGAATTTATGAGGGAGAGGCCACTACCATTTCAGGGGCCCCAATCTTACATTGTGGTCGTGATCCTTTGTAGTACTGACAAACGTACGAGCGAGCCTCTGGCTTTTTCCTATCGGATTGTGCGGGTTCTGTTGTAGTCATCGCACGTAAAAAGCCAAAACATCTTATACATATGACAGGCCAGTTCTAAAACAAAACCCGACACGGCTAGGGCATCCCCCTATTGACGCACAGGAAGACTGTCCTAATGTGTTTCTTCTTCAACATAGTACGTATTTTTAGAGCGCCACAATTGCGATGTGCTGAGAATTTAAGTATATTCGCTTATAGTTGTATTGGAAAAATTGGCGTCTTCGCTGCTAATATCGTGCAAACAAATTTAAATTAAACAAATAAAAAAATTACGCACAAGTGAAGAATGTGCTTTGACCGTTTTTATGAAAATGACCTACTGATTGTTTTGTGTACTGTGGCTGAACTTGTTGTTGTGTTAGTCAGATTTAGTTCCACTTTTAGCCGGGCGCAAAGTCTCGTGGCCCTCATTCTAGTTACAGTACCAGGTTTTGACGTGAAATGTCTTTAAAATCACACTGAGTACGAAATCAGAAATTTGCACCATAACGATAAGGTCTATATCGCCTTATCATCATAACTGTGAAACTCTTGGTCTTAGAAACACGAATCTAGCGTCCTTATTTAGCTTATACAGTCAGCTCGCAGTTTTGATTGAATTTACATTAGGATCGAGGGGGGTGACGGGAGATTTATTGAACAAAACGAGCGCTCCCGTGCATTTCTATTCATTGTAACTTACGACTTATGTTAGGGCGGTGATTCTTACATTTATTTATATAGTTTGTCTACAACAATCCATATATGTACATTATTTTTTTATAATAAAAAAAAGCTAATACTGTAAAAAATATGCGGGCCTCAGCCCGTCCATGAGCTTGTACGAAATAAAAATTACAGCTCTCGTCGGAAAGAGGGAGCCATGTCATGTCAAGAAGTCCGTAGGGCGTCGTATCAGTACGGCAGGCGAAGTACGAACGGGGGCGCCAATCAGATGGAATTATGAAGAGAGTGTGTATAAAACTTGAAAATGTAATGGCTCAGGAAACGTTGCTCTTATGAAACTGGTTCCTGAAAAGCGGTGGAGGTGATCGTCAAGATCTATCTTTTATATTCTGGAACAAGCGTTCTAGTTGCGATCGTTTCGGAGTTTGACAGCTCTCATCCGAAATGTAGATTTCGACAAGCATTATCATTTCTTGGAGAGATTGTATCGCTCTTTTTCGCTATGGGAAAGAGTGTCAGAAGCAGAAGTTCGAGTCACCCCGTGCCAGTACGGACATTTATATCCATTACGTTAAACTTTCTAAAAAATGGTATAATATCTTTTCCCTTAACATCAAGTTCTTCAGATTATACAGATACCGTTATTTATTTTAACGCAAAATCAGGCTACGAGATAGGAAAGAAATGCGATGATGTTACAGCATTCGAAATATACGAACGACCCAAGGTTACTGTGATAATCATTCCCAAAGCGATCGAAGATATGAAAATATATATCGAACCTTATTGTCGCTTTGGTCAAACGAGATCGTGGCTTCTCGTAGGCAATGAAGTTTTTTATAACAAATTAGATACACAGGACCGTAAGCTAAAGTTTTGTAAGATCAAAATCACAGTTAAAGGTGAAAAAGTAATCTACGAACATAGCGAACTGGGTGACAGTGATCTTGTCGGGATATTGGCCGTTGGATATGTCGGTGAGATAATATATTTTCTGGGAAATGTGACGGAAAATGAGAATGACATATCGGTAGTAACAATTGAAAATAACGAAATGAAGATTATTTATTCTTTAAACGAGCGTCTATACCGCTCTTATATGGAAGTGTACGAAATTATGGAATATTTTATGAGATTCGGTTTTAGGCCGTGCGATCTCCTTCGGATGTGGATGATCGAAACCTCGACAAACGATTATGTATATGACTGTCGCCAGTCGTCTATGGACCTCATTTTTTAGCAGGCAACTTAACACATAATATCAAAGTCTACCTCAACATTAATCATGACATTCAAAATGCAAATTTAACTATGGAAATTGACAATTCAGGAAATAGCGTGTTAAGTGTGTTCGAAGTGATAGAAACTCTTCGTGGACACGTAATAGTAGTACTCGGTAGTACTTGTTTGTACATAATCGATCTCACTCATAATGATTGTGCTATAGAGATCCCAGTCAAAGATTCTTTATCTGAAAAATACCATCTTGAAACTCCTTTTCAGAGTGAAGAGTAATTTTACGTGTAAATAGTGGTGTCAGGTAGGCTATATTATCAGTGAACAAAACAAAACAAGTAAGAAATATCCTACGATGACCCTACCGCCAAACCGTAACATTCCAAACGCACAAATATAAATCCTGAATAGAAATTCACAAGTACATAGTTTACAGTTCCGACATACCACGAAGGATTGTCAAGCTTAAGGCAAGGCACAAAACTCACAGAACAGATGGCCGATAAAACAGTAAACTGCTCAAGTAACGACCAAGGATCATAAGGCGAAGCTGGTTGGCCTCCCATTAGATGGACCAACGACTTGGTAAAGATCGCAGGTACCAGCTGGATGCGGAAGGCACAAGACCAGCCTTTGAGGAGATGGGGGGGGGGGGGGGGGGGGGGGCTATGCCCAGCAGTAGACGTTTCCCAGCAGATAAGATTTAATTATAAATAAGGCGTGTTTGGTTCTGAAACACTAGTTTCTATAGAAAAATTCTAGTAGTTGTCAAGATCTACAGGGTGTCCAGTGGCAGATTTCAAAGTTCGAAAAGTTGTAAAAAAAAAACTACACCTCTAATACAAAGTATGTTTATTGTAATTTAAAAACAACAAATGCGGATTTCATTTTTTGAAAACCACGTTCTCCAAATGGCGGCCATCGAGCCTGACACACTCTTCGAGTCTAGCACGCATGTTTTCAAAAACGCGTTTACAGAGAGGCTGGGGGATCCTGCTGATTTCGGCTCGAATATTGTCTTTAAGTTGTGTCGCAGTGCTCGGATTTGTTTTGTAAACAACGGATTTTAAGTATCCCCATAAGAAAAAGTCACATGGGCTTAAATCTGGTGACCTAGGTGGCCACGGTATGGTGCCGTTTCGGGATATGTTTTTTTCTTGAAATAACTGCCGCACTGCATTCATAGACACATTAGCAGTATGAGCTGTGGCCCCGTCCTGCTGGAACTACGTGTTTCGGTTGAAGTATTGACTATTCTGTAGTTCCAGTCTAAAAAAGTCATTTATCATCTCGGTATATCTCTCCGAATTCACAGTTACAGTTTGGCCACGTTGGTTTTCAAAGAAATAAGGCCCTATGATGGCAGATGCAGACATTGCACACCAGACTGTAACTTTAGGTTTATGTAAAGGTTCTTGATGCATTTGTCTTGGGTTGCGGACATCCCAGTAACGGAAATTTTGCTTATTCACATATCCTCCGATGTGAAAGTGGGCTTCGTCACTAAAGAATATGTTACCCATCCGAGTAGCAGTACGAAATCTCAACAACATCTCCTCCGCGTAAGTTTTTCTTAATGCAAAGTCAGAATCGTGTAAATCTTGAACGATTTGAATTTTATACGGATGGAACTTGAGTTTTTTTCGCATTATAACCTGTAAACTTGATTTCGTAATTCCCAATATCGATGAACGTGCACGAAGTGATAAACGGGGATTTTCAGTGACAGAAACCATAACACGTTCAACATTTTCGTCCGTGGCTACCGTTGGTATAGGTCCTGGTCTGGGTCTATTTAATGTTGATCCTGTAGCTCTGAACTTTGCTACCCATGACTGAATGAGGTTGATCGATGGTCCATCACGCAATCGACGAATACCGTAATGATAATTAAATCGACGGCGTGCTTCAGACAGCGAAAAACCACTCGAAATGTACGCCTCGACAGCAAAAGCGCGGTGCTCTCCACTCCACTGTTCCATGGCTACTAAAAAATCCGCAGAGCTTGCGCTTTCAACGACGCCCCCCGCGCCTCTCTCACATGTTGCGTTCAGAAACTACGTTTGTTCAAACTTTGAAATCTGCCACTGGACACCCTGTACATTTCGGGTGACATCTGTCAAACTTTAAACTGTAATAACTCTGAAACCATTGGTCCTAGAACATTAGTTTCTAAAGAGGAATGAAAATGGTCGTCGAGCTCTACATTGTGGATGACAGCTGTCAAACTCAAAACTGCAATAACTTTCGCTCACGAAAATAGTAGATATTGTATGGTCTCTCTGAAAATTTTAAAATTATTTTTGGCCGACACTACTATTATTTCAGTCCAAAATGAATGATATCCTTTTTGTACGTTTCCCTTCCGTGTCTTTGAATCGGCAGAAAAAAAAAATGTTTGGTCCTAACCCAACTTGAAAAACCAGAAAAACACCGTCTTTTTCTTTGTTGTCACCATGACGTGGCACCGCGCGCTGCGCCGCGAGTCGGATGCCTTATCCGCTCGGCCACCAACGCATAGTTGAGATTATTGATTATAAGTGCATAAAATTTCATAAAACCAAATATAAAACAAAATATATAGATTGTTCGCAATAATTACGAATTTAGTTTCTTTTGTGTGCTCAGTTCACAGAGAAAGGAGGACCGGACAACCCAGCCTATATGACCAATAACGTCGACTGATATGTCATTAGAAAGGATTTTTCATTTTCTACAACTTTTACTATGACGATGACACGCTGCCGACTAGCATAATGTATTTGTACTGCAGAAAAGGCTATTCGCGCGATTTACCTATTGGGACCTAGAACTTATTTAGAGATAAATTCAAGAATATTGACAATATGACAATGCCATCACAATATAGTACATATAGGAGAACTTGATCTATGCTAATAATAATATACACTTGTGTATGAAGAACAGTGATGTGCATAGTAGGAATACTAGAAATAAAGATAAACTTGTTACTAGTTCTTGTCGTCTGGCCAAAGCCCACAAATCATTTATGGGTCAATGTGTACGCTTTTATAATAAGGTCCCAACAGATATAAAGAATTTAAAATTGAATAAATTATATAATGAAGTTATTGTAGAATATCTGAATATTTAAATGACAAAAGTCTGGACAAAGGAACTGAACTGCAATTCAATACAGGTATTATTTTGTTTTAAGTTAGTATGTAGGGCAAATATAATGTATTAGTACTATATAAGACTTAAAAGAAAATGAATTAACTTAGGCTATGTGGGTTTCTTACCGTTTTTTTACCACGGAGAACCACCTAGGAAGCAGCGTTAACTTTCCTTCCCTTCCCACACACAGTGTCTTTTGGTCGTTGTGGGGCTGGAGGGCATCTGCTCTGCGCGGGCTGCGGTGGGGATGGCGTAGGATAGGATAGGGGAAAAGTAGGGATAGGGTAGGCATAGAATAGGGATAGGCCAGGGTAGGGTTGTATAGGGGTAGTCTATGGGCAGGGTAAGAATAAGGTGGGAGCAGCTACCTATCACATGCAGCATCTGTGATGCATGCTCGCTTAATGGTCTGTCTGGCGGTGGCGTGGGAGCCAGGTCGGTCTTTGCTCTAAAATATGGTTGAAATGGACGATAGCTGGGCCTTGCGTTATACTCGTGAACGGGTGCTGCCTTGGTGGACTGGCTTACTCTTGCTGTGTTTTACGTGGTTTTTCTTATGTATGGTATAGGGTCCTATATATTATATCGGGCGCGGACCAGCTCTGCTTGGCATCGTCGGGCGCTGACCGGATCTGTCTGGTATTGTCGGACATGGTCTGGCCGTAGTCGGCGGGGGATAGGTGTGCTGCGACCATTGGGCGGCCAACATTGTCTTTATTTTATTTTGTTTTAAATGACACTGTACGAGAATGTTGTGTCACCAATATGGGACTCATATTAGAATAACCTATTTTATGTAAACTGTTTCTGTTCTGTAGGTGTACCTTACCTAAATAAATAAACATGTCACTATATGTTTCCTTCCTACTTTCCTACCCCTTCCTTTGACGATTGAAAGAGATGTAATGTCCTATTCAATAAAGAAATTTTGAATTTTGAAATTTGAATCGCAATAGTGAAAGTTATAGAAATTAAAAAATCCTTTTCAACGACATGTCGCTCAACGTTATTGGTCATATAGGCTGGGGTCCATACATTTCTGCCGGTCCTCCTTTGCGAATACATTCATCATTTGAATATTGAATATACGCCATATTCGGTAACACCATCAGCTCCGCTACCATACAGCACCTACCTGATGAAATGCTTTAGGAGTTGTGGAAATATTATTATTTTTATTTTATTTTTTACCTATATATACATAACAGATAACAGCCACAAGGAATTTATGGATATAATTACAAGTTCAGACTGAAATTCACTGAGAATATGTACCATTTAGAATATAAAGAAAGTAGGTACATGCTCCTATCCTACATCAGTTTACAATTTAGGCATGCAATTTAGGTTTGCAGTTTAGGCAACAATGCTGACAATCGACAAAAAAAATTGTTCGCGATGTATTTCGAAAATTATTATAGTTGAAGATGCCAATTGTTATCCAGTAATTCATTGTATTGACGACACATTCGAGTTAAAGGATTGTAAAAATAAGTGTTGTTTAAATAGATCTGTATCATAAACAGTTTAGGGTTTCTAATGCGTTGGTAAGTATTAAAGGGCATGGCTAAAAAGTCATAGACAAAAAGCCCAGAATCGCCAGCAACGAAATAAATAAAAATGTGTTCATTATAGAAAACTGAATATGTTTTTAAAAAATCAGCATATTAAACCATGTAATATAGAAGTTATTATACAGCATGCGGATCATTTTATCAGTATCACTTTTATACGGTAGTCAAACAGGCAAGCGGGCCACCTGATGGAAAGTGGTCACCACTGCCTATAGACATTAGCAACACCAAGAGTATCGCCAATGCACTGTCCACCTGTATAACACACCACCTCTTACAGCAAAAAGGCAAATGCCCCTCCACTGCCAAAGCCACGGTTCCCCAAATCCCCACCCCATGGAGCACTGGAGACCTTACTCACCGGCAGGAACACAATACTATTTAAAAGAGTGAGTGATGAGTTTTGAGTGTAAAGCATCCCTTTATTATAGCGAACAAAACAAAAAATTATTATTAAAATCGGTCAAGCCGTTTTTGAGTTTTAGCGAGACTAACGTACTACAATTGATTTTATATGTAGATAAAAAGTCTCGACCATAGGCTGCGGTGACTGCTTACCATCAGGCAGGCCGTAAGCTTGTTTGCCACCTTGGTGGTATAAAAAAAACTCTGGACTTCGAAATACAACTATTAATATCACATTAAGGATCAAAGTTTAAATTCTTACGTTACTATTTAACAAGAAAATCAAAATTAATACAAGTTGGACAGCATTCGTATATGCAAAATTAAGTATGTTTTTTATACATTTTATATGAAAAACAAATTTAATTATGTAGTTGATACATGTAATTATTAATTCCGCCAGGTTAAACATGAGGTATTACAAAAAAAACGTACCTAGTACACAGTGTACTAGGTATTGAAATTTATTATTCTCAGCAGAATACGTTAGGTATTGAAATTTATAATTCTCAGCAGCTTAACTTGTGCGAAGAGTGAGGGCCAGCTCCAATAGCACCCTGGCCATGTTAGCGAACAGGCTAGCCTGCCAGTATGTAAACCATTGTTGTTTGATTCACGTCACCAAACGTGGATGGAAAAAATATTTAACGTAAAATGACATCTTATTTCCTGTAATGTTATTAATTGATGCAATAAAGAGATTACATACATACATACATACATACATACATCTGAAATATGACATACCTACTAAATTTTTATGACATTTTGTTAAATTTTATTGTGACATTTTATAAGGTAATTGTTACAAATCTAATTTTAAGATATTACTTACTACATAATGAGTCCTGATACTCGAAATAAATATTTTCATTTCATTTCATTTAGGTATTTTCAAATGAAAGACCTAGAAAGAAGAGTAACGCCTGAGGAAGTCCCGACGGCTCTTAGCCATTACTGTGACCTAAGGGCTTAGTGTGAGTTTCGCTTCGAATTTACTTTACTATCGGCCGATTTACCCACACTCTTTTTTAGGGGTTGGTTCCGCTCCAGGCATAATAGCTACACAGCAACAATAGATTCATTCAAATCTGGTGATTATCGTGTACAAACAGACAAACAAAAAGAAAATTAAAAAATTCTTATTCTATTGCTATTTCTTTATTGACTTTGACTTTGCCTTAATTTTTTTTTGTAATTATATTCAATGTACAAACACACTTTTTTACTGTTTTATTATACGTATAGATGTTCACACCCGGGTTCTATCCTGAGCCCTTACTTAGCAGTAATAGGCTGAAGTGACAGTGGGCTGGTCATATCTGCTGAAGAACCGACAACCGCTGGGGTAACGAGTTCTTGAGTAGAAACCGCGACCAGATGTGACGATTTGCAGGCGGCTGCAGGTGGATGCTGGATGCGGCCGAGAGTGCATTGGCGGTGATTGGGAGTGGCCTATGTCCAGCAGTGGACTTGTGTGGAGTAGTATGTAGTAGTATGGGGTGGCCCGCTTGCCTTTTTGCCTACCGTATGATATAAAAAAAAGAAAAATATGGGCTGAGAATGACGACGATGTTTGAAAGTATGATGCAGCATAGAGTGATGATTTGACCTTGATGACGCTAAGGTTCCTATCCTCATCATCGTCATTCTAGTGATCAATACAGGTTACCGTCAGGGTCCGCTTTTCTTCTCCACTAGTAAGAAATAAAGTAGGAAAAAATATATATTTTATTTTCCACAAATTTATAGATAAAATTATAAGATCAATAATGCAATAATAAATTTACCTTAACCGTTGTTTAATTTAACAATTATTTCTTCTCCTTTATAGATCTATTAATATCTATCAATGTTTCGGTTGTGTAGTTGTATAAATATAATATTACCCTTCCTATTTCAATCGCAATTTTTAATATGCGGCTGGTAAATATGTCTACTTTACCTTTAAGTCCGCCAATGTATTTTAGTACATGAAGTTTTAGTAAATAGATTATCTTCTACTTATCGTGTTTCTCATTTTCACGGTGTTCTCCTGCCTTTTAATCTCTCTCAATCTCTGCCACACAATCGTTATGAGTAAGCTCAATTATGTACAGTATGCTGCCATAGGTCGCTACTATTATGTGCCCACGGATAGTCTCAATCAATTCGATCTGATTTACTCGAATTCGGTCCAGGAATGCCATAATCCTCGCTTTCTGTTTTATACCTTCCGAATTATCGAAATCTATGGTAAAATCTGGGTTTGTCTTCGGATTAATATCTTGCACATTGTTCATGTTGAGGTAGACGTTGATGCCAACTTTAGTGTCATTATATAAGACGGCTGCTATCAAATGTGACCCAAACAGGAGCGGCGTGGATATCAGCTTATAGTTACAGTGGCTTTCCGGGCTATGCATCCGCCAAAACACACGGGGATCGCTCGAACTAAAACCGAATCTCTTCAGCTCTTCCATCATTGTGTGCGCTTTCCCATAAGAGTCGGCATGATTCGTTTCAGTTGAGAAAATTGTTCTCATCTGCTTATCTACAATCGTTGCTACATACATGCGTTGCCCATATAATCTCAACACGCGTATTTTCCCATCGACATATTTAACAGACAATATCCGATCAAGATTACTATCCGCCAGTTCGCTGCTCTCGTAACTTACTTCTTTGCCTTTGATTATGATTTTCATCTTACAAAATTTCACATCGTCGTTGTCTGAACCTAATTTGTGGTAAAAAATTTCGTCGCCTACCAGGAACCATGATCGCGGATGACTAATGATGCAAGAAGGTTCGAAATCGATCGACTTATCCTCGTTCGCTTTGGGTATGATTCGCACTTTTTTGTTCATAACCGACCTTTCGACTATTTCGAAAGCTATAACATCATCACTTTCAATGTAATTCGCGAATTTTAATCCATAGTATTTCCTTTCTATTTCCCGTTGCGATTTTGTGTCGAAATAGACAACAGTGTCGGCGTTGATTAAGTTACTCGGTTTTAGAGGGAACGATATCACACCATTTTTAAGAAAATTCAGCAAAGACACGTTTAAGTTATCGTAAGGATACGGGGTGACGCGCACTTCTGCTTCTGACACTCTTTCCCATAGCAAAAATGAGTGATACAGGTCTCTCCAAGAAAGACCCGATTTTCGCTGGCTATCTTCGTAAATATCCGGGTATTCTCGGCGGCACACTCTCCTCCAGAACTCCTCCCCGAGATCGTCCACAACACTCTGCCAGCGGAGGGAAACTTTGCTGAAGTTCGTGACGTCTTTCCCATTAACGTATTGCAACAACTCCCGAAGCATTTCATCTGGCAGGTGCTGTATTGAAGCTGTTCCCATGGTGTAGTCACACAATATTATTAACTCAATGCCAAAAGTCAATTGAAGAACATTTATTAGCAAAATAACGGTCTGATCCTTGCACACTACACAAACAACTTGATGTTTATTATCACTGAACCCTACTTATTTCCTTCTTTCCTTAACAACGTCATTCAATTTATATTTTACTGATCTACAATACACAAACTAACGCAAATGCACGGGTTTAACAAATAATGTTGCCTTACTATTAATAACCGAAGTGTATTATCGATATCAATTCTTATCTCACTTTATTTATCACTAATAACTATGCGGTATCACTGCTGAATGCCTACAGTCTTGTATAGCCTCCAGTGTTACCAGCAGTAGTTTCCAAAAAACTACGTCCGGGCTCCTAAAATAGTACGAAAATGGCTAAAAAGGTACGGTTTACTTTATCTTCTATTTTATCGCACTTGGGGGCGGGGGGCGGAGGCGTTGTAGCCAATAAAACGGCGTTATTTTGACAAGACAACAAGACCTTATTTACTCGCCTGTGGTGCCAGTCAAAAGACAAAAAAACACGTCAAGATCAACCCTTAATTATTTTACGGTATTTTGAGGACAGGAAAGGCAAACTGACCACCTAAATTTCAGCTTAATTTAGCATTTTGCAAAAACGTACTAAATAGTACGATGTGGAGCAAAGTACGCCAAAGGTACGTCAGTCAGCCAAATATTACGTAAATCGTACCAAAAGGTACGATCTGGCAACGCTGATAGCCTCATACAAATGACGCATAAGCATATGTGTGTGGGTGAAGAGCCTCATGAGTCATAACGGGCTTTGATCGTTTGCTGTGTTCGCACTTTTCTGTCACAACGTAAACTGTGTATTGCGATCTCGTTCACACATATTTACGTGTCTCGATGTGATGCTATCGAAAACAGGTTGAAAACCGAGTGACTGAACTGTTAAAACGTACAGACTCCTATGAGGTTATTGGCGCAAAAGCGTCTGTAATATTTTTTGCACCGTTTTAATAACAGGCGTTTCAATAATAATGTAAAGAAAACTAGAGAACCAAACACTGAGAGGTACTTTCAAAACGGCAGATCAACTTCTACAAGAAGACAAATGTTCTGGCATACCTGATGGTAAGTAGTAACTGCGACTGGTAACATCCACTTCATTCATATTACAAAAATGCAAACTGTGGGGTTTGTCATTATGAGGACTAAGATGGAATTCCTTATGTTTGTAATTGCACTGCCTGCCTTATTCTTCAAACCGGAGCACAACAATAAATAAATATGCTTGGACAAATTCACAGAGCGTCATCTAGCCCTAAAGCAAGCAAAGCTTGTCTGTTAGATATCTGTAAACTTCACTTTTTTTTAATACATACTTGTTATACATACTACACCCAGACCCATCTTTCCGGGATCTCTGCGTAAGTAATCATTCTCAATGTAAATGGTCATTGTTACTTGACGGCAGAAACAGATAACTCTCCTAGTGGACTCCACAGCCTTGATAGCGTCACAACCTGATATTGAAACAATAAAAGAACAATTCCTTTTTCCAAAAAATATTAGTATTTTTTACGTAATTTATTTACAACAAAACTACGACTTAAACATACAACTTTTATTGCATAACATATGGCTTTCCATATCCATATATTATATATTTACTATGAAATTACCGTATCGTATGGCGAAAATGACGGAAACGGCAATTTCATACAAGCGAAATTTTCTATTTCTTGGAAATGTCAAATCGATTACAATAAAACTTTTTAGGATATAACCAGGCAGTATTACGCTAACCAGTGACATGCATTTTTTTATAACTGTACTTGTAGAAGCAAAACAGGCTACAAATGAGAAGGAGCAATAATATTACCAAATAAACTAATCATCTTGGCGTTAATGTCCCGGTTGTACTCTCGAGAACGAGTGCCCGGGGTCCGCCTTGACCATGATCCAGGATTTGGCAGGTCAGGTAATTACAGTGGAGCGACTGCCATCTGACCTCCATGACCCTGCTACCAGGGGAACCTGACCAGATTGAATCACGGTTATACATCCAGACGCCTGAATGTGCAGGTTTCATCACGATGTTTTCCCTCACCGTAACAGCATCGGTTAGTATTCAACTAATGTACATAACTCAGAAAACAGTCATTGGTACATGGCCGGAGCGGGATTCGAACCCGGGACCTCTGGCTTACGAGTCGGATACTGTAACCGCTCGGCCACCGACGCTCTACATATATTACCAAATAAACTATTAAACAATAATAACAGTTTATGCAACTCGCATATAAAAGGGTATGATAATAGTTTGACAAGAGTGTTTGTAACATTTAAATATATGCAGTTGCATACACTATTTTATCTACACTCATATTTCCAAGTTAAAATTTCGTACCTAAAATTTTCTCAACTTTGCTATAAGTGAGCTGCGAGTTAGTTCAGTATTACTTACGCGTCGAGGATATCAAGCAGCGGGAAATTTACTTCACCACTTTCACAATTTATTTGCTTCAAAGAACAAAAACATTCACAAAAACCTACTACAACAATTACAAAAAATATTCTGTTTAGCGGGAAAATAATTTCATACATGCAAAATCACAAACATAAACAGGAATGTTGGAATTTTCAATTTGATTTCAGATTACAGAGTTGGCGCCATAGTTTTACTATGGCGCCAACTTTCGTTGTTTTTAGTAGGATACTTGCCAATATGAGACATTAAACATTTTCTTTTACCCTTTTTACTATGGTCTCGCTATCAGACATACATTCATCATGATTGACATTGATAGTAATCAATCTATTACAGTACATAACAAGTATGACGTGTCCACTAACAGTTTCAACAACATCAATCATATCAAACTTGGAGCAGTTCCGGCGAGGTAACATCATCTCGTCGTCTTCAATAGTAATTGACATAGCTGGTTGGCCGGTGGCTTTTATTTCAGAAGCAACCTTGTTGCTATTGGTATAGATGTCAATTTTCCCTGTCTCATGTGAGTTAGATGTCAATATTATCAAATGCGGTCCATAAGGAAACCTTCTCTGTGCATTTCCGTCGGTCATCTTCCCAAATACGAAAGGGTTGCACCAACTGAAGCCGTATTTCATAACTTCTGCAATGCTGCTTGTATCTAAAGCGTCTTCATCGTCCATGTTAATACACAACACAGTCTTCATTTCTTTGTCTTCGACAGCAGCAATGTACAGCCAGCGTTCGTGCATTTTGTATACGTGTAATTTATCATCGACGTATCCAACGTCGAAGACGTCGTACGTATCGCTATCGGTTAGAACGCTGTTCTCATAACGCAGCTCAGTATCGTTCCAAATCACTCGTAGTCTGCACAGCTTAATAACATCTCTCTCTTCACTCATATAAAATACCTCATCGCCTTTCAGAACCCACGAAGAAAAATGCAAATAAACGGTTGTGATTTGCTCCGTCCATTCGTTTTCTTTCAGTTTAGGTACAACCCGTAATATATGCTTCCTCTCCTTGATTACTTCGAAAACGATCAAATTATCATTCTCCATGTATTCTGTGAAACTTACATCCCACAGTTTCCTATAGATTTCTTCACGTGTATTTAAGTCAAAGTATACGACAGCGTCATATTCGAACTTGTATTGACACGGATCAGATTTTACGGGAAAGCTTATGATGCCATTTTTCAGGAGATTGAATTGCCTTGTGAATCCTCTTAGATTGTGTCTACCAATGTCTCCGTAAGGGCAAGGAGTTACTTGTACCGTTGCTTCAGACACGTGTTCCCAGAGCTCGAAAGAGCGATACAGATCACGCCAAGACAAACCCGAGGTTCGTTGACTACGTTCGTAAATGTCCGGGTATTCTCGGCAGCACTTCCGTCGGAACCTTTCGTTGATGCTGTCCACGAAGTTATGCCATCGGGAACAAACTTTGCGGCAACTAAGGAGGTCTGCGCCATGGAGGTTTGTTAGTATGTTCTCCACAAGTTCATCTGGCAGTTGATCTATAGTAGTAAAGACCATGGCGTTTTCAAAGAAGTTTTTTTAGATGGTTCTCTGATACAACGTAATTTATACAAGTTTTTATTTCTATATGAAAGGATAATAAGGAAATGTTTGACTTGTATCAGTGGATAGACTAATCATCATCTCAGCCCGTAACAATCCACTGCAGGACTTAGGGCCTCTCCCACGAAAGGGGAGGTTATTGCCATAATCTCCACGCTTGGCAGGCGGGTTGGAGATCGCAGTGTTTAAATATAATAATGGAAAATGCTGCTGCCCATTTTCCAGACTACGGAGACTCTTGACTTTTGCTTCGAAAACATTAGTCGCCTTGTACGACACCCATGAATGTAAGGGGTTGGTGCTATTCTACTCTGCCGGACACCACACGGCCTGACTGTATACTTATTATCTTTTCCTACATATATAAAAATTCTTACTTTGAACTTTCTCACCACTTTTTCAAATAATTTAAAAACGAAGTAACGTTTAGTTACCTCATTAATTAGAATGGATTTTAAAGATAATATTTAAAAAATGATAGAATACTATATAAAACAAAGATAAACACAGTGTGACAAAGATCACAGTGAACATGAGGCACCTGTCTTTTTCCAATCCGTCAGTGTCTGTTCTCACAACAGCGGCATGCTAGTTCCATTTTACGCCTCATTCGTTCAAGTCCAAAGTTCAAGTTCAAAGTCATTTGTAATATAGGTATGTACATAACTTAGTTGTTATAAAGTTGGATGTCTCTCTATGTAGCCCTAATTTGGACACATACATATTAAATTAGAAGGTATATAAGCATATTTAACACATATCACAATTTTTTTTATATAAATGCATTTATATATAATTTTAGCAGTTTTTCTACGATGTATGATTAAACGGAACCATATCTTTATAATTAAAAAATTATAAAAAACAATATTCTATAAGCGAATCAGTTAATTTAAATTAAATGGCCTCTCGTCTAATATTTTAATTTCATTTAATCAATTATTAAACAAGATTATGAATCAATTAATGATAAAGAATTTGTAACCATGATCCAATCTGGTCAGGTTCCCCTGGTAGCAGGGCTACAGAGGTAAGATGGCAGTCGCTCCACTGTAATTACCTGATCTGCCAAATCCTGGATCATGGTCAAGGCGGATCCCGGGCCCTCGTACGCGAGAGCACAACCGGGACGTTCTTTTTATACATATGTATAACATTTGCATGAATCGTGATCCTCGTCGCACTGTATGTGTGATGAACACGTGACTCTGTTTATTTACTATTTTATCTGAATGTATGAATTGACAATTTATAGGTACATACCTGCACTATGGCATAGTAAAATACTTCGCTGTAATCGATCACTTTCAATCCAAAAATGCACTACACTTTCAGAGCCTGTGTGGTGAAAACTTACTTACTTATTTAGATCTTCATGTCTTAGTTTGTGTTTCACAACTGGCCATGAAGAAAATGTAAGAAATTAGCACAGACGTGATGTAACGATCTCGCTTCCTAGCACAGATAAGATAAAGTCTACCGTGAGTGAATGATTTCAATGTCAATGGGCACATGATTCCGTTTCGCTAGTGACGTCTAACTATTACGATGGATACGTAAATATGAAGACCAGTGACGATACTGTTTTTATTACCCGATTGTTAAGGAAGGATTATGTTTTTCGCGCATCTCTTATATGTGGATATTTAAAGGGTATGTTCCGGATATCCTACCGCGTACCTTTGTTTACGAGTAGCCCGATATTTCGACACGTTGCATAAAGGAGGGAGAGGGATTGGAATGGAACATACCCTTAAAATGTGTGATAATAACCGCGATAGTTTAAAACATTATGTGTATGTTTGTATATAATAAAAATAAGTTTGTAATTTCTTTTATTACCCCGTATCTTCCAAACGGCTGGATGGATTGGTATCGTTAGATTCGTCTTGAAAATCTAAGTGTATCTGGATAGGTGATTATAAAAAATCAAAATAGCGAGTTTCGGGCGCCATGTGAAGTTTAAATCATATTTATTTTTCTTTTTCGTGTGGGGTATCGAAATGAAGGGCTTACAGAGCTGATTTAAGAATATATATAACTTATATACCTACTTGAAAGTAGTTTTGAGACACAAATTGCGTCAAAAGTAAAGTTTTTGCAAAAAGTCGTACCTATTACGTCAAACAAATGGTACCGATGATTGAACTAAAACGGGGGAAAGTAAAAAAGTAAAAACTAAAAACCCGACTGTTATTAAAAACCGAAAAGTTTGAAACAAGCCCAATGTTGGAAGTAAATGGGTTATATAGTGTAAAATATAGTTTCATTGAAAGTTTAAAGCAGGCCTCCATTCTTCTACATATTAAGTATCCGTGTCCAATGTCCGTCTATTTGAAAATAGAGCTACACTGCGTTCAAGTTTTAATTAAACCCCAGTACGAGGTGGACCTCTTAACCATTAGGCCACCGGTGCTCTCTATTGTCGCTCTCCATTGAGTTAAGATTATTATGGACATTAAATTGTAATAAAATAAAATAAATCATCTTGGTGTTAATATCCCCGATTGTACTCTAGAGAACGAGGGCCCGGGGTCCGCCTTGATCACGATCCAGAGTAAACAGAAAAGGCAAATAATTCACTTTATACACAATATTGATAAGTCAAAAATAATATTAGAGTATTTGCGTACACTTAAATAAAGAAATACGTGAATTATGAGGTCCTCGTCAAGAGTCATTAATAAGTAGGTAATCATAATCATAATCACCTTATTGCTTTCTTTTGGTTGTTACAGATGTTACAATTATTTTAGTATCACACAAGGATCCTGTTAGGGCACTGCAAGTTACAACGTTTTTTTTACAAAGACAAAGTTGCAACGTAATTTTATGGGCCTAAGAATATTGTATCATATAACTAAATTAACAATTTTAAAAATATTCCTTATACCTTATGTATTGCAGTCTAATACATAGTACCTACCTACATATACTTATTAAACTAATATTCATATTAAAATTATCTTAGTTTAATTTGAGATCGGTAGGTAGATGCCATATCGAATACCGATGGCGTATGTTTAAGTATTTGTTGGGAGTTGTTCTTGTTTGCTGCCTGCCAAATTTAGTTCCAATAACAGCCACGAGCAGAGTTATCTCGCGCCCACACTAGGTACACAATACATGATTTTTAGCATAAAATTCAAGAGACACTACAAAATAAAATAAAGTTCATAGATAGGTAGATGTTCAAATAAAATTTATTAGTACAATATGATTAATTCACGAAAAATTACAAAATAATAGGTTTTATCAATGGCGCCAATTTCGGCAAAAATGGCGTCGCTAGGGCTGTGCAGCTGCACGCAGAGGTAACAGGTACGCGAACGGAACAGGTATCACAGGCGCTCGGAAACGATACGCCTACTACCGACGCTGCTGCTGGCAAGAATCCCAATCCGCTGGGTAGTTCTACAGTTGTTGGTGGCAAAATTAATTCGTAATTTAAAGTTGGTATAATAGTTTCGACTTCGAAGACTGGTGCTATTTCGAAAGGTGACACGAGTATGGGTGCTGGTATTCGGAGAGGCTCTATTACGGTTAAGCATCTCGCTGAAGTCATCTGTAACAAAGCAATCGTACTCTTAACATAATGTTTTAAATTATCGCGGTTATTATCACACATTTTAAGGGTATGTTCCATTCCAATTCAGTCGTCCCGTGACCATCAACAAAGGTACGCGGTAGGAAACCCGGAACATACCCTTAAAATCGTACTCTTGTCATGGTGTTAGCTCGGGACCCTCATGCGTGTCCTAGGTAGGTTACTTATCCAGTAAAAGTTAGTTCCTTACTTATGCAATTGGCGTCGATGAAAATGATGGAAATCGTAATTTACATACAAGCAAATTTTTCGATTTCTTAAAAATGGCAAATCCTATTAATTGAAACTTTTTAGGTTATAATCAGAGAACATGAAGCTAACTGGTGCATATCATTTTATTGTGATAACTACTCTCTTTATAAAATTATGCCTGATTAAAGAGGCAAAGTTGGCGACAACTGCAAAGGGGTATTTTCAAATCTTTTTAAAAACTTAAAAAAATATTTTTATTTAATTTTAGAGAATTATATCTAACGACTATCTAAATATACTCTATCTTCGAAATCAAGTATTAGTTTTGATATGTATGTTATGTACAATTAAAAATATATGAGCAAATGAACAATTGCGAAAAAAACCGCAAATTTCATAGGTAAGGACCCAATATTTGAGACATTTGCTTTGATAACGAATGCTGTTTCACAAATACAATTATCAATAGCGTAACTATTAATAACAGGACAAGTACAAGTCAAACTTTAGAAATACCTATTACAGTAACTATAACGCAATACTGATGGAACGATATCGTAATCAATAAAATAAATTAAGTATTATCTATTGTTTCTAAATTTTACCTAAGTACCTAATACGTAGTTTGTATAGTAGCTGCAATTCGTTAAGTACCTAATTTGTGCAATGCATTAGTTTTTAAATGTCATCATTGCAACCCATAACAGTCCACTGCAGTACTTAGGGCCTCTTCCACTAAAGGGGAGGTTATTGCCATAATCTTCACGCTTGGCGAGCGGACTAGAGATAGCAGTACTATATTTAACAATGGAAAACGCTGTTGCCCGTTTTCTATCCTACGGGGATCTTTTGCCTCGAAAACATTGGTCGCCTTGTATGACACCCACGAGTGTAAGGGGTTGGTGCTATTCTATTCTGTCGGACACCACACAGCTAACGGTTTTTAACTGTAATGTTGCACAAAGAATGAATAAATAAATAAAATCACTTGCCTTCAGACCAACGCAACCAATGAGGAACACGAAAAACAGTTTCGACGACATTTTCCGGAAAACAATTAGGAGCAAAAGCATTATATTTTTCCTTTTATACTATTTTGTCCTTAAAATACGTATTCTATCGCTTTTTCATGTTGTTATTTAAAATGAAAATGATGATAAGTGACATATATTATTGAAATAGCTAAGCGTACAATAGTTGATTAGGAAACTTATATGTATAGGTAGAATTTACACATACTTATTTACCTATTTTTAGTACCTATCCAACCTACCTATGTTGGGTAAGCAATGTGTAATTTATTCTTATTTCTTAGCAGAACTAGTTTCATAAGGAAAGCTATTTTCCTTCCTTATTTTTCTTAAATAAAAAAGTAGTAGGTTATTCAGGGCTCGGAGTCCGGTTTGACCATCATCCAAAATTTGGGAGATCCGATAATTACAGTGGTGCGACTGCCATCTGACTTCCGTGACCCTGCAACCAGGGGAACCTGATCAAATTGGACCATGGTTACATATTCAGTCGCTTAAATAAGTTTCATCACGATGTTTTCCCACACCGTAATAGCATCGTTTAGAATTCAACTAATGTACATAACTCAGAAAAGATTTTGACATGGCCGAAGTGGGATTCGAATCTGGTACATTTCACTTGCGAGTCAAATACCGTAACTGCTCGGCCACCGCCGCTCTGTGAATGTAATGACCGATAATGTAATGTAATGACCGATAATGAAGAAACCCTTTCTCCCTCTCTCTTATGTAATAATAACGTTTTCGCGAAGTATTCAGAAATAAGTTATCTTTAACATCTATGTTAACACAATATTATTAAGCCAAAAGTGATAGACCACGATCGTTTGATAAAGAAATATTTAATCGAATTCAATCGAAAATGCTATTTATTTGCAGTAAGCTTTTTAGTTTGTTATACGTACTTAGTTAAACTACATTATAGGACGCCTAATTTTTAGGCAACTAATATAAATACAGTTCAATATTTTCAATTTATAATTCAAATGGCGAAATTTTTGTTCTTGTTATCGTGCCTTGTGGCCCTAAATAAGGTGTGTTTTTGTATTTTAGTAGTTTGTTCACTTTGTCTTGTTTTATTTGAACTATTTGTTGCTTTACTTACTGTGGCTAGTACTTTAAATACGGTAGCATTTTAAATGAAAATTGTGTTTCGTTAAAACTATAGACGAAACCGTGTCACAAGTTATCAAAGTAATTCTTAAAGTTTATACATTTATTTAGTATTTTACTAAATCTGATAAATTGTGTGTTCTATTTTTATATCAAAATATTTCGTACAGTGCCACAGTGGAACATCGGTGGCCTAATAGTTAAAGGGTCCGACTCGTACCCCCGTGGTCCCGGGTCCGAACACCAGTGCTTCTGCCTCAGTGCCAATGTCTCTGTTCTGAGTTACGTACATTAAGTGAACACTAACCGCTGCTCGTACGGTGAGGGAAACATCGTGATTAAACCTGCACATTTAGGGGACTGAATGTGTAACCATGATCCAATGTGGTCAGGTTCTGTTTGTAGGGTCACGGAGGTCAGATGGCACGGAGGTCGCTCCACTGTAATTATCTCATCTGATACCAAATCATTTATCATGGTCAACGCGGACCTCGGGCCGTCGTGCGCGGGGGCACGACCGGGACTACTTCAAGATAATTATTTATTTACTTATGTTGGGTAATAGGTGGTACTTTAAATTCTAAAAACGGTAGTTGAAACGATGTCGAAAGCTATCAAAGTAAATATTTAAGATAATAACTACATTTATTTATTAAATCTGACTAATTGTGCGTATAATTTTTATCAGAATATTGAACTTTTGCATTTTTAAACGTTAGACACAATTTAATTTTTCAGTTACAATCGACAAATATTTTTGTAGTCTTTCACCTCAAAATTACTAGTAAATCAATCCCAAAAATATTCATAACTTTTTTGTCATTACCAGGCATCAAACTCCCAATACATCAGACAACCAACCACCCTATCGAGGCCGCCGCCGGAGTCAGTCACTATACCCAGACCTCCACATCTCATTCTATCGCCTGGCGTCACCTTTCCTGGGCCTCCAGGAATTACTGCTCCAAGACAGCAAGAAATCATTATTCCGAGACCGTCCGAAGTCATCACCCCTCCTTGCAGCGCAGCACCATCGACAATTCTAATAACAGATAGTTCGCCAGAGATCTGCCAGAACCTGGCAAATACGCTGCAACTCCTGACCGTATGTAACATGCTGCAAAGTACACAAGGAGGGCAACAGATTGCGAACCAACTCGCAGCGCCTGTTATCAGAGAACTCTTGACCAATCCCGCATTTTCCTGTGGATGTTCCAACCCCATTTTTAATACCTTCGTTTCTCCTAACGTAGCTTCATCTTTGGTCCAGACACTCGCGTCGCCCAGAGTGTCGTGTACTAATTCTCCAACATTAGTTCCACAAGTAGTCTCTCCTTCTCCTAATTTGTTTTCTCCCAACCTAATTTCTTCTAATGTAGTTTCTCCTAATTTTGTACAGCAAATTCCTTCTGGAGCGTCATGTGGTTGTCCCAAAGTAATGTCGCAAAATGTTTTATCACAACTTACTAGCATTTTAGCAGCGAAACCAGGTTGTGGTTGTCCGAATGGTGTTGTCTAATGTAGATTTTTAAATACCTATGTAAATAGTCTAAGTTATTTATTGCTTATTGCTGTAAGGTGAATAATTTGCGACGAATAAAAATTGTGTGAAAAATTAAACTTTGTTTCTTATTTTATTAGAATATAACTCGCAATTGAATCCCTACTTTTTAAGATTAAACAAAGTATATTTACGGTTCCTGATCCACGGATCCTGCTACGTCTTTTATCTTAGTATTGAGAGAAGGTAATAAAGGCTCACTCGCAACGCGAGCTATGTCGCGAGTATAGTTGTGCTAGCCGTGCAGGTTAGAAGCACAGAAGAGCATGAAGAGCATATTCTCTAGATGCATTTGACGTTCATCCGACGAGTCGTAATAGTTCAACCTTTATATTGCGTACGACTAAGGAATGGAACACGTTGCCTGCGAGCATATTCCCTGATCATTACTAGACGCCTTCAAGGCTAGAGTGAATAAGCTGTTCCTAGACAGGCATGCACTTGTGAAAGCCATGCAGATAACCATGGGACTTAAAAGATTATACGCTAAATAGTAGACGAACGCAGCGCTTACGGATCGATGGCTGCTTGTTGACGACCAGGCGTTGCCTGGTGACCTAGGAATAACTTGCTAATCTCAGTCTCTGCTAATCTTTTGTAAATTAAACTTATTTTTTACCATTAATAATATCTTAAAAATATATCTCCTTTGACATTTTGTATTAGTTGACATTGTTTAGTTATTAAAGACAAGCTGTTGCCCGCGACTTCGTCCGCGTGGAAATCGTTTTTAGGGCAGTTTATATTTTTCCCGAGCGACTACTTCAAATGTATAAAAGCTACGGAGTAATACGGAGAGGCCAAGCTGTTTCATCTCGTTCTACCCAAATTAATTAGATAAAACATGGCCCAGATTTTAAGTTAGACCCCAAACTACGAAACTGTGCCTGTACGTAATGTACTGTACAAAAAATCAAAATTCATTGCAGGCCATTTCCATATTTCTTATAGATAGTTTAGCTGGCTATTATGGTTCTACAACTGTTGTTCGAGTTTCCAAAATCAATTATACCCTATATGTTTCCCAGGCTTATCTAATAGCAATGCAATAAAAAAGTATTTAAATCTGTCTAGTTTCGGATTAACGTGTACTAAGAGACAGACAAAATTTTTTTTACTATTCCTTAATCGCCTTAAACTACATTTTTGTAAATATATTCAATGTACAGACCCCATTTTTATGTTTAGATATAGATCATAACAATGTTTTGTCAGTTTATAAAACATGAGCCGCGCGGCACTTTATTTCTTGACATTGACTGTACCCCGTGCCCCGTGCTGCCTAGATAGCCGAGCGGACTGAGCGGCGAACACGCGACTTTTTTCTAATATTTACATTTTTAAAGTCGTGATATCTTTCGAATGGAATATCTGAATTGAATAATTCAAAAAGTTTTATAAAGGTATTGAAGCAGTCGTGAATATGAAGCAATTGATTTTGATAAGGATTAATACCAAGGTACAAATAAAGAGCGTTTTTTAGCGGCGGCATTTAAATAAATTTTTGAAAATAAAAGAACACTTATTGTGACATAACTATGATAGTTAGACATATACTGTTGCGACTTTTTTTATAGATAATGATGTGTTCTGCAAAGTCGTAGTACATTATTTTGTTCTATCATCAATAGTTTTCGCAGCACACGCGATGTAAGGAATATTTTGGGTATTTTTTTACACCTTGGGTTACATTATTGGAGTTTTATTAATGATCCGTAATTTTTAGAAAATAAAATATAGCCTATGTCACCCGGGTATAGTGTAGCTTCCCAACGGTGAAAGAATTTTTGAAATAGGTCCAGTAGTTTCGAAGCCTATTCAATACAAACAAGCAAAAAATCAAACATTTCCTGTTTATTATATTATAAATTATAGAAGACATGTGAAATTGTAAATATTGAGTAAGATAAGTATCTGACGTTGATATTTTCATTTTATTTCATTTCTTTATGATGACATTGATATTCATATTCTTCGTTGTTGTTGACTATATAATTGTTAATTGACTTACTTACAATTATTGTAATATTACGTACTATATACTATTATATAAATAAACTAAAAGTAAACTATAACTATTAGATTTTTCCACGCATTCTGGGGCCTACCTTGGGTGAAGACGGTACTTGGAGGATTAGCAAGAATGTGGAAGTAGAATAACTCGTATCTGACCCTAAGGCCCGGATTATAACAAGCGTCGCCGACGCAAGGTGAGTTATGCTGTCAACTCAAAATTGTATGTATTTCTAATGCGCGCATTTGAAATTCATACAATTTTGAGTAACAGCTGACAGCAAGGCGCGTCGGCAACGCAGGGAGCGTCGATAACGCAGGTTGCGTCAATAATGCAAGCAGCGTCGCCGACGCGACTGGCGTCGCCGACGCAACCTGCGTCTGAAACGCAACCTGCGTCGGCGACGCTTGTTATAATCCGGGCTTAATACCTATAACCGGAGAGATTAAAGCTGCTCGACTTTGCTGGCTCGGACACAATGAGAGAATGGGAGAGGATCGTGTGGCCAAACGTGCATACCTGGGCCAAATAACCGGCAAGCGCCCGGTGGGACGGCCCAAGTATCGATGGACGGACAAATATAATAGATTATTTATTTATTTGCAAAGAATATGGTATACATTAAGGTGTTACTTATTTATAAATGGATAGTTCTTACATATTCAGCCAAGATACTGAGTATTTACCAATATACAATATTAAAATCTAAGAACTCTTTTACGGAATAAAACATCGGTCAATTAGTCACAAATCATATTTTTTTTATTAATGGGTTGCTCTTTTATATTTTTCTATATCTTATTAAATTCATAAATACACAATAATTTTATAAAGGGGGCAGGCCTTCGTCCAGCAGTGGAATGATTCAAATATAAAGGTTCTGATATAAATAAATAAAAATATTGATCTTGGTGCAACCTCTTAAACAAATCCGTCTGGATTTCTATAATATCTAGGAAAAACGTCTTTTGTAGTATCCGAACGTTTTTTGCAGTTTTAGTTGCCAAGTCGATTTGTACGATTTGCAGATAACTCACTGGGAAAAAATCGCGCAGGGTTGTTACTAATGGAGAATCTTCGTGACGATGGCCAAGATCTCCGTCGGGTCGCTGTGCCAGCGAAGTAAGTAAATATGGGATCAGAACAAGAAATCAATTTTATAATATTAGCAAAAGCCAATGTTAACCAGCATTGCTAGGCAGCAACGCCTAGAACTCTGACCAGCTTGTGGAGACGCATTGATGAGCACCACCGCCATATCTATAAGGTAGTCTGCAAAACAATTTATTAGAACCCTTGTGTGATTTAAACTACTAACAGCCCTTCCGTTTTGGCTGGAGCCGACCAACCATCAGTTGATACTAATCCTTACGCTGTATAAAATAAAGTCGCTTTTGGGTGCGGCAGACGTGGTTGGACGTCCCTGCATCCGAACTCCGAAGTAACTTTATTTTGTACTTCGTTAGTATCAACTGCAACTAACAGATGGTCAGCTTCAGCCAAAACGGAACGTCTGTTACTAGTTTATACTTGCGTCGCCCGCATAAAAGGCGTACACGCACGGAACAAGGACTTGCTTAATAAAACAAAATGTTTAGGTAACATAATTTTTATTAAATAACAAACAATAATTATTTCAATAAAAACAATTTTGTTATAACATCTTTAACATACCGCTTAATACTACTGAAACCTGCCTAAAAATATTTACAGCGATTAATGTCCTAAACAGCTTTGGATAATTGCATTTCGTATTAAATCTTCCTAAAGTCGAATCTAAACTCACTAGATTCTGTTAATACATTCTCAGAGAATGTATTAAGAGCTACGTCTGGTAAAGTCTTTAATTTTTTCTGTATTTACATATTACTGTTTCCCTATCAATAGGCTACAGTCTTCAAAAACTATAAGTGTTTCATCAATTTACCACAGGCTACACGCTATCTGAGCAGGTATAGCTGAGGGTATCAAAATTTCAATTGGTCCTGTGAAGACGTTAGCGTTTTGACAGAAGCCGTTAAATGATTGGGTTGGAAAAACTGGGTAAGATATGTCAGGTGAAGGTACCTGAATAGGAGATACTGAATACTGAATAGGGGATGCTACTTCTGATACTGAAACAGAAGAAGAACTTTCAGTGTAACTTGCACTAGCTGGAGCTGATACAATTGGAGATTGAATGTATGTACTAGGAGATGTGGCACCATAAGTATTGGTAACCACATCAACGTTTGCTGACGCTCCTGCTGAAACTACATCAGAAGAAGGGTAAGGTAAAGTCATGACAGGTTCAGATACTGATGGGTAAGTGGTTGGAGTTAGAGGTATGAATACGTCACTTACTTCTGTCACTGATGCGTAAGAATTTGCTGAAGTGCTCGTTGTTGCTTGTGGCACTCCATTAAATTCTGGAGTGTAAGGGGCATAGCCTTGCTCTGATGCGAAAGAATTGGCAGAAGCACTTGTTGCTGTTTGTTGAGTTGGCATATACCCTGGCACTCCATTAAATCCTGGATAATAAGGCCCGTAAGGGGCAGGATAGTTATGTTCTGAAGCAAAAGAATTTGCCGAAGCGCTTGTAGTTTGTGTAGTTGGTATGTACTCTGGCACTACACCAAATCCTGAAGGATAGGGCCCATAAGGGGCAGGATAGTTTTGTTCTGATGTAAAAGAATTTGCCGAAGCACTTGCGGTTTGTGTAGTTGGTATATACTCTGGCACTACACCATATCCTGGAGGATAAGGCCCATAAGGATAATTGGTTGGACCACTAGGGAAAGCATCACTTTCCGTTACAGATGGATAAGCATTAGCTGAAGCGCTTGTCGTTGTTTGAGGTATGAACCCTGGAGAATAAGGTCCATAAGGAACAGGATAGCCTTGGTCTGGTGTATATCCGTATGGATATGAAAAATCGGAGTATTGGTCGGATTCGCTAAGCATTTCAGTTAAGTATGCAGTTAATAGACTATTTAAATCTGTACCAAATGGACCAGGGTAACCCACGTTCATAGGCTGTGGATAAAGATCTACGTCATTCGTCTGGACAGTTGTTGTAGTAACTGCCGAGGCACTGCCACTACTACTACCACTATTACTACTACTGTATACGCTGTTGCTTACAGCTGGTGCTGATGCAACAGAATTTGCTGATGCGAAAGCATTTGCTGATGCCTCAGTAGTTACATCAACAGTCGACGTCGTTGTTGAGTAAACTGGAGTGGCGATATCGTTTCTCATATCTGAGCATTGACGATTGTTCAAAGTAGATTCGATCAAGTCGCTTACAATAAGCAATTGTAAAGTATCAGTGAGAGAATTTATTACTTTGTCGTGTTCTACCAGTACTGCGTTATATACTTGCGGTTGCACATGTGGTGCATTAGTTATTGGTGTCGAACAAGGAATGTTTTGGAAATTTTGCATTGCTGGAAATGATTGTTGAAATGAATTAGCGTTTACACAAGTTTCATATGGGACTTGTTGGACTTGATTTATCCCTGGAAAACTCGGTCGAGGAATAATGGGTTCTCCGATTGATGCACAAGGTACGGGGACAGATCCGCAATCTTGCCAAGTAGGTGTTGGTCTGATATCAAAGTTATCACATGACTGTTGATTTGTTTTGCAGTTAATACTAGTATCGTATAAAGGGACTGGTTGTATTTGATTAACCTCTGGCGAACAGGATCTAGGAGCTTGAATTTGTTGTATATTTGAGACAGGTTGGGCTTGATTTATCCCTCGCAAACAGGGTCTAGGAGCTACAATAGGTTCAACATTTACTGTAGGTTCGGGAGCAGATCCGCAACTTTGCCTTGTAGATGTTGGTCTAGTAACACAGTTATCAAATGACTGTTGATTGATATTATTTCTGTTAATGCCATTTTGATATAATGAAACTGGATGGTTTTGAGTTACCGCTGTAATACATGGCTTAGGAGAAACAATTTGTTCTACATTTGGTACTGTAGCTACGGGGGCAGATTGGGTTAAACATTGAGATGTAGGCGCTGGTCTAGTTACAGTATTTTCGAATAAAATCGATGATAGTGACGAAGCAACGGGTCTGTTTACTGAATTATCATTCAAGTAAAGGTTTGGAATATACGAAACTTGTTCTATTTGAATATTTTCGACTCTTGGAGTTGGAGTCCCACAAGGTATTTGATTAGTTGCAATAGGTGATGCCACAACATTATCTGTTGGAAACATTCTGACTGTTGCTTGGCATGGAATTGAAGACGAAGGATGATATCCTGTTGCCACATTTTCACGCACAAAACTATTTTGCCCCTGATTAGCAATAACAGGTCGAGCGGTGATTTCAGTAGAAGCACATAATGGCTGTGAACATGATCCCGATATTACTGAGCCTGAATTCTGTGCAGGCGTTCCGGATCTACACATCCCGGAATTAACATTTTCAATAAAAATATTTTGTTGCATCCCACATGGTTTCTCGAAAGCGTTTTGTGATGAAGGCGTAGTAAGAGATCCAAACTGAGATGAAAACGATCCAGTGGCACCTCCAAATGGCACTGATGTTGTAGCGAATGTTTCCGCGACTATGTTACCAACTGAAGGTGAATTCACACCACAAGAGTTTAATGCAGTAGTTTCTGTGGCAGCAATTCCTGGTGTAGATGTGAATATGTGGAACGTTGGTCGTCTCATCCCTGACGAGGATCCCATACATGGTTCAGGATTGTCCCATGTCGAAGGTCCTTGGTATAAAGTCGGATTCTCGGCGCATTGTTGGGATATGGCCTGTGAATATAAAATATAATATAATTATAGTAAAAATTCAAGAGAATGTACAAAGGTATTATTTTGTAGAAATAAGACATTCATGCCAATGAAAGTTAGTTTTGAATTAAACTCTGATTTGTAGATAGATAAACACTTAATTTGATCACAGTAAATATGCAACATTTATTAAACAACAAATAAAAAACACAAGAACAAAGATGGTAATTTAATTTCTCCATTTCATGTTATCGAAATAGATACACAAGTAAAATTGGCCACAGGCATTGCAAAAAGAAAACGTAAAGTCTTGGAATAAGGCTTACCTGACCATAAAATCCGGCAATAATTATAAATAACGCTCGTATACTGACCGCCATCTTGGCGAGTTTCAAAATAATAAGTGACACATATACGCCCTTACCTATATACTGTACTAATTACTCAATAATAACACAATTGTAACACAAGTACAGTCTATGTACATAATAATATGCAACACGTATAAAGTTCTAGTTTTATCCTCCATGGCATTCTAATAAAGCTACAAAGTTGTGCCACCAACTGTACAACATTAATTACTCAAACTATTAGTATCATGAAGTTGTAAATACCAATGTCGCAAATTATTACGTTGTAGATAGGTAAGTAATTTTACGAAACACAATAAAGTCTCACATTCTTTATTTTAATAAATATACAAATACATGCTAACATAAACATAATTATGACAATTCACATAAAACCGCCATTATTACATCTGCACACAGTGGTTGGAACACCAAGGATGTTTAAAAACTCTGCACATTTGCAGTTTGGGCAGCCATTGCTTATTGGTGAAGATTGGGAAGGGATTGTCAAAGATGAAGGAGCTAAATTGACTGTATTCAAATTCAGAAAATCGATAACCCCATTTGAAGATATAGACGAAGCGGTACACGAACATGGACTTCCCTTAGGACATCCGCAAGACAATACCTCTGTAACACCGTAAGGTGAAGCTGGGACAGTCAATACATTTGCCATAGGACAACTGCAAGGAAAATTTGCTGAAGATAGCACATTTCCATTACAAGTAGAACAACTGTAAGGGAAATTTACTGAAGTCATCATATTTCCAACACAATTTGAGCAACCACAAGCTGAATTCGGGCAACTACAAGTTGAAATCGGACAACTACAAGCTGAATTCGGGCAACTACAAGCTGAATTCGGGCAACTACAAGCTGAATTCTGACAACTACAAGCTGAATTCGGGCAACTACAAGCTGAATTCTGGCAACTACAAGCTGAATTCGGGCAACTACAAGTTGAAATTGGGCAACTACAAGCTGAATTCGGGCAACTACAAGCTGAATTTGGGCAACTACAAGCTGAATTTTTGCAACTACAAGCTGAATTTGGGCAACCGCAAACTAAATTTGGGCAACTACAAGCTGAATTTGGGCAACCACAATTCATTATCGCTGAACTCAATACTCCACCATAAGTCGATGCAGCAGTATTCAATACATTCGAGCATCTACAAATGGGCTGGCTTACTACATTTGAAAAAGTATTAGAACAACCACATGGCAATGTAGCTGAATTCAAAAGACAACCACAGGATTCAGAAGAAGGACAACCACATGGCAAACTTGCAGAAGTGACTACGTTTTGACAGCCACAAGGGAAAGTCCCAGCATTGACAGAGCTGGCTAGGGAATTGGCATATTGCGTCGCCGTGTTGACTAAGCTGACCGCTGTGTTTAGTAAGCTAGCCACAGAACTTGATGGAACCAGAGACGGGCCGCTAGATGTCACTGTAATGAGATTGGCTACACCATTGGGTTGAAGTTTGGAACATAGTGGGCATTGACAGTTCAGTTTGTTAACAATTTCATCGATCAAGGGTTTAGATATGGGGCCAAACACGCTGGTTTTGGCAGCATTTCTTCTCAGGTTTGAGACGACGACGTTCTCGATTTTGGATGCGAGGTTCTTGCAGACTTCATCTGTGTGGGTGTATGTGACAGGCGATGTGGTTTCGATGGTTATTTCAGTTATTGGTCCTTGGCAGGTGCAGCGCTGTGATGATATGATCTGTGGGTTTAGAAAAATTTTCAGTCAGAGAATCCAGACTACTACCTAACCTAATTTTATAAAATTATTTTATATATAGAAAGCTACATTATGAGAGAGTTACATAGGCTATAGTTTTCCTGAAACTCAAAGTGGTTCCCACGGGTACGGGTTCGGGACGTAGTAACCGAATTTTACGCGAGGTCGCGAGCAAAAAAGGTAGTTCCAATTTAAACGTTTCCTATATTTTTCAAACAATCTATACATACATACTACATCTTTACTACCCTCATTGACGAAGCATTATTGTGAATTACATTCTGTTGACGGTTGTATTAGTCTTTAATTTCATTGACATTTATTATTGACTTTAATTTAACATGACATGTATTTAATGCTTAATTATCTTATGGATTTGTAAATTTTTATTCCGATTATCAATAAATATATAATCTATACATCACTCAAATGAAGAAATCGTACATAAGAATAGAAGAACTAACCTTAAAAAGGAAAATAAACGCGAAAAATCCTTTGCTAATGTGTACCATATTTCAATAAATTATTCAAGTATTCTCAATTTGTCTTCAACTTCAAATGAATGTCGAACCGAATTTAGGTAAACTATTTATATACATTATAATTTCTACTATAAAATGGTCAACATTGATACTAATCTATTGCTCTAATATTATCGTTTGGATCGTGTAATATCTAATCAATTTATTACGTAATAATGTAACATTATATTATGTCAGTTGAATAATAAGTAACGGTAATTTTGTTATTATTGCAATTCTTATCGGATATTACAACTGTATGTGACAATCTACAACTGTTTTGGCCATAAGCCTCCTCTAGCCTAACCTACAACCAACCAATCAACCAACCAACCCCAACCAACCGGTTTTACCGAGGTGTTATCTTGTGGATGTCCTAAGGGAAGTCCTTGTTCGTGTCTCGCTTCGTCTGTATCTTAATCAAATGGGGTTTTTAATTTACTGAATTTGAATCCAGGTACAGTCATTTGAAATTAAACAAAACTAATCAACATAACAAATAAATAAGACCTGGTGACCTGTAGCACAGGTTTCCCTAGTTCGGGCACCAGTCCCCACAAATATGTATATGTATGCAACATGTTCTGATGACTTATTAATGTACCTAGTTTCATACCAAATTATGTATACGTTGTTGTGGAGAAATAAATGGATTATTTATTTATTTTATATATAATGTTTTAAAACTAATCAAACTGGTTTTCTAATAAAAAATCGGTTGTCTGTAAAGTCGGTTTACAGACGATAGTTGAACGTGACAACGTCAAGTAGGAGAGAGACAGATGTCGAACGCTGCTGAACGCGGAGGCCGATTGTGCCTCTTTGTCACTCGTGCCGCGCTCTCGCTTGCACTTCAAGCCTTAAATGGAACGCCTCAGAGCGAGGTAACGCCGCATGAGTCATGTTTTTTCGTGCGTGCAGCCGGCTCCATCGAATTATAAGACGTTGTCACGTCAAAAATCGCATCTAAATCTGTCCATCCATTCGAGGGCTACAATGCTACAGATAGAGATTCACGCCCATATCTAGGGGCCCTACTTTTAAACCGCTTACATTCACGCGAGCGCTCGAGTATGCTACCTATCTCTTTCACACTCGTGGTAAGTTGCTAGAGACAGAAGTGACAAGCATTAGAAGGCGAGCGCTCGCGTGGAAATCATCATCACAGCCCATAACAGTCCACTGCAGGACTTAGGGCCTCTCCCACGAAAGGGGAGGTTGTTGCCATAATCTTCACGCTTTGCAGGCGGGTCAGAGATCGTAGTGTTATATTATAACAATGGAAAACGCTGCTGCCAATTTTCCTGCCTACGGAGATACTTAGATTTTGTGCCTCGAAATCATTAGTAGCCTTATACGACACCCATGAGTGTAAGGGGTTGGTGCTATTCTACTTTGCCGGACACCACACGGCTTGAAAGTAAACGGTTTAAAAATCCCGCGTTCGCGAGGGGGCTCGAAAGCGCTACTACTGTCTTTTTCACATTCGGGGTAAGTTGCTGTAGCTAGAGATAGAAAAGAAAGGCATGAGAAAGGGAGTGCTCACGTGGAACGTTACTATGAGGCCCTACAATGCGGGTGAACGCACAGGGTTCCAAGTGACTATACTATGGTGATCGACACTATGCGTCCGTCAAAATGAACTAATTGAGCAATCATAGAGCCGAATTGAACGCAGTGCATTCACTTAGCAGCACCGTGAGAACGCATAGTATTGGAAGCTACTTTACTTTGGAAAGTAGTTTGTGGATATATCTATATCATCATCCTAGCCCATAACAGACCACTGCAGGACTTAGGGCCTCTCCCACGAAAGGGGAGGTTATTGCCATAATCTTCACGCTTGGCAGGCGGGTTAGAGATCGCAGTGCTATAAATATAACAATGGAGACCGCTGCTGACCATTTTCCGGCCTACGGAGACTCTCGATCTTTAGCCTCCAAAACATTAGTCGCCTTGTACGACACCCACGAGTGTAAGAGGTTCGTGCTATTCTACTCTGCCAAACACCACACGGCTATACCTATATACATAAACGTAAAACATATAACAACTGTACCCGGCCCGGATGTACTACTACTAGGCTCGGGGTCCGTCTTGACCATGATCCAGGACTTGGCAGATCTGACAATAGTGGAGCGACTGCCATCTGACTTTCGTGACCCTGCTACCAGGGGAACCTGACCAGATTGCAGGTTACATATTCAGTCGCCTGAACGTGCAGGTTTCATCCGATGTTTTCCCTCACCGCGCACCGTAAGAGCATCGATTAGCATTCAACTAATGTACAACAAACAACTTGGGCCCACAGAAAACTAGCTGAAAGAGTGAAACTAGCTTTTGCACTGACCGCCGCGTCATTACTTACCTACATAAGTCAATGTTTTCATTTTTTCTTGTTTTTATTTGTATTATTATTTTTAACTTTGTTTATTTTTCGTCGTATCTTGGTGTCTTGTGGTAATAAATATTCTCATTCTTTTTCTTTTTTTATTCCAAGATTTTATAAACTGCGAAGCGATATAACGCCCTAGGCAATAGTATAATTAAAATTCAGCTACCAACCCACGAAGAAACCACGGTCGTGTTTGAAAACTTTTGATTGGTATCGCGCTTATTCTTGGACTTTTCTTGTTTCTTTATAATGTTCAAGTTTAATTAGCCTTCCTGTTAGCCTGAAGTCGTTGAAACTCGACTGAACGACTTCAAGTACCTATTTAGATTCTTGTTTACATAACAACTAGCTTTTGTCCGCGATTTCGTTTGCGTATATTTTGGTTACTATGTTGCGGACCCTTTCCTTTGGGAACCGTATTGGATTTTGGTGAAAACTATAGCCTACGTTATTCGCTCGTAATGTAGCTCTCTATTCGTGGAATAAATTTTAAAATCGGCTCAGTCGTTTTTGAGTTTAATCGCAAACAAACAATGAAAGAAATGTTTTCTCTTTACACTTAATATACCACAGTAGATACCACAATTTTATCGGCCACAATTACCTACATCGGGTATCCGGGCAAAAAGAAACAGGCAAGCTGGCCATGGAAACTTGTCATCGGTGCCTAAGGAATTTGGAACACCCAGGGTTAGCAACGACCTGAGTGGTTCAGTTTGTTGAAATTTATTTATTTATTTAATTAGGAATAGTGTTTACATATACAGCTTAAGCCTAGATTAGGTAAACAACGTTAAACATATAAAAATAAGAACAACAAAAATAAGAATAAGACATGTCGGTCTGCCACGCAGAGGTCCCGGGTTCCATTCCCGACTTGATTAGCGCCTCCTAAATCTTATTCGCGATGTCTCCCACGCCAAGGTTGCATCGAATGTCGAGTACATGCGGGATCGATCGAAGAATCACGGATTTGGTAGAGCTTTCCCACATGTATCAGTATATTGTTTTTAATGTTCTGTTCCAATATTCTTACATTGCAAAACAACGGAATCTTGCTCGAATTGCAGTAACCCTTTTTATCTACTTTAGCAATCGATATTGAATATTATAGTTAGAAATATTACAAAAACATAGATATCGTTTCCATCTTTATCGATAAACGAAACTATATTAGAGACTTATTTCGCTGAATTTAACCATTTAGTTGTACAATATGGGTGTTACATTGTTCAAAATAGTTTTAGCACAATTTTGTTTAATTAAGGTAGTGATTTGTACTTTGTATTAAAATACGTATTCAAATGTTATTCGATACCAATGTTTACTTACTCGCTACGCGAAAGAGCGTATCGATGTAGATTTTCATTAATTGTCTATCTCATCATTATTTATTTTTTACACATAATCTTTTTAAATTTTCAGTTAACTACATCACAAATGCAGCCGCCGGTAAGGCAGTACGTCGTTTCTGGACTCCCACCTCAATCATTACAGACCATGGCTGCCCTAGGCCTCACAAGTCTACCTTACTCTTCCATAAAGACCGTACCACCTACATCCTTATCTGCGTACTCTACTGTACCTACGCAGAAACCTTGTCCGCAACAAGAGCTGGCATTATCACAATTTAAATTACCGGGATCCTTAATACCGGCCTCCTTGAAGGGTAAATTAGCAAAAGACACAAAATCCAAGGCGCCTGGCGCTATAGATTCAAATGTCTTAAATAACCTGGCTATAGCACTGCAGCTGCTAATTATGAGCAATATGATGAACTTACAAACTTCTGAAAACACAGGAGCTGAAAATGATGCTCTTGAAGATATGTACGAGACTTTGACTTCCATGACAGGATCGAAGGGTGACACAGGGAAACCTAAAGTTCCTTTTGAGATTACAGAGCTATTTAAACCACAGAAGAGTACCAATGGTCAAGCATCACAATCGCTTTCAACAGTATACAAATCCTGTGATCAGAAAAATGTATACGAAAGCCTGCCTTACCAATCGTCTATGCCCAATTCTAAATTTCTGACATCGTCCGGCTTCTCTGAATCTTCCTTTGGTCAAATACCACCCAGTTCTTATTCGCCTTTCGGACCCCAACAGTTTCCTCCACGCACCAGCATGACCTTAATGTCTCCTTATGAAGCTTTAGGACCTAATTCACCCTATTCCGACCCTATATTATCATCATCTTATGGACAATCTTCATATAAAAATGACTTTCAATCACCATATTCAGCTATTTTGGATGATGGAAAAGATTTCTTTCCAATGAATGGCCTGTTTAGATGAGTTATGTTTTAGTATTAAGTAACTTATTTCTGTAAAACTATTTTTAGTAAATAAATTATTGATATCTTTCTTGGTGTTTTTCTTTCATAGTTACAAGCTGGAAACAAAGAGAAGTACTTCTTTTAGATGAGACTTGGATTGGTAACAATGTTTCCTGACTGAAAAAAGATTTCAGTAATTTCAGAGATTCAGAAATTCAGAGATTTCTCTTCTTACTAATAAACAATAATATGCTTAGACAATTCACACAGCTCAATCTAGCCCCAAAGTAAGCAAAGCTTGTGTTATATTATACAAATAACATTCATATATGTAACAGAAATTAAAATTCATCATTACAATTTCTGCTTGGCCGGGAATCAAATTCGGGACCTCTGCGTGACAGACTGGCATGTTAACCAACTGAACCACTTAGGTCGTCAAAAGAATAAACGTACAGTGTGTGATTATAGTGCGCGCAAGATAACTTTGCTGTTAAACTAAAGTCAGACAGCCAACAAGAACGACTCCCAACAAAAATAATGACAGGGAACGGCCTATCTACTCTGCGCCCGAGTGTTCATGTGCATCAGGCTCGACCGTTGAACTCGGACGGACTATACATCGCCGCACTAATCAGCGCTTAATTATCGTTTGCACCAATTCTATCTACTCACGACACAGATTCTTTTGGACCTCCTCATATTATGCTGCGCTGCGCGGCGCGGCGTGTCATGGTTGGTTTGTGCAAGTTTGTATGGAACTAGACGTCAGCAAAAAAAAACTTGAAGAAAAGAAAGGACAAGTTCTGAGCTTTGCTGTGTTCCTAGAACGTTTTTATTTCGTATTTTGTCTTCCTCTCCGCATCAATGTAATAAAATAATTCCCTTCTAATTATTCCAGGCT
The DNA here is from genome assembly GCA_907269095.1 of Blastobasis adustella. Classification (NCBI taxonomy): domain Eukaryota; kingdom Metazoa; phylum Arthropoda; class Insecta; order Lepidoptera; family Blastobasidae; genus Blastobasis; species Blastobasis adustella. The sequence goes on from OU026142.1 coordinate 2,802,112, forward strand.
AAAATTAAGCGACCTTTAGAGCTTCTCTTTCACCAAAGCTTTGAATTGAGTAAAGTTGTAGAACAACAGTTCTTTGTTTAAATCGCAGAAACTCCGTGTTAAGAGTTAAGTTAAGAGTCATTTATAAAACATCATAGAATATTATTTTATTTTATTCGTATGTGCCACATCGATTTATTCATAGTTATGTACAGTATATATACACTTAACACTAATAAAAAATTGTAAACTAATAAAAAAAAATTACAAATATAAAACAGAATTCTCAGACTTATACGCTGATCGAAGTAAGCGCCAGCACGTGGGTCTCCGGTAGACTAGATTAGCCAGATAGATATGTCATGAAACACCTTTTTGGTACTAGGGCCCCAAGATTATTATTAAATTTATTAGTGACAAAAAGATAAGAAGAGTTAGGGGAAGGGTCGGTAGAGGGCGACCGACAAGGACACATACTGATCAGATAAATGATCTGCTCCAAAAAGGGCAGGTCAGGAGTAACCTCGACCGGCGTAAATGCATGAAAATATGTATCTATGAATGTGGAAGAACCGAGAGAGGTGTGTCTTGGAGGTGTAGCTTATGGCCCTCGCTAGTCTCTGCCTATCCCTATTATGGTGATGACTCTGTATTTATTTTGGAAAAATCGCATAGCGCCATCTAGCCCCAAAGTAAGCAAAGCTTGTATTATGGGTGTTAGGTTACTGACTATTTATGTACTTTTTTTAATACATTCCTATTATACATATGTACTACACTCAGCCAGACCCGTATCAGAAATTAAAATTCTTCATTTCAATTTCTCCTCGGGCGGGAATCGAACCCGAGACCTCTATCGTGAATGTGTGTAAAAATTAGGTATGTAAAAAAATTACATTATATAATTGGGTCTTTACCTATGAAATTATCCTTTTTTCTCATGTACATACATTTATTTAAACATTTTTAATTGTACACAATATATTAAAATTAAAAAATTAGAGCGTCGGTGGCCGAGCGGTTATAGTATGCGACTCGTAAGCTAGAGGTCCCGGGTTCGAATCCCGCTCTGGCCATGTACCAATGACTGTTTTCTAAGTTATGTACATTAGTTGAATACTAACCGATGCTCTTACGGTGAGGGAAAACATCGTGATGAAACCTGCACATTCAGGCGACTGGATGTGTAACCATGATCCAATCTGGTCAGGTTCCCCTGGTAGCAGGGTCAAAGAGGTCAGATGGCAGTCGCTCCACTGTAATTACCTGACCTGTCAAAATCCTGGATCATGGTCAAGGCGGACCCCGGGCCCTCGTGCGCGAGAGCATAACCGGGACATTAACGCCAAGATGATTATTTTTTTTTATATTAAAATTAATACTTGATTTCGAAAATAGAGTATGCTTAGTTGCCAGTAATATTATTCATCGCCGTCCTTGCGCTTATCCCGGATTCTGCCAGGGTCCGCTTTCCTACTCTTCCTATGCCAGTAATATTATTATAGTATACTAAAAATTACTTTAAAAAAATTGTAAGTTTTGACAGGGGTATGAAACTACCCAATTTCATTTGCTGTCAGTTTTAACTTCTTTAGCCAGATGTAATTTTATGAAAAGGCTAGTTATCAAAATGAAATGCCATACACCAGTAAACTTAATGATGTCTGATTATTCGTAGAAAATGTGAATGTGATTGGATTTACCATTTCCAAGATATAAAAAAGTTTGCTAGAAAATTTGAAAATTTGCTAGATTTTTTGAAAATTCTTCTTGGCGTGTCGACTATTCTATTATAAGTATGAAAATTACTGTTTTCGCCATTTTCACCATACAAAACTCAAATTTCATAGACAAGGACATAAAATTATGCATATCACAACTTAAAATAACTCACAAGTATAAATAACCTCTACAACTTCCTCACTATCTCATTCATAGGGAGACCCAACAGCATCCCTCAGGGCAGCGCCTACGGCCTGGCTTAATTACCCAAGTAAAATTGTTTCGCAGCAGAGTATACCTACATCCAAATAATGAATGTTACGGACTGACAAAGTGTTGTTCTATTTATTTATGACTAGTGGACCCGGCGCGACTTCGTTCGCGTACACAAACTTTAGCCCTACCTACCCTTTTTTTCTTGCTTATAAACCTTTTTCTTTAATCACTCTATCTATTGTTGAAAACCGCATTATTCGTAGCGTAGTTTAAAAGATCTATGTCGATAGAATAGAATAGAATAGAATATGTTTATTCCAAAAAGCAATGCAAATACATAGTACACAGAGAGAAACAATTTCATAAATTCAACATGGAAAATATCTTGCACTGCTCAAGGAATCGGAGCCGACTCAGCATATTGTTGCTAGTAGGTGAAACTAACGACACTGATATTCTCTCAGCACCAGAGTTGCACAGCTAAATAAAAATGTTTATGTTGTGTAAAAATGTGTTGTGCGACCGCCGAAACTCACAAAAACAATATTTAAAAGGTAAGTTAATTATAAATTAACAGAGAATTATGGAATCGACTTTGAGTACCACACGTTTGTGTAGAGATAAAATAATTAAACGATTATGTCTATGTACGCTTAGATCTTTTAAACTACGCTTCCCGTCGCTTCCCGCCGTCTGTCCCTATGTATGTGTCTACATAAGCGACTTTTTTTTATACTATGTATAGATTGTATACATAGTACCTATAAAATAATACTAAGCTTGGCGCGGATGGATCAGCAATATACAAGTACGTTTTATAGTCCTGTTTCTGAAGGACTAACCTTTCCTTTTTATTCGACGCATTGACAAACGAGCGTCAGAGCCTCGAGTCCGCAAAATTTATAAATTGCTTGATCGAATTGTAATTGGATCGCAATGAAATTAAAATAAATTAATGCAAATCAATAGTACAAATTTTAGATTCATTTGTTCAGTCTCTAAGTAGGTAGATTTTAGAAGGCAACACCAATAAGCGTCGATTGAGAGTCGATTCGATTACATACAACTCAATTGCACTTATCCACAGGATTTCACAAGACAATTTGTCTCGAATTGTTATCTAAGCGGTAACCAAACTTTAGGTTTCAGCCAACAAAAATGCAGAACCCCAGATGCGTCGACACTGTGAGGAAATGCCTCATGCCTGTAATTGCGCTGGCTTCCTTAACCTTAAAACCGGAACTCAAGTATTTGGCGGCAGAAATAAATAAGGCGGTGGTACTCACCAAGGCGGACTCGTCAAGCTTGACAGAGTCCTACCACCTGATCGACAGATGTCGGTACACCACTGTCAAACGCTACATGATATCCATAGACCATGATCCAGGATTTGGCAAACTACTAATGTACTTAACTTTGGGGTTCGAACCTGGTACCTATCGCATCCAAGTCGGGCCCCTTTACCACTAGGCCACCGACGCGCTAGGGTTACGTAAATTGTACTAATTTAAAATGGTTGTATCTTTTCTTTTTTTCAAAATTTTCACCCCCGGCTCCGTCCGCGTGGACTATAGACTATTGCACCTATTACGAACTTGGAGATAAAAAGTCACCTATGCGATCCTATGTCTGTCCCCAGGTGCAAAATTATCTTCATATAGATTTTCATCAAAATCAGTGCAGTGGTTTAGCCGTGAAAGTGTAAGAGACGGACCGAGATTTTCACATTTTTAAATATTGGCTCTTATAATCTGAATTGATTACGCGGCGGTGCGGGCGATGTGAATATTTAAAAATGATCGAGCGCAGCGAGTTACTCTCATAACAGCTAGGGTGGGTGAACATAAACTAATGAATGAACGAATAAGGACTTTTTGAGGCGACGTGTATGATATTAAAAAATGTTTACTAGTGTCTGGTAGGTCGAAATACATTCTGTAGGTACTATGATAATAATAATCTCGACGTTAATGTCCGGTTGCGCTTTCGTGCACGAGGGCCCTGGGTCCGCTTTGACCATGATCCAGGATGTGGCAAATCAGATTATTACAGTAGAGCGACTGCCATCTCTCCGTGACCCTGCTACCAGGGGAACCTGACCATATTATACATGATGAATGTGCAGGTTTCATAACGATGTTTTTTACCCTTACCGTAAGAGCATCGGTTAGTATTCAACTAATGTAGATAACTCATAAAAGAGTCATTGGTACATGGCGGCAGTGGGATGCGAAACCACTAGGCCACCGACGTTCGTTCAGTACTTTTAACATATTTCACAAACAGCGAAAGGCACGTGCTATACCTAAGTGATATTATTTCGCAAGCCTATGTATTATTATTAACACTATTAACTATGTTCTTATCGGAAAAGTTTCGAAGAAACAACCTTATCTAGTTAATGTATTTTGCAAAAGTTTCGTATAGAAATAATTGCGTTATTTTCTAGATTATATTTGTGACCTAATGTTGTGATAAGCATACAGGTAATTAGTATATAAATTTGGTTTATTTACTCTATTTCCATAGTTGTTGTATCTAATTATAACAGTCAACATGTTTTCTAAAGTTTTTGTGGCTGTGTGTGTTGCGTTTACTGCTTTAAATGTAAGTCGATCAAATTTATAATTATTTAATAAATAAATGAATATGCTTAGACAATTCATACAGCGCCATCTAGTCCCAAAGTAAGCAAAGCTTGACTTACGGGTGCTAGATAACTGATAAACTACGTATGTACTTTTTATGACATACTTATTATACATATAACACCCAGACCCGTAACCCGTTATTGAAATTCATCTTTTCAATTTCTGCTAAGCCGGGTATCAAACCCGGGACCTCTGCGTGGCAGATAGGCACGTTAACCAACTGAACCACTCAGTTCATCAGGTCAACCTTACAATTTAAAGGGTACGTTTGTACCTTTCTTGACGAGTAGCCCGATATTTTGACGCAGTTGCATGCATCATGGTCACGGGACGACTGAATGGTAGTAGACAACAAAGATACGCAGTAGGAAACCCGGAACATATTCTTGAAATGTGTGATAATATCCGCCATAGTTTAAAACATTATATAATACTTTACAAATAGTATTCTTAAGTCACTTTAAGCCTGCTGAACTTATTTTAATTTGCAAATATTTTTTTTCTATTCCAGGCAGTAACCAGCCAATACATTCCACCTCCATGCGGCTGCAGAGAGACCATTAACCACAACCCCATAATTTACAACGCTCTGCCTCAGATTAAAGAAACTATTCTACAACCTGGCTCCATCATATACAATCCCATGCCCCAAGTTACTGAAACCATCGTTCAACAGAACCCCATCATATACAACGCCCTGCCCCAAGTCACTGAAACTTTCGTTCAACAGAACCCCATTTTATACAACCCAATGCCCCAAATTACCGAAACTATCGTTCAACCTAACTCCTTCATGTACAATCCGTTACCCCAAGTAACTGAAACTATATGTCAACAGAGCCCTGTCATCTACAACTCCTTACCTCAGGTTACGGAGACCATCGTTCAGCCCAATCCCATTATCTTGAACTCCATGCCCCAACCACCCCAACAGTACCTGGTCAACCCTCCGGTCGTCGAGACAGTGGTGAACAATCCTGCGCCTTCCACGACCATTATCCAGGTAAGTATCGTGGTCATCTTGGCGTTACTGTCCTGGTTGTGCTCTGGCGAAGGCCCGGGGTTTTCATCATCATCATCATCTTGGCGTTACATTCGGGTTGTGCTCCCACGCGGCGTTCGAGGGCCCGGGGTCCGCCTAGATTATGATGCAGGATTTGACAGATCAGATGGTCAGTGGAGCGACTGCCATCTGACCTCTTTGAACCTGCTACCAGGGGAACCTAACCAGATTCGATCATAGTTACACATTTATTTATTTATGCACAAAATAGTACAAAGGTGAACTTAAAGCTTTGTAGCTTTATTTATCAGTCTACCCCGAAAACTGGTAATAAAATTGCAGGCGATGCATTAAAACCAATCAATCATTCGGTCGCCTGAACGTGCAGGTTCATTACGATATTTTCCCTCAAGATAAGAGCATCGGTACATAACACAGAAAAGAGTCTTTGATACATGGCCGCAGTGGTATTCGACCTGGTACCTCTCACTTACGAGTCGGATACCTTAACTACTCGGCCACCAATGCTCCATCTCCGATAATACTCACTAATATTCACCTCTACCCTTTCAGGACAGCACAGTCGCCAACAACCTGGCTAATGCTCTGCAACTGCTCATCGTGAGCAACCTGCTGAGCAACACTCTGCCCTTGAACGGCGCTGTTGAGGTCCTGCCTAACCTAGCTCCTGTGGAGGTGAGATCCTTTTAAATTTTCTTGTCTGTTTAGCACCATCAGAATTGAGCTACAGATGTAGTGGACTGTCCATCTCTTTTTTTTTAAGTAATTCGTCAGACAAACAGTCAAGCGAGCCATTTGATGGAAATTGGTCACCAGGGGTGCTACCAACGCTTTGCTCACCTCTAAGGAGACCTATAATATGCCTCTTGAACGATCCCATGTCATAGTCCAAAGGAAACACTGTGGCTTTGAGCTCATTCCACATCCGAATCGTACGAGCGAGAAACGTGCTTTCGAACCTTCTCGTGAACCACTAAAGGGTCTACGTAATGGGGTTGAGTAAGCAGCCCGTGGCGGGTGGTGCAATGGCGGAATATCGGGCGAAGAAGCAACGACTGCTGGGTAAAGGCCGAGGACAGGGTGCAATGGCTCTCATTACACAATGGCTCTCTAGCAGTGATGTAGTATAGTCTATTTATGCTCATGATTGCCAGGCTTATAGCAGTGGACAGAGCATATATCTCGCAGAATAGATGGCCGATGGGCCAATATAGTTCTCAAGCGGTGACCACGTACCGGAAAACATAGCGTGGGTATTACAATGACTAGTAGTCTCATTACGTAACGCTGTTGCCAACAATTCCCTGATTTCAATTATTGAAATTGTTAGTTTTGCGATTCCGTATCATAGATTCAGCTGCTAACAAAGTTCCATTGCAGTAAAGATAATTTTTGGCAACAGGGTTATGTTTCGCAGGTACCAACCAGCTCAGGATCGGTCTTTGTTGACATCTCTGGAGGAACTGGACTTCCCAGAAGTGGTCAACTTCCCGCTTTTATTGTGATGATGATGACATTTATACCCCATTCCAGGTGTTCCAGCCATACCCTGCGCCAATCGAGGTGATCCAGTACCCCTCCCCAGTGGAAATCGTGAAGTCTCCATGCGGTTGCGGGGGATTCAACTATCTATACTAACTTGTATTAGTTGATTTAAAAAATATACCCAGTAAACATTTTTGGTTGAAATTATTGTAAAATTACCTATTCTATGTCGCAATTTCCATGGTGACCTAAATTGGGCACCTCGAAGCGACGTCGAACAAACGTCGAATCCACGAAAATGGGGAAAAAAAGCACGTGCCTGCGACGTATTTTTCGACGTAAATCTGGTAATTACAACCAATAGGTCGTCACGTAGGTTACCATTCCGAGGTCGAATCGACGTCGGTTCGACCTATTGTGTAGTTCCGACGACCAATTTGGTAACATTAACCACTATCAGACGTAATTACGACGTAATTTTTGCTATTAATTTACTTATTAAGGTTAAATATGATTAAATATCATTTGTGAACGAGTGTGAAGGAAATATATATTTTTCTTTTTTGTTCACAGACAAATGTCTGACTTAATAAAAACTTAAACTCTAACAATTATGGCGTCCATGAATAAGACATTATTTAAATTATTAGTTAGTAACTTTTGTGATTTCGCATATAATGCGCCAAAATCTTGTGCGCTGAAAATTTTTAGTATATTATAATGGTTTTTCGTTCAAAAATGCGGATGGGCTTCCAAAATACTTAAACAATTTAATTTAAAAAAAAATAGGAAATGGGTGTATTTGTTTCGATTTAAGTATTTTGACTCAAGTTTGCTATTGTTTGTAATTTCTCAATGTGAACATTAATATTTCAATGTAAATATTGGTAAATCGAGGTATACAATTGATTTATTACATAATAAATTGCATTATACAATTACGTAGATCTACACCGCTTCCTGGTTTTTACAATATAAAATGGCGTCCCGACTGTAAAGTTAGATATTACCTACAAATCGACCTTAAGGTGATTGGTAAATATTATAGGTTCGTTTCACATAATTTTTGCGACTTCTTGGTTTAAATTACCTATTTAGTTCCTCGTTACTTTAAAGTCACAAACTATGACGTCATTAACGCGACCAATGGGTAATAATTACCTAACAGCGCCAAATGGCAGGGAAGTCACCGCGATCATCACGCGTCGTTCAGTATGTTGTATGTGTGTAAAAAATTATGCAGAAGGTTCAACCAACTTGTACGTTCATCCTCACACCTTGGAGCCAAATTGGTCGCGAACTGTGCGGTTCCAAAGGTACTTTCTACCAAGCACACTAAGGTTGTGGAATGAACTACCTGGAGAGGTTTTCCCTGGAGAGTACAACATGGAGTTCTTGAAGAAAGGGGTTAAAAGGTTTTTACGGGGTCGGCAACGCGTGGGTGATGCCCCTGGTATTGCAAACGTCCATAGGCTGCGGTGACTGCTTACTATCAGGCAGGCAGCAAGCTTGTTTGCCTTATACCTTAGTGGTATAAATAAAACAAAATATGTTAAATGATAAATTACCTACAGTCTGATTCCGTACACAGTTTTTTACCTCGGACATTTTTGGGTTACTTATTACCTACTTAAATAGGTACTTCTTAACAATTAATTTGGAACGACTTATCAACAAAAATAGGAACCTTTTAAATATTGAAATGAGATTATGATGTTAGTAAAAGGCTAACATCTTAGTAGGTACCTAAGTAGGTATAGCATGATTAGGCATTATATTACTTTCAACATTTAATTTTATCAACAACCAGAGATAAAATAACTATGAACGGACTATACCTATGCCTGTTTAAGGTGACTACCCAATTGAACATGTTTATACTATATTCTATGTACTGTTTTCATTTAGTAGACTTAACACTTCGTTTAGGGATGCTGAGGTCGGTTTATGCTTAACAGTTCATTTTCTCCAGCCTTCAGACAGTTTCATTGAACCTACGCCTTCAGTTTAAGACTCCTTATTATCTGATTCTTCATTTGCTCCAGATTCTTCGATTTCTTCATTTTCAGAGCCCTCACTTGTTGACATGTCTGAGGCTAAAGTATGATCATCGGTTGTTAAAAACTGGCAGGAATCTGACATTGTGTGGGTTTGATTACTTTTGAAGATTTTTTAAACACTTCTCTATTTTAAGATTCATCAAGTTATCTTTTACATTTTCTATTAAACGTACTAGAGTGTCTGTACAGTTTTTATCTTTGCACATTGTTGATTAATAAGCTATTACTTTAGCTCAAAACAAAAGGACCAGCGTTTAAAATACGTCCTAGATCACCAATTAATAGCACTATGACCAACACAAATTAACTTCTAGGTCGCCAACGTCAACTCTGACGTATATATGAATGAATATGAAGTTAACCTAAGACGACCTGTTGGTATCTAGAATACTTTACAAGTATTATTTACTATCAGGTTATATTAGGTATCTACAGGAGGTAAAACTAACGTTGGAATTGGTAGCAAAAACGACTTACAAGTCAGTGACCTTGAAGTCGTCGGCTAAGAAAAAAAATCGTCATAATTGCCTAAAATTAACGTATAAGTCATAGCGACCTATCGCTCTACATTTTAAGTCGATTCTACCAGATCTTCCGACTTATTTTCAACCATTAAGTAAATTAACTTTGTGGTGTGCCTGTTAAGTAAAAATTACGTAATAGATAACCTACATTTTTAATTTATAGTAAAAATGTAGTTACAGTCGAAATATTTAGTACATGGGACGTTAATTTTACTTAAAGAGGTAATTTAGTCTTAAGACCCGGAAAAATTTCTTATTATGTTTGCTGGGTAATATTGTATTGTTGTGATAATATAATAAAAAAACATTAATTGATATATTTTGTAGCTATTATTAAAAGTTTGGTCTCTCATGATCCAATCTGGTTAGGTTCCCCTGGTAGCAGGCTCACGGAGGTCAGATGGCAGTCGCTCCACTGTAATTACCTTATCGGAGAATTACTGGATCATAGTCAAGATGGACCCCGAGCCTTAGTGCGCAAGAGCACAACCGGGTCATTAATGCCAAGATGATTATTATTTTTTTAAATAAAAGTTTGGTCTCGCTGTGACAAGGTAAAATGGCAAAAAGACATTTAATAATAATAATCATCTTGGCGTTAATATCACGGTTATGTTCTCGCGTGCGAGGGTCCGGGGTTCGCGTTGACTATGATCTAGGATTTAGCAGATCCAGAAAATAGTCATTGGAACGTCTCGCTTACGAGTCGGATACCTTACAGCCACCAACGCTCCTAAACTACGGAATCGTTTTTAATAAAATAAAGCTAAGAACTATCTCGATGAATCTGATTTTCAAATAAAGAGAACCGAAGCACACGTACACAGATCCACGGAGCCACAGAATACACTTCAAACCCATAATATCCTTCTTCTGCGTCGGGGGTTCAAAATAGTCCACTAATCACCATCATCACAACAAAGCTAAATGAGCCGATTAAAAAGAAAAAATAGTTCAAATAATTGTAATTGTAATTGATTAGATCGAGATGATTAGACTATCTCAAAAATAAATCAAAACGTGACCGTCAGATGTTTAAAAATGTAGACATTTTGCGCTTTCGTCTCAAGAAGGTACTAAAACTAAGTATATTTTCAAGAAATACCTTTCCGACTAACTTCGGTGATCAAATTCCATACTTGAGAATCCTGTATAAGCAGCGCCATCTAATGAGGCACGCCGAACGTGAACGTAACTTTTTACTTTTTAAAGTAGCTGTCTGGAAATCCTCATTAAAATATTTATATAAATGTAGTTAAACAAAATTAGCCGACTCAGGCTCCGGATAGGTATTATTATATACTTTATCTACACTCAAAGCGTCATGTTCCAATTACATATTCAAATACAGTTGTTTAAGGTACACTTTTTTCACGCCAGTCTATAAAAATTTAAAAAATTACTTTTCGATACAGCATTTCTCATACTATTTTCATTATAGCTGTATCGAAAAATAACTTTTTAATCATTATGCAACACTTTTCTTTTTTAAATTTTTGTCAGACACGGCTAAATGTAGGCTGAATACCTAAACGTCTTCAACAAATTCAAAATTCCTGTTTATATTTGTGATCAGTTCATAGTCTGTGGTTGTGATTGTGTACATTTGGAATTACTTTCCCGCTAAACAGAATATTTTTCTAATTGTTGTAATTTGTGTTTGTGAATGTTTTTTCTTGTTTGAAGCAAATAAATAGAAAAATGTGAAAGAAGTGAAGTGAATTTCGCTAGATATCCTCGACGCATAGATAGAAGAGAACTGACTCGCAGTTACTGCCAGCAAAGTTGAAAACATTATAGGTACCAAATTTTAACATTAAAATATGAGTGTAGATAAAGTAGTGTATGCAACTGCATATAATTAGGTATTAAAACACTCGTGTCAAACTATTATCATACTCATGTTTTAATACCCCCTTTTATATGACAGTTGCATAAACTACTATTATTGTACACGTAACAAGATAAAAAACAATTATTACAAGAGGATGTTTACAAACTAGGTGGGCTAATCTCTGTAAGAGATCTCTTCCAGCCAACGCTACCGGGTGTGGTGAAAAGCAATAAACGGGAGAGCAGTAGAAAATGTTGTCTGTATTTTCTAAATAAATTACGTAAAATACTTACCTACTATACGTAATCATAATATAATGATATTTTCGATCAAGTCCCGGTTGTGCTCTCGAGAATGAGGGCCGTGGTCCGCCTTGACCATGATCCACGATTTGGCGATCAGGTAATTACAGTGGAACGACTACCACTTGACCTCCGTGACTCTGCTACCAGGGGAACCTGACCAGATTGGATCATGGTTACAACATCAGTCGCCTGAATTTGTAGATTTCAGCACGATGTTTTCCCTCATCGTAAGAGCATCGGTTACAATTCAACTAACGTACATAACTCAGAAAAGAGTAATTGGTACATGGCCGCAGCGGGATTCAAACCCGGTACCTCTCACTTACGAGTTGGAAACTCAACCGCCCGGCTACCGACGCTATACATAAATGCCTATAATAATGTATAGGTATGTACGGAGTATGTTGTAGTCGTCCAACGTTCAGATTGGTTATCAATAACAAGTTTTGACAAACCCATATATCTGATATATGAAGGTATACACCGATGAATCCTTTTTCTCATTGATTGATGAAGGTCGAGATTGTCCCTTGGGGACCCATCTATCGATATTTCATTCATTATTAATTATATCGTGCCTATTACGGTGTCAAGGACTATATTGATGACCTGGGTGGTTCAGTTGGTTGCCACGCAGAGGTTCCGGGTTCGATTCCCGGCATAGCAGAAATTGAAATGATGAATTTACGTGTCTGGGTGTAGTACGTATAATAAGTATACCTATATTTATTTATTTTATACTTTATGCACAAAATAGTACAAAGGTGGCCCCATTGGCTACGGTGACTGCTTACCATCAGGCAGGCCGCAAGCTTGTTTGCCACCTTAGTGGTATAAAAAAAAACTTAAAACTATATTAAGAACCAAGTATATAAGTAGTTTATTATGTTATGTAAAAGCCATAACACAAGCTTTGCTTACTTTGGGGCTCGATTGCGCTGTGTGAATTTGTCTAAGCATATTTATTTACTTTATTCATATACTTACTAATACGCTATGGAATTTATCGATATCGATGTAATCGTTTATTTTTAGTTTATTTTAAGCTTTTAAAAGGGATTACGTTCGCATATAATTCGGTTTTAATGTTCCGGGCCGGTTTCACTTTTAATTTCTGGATAAATTATAGTCTGTGAGCAGTTCTGAGATATAAGCTGCATTACTGTCAAATTGCATCAAACGCCGTTTAGTAGTTTTTACGTGAAGGTGTAACAAACATGAAAACATCGATATATTCTTACAAACTTACTTATTTCTATTATTAGTAGAATTATTTCCGCCATCGAAGGACGTAATTCGGGCGATTGCTTCATCTTTATGTCGTGGATCTTCCAGCTATGCGCACGCGCCACTTTGCTACCGAATAAAACACGTTACCTGCGAGTGTGTTCTCTGATCAATATAATCTGGACGCTTTCAAGGCTAGGCTAGAGTGAATAGACTGTTCCTAGACAGGCATGCTCCATCTTTGGCCGCATCGTCACTTACCACCAGGTGACATAACGGTCACATGCCTAGTTAGACTAATTATAAAAAAGATTGTGCCTGTCTTCTCATGACGTTTTCGTATATGTATATATTTAGCTTATTAGTTATTAATTACATTAAAGGATATTGAGCGTTTGTGGCCGTACGGTTAAGGTATCCGACTTGTAACCAGAGGTACCGTTGTCGAATCCCGCTGCGGCCATGTACCAATGACTCTTTTCTGACTTACGTACATTAGTGGAATATTAACTGATGCTCTGATCTGGTGAGGGAAACATCGTGAGGAAACCTGCATATTCAGGCGACTGAATGGAACCATTACATAATCTGGTCAGGATCCCCTGGTAGCAGGGACGGAGGTCAGATGGCGTCGCTCCACTGTAATTACCTGATCTGCCATATCCTGGATCATGGTCAAGGCAGACACTGGGCCCTCGTACGCGAGAGCACAATTGGGACATTAACGCCAATATGATGATGACATTATAGGATATTGGTTGCGGATATAGTTCATTGAAAATTGTGAAAGAGAAATTATACATAATTCAGTTTTGTAGCAACTTCAATCAATGGTTGCTTAGATTATAGATATTGATAACGGATAATTAGCAAATATAGGTATAAAGATATATTGGAAAGTAAGGCTGTAAACTTGCCATTTTGATTAATCATGTTATCGTGGAAGGGTCTGTGCCTCTGTATTGTGGTAAGTTTATTTCTATTTCCATACTACCTATCTTATCTTGCTTTTTAACTTATAAGTAAATGCGCTGATCGAGCGGTTTAGAGGCAGCCAGGTCAGTTGTCATGTCGATGGCTTGCGTCAATTATGATTAAGTAATGCTGACGATATGGTGCTGCTTGCCTCCTCGGTGGCAGCGTTGCTCTTGTTGCAGTGTTGCTCTTAGTGTGTGAGTCTTATGCGGCTTCCCATGGGCTTGTTTACAACAGTAAAAAGACACAGTACACGGTGGGTGTCGTACAAGGCGACTAATGTTTTCGAGGCAAAAGATCTGGAGTCTCTATAGACTGGAAAATGGGCAGCAGCATTTTCCATTGTCATATTTACAACACAGAGATCTCCAACCCGCCTGCCGAGCGTGGAGAGTGCTAGAGGCTCTAAGTTCTGCAGTTTACTGATATGGGCTGTAATGACACGGTGTTTAAGGCCGCCAAGTGTCCCCATTTTGTTTCACCCATATTTTTGAACGATGTTACCTTCAACAGTTTAAATATCTTGGTCATTTGGTTAGAGATGACCTTAAAGACGATGAAGGCATTGAGGGCGAACGTAGAGCGCTGTCAGTTCGTGCAAGTATACTAGCTCGCAGATTTGCGAGATGTACGGACGTAGTAAACTGTACCTCGCTATATTCAGGTGCGTATGGTTTAATCAGACGCATTGGGCTTGCAGCGCTTTACGGATCCAATATAATAAAGCACACTAGACATGTTCTTCAATCCGCGAGATCACGAGAATGTTGGCATGTCTCGCCTATTTCGGTTAAAATAACTTTATTCCTTATAAGAACAGCATGGTTCACTTAAAACGAGGTTACAAAAACATGTCGCTTAACACTACATATCAGTTGCAATACAAGAAGCCGCTTATACAATATTAAATTGCAAGTTATAGTTACTTCGTAGACTAAGTAGAGATTATAATTCGGTTATTTGTTATCAACTCGCCTTGTAGAATCACATCACTTTGGTTCTTTCTAATCGAAAATCTACTAGATCAATCCAAAAATGTACAAACATCACAGAGAAGTACACTCACTACAAACAAAATGTACAATATGCATAGACAGCTCTGCTACGCAGAAAAAATATTGATGACCGCCGTATCGATTTGGCATTTTTCATCCTAGCGTTTTTTCCCGTAACAGGTTCGGGGTATACTTGACCATGATCCATGCTTTTAGTAGATCAGGTAATTCAGAGACAGCGCACGGCGAACACGTGGAGTACGCTTAATGCATTTAGGGCGCTGTTGCGGCTACCCCGGTTCTGTAGCGCAGAGACATGTTCGCTGAGGCTCAGGGGCCTAACCATGAACTCTTATAGCAGGACCTGCCTAACAGAACTGCCCTGCTTAAAACAAGACAAACCCGATTTTTCATAAATGTATTTTGTAGTTTTATTTTATGACGTTCGTTTTTCTATGGCGAAAAATTGCTGTATTTTGTAAATAATAAATAATAACGCGCATCCGTATACGGGTGCCCGACGCCGACATGTAAGTGACGGCATGCGTCACTCACATGTCACATGTCTACATACGTCACCTCCTTCCTCCGCTGAAAAAAATTGTCTCCCGAGTGACGACTGGGAAGAAAATTTCCACTTGTCACTCTCAAGGAGCTTTAGCTGGATGAGCTCTTTATAATTCCTTTATATTTCTGTAGATAGTTAGTTTTGTTGATGTTTGATAAGAAATTAAATAAGTAATTGGTAAACGATAAATGTTTTTCGAGTTTTGTGAACTACCTTTCAACTACTAAGACTGATTCTGATCGAATGTGTTTAATAATATTTTTTATTCTTTTCGGCATTTTTACATTTTTGGTCAAAAATTAAAAATATATTTTATTTTGTTTAGTTTTTAAAATATGTTTATGTTTTCCATAAGTACCTATTATTACAGGAGCAAATTTTTCTAAAAAGTATATTGATTTCAGAATTTCATAAAATTTTTTATAGATGGACATTGGACAAATAACAGAAATTAATTTCGATAAATATTTACTCACAATATTTTTTAAACGCAGTTATTTTTAAAGTTATCGCCTGCGAACTAATAACTAACATTGCAGCCTGTTAATTGTTACAGGTTGCAATGTGTAATTTTCTTCATTTCTCTCAAAAATATTTATTGCATCTTTTATTTTCAGGCAGTCACACTCTGCAATGGTCTTACAATACCCGTCAAGGATGTTACGTCAAAAAGCCACATGATGTCAATTGCGACCGAAAACCCATCTTCACTACCGGCTGAGACTTCCGCAGCATTCTCTAGTCACCGTTTTACTGATTTCTACACATCATCTGCATCAAACTTTATACCTCCAACGACCTCATTATCAGCGTCATCATCTTCGAACTCGCCAGCATCCTCATCAAGAAATGAAAATTTAAATGGCCAACTCACACTAACGTTTGAACCTATTACGGTAACTACTTATCCGAGAACTGTTTCAAATAATCAATGTCGGAATTCCGCTTTAAGTAGTTGTGATAAAGTTCAGTCTGAACCTATAGCTAAAGTTTCCGATACTATCCCAGTTACTTCTAACAGTAACGTAGAATCACTTAATACTAATACAATAGTAATAGCTGGTTATGATACAAATGAAGACTCAAGACTATATGGACCAAATATAATACATTCACTACTAAAAGATAATGTAGTAAATAATGAACCAACATTCAAATTCTTTTTCAATAATATAGGAAAAATTAATTACAATCCAAAGAATAATATTGTGTCAAGTGCAAAGAAACATTCAACATCGACAAATTCCACTGCAGGACTTTCTTTAAAAAGCAACGAAGGTTTGCCATGGACAACTTCACAAACTCCCAAATTATTAAGATCCTCTCCGACAATACCACCTACTCAATTATCTACCCCTAAAACTTATCAACAGGATTCCACTCAAGATAACGTGTTGAAAACCGTGGATTTTAGTCAAGCCAACTCTGCACGGAATAACATTGATACGTTAACGAATTCAGCCATTAATGCCGGTATTCCTACATCACAAGTTTTACAAAATTTTCATTATATGATCACTCCGAATATTACATGTTTACCAATTTCAAACCCTTGCGTAAACAATGTACCAACACTCAGCTTTAATCCAAGCATGCCTGACAGTTTATCCAAGATTTTTCCTTACTTATCATTAAAGTCTTGTACTTCTTCAGGACAAGTACACGAACCAGCTATGCCTTTAACACAACCGCAATTTCCAACATGCACTCCTAAAATGAATATAGAAAACCGTTTAAACCGCATTACAACAAATGTAAATGAAAATATACTAAATCCCAAAAAAATATCAACACCTATTATAACTTCTGTAGACACTACCAAGATTTCAAATACACACGATAATACACCAATACGAGTTGATACTGAAAGTACAAAAAGACAAACTGAAACTCAAATATCAAGGCCTCCCAATATGATTTTGAATAAAAATTATGTATTAACTACAGAAAATGCAAAAAATAACATTGCGGTTACACAAAATTTACTTGAGAATCCTCAACTCCAAGTATTAGCCTCCAATTACAAAATAGATAAGACACTAAATCAGTTACCAATTAATATAGGAACGTCTCAAACTGTGCAACAAATGTTCAACTACAATCCCCAGTTCAGTCAAATGTATGTTCCTCAGAAAGTCTCTTCGTGTATTCCTGAAACTTTACCTTCAACAAATAAAAATTACACTTCAATACAATGTAATACAATATCCACTCCCCTACCTATTAAAACCAATGATAATAATAATGCAATAGTACAGCAATGCTCTCATCCATATACCTCTCCATACCTAGTAAATTATCCTTATCACATTCCTACAGACAACGTAATCAATGAAGTCCCATCAAATACAAATACTAACACCAACTCGATAATACAAAATACTCAACAACCAATAAGTGGTACAAAAACACAACCACAGGCAATGTTACAAGCAAATATTTGCAACTCAATCGTAATAAAACCACAATCAAATTATCTGTCTACTGAACAAACAAAAAGTCAAATTGAAAGACCTCCTACTGCACCTATTTTGAGTGGACGTGCCCAAAAACCCCCTACTTTTAACATTGTAGCACATTTTTCACCTCCATGCAGAAATTCCAATACTTCACAAAATGCTGCATCGTCATTTCAACCATCTATTACTACTACTCAACAACCATCCTCATTACATACTATTGAAAATGCCCTAACTTTACCTTATACAGATTCTAGACAAGCAGTAACGTATTCTTCTTCAACAAATCCTGTTGAACCTAAAACAGTTCAATCTACGTCTCCGTCTTATACCATTTCACCTCAATATGTAACTGTTACACCTCTCAGTACTACACCTTCTACAAATACACCAGAGGAAACATTATTTTCATCAGACAAACTTCCCTCTAATAGTATTATTACCTATTTGCATTCAGCTTTGTCTTCTCCTGGTATACAGGTGCCTATGATACCACTACAACCTGCTGTAATATATTCAACTACTCCAAACACACCTAATGTTTTGTATAAAATTGCAAATAGTACAGAACACTCTAATAAAAATGCTTCCGAAGCTATTCCATTAACCTATACCTTGTCGTCTCCTACATCATATATAGTTCAGCCAAGTTCAATAAATAGTTTTGTTAATTATATGCCCTATAATGAATATACTAATGTTCCAACAGTCATTTCAAATCCGTATTCATCTGATACTGCACAATTATCAACAACAACTCTTCCAAATGACTTTATAAGTATATCGAACCCTTTAGCAGTTTCTCCACCAATAATGACGTGTACAGATACAAATAAAAATGAGGCGCCTACTTCATCAGGATCATCTTCATCAATAAATGATTTTGCTTGCTCGTTAACTAAAGCATTAATATCTGCTCAAGATGCTGATTTCACATCCCTCTTAAAATGTCTTCCAATTTCGACATATGAAAATGAAATATCAAGTGAACGACATGACACAGTTGAAAAAATTTCAAATGACAAGGCTTCTGTATTCATTATACCTGTAACTGAAGTACAATATAATCCAGACACATCATACTTTGATACAATAACATCACATTTATCATCGTTAACAGATACAAGTAAGGACATGGAAAAATGTTCTCCTCAGGAGTCTTTGACAGCTACTAATCAAAATGATTCATTTGAAGAATTTGCTCCTTTCATAATAAGAAAAGATTTTGAGTCCCCTTCCCTTCTTTCACCACCTGTTTCACCATTTTCGTCTGACTTTGATGATTTTATGGAATTCAATAGACTATCAGAACTTTTCTCAGACAATTTGGATGTCAGTCGTTTAAGTTTGTTTACATAGTTAGATATTATTTACTTAGTAGTTATGTTAGTAAGTTATTTTATTTATTAAAGATACTATATGTATTGTAATAAATTAAGTACATTTTATGTTTTAACGCGTTTTATTCATACACTGTCCGTGAAACCTACCTGAAATATTATTATCAGCAAAACTGTCTCCCAGCTTTATTTTAATAGCAATCTGTAATCTGTTCATTAAATGTAGAAGAAATTGTATGATTTTTTATACCGTATTTCTATTTATTCACAAATAGTCGAAAAACGTTTAGCTGTAATGTTACATAAAAAGTCTGCGTGTTATTAAAAAGTAGTACAAAAACTAGGAAACCCCGACTACTTTGAAAAAACTAAAACAAGCCGATTGATGTACGTAAATTGTCGACTTTCATGATTTTATTTTTTACAATATGGCGGCTTTTAGTCACCATATTGAATTTTGTTTAATGTCATGTCTTTAGTGACACTCACAAGATTAAGACAAATCGATAAACATAAGAACCATCCAAATCGTTCGTTCGTTTGGGCTCTAGAATGTCATAAAGGCTCAAACATATACATACATAGGCTTATAAACATATTACCCTCCTTTGCGTCGCGCAGTCAGGTAAAAAGTTTTTCAGTTACTGAGGCAAATATCAGTTCAACGATCCCTTAGGATCGAGTTTTTTGAAATATAACACGAAGGATCTGTAGGTTCGCAAAATGTTCCAGTAAAATACCTCCATATTTATTCAGGAAACTACATTATCGGCAACGTATTTGCACAAGAGCCTATGTAAATATTCGAAGCTAGATTTACGTTTCCATTTTCATGTGAAAATGGAATGTAAACACTGCATTCTGTATACTGATGTGTGATTATAGGACATAACTCTTCAAGAAACACGGAGTTGTTCAAGAAAGGGGTGAAAAGGTTTATAAGGGGTCCCCAACGCGTGGGTGATACCCCTGATATTGAAAACGTCCATAGGCTGCGGTCACTACTTTCCATCAGGCAGGCCGTAAGCCATAATCATATTTATTTTATTATTTTATAGCTACTTTTTTATGTCATTCGGCACTTGATGATGTGTGGTATCCTCTGCGTACCTAAATTATCGACTATGGACATTAAAAAACCGGGGAGCTAATGCGTAAGTGATCTTTGTACGTCGCCATTTTCATTTTTCGGACAGGCGCGTTGTGTCCGCATAGACACTGCGTTAAAACCGGACAGAAAACATGCAGTCTACCCTATTGGCGCGCATACGACGCGATAACAATGCAGGCGCGGCACGATAATTAGGCGGGCGCGATACGGTGTCTGTGCGGTAACTATGCGGGCGCTTTGCAAAGGGACGCTTAAGTTTTTTGGGTGAATTGAAAAGCTTGAAATTTATGTTATAATTATTGAATTGTTTCTGAATACAGGTTCTGATACAAATGATTAGCAACGATTTCTGCTTACTCTTTAATACAGAACTTTAATGTAACAACGATGATTCCATGAATGATGTTGTCAAAAATTATCTGATTTCAATGATTAAAATTGGTAGTTTTGCAATTACGTATGATCGATTTAATAGTTAGTTAGTTATTTAATAGATTTTAAGTTTATTGCAATGAAACTTTGTCAGCAACTGAACCCATGAAATCGATGATACGGAATTTATACGAAATTGTTGGCAACAGAGTTACGTAATTTGCCTACTGGTCACGTCAAAGCCACACAGCTGTCAACCTTGACGTGTCGGCCACGTCAAGGCCACACGATGCCTTCAATCCAGTCGACGAACGCCGAAACCCGGGTATAGACGCCCGGGATGCCCGGAATGGCGCAGCCGAATCCGAATGACGTCACGCCGATGACGTAGTGCATTGAAGCATTCGTTGGAAGCTGGATCTTCATTTGCAGAGGGCCGCCAGAGTCGCCCTGAGAAAGGATAATTTATTCTAATTAACTATTTGTTGCATACAATAAAGAAATACAAAGTAATAACATATATGTAATTGACACAGCAGACACTGCTTATTTCTAAAAGAGTTTTCTTCCAGCACGCCTACAGAAGCCATCATAATAATATTCTCCAGGTTATTAACCACCGACGAAAAAAGCGGGTTCAAGTTTGATGTCTGTGTCTGTGTAACTGTGGCTCTGTGTCAGATACATGTGCCATCGTAGTCCTGAACGGATGGACCGAATGGGACGCGATTTTCTCAATTTCGAACCATTACTATTTTATTAAAATCGGTTGAGTAGTTTAGAAAATATTAGATTATGTGCAAACTTGGTTGGGGGTTATCGTACTTTTTCTGTCGGTAAGGTTTTTCAGTCCGTAAGCAATGCAATTTAAGAGCGTCGGTGGCCGAGCGGTTACAGTATCCGATACGTAAGCCAGAGGTCCCGGGTTCGAATCCCGCTCCGGCCATGTACCAATGACTGTTTTCTGAGTTATGTACATTAGTTGAATACTAACCGATGCTCTTACGGTGAGGGAAAACATCGTGATGAAACCTGCACATTCAGGCGACTGGATGTAATTACCTGACCTGCCAAATTCTGGATCATGGTCAAGGCGGACCCCGGGCCCTCGTTCTCGAGAGCACAACCGGGACATTAACGCCAAGATGAAGCAATGCAATTTAAGAGAGGTTGGTAGGGGGTCGAACTCGCTTACAGGGCAGAATCTCTAGCCATTACATCACCGTTTCTATGACCACCACTACACTATCAATGGTAATTCTCTCCTCCACGGTACATTCTCAGGGAAACGTTAACCGTTGACAGTGAACGTAGTTTATTTATTTATTTATTTCACAGTTTAACAGCAATCTAATTCTATTTAAACTAAATACATAATCAAGCTGTAGTGCCAATAACTAAACTGCAATTTCTAATGTAGGACTTAATGTAGCTCATACACCTAACTACGACAAACAAAATTGGTCTAGGTATAATAATACAATTATATATTATAATTTACAAATAAAATAGAAATTTAAAAATAGCAAAAAAAGAAGAAAAACAAGATATAGGTATTTATGTTTCTCTGTTTCGTTGATGTTTGTGTTTGTGTATGTAGTTTGTGGTAGTATCTACTACACCAGTAGTAGTGAGCCATTGGCATTGGCCTGTTGTGCCATTTATTACTTTGCCTGTTATCTGCTATGTATTTCTTGTGTACTGTTAAATAAATAAATAAAACTAAATGAAACACAGACATGAAAAATATACGGACGGATCAAAGATATTGAACATAGAGCCTCGACCTATAGTTAATGGACACTGTCACTCTGTCCTTATTTCAATGCAAATGATTCAATATCAAACCGAAAGCCAGAACATTAGTTGACAAAGGCCACCGAATTTGACAGTAGTAGTGGTTATGGCAGGCCTTTATGGAGATCTCTGGAGGAGGTCTATGCCCAGCAGTGGGCGTCTGCTGGCTGATATGATGATGATGGTAAGTGGTTATGGAAGAGTATTTGACAACTTATAGCCGTTTTAGACAGGTTACATGGTGCGCCATTAAAAAGAAAACAAAATATAGTTTGTGATTTCAGCTGTGAGCGCCTGGCTTCTTCTATGCCTTTATGCCCAATGTCTTTGAGACGGATACTTTCTAAAATCATGAGTGAAGCATAAAAAAGGGCCGTCAATTTATCTGTGTGCTTGACACTGTGACAGCGCGGTACAAAATTAAACAAAATGGGGGCGGATTGTAGGATCTGGTGTATGTTGACAAGAAATTGTTGCACCTCCATGTTTCATTTCTCTTTAGTGTAAAATGGCGTCCACATAGACATCACATATACATAAAGCTCACGCCTGTGTCCCACGGGTAGGGTAGGCAGAGACCATGGACCGCCACTTTGCTCTGTCCTGACACAACTCTCTAGCCTCGCATATATCCACAACTCTTTTCTTACACCTCCTTTTATTCTGGCCACTTCGGACCCCAGCTTTTTTGAGAACATTACTGATCTGATCAGTGAATGTTTGGAGTGAGTGAATTGCGTCCACATCTAACTAATCTGGAGAGGTTTTCCCTGGAGAATACAACATGGAATTCTTTTAGAAAGGGGTTAAAAGGTTTTTACGGGGTCGGCAACGCGTGATTGATGCCCCTGGTATTGCAAACGTCCATAGGCTGCGGTGGCTGCTTACCATCAGGCAGGCCGTAAGCTTGTTTCAAACCTAGGTGGTACAAAAAAAAAATTACTTGGCATGCGTCGTCTCCGCCAGCCAGCTTCCCGGCACAGATCTGTGTGTCCTGGATACCGCACCATTTCCTGTTACACCGGGTCTTCAGCAGACTGTCACAGGTCCCAGAGTCCACCATGTCTATGATCGCCTGCTGCAGTATAGGAGATGTCGCCCGGTTCGCTGGGAAAAGTTAAAAATGAGAAGGTTTGTTTTTCATTACGATCCGGAAAAGGTCCATGAACCATTTCCAAATTTCTTATAATTTACTGGGTATTATAGTTCTACATAAGGTGTTCTATTTTCCAAAATCAAAATCCCTAAACCTATTACGTTGCCCAGGCTTAATAGCTACACAACAAAAATAGTTTCATGCAAATCCGTCTAGTAATTTCCGAGATTAGCATCTACAAACAGGCAAAGAAACAGACAAGCAGAGCGACAACATTTTTAAAAACTCTTTTTTTATTACTAGGTATATCTTCATCGCCCTAAATTATGTTTTTGTGAATTTATTTAATGTGCAGATATACTTTTTTTACTGTTTTAATAGATGCAGGTATACATCGATTTGGTCTAAAAAACATCATACTTACTGATATCGACCACACCCCATCCCGTCACCGCTGCTTGACTCCCAAGAATCGAAGTATCGAAGTGACGCCATAAGCAAGCTGGGTGAACAGCAAGATTGAAGAACTGCTCGTATTGCAGCTTAATCAGAGCTATGTCGTAATACTGATTTGGTGACTTGTATTGTGGATGAGGTATTATTTCACTAATCCTTCTTAGGTAGGACGAGTAACCGTTTTCCATCTGCAAAAAAATTATTTCACATATTTCAGAATCATCGTCATCTTGGCGTTAATGTCCCGGTTGTGCTCTCGCACATGAGGACCCGTGGTCAGATCAGATAATTAGAGAGCGACTGCCATCTGACCTCCGCTTGCCACCTGATGCATAGTGGTCACCGCCGCCTATGGACATCAGCAATACCAGGAGAGTCACCAAAGCGTTGTCAACCTCTGGAGAGACCTCTGATATACCTTTTAAAAATTTAAATAGAGTCTTACCGTGACGAGCTGCCGGTCTCCCAGCGCCACCACTGTTGGCACCAAGTTGGTTAAGGTATTATCAGGACCAGACTTGATGCAATGGCCAGCGGTGAGCACGAACTGATCGCTGATTAACGTACCGCCACATTTGAAGACGAAAGAAAACTTATCGAATGTAGGCCAACCTACGGCCACCTGTTAAAAACATTTCAAAATTATTTTCCAGATGTAAACGTTTTATGAGCTGTTGAATATATACGCTGTTTAAGTCATCTACAATAGACGTTTAATGCCAATGATGATGATGATGATGAATATACATACATACGTACATTAGGGGAGTTAAAATGGTGATAGGCCTTGGTGACCTGTATTTGCTAGGGTATAGGTTAATAAATACCGAGATAGAGCCAGTAGCGTACGTTCATGTGTGCAAAGATGAACTATCGGCGCGCACCATAAAGTCCTATCGTACACGTCCACGCCCTCGTTAGCCTGCCGCCGCGGACTGGTGAGGGGCTCATAGCAATATGGACCGTACCTCCTGGGCAATGTTGTATGTCAAACAAGCTTTGCACATTACCTCCTACCTTGTGACTGCAATAGCAAAGTATGAAGGGCAAAGGCGAGCCGTCGGCGCCTCAAATCCGACTTACTAGCTAAGGGAGACAACCCTGACAAAAAAACCAGTGTGGGGCCCGAAAGGGCCTCCCCAGACCGTAAGCCAGCGGTTTTTCTCGTTGGCCCGGGGATCTGAGCTTCGCCACTTGGATTATGAGGAAGGCAACCTCTATAAACAATGTCCCTAAATCCTATGGTAAGGTGCGTGCCTAGAGGATGTATGGCTGTTAGGTGGATCAGTCACAAGCGACCAAACTCAGTGTACCAGGCGACCCGCTGTTTTAATTAGCCTTCTCTTCGGGAATGGGCGTCACCCCGAGAGCGACCTTCATTCGACCCTACTCGTGGGAACATCATGAATACTAAAAATGGCAATTTTAATGAATCAGTAAATCTAACCCAGGAGGGTACCGGAAATGCCGGAGAATCCCTCCCTGAGAATACCTCAGGCAGCTCCACAAATTCTGGGAGGAGCAATACACCCCAATCTGCACCACATGAAAATAATAAAAAATACGTGCAACAGGCTTTCCACCCAAGCCTATTCCTACAACGACCTAGATCTTCGTCGCTGGGAAACGTTACAAGTATCAGGCGAGACCTACCCCCTCTGCCACCTGAGGAGAAGCAGGCTGACAATAATGACCAAAACAAAGTTTGCCATCCCACCTGGCAAAGAGTACCTACACAACGTAACTCTAAAAGAAAGATGCACATGCATTATTTACCAAGCACAAAAAGACACACTAGCTCCTCACAAGTCGAGATCAGCACATCAAACAGATATAGTAACCTACCGATGGATGTTACAGATGATCTATCAGAAGCTACAGAAGATCAAAATCAGACTACCCAGAGCAAGAAGGTACATAAACCGCCACCGATAATCCTCTATGGCATAGAAGATTTATCTAAATTAACCGAACTGCTGAATACAGGTGTGCCCAGTGGTACCTACTCTTACAAAATTATCAACAGAGATCAACTTAGAATTGTAACAAAGTCAACAGAAATATATAAAGAATTAATAGAACACATCCGAAATAACGGTCTCATTGGTCATACCTTCACTCAAAAAGAAAAAAAGTGCTACAGAATAGTGATAAAAAACCTGCACCACACTACTCCTAAAACGGCAATAATAGAAGAAATAGAAAAAACTGGCAACAAAGTTAGAGGTGAGATCATATGTGCAATCTCTAAAAAAACGAAGAAACTGTTAAATATGTTCTTTGTGAATGTAGAACCAAGCCCAAATAACTCAGAGGTGAAAAACATAGAATTTATTTATCACACAAGAGTCACGATTGAAGATCCCAGGAAATCCCATGATATCCCGCAGTGTGCCAGGTGTCAACAATATGGACACACAAAAAATAATTGTATGCGTCCTTATCGATGTGTTAAGTGTGCGGAAGCGCACAATACCACAGATTGCCCTAAGAAGGATAAAAATACGCCAGCTACCTGTACACTTTGCTTTGGCGATCATACAGCCAACTACAAGGGCTGTCAAGTATACAAAGAGATACGTGCGCGAAAGGCGACGCAGATGTCTAATACCAAAACAAATCCAGCACTAAGAAATAAAAACAAGATCCCTCCTCCGCCGCCAATCGAAGAATTCCCACCACTGAATACACAGCAGTATTCTGTACAACACACTAATAACGCTTCTGCTAATAACAGACAGGACCCACACCATACCATGACCTATTCCAGGGCAGCTAGAAGCAGGGAGCTGGACAAAAAATCAGAGGAAATACAGCCTCAGCCAACAAATTTGCTTGAACAAATCCTTACCAGGCAAACAGAAAAAATGGATATACTCCTTCAACAAATGAGCACCCTAATGGGGCTTCTCACGACACTCATAGCCCAGCAGCGGAAATGAATTTTTTACGTGTTGCTACATGGAACATAAACGGCCTAGCTCCTAATAAACTGGAGGTAGAACTATTCCTTAAGCACAATAGAATAGATATTCTACTAATCTCGGAGACTCACTTGACTGACCAGAAAATAATCAAGATCAATGGATACAGTATATATTATTCTAATCACCCTGACGGTACGTCCCATGGGGGAGCTGCTGTAATAATAAAGGAAGCTATAAATCATCACTTCCTCGTCGACATCAAATACCCATTCCTGCAAGCTGTGGTCATAGCAGTAGATGACTGGCAGGGAACACTTAATGTTGCTGCAGTGCACTGTCCACCTCGGCATAGAATCGACGAACATATGTTTACCGACTTTTTTAGTAAACTTGGGAGTAGATTCATTTCTGGTGGAGACTGGAACGCTAAAAGTACCCACTGGGGTTCCAGGCTTACTACAACGCGAGGTCGAGAACTCAAGAAGGCAATTGATAAAAATCTCCTCGTTGCACTTACGACTGGCGAGCCAACCTACTGGCCTACGGACCCCAACAAAACTCCAGACCTTATAGATTTCTTCCTCACTAAGGGAATGTCTGAAACGTATACCAACACTGAATCTTGCCTGGACAGTGCCTCCGACCACACGCCCGTATTGTGTACGATAAGTACCACTGTTATCTGGAGGGAACCACTCGAGACTTTGTACAACAGTAAAACTGACTGGGACTCTTTTCGGGACTATATCGACGAAAACGTAAATTTGTCATTTCCTCTCAAAACCGAGACGGCAATGGCATATGAGTAGAAATAGTCAAGACAAAAGAGCACTCAACAACGCGCAAAAGGAATTGAAGCGAATGCTAAAAGAGAATGAGAATAACACCTTGCAAGATAAGCTAAGAACTCTGTCTCCTCACAAAGCTGATGATTATACCCTGTGGAAAATGACAAAAACCCTGAAAAGGCCAAAAGAACACATTGCTCCATTAAGACTATCCAATGGTAAATGGTCAAGGAAACCAACTGATAAGGGAGAGTTATTCGCTAAATTTTTAAAGGAGGCATTCAAACCCAACGAGCCTGATCCTCTGTGCTCTGAAAAGGAGATTGATGACATCTTGAACAGGGACCAACAAATGTCACTGCCATTAAAACTGGTAACACCAGCAGAAGTGAGGAACTGTATACGGCGATTAAAAACAAAGAAGGCACCAGGCTTTGACTTGATTACAGCAGAGATACTAAAACAATTACCGAGAAAAGGAATAGTTCTCCTAACGATCTTGTATAATGCAGTCCTAAGGTTACAATATTTTCCGTTACTATGGAAAACGTCCATTATAAATATGATTGCCAAACCTGGGAAACCACCTACTGAGGTGGGCTCGTATAGACCCATAAGTCTTCTCTCTGTTTTGTCCAAACTATTTGAGAAGCTTCTTGTGCAACGACTCCATCCTATACTAGAGGAACAAAAAGTGGTACCGAATCATCAGTTTGGGTTCCGAGCGCACCACGGGACCATTGAGCAGATACATCGTGTGGCACACACCATCCGCCAATCACTGGAAAGAAAAGAATACTGTTCTGCAGTATTTTTGGACGTACAACAAGCGTTTGATCGTGTGTGGCACAAGGGCCTTCTGTGTAAACTAAAAATGTGTCTACCGAGTACCGCTTACCTGCTCCTAAAATCGTATCTACAGGACCGAATATTTCAGGTAAAGATTGGGGACTCGTTTTCGTCTTTCTACCACATAGAAGCTGGAGTTCCTCAGGGGTCAGTACTGGGCCCAATTCTGTATAGAGTATACACAGCTGACTTACCCAATTCCGACGAGGTGGTGATCGCGACCTACGCCGACGACACGGCAGTACTGTCATGCCATGAAAACCCTAACACAGCGTCTGAAAAACTTCAAGAACATCTGGACGAAGTTGAAACATGGCTTAAAAAATGGCGTATAAAAGCGAGTGCTGCAAAATCCACCCATGTAACATTCACATTAAAAAGAGGAGATTGCCCACCTGTGAAACTAGATGGAACTGTTCTACCCCAGCACACTACAGTCAAATATCTGGGGATGCATCTGGATAAAAAGCTCACCTGGATCATATCAAGGCTAAAAGAGAACAGGCGAATAACAAATTTCGGACTTGTACTGGTTAATAGGCAGACAGTCCTCACTCAGCCTTGAAAACAAGCTCTTAATATATAAATGTATCATAAAGCCAGTATGGACTTATGGCATTGAACTCTGGGGATCGGCAAGCCACTCCAACATCGAAATTCTTCAGCGATTCCAAAACAAAGCCTTAAAGACGTTGGCTAGCGCACCATGGTTTATAAAAAATACAGAAGTACATGAATATCTAGAAATGCCCACTATAAAGGAGCAGATAGACAGATCCTGTAAAGCCTACAAAGACAGACTGGAATGTCATAGGAATAAATTAGCTTCAGCGCTCTTGGATACTGACAAAAGTATATTCCGATTAAAGAGAACAAGACTAGCTTCAATCTGAAAATAGCTAATACTGAGTGAGATGTCACATCATAGGATGTGCTAAATCTCTAATGTCGATTATGATGTCAACTAATTTAATTATAGCTTACTGGCTGATTGTAAATGGACAAAAGAAGGAAAAAGAAAAAAAAAAAAAAAAAAACATACATACGTACATAAAGCTCACGCCTGTGTCCCATAGGTGGGGTACGCAGCGACTATGGACCGCCACTGTTGAATAAATTACCATAAAAAATTCCCACTAACATAAATGCGAAATTTTCGTAATCCTGCTCACCCGTTTGACCCGTGGTACTACTGACGTGTACTAGGGGCAATTAATTTTACCACTGGTGCTTATTATTAATATTGTAAGACTTTTCGGATCCATGTTTACCCGTGGTACTACCGCGGGATGAATTTTAATTTCTGTTACGGGTCTGGGTTTTATAATAAGTATGTATTTAAAAAGTATTTAAGTAGTATATCAGTTGTCTAGCACCCATAGTACAAGCTTTGCTTAGTTTTGGGCTAGATGGCGCTGTGTGAATTTGTCCACAAATATTTATTTATTTATTGGTAACCACCGGCCATTTATTTTTACCCATGGTACTACACACATGTCTGGCAGTACTGATAACACTTATTAAACTTTTTCGGATAGATGTTTAGATGTTTGTTACTCCTTTATGTAAAAACATGTGAACGAATTCTGATTATATTTGGCACTGTAAGCGCTGTTGTATATTATCCCCATAATAACAGATATTATTTTATTTTTAGTAATATTAATATAATAGATAAAGTGAGCAAATGACAGGCATGACAGTATGGTATATGGTAGTATGGTGTGACAGGCATGAGCCCTCACAGCATTATGCTGAGACTAGTCCATTTCGGTCTCCGTTACATCACTAGCTGGTCTTACGTAATTTTAATTTAATCGTAATAATAATTTACTGTACTCACCTTAGGTTAAGGATGTAATGAACCGAATAAAGTGCTGTCTATGTCTATGTCTATGTCAAATCTTCGCCAACAAAATGTTTTACAGTTTGGCGAATTATACTAAGAAAAAAGGTATCTTTCTATCACATTTGTGGCAAATAAAAAACGAATCTAGAATTAAAATGTGGGAACAAAGGAACACTTTGTGGGAACAAAGCTACGAAACGGGCATTTACGCGGGCAAAAGCTTATTTATTTATATATTATTACTTTATGCACAAAATAGTACAAAGGTGGACTTAAAGCTTTGTAGCTTTATCTACCAGTCTACCCCGAAAACTGGTAATAAAAATTGCAGGCGGTACACAAAAATTTACAACAATTATATTAATTAATTACTTAATTATATTAATTTATAAGTGATAATAAAAGTGTAGTACTATATTGTAGGTATTAGATAACTTTTATGTGGTCTGTTTCTTTGTATGATTAAAATAAATAATCATCGTGGCGATAATGTCCCGGTTGTGCTCTAGCGCACGAGGGCCCGGGGCCCGCCTTGACCATGATCCAGGATTTGGCAGATCAGGTAATTACAGTAGAGCGACTGCAATCTGACCTCCGTGATCCTGCTACTAAGGATATCTGACTAGATTGAATCATGGTTACACATTCAGTCGCCTGAACGTGCAGGTTTCATCGCGATATTTTCCCTCGCCGTAGGAGCATCGGTTAGTGTACATAACTCAAAAAAGGGTCATTGGTACATGGCCGCATTCGTATTCGAACCCGGTACCTCTCGAGTTGGAGACCTTAACCACTCGGTCACCGACGCGCTGCGTTGTATGATCACGATGCTATTAATAGCAAAGATTTGCACAACGATATCTTATGGATACCTACAAATATATTTTCCTGTTGGTGCATAATGTCTGTCGCCTGTTTGATATATTATGGACCTTTAAAATAATACTTACCTGTCGGTGTGGATACCGACAGAGTAAAATTGCACCAACCCCTTACACACGTGGGTGTCGTATGAGGCGACTACTGTTTTCGAAGCACAAAATCGAAGAGTCTCCATTGGCTGGAAAATGGGCAGCAGCGTTTTCCATTGCTCTCTTAATCTTAATTTCCAATCCGCCTGCCAAGCTTGGAGATTATGGGACCAACAGATTCTGATTGCGCGCGGATAATACATGTCTCTCTGGCTGTATGTCAAACAGATGTAACGTACCATGTGAGGGTAATCCCCTGGAGCCGCATTTATGCCTCCCGCTACGGGCAATGTACGTTTGTAATTCTCGTAGTCACCCGTCCTCTCCGCATAAGCTCTGCCTAAAAAAAAATTATCTTGTATTTTTTTTCGCTTATACAAATATGTATATGTATGATGTGTAAGGCGCTGTCCTAATTGGCAACGGTCGTGCGAGCATGGTCGTCCGACGGGTGGTTTTGAGGTCTCCTATTGGTCGGGTGCCGTAAGTTGTACGACCAAGGCCGCACGACTACTGCCAATTAAAAGTTGTATATTTTGGCCGTGTGGTGTCCGGCAGAGTAGAATAGCACCAACCCCTTACACTCATGGGTGTCGTACAAGGCGACTAATGTTTTCGAGGCAAAAGATCAAGAGTCTCCGTATTCTGGAAAATGGGCAGCGGCATTTTTTATTATTATATTTAAACACTGCGATCTCCAACCCGCCTGCCAAGCGTGGATATTATGGCAATAACCTCTTCTTTCGTGGGAGAGGCCCTAAGTCCTGCAGTGGGCTGTTACGGGCTGTGATGATGATGATGATGATGAAACATCAACCTACCAATAATCGGTATAAGATGAGCTAGTATCCCTATGGACCCATAGCAAATAGAGCTCCTTCTATACTGGTTGTTGGTACGTATTATGTGCCGTCTGTAGATCTGAAAACGTATTAAAACATAGCAACTTACTTACACTCTTCTTCTATTCGTTCTGCTTCTTGTCTATATCTTATGTCAAAAATGTACTCGAAACATTCTAAAACAAACAATTCATTTATACATTAGTATTTTTTTAGTGCCAAACAAGCAGACAGTCCACCTGATGACAAGTGGTAACTGTCGCCCATAACATCTACGATTCTTACATTTAGATTGCAGGTAACAAATATGCAAAACCGCAGGTGCGTTGTCTGATTGTAAGGACTAAGATGAAATAAATAATAAATATAAATAAAAGTTTTATTAAATCTTGTGAAATACATTTCAACTTTAGATCTAAAAAACATGTAAAGGATAAAAATGAAACATATTTTTTTGCCTTATGCCTGTAATTTCGCTGGCTATCTTATCCTTCAAACCGAAACACAGCAATGCAATCATTGTTGCTTAGCGGCAGAAATAGATAAGGCGGTGGTACTTACCCAGGCGGACTCCTCAGGCTTGACAGAGTCCTATCACCTGATATTATCAACATCTAGGAGCAAACAGATTGGGAAGTGTCTAGGAGTGTTCAGGTGTTTCGGCCAGGCCTGTCCACTTTTTGTCTTCCACAAGACAACATTCAACGTTGTCACTGTGAGGACAAAGATGAAATATCTCATGCCTGTAATTGCGCTGGCTACCTTATCCTTCAAACCGGAACATAATGCAAGCATGATTACTTGGCGGCAGAAATAGATAAGGCAGTGGTACTCACCCAGGCGGACTTTAGGCGCTGACCTAATTGGCAACGGTCATGCGACAGGCTGTTTTGAGGTCTCCTATTGATCGAGCGATGTCCGTCGCACGACCGAATGCCAATTAGGACAGCGCCTCAGGCTTGACAGAATCGTACTACCTGATAGTTAGTATTACTTGTAGGTGTAAAAAAGTGATGTACCCACTTTGCTCGCTGATTCGCCTTCCAGGGGCGCTGAAATCTGGCATCACGGGGGCTTGCTGGGTGCAAGGGGTTTGGACTTTTTCTGTTGTCGTGGTAATTGCTTCTGTAGTGGTTGTTGGTTCGGTATCGGTCTCCAAATTGGGGGCTTGCCTTGGCGCAACACTGTGCTCGATGGGCTGAAAATTTTGAGGATTTTTCTTGTTATGCATCATGGCATAATAAATAAACAGTAGCCCCAATTGGTGACAAGATTCAATGTAGTCGCTTGTCATGGTTCAGGTTAGGTTAGTTTCTTCTTATTATGCGATAAGAAGAAAATTATGTCCCCAATAGGGTATTGGATTTTAAATAATTAAATGCTTTTTCATAAGTAAGTTAATTAGCATCTATCACTTACTGTATCCCAGACCCCTCCATCATCATTTGGATAATCGCTTTGCTGAAAAAT
Organism: Blastobasis adustella; assembly: GCA_907269095.1. Taxonomy (NCBI): domain Eukaryota; kingdom Metazoa; phylum Arthropoda; class Insecta; order Lepidoptera; family Blastobasidae; genus Blastobasis; species Blastobasis adustella. The sequence goes on from OU026142.1 coordinate 2,836,004, forward strand.
AAAAAAATAAATAAAACAAAATTATCCTCACAATTGACATTGAGATTCAGATTCATTGTTCGTACACCTTCGTAGTGATGAACGTTCAGACGTGACAGCTAACCTAACCTAACCTAACCTAACCTAACCTAACCTAACCTAACCTAACCTAACCTAACCTAACCTGATGGATACAAACCCTCCACCAACCAATGCTCCTGCCCACCTCTCGGTAAAAAAACCGAATCATCTTGTCGTTGATGTCCCGGTTGTGCTCTCGACAACGAGGGCCCGGGGGCCTTGATCATGATCCAGGTTTTAGCGATCAGGTAATTACAGTGAAGCGACTATCATCTGACCTCCGTGACCGTACCAGGGGAACCTGACCACATTAGATCATGGTTACAAATTCAGTTGCCTGAATTTGCAGGTTTCATCACGATGTTTTCCCTCACCGTAAGAGCATCGGTTAGTATTCAACTAATGTACATAACTCAGAAAAGAGTCATTGGTACATAGCCGCATCGGAATACCTGCCCAGCTCTAGGTATCCTCAGCGAATCACGGGAGGTGCGCACAGTAATTGCCAGCTGCTCTTTCCACATAGCGCACTGTCTTGACTCCCTACAAGTTGTCTATACCATTGTCCCTTCGATGTCATTTCTCCCCTAATGGGGCGAATGGTAACTGTCGCCTATAAGTACAATTCATGCATTTAGGTTTCATGCTTTCATTATCTAGTTTCATGTAACAAAATTCAGAACCGCTGGCCTATTCTCTATCGGTTTCGACATTCGAATTAGATGTTTCTCTGGACACATATATCTAAATTATAAACACACTGAAATCTCTCTTACACCCAAACAAGTTCAAGAAATACGGAAAAAAACCATGATCGAGGATCTTGCAGATTAGGTAATTATAGTGGAAGTACTGCCATCATTCAGTCGCTTGAATGTGAAGGTTTCATCACGATGTTTTCCCTCACCGTAAGAGCATCGGTTAGTATTCAACTAATATACGTAACTCAGAAAAGAGTCATTGGTACATGGCGGCAGTGGGATTCGAACCCTCTCGATTACGTGTAGGATACCGCGCCACCCACGCTCAGAATTTTCCCTAATTCTTAAGAATAAATATTTAAAAAATGTAGGTACTTAACTCTTGTACTCCTTAACTCGTCCCGATTATAGAATTTCCCATTGACACTTACACTGAGCATTGACACTGAAAATTACATGAAGCCACTGATGTGAAACTAGTAATTATTTAAAAAAAATTACAAATAAACATATCTTTTGGAAAATCAACACAAAACTCAACAAAAAAGTTATTAATTTATATTTCATAGAGAAAACACTTATTTTCGATAGTATTTAACCAGATTTGTAAATACAATTCTTAATTCTTCTGGATGCGTATTTGGGCCAAATAAGGATTTGTTTAAGTATGTCTATGTCCAGATTTTTTAATTATTTAGCAAAATCAACACAGAACTCACCAAAATACAAGATAAAACATATTGGTTTGGATTTCATAGTGTAATCACTTTTTCTCGATAGTATTAAAAATATTATTTTGTCCACGAGATCCACCGCACAGCAGGCGATCTTAAATATAACTGCAAAGGATACTGCTTTGATATGTATTAAAATGAAATATATTAGATAAAACGGTGTTCGTTGGACCTATAGAAAACCAGTTACTAAAAATACTGGTCTCGATTTTTAACACAATAAATTAAGAAATTAGGTACACCAAACTATACAGTTTTTATTCAAACTTTTCCTTAAATTAACAATATTTTTATTAAGTTTGATTTGGAGCAGGTTTTTAGGGTTCCGTTGTATAAACTGCTTCGGAGCGTCGGTGGCCGAGTGGTTATACGACTCGTAAACGGAATGAGTTCAAATCCCACTGCGGCCATGTACCAATGGCTCTTTTCTGAGTTATGTACATTAGTTGAATACTAACCGATGCTCTTACGGTGAGGGAAAACATCGTGTTGAAACCCAAATATTCTGGCGACTCAATGTGTAACCATGATCCAATCTGGTCAGGTTCCCTTGGTAGCGATCACGGAGGTCAGATGGCAGTCTTTCCAATGTAATTACCTGATCTACCAAATCTTGGATCATGGTCAAGGCGGATCGGAGAGCATAACCGAGATATTAACGCCAAGATGATGATGAACTACCTGGAGAGGTTTTCCCTGGAGAGTACAACATGGAGATTTTCAAGAAAGAGGTAAAAAGGTTTTTACGGCAACGCGGCAACGCGTGTGTGATGCCCCTAGTATTGCAAACGTCCATGGGCTGCGGTGACTGCTTACCATCAGGCAGGCCGTATGCTTGTTTGCCACCTAACCTGACCAGATCGGATTATGGGTACACATCCAGTGGCCTGAATGTGCAGGTTTCATCACGATGTTTTCCCTCACAGTAAGAGCATCGATTAGTATTCAACTAATGTACATAACTCAGAAAACAGTCATTGGTACATGGCCGGAGCGGGATTCGAAACCCGGGACCTCTGGCTCACGAGTCGCATACTGCAACCGCTCGGCCACTGACGCTCTTAGCCTATCAGAAAGTATTAGAACTACAGAACTGTGTAGTTTTTATACTATTGACCATGAATTAAAGTCATCATCATCATCAAACCAGCCCATCGTGTGTCTACGAATTCCTATCCCTGCCCCTAAATATGCCTACCCCTATGGGATTGTGTTTGTATCTGTAGAACCCTACACTGCAAGTGCCCGACACATATTGGCCGGTTTTTTTAAATTCGTTTATCAACTTTATTTCCTTACTTGGGTTTTATTGTAATTTACCTGTTTTGTTAGCCTAAGTGCGAATGTCAAATATTATGAATAAGAATAGATACGTGCTGCATATAATATATATTTTTTATTACCAACATCTACAAGTCTTGTAGATAACACTCGAGTTATTCGACGTAATGTTCACGGCCGAAGGAGCCTTGGTCTAGTGGCAGCGTGTTTGCGATACCGATAACCAGAGTTAAGCAACTGGAGAGTCCGGGAACTGGATGGGTGACCGTTTCGTACTTTAAGTACAGTTGAACTTCAGCACCGCAACCAGCTCGGATCTTATTAGGTGTGCTTGCGATTACACTGTGGATCCTGAGGCTGGTTGAACAGTCTTGAGAACCGATTGGAACTTTGCGACACAGACACGTTTTTTCATCGAACGGAGTTAGTCCTGTGAGGATCGAACTTAGAACCAAAATGATCTCGTTCTGTGCTGTTTAAGAGGAAGTTTCTTCCAAATCCCTCCTGTGGTTTTCTCAACGCGGAGTTCTTCATTATTTGAAGGTTTTCTGTGACAAGGTGGAAAAGATCTCTTGCAGCCTTTGCTCATGTATTCCTCATATAATAATAATAATTCATTTATTCAAGTGACCAGACTCATTGTGTTAGTAATTTCTTAATCTATTTGGTAGTGCATCAGTCAACTGTATTGTTCACAAATGTAAACAATACAGTTGACTAAACATTTCTCAAAACATGTCTTGGCAGCAGTGAGACATGTATGGGCAGTCGAGCCTATCTGCGATCATTGCCAAGATGCTGTTGGGGCTGGCCCGCACTCTGCTGACCAGGGACGCTGCTGTTTTGCGCATTGTGGCGTAGAAACAGTCCACGCGCGCCTCTGCAAACATGCCCGAGGCACTGCAGTAGCGACCCAGCCGCAACAGCACCCTGAACGCATTATTGTACTGGACGCGAAGGGATCCATACGCTTTTCGAGAATAATTAGCCTACAATCTACACGTGTAAAAGGATGTACAAAAGGCTCTAAAAAGAGCTACCTTGACCTGCTGTGAACAACGTACAAACCTGCGAGCTATCATATTTGCTCTCACTGATAGAGCCCTTCGTTCCCGGTCAATATCCTCATTGTCCTTCAGGCTACTCGTGACAATGTGTCCTAGATATATCTCCACTCTCTCTAGGGGAGACCTGTTTAATACAATGGGTGGTACTTCAACTACCCGCTTAGAACCGACCTCAAACACCATGTATTGGCTCTTTTTCATATTATATTTTAGCCTATGCGTTTCTGCGTATGACTCACACACCTTCAACAAATCACGCAGGCCACAGACCGACGCGCTCAGCAGAACCATTATTATACTCTTTATTGCACAAAACACATTGGAAACATAGTTACAATACAAAGTACAAAGGCGAGCTTATCCCTAAAAGAGATCTCTTCCAGCCAACCTCACATTCTGTGGAGAGACCATAATGTCGGACCACCATGTCGTCTGCGTAGCTCAAATTATTAACACAGATTCCGTCTATATGACATCCGACATGGCGACTGCTGAGCACGACGATCAGTGCATTTATATATAGATTGAAAAGCGCCGGAGATGTCAGGCCTCCTTGCCTGACCCCATATTCCAACCTATACGATTCCGATAATGTACCTGCCCATCTGACGCTACTGATCTGGTTTCCATACCAATATTTAAAAACGTCAATGATTTCTCTAGGGACATTTACATCGCTAAGTTTTTTCCACAGTATGTCATATGAAACCAGATCAAAAGCCTTCGACAGATCGAGGAAGCACGCGTAAATTGGCGTTTTACGAGCTGTGTAGTATCTGATGGTGTGATTTAGGCAATATATCGCGCTCTCCGTTGACAGTCCTGGCCTAAAACCGAACCGTTGTCATGCAGCTGCAAAAATTTATCTAATTGTGAATTAAGCACACTATCAAACATTTTAGCAATAATGGTCGCCAAAGAGATTGGCCTATAATTGTGCTTATCTGAGGTATCACCTGTTTTGTTTTTAACTATTGGCACTACAATTGTCTTAAGCATCTCTGTAGGCATAGTAGAGTGACTCACACAAGCATTAAACAATAATGACAACACTCCAGATACGTGAGGCCCAGCATATCGAAGATCTTCAATGCTGAGCCCATCGTGACCAGGGGAGTTGCCTCTAGCCATTACGTTTATCACCTTAGCTATCGCTTTAGCACAAAATCTAGTCCGAACTGTATCACCATGCGACCCAGCATCCAGCACCGACATCGAGGGCTGAGACGATTGAACGTAGAAATGTTCCCTAAATATGTCAGCAATACCCTTAGGGTCGCTAACGCCGTCAACACTCGTAGGAAGGCTAGGCTGAGCATTCAACTTGCTTGTGTGCTTCCAAAACCCGCGAAAGTCGTTATTTTCGTATTTCAAAGCTAAACATCCATTTTAACTTGGTCTTGGTGATCTTGGCACCATTTCAATCTTGTTTTGAATATTTTTCTCGTTCGACACATTTCCTCGTAAATGCGACCGCTAGTAGGCCGCCCATACATGCGCCAAGTATCATATTTCAGCCTAGCCACCGTGTGAGCTTCTCCTACATGCTTGTTCCAGCCGGCAACGACCGGTTTACGGTTCCGCCTGCCGCTTTCCCGACCCGCCCGGGCCGCCTCAGAGAGGGCAGATACAACATCTTGATACAAATTATCCATAACGGACTTATGGCCCACATTGTCACAAAAACGATCGGTACAAGTACTAAACTCAGTTGGAGAGTCAATTAGCCTCAGTTTATTGCGACAATTAGCACCATACACAGATATCTGTCCAGCAGACCTCTCCTTATAGTACACTGCTATCAAACGTTACACGCAAGTCTAATTTCGGCGTCAAAAGATCTAAATTACAGTTAACTATAACAGGGAAATGATCTGACCATAGTACGTCATATTTTATTTAAACGCTAGAAACCGTACACAAAGCCGACTGCGTCACAAGACAGTGATCTGAAGCCATCGCGTACATCCATGAGCCTCACTTACAAATGTGTATGTCTGAGAATCCAGGCCCAACCTACAAGTATCCGCACAAGTCCAGTTTTGCTCACTACAGAAGTTAACGAGTTCGTTATAAAACAGCTCACTAGGATGCGCGTTAAAATTACCCAAAATGTAAACAGATTCTACACCGTATTCATCGATTATTGCACTTACCGTCCCTAGACAGTCCGTGAACTCCGGCACATTTTCCAATGCCTTTGGCAATGGCAATGGCATATACACACTCACCACAATAATAGGCCTTTGTGTATTGCATACACCCGAGGATTATCGCAACGCACTACTGACACGTTTTGGAATAAACTACGTCTCCACAACAATGCGACGCCGCCGTACGGTCGCCCGCGCAGCATACCCGCTGTCATATCCATGGCCGATGTACCCGTTGTACTGAAGTTGACATCTATTGTACTTAGATAGGGAATCTCGTCCTGTGACAACCATGTCTCTTGCAAGGCGATTATGTCATAATTACAACATAGGTATTTAATACCATCCAAAGAGCGTTTAACATTTTTACAGTTAAAAGTGACCAATGAGACAGTTAAACTGATTTTATTACTATTATTATTGTCGTCCATTGTTATCTGGGTTTATGTTGCCGTCTTTGGTGTTGCGAGCGCTGTCACGCTGATTTTTATAATGTATAAAACGCCGAAAAATTATGCCTTGCGGCCACAGTTTTTCATCTAAAAATAGTGGCAATTTACTGTGAGATATCATAAATTTATATGAACTGTGTTCCGCCTGTTTCTTAATGCCTATTTTCTCCAGACAAACAATCTCCAGCGTTTTGAGTTGTATGTAATCAACTATGTCTTGTTCCGATGTATCTTTATGGACATTGCTAATAAAAATAGGGATTTTTCTGTCTGCCGCTTTGAAATTTCCGTCCGTAAGATTCGCTATCCCCATTTTGCCACTAAAACGACTCCTTAATCTAGTATTTCTTCTGGTCTCCAAAGTCCAGGCATTCTGTTGTTTACTTTCCGGCGAACATTCATCACGCACAATTGCGCGCGCCGCCGGTCTATCAGCTTTTACCGGCTCCGCAGGCAAGTGCTGCGTCGCCAAACCGGTTCCGCTCGGGCCCTGTCCATCGAGCGATGCGTCGGAATTTGTCAATGACCGCCCGTACCGTGATAACTCGCGCTCGGTCGTCAGCTGACTGACTACCCACAACAATATCTTGGTACTGTGCCGTACCACTTTTATTGTTAATTGATGTGTGTTTAGTAGTATTATCGACCTCCCTTATCGTGGAATTCATAGGTGACAAACCCATGGGTCCACTATCTAGTTGCCAAGCGCCTCTTTTCACATTTATGTTGTAGTTCGGTACCAAAGAATATTTATGACTATTCAGTATATTCATTTTCACGTGTTCCAATTAATTGAACGTCACATACGATGTTTTTATATTTTCGATCTCAATTCTGTACTCGCAAAAGATCCTTCAGCAGCTTCGGGCAGTCCAGGTGATCAAAAGTTATTGGGGGTAACTTCTCCAGTTGCCGTGCCACAAATACCGGAATAAGATCAGGGTCTGTTGATTTAAATACTGCTACAATATCGTCCAGGTCCCGCTGCTCCTTGCCTTTATTTTTGCGACCAATTTGACGTCGATCCGTTGGAATTGAGTCAAACAGTAACGTTTTCGACTGTTTTATTTCCACACTAGTAAACGCCGACGTACACATTTTTATCAACATTAATTCGTCCATCACAGAAATCTTGTTTTGGATATACGCTAATAGTTCGACAATAACGATATTACATGCGTTACACTTCAGCGTATGCGACATATTTACACCGTTCGTCACTTATACGATTGTAACTTATAGATGTTATTACGTTGTGATGAGCAATAAAGTGTTATATCTATCGCTAAAATGGCCGTACCAAGATGATACAGATCATCTATGGAATATTGTAATAACTAAACGTTTCCCCAAACCCGTAAAAACCTTTTGCTGACTTTTCCTGCAGAACTCCGTGTTGGATAAACCTAAATTTTTACCTGATTGTATAGGAATGCCCAAGTGAGGTAATGAAGTTGATAAATGCTTTAAAAAAACAGGTTTCAAGTTAAAGGAAGTGTACAGGTTCACTGTACAAGTATAAGAATTTATGCGTATGACTGTATTACGCCCGGTCGAACGCCACAAACTGCATAGTATGCATTGCCCCAAATACGTTGTTAATAATTCTGTATGACAAATATATCAGTGTTTTAACCGCACTCGTGCAACTCGGTCTTATCATTTTTATCATCCCCTGCAGATCGTTTTGCACCCTATCAACTCATACTAGTGGTGGATTAACCCCATCATTGTTTTTTGGTCCTTCGTAACCTTTTATCATTTTTTTTTATCATCGCCGCGTAGTCGTCGCGAGTGTATATCATAGTTTTTTATTATAATTAAATATCATATATTATTTACATAAGAACATATATCATTTTGAACAATAAACTATCATTAAAGTGTATTTGGACAATATCAGTGCCTTTACAAGTGTTTGTAGAGCAAATTATCATCAATTACACGCTAGCGTTACCGGCCGTGTGCACCAGCAGCAGTACCGTCAGTAAAGGAGCTATATCATCGTTTTCAAGTAAGATCATTCCATATTTTACTTCACATCAAAATGGCAGCATCGTTATTCGAACGTCAGAACGAAATCTTGGAAAGCATCAAACGCATGGAAGTTAATTTTAATAAGGATTCGGCTCAGAGGAAAACTCCCGACTATCTTGAAAAGCGCTTAGATACGTTAAATAACCTCTGGGCTGAATTTAATCAAAATCACGAAGTTTTATTAACCGATATAAAGGAAAAATTGCATGAATATTTTATAAAGAACATCTTTCAAGTAACAAAATCGTTATACGAGAGCCTTATGCAAGTTTTTTCTACCTACAAGCAAGACAAGCAGGATAGGGGTACAAGTCATGACGATAAAATAGTAGAGTTGTTAGGTCAGCAACGCACCAACTTTAGGGCTTTTAATAGATTAGTGAACAGCATTGACTTGGAGAGTATCACAGAAAAGTGGGAGCTTGAGGACGAATTGCGTAACATACAATCTAGGTGGAACACCATCGATTGCCTTCATCTACAAATAGATAACATCATCCAAGGAGCCGATTCGTTTTATGAGGCAGACTATGGCAATCATGAGCAGGTCTATAAACGCATCAAAAGGGAGTTGAATCAAAAATTATCATCCACGGCTCATCTACATCATGCCACTCCACAGCTTGAAATTCCTATTTTCACGGGGAAGTATTCACAATGGCCTACATTTTTCGATTTATTTAGTGAAGCGATACACAATAATAACATGCTCACTAAAACGCAAAAAATGCAACATCTCAAGGGTAAGCTAAAAGGGGAAGCTGAGCGTCTCATCCAGCATTTGCACATCTCGGCGGATAATTATGACTCCGCCTGGGACATCCTTCAACATCGTTATAATAACCGCCAGCTCTTATTCACAAACCAAATCGAATTATTGCTCAATCAGCCGAATGTTAGCAAACCATCATCATTCGAGCTTAAAAGACTTCACGATACGTCCATGGAGTGCATTCACGCTATCCACAATCTGGGAGTGGATACCACATCGTGGGACCCTTTGTTAGTACATCTTCTATCAAAAAAGTTGGACTTGGTCACGTACAGCGACTACAAAGAAGCGCGCAAAGCACCACGTGAGTTACCATCGTTGGAGGAATTTACTAGATTTCTAACTCTCGGTCTCACTTGGAATGCTGAGCGTCTCATCCAGCATTTGCACATCTCGGCGGATAATTATGACTCCGCCTGGGACATCCTTCAACATCGTTATAATAACCGCCAGCTCTTATTCACAAACCAAATCGAATTATTGCTCAATCAGCCGAATGTTAGCAAACCATCATCATTCGAGCTTAAAAGACTTCACGATACGTCCATGGAGTGCATTCACGCTATCCACAATCTGGGAGTGGATACCACATCGTGGGACCCTTTGTTAGTACATCTTCTATCAAAAAAGTTGGACTTGGTCACGTACAGCGACTACAAAGAAGCGCGCAAAGCACCACGTGAGTTACCATCGTTGGAGGAATTTACTAGATTTTTAGAAGATAAATTCTTTGCCCTGGAGCCCCTACAACGACGAGAAAGGGACAACAACGTGTCTTCCAGACCCCAGTCATCATCTCAAGCTAAGCCATTCACATTCCGTCGTCCCCAAAATAATTACAAACAACAATTCTCGCCGCAAAATCATCAAGCTGTTGCAACACGAACAAATAAGTGTTATATTTGTAATTACAGCCACGAGTTATACCAATGCAGGAAGTTCATTAACCTTTCAGCCGACGACAAATTAAAAACAATTTTAAACATGAATATTTGTCCAAATTGCCTTTACAAGCATTACGGTAAACTGTGCATATCAACCAAAAGATGCAAACAGTGCAATTTAGAGCATAATACATTGCTTCATGCAGCTTACGCACACAACTCGCCGTATGTCTCTTCCAAACCTACTGCGCCCCTCCCGTCCCTCCCGCCCGCCGCAGCGCATACGTCACCCTCATTTGCTCAACACCAGAAAATGCATGCCGTAAATCACGTGGCAAATGAAAATGAAGAGGTGTTATTGACTACTATCACTGTGAATGTTAAGGCCACAAATGGGACGTATATCACACTACGAGCTCTGTTGGATCAAGGGTCGCAAATATCACTAATATCAGAGGGTGCTGCCCAGTTTTTAAATCTCCCGCGACAAAAATTCCACGCTTCCGTTTCTGGAATAGGCTCGGGAGCAAAACAAGGCAAAGGAGTCGTCAATATCACGTGTCAATCAATTTATGAAGATTATGAATTTACCACTCAAGCGCTCGTAATATCAAAGGTCATCAATAATTTGCCAAACAACTCGTTCCGTAAGCAGCAATGGTCTCATCTTCGTAATATTAATTTAGCTGACCCCGAATACAACGTATCTAAGCCAATAGATATGCTTTTAGATGCGAGTGTATACTCGCAGATTATCATGAACGGACTCATCAAAGGGCCTGAAAACGGACCAATAGCCCAGCAGACTAAACTAGGGTGGATATTATCCGGGTGTGTTCCAACTTTCCATTGTAATGTGGTGATCAATAATCTCGAGGAAATCGCGCAATTTTGGGAGCTAGAAGATTACTCAGGTCCATCCACCACATGCAATGAAGATCAATTCTGTGAACAATTTTATCAATCAACTACGGCCCGTTTACCTGATGGGAGATACGAGGTTGCGTTGCCAATGCAACCTGGCTTTGAAAATCAACTAGGAGCATCTAGGTCTAAAGCGGTGGCCCAATTTAAACAATTAGAAAATAAAATGACAAAAAATACCGACTTTGCCCGAAAGTACAAAGAATTTATAAAGGAATATCAGGATCTAGGTCACATGCAAGAAGTAGAACAACTAAATGACCCCCATTGCTTTTTACCTCATCATGGTGTATTAAAGTTGGACTCCACTACAACCAAATTGAGAACGGTATTTAACGCATCATCAAAAACGACCTCCGGTAGTAGCTTAAATGACGTCATGGCACGCGGACCCAACCTACAACAAGACTTACTATCACTTATTTTAAAGTGGAGGACCTTCAAATTTGTTATCACCGCGGACATTGAAAAAATGTTTCGGCAGATATGTATCCGACCTCAAGATCAACTTCTCCAATGCATCATTTGGCGGGACTCGATAGACGAGCCGCTAAAACAATATCAGCTGACCACAGTAACTTACGGTACAAAAGCAGCCCCTTATCTAGCGATGAGAACACTTCGCCAATTAGCTCAGGAAGACGCCGACAAGTATCCATTGGCAGCGCAGGCCATCAACACATCATTTTACATGGATGACTTACTAAGTGGCCATGATAGTAAAGAGCAGGCTTTAGAGTTACAGCGACAATTAATAGAAATGTTAAAAAGTGCGGGAATGAACTTACGAAAATGGTCTAGTAATGAACCAGAACTTATCAAAGAATTATCACCAGATCAAGTAGCTACTCCCTTTGAATTTAAAAGTGCCGAGTCGCGGAAAACTCTCGGTCTCACTTGGAATCCCGCAACCGACAAATTCTATTTCCAAAGTAAACATCAAGATTATAGACAAGAGAACATATCAAAAAGACAATTATTAGCCGAGATATCAAAAATATTTGACCCCCTTGGGTGGCTGTCCCCGCTTACTATCAGAGCCAAAATATTATTCCAAAAAACATGGAGGTCAAGTTTATCATGGGATGACGAACTATCAAAAGATATCCAAACAGAATGGCTTAATTTGAAAATGGATCTCCAAAACATACATAAATTTGAAATATCACGATATTTGGGCCCGCTGAATAATATGACGCAAATACACGGCTTTTGCGACGCATCGGAAAAAGCTTACGGTTGCTGTATTTACGCTATAACAAGCGACAGTAAAGGCAAGTACACATCAACACTTGTGGCAGCAAAAACAAAGTTGGCTCCATTGAAGAACAAATCAACTTTACCTCGACTGGAACTATGCGGTGCACTTCTCTTAGCGGAGCTCATGAAAAGGGTGGTAGAGTCCTTATCAGTTGAGAATATCAAAATACATACTTGGAGTGACTCCATGATAGTACTCGGCTGGCTAAATGGGGAAAACTCTAGGTGGAAGCAGTTTGTAGCAAATAGAGTACAAAAAATCCTCAACATCATTCCATCATCAAACTGGCGTCATGTTAGATCAGAAGAAAACGCCGCCGACTGTGCCTCCAGAGGATTAAAATTAGAACAATTGGAAGGTCATTCGTTGTGGTGGCAAGGGCCAGAATGGCTACTCAATTTTAACCCAACAACTACTGAACAGCAACATTATCAGCCACTCGACGTAGAAACAAAAAAGACAAATGTGAACGCAGCTTTACACGAACATCGTCCTACATTCGTTATGGAACTATTATACAAATTCAGCTCTATTAGTCACGTTGCAAGAACAACAGCTTGGGTGTCGCGATTTATTGCGAAACTTCGGAATAAAAATACACGTGATTGCGACCTCAATAAATATCAAGCCGAGTTAACAACGTCGGAAATTAATCAATCTTACTGTCTAATCATCAAAGAAATTCAAATGCATGAATTCAGTGAGGACATTCACCTTCTCCAATCAAAGGGACACGTGCATACCAACAGCAAACTTTTGAGTTTGAATCCCTTTATCGATGACAACGGCTTACTTAGAGTAGGCGGACGCTTACTAAATTCTCTCATTAGTCATTCAGCGAAGCATCCTATCATACTGCCCAATCATAGCCGCTTAACTGAGCTCATTATCAATCAGGCGCACATCACTACCTTACACGGCGGCCCCAAATTAACTCTATCATATTTACGAGAAAGGTATTGGATTATCAGCGGCATTCGCACTGTTAAGTTACAGCTGCGACATTGTGTAAAGTGTAGACGATTTAATCCTGAAAATAGGCAACAACTTATGGCGGACCTTCCAGAACCACGCGTCACTCCTTCACGTCCTTTCACTCACACCGGGATTGACTTCACCGGACAAGTGGATTTAAGAGCAAGTAAAGGTCGTGGAATCAGAAGTCACAAAGGATACATTGCCGTTTTCATATGTTTATCAACAAAGGCTGTACATCTTGAGTTAGTATCAGATCTAAGCACCGCAGCCTTCCTAGCGGCTTTGTATCGGTTTATCTCTCGTCGTGGAACACCACAACACATCTACACGGACAATGGCACGAACTTTGTAGGAGCGAACCGGTTGTTAAAAGAAGAATATCAGGCTATCATATCAACTATTCAAGATAACCATATCATCAGAAACACCAACAATATGCATATAGAATGGCACTTCAACGCACCATCATGGCCGAGCGCAGGTGGACTTTGGGAGGCTGCCGTGAAGAGTATGAAATATCATCTCAAGCGGGTCATTGGGGAACAAAAACTAACTTACGAAGAGTTCATCACTCTTCTATACCAGATAGAAGCTTGCCTAAACTCGCGACCTTTGTGCACACTGACTGAAAACGCAGACGATGACTGCCTCACCCCAGGACACTTCATGATCGGAGATTCGTTACTGTCAAGACCTCAGGCTGAATCCGAAAACATCAATTTAACGACAAGATGGCGACTTGTTCAAAATATCAACAAACAGTTCTGGAAAATCTGGTCATCGGAATATCTTCAACAACTCCAATCTAGGTCAAAATGGAGAGTCACTAAGCAAGATATCAATATCAACGACATAGTGCTTATCAAAGATGAAAACTTGCCACCTGGGAAATGGGCACTTGGCCGTGTAATACAACTGCATCCGGGACCGGACGGTCATGTGCGAGTCGTCACCTTAAAGACCCAAAATAAACAACATGTTAAACGACCCATAACGAAACTGTCTGCTTTACCAGTAAACGACGTACCATCTGACAATACTAGTCAAGAGTCCACAGATCACGGGCAAGCGCGACAAGAACGCCGAAAACCCCGATGTACATTCAAAAACTTTTTTAGCGCTGCATTACTTCTATTCATGTTATTAATATCACCGAGTGTACAACAAGAGCATTCCAATATACAAGACACCCCTCTACGGCATAACAAAACATTTTATTTTGACAAGATAGCCGACATGCAATACATTAAAGACGACTGGAAACTTATCATATATTATAACATGTCTACATACTGGCTGGGATTGGATAACGTAAAACGCTACGTGAAACATTTAAGAGAAGTTGCCACTGGTGAGCAATATCAATACATTGTGTATCAACTTGACCACGAGCTACGGGAAATTGAACACTATGACTCCATACTACACGGGAAAAGTACAAACAGGCGAAAGCGAGGTTTAATTAACGGCGTTGGATACATAGCCAACTCTCTGTTTGGTGTCCTAGACGACAGATTCGCTGAACAATATCAACATGACATCGAAAAAATTAAATTAAACGAAAATCATCTCCAAACCTTAATAAAAAACCAAACAACTATTATTGAAAGCGAATTCAACATTTTACGTCGCCATGAAGATGTCATGAATAAACAGTTTTCATTCATACAGGAGAATCTGCGAACTTTTTATACATTCCGATCAGAACAACAAGCCGCAACGACCATCGTGACGTCAGCATTGACTGCGAATATCATAATATCAAATATTCGACGCATTCAGCATACCCTGATAGATACAGTAACAGACATCGCCCAAGGCCATATCAACCCGCAGCTCCTTAATCCAGAACAGCTAAAATCGCAACTTAATTTCATATCAGGTCATCTGAAAGGTGACCTAACTCTACCGGTCGATAAAGATGACATCCGAGACCTATATAAACTGCTTCACGTTTCCGCCAAGGTTCACAACAGCTATCTTCTAATACAATTAAAAGTCCCCTTAGTGAGCTACGAATCATATCAATTAGACCGCATTATAAGCGTACCTGTATATAACAATAACAAAATGATATATCTTACATCAAACCTGCCGTACGTTGCATTTAACTTACAACGAGACCTAGCTGTGTGGATTAGCGAAACTGACCTACAATCATGCATGCATACGTCCTCAAGTAAACTGCTATGTTCACTTAATAAGCCTATTTATAACCCAAAAATAAACAACTCGATCTGTGACTTAAAACTAAATGACAATCTTATGATATCAAATGAAAGTCCCCACTGCGACATTAGAATTTCAACCTGCGAGGAACGCTGGATCAAGTTACAGCGCCCGAATGTCTGGCTTTATTCTTGCTGCCAAGAGTGCAATATACGCATATTTTGTTCCAGTGACATATTTGCAAAGGTGCTAAAAGGCAGTGGCCTTATTACTGTAGGTCAAGGTTGCGCTATCAAGAGCTCTACATTTACCATCTTCGCTCATAACAATTACATAAATCAGGCCCATATACAGCCAGATATTGACGTTCCAGAGGAGTCTATTTTAAACAGTTTAACGAATACGTCACTACCGTATGACGTCACGAATATCACCATCATAGCAAATCATGACAAAATTTGGCAAAATGTAAAAACTAAAATTGACGACTTGAATGCACAATCATCCCAAGAACTCAGTGTACATGATGTGCATCAATACACGATATCATATAGCACATTAACGATCATGCTTATAATTTTACTTGGAGGCCTAATTTGGTATATCAGACTGAGAAGAAGAACATCATCGAGAGAGCATTCAGGAGCAGGGACGGCGCCGGCCACGGTTCGGGTCGAGCCGGCCGCGTCAGCGGAATGCAGTGATAGTGAAGTAGTGAAAGTGATGCGTAAAGTGCGATACAGTGCTAGTGAAATGAGCAAATCCGTGCCAAATATCGATTTGAGCACGGCCCCTGTAGGTTTTAGTGCGCGGAGGGGATTAAGCAAATCAGTGCAAAGTGTCGATCAAGGGTCCTCCCCTGGGTTCGCGCGATCAATGTTCCCAAGTGTCAAAGTGACAAATGTAGAAAGTAAATTCTAGAGACTCTAAGTACCTAGCTTTAAAGCAAACAATGTTTATCACCTTGTACCATAATAACTTCTTATATCATTTAGCTTATAATTCATTTATCATTGTCATACAGTAGTCCTCATCTTATTTTTAGCATAATTTTACTTCTTGTCTCTTGTTTGGTGGCCAAGATGTACAGGTTCACTGTACAAGTATAAGAATTTATGCGTATGACTGTATTACGCCCGGTCGAACGCCACAAACTGCATAGTATGCATTGCCCCAAATACGTTGTTAATAATTCTGTATGACAAATATATCAGTGTTTTAACCGCACTCGTGCAACTCGGTCTTATCATTTTTATCATCCCCTGCAGATCGTTTTGCACCCTATCAACTCATACTAGTGGTGGATTAACCCCATCAGGAAGGAAGGAATATAAATATATTTTATTTGTGGGCTTTCTGTGGGATTTTATTAGTGGGTTTCTTCCCACTAATAAAATTCACAGATAACTAACGCTGTGAGACGCCTCGCGGTTCACAGCACAAGCTAAGTAGGACAATGCTTTTTTTCTTGTTCATTTTTGTATTATTTTTAACTTTGTTTATTTTTGTCGTTTCGTGGTGTCTTGTGGCAATAAATGTTCTTATTTTTATTATTATTCTTAATAAAATATATCTCTCAACAAAAATGTTTTACAATGTCTTTGATTATAATCAAAGCAGAATCCTTTGCAGTCAGTTACTTCAATTCTTTGTTTTCGGTCAGTAAGAATCTGATACCTGATATTTTTAAAATGTTAGTAGGTATATTTCCTTTATTTCTTTTTCTTGATCTGTCTAGCACTCTTTGTTAATTGCTCTCTGGTTGGCTGGTAGGAAAAGCTACCGATTAAGTCTGCCATTGTACTGTAATAAGCATTAAGTTTTAAATAAATAAATAAATGCATTTGTTAGCGCCTAGTGCGCGTAACTCGATAAATCTCAATCTTCTTTTCACGATTTATAAACAGTAATTTTATTATCAGGAGTAAAGAGATCCGCAAGCGAACTAAGATCACCGACATAGCCCGAAGGACTGCCAAACTTAAGTGGTAGTGGGCAGGGCACATAGCTCTCTGAACAAATGGCCGACGAAGCTGGAAAGTTCTCGAGTGGGGACTACGTACCGAAAGATGCAGCGTGGCTAGGCCTCCCACAACGTGGACCGAAGATCTAGTAAAGATCACAGGTAGAGACCAGCTGGATGCGGAAGGCACAACCGGGACAGGTCTTTGTGGAGATCTCTGGAGGAGGCCTATGCCAAGCAGTGGGCGTCTTTCAGCTGATTAAATGATGATGAAACAGTAATTTGCTAATAGACAAATAAGTTTATCCTTGTATTTTGGTGACTTGGTGGTCTCAGTAGTCTAGTTTA
Source organism: Blastobasis adustella (assembly GCA_907269095.1). Lineage (NCBI taxonomy): Eukaryota > Metazoa > Arthropoda > Insecta > Lepidoptera > Blastobasidae > Blastobasis > Blastobasis adustella. The sequence continues at coordinate 2,853,788 of OU026142.1, forward strand.
TCTAAGATTATTCATATAATGAATATCTCTTATTATTTGTTAATTATGAGTAATTTTTATGGTATATAAATAAATCTCTTAATTATTCATCTTCATTACAGCCAATAAAAGTTCAATGCAGGACTTAGGGCTTCTTCTACGAAAAGGAAGATTATTGCCATAATGACCACGCTCCATGCTTGGCTGGAGGGTTGGAGATCGCAGTGTTGTAAGTATAATAATGGAAAACGCTGCTGGCCATTTTCTTGCTTAGAGAGAATAGATCTTATACCACGAAAACATTAGTCGTATTGTACGACACCCACGAGTGGAAGAGATTTTTATTCTAATTGTATTCTAACGCTACAGTCTCATATATATTCACAATCACCAATTTGCCTGGTGACATAAGTCAGAGAATAGATTGTACCTTGTACAAAATGGCTAATATGTATGTCTGATTGTCATTGGTCAAGGACAGTGGCGAATGTCGAGTACAAGTACAGTGGTGAGCTTTTTATACATTCAAACTATTCTTCAAATGTTTTGTTTTTATAACTTCGGTCGTATTTTCTTCTATCTCGATTAATTATTGTATCAACAGTTTTATCTGTAGTGTAGTAGTTTTTATCGTCCTGTATATTTTCATTTACATATCCATCATCGCCTAGTAAGTACGCATGATTTTCAGCTCTAAAATCTGGAAAGTAGTCATCTAAACTATTAGGATACTCAGATACTGTATCTTCTTCTCCCAAGTCTGGTGTGTCTATGTCTTTATCTAAACTCTTAGGGTTCTCAGATACTGTATCCTCTGCTCCCAATACTGGTGTGTTGTCTTTGCCATACTTTAAATCGTATACATCAATTGTGGGGTTAGTACTAGTGGTCAAATCCTCTGTCAAATGTTTATCAAATGATTTAGTTTCTACTGAAGAAGATGAAGAACTTTCAGTCGTCGAGCTATCCGTATCATTTTTTAAATAATTCTCCGTGATTTTTTCCTCTGTTATATTTTCCACGTGTTCTTTTGTGGTAATTCTGCCATTGTGTTTGCTTGGAGACTATTTTCTTTTTCAGTAGAATTAGAATCTGTAGCAGTGCCATTTATTGCTCCAGGTAATACTTCCACATTATCTGCATTGGGATTATCTTTCACGACATTCGATTTATTTTTATTTCTCTTATGCTTTCGTCTATTGGTTCGATTTCTTTTTGGTTTTTGTTTTATCTGTGATTGGTTGTTACTAGCTGAGTGTTGTGTGGTTCGTAAATTTGGACCAAGTTGGATTATTCTGTTATTGATGCCTTACGTACGAAAGCAAATTTCTCACTACGCCTTCCGGAATAACTGGAAATTTTCTTCGAAACTCTTGTACGACTAATTCGTCTTAAGGATTAGGCACAGTATTGATCTTTGGGCGCAGTTCGTTGTGTCATTTATAATATTATTCTGTTATTGATGCCTTACGTACGAAAGCAAATTTCTCACTACGCCTTCCGGAATAACTGGAAATTTTCTTCGAAACTCTTGTACGACTAATTCGTCTTAAGGATTAGGCACAGTATTGATCTTTGGGCGCAGTTCGTTGTGTCATTTATAATATTGGGAATCCAATTTTCGCAAAGGGATTTTGTCATGTCATTCATATTTATTGCTTCAATATCCCCGATTCCTCCGCATGTATTTTGACTATCTGTAGTTTTTGTATTGTCTGCAAATATATTACTATCACCCATATGACTATGTGTTATTTCATTTAGTCGTGCCTCGTACGATTTTAGTACACAATCTTAATATTTATAGTTGTCAAGATTGACATTATTCACATTACAAGGCAATTGTTTAATTACTGCTCGACTGCAAGTCCCAATTCAGCCTTGTAATTCATGACGAGTTCGACTGCAAGTCGTTTGATAATTTATAATTGTTGCCAGCAATGGCTTCAAATGTTGTTGGGATCCACCCAAACTACAATCGTTACCTTTATTCAGATCTACTTTTGTAGGAGTTAATACTTCATTCATGAAACTTATCGGGAACTAAGTGACGCCATTTTGAATTGCCATGCCAATGTCAACAACAGCGACGCTATAAATAAATTTGTGTATACTTAATATCAACATTAGTTCTGATTTCGACCACGTGCCAATGGATCCTTGTAGGTCTGGAGTGCCCTCGATTTTCTGTTGGCTAATTACGTAACGCTGTTGCCAACAATTCTCTGTTATCAATTATTGAAATTGCTACTTTTGCGATTCCGTATCATCGTTTTCATGGGTTCAGTTGCTAACAAAGTTCAATAGCAATAAACTGAAACTATTAAATCGATTATAGGTAACCGCAAAAGTACCACTTTCAATCATTTAAATCAGAAAATTAGCCTACTGGCCATATCAAAGACACAGCTTTCATCCTTAACTTGTGGGCCATGTCAACCAAACACAGCTGTCTTTTAAGAGCCTTGACTGGTATTTTGAATTTTGTTTATTTATTAAATTCAAAGTACATTTTGTTTCTTAACACTAATTGACACAAAACCGGGTGGGTTTGTCTATGTCTACCTGGCTATTTATAGGCACGAAACACACAGGTAATACAGACTTACCTATGCCTAATACAATTTTATAAAACACACACTTCACACAACGATACACACTCACATTATCAATATCCATGTTTCGTTCCAATAACATCACCACCACCCACCATCATCGGTGGACTACGTCAAGGCCACACGATGCCTTCAATCCAGTCGACGAACGCCGAAACCCGGGTGTAGACGCCGGGGATACCCGGAATGCCGCAGCGGTATCCGAATGACGTCACGCCGATGACATAGTGCATTGACGCATTCGTTGGAAGCTGGATCTTCATTTGCAGAGGGCCGCCAGAGTCGCCCTGGGAATGAATACATTCACAGCAACTTAAGAGCGGTAAAGCATAGAGAGGTATTTAGTTTCAGCGAACATAAAACCCAAAAAGCCTATTTTCTGATGTGCGGTCGCGTTCCTAAGTGCATGAACACCTTATAATTAATATTCCTGTGCATCTGTTCAAAAGGGAATAAAGTAGAAAACAATTTTAAAAGAAAAATAATATCAAAATCGGTTGTAAATTTTTTTTTTTTATAATTCAAAATCACTTTGACAGTTTCCCTTATAAAGGTCACAATAGTTTTTGACAAAAAAAAGTTTACATTATGTGCAAATATTTTTTAATTTATTACACATAGTATGGATTACACATCTAATTAGTCAAGTTACCTGGCATGCGTCGACTCCGCCAGCCAGCTTCCCGGCACAGATCTGTGTGTCCTGGATACCGCACCATTTCCTGTTGCACCGGGTCTTCAGCAGACTGTCACAGGTCCCAGAGTCCACCATGTCTATGATCGCCTGCTGCAGTATTGGAGACTTCGTCAGGTTCGCTGGGAAAAGTTAAAAATAAGTAGGTTATTTCAATTACGATCCGGATAAAGTCCAGGAACCACATTAAATTTCGGGATAAATTGTAGCCTATGTGTTATTTTAAACAAAAGCTGCTTTACTGCCAAATGTCATTAATATATCTTAGTAAGTTTAGCGTGACGGAGTAACAAACATCCAAATATCCATCTCTTACTAAACTGTCAAAACCACATCAAAATTAATTCGGCGCCATTTCGAAATTTCTTATAGCTATTAGCTGGTTTATTAAGTTCTACATAAGGTGTTCCACTTGGCAGATGGCCGTGTGGTGTCCGGCAGAGTAGAATAGCACCAACCCCTTACAATCATGGGTGTCGTACAAGGCGACTAATGTGTTCGAGGCAAAAGTTCAAGAGTCTCCGTAGTCTGGAAAATAGGCAGCAGCATTTTCCATTGTTATATTTAAACACTGCGATCTCCAACACGCCTGCCGAGCGTGGAGATTATGGCAATAGCTCCCCTTTCGTGGGAGAGTCCCTAAGTCCTGCAGTGGACTGTTACGGGCTGTGATGATGGTGGATCCACTTTCCAAAATCAAAATTTCTATACCCATTACGTTGCCCAGGCTTAATAGCTACACAACAAAAACAGTTTCATGCAAATCCGTCCAGTAAATCCCGAGATTAGCATGTACAAATAGACAAAGAAACAGACAAACAGAGAGACAACATTTTTTTAAATTATTTTTCTATTACTAGGAATGTATTCATAGCCCTAAAATATGATTTTGTGAATATATTTAATGTAGAGAAATACTTTTTTACTGTTTCCATTATATGTATAGATAAACGCCTACTTTCTATAATGCCTGTCAATGTTAAACAATGTTTAAGACTCTTTCCGTCTCTGTCTACAACTCATCATAGATGGCGAATTTTAATTGATAATTAACTTACGAAAAACTGGCCGTTAGTCTGAGGAAACATCATACTTACTGATATCGACCACACCCCATCCCGTCACCGCTGCTTGACTCCCAAGAATCGAAGTATCAAAGTGAGGCCATAAGCAAGCTGGGTGCACAGCAAAATTGAAGGACTCCGTGTACTTCAGCTTAATCAGAGCTATGTCGTAATACTGATTTGGTGACTTGTACTGTGGATGAGGTATTATTTCACCAATATCTCTTCGGTAGGAGGAGTATCCGTTTTCGAACTGCAAAAAATTGTTTCACATATTTCGGAATCATCATTATCTTGGCGTTAATGTTGCGGTTGTGCTTTCGCGCATGAGGACCCGTGGTCAGTTCAGATAATTAGAGAGCGACTGCCATCTGACCTCCATGACCCTGCTACCAGGGTAACCTGACCAGATTGGATCATGGTTACACATTCAGTTGCCTGAATGTGCTAGTTTTATCACGATGTTATTCCTCACCATAAAAGCATCGATTAGTGTTCAACTAACGTACACAACTCAGAAAAGAGTCATTGGTATATGGCGGCAGTGGGATTCGAACCCGGTACCTGTCGCTTGCGAGTCGGATACCTTTACCACTAGGTCACCGATGCTCTTACACTAGGTAGAGTAATGTTTAGTGCGACACATTTGATTCCACGGAAGAAAGCGGCAATGGCTAACTGCTGGTAATGAAATTTTTGAAAATTACTTGGAGGAACAGGTTAACATACGTTGTGTTTTTTAACTCGCGAATTTTCATTTATAATCTCGGAAAAAAATTCACAAGGTGTTGTCATTGTTAGCCTTTAACATATATTGTGGATGATTTAAACAGGGTTTGTGTACGGCACTTTCTCGAATAACTGTAAAGCCCAACACGGCAAAGACAGATTCAGTTACAAAGTGAGCAGACATTAGATATTGCCGTGGATGTTAAGGGGTTCTCAGCGCTTTCGTGCCGTTTCATGCTGTCGGCTAGATCTTTAAACCCGGAATTATTGTGTAAAGTCAACAAAGTGTTACTGTATGTAGATACCGAATCAGACACTACCCGAAAATTAGGAAGGAATCAGAAGGCAGCCACCGAAATATGTACGAGTATATCTCAGTCTAACCGACAGAAAATCGTCTAAAAACCTCTTAGTATACATTTGCTGATATTTCCTAAACTGTTAAACCGATTTTAATAAAACAAAACTAAGGACCTACTCTGTTAATCTGGCTTTACAGAAAACCATATCGAAATCAGTTCATCCGTTCGGGTGCTACGATGCCACAGACAGACACTGCATTATCAAACTTAATTTTCTTTTTTCAATGGGAGTTTTTTTATTTTTTGTTATACGGCAGACAAACAGACAAGCGGGCCACCTGATGCAAAGTGGCCACGGCCGCCTATGGATACCAGCAACACCAGGGGAGTCACCAAAGCGTTGTCAACCTCTGGAGAGACCTCTAATATACCTTTTAAAAATAAAAATAGAGTCTTACCGTGACGAGCTGCCGGTCTCCCAGCGCCACCACTGTTGGCACCAAGTTGGTTAAGGTAGTATCAGGACCTGACTTGGTGCAATGGCCAGCGGTCACCACGAATTGATCGCTGATCAACGTACCACCGCATTTGAAGACGTAATTAAACTTACCGAATGTAGGCCAACCTACGGCCACCTGTTAAAAACATTTCAAGGTTATTTTTCTGATGCTTGATGACGTTTTAAGAGCTGTTGAATATATACGCTGTTTTAATCATCTACAATAGGAAATAAAATATTAACAGTTACAATACAAATATATATATATATATACTTATACCTACCACTACATATACCTATTCACTAACACATATAAAATATATACTAAAAATTAAAAAAGTCGTCTACACCGCTGCCCCCCGGAATGGTGGCCAGAAAACTGGCTGCGTTGCCTCGTTGAATAGCGATGCTAATCCGTTGCCCAAATAACGAGCCAGATCTCCGGTCACCAGTGGTGCCATTTAATTTTTTGGAAAGTACTAAAAAGAACTTTATCGCAGCAGGGCCCCACGGTCCCAACGTTTTCACACCAAATGACTAAAATTCGAAGTCTTGCGCTAGACTTTGAGGCCGTAGCCCCAGCGCAGCTGGCAGTGGAGGCCACATGCGAAGGCGCCAGAGTGTCCACACAGGTAGCGTCCCACACCAGCGCCTTCCCACGCTGCCACCCAATGAGCGTCATGCCGTCAGTCCTCTTGCCAATGATAATGATGATGATGAATATACATACATACGTACATAAAACTCACGCCTGTGTCCCACAGGTGGGGTAGGCAGACTCTATGGACCGTCCCACTTACATAAATATGCGAAATATTCGGATCCGTGCTTACCCGTGGTACTACCGTTAGTACCTACTTACTAGTGCTAACACGGGAAATATTTTTCACCCGTAGGAAATATGTTTTACTTACGTTTCTGGCAGTACTGATACTACTTATTAGTTTTTAATGTTTAGATGTTTGTTACTCCTTCATGCAAAAACATCTATACTGATTTTGATTAGGTATATTTGACAGTATTGTAGAATAAAACCCCATAAAACCACATAGGCTGTTATTTATCCCAAAATTCAATGTGATTTTCATTGGTTGGACACTATCTTCCGGTCACCACACGGCCAGTGAGGTATTATTTTAAAGGTCCATAATAGGTATGTCAAACATGCGACAAACATAATGCACAAACAGGAAAATATATTGGTAGGTATCCATAAGATATCGTTGATAATCGTTTATGCAAAATGCAATCTTTGCTATTAATTGCGTCGCGTCGGTGGCCAGTGGTTAATGTATCCGACTCGTAAGCGAATGGTACCGGGTTCGAATCCCACTGCGGCCATGTACCATAATTCTTTTCTGAGTTATGCGCATTAGTCGAATGCTAATCAATGCTCCTACGGCGAGGAAAAACATCGTGATGAAACCAACACATTCACGTGTCCGAATGTGGAACCATGGTACGATCTGGTCAGGTTCCCCTGTTAATAGAGTCACGGAACTCCACTACATTCAAACTCCACTGCCAGAGGCTCACGCCTGTAATTGCGCTGGCTACCTTATCCTTCACATATTAATCCATTACACATAAATCGCATGAATGTGCAGGTTTCATCACGATGTTTTCCCCCACCGTATAAGCATTGCTTAGTGTAAAACAAATGTAAAACTTAAAAAAGAATCATTAGTATATAGTGGTACTGCGGTTCGAACTTGGTACCATAGGGGTACTAGTCGGACTGGATAACGTTCCGGACCTTTAAGCGGATTCTTTTTGTTGCTGTTGCGATTGTTCTGATTCATCATCACAGCCCATAACAGTTTACTGCAGGACTTAGGGCCTCTAGCACGAAAAGGGAGGTTGTTGCCATAATCTTCACGCTTGACAGGCGGGTTGGAGATCGCAGTGTTATATAACAATGGAAAACGCTGCTGCCCATATTCCAGCCTACGGAGACTCATAGATTTTGTGCCTCGAAAACATTAGTCGCCTTGTGCGACACCCGCGAGTGTAAGGGTTTGGTGCTATTCTACTCTGCCGGACACCGCACGGCTTCTTGCCTGATTCTGATTGCGCGCGGATAATACACGCCTCTCTGGCTGTATGTTAAACAGATGTATCGTACCATGTGAGGGTATTCCCCTGGTGCCGCATTTGTGCCTCCAAACACGTAAGGGCCAAATGGGATATATTTACGTCCCGTGATCTTCTCCCGATAAGCTATGCCTAAAAAAAATTTCATTTGTATTTTTTTACACAAAAATGTATTTGAAGTGTAAAAGTTGCATTTTTCTCGTGTACAGAAAGCAGCACATCAACCTACCCATAACCATATAAGATGAGCTAAATACTGTTTTTAAATTATCTCGGTTATTATCACACATTTTACACAAGGTATGTTCCGGGTTTTCTACGTTTAGCCCGGTATTTCGACGCAGTTGCATGCATTATAGTTATGGGACGACTGGACCATGATGCATGCAACTGTGTCGAAATATCGGGCTACTTGTAAACAAAGGTTCGCGGTAGGAACGGAACATACCATTAAAATATGAGCTAGTCTCTGTATTGACACGCATAGCAATGTTAGCTCCTTCTAAACTGGTTGTTGGTATGTACATGTGCCTTCTGTAGGTCTGGAAACGTATTAAAACATCTCAACTTACTTACACTCTTTTTTAATTCGTGCTTCTTCTTGTTTATATCTTATGTCAAAAATGTACTCAAAACATTCTAAAACAAACAACAACATTAATATAATAAATCAATTATAAATATGTTTGAACAATTCATACAACGTTTTGAAGACCCAACGTTTTGAGGTCTTCTGTTGGTAGGGTGACGTCGGTCGTCGTCGGTCGATGCCAATTAGGACAGCGCCTCGGGCTCGACAGAGTCTTACTTAGTTCTGCTTATCAGTAATAGTTTATCAGTTATCTAACACCCATAACAGAAGCTTTGCTTACTTTGGGGCTAGAGGGCGCTGTGTGAATTTGTCCAAGCATATTTATTTATATTTTAGCAACACTTGTAGGTGTAAAAGTAAAGTGCATAGCCAGCGCAATTACAGGCAAGAGGCATTTCATCTCAGTCCTCACAGTGACCACGCACCTGCAGTTCGTCATTTTTGTTGAAGTGTAGATGTTATGGGCAACAGTTACCACTTACCATCAGGTGGACTGTCTGCTCGTTTGTCACTGAGTAGTATAAAAAAAGTTATATACCCACTTTGCTGGCTGATTCGTCTTCCAGGGGCGCTGAAATCTGGCATGACGGGAGCTTGCTGGGTGCATGGGGTTTGGACGATTTCTGTTGTCGTTGTAATTGCTTCTGTAGTGGTTGTTGGTTCGGTATCGGTCTCCAAATTGGGGGCTTGTCTGGGCGCAGCACTGGGCTCGTTGGGCTGGAAATTTTGAGATTTTTTCTTGTTATGCAACATGTAAATTTCGTAAGGGCATATTAACGTACAGCGTACAGATACACACATAGATATGTACATAGGGCTAGACAGCGGGAAGCGACCTTGTTTTATTCTGTCTATAAATAGAAATAGTCATGACATCAAATTAAATCATCATGAAATCAAACTAAATAAAGAAATACTCTTTACCTTTTACTTTTTAATAAATTAAATAACATGTAACACTTACCGCATAAGAACCCCAGATCCATCTATAATCATTTTGATCATCGCTTTGCTGAAAAATAAAATAATTAATAAAATAAATTATATCACTCGGCATTGAGATTCGGATTGTTCGTACACCGTTTATTGCTTATAACATTTAGCTAAATTCAGTCGTCGAAATTCAGTAGCAAAAAGCATAAGAACAAATCGAAGATGATTGTATTACGTATTAAAGTCCATTTTTGTATCACCTTACATTACGTTATGCGTCGCTCCGCCTTTCAGTAATGTCCCTAAATTTATGAGCAATTTACTTCTGAATTTAGACGACTGAATTTAGTTAAATGTAATAAGCGCATTTACTGGTAGTGATGAACGTTCAGACATGACAGACCTGCTGGAGAGTGGTAACTGTCACCGTAACTAAAATTTATGCATTTAGTTTTCATGTTATAAAATTCAGAACTGCTGGGGGCGCATTCTCAGTAAGCAACAAATCTCTACATTATGGAGTCACTGAAATCTCTATTGCACCCAAAAGATTTCAATCTCAATTATATTTGACAATACGGAAAAAAAAACATCTAATATGAAAATAATCGAGAATTTGTAAGATTAGGTAATTATAGTGGATGTACCGTTATCCAAACTCCGTGACCCTACCATGGTTACACGTTCAGTCGGCGGAATGTGCAGGTTTCATCACTATGTAACTAATATACATTAGTTAAATACTAACCGATGCTCTACGGCGAGGGAAAACATAGTGATGAAACCTGCACATTCCGCCGACTGAACGTGAACGTTACGTATGTAACCCAGAAAAGAGTCTTTGGTACATGGCGGCAGTGGGCTTCGAACCCTCGCGATTACGGGTAGGATACCGCCACCCACGCTCAGAATTTTCCCTATTTCTTAAGAATAAATAGAAAAAAAAATTTGGTACTTAACTCTTTTACTCCTTAGTTGGTCCCGATTATAGAATTTCCCATTCACACTGAACAACATTGACACTGAAAATTGCATAAAGCCTTTTCATTTAAAAATTTTACACATAAACATTCCTTTCCATAATTGTACACATAAAATCAACACAAAACTCACCAAAATACAAGATAAAACATAATGACTTAGATTTCATAGTGCAATCACTTGTTTTCAATAGTATTTAACCAGATTTGTAAATACAATTCTCAATTCTTCTAGCCAAAACAAGATATGTTTATGACTATGTCTAGATTTACTAATTATTTCAAAATTTAATTTACAATAATAAACATTTCTTTTGCAAATCAACATAAAACTCACCAAAATACAAGATAAAACATAATGACTTAGATTTCATAGTGTAATCACTTTTTCTCGATAGTATTAAATCTTATTTTGTCCACGCGATCCACCGCACAGCAGGCGATCTTAAATATAACTGCAAAGGATACTGCTTAGATTAGTATTGTAATCAAATAAATTCGATAAAACTGTGTTCGTTGGACCTTCCAAACCAGTTCCTAAAAATACCGGTCTCGATTTTATACACAATAAATTAAGAAATTAGGTACACCCAAATATAGTTTTTATTCAATCTTTTCCTTAACTTGTCATTTTTTTTATTAAGTTTGATTCGGAGCAGGTTTTTAGGGTTCCGTAGTATAAACTACTTCGGAGCGTCGGTGGCCGAGTGGTTATCCGACTCGTAAGCGGTATGACTTCAAATCCCACTGCGGCCATGTACCAATGGCTCTTTCCTGAGTTATGTACATTAGTTGAATACTAACCGATGCTCTTACGGTGAGGGAAAACATCGTGTTGAAACCCGAATATTCGGGCGACTCAATGTGTAACCATAATCCAATCTGGTCAGGTTCCCTTGGTAGCGATCACGGAGGTCAGATGGCAGTCTTTCCACTGTAATTACCTGATCTACCAAATCTTGGATCATGGTCAAGGCGGATCGGAGAGCATAACCGAGATATTAACGCCAAGATTTGTTAGATCGCCAGACGCCAGTCTCCCGTGAGTCATCGGTGCAAGCGGTCGCCCCGGCCCATTTCTCTGTCGTTCTCTCAGTCGCTAGCGCGAAGTCAAAGTTTCCCAAACTTTCTCTACCATGGTGTCGTGTGCACGTTGTAAGGAGGAAGCACCAGATGCAATTCAATGCACTTCCTGTGCGGGCAGTTTCCACTTCCAGTGCTCGGGAACCAGTGAGGCTGGTTACAGCAGACTGGACGCTGAAAAGAAAGTGTATGGCGATGCGCTACTTGCAAGACTAGTGCTAACCCCACCCAATTAACACCTGGCTTAGAGCAGATAATGGAGCGTTTTGATGGCTTATCAGAGCAACTACTGCAGCTAAGCTCACTCATTAAAGATGTTCAGGAGATCAAGGCGGATCTAAATACTCTGAAAAGCTCTTCAATGGAGATGATATCGACGGTGAATAAATGAGATGGATCGGAGACTCACAATAGTTGAAGAGGCTCAAATTAAGGAGAACCAGGACATTACCTCACTCGAAGCGAGAGTTCAACTTTTAGAAATGGATGCATTGAATAAAGATCAGTGGTTACGTTCCAATAACGCGGAAATTAAAGGAATTCCTCAGAAAGATAATGAAAACCTCTTCGAAATACTTACTAAACTTGGACCGAAGGTTGATTTTGCGATAGTAAAGGATAAAATTAACTTTATTACGCGTTTACCTGTAAAAAAGGAATCAACGGACTCCATCAAACCGATTATCATCTCCCTCACGAACAGATATGCTAAGGAGAACTTCGTGCCCGCTGGACGTGAGCACAAGAAACTGTGTGTCGCTGTCATCGGTTTCCAGGGCACTGGCATTGCACATGGTCTACATTAACCATCATTTGTCCCCACATAATAAACGGCTACTCGCTAAAGCTAAGTCATTAGCCAAGGAAAACAATTTTCAATATGTCTGGGTGGATCGTTCGAAGATTCTAGTTCGGCGGGACCCCACATCAAAAATACTACGAATACAGTCGGAAGTGGATCTATTAAAAATAGGTCCGGCCACTCAGAAGTTTGAGAACCGCTTTGTTTACATCAAGTCGCTGCACGGTCGGATTATTGCTACTTCGCTGCGCTTTTGTTCGTGAACTATGGCCGTCTCTTTCCCACTCCCGGCCATTACGATATAATCATAATCTTACGATATTACTTATAAGTAAATGTTTTTCTCATGAGGTTGGCATGTGTATGAAACTAATATTTTATAGGCCAATATGGTTGCGGATGGTATATATCAATATGTACTATACTTTAATTACTGTTTTCTTTTTGTACTACTTATGCTTGAGTTCAGTGGATCATGGGGTAGTGCTGCAATTCTCGCCATATCTTTCTTACATAATATTGATAACTAATTTAAATTATAGTTTTGTCGAATTATATTAATGGGTTCCATAAATATTTATCATCAAAATGTCCGCGGGCTACGTACCAAGACTAATACTTTTTTACGTAATCTTTTACGCTCGAATTATGACGTTATAACGTTAACGGAGTCGTGGTTGACGGAAGGTATTCATGACAGTGAACTTTTTGACAAGAGATATTGTGTTTCGCGACGTGATCGCGACTGTGAACTTACAGGGCAGAGTAGGGGAGGTGGTGTGGTCATTGCGGTCAAAAATGAATTCCGTGTAACCCTGAGTACCTGTTGGGGTTCATCAGCGGAGGATTTATGGGTGACTGTGCATCTACCTAGCAGTGCAAACAGTAAGTTGAGCACAAAGTTACATATTTGTACTGTTTACCTTTGCCCCCAGAGTCGTGGTAATTCTTTCGCGATACAAGTTGATAATTTTCTCTGCAATGTGCTATCAATTGTGAACAACAACCCCGATGACAAGTTCTTAGTATTAGGTGACTTTAATATGAGTGGATTAAGGTGGGTTTGGTCCGATGGCGGTCTTCAGGCTCATGATTTATCTGACAAGACGAGTTTACTAATCGACACCATGCATTTATGTAACCTACTCAATCCTAAATTCGCGTAGAATTCTCGATCTGGTACTAAGCAACGCCTCGGTGTCGGTATCAGCATGCCTCGAACCACTGGTGCCTGAGGATCCGCATCACGCGTCCCTCATTATTAAACCTACGCTTACCTATTTCAAACCATTGCCCGCTATTTAGCAATGTGCATACTCCTATTATAAGGGCAATTATGAGTGTATTCGCAAACATTTACTTGAGTATAATTGGTCAGATCTCCTCAGTAAGGGTGACGATATAAATGTTGCTCTCGATTTATTTTATGAAATTATATATTTCATAAAATAAATCGAGAGATAACTTAGGGATAGATACTTTAAAAAAGGTCCAAGGTTGTAAGTACCCGGCTTGGTACACTGCTGGTTTGATCAAGGTCATCAAAGAAAAATCCTAATTTTTCAACAAGTACAAAATATATGGTAACAAATCGGATCAACAAACCTTCAAATTGTTACGTGATAGGGTAGCTACATTGGAGAGAAAGTGTTTCAACGACTAAATAGACAATATAGAGAAATCAATATCTGTGGAACCGAAAAAATTCTGGTCCTTCATTAATAATAAACGTGATGGATCAAGTAATGCCATTCCGTCGAGCATGAATCTTGGAGATCTGAACAGCTGTGATGGCAATGGTATTTCCGAGCTATTTTCGTCGTATTTTAACTCCACGTATATCAACTCTGGTGGCTCATTAACCTTCACTGCTGGCGTTGATAGGGCAGATTCAGTGGGTGACTTGTCGTCTGTTGACATTGATACTGACCAAGTGGTCAAACTGTTGTCTGGTCTTGATACCTGCAAATCGGCGGGTCTGGATGGACTACCCGCGGTTTTCATTATTAATTGTGCAAGTGAACTTGCTGTGCCTATCACGATGCTGTTTAAGCGTTCAATTACGGAAGCCATTGTACCCGATCGGTGGAAGGCTGCTTTTATCACCCCTATTCATAAAAATGGACCTAGAGATCAAGTTGAAAATTACAGACCAATCTCCAAACTATGTCTAATAGCTAAAGTCTTTGAGCGAATTGTCTTCAATAGTTTATACCACGACTGTAAACAAATCTTCAACGTAAACCAGCATGGTTTTTTGAGAGCCAAATCAGCAGTTTCAAACTTGGCCGTATTTCTTGATTACTTGACTCATCATTTAGATATGGGAGATCAAGTGGACGCCATATATACGGACTACAGCAAAGCTTTCGACCGCATTGACCATAACATCCTGCTGCAGAAGCTATTGGCCGTGGGCATAAGGGGCAACTTGTTTAAGTGGTTCTCCTCATATATTGAAAATAGACATCAAGCGGTTGTGCTTAATGGTTACACGTCCACTTGGAGAAGCATACCATCTGGAGTTCTCCAGGGCTCGCTTCTGGGGCCTATCTTATTTATAATATTCATTAACGACATCGACATTTGCTTCAAACACTCTAACTATCTAGTATTTGCGGATGATATGAAGGTGTTTAAAGTGGTAAACAACTATACTGATGCTATGCTTTTCTAGGAAGATTTGAACAGGCTTGCTGAGTACTGCCAAGCCAATAAACTTGATCTGAACGTTAGCAAATGCTTTACTGTGCATTTTACTCGCAAATCTAAGTGTTACCAATCAACATATTTTCTCAATAATAAACCAATCTCAGTAACGCGGTCAATTAAGAATCTTGGTGTGGTATTGGATGATAGGCTACTTTTCATTGAACAAATAGATAATATTATAGATAAAGCATCACGTGCTCTTGGTTTTGAAATGCGGTCCTCTTCAAATTTTAAACAAATGAAAACCATTAATATCCTATATTGTGCCTTCGTTCGCAGCCATTTAGAGTATGCTTCTCAGATCTGGAGCCCCTCATATTCGACACATATCAACAGAAAAGAAAGAGTGCAAAAGAAATTCACTAGATTCCTTAACTTTAAATTCAAACTACCCAAGCTTAGCTACGAAGATAGATGTTTTCGTTTTCATCTTCTCAGTCTTAAAGCTAGACGTGATATTAGCGATATTATATTTCTTGTCAAGCTTTTTCGAAATCGCATTGACTGTCCGACTCTTCTTGATAAACTATGCCTGAATGTACCTGACACAAGGTTTCGTAAAAGGCCAATTCTGTTAACTCCGTTCTGTAGAACAAATTTCCGTCAACACTCATTTCTAATTAGAGCCACTAGGATATTTAACGACTTGAGTTGCAGCACTGACTTAGATCTATTTTACACGAGTATACCTAAAATAGCCAAATTTTATATTGAAATGTACTGTCCGCTTTTGCACTAAGTCTGATATGGATTAGTCTGTGTTGTTATGTTCCTTTCACATATTTAGTTCGTTTATCTCAGAATTTCTATTAACGCAACCATTTGCTGGTCCTACTTGCTTTTGCCGGAGGCCGGCTGCCGGTCATGTAGCGGGTACCATATTGATGGTTCTTGATTTGTTATTCATGTATACTCTGTACTACAATCTCTCGCAGGTTTATAAGTAACTACTATATGTGAAAGCTTCTAATTGGCAAACCATTGTACCTAATTTTTCTACCTATACATATTGTATTGTAGCTGTTAGCTTTCCAAAATAAATAAATAAATAAAAGATGATGATGAACTACCTGGAGAGGGTTTCCCTAGAGAGTACAACATGGAGCTTTTCAAGAAAGGGGTTAAAAGGTTTTTACGGGGTCGGCAACGCGTGGGTGATGCCCCTGGTATTGGAAACGTCAATAGGCTGCGGTGACTGCTTACCATCAGGCAGGCCGTAAGCTTGTTTGCCACCTAACCTGACCAGATCGGAACACGTCCAGTCGCCTGAATGTGCAGGTTTCGTCACGATGTTTTCCCTCACAGTAAGAGCATCGGTTAGTATTCAACTAATGTACATAACGCAGAAAACAGTCATTGGTACATGGCCGGAGCGGGATTCGAAACCCGGGACCTCTGGCTCACGAGTCGGATACTGTAACCGCTCGGCCACCGACGCTCTTAGCCTATCAGAGAGTATTAGAACTAAAGAACTGTGGTGTGGTTTTTATTCTATTGATCATGAATTAAAGTCATCATCATCATCATACCAGCCCATCGTGAGTCCGTTTTCGAAGATATGTCTCCTCTCCAAGCTTCCACGTCTGTCTGTTTCCGGCTACCTGCAGCCAATTTATTCCGGCTTGTTGGAAAATATCTGGATCAGATTAGTTTGTGGCACTGTTGGTACCTATATGACATGTATCTACGAATTCGTATCCCTGCCCCTAAATATTCCTTCCCATATGGGATTGTGTCTGTATCTGTAGAACCCTACACTGCATGTGCCTGACTCATCTTGGCCGGCTTTTTCAAATTCGTTTATCAACTTTATTTCCTTACTTGGGTTTTATTGTGATTTACCTGTTTTGTTAGCCTAAGTGCGAATGTCAAATATTATGAATAAGAATAGATACATACTGCATATAATATTGATTTGTTATTACCAAATCTCTCTCTACTACCAATCTCTTACTACCAGATCTCCTTCTGTGCTGTTTAAGAGGAAATTTCTTCCAAATCCCCCCTGTAGTTTTCTCAACGCGGAGATCTTCATAATTTGAAGGTTTTCTGTGACAAGGTGAAAGAGATCTCTTGTAGCCTTTGCTCATGTATTCCTTATGATTGTAACTTGTATATGTTATTATGTTGTTATTAGCAATAAAGTGTTGTATCTATCTCTAAAATGGCCGTACCAAGATGATCATCTATGGAATATTGTAATAACTAAACGTTTCCTCAATCCCGTATAAACCTTTGGCTGACTTTTCCTGCAGAACTCCGTGTTGGATAAACCTAAATTTTTACCTGATTGTATAGGAATACCCAAGTGAGGTAATAACGTTGATAAATACATTAAAAAATCATGTTTTAAGTCAAAGGAAGGAAGGAAGGTTTAATATTTTATTTAAATATATTTTATGTGTGGGTAGATAACTAACGCTGTGAGACGCCTCGCGGTTCACAGCACAAGCTGAGTAGGATGCTTTTGCAATGGCCGCCGCGATATTGACAGTGCCATGGGAACCAATGTAGTGCTTTTACTTGTGTACGTGTTAGTTATGTATAGTAATGCAGATGGTCTTACTTACCTACATAATGACAATGCTTTTTCTCTTGTTCTTTTTTGTATTATTTTTAACTTTGTTTATTTTTGTCGTTTCGTGGTGTCTTGTGGCAATAAATGTTCTTATTTTTATTCTTATTCTTAATAAAAAATATCTCTCAACGAAAAAATGTTTTATAAGGACTTTGATTATAATCAAAGCAGAATCTTTTGCAGTCAGTTACTTCAATTCTTTGTTTTCGGTCAGTAAGAATCGGATACCTGATATTTTTTAAATGTTAGTAGATATATTTCCTTTATTTTTTTTGTCTTGTTCCGTCTAGTACTCTTTGTTAATTGCTCTCTGGTTGGCTGGTAGGAAAAGCTACCGATTAAGTCCGCCATTGTACTGTAATATGCATAAAGTTTAAAATAAATAAATAAACGCATTTGTGAGCGCCTAGTACGCGTAACTCGATAAATCTCAATCTTCTTTTCACGATTTATAAACAGTAATTTTATTATCAGGAGTAAGAGGATCCGCAAGTGAACTAAGATCACCGACATAGCCCGAAGGACTGCTAAACTTAAGTGTTAGTGGGCAGGGCACATAGCTCGCTGAACAAATGGCCGACGAGGCTGGAAAGTTCTCGAGTGGGGACTACGTACTGGAAGATGCAGCGTGGCTAGGACAACCCACAACGTGGACCGAAGATCTAGTAAAGATCGCAGGTACGGACCAGCTGGATGCGGAAGGCACTACCGGGACAGGCCTTTGTGGAGATCTCTGGGGGAGGCCTATGCCTAGCAGTGGGCGTCATTCAGCTGATTAAATGATGATGAAACAGTAATTTGCTATTAGACAAACAAGTTTTTCTTTGTATTTTGGTGACTTGGTGGTCTCAGTAGTCTAGTTTATCTAAGATTATTCATATCAATATTTAAACATTGTAATGTCTTACCTGTGCACTTCATAGTCAAATATTGTCTTTTAAAGGAGCAATTTTTCAATGAGGATCTGAAGACAGTTTTGAATCATCCTGTGTGCACGCGGGCGGTGACTCAGCGCCAGCTGGTTGCGCCGGCGGCGAACAATGCCTACGGCGAGAGGACAGCGGCGTACCTCGTGCCGCGCTTTATAAACAATCTACCCTCCGATTTAATTCACTCAATAACAGAACTAAACATTAAGAATAAACTAAAAATACACTTTTCCCAAGAACTCGAAAGGCTAAAAGTATGGTTAGAAATGCAGTCACGAGGTTCTTAACCTGGGAATCAACCTATTACAACAAATTTATGAAATTGTAATACGTGCTTTTTCTTTTTTCTTTCTAGATTATTTCCATAATCACCAAGCTCCAAGCTTGGCTGTCGGGTTGGAGATCGCAGTGTTGTAAGTACAACAATGGAAAACGTTGCTGGCCATTTTCCTGCCTAGAGAGAATAGATCTTTTGCCTCGAAAACATTAGTCGTATTGTACGACACCCACGAGTGGAAGAGATTTTTATTCTAATTAAATTCTAACGCTGCAGTCTCATGTATATTCACAATCACCAATTAGCCTGGTGACATAAGTCAGAGAATAGATTGTACCTTGTACAAAATGGCTAATATGTATGTCTGATTGTCATTGGTCAAGGACAGTGGCGAATGTCGAGTACAAGTACAGTGGTGAGTTTTTTATACATTCAAACTATTCTTCAAATTTTTGTTTTTATAACTTCGGTCGTATTTTCTTCTATCTCGATTAATTATTGTATCAACAGTTTTATCTGTAGTGTAGTAGTTTTTATCTTCCTGTATATTTTCATTTGCATATCCATCGTCACCTAGTACGCATGATTACGCATGAAGTACGCATGATTATTAGCTCTAAAATCTGGATAGTAGTCATCTAAACTTTTAGGATACTCAGATACTGTATCTTCTTCTCCCAAGTCTGGTGTGTCTATGTCTTTATCTAAACCCTTAGGGTACTCAGATACTGTATCTTCTGCTCCCAATACTGGTGTGTTGTCTTTGCCATACTTAAAATCGTATATATCAATTGTGGGGTTAGTACTAGTGGTCGAATTCTGTTTATCATATGATTTATTTTCTACTGAAAAAGATGAAGAACTTTCAGTCGTCGAGCTATCCGTATCATTCTTGAAATAATTCTCCGTGATATTTTCCTCTGTTACGTTATCCACATGTTCTTTTTGTGGTAATTCTGCCATTGTGTTTGCTTGGAGAATATTTTCTTTTTCAGTAGAATTAGAATCTGTAGTAGTGTCATTTATTGCTCGAGGTAATACTTTCACTTTATCTGTATCGGAATTGTCTCTCTCGATAATAGATTTAATTTTATTTTTCTTCTTCTTTCGTCTATTGGTTCGATTTCCTTTTGGTTTTTGTTTTGTCTGTGATTGGTTGTTATTAGTTGGATGCTGTGATGTTAATAAATTTGGACCGAGTTGATTATTCTTATATTGATGTCTTACGCACGAAAGCAAATTTTTCACTAAGCCTTCTGGAATAACTGGGAATTTTCTTCGAAACTCTTGTACGACAAATTTGTCTCGTTGTGTCATTTATAATATTGGGAATCCTATTTTCGCAAAGGGATTTTTGTGGGAATAGTATGTCATTCATATTTATTGCTATAATATCCCCGATTCCTCCGCATGTATTTTGACTATTGTAGTTTTTGTATTGTCTGCAAATATATTACTATCACCCATATGACTATGTGTTATTTCATTTAGTCGTGCCTGGTACGATTTTATTACACAATCGTAATATTGGTAGTTGTCAAATTGTCATTATTCACATTACAAGGCAATTGTTCATTTACAATAGACTGCAAGTCGTTTGATAGTTTATAATTGTTGCCAGCAATGGCTTCAAATGTTGTTGGGATCCACCCATACTACAATCGTTACCTTTATTCAGATCTACTTTTGTAGGAGTTAATACTTGATTTATGATTCATGTTAGAGTGCCACAAACTTATCTGATCCGGTGGCCAACACTGGAACTAAGTGACGCCATTTTGAATTGCCATGCCAATGTCAACAACAGCGCCGCTATAAATAAATTTGTGTATACTTAATATGAATAACAATATATGTCTGTTAAAAGTGACGCTTTACCTAGCTCATTACAAGATGGCATCATTAGTTGTGATTTCGACCACGTGCCAATGGATCCTTGTAGGTCTGTAGTGCCCTCGACTTTCTGTTGGCTAATTACGTAACGCTGTTGCCAACAATTCTTTGTTATCAATTATTGAAATTGTTACTCTTGCGATTCCATATCATCGTGTTCATGGGTTCAGTTGCTTACAAAGTTCAATAGCAATAAACTGAAACTATTAAATCGATTATAGGTAACCGCAAAAGTACCACTTTCAATCATTTAAATCAGAAAATTGTTGGCAACAGAGTTACGTAATTAGCCTACTGGCCATATCAAAGCCACACAGCTTTCATCCTTAACTTGTGGGCCATGTCAACCAAACATAGCTGTCCTTTAAGAGCCTTGACTGGTATTTTGTATTTGTATTTATTTATTAAATTCAAAGTACATTTTGTTTCTTAACGCTAATTGACACAAAACCGGGTGGGTTTGTCTATGTCTATAGGCACGAAACACACAGGTAATACAGACTTACCTATGCCAGATACAATTTTATAAAACACACACTTCACACAACGATACACACTCACATTATCAATATATATTTTTCGTTCCAATAACATCACCACCACCCACCATCATCGGTGGACTACGTCAAGGCCACACGATGCTTTCAATCCAGTCGACGAACGCCGAAACCCGGGTGTAGACGCCCGGGATACCCGGAATGCCGCAGCGGTATCCAAATGACGTCACGCCGATGACGTAGTGCATTGACGCATTGTTCGTTGGAAGCTGGATCTTCATTTGCAGAGGGCCGCCAGAGTCGCCCTGGGAATGAATGTATAATGTATGAATGTAAATGAACATAAAACCCAAAAAGCCTATTTTCTGATGTGCGGTCGCATTAACACCTTATAATTAATTTTCCTGTGCATCTGTTCGAAAGGGAATAAAGTAGAAAACAATTTTAAAAGAAAAATAATATCAAAATCGGTTGTAGTTTTTTTTTTTATAATTCAAAATCACTTTGACAGTTTCCCTTATAAAGGTCACAATAGTTTTTGACAAAAAAAAGTTTACATTATGTGCAAATATTTTTTAATTTATTACACATAGTATGGATTCCACATCTAATTAGTCAGTCAAGTTACCTGGCATGCGTCGACTCCACCAGCCAGCTTCCCGGCACAGATCTGTGTGTCCTGGATACCGCACCATTTCCTGTTGCACCGGGTCTTAAGCAGACTGTCACAGGTCCCAGAGTCCACCATGTCTATGATCACCTGCTGCAGTATTGGAGACATCGTCAGGTTCGCTGGAAAACGTTAAAAATAAGTAGGTTATTTCAATTACGATCCGGAAAAGGTTCAGGAACCACATTAAATTTCGGGATAAACTGTATGTGTTATTTTAGACAAAAGCTGCTTTACTGCCCAATGTCATCAAAATCTCTTAGTAAGTTTAGCGTGACGGAGTAACAAACATCCAAATATCCATCTACTAATAATCTGACAAAACCCCATCAAAATTAGTTATAGCTATTATCTGGGTTATTAAGTTCTACATAAGGTGTTCCACTTGGCAGATGGCCGTGTGGTGTCCGGCAGAGTAGAATAGCACCAACCCCTTACAATCATGGGTGTCGTACAAGGCGACTAATGTGTTCGAGGCAAAAGTTCAAGAGTCTCCGTAGTCTGGAAAATAGGCAGCAGCATTTTCCATTGTTATATTTAAACACTGCGATAAAACTTTTGTGGGAGAGTCCCTAAGTCCTGCAGTGGACTGTTACGGGCTGTGATGATGGTGGATCCACTTTCCAAAATCAAAATTTCTATACCTATTACGTTGCCCAGGCTTAATAGCTACACAACAAAAACAGTTATATGCAAATCCGTCCAGTAATTCTCGAGATTAGCATGTACAAACAGACAAAGAAACAGACAAACAGAGAGACAACATTTTTAAAAATTATTTTTCTATTACTAGGAATATATTTATGGCCCTAAAATATGTTTTTGTGAATATATTTAATGAACAGACATACTTTTTTACTGTTTAAATTATGTATTTAGATTTACGCCTACTTTCTATAATGCCTGTCAATGTTAAACAATGTTTAAGACTCTTTCCGTCTCTGTCTACAACTCATCATAGATGGCGAATTTTAAATGATAATTAACTTACGAGAAACTGGCCGTTAGTCTGAGGAAACATCATACTTACTGATATCAACCACACCCCATCCCGTCACCGCTGCTTGACTCCCAAGAATCGAAGTATCAAAGTGAGGCCATAAGCAAGCTGGGTGCACAGCAAAATTGAAGGACTGTGTGTACTTCAGCTTAATCAGAGCTATGTCGTAATACTGATTTGGTGACTTGTATTGTGGATGAGGTATTATTTCACCAATATCTTTTTGGTAGGAGGAGTATCCGTTTTCGAACTGTAAAAAATTGTTTTACATATTTCAGAATCATCATTATCTTGGCGTTATTGCCCCGGTTGTGCTCTCGCGCATGAGTGCCCGTAGTCAGCTCAGATAATAAGAGAGCGACTGCCATCTGATTATGGTTACACAGACCAGATCGGATTATGGTTACACATGCAGTCGCCTGAATGTTCAGGTTTATAAAAACTTAAGAATTTTTTATTTTGTTTTAGAGACTTATCAGCATCTAAATATAGGTACTCTAGATATTTTCACAATCATGTATTAATATGAATATGGCAAAATATCTACCTCCGAGAAAATCGCCAATTTCTTAGATAAAGACCGAATAATTTAAGAATAAGGAAAAAAAAACAATGAAAACCATATTGCTGTATTTTTATGTCATTAATTCTTTCCCGTAACCATTCTCTACGGCATTGTTCCAGGAAAGAAAGTAATATGAACTTTGAAACAGCAATATTCCACGTGTATAGAAGTGTAATGAAGGACACATTGTGCATAATGTAATCAAATGTTGTGTTCTTTTTTCTGAATTTATTGCTCGCATATGAAACAGTAATAATGTCATCATCATCATCATCTTGGCGTTAATATTCCGGTTGTGCTCTCGCGCACGGAGGTCCGGGGTCCGCCTAGACCATGATCCAGGAATTGGCAGATCAGACAATTATAGTGGAGCGACTGCCATCTGACCTCCATGACCCTGCTACCAGCGGAACCTGACCAGATTGGATCATGGTTACACATTCAGTTACCTGAATGTGCTAGTTTTATCACGATGTATTCCCTCACCATAAGAGCATCGATTAGTGTTCAACTAACGTACACAACTCAGAAAACAGTGATTGGCTAATTGCTGATAATAACATTTTAGAAAATTACTTGGGTAACAGGTTAACAAAACTAGCTATAAACCGTTGTCCGCTCGATGATGCTGTGGTGCCTAGTGTTGTATATTGAATGACGTTCATAAGTGTTTGTGAAAACCTAAACTGAATAAACGTATTTGATTTGATTTGATTTGAACATATTTTGTGTTTTTTCTGAACTCGCGAATTTTCATTTATAATCTCCGAAAAAAATTCACAAGGTGTAGTCATTGTTAGCCTTTAACATATATTGTGGATGATTTAAACAGGGTTTGTATACGGCACTTTCTCGAATAACTGTAAAGCCCAACACGGCAAAGACAGATCCAGTTACAAAGTGAGCAGACATTAGATATTGCCCTGGATGTTAAGGGGTTCTCAGCGCTTTCGTGCCGTTTCATGCTGTTGGCTAGATCTTTAAGCCCGGAAATATTGTGTAAAGTCAACAAAGTGGTACTGTCTGTAGATACCGAATCAGACACTACCCAAAAATTTGGAAGGAATTAGAAGGCTTTGTTCCAGGCAGCCATCGAAATATGTATATCTCAGTCTAACCGACAGAAAATCGTCTGAAAACCTCTTCGTATACATTTACTGATATATCCTAAACTGTTAAACCGATTTTAATGAAACAAAGCTAAGGACCTACTCTGTTAAACTGGCTTTCAAATACAGTAAACCGTATTGAAATCAGTTCATCCGGTTGGGTGCTACGATGCCACAGACAGACACTGCATTATCAAACTTACTTATTTTTTTTTCGATTTGAGTTTTTTTATTTTTTGTTATACGGCAGACAAACAGACAAGCGGGCTACCTGATGCAAAGTGGTCACCGCCGCCTATGGATACCAGCAACACCAGGGGAGTCACCAAAGCGTCAACCTCTGGAGAGACCACTAATATACCTTCTAAAAATAAAACTAGAGTCTTACCGAGACGAGCTGCCGGTCTCCCAGCGCCACCACTGTTGGCACCAAGTTGGTTAAGGTAGTATCAGGACCTGACTTGGTGCAATGGCCAGCGGTCAGCACGAACTGATCGCTGATCAACGTACCACCGCATTTAAAGATGTAATTAAACCTACCGAATGTAGGCCAACCAACGGCCACCTGTTAAAAACATTTCAAGGTTATTTTTCTGATGCTTGATGACGTTTTAAGAGCTGTTGAATATATACGCTGTTTTAATCATCTACAATAGGAAATAAAATATTAACAGTTACAATACAAATATATATATATACTTATACCTACCACTACATATACCTATTCACTAACACATATAAAATATATACTAAAAATTAAAATAGTCGTCTACACCGCTGCCCCCCGGAATGGTGGCCAGAAAACTGGCTGCGTTGCCTCGTTGAATAGCGATGCTAATCCGTTGCCCAAATAACGAGCCAGATCTCCGGTCACCAGTGGTGCCATTTAATTTTTTGGAAAGTACTAAAAAGAACTTTATCGCAGCAGGGCCCCACGGTCCCAACGTTTTCACACCAAATGACTAAAATTCGAAGTCTTGCGCTAGACTTTGAGGCCGTAGCCCCAGCGCAGCTGGCAGTGGAGGCCACATGCGAAGGCGCCAGAGTGTCCACACAGGTAGCGTCCCACACCAGCGCCTTCCCACGCTGCCACCCAATGAGCGTCATGCCGTCAGTCCTCTTGCCAATGATAATGATGATGATGAATATACATACATACGTACATAAAGCTCACGCCTGTGTCCCACAGGTGGGGTAGGCAGACTCTATGGACCGTCCCACTTACATAAATATGCGAAATATTCGGATCCGTGCTTACCCGTGGTACTACCGTTAGTACCTACTTACTGGTGCTAACACGGGAAATATTTTTCACCCGTAGGAAATATGTTTCACTTACGTTTCTGGCAGTACTGATACTACTTATTAGTTTTTAATGTTTAGATGTTTGTTACTCCTTCATGCAAAAACATCTATACTGATTTTGATTAGGTATATTTGACAGTATTGTAGAATAAAACCCCATAAAACCACATAGGCTGTTATTTATCCCAAAATTCAATGTGATTTTCATTGGTTGGACACTATCTTCCGGTCACCACACGGCCAGTGAGGTATTATTTTAAAGGTCCATAATAGGTATGTCAAACATGCGACAAACATAATGCACAAACAGGAAAATATATTGGTAGGTATCCATAAGATATCGTTGATGATCGTTTATGCAAAATGCAATCTTTGCTATTAATTGCGTCGCGTCGGTGGCCAGTGGTTAATGTATCCGACTCGTAAGCGAATGGTACCGGGTTCGAATCCCACTGCGGCCATGTACCATAACTCTTTTCTGAGTTATGCGCATTAGTCGAATGCTAACCAATGCTTTTACGGCGAGGAAAAATATCGTGATGAAACCTACACATTCACGTGTCCGAATGTGGAACCATGATACAATCTGGTCAGGTTCCCCTGTTAATAGAGTCACGGAACTCTACTACATTCAAACTCCACTGCCAGAGGCTCACGCCTGTAATTGCGCTGGCTACCTTATCCTTCACACAGTAATCCATTACACATTAATCGCGTGAATGTGCAGGTTTCATCACGATGTTTTCCCTCACCGTATAAGCATTGCTTAGTGTAAAACAAATGTAAAACTTAAAAAAGAATCATTAGTATATAGTGGTACTGCGGTTCGAACTTGGTACCATAGGGGTACTAGTCGGACTGGATAACGTTCCGGACCTTTAAGCGGATTCTTTTTGTTGCTGTTGCGATTGTTCTGATTCATCATCACAGCCCATAACAGTTTACTGCAGGACTTAGGGCCTCTAGCACGAAAAGGGAGGTTGTTGCCATAATCTTCACGCTTGACAGGCGGGTTGGAGATCGCAGTGTTATATAACAATGGAAAACGCTGCTGCCCATATTCCAGCCTACGGAGACTCATAGATTTTGTGCCTCGAAAACATTAGTCGCCTTGTGCGACACCCGCGAGTGTAAGGGTTTGGTGCTATTCTACTCTGCCGGACACCGCACGGCTTCTTGCCTGATTCTGATTGCGCGCGGATAATACACGCCTCTCTGGCTGTATGTTAAACAGATGTATCGTACCATGTGAGGGTATTCCCCTGGTGCCGCATTTGTGCCTCCAAACACGTAAGGGCCAAATGGGATATATTTACGTCCCGTGATCTTCTCCCGATAAGCTATGCCTAAAAAAAATTTCATTTGTATTTTTTTACACAAAAATGTATTTGAAGTGTAAAAGTTGCATTTTTCTCGTGTACAGAAAGCAGCACATCAACCTAACCATAACCATATAAGATGAGCTAAATACTGTTTTTAAATTATCTCGGTTATTGTCACACATTTTACACAAGGTATGTTCCGGGTTTTCTACGTTTAGCCCGGTATTTCGACGCAGTTGCATGCATTATAGTTATGGGACGACTGGACGATGATGCATGCAACTGTGTCGAAATATCGGGCTACTTGTAAACAAAGGTTCGCGGTAGGAACGGAACATACCATTAAAATATGAGCTAGTCTCTATATTGACACGCATAGCATTGTTAGCTCCTTCTAAACTGGTTGTTGGTATGTACATGTGCCTTCTGTAGGTCTGGAAACGTATTAAAACATCTCAACTTACTTACACTCTTTGTTAATTCGTGCTTCTTCTTGTTTATATCTTATGTCAAAAATGTACTCGAAACATTCTAAAACAAACAACAACATTAATATAATAAATCAATTATAAATATGTTAAAACAATTCATACAACGTTTTGAAGACCCAACGTTTTGAGGTCTTCTGTTGGTAGGGTGACGTCGGTCGTCGTCGGTCGATGCCAATTAGGACAGCGCCTCGGGCTCGACAGAGTCTTACTTAGTTCTGCTTATCAGTAATAGTTTATCAGTTATCTAACACCCATAACAGAAGCTTTGCTTACTTTGGGGCTAGATGGCGCTGTGTGAATTTGTCCAAGCATATTTATTTATATTTTAGCAACACTTGTAGGTGTAAAAGTAAAGTGCATAGCCAGCGCAATTACAAGCAAGAGGCATTTCATATCAGTCCTCACAGTGACCACGCACCTGCGGTTCGTCATTTTAGTTGAAGTGTAGATGTTATGGGCAACAGTTACCACTTACCATCAGGTGGACTGTCTGCTCGTTTGTCACTGAGTAGTATAAAAAAAGTTATATACCCACTTTGCTGGCTGATTCGTCTTCCAGGGGCGCTGAAATCTGGCATGACGGGAGGTTGCTGGGTGCATGGAGTTTGGACGATTTCTGTTGTCGTGGTAATTGCTTCTGTAGTGGTTGTTGGTTCGGTATCGGTCTCCAAATTGGGGGCTTGTCTGGGCGCAGCACTGGGCTCGTTGGGCTGGAAATTTTGAGATTTTTTCTTGTTATGCAACATGTAAATTTCGTAAGGGCATATTAACGTACAGCGTACAGATACACACATAGATATGTACATAGGGCTAGACAGCGGGAAGCGACCTTGTTTTATTCTGTCTATAAATAGAAATAGTCATGACATCAAATTAAATCATCATGAAATCAAACTAAATAAAGAAATACTCTTTACCTTTTACTTTTTAATAAATTAAATAACATGTAACACTTACCGCATAAGAACCCCAGATCCATCTATAATCATTTAGATCATCGCTTTGCTGAAAAATAAAATAATTAATAAAATAAATTATATCACTCGGCATTGAGATTCGGATTGTTCGTACACCGTTTATTGCTTATTACATTTAGCTAAATTCAGTCGTCTAAATTCAGTAGCAAAAAGCATGAGAGCAAATCGAAGATGATTGTATTACGTATTAAAGTCCATTTTTGTATCACCTTACATTACGTTATGCGTCGCTCCGCCTTTCAGTAATGTCCCTAAATTTATGAGCAATTTACTTCTGAATTTAGACGACTGAATTTAGTTAAATGTAATAAGCGCATTTACTGGTAGTGATGAACGTTCAGACATGACAGACCTGCTGGAGAGTGGTAACTGTCGCCGTAACTAAAATTTATGCATTTAGTTTTCATGTTATAAAATTCAGAACTGCTGGGGGCGCATTCTCAGTAAGCAACAAATCTCTACATTATGGAGTCACTGAAATCTCTATTGCACCCAAAAGATTTCAATCTCAATTATATTTGACAATACGGAAAAAAAAACATCTAATATGAAAATAATCGAGAATTTGTAAGATTAGGTATAATTAGTAGATGTACTGTTATCCAAACTCCGTGACCCTGCTACCATGGTTACACGTTCAGTCGGCGGAATGTGCAGGTTTCATCACTATGTAACTAATATACATTAGTTAAATACTAACCGATGCTCTACGGCGAGGGAAAACATAGTGATGAAACCTGCACATTCCGCCGATTGAACGTGAACGTTACGTATGTAACCCAGAAAAGAGTCTTTGGTACAAGGCGGCAGTGGGCTTCGAACCCTCGCGATTACGGGTAGGATACCGCCACCCACGCTCAGAATTTTCACTATTTCTTAAGAATAAATAGAAAAAATATTTTGGTACTTAACTCTTTTACTCCTTAATTGGTCCCGATTATAGAATTTCCCATTCACACTGAACAACATTGACACTGAAAATTGCATAAAGCCTTTTCATTTAAAAATTTTACACATAAACATTCCTTTCCATAATTGTACACATAAAATCAACACAAAACTCACCAAAATACAAGATAAAACATAATGACTAAGATTTCATAGTGCAATCACTTGTTTTCAATAGTATTTAACCAGATTTGTAAATACAATTCTCAATTCTTCTAGCCAAAACAAGATATGTTTATGACTATGTCTAGATTTACTAATTATTTCAAAATTTAATTTACAATAATAAACATTTCTTTTGCAAATCAACATAAAACTCACCAAAATACAAGATAAAACATAATGACTTAGATTTCATAGTGTAATCACTTTTTCTCGATAGTATTAAATCTTATTTTGTCCACGCGATCCACCGCACAGCAGGCGATCTCAAATATAACTGCAAAGGATACTGCTTAGATTTGTATTGTAATCAAATAAATTCGATAAAACTGTGTTCGTTGGACCTTCAGAAAACCAGTTCCTAAAAAAACCGGTCTCGATTTTAAACACAATAAATTAAGAAATTAGGTACACCCAAATATAGTTTTTATTCAATCTTTTCCTTAACTTGTCATTTTTTTTATTAAGTTTGATTCGGAGCAGGTTTTTAGGGTTCCGTAGTATAAACTACTTCGGAGCGTCGGTGGCCGAGTGGTTATCCGACTCGTAAGCGGTATGACTTCAAATCCCACTGCGGCCATGTACCAATGGCTCTTTTCTGAGTTATGTACATTAGTTGAATACTAACCGATGCTCTTACGGTGAGGGAAAACATCGTGTTGAAACCCGAATATTCTGGCGACTCAATGTGTAACCATGATCCAATCTGGTCAGGTTCCCTTGGTAGCGATCACGGAGGTCAGATGGCAGTCTTTCCACTGTAATTACCTGATCTACCAAATCTTGGATCATGGTCAAGGCGGATCGGAGAGCATAACCGAGATATTAACGCCAAGATTTGTTAGATCGCCAGACGCCAGTCTCCCGTGAGTCATCGGTGCAAGCGGTCGCCCCGGTCCATTTCTCTGTCGTTTTCTCAGTCGCTAGCGCGAAGTCAAAGTTTCCCAAACTTTCTCTACCATGGTGTCGTGTGCACGTTGTAAGGAGGAAGCACCAGATGCAATTCAATGCACTTCCTGTGCGGGCAGTTTCCACTTCCAGTGCTCGGGAACCAGTGAGGCTGGTTACAGCAGACTGGACGCTGAAAAGAAAAGTGTATGGCGATGCGCTACTTGCAAGACTAGTGCTAATCCCACCCAATTAACACCTGGCTTAGAGCAGATAATGGAGCGTTTTGATGGCTTATCAGAGCAACTACTGAAGCTAAGCTCACTCATTAAAGATGTTCAGGAGATCAAGGCGGATCTAAATACTCTGAAAAGCTCTTCAATGGAGATGATATCGACGGTGAATAAATGAGATGGATCGGAGACTCACAATAGTTGAAGAGGCTCAAATTAAGGAGAACCAGGACATTACCTCACTCGAAGCGAGAGTTCAACTTTTAGAAATGGATGCATTGAATAAAGATCAGTGGTTACGTTCCAATACCGCGGAAATTAAAGGAATTCCTCAGAAAGATAATGAAAACCTCTTCGAAATACTTACCAAACTTGGACCGAAGGTTGGTTATGCGATAGTCAAAGATAAAATTAACTTTATTACGCGTTTACCTGTAAAAAGGGAATCAACGGACTCCATCAAACCGATTATCGTCTCCTTCACGAACAGATATGCTAAGGAGAACTTCGTGGCCGCTGGACGTGAGCACAAGAAACTGTGTGTCGCTGACATCGGCTTCCAGGGCACTGGCAGGGTCTACATTAACTAATTAGATATATTAATCATTTGTCCCCACATAATAAACGGCTACTCGCTATAGCTAAGTCATTAGCCAAGGATAAGAATTTTCAATATTTCTGGGTGGATCGTTCGAAGATTCTAGTGCGGCGGGACCCCAAATCAAAAATACTACGAATACAGTCGGAAGTGGATCTATTAAAAATAGGTCCGGCCACTCAGAAGTTTGACAAACCGAACCGCTTTGTTTACATCAAGTCGCTGCACGGTCGGATCATTGCTACTTCGTTGCGCTTTTGTTCGTGAACTATGGCCGTCTCTTTCCCACTCCCGGCCATTACGATATAATCATAATCTTACGATATTACTTATAAGTAAATGTTTTTCTCATGAGGTTGGCATGTGTATGAAACTAATATTTTATAGGCCAATATGGTTGCGGATGGTATATATCAATATGTACTATACTTTAATTACTGTTTTCTTTTTGTACTACTTATGCTTGAGTTCAGTGGATCATGGGGTAGTGCTGCAATTCTCGCCATATCTTTCTTACATAAAATTGATAACTAATTTAAATTATAGTTTTGTCGAATTATATTAATGGGTTCCATAAATATTTATCATCAAAATGTCCGCGGGCTACGTACCAAGACTAATACTTTTTTACGTAATCTTTTACGCTCGAATTATGACGTTATAACGTTAACGGAGTCGTGGTTGACGGAAGGTATTCATGACAGTGAACTTTTTGACAATAGATATCGTGTTTCGCGACGTGATCGCGACTGTGAAAAATGAATTCCGTGTAACCCTGAGTACCTGTTGGGGTTCATCAGCGGAGGATTTATGGGTGACTGTGCATCTACCTAGCAGTGCAAACAGTAAGTTGAGCACAAAGTTACATATTTGTACTGTTTACCTTTGCCCCCAGAGTCGTGGTAATTATTTCGCGATACAAGTTGATAATTTTCTCTGCAATGTGCTATCAATTGTGAACAACAACCCCGATGACAAGTTCTTAGTATTAGGTGACTTTAATATGAGTGGATTAAGGTGGGTTTGGTCCGATGGCGGTCTTCAGGCTCATGATTTATCTGACAAGACGAGTTTACTAATCGACACCATGCATTTATGTAACCTACTCAACCCTAAATTCGCACGGTAGAATTCTCGATCTGGTACTAAGCAACGCCTCGGTGTCGGTATCAGCATGCCTCGAACCACTGGTGCCTGAGGATCCGCATCACACGTCCCTCATTATTAAACCTACGCTTACCTATTTCAAACCATTGCCCGCTATTAAGCAATGTGCATACTCCTATTATTAGGGCAATTATGAGTGTATTCGCAAACATTTACTTGAGTATAATTGGTCAGATCTCCTCAGTAAGGGTGACGATATAAATGTTGCTCTCGATTTATTTTATGAAATTATATATAAACTTAGGGATAGATACTTTAAAAAAGGTCCAAGGTTGTAAGTACCCGGCTTGGTACACTGCTGGTTTGATCAAGGTCATCAAAGAAAAATCCAAATTTTTCAACAAGTACAAAATATATCAACAAACCGGATCAACAAACCTTCAAATTGTTACGTGATAGGGTAGCTACATTGGAGAGAAAGTACAACGACTATATAGACAATATAGAGAAATCAATATCTGTGGAACCGAAAAAATTCTGGTCCTTCATTAATAATAAACGTGATGGATCAAGTAATGCCATTCCGTCGAGCATGAATCTTGAAGATCTGAATAGCTGTGATGGCAATGGTATTTCCGAGCTATTTTCGTCGTATTTTAACTCCACGTTTATCAACTCTGGTGGCTCATTAACCTTCACTGCTGGCGTTGATAGGGCAGATTCAGTGGGTGACTTGTCGTCTGTTGACATTGATACTGACCAAGTGGTCAAACTGTTGTCTGGTCTTGATACCTGCAAATCGGCGGGTCCGGATGGACTACCCGCGGTTTTCATTATTAATTGTGCAAGTGAACCTGCTGTGCCTATCACGATGCTGTTTAAGCGTTCAATTACGGAAGCCATTGTACCCGATCGGTGGAAGGCTGCTTTTATCACTACTATTCATAAAAATGGACCTAGAGATCAAGTTGAAAATTACAGACCAATCTCCAAACTATGTCTAATAGCTAAAGTCTTTGAGCGAATTGTCTTCAATAGTTTATACCACGACTGTAAACAAATCTTCAACGTAAACCAGCATGGTTTTTTGAGAGCCAAATCAGCAGTTTCAAACTTGGCCGTATTTCTTGATTACTTGACTCATCATTTAGATATGGGAGATCAAGTGGACGCCATCTATACGGACTACAGCAAAGCTTTCGACCGCATTGACCATAACATCCTGCTGCAGAAGCTATTGGCCGTGGGCATAAGGGGCAACTTGTTTAAGTGGTTCTCCTCATATATTGAAAATAGACATCAAGCGGTTGTGCTTAATGGTTACACGTCCACTTGGAGAAGCATACCATCTGCAGTTCTCCAGGGCCCGCTTCTGGGGCCTATCTTATTTATAATATTCATTAACGACATCGACATTTGCTTCAAACACTCTAACTATCTAGTATTTGCGGATGATATGAAGGTGTTTAAAGTGGTAAACAACTATACTGATGCTATGCTTTTCTAGGAAGATTTGAACAGGCTTGCTGAGTACTGCCAAGCCAATAAACTTGATCTGAACGTTAGCAAATGCTTTACTGTGCATTTTACTCGCAAATCTAAGTGTTACCAATCAACATATTTTCTCAATAATAAACCAATCTCAGTAACGCGGTCAATTAAGAATCTTGGTGTGGTATTGGATGATAGGCTACTTTTCATTGAACAAATAGATAATATTATAGCTAAAGCATCACGTGCTCTTGGTTTTGTAATGCGGTCCTCTTCAAATTTTAAACAAATGAAAACCATTAAGATTCTATATTGTGCCTTCGTTCGCAGCCATTTAGAGTATGCTTCTCAGATCTGGAGCCCCTCATATTCGACACATATCAACAGAAAAGAAAGAGTGCAAAAGAAATTCACTAGATTCCTTAACTTTAAATTCAAACTACCCAAGCTTAGCTACGAAGATAGATGTTTTCGTTGTCATCTTCTCAGTCTTAAAGCTAGACGTGATATTAGCGATATTATCTTTCTTGTCAAGCTTTTTAGAAATCGCAGTGACTGTCCGACTCTTCTTGATAAACTATGCCTGAATGTACCTGACACAAGGTTTCGTAAAAGGCCAATTCTGTTAACTCCGTTCTGTAGAACAAATTTCCGTCAACACTCATTTCTAATTAGAGCCACTAGGATATTTAACGACTTGAGTTGCAGCACTGACTTAGATCTATTTTACACGAGTATACCTAAAATAGCCAAATTTTATATTGAAATGTACTGTCCGCCTCTGCACTAGGTCTGATATGGATTAGTCTGTGTTCTTATGTTCCTTTCACATATTTAGTTCGTTTATCTCAGAATTTCTATTAACGCAACCGTTTGCTGGTCCTACTTGCTTTTGCCGGAGGCCGGCTGCCGGTCATGTAGCGGGTACCATATTGATGGTTCTTGATTTGTTATTCATGTATACTCTGTACTACAATCTCTCGCAGGTTTATAAGTAACTACTATATGTGAAAGCTTCTAATTGGCAAACCATTGTACCTAATTTTTATAACTTGTATTGTAGCTGTTAGCTTTCCAAAATAAATAAATAAATAAATAAATAAAAGATGATGATGAACTACCTGGAGAGGGTTTCCCTAGAGAGTACAACATGGAGCTTTTCAAGAAAGGGGTTAAAAGGTTTTTACGGGGTCGGCAACGCGTGGGTGATGCCCCTGGTATTGGAAACGTCAATAGGCTGCGGTGACTGCTTACCATCAGGCAGGCCGTAAGCTTGTTTGCCACCTAACCTGACCAGATCGGATTATGGTTACACGTCCAGTCGCCTGAATGTGCAGGTTTCGTCACGATGTTTTCCCTCACAGTAAGAGCATCGGTTAGTATTCAACTAATGTACATAACGCAGAAAACAGTCATTGGTACATGGCCGGAGCGGGATTCGAAACCCGGGACCTCTGGCTCACGAGTCGGATACTGTAACCGCTCGGCCTCAGCCTATCAGAGAGTATTAGAACTAAAGAACTGTGTGGTGTGGTTTTTATACTATTGACCATGAATTAAAGTCATCATCATCATCATTATACCAGCCCATCGTGTATCCGTTTTCGAAGATATGTCTCCTCTCCAAGCGTCCACGTCTGTCTGTTTCCGGCTACCTGCAGCCAATTTATTCCGGCTTGTTGGGGAATATCCGGATCAGATTAGTTTGTGGCACTGTTGGTACCTATATGACATGTATCTACGAATTCGTATCCCTGCCTCTAAATATTCCTTCCCCTATGGGATTGTGTTTGTATCTGTAGAACCCTACACTGCATGTGCCCGACTCATCTTGGCCGGCTTTTTCAAATTCGTTTATTAACTTTATTTCCTTACTTGGGTTTTATTGTGATTTACCTGTTTTGTGCGAATGTTAATTATTATGAATAAGAATAGGTACATACTGCATATAATATTGATTTGTTATTACCAAATTTCTCTCTACTACCAATCTCTTACTACCAGATCTCCTTCTGTGCTGTTTAAGAGGAAGTTTCTTAAAATCCCCCCTGTGGTTTTCTCAACGCGGAGTTCTTTATTATTTGAAGGTTTTCTGTGACAAGGTGAAAGAGATCTCTTGTAGCCTTTGCTCATGTATTCCTTATGATTGTAACTTGTAGATGTTATTATGTTGTTATGAGCAATAAAGTGTTGTATCTATCTCTAAAATGGCCGTACCAAGATGATCATCTATGGAATATTGTAATAACTAAACGTTTCCTCAATCCCGTATAAACCTTTGGCTGACTTTTCCTGCAGAACTCCGTGTTGGATAAACCTAAATTTTTACCTGATTGTATAGGAATACCCAAGTGAGGTAATAACGTTGATAAATACATTAAAAAATCATGTTTTAAGTCAAAGGAAGGAAGGAAGGTTTAATATTTTATTTAAATATATTTTATGTGTGGGTAGATAACTAACGCTGTGAGACGCCTCGCGGTTCACAGCACAAGCTGAGTAGGATGCTTTTGCAATGGCCGCCGCGATATTGACAGTGCCATGGGAACCAATGTAGTGCTTTTACTTGTGTACGTGTTAGTTATGTATAGTAATGCAGATGGTCTTACTTACCTACATAATGACAATGCTTTTTCTCTTGTTCATTTTTGTATTATTTTTAACTTTGTTTATTTTTGTCGTTTCGTGGTGTCTTGTGGCAATAAATGTTTTATAAGGACTTTGATTATAATCAAAGCAGAATCTTTTGCAGTCAGTTACTTCAATTCTTTGTTTTCGGTCAGTAAGAATCGGATACCTGATATTTTTTAAATGTTAGTAGATATATTTCCTTTATTTTTTTTGTCTTGTTCCGTCTAGTACTCTTTGTTAATTGCTCTCTGGTTGGCTGGTAGGAAAAGCTACCGATTAAGTCCGCCATTGTACTGTTATATGCATAAAGTTTAAAATAAATAAATAAACGCATTTGTGAGCGCCTAGTACGCGTAACTCGATAAATCTCAATCTTCTTTTCACGATTTATAAACAGTAATTTTATTATCAGGAGTAAGAGGATCCGCAAGTGAACTAAGATCACCGACATAGCCCGAAGGACTGCCAAACTTAAGTGTTAGTGGGCAGGGCACATAGCTCGCTGAACAAATGGCCGACGAGGCTGGAAAGTTCTCAAATGGGGACTACGTACTGGAAGATGCAGCGTGGCTAGGACAACCCACAACGTGGACCGAAGATCTAGTAAAGATCGCAGGTACGGACCAGCTGGATGCGGAAGGCACTACCGGGACAGGCCTTTGTGGAGATCTCTGGGGGAGGCCTATGCCTAGCAGTGGGCGTCATTCAGCTGATTAAATGATGATGAAACAGTAATTTGCTATTAGACAAACAAGTTTTTCTTTGTATTTTGGTGACTTGGTGATCTCAGTAGTCTAGTTTATCTAAGATTATTCATATCAATATTTAAACATTGTAATGTCTCACCTGTGCACTTCATAGTCAAATATTGTCTTTTAAAGGAGCAATTTTTCAATGAGGATCTGAAGACAGTTTTGAATCATTCTGTGTGCACGCGGGCGGTGACTCAGCGCCAGCTGGTTGCGCCGGCGGCGAACAATGCCTACGGCGAGAGGACAGCGGCGTACCTCGTGCCGCGCTTTATAAACAATCTACCCTCCGATTTAATTCACTCAATAACAGAACTAAACATTAAGAATAAACTAAAAATACACTTTTCCCAAGAACTCGAAAGGCTAAAAGTATGGTTAGAAATGCAGTCACGAGGTTCTTAACCAGGGAATCAACCTATTACAACAAATTTATGAAATTGTAATACGTGCTTTTTCTTTTTTCTTTCTAGATTATTTTCATAATCACCACGCTCCAAGCTTGGCTGTCGGGTTGGAGATCGCAGTGTTGTAAGTACAACAATGGAAAACGCTGCTGGCCATTTTCCTGCCTAGAGAGAATAGATCTTTTGCCTCGAAAACATTAGTCGTATTGTACGACACCCACGAGTGGAAGAGATTTTTATTCTAATTAAATTCTAACGCTGCAGTCTCATGTATATTCACAATCACCAATTAGCCTGGTGACATAAGTCAGAGAATAGATTGTACCTTGTACAAAATGGCTAATATGTATGTCTGATTGTCATTGGTCAAGGACAGTGGCGAATGTCGAGTACAAGTACAGTGGTGAGTTTTTTATACATTCAAACTATTCTTCAAATTTTTGTTTTTATAACTTCGGTCGTATTTTCTTCTATCTCGATTAATTATTGTATCAACAGTTTTATCTGTAGTGTAGTAGTTTTTATCTTCCTGTATATTTTCATTTACATATCCATCGTCACCTAGTACGCATGATTACGCATGAAGTACGCATGATTATTAGCTCTAAAATCTGGATAGTAGTCATCTAAACTATTAGGATACTCAGATACTGTATCTTCTTCTCCCAAGTCTGGTGTGTCTATGTCTTTATCTAAACTCTTAGGGTTCTCAGATACTGTATCTTCTGCTCCTAATACTGGTGTGTTGTCTTTGCAATACTTTAAATCGTATATATCAATTGTGGGGTTAGTACTAGTGGTCGAATCCTGTTTATCATATGATTTATTTTCTACTGAAAAAGATGAAGAACCTTCAGTCATCGAGCTATCCGTATCATTCTTGAAATAATTCTCCGTGATATTTTCCTCTGTTACGTTATCCACATGTTCTTTTTGTGGTAATTCTGCCATTGTGTTTGCTTGGAGAATATTTTCTTTTTCAGTAGAATTAGAATCTGTAGTAGTGTAATTTATTGCTCGAGGTAATACTTCCACTTTATCTGTATCGGAATTGTCTCTCTCGATATTAGATTTATTTTTATTTTTCTTCTTCTTTCGTCTATTGCTTCGATTTCCTTTTGGTTTTTGTTTTGTCTGTGATTGGTTGTTATTAGTTGGGTGCTGTGATGTTCATAAATTTGGACCGAGTTCTTTATTCTTATATTGATGTCTTATTTATTTATTTATTTATTTATTTAACTGTTTATTGTACACAATAATTACGTACGAAAGCAAATTTTTCAATAAGCCTTCTGGAATAACTGGGAATTTTCTTCAAAAATCTTGTATGACTAATTCGTCTTGAGGATTAGGCACAGTATTGATCTTTGGGCGCAGTTCGTTGTGTCATTTATAATATTGGGAATCCTATTTTCGCAAAGGGATTTTTGTGGGAATAGTATGTCATTCATATTTATTGCTTCAATATCCCCGATTCCTCCGCATGTATTTTGACTATCTGTAGTTTTTGTATTGTCTGCAAATATATTACTATCACCCATATGACTATGTGTTATTTCATTTAGTCGTGCCTGGTACGATTTTAGTACACAATCGTAATATTGTTAGTTGTCAAATTATCATTATTCACATTACAAGGCAGTTGTTCATTTACAATAGACTGCAAGTCGTTTGATAATTTATAATTGTTGCCAGCAATGGCTCCAAATGTTGTTGGGATCCACCCAAACTACAATCGTTACCTTTATTCAGATCTACTTTTGTAGGAGTTAATACTTGATTTATGATTCATGTTAGAGTGCCACAAACTTATCTGATCCGGTGGCCAACACTGGAACTAAGTGACGTCATTTTGAATTGCCATGCCAATGTCAACAACAGCGACGCTATAAATAAATTTGTGTATACTTAATATGAATAACAATATATGTCTGTTAAAAGTGACGCTTTACCTAGCTCATTACAAGATGGCATTATTAGTTCTGATTTCGACCACGTGCCTCGACTTTCTGTTGGCTAATTACGTAACGCTGTTGCCAACAATTCTCTGTTATCAATTATTTAATTTGTTACCTTTGCGATTCCGTATCATCGTGTTCATGGGTTCAGTTGCTAACAAAGTTCAATAGCAATAAACTGAAACTATTAAATCGATTATAGGTAACCGCAAAAGCACCACTTTCAATCATTTAAATCAGAAAATTGTTAGCAACAGAGTTACGTAATTAGCCTACTGGCCATATCAAAGCCACACAGCTTTCATCCTTAACTTGTGGGCCATGTCAACCAAACACAGCTGTCCTTTAAGAGCCTTGACTGGTATTTTGTATTTGTATTTATTTATTTAATTCAAAGTACATTTTGTTTCTTAACACTAATTGACACAAAATCGGATTGGTTTGTCTATGTCTACCTGGCTATTTATGGCACGAAACACACAGGTAATACAGACTTACCTATGCCTGATACAATTTTATAAAACACACACTTCACACAACGATACACACTCACATTATCAATATCCATTTTTCGTTCCAATAACATTACCACCACCCACCATCATCGGTGGACTACGTCAAGGCCACACGATGCTTTCAATCCAGTCGACGAACGCCGAAACCCGGGTGTAGACGCCCGGGATACCCGGAATGCCGCAGCGGTATCCGAATGACGTCACGCCGATGACGTAGTGCATTGACGCATTGTTCGTTGGAAGCTGGATCTTCATTTGCAGAGGGCCGCCAGAGTCGCCCTGGGAATGAATACATTCAAAGCAACTTAAGATAGGTAAAGCATAGAGAGGTATTTAGTTGCAGCGAACATAAAATCCAAAAAGCCTATTTTCTGATGTGCGGTCGCGTTCATAAGTGCATGAACACCTTATAATTATTATTCCTATGCATCTGTTCGAAAGGGAATAAAGTAGAAAACATATTAAAAGAAAAATAATATAAAAATGGATTGCAGTTATTTTTTTTTTATAATTCAAAATCACTTTGACAGTTTCCCTTTTAAAGGTCACAATAGTTTTTATCAAAAAAGTTTACATAATATGCAAATATTTTTTAATTTATTACACATAGTATGGCGTCCACATCTAATTAGTCAAGTTACCTGGCATGCGTCGACTCCGCCAGCCAGCTTCCCGGCACAGATCTGTGTGTCCTGGATACCGCACCATTTCCTGTTGCACCGGGTCTTCAGCAGACTGTCACAGGTCCCAGAGTCCACCATGTCTATGATCGCCTGCTGCAGTATTGGAGACTTCGTCAGGTTCGCTGGGAAAAGTTAAAAATAAGTAGGTTATTTGAAAGAAGGAAAGAAAACATTTATTGCAGTAGACACCACGACACGATAATTAGGTACAACAACATAAAAACAACGAACTAAGCATACCAACATAAAATATAAATAATTATATTATTTGAAAATAAAAATAAAAAATAAAAAGAAATAAAGGAATAACAATAATAACTGTACCTACCTACCTACAGTTCACGAGTATCTATTCCCAGTGTCATTGTTTAATCTCCGATCCGGAAAAGGTCCAGGAACCACATTAAATTTCGGGATAAACTATGTGTTATTTTAGACAAAAGCTGCTTTACTGCCAAATGTCATCTAAATCCCTTAGTAAGTTTAGCGTGACAGAGTAACAAACAATCAAATATCCATCTACTACTAAACTGTCAAAACCCCATCAAAATTAATTCGGCTCCATTTCCAAATTTCTTATAGCTATTAGCTGGTTTATTAAGTTCTACATAAGGTGTTCCACTTGGCAGATGGCCGTGTGGTGTCCGGCAGAGTAGAATAGCACCAACCCCTTACAATCATGGGTGTCGTACAAGGCGACTAATGTTTTCGAGGCAAAAGTTCAAGAGTCTCCGTAGTCTGGAAAATAGGCAGCAGCATTTTCCATTGTTATATTTAAACACTGCGATCTCCAACCCGCCTGCTAAGCGTGGAGATTATGGCAATAGCTCCCCTTTTGTGGGAGAGTCCCTAAGTCCTGCAGTGGACTGTTACGGGCTGTGATGATGGTGGATCCACTTTCCAAAATCAAAATTTCTATACCTATTACGTTGCCCAGGCTTAATAGCTACACAC
This sequence comes from Blastobasis adustella, assembly GCA_907269095.1. NCBI lineage: Eukaryota > Metazoa > Arthropoda > Insecta > Lepidoptera > Blastobasidae > Blastobasis > Blastobasis adustella. The sequence goes on from OU026142.1 coordinate 2,895,803, forward strand.
CAAAACTAGTTTCATACAAATCCGTCTAGTAATTCCTGAGATTAGCATGTACAAACAGACAAACAGAGAGACAACATTTTTTTAAATTATTTTTCTATTACTAGGAATATATTCATGGCCCTAAAATATGATTTTGTGAATATATTTAATGTACAGACATACTTTTTTACTGTTTAAATTATGTATATAGATTTACGCCTACTTTCTATAATGCCTGTCAATGTTAAACAATGTCTAAGACTCTTTCCGTCTCTGTCTACAACTCATCATAGATGGCGAATTTTAATTGATAATTACCTTACGAGAAACTGGCCGTTAGTCTGAGGAAACATCATACTTACTGATATCAACCACACCCCATCCCGTCACCGCTGCTTGACTCCCAAGAATCGAAGTATCAAAGTGAGGCCATAAGCAAGCTGGGTGCACAGCAAAATTGAAGGACTCCGTGTACTTCAGCTTAATCAGAGCTATGTCGTAATACTGATTTGGTGACTTGTACTGTGGATGAGGTATTATTTCACCAATATCTTTTTGGTAGGAGAAGTATCCGTTTTCGAACTGCAAAAAATTGTTTCACATATTTCAGAATCATCATTATCTTGGCGTTAATGTCCCGGTTGTGCTCTCGCGCATGAGGGCCCGTTTTCAGTTCAGATAATAAGAGAGCGACTGCCATGCCAGATCGGATTATGGTTACACATGCAGTCGCCTGAATGTGCAGGTTTCATCACGATGTTTTCCCTCATAATCCAACCTTATAAAAACTTAAGAATTTTTTATTTTATTTTAGAGACTTATCAGCATCTAAATATAGGTACTCTAGATATTTTCAAAATCATGTATTAATTTGAATATGGCAAAATATCTACCTGCGAGAAAATCGCCAATTTCTTAGATAAAGACCCAATATAATTTAAGAATAAAGAAAAAAAAGCAACGAAAACCATATTGCTGTATTTTTATGTCATTAATTCTTTCCCGTAACCATTCTCTACGGCATTGTTCCAGGAAAGAAAGTAATATGAACTTTGAAACAGCAATATTCCACGTGTATAGAAGTGTAATGAAGGACACATTGTGCATAATGTAATCAAATGTTGTGTTCTTTTTTCTGAATTTATTGCTCGCATATGAAACAGTAATAATGTCATCATCATCATCATCTTGGCGTTAATATTCCGGTTGTGCTCTCGCGCACGGAGGTCCGGGGTCCGCCTTGACCATGATCCAGGAATTGGCAGATCAGACAATTATAGTGGAGCGACTCCCATCTGACCTCCATGACCCTGCTACCAGCGGAACCTGACCAGATTGGATCATGGTTACACATTCAGTTACCTGAATGTGCTAGTTTTATCACGATGTTTTCCCTCACCATAAGAGCATCGATTAGTGTTCAACTAACGTACACAACTCAGAAAACAGTGATTGGCTAATTGCTGGTAATAACATTTTAGAAAATTACTTGGGTAACAGGTTAACATATATTGTGTTTTTTCTGACGACCTGAGTGGTTCAGTGGTCAACATGCCGGTCTGCCACGCAAGAGGTCCCGGGTTCGATTCGAAATTGAAATGATGAATTTTAATTTCTGTTACGGGTCTGGGTGTTCTATGTATAATAAGTATGTATTTAAAAGTATTTAGGTAGTATATCAGTTATCTAGCACCCATAGCACAAGCTTTGCTTAGTTTGGGGCTAGATGGCGCTGTGTGAATTTGTCCACGAAAATTTATTATTTTATTATTTATTTATTCTGAACTCGCGAATTTTCATTTATAATCTCCGAAAAAAATTCACAAGGTGTAGTCATTGTTAGCCTTTAACATATATTGTGGATGATTTAAACAGGGTTTGTGTACGGCACTTTTTCGAATAACTGTAAAGCCCAACACGGCAAAGACAGATTCAGTTACAAAGTGAGCAGACATTAGATATTGCCCTGGATGTAAAGGGGTTCTTAGCGCTTTCGTGCCGTTTCATGCCGTTGGCTAGATCTTTAAACCCGGAATTATTGTGTAAAGTCAACAAAGTGTTACTGTCTGTAGAAACCGAATCAGACACTACCCAAAAATTAGGAAGGAATTAGAAGGCTTTGTTCCAGGCAGCCATCGAAATATGTATATCTCAGTCTAACCGACAGAAAATCGTCTGAAAACCTCTTCGTATACATTTACTGATATTTCCTAAACTGTTAAACTGATTTTAATAATACAAAGCTAAGACCCTACTCTGTTGAACTGGCTTTCAAATACAGTTAACCGTGTTGAAATCAGTTTATCCGTTTGGGTGCTACGATGCCACAGACAGACACTGCATTATCAAACTTACTTATTTTTTTTTCGATTTGAGTTTTTTTATTTTTTGTTATACGGCAGACAAACAGACAAGCGGGCTACCTGATGCAAAGTGGTCACCGCCGCCTATGGATACCAGCAACACCAGGGGAGTCACCCAAGCGTTGTCAACCTCTGGAGAGACCACTAATATACCCTCTAAAAATAAAAATAGAGTCTTACCGAGACGAGCTGCCGGTCTCCCAGCGCCACCACTGTTGGCACCAAGTTGGTTAAGGTAGTATCAGGACCTGACTTGGCGCAATGGCCAGCGGTCAGCACGAACTGATCGCTGATCAACGTACCACCGCATTTAAAGACGTAATCAAACCTACCGAATGTAGGCCAACCTACGGCCACCTGTTAAAAACATTTCAAGGTTATGTTTCTGATGCTTGATGACGTTTTAAGAGCTGTTGAATATATACGCTGTTTTAATCATCTACAATAGGAAATAAAATATTAACAGTTACAATACAAATATATCTATATACTTATACCTACCACTACATATACCTATTCACTAACACATATAAAATATATACTAAAAATTAAAAAAGTCGTCCACACCGCTGCCCCCCGGAATGGTGGCCAGAAAACTGGCTGCGTTGCCTCGTTGAATAGCGATGCTAATCCGTTGCCCAAATAACGAGCCAGACCTCCGGTCACCAGTGGTGCCTTTTAATTTTTTGGAAAGTTCTAAAAATAACTTTATCGCACCAGGGCCCCACGGTCCCAACGTTTCCACACCAAATGACTAAAATTCGAAGTCTTGCGCTAGTCTTTGAGGCCGTAGCCCCAGCGCAGCTGGCAGTGGAGGCCACATGCGAAGGCGCCAGAGTGTCCACACAGGTAGCGTCCCACACCAGCGCCTTCCCACGCTGCCACCCAATGAGCGTCATGCCGTCAGTCCTCTTGCCAATGATAATGATGATGATGAATATACATACATACGTACATAAAGCTCACGCCTGTGTCCCACAGGTGGGGTAGGCAGACTCTATGGACCGTCCCACTTACATAAATATGCGAAATATTCGGATCCGTGCTTACCCGTGGTACTATCGTTAGTACCTTCTTACTGGTGCTAACAAGGGAAATATTTTTCACCCGTAGGAAATATGTTTCACTTACGTTTCTGACAGTACTGATACTACTTATTAGTTTTTAATGTTTAGATGTTTGTTACTCCTTCATGCAAAAACATCTGTACTGATTTTGATTAGGTATATTTGACAGTGTTGTAGAATAAAACCCCATAAATTCAATGTGGTTTTCATTGGTTGGACAATATCTTCCGGTCACCACACGGCCAGTGAGGTATTATTTCAAAGGTCCATAATAGGTATGTCAAACATGCGACAAACATAATGCACAAACAGGAAAATATATTGGTAGGTATCCATAAGATATCGTTGATGATCGTTTATGCAAAGTGCAATCTTTGCTATTAATTGCGTCGCGTCGGTGGCCAGTGGTTAATGTATCCGACTCGTGAGCGAACGGTTCCGGGTTCGAATCCCACTGCGGCCATGTACCATAACTCTTTTCTGAGTTATGCGCATTAGTCGAATGCTAACCAATGCTCTTACGGCGAGGAAAAACATCGTGATGAATCCTACACATTCACGTGTCCGAATGTGGAACCATAATACGATCTGGTTAGGTTCCCCTGTTAATAGAGTCACGGAACTCTACTACATTCAAACTCCACTGCCAGAGGCTCACGCCTGCAATTGCGTTGGCTACCTTATCCTTCACATAGTAATCCATTACACATTAATCGCGTGAATGTGCAGGTTTCATCACGATGTTTTCCCTCACCGTATAAGCATTGGTTAGTGTAAAACAAATGTAAAACTTAAAAAAGAATCATTAGTATATAGTGGTACTGCGGTTCGAACTTGGTACCATATGCGTACTAGTCGGACTGGATAACGTTCCGGACCTTTAACCGGATTATTTTTGTTGCTGTTGCGATTGTTCTGATTCATCATCACAGCCCATAACAGTCCACTGCACTGAGGTTGTTGCCATAATCTTCACGCTTGACAGGCGGGTTGGAGATCGCAGTGTTATATAACAATGGAAAACGTTGCTGCCCATATTCCAGCCTACGGAGACTCTTAGATTTTGTGCCTCGAAAACATTAGTCGCCTTGTGCGACACCCGCGAGTGTAAGCGAGAGTTTGGTGCTATTCTACTCTGCCGGACACCGCACGGCTTCTTGCCTGATTCTGATTGCGCGCGGATAATATACGCCTCTCTGGCTGTATGTCAAACAGATGTATCGTACCATGTGAGGGTATTCCCCTGGTGCCGCATTTGTGCCTCCAACCACTTTAGGGACAAATGGGGTATATTTACGTCCCGTGGTCTTCTCCCAATAAACTATGCCTAAAAAAATTTTCACTTGTATTTTTTTACACAAAAATGTATTTGAAGTGTAAAAGTTGCAATTTTCTCGTGTACAGAAAGCAGCACATCAACCTACCCATAACCATATAAGATGAGCTAAATACTGTTTTTAAATTATCTCGGTTATTATCACACATTTTACACAAGGTATGTTCCGGGTTTTCTACGTTTAGCCCGGTATTTCGACGCAGTTGCATGCATTATAGTTATGGGACGACTGGACCATGATGCATGCAACTGTGTCGAAATATCGGGCTACTTGTAAACAAAGGTTCGCGGTAGGAACGGAACATAACATTAAAATATGAGCTAGTATCTGTATTGACACGCATAGCAATGTTAGCTCCTTCTAAACTGGTTGTTGGTATGTACATGTGCCTTCTGTAGGTCTGGAAACGTATTAAAACATCTCAACTTACTTACACTCTTTTTTAATTCGTGCTTCTTCTTGTTTATATCTTATATCAAAAATGTACTCAAAACATTCTAAAACAAACAAAAATATTAATATAATAAATCAATTATAAATATGTTAAAACAATTCATACAACGTTTTGAAGACCCAACGTTTTGAGGTCTTCTGTTGGTAGGGTGACGTCGGTCGTCGTCGGTCGATGCCAATTAGGACAGCGCCTCGGGCTCGACAGAGTCTTACTTAGTTCTGCTTATCAGTAATAGTTTATCAGTTATCTAACACCCATAACAGAAGCTTTGCTTACTTTGGGGCTAGAGGGCGCTGTGTGAATTTGTCCAAGCATATTTATTTATATTTTAGCATCACTTGTAGGTGTAAAAGTAAAGTGCATAGCCAGCGCAATTACAGGCAAGAGGCATTTCATCTCAGTCCTCACAGTGACCACGCACCTGCAGTTCGTCATTTTTGTTGAAGTGTAGATGTTATGGGCAACAGTTACCACTTACCATCAGGTGGACTGTCTGCTCGTTTGTCACTAAGTAGTATAAAAAAAAGTTAAATATCCACTTTGCTGGCTGATTCGTCTTCCAGGGGCGCTGAAATCTGGCATGACGGGAGCTTGCTGGGTGCATGGGGTTTGGACGATTTCTGTTGTCGTTGTAATTGCTTCTGTAGTGGTTGTTGGTTCGGTATCGGTCTCCAAGTTGGGGGCTTGTCTGGGCGCAGCACTGGGCTCGTTGGGCTGAAAATTTTGAGGATTTTTCTTGTTTTCTTTATCATGGCATAATAAATAAACAGTAGCCCCAATTGGTGACAAGATTCAAAGTAGCCGCTTGTCATGGTTCAGCCATATTATGCGATAAGAAGAAAATCATGTCATCAATAGGGTATTGGATTTTAAATAATTAAATGCTTTTTCATTTTGAGATTTTTTCTTGTTATGCAACATCTAAATTTCGTAAGGGCATATTATTTAACTACGACTATTTGGTTAAAATATTATTTTCCTGCGGTTTTCACCGTGAATATTAAGTTTATACTAGAGTACAAGCATCGTCACTTCTGCGGAACATCTTTTGGGAACCGTTCTACCCGGACAGAGAAGCGATTGTGTTGAATATCGAAAGATTCATAGTTTCACACGCACAATAAAAACCATCCCTATACCTACTTTTCCATCACCCTTTTTTCTTGCTTATAAACCTTTCTTTTGAATAACTCTCTATTGTTGAAAACCGCATTAAAATCCGTTGCGTTGATTAAAATATTTAAGCTACATAGATACACACATAGATATGTACATAGGGCTAGACAGCGGGAAGCAACCTTGTTTTTTTCTGTCTATAAATAGAAAAAGTCATGACATCAAATTAAATCATCATGAAATCAAACTAAATAAAGAAATACTATTTACCTTTTACTTTTTAATAAATTAAATAACATGTAACACTTACCGCATAAGAACCCCAGATCCATCTATAATCATTTAGATCATCGCTTTGCTGAAAAATAAAATAATTAATAAAATAAATTATATCACTCGGCATTGAGATTCGGACTGTTCGTACACCGTTTATTGCTTATTACATTTAGCTAAATTCAGTCGTCTAAATTCAGTAGCAAAAAGCATGAGAGCAAATCGAAGATGATTGTATTACGTACTAAGGTCCATTTTTGTATCACCTTACATTACGTTATGCGTCGCTCCGCCTTTCAGTAATGGCCCTAAATTTATGAGCAATTTACTTCTGAATTTAGACGACTGAATTTAGTTAAATGTAATAAGCGCATTTACTGGTAGTGATGAACGTTCAGATATGACAGACCTGCTGGAGAGTGGTAACTGTCGCCGTAACTAAAATTTATGCATTTGGTTTTCATGTTATAAAATTCAGAACTGCTGGGGGCGCATTCTCAGTAAGCAACAAATCTCTACATTATGGAGTCACTGAAATCTCTATTGCACCCAAAAGATTTCAATCTCAATTATCTTTGACAATACGGAAAAAAAACATCTAATATGAAAATAATCGAGAATTTGTAAGATTAGGTATAATTAGTAGATGTACTGTTATCCAAACTCCGTGACCCTGCTACCATGGTTACACGTTCAGTCGGCGGAATGTGCAGGTTTCATCACTATGTAACTAATATACATTAGTTAAATACTAACCGATGCTCTACGGCGAGGGAAAACATAGTGATGAAACCTGCACATTCCGCCGATTGAACGTGAACGTTACGTATGTAACCCAGAAAAGAGTCTTTGGTACATGGCGGCAGTGGGCTTCGAACCCTCGCGATTACGGGTAGGATACCGCCACCCACGCTCAGAATTTTCCCTATTTCTTAAGAATAAATAGAAATAAAATTTTGGTACTTAACTCTTTTACTCCTTAGTTGGTCCCGATTATAGAATTTCCCATTCACACTGAACAACATTGACACTGAAAATTGCATAAAGCCTTTTCTTTTAAAAATTTTACACATAAACATTCCTTTCCATAATTGTACACATAAAATCAACACAAAACTCACCAAAATACAAGATAAAACATAATGACTTAGATTTCATAGCGCAATCACTTGTTTTCAATAGTATTTAACCAGATTTGTAAATACAATTCTCAATTCTTCTAGCCAAAACAAGATATGTTTATGACTATGTCTAGATTTACTAATTATTTCAAAATTTAATTTACAATTATAAACATTTCTTTTGCAAATCAACATAAAACTCACCAAAATACAAGATAAAACATAATGACTTAGATTTCATAGTGTAATCACTTTTTCTCGATAGTATTAAATCTTATTTTGTCCACGCGATCCACCGCACAGCAGGCGATCTCAAATATAACTGCAAAGGATACTGCTTAGATTTGTATTGTAATCAAATAAATTCGATAAAACTGTGTTCGTTGGACCTTCAGAAAACCAGTTCCTAAAAAAACCGGTCTCGATTTTAAACACAATAAATTAAGAAATTAGGTACACCCAAATATAGTTTTTATTCAATCTTTTCCTTAACTTGTCATTTTTTTTATTAAGTTTGATTTGGAGCAGGTTTTTAGGGTTCCGTAGTATAAACTACTTCGGAGCGTCGGTGGCCGAGTGGTTATCCGACTCGTAAGCGGTATGACTTCAAATCCCACTGCGGCCATGTACCAATGGCTCTTTTCTGAGTTATGTACATTAGTTGAATACTAACCGATGCTCTTACGGTGAGGGAAAACATCGTGTTGAAACCCGAATATTCTGGCGACTCAATGTGTAACCATGATCCAATCTGGTCAGGTTCCCTTGGTAGCGATCACGGAGGTCAGATGGCAGTCTTTCCACTGTAATTACCTGATCTACCAAATCTTGGATCATGGTCAAGGCGGATCGGAGAGCATAACCGAGATATTAACGCCAAGATTTGTTAGATCGCCAGACGCCAGTCTCCCGTGAGTCATCGGTGCAAGCGGTCGCCCCGGTCCATTTCTCTGTCGTTTTCTCAGTCGCTAGCGCGAAGTCAAAGTTTCCCAAACTTTCTCTACCATGGTGTCGTGTGCACGTTGTAAGGAGGAAGCACCAGATGCAATTCAATGCACTTCCTGTGCGGGCAGTTTCCACTTCCAGTGCTCGGGAACCAGTGAGGCTGGTTACAGCAGACTGGACGCTGAAAAGAAAAGTGTATGGCGATGCGCTACTTGCAAGACTAGTGCTAATCCCACCCAATTAACACCTGGCTTAGAGCAGATAATGGAGCGTTTTGATGGCTTATCAGAGCAACTACTGAAGCTAAGCTCACTCATTAAAGATGTTCAGGAGATCAAGGCGGATCTAAATACTCTGAAAAGCTCTTCAATGGAGATGATATCGACGGTGAATAAATGAGATGGATCGGAGACTCACAATAGTTGAAGAGGCTCAAATTAAGGAGAACCAGGACATTACCTCACTCGAAGCGAGAGTTCAACTTTTAGAAATGGATGCATTGAATAAAGATCAGTGGTTACGTTCCAATACCGCGGAAATTAAAGGAATTCCTCAGAAAGATAATGAAAACCTCTTCGAAATACTTACCAAACTTGGACCGAAGGTTGGTTATGCGATAGTCAAAGATAAAATTAACTTTATTACGCGTTTACCTGTAAAAAGGGAATCAACGGACTCCATCAAACCGATTATCGTCTCCTTCACGAACAGATATGCTAAGGAGAACTTCGTGGCCGCTGGACGTGAGCACAAGAAACTGTGTGTCGCTGACATCGGCTTCCAGGGCACTGGCAGGGTCTACATTAACTAATTAGATATATTAATCATTTGTCCCCACATAATAAACGGCTACTCGCTATAGCTAAGTCATTAGCCAAGGATAAGAATTTTCAATATTTCTGGGTGGATCGTTCGAAGATTCTAGTGCGGCGGGACCCCAAATCAAAAATACTACGAATACAGTCGGAAGTGGATCTATTAAAAATAGGTCCGGCCACTCAGAAGTTTGACAAACCGAACCGCTTTGTTTACATCAAGTCGCTGCACGGTCGGATCATTGCTACTTCGTTGCGCTTTTGTTCGTGAACTATGGCCGTCTCTTTCCCACTCCCGGCCATTACGATATAATCATAATCTTACGATATTACTTATAAGTAAATGTTTTTCTCATGAGGTTGGCATGTGTATGAAACTAATATTTTATAGGCCAATATGGTTGCGGATGGTATATATCAATATGTACTATACTTTAATTACTGTTTTCTTTTTGTACTACTTATGCTTGAGTTCAGTGGATCATGGGGTAGTGCTGCAATTCTCGCCATATCTTTCTTACATAAAATTGATAACTAATTTAAATTATAGTTTTGTCGAATTATATTAATGGGTTCCATAAATATTTATCATCAAAATGTCCGCGGGCTACGTACCAAGACTAATACTTTTTTACGTAATCTTTTACGCTCGAATTATGACGTTATAACGTTAACGGAGTCGTGGTTGATGGAAGGTATTCATGACAGTGAACTTTTTGACAATAGATATCGTGTTTCGCGACGTGATCGCGACTGTGAAAAATGAATTCCGTGTAACCCTGAGTACCTGTTGGGGTTCATCAGCGGAGGATTTATGGGTGACTGTGCATCTACCTAGCAGTGCAAACAGTAAGTTGAGCACAAAGTTACATATTTGTACTGTTTACCTTTGCCCCCAGAGTCGTGGTAATTATTTCGCGATACAAGTTGATAATTTTCTCTGCAATGTGCTATCAATTGTGAACAACAACCCCGATGACAAGTTCTTAGTATTAGGTGACTTTAATATGAGTGGATTAAGGTGGGTTTGGTCCGATGGCGGTCTTCAGGCTCATGATTTATCTGACAAGACGAGTTTACTAATCGACACCATGCATTTATGTAACCTACTCAACCCTAAATTCGCACGGTAGAATTCTCGATCTGGTACTAAGCAACGCCTCGGTGTCGGTATCAGCATGCCTCGAACCACTGGTGCCTGAGGATCCGCATCACACGTCCCTCATTATTAAACCTACGCTTACCTATTTCAAACCATTGCCCGCTATTAAGCAATGTGCATACTCCTATTATAAGGGCAATTATGAGTGTATTCGCAAACATTTACTTGAGTATAATTGGTCAGATCTCCTCAGTAAGGGTGACGATATAAATGTTGCTCTCGATTTATTTTATGAAATTATATATAAACTTAGGGATAGATACTTTAAAAAAGGTCCAAGGTTGTAAGTACCCGGCTTGGTACACTGCTGGTTTGATCAAGGTCATCAAAGAAAAATCCAAATTTTTCAACAAGTACAAAATATATCAACAAACCGGATCAACAAACCTTCAAATTGTTACGTGATAGGGTAGCTACATTGGAGAGAAAGTACAACGACTATATAGACAATATAGAGAAATCAATATCTGTGGAACCGAAAAAATTCTGGTCCTTCATTAATAATAAACGTGATGGATCAAGTAATGCCATTCCGTCGAGCATGAATCTTGAAGATCTGAATAGCTGTGATGGCAATGGTATTTCCGAGCTATTTTCGTCGTATTTTAACTCCACGTTTATCAACTCTGGTGGCTCATTAACCTTCACTGCTGGCGTTGATAGGGCAGATTCAGTGGGTGACTTGTCGTCTGTTGACATTGATACTGACCAAGTGGTCAAACTGTTGTCTGGTCTTGATACCTGCAAATCGGCGGGTCCGGATGGACTACCCGCGGTTTTCATTATTAATTGTGCAAGTGAACCTGCTGTGCCTATCACGATGCTGTTTAAGCGTTCAATTACGGAAGCCATTGTACCCGATCGGTGGAAGGCTGCTTTTATCACCCCTATTCATAAAAATGGACCTAGAGATCAAGTTGAAAATTACAGACCAATCTCCAAACTATGTCTAATAGCTAAAGTCTTTGAGCGAATTGTCTTCAATAGTTTATACCACGACTGTAAACAAATCTTCAACGTAAACCAGCATGGTTTTTTGAGAGCCAAATCAGCAGTTTCAAACTTGGCCGTATTTCTTGATTACTTGACTCATCATTTAGATATGGGAGATCAAGTGGACGCCATCTATACGGACTACAGCAAAGCTTTCGACCGCATTGACCATAACATCCTGCTGCAGAAGCTATTGGCCGTGGGCATAAGGGGCAACTTGTTTAAGTGGTTCTCCTCATATATTGAAAATAGACATCAAGCGGTTGTGCTTAATGGTTACACGTCCACTTGGAGAAGCATACCATCTGCAGTTCTCCAGGGCCCGCTTCTGGGGCCTATCTTATTTATAATATTCATTAACGACATCGACATTTGCTTCAAACACTCTAACTATCTAGTATTTGCGGATGATATGAAGGTGTTTAAAGTGGTAAACAACTATACTGATGCTATGCTTTTCTAGGAAGATTTGAACAGGCTTGCTGAGTACTGCCAAGCCAATAAACTTGATCTGAACGTTAGCAAATGCTTTACTGTGCATTTTACTCGCAAATCTAAGTGTTACCAATCAACATATTTTCTCAATAATAAACCAATCTCAGTAACGCGGTCAATTAAGAATCTTGGTGTGGTATTGGATGATAGGCTACTTTTCATTGAACAAATAGATAATATTATAGCTAAAGCATCACGTGCTCTTGGTTTTGTAATGCGGTCCTCTTCAAATTTTAAACAAATGAAAACCATTAAGATTCTATATTGTGCCTTCGTTCGCAGCCATTTAGAGTATGCTTCTCAGATCTGGAGCCCCTCATATTCGACACATATCAACAGAAAAGAAAGAGTGCAAAAGAAATTCACTAGATTCCTTAACTTTAAATTCAAACTACCCAAGCTTAGCTACGAAGATAGATGTTTTCGTTGTCATCTTCTCAGTCTTAAAGCTAGACGTGATATTAGCGATATTATCTTTCTTGTCAAGCTTTTTAGAAATCGCAGTGACTGTCCGACTCTTCTTGATAAACTATGCCTGAATGTACCTGACACAAGGTTTCGTAAAAGGCCAATTCTGTTAACTCCGTTCTGTAGAACAAATTTCCGTCAACACTCATTTCTAATTAGAGCCACTAGGATATTTAACGACTTGAGTTGCAGCACTGACTTAGATCTATTTTACACGAGTATACCTAAAATAGCCAAATTTTATATTGAAATGTACTGTCCGCCTCTGCACTAGGTCTGATATGGATTAGTCTGTGTTCTTATGTTCCTTTCACATATTTAGTTCGTTTATCTCAGAATTTCTATTAACGCAACCGTTTGCTGGTCCTACTTGCTTTTGCCGGAGGCCGGCTGCCGGTCATGTAGCGGGTACCATATTGATGGTTCTTGATTTGTTATTCATGTATACTCTGTACTACAATCTCTCGCAGGTTTATAAGTAACTACTATATGTGAAAGCTTCTAATTGGCAAACCATTGTACCTAATTTTTATAACTTGTATTGTAGCTGTTAGCTTTCCAAAATAAATAAATAAATAAATAAATAAAAGATGATGATGAACTACCTGGAGAGGGTTTCCCTAGAGAGTACAACATGGAGCTTTTCAAGAAAGGGGTTAAAAGGTTTTTACGGGGTCGGCAACGCGTGGGTGATGCCCCTGGTATTGGAAACGTCAATAGGCTGCGGTGACTGCTTACCATCAGGCAGGCCGTAAGCTTGTTTGCCACCTAACCTGACCAGATCGGATTATGGTTACACGTCCAGTCGCCTGAATGTGCAGGTTTCGTCACGATGTTTTCCCTCACAGTAAGAGCATCGGTTAGTATTCAACTAATGTACATAACGCAGAAAACAGTCATTGGTACATGGCCGGAGCGGGATTCGAAACCCGGGACCTCTGGCTCACGAGTCGGATACTGTAACCGCTCGGCCTCAGCCTATCAGAGAGTATTAGAACTAAAGAACTGTGTGGTGTGGTTTTTATACTATTGACCATGAATTAAAGTCATCATCATCATCATTATACCAGCCCATCGTGTATCCGTTTTCGAAGATATGTCTCCTCTCCAAGCGTCCACGTCTGTCTGTTTCCGGCTACCTGCAGCCAATTTATTCCGGCTTGTTGGGGAATATCCGGATCAGATTAGTTTGTGGCACTGTTGGTACCTATATGACATGTATCTACGAATTCGTATCCCTGCCTCTAAATATTCCTTCCCCTATGGGATTGTGTTTGTATCTGTAGAACCCTACACTGCATGTGCCCGACTCATCTTGGCCGGCTTTTTCAAATTCGTTTATTAACTTTATTTCCTTACTTGGGTTTTATTGTGATTTACCTGTTTTGTGCGAATGTTAATTATTATGAATAAGAATAGGTACATACTGCATATAATATTGATTTGTTATTACCAAATTTCTCTCTACTACCAATCTCTTACTACCAGATCTCCTTCTGTGCTGTTTAAGAGGAAGTTTCTTAAAATCCCCCCTGTGGTTTTCTCAACGCGGAGTTCTTTATTATTTGAAGGTTTTCTGTGACAAGGTGAAAGAGATCTCTTGTAGCCTTTGCTCATGTATTCCTTATGATTGTAACTTGTAGATGTTATTATGTTGTTATGAGCAATAAAGTGTTGTATCTATCTCTAAAATGGCCGTACCAAGATGATCATCTATGGAATATTGTAATAACTAAACGTTTCCTCAATCCCGTATAAACCTTTGGCTGACTTTTCCTGCAGAACTCCGTGTTGGATAAACCTAAATTTTTACCTGATTGTATAGGAATACCCAAGTGAGGTAATAACGTTGATAAATACATTAAAAAATCATGTTTTAAGTCAAAGGAAGGAAGGAAGGTTTAATATTTTATTTAAATATATTTTATGTGTGGGTAGATAACTAACGCTGTGAGACGCCTCGCGGTTCACAGCACAAGCTGAGTAGGATGCTTTTGCAATGGCCGCCGCGATATTGACAGTGCCATGGGAACCAATGTAGTGCTTTTACTTGTGTACGTGTTAGTTATGTATAGTAATGCAGATGGTCTTACTTACCTACATAATGACAATGCTTTTTCTCTTGTTCATTTTTGTATTATTTTTAACTTTGTTTATTTTTGTCGTTTCGTGGTGTCTTGTGGCAATAAATGTTTTATAAGGACTTTGATTATAATCAAAGCAGAATCTTTTGCAGTCAGTTACTTCAATTCTTTGTTTTCGGTCAGTAAGAATCGGATACCTGATATTTTTTAAATGTTAGTAGATATATTTCCTTTATTTTTTTTGTCTTGTTCCGTCTAGTACTCTTTGTTAATTGCTCTCTGGTTGGCTGGTAGGAAAAGCTACCGATTAAGTCCGCCATTGTACTGTTATATGCATAAAGTTTAAAATAAATAAATAAACGCATTTGTGAGCGCCTAGTACGCGTAACTCGATAAATCTCAATCTTCTTTTCACGATTTATAAACAGTAATTTTATTATCAGGAGTAAGAGGATCCGCAAGTGAACTAAGATCACCGACATAGCCCGAAGGACTGCCAAACTTAAGTGTTAGTGGGCAGGGCACATAGCTCGCTGAACAAATGGCCGACGAGGCTGGAAAGTTCTCAAATGGGGACTACGTACTGGAAGATGCAGCGTGGCTAGGACAACCCACAACGTGGACCGAAGATCTAGTAAAGATCGCAGGTACGGACCAGCTGGATGCGGAAGGCACTACCGGGACAGGCCTTTGTGGAGATCTCTGGGGGAGGCCTATGCCTAGCAGTGGGCGTCATTCAGCTGATTAAATGATGATGAAACAGTAATTTGCTATTAGACAAACAAGTTTTTCTTTGTATTTTGGTGACTTGGTGATCTCAGTAGTCTAGTTTATCTAAGATTATTCATATCAATATTTAAACATTGTAATGTCTCACCTGTGCACTTCATAGTCAAATATTGTCTTTTAAAGGAGCAATTTTTCAATGAGGATCTGAAGACAGTTTTGAATCATTCTGTGTGCACGCGGGCGGTGACTCAGCGCCAGCTGGTTGCGCCGGCGGCGAACAATGCCTACGGCGAGAGGACAGCGGCGTACCTCGTGCCGCGCTTTATAAACAATCTACCCTCCGATTTAATTCACTCAATAACAGAACTAAACATTAAGAATAAACTAAAAATACACTTTTCCCAAGAACTCGAAAGGCTAAAAGTATGGTTAGAAATGCAGTCACGAGGTTCTTAACCAGGGAATCAACCTATTACAACAAATTTATGAAATTGTAATACGTGCTTTTTCTTTTTTCTTTCTAGATTATTTTCATAATCACCACGCTCCAAGCTTGGCTGTCGGGTTGGAGATCGCAGTGTTGTAAGTACAACAATGGAAAACGCTGCTGGCCATTTTCCTGCCTAGAGAGAATAGATCTTTTGCCTCGAAAACATTAGTCGTATTGTACGACACCCACGAGTGGAAGAGATTTTTATTCTAATTAAATTCTAACGCTGCAGTCTCATGTATATTCACAATCACCAATTAGCCTGGTGACATAAGTCAGAGAATAGATTGTACCTTGTACAAAATGGCTAATATGTATGTCTGATTGTCATTGGTCAAGGACAGTGGCGAATGTCGAGTACAAGTACAGTGGTGAGTTTTTTATACATTCAAACTATTCTTCAAATTTTTGTTTTTATAACTTCGGTCGTATTTTCTTCTATCTCGATTAATTATTGTATCAACAGTTTTATCTGTAGTGTAGTAGTTTTTATCTTCCTGTATATTTTCATTTACATATCCATCGTCACCTAGTACGCATGATTACGCATGAAGTACGCATGATTATTAGCTCTAAAATCTGGATAGTAGTCATCTAAACTATTAGGATACTCAGATACTGTATCTTCTTCTCCCAAGTCTGGTGTGTCTATGTCTTTATCTAAACTCTTAGGGTTCTCAGATACTGTATCTTCTGCTCCTAATACTGGTGTGTTGTCTTTGCAATACTTTAAATCGTATATATCAATTGTGGGGTTAGTACTAGTGGTCGAATCCTGTTTATCATATGATTTATTTTCTACTGAAAAAGATGAAGAACCTTCAGTCATCGAGCTATCCGTATCATTCTTGAAATAATTCTCCGTGATATTTTCCTCTGTTACGTTATCCACATGTTCTTTTTGTGGTAATTCTGCCATTGTGTTTGCTTGGAGAATATTTTCTTTTTCAGTAGAATTAGAATCTGTAGTAGTGTAATTTATTGCTCGAGGTAATACTTCCACTTTATCTGTATCGGAATTGTCTCTCTCGATATTAGATTTATTTTTATTTTTCTTCTTCTTTCGTCTATTGCTTCGATTTCCTTTTGGTTTTTGTTTTGTCTGTGATTGGTTGTTATTAGTTGGGTGCTGTGATGTTCATAAATTTGGACCGAGTTCTTTATTCTTATATTGATGTCTTATTTATTTATTTATTTATTTATTTAACTGTTTATTGTACACAATAATTACGTACGAAAGCAAATTTTTCAATAAGCCTTCTGGAATAACTGGGAATTTTCTTCAAAAATCTTGTATGACTAATTCGTCTTGAGGATTAGGCACAGTATTGATCTTTGGGCGCAGTTCGTTGTGTCATTTATAATATTGGGAATCCTATTTTCGCAAAGGGATTTTTGTGGGAATAGTATGTCATTCATATTTATTGCTTCAATATCCCCGATTCCTCCGCATGTATTTTGACTATCTGTAGTTTTTGTATTGTCTGCAAATATATTACTATCACCCATATGACTATGTGTTATTTCATTTAGTCGTGCCTGGTACGATTTTAGTACACAATCGTAATATTGTTAGTTGTCAAATTATCATTATTCACATTACAAGGCAGTTGTTCATTTACAATAGACTGCAAGTCGTTTGATAATTTATAATTGTTGCCAGCAATGGCTCCAAATGTTGTTGGGATCCACCCAAACTACAATCGTTACCTTTATTCAGATCTACTTTTGTAGGAGTTAATACTTGATTTATGATTCATGTTAGAGTGCCACAAACTTATCTGATCCGGTGGCCAACACTGGAACTAAGTGACGTCATTTTGAATTGCCATGCCAATGTCAACAACAGCGACGCTATAAATAAATTTGTGTATACTTAATATGAATAACAATATATGTCTGTTAAAAGTGACGCTTTACCTAGCTCATTACAAGATGGCATTATTAGTTCTGATTTCGACCACGTGCCTCGACTTTCTGTTGGCTAATTACGTAACGCTGTTGCCAACAATTCTCTGTTATCAATTATTTAATTTGTTACCTTTGCGATTCCGTATCATCGTGTTCATGGGTTCAGTTGCTAACAAAGTTCAATAGCAATAAACTGAAACTATTAAATCGATTATAGGTAACCGCAAAAGCACCACTTTCAATCATTTAAATCAGAAAATTGTTAGCAACAGAGTTACGTAATTAGCCTACTGGCCATATCAAAGCCACACAGCTTTCATCCTTAACTTGTGGGCCATGTCAACCAAACACAGCTGTCCTTTAAGAGCCTTGACTGGTATTTTGTATTTGTATTTATTTATTTAATTCAAAGTACATTTTGTTTCTTAACACTAATTGACACAAAATCGGATTGGTTTGTCTATGTCTACCTGGCTATTTATGGCACGAAACACACAGGTAATACAGACTTACCTATGCCTGATACAATTTTATAAAACACACACTTCACACAACGATACACACTCACATTATCAATATCCATTTTTCGTTCCAATAACATTACCACCACCCACCATCATCGGTGGACTACGTCAAGGCCACACGATGCTTTCAATCCAGTCGACGAACGCCGAAACCCGGGTGTAGACGCCCGGGATACCCGGAATGCCGCAGCGGTATCCGAATGACGTCACGCCGATGACGTAGTGCATTGACGCATTGTTCGTTGGAAGCTGGATCTTCATTTGCAGAGGGCCGCCAGAGTCGCCCTGGGAATGAATACATTCAAAGCAACTTAAGATAGGTAAAGCATAGAGAGGTATTTAGTTGCAGCGAACATAAAATCCAAAAAGCCTATTTTCTGATGTGCGGTCGCGTTCATAAGTGCATGAACACCTTATAATTATTATTCCTATGCATCTGTTCGAAAGGGAATAAAGTAGAAAACATATTAAAAGAAAAATAATATAAAAATGGATTGCAGTTATTTTTTTTTTATAATTCAAAATCACTTTGACAGTTTCCCTTTTAAAGGTCACAATAGTTTTTATCAAAAAAGTTTACATAATATGCAAATATTTTTTAATTTATTACACATAGTATGGCGTCCACATCTAATTAGTCAAGTTACCTGGCATGCGTCGACTCCGCCAGCCAGCTTCCCGGCACAGATCTGTGTGTCCTGGATACCGCACCATTTCCTGTTGCACCGGGTCTTCAGCAGACTGTCACAGGTCCCAGAGTCCACCATGTCTATGATCGCCTGCTGCAGTATTGGAGACTTCGTCAGGTTCGCTGGGAAAAGTTAAAAATAAGTAGGTTATTTGAAAGAAGGAAAGAAAACATTTATTGCAGTAGACACCACGACACGATAATTAGGTACAACAACATAAAAACAACGAACTAAGCATACCAACATAAAATATAAATAATTATATTTGAAAATAAAAATAAAAAATAAAAAGAAATAAAGGAATAACAATAATAACTGTACCTACCTACCTACAGTTCACGAGTATCTATTCCCAGTGTCATTGTTTAATCTCCGATCCGGAAAAGGTCCAGGAACCACATTAAATTTCGGGATAAACTATGTGTTATTTTAGACAAAAGCTGCTTTACTGCCAAATGTCATCTAAATCCCTTAGTAAGTTTAGCGTGACAGAGTAACAAACAATCAAATATCCATCTACTACTAAACTGTCAAAACCCCATCAAAATTAATTCGGCTCCATTTCCAAATTTCTTATAGCTATTAGCTGGTTTATTAAGTTCTACATAAGGTGTTCCACTTGGCAGATGGCCGTGTGGTGTCCGGCAGAGTAGAATAGCACCAACCCCTTACAATCATGGGTGTCGTACAAGGCGACTAATGTTTTCGAGGCAAAAGTTCAAGAGTCTCCGTAGTCTGGAAAATAGGCAGCAGCATTTTCCATTGTTATATTTAAACACTGCGATCTCCAACCCGCCTGCTAAGCGTGGAGATTATGGCAATAGCTCCCCTTTTGTGGGAGAGTCCCTAAGTCCTGCAGTGGACTGTTACGGGCTGTGATGATGGTGGATCCACTTTCCAAAATCAAAATTTCTATACCTATTACGTTGCCCAGGCTTAATAGCTACACACCAAAACTAGTTTCATACAAATCCGTCTAGTAATTCCTGAGATTAGCATGTACAAACAGACAAACAGAGAGACAACATTTTTTTAAATTATTTTTCTATTACTAGGAATATATTCATGGCCCTAAAATATGATTTTGTGAATATATTTAATGTACAGACATACTTTTTTACTGTTTAAATTATGTATATAGATTTACGCCTACTTTCTATAATGCCTGTCAATGTTAAACAATGTCTAAGACTCTTTCCGTCTCTGTCTACAACTCATCATAGATGGCGAATTTTAATTGATAATTACCTTACGAGAAACTGGCCGTTAGTCTGAGGAAACATCATACTTACTGATATCAACCACACCCCATCCCGTCACCGCTGCTTGACTCCCAAGAATCGAAGTATCAAAGTGAGGCCATAAGCAAGCTGGGTGCACAGCAAAATTGAAGGACTCCGTGTACTTCAGCTTAATCAGAGCTATGTCGTAATACTGATTTGGTGACTTGTACTGTGGATGAGGTATTATTTCACCAATATCTTTTTGGTAGGAGAAGTATCCGTTTTCGAACTGCAAAAAATTGTTTCACATATTTCAGAATCATCATTATCTTGGCGTTAATGTCCCGGTTGTGCTCTCGCGCATGAGGGCCCGTTTTCAGTTCAGATAATAAGAGAGCGACTGCCATGCCAGATCGGATTATGGTTACACATGCAGTCGCCTGAATGTGCAGGTTTCATCACGATGTTTTCCCTCATAATCCAACCTTATAAAAACTTAAGAATTTTTTATTTTATTTTAGAGACTTATCAGCATCTAAATATAGGTACTCTAGATATTTTCAAAATCATGTATTAATTTGAATATGGCAAAATATCTACCTGCGAGAAAATCGCCAATTTCTTAGATAAAGACCCAATATAATTTAAGAATAAAGAAAAAAAAGCAACGAAAACCATATTGCTGTATTTTTATGTCATTAATTCTTTCCCGTAACCATTCTCTACGGCATTGTTCCAGGAAAGAAAGTAATATGAACTTTGAAACAGCAATATTCCACGTGTATAGAAGTGTAATGAAGGACACATTGTGCATAATGTAATCAAATGTTGTGTTCTTTTTTCTGAATTTATTGCTCGCATATGAAACAGTAATAATGTCATCATCATCATCATCTTGGCGTTAATATTCCGGTTGTGCTCTCGCGCACGGAGGTCCGGGGTCCGCCTTGACCATGATCCAGGAATTGGCAGATCAGACAATTATAGTGGAGCGACTCCCATCTGACCTCCATGACCCTGCTACCAGCGGAACCTGACCAGATTGGATCATGGTTACACATTCAGTTACCTGAATGTGCTAGTTTTATCACGATGTTTTCCCTCACCATAAGAGCATCGATTAGTGTTCAACTAACGTACACAACTCAGAAAACAGTGATTGGCTAATTGCTGGTAATAACATTTTAGAAAATTACTTGGGTAACAGGTTAACATATATTGTGTTTTTTCTGACGACCTGAGTGGTTCAGTGGTCAACATGCCGGTCTGCCACGCAAGAGGTCCCGGGTTCGATTCGAAATTGAAATGATGAATTTTAATTTCTGTTACGGGTCTGGGTGTTCTATGTATAATAAGTATGTATTTAAAAGTATTTAGGTAGTATATCAGTTATCTAGCACCCATAGCACAAGCTTTGCTTAGTTTGGGGCTAGATGGCGCTGTGTGAATTTGTCCACGAAAATTTATTATTTTATTATTTATTTATTCTGAACTCGCGAATTTTCATTTATAATCTCCGAAAAAAATTCACAAGGTGTAGTCATTGTTAGCCTTTAACATATATTGTGGATGATTTAAACAGGGTTTGTGTACGGCACTTTTTCGAATAACTGTAAAGCCCAACACGGCAAAGACAGATTCAGTTACAAAGTGAGCAGACATTAGATATTGCCCTGGATGTAAAGGGGTTCTTAGCGCTTTCGTGCCGTTTCATGCCGTTGGCTAGATCTTTAAACCCGGAATTATTGTGTAAAGTCAACAAAGTGTTACTGTCTGTAGAAACCGAATCAGACACTACCCAAAAATTAGGAAGGAATTAGAAGGCTTTGTTCCAGGCAGCCATCGAAATATGTATATCTCAGTCTAACCGACAGAAAATCGTCTGAAAACCTCTTCGTATACATTTACTGATATTTCCTAAACTGTTAAACTGATTTTAATAATACAAAGCTAAGACCCTACTCTGTTGAACTGGCTTTCAAATACAGTTAACCGTGTTGAAATCAGTTTATCCGTTTGGGTGCTACGATGCCACAGACAGACACTGCATTATCAAACTTACTTATTTTTTTTTCGATTTGAGTTTTTTTATTTTTTGTTATACGGCAGACAAACAGACAAGCGGGCTACCTGATGCAAAGTGGTCACCGCCGCCTATGGATACCAGCAACACCAGGGGAGTCACCCAAGCGTTGTCAACCTCTGGAGAGACCACTAATATACCCTCTAAAAATAAAAATAGAGTCTTACCGAGACGAGCTGCCGGTCTCCCAGCGCCACCACTGTTGGCACCAAGTTGGTTAAGGTAGTATCAGGACCTGACTTGGCGCAATGGCCAGCGGTCAGCACGAACTGATCGCTGATCAACGTACCACCGCATTTAAAGACGTAATCAAACCTACCGAATGTAGGCCAACCTACGGCCACCTGTTAAAAACATTTCAAGGTTATGTTTCTGATGCTTGATGACGTTTTAAGAGCTGTTGAATATATACGCTGTTTTAATCATCTACAATAGGAAATAAAATATTAACAGTTACAATACAA
Organism: Blastobasis adustella; assembly: GCA_907269095.1. NCBI lineage: Eukaryota > Metazoa > Arthropoda > Insecta > Lepidoptera > Blastobasidae > Blastobasis > Blastobasis adustella. The sequence continues at coordinate 2,918,588 of OU026142.1, forward strand.
ATATATCTATATACTTATACCTACCACTACATATACCTATTCACTAACACATATAAAATATATACTAAAAATTAAAAAAGTCGTCCACACCGCTGCCCCCCGGAATGGTGGCCAGAAAACTGGCTGCGTTGCCTCGTTGAATAGCGATGCTAATCCGTTGCCCAAATAACGAGCCAGACCTCCGGTCACCAGTGGTGCCTTTTAATTTTTTGGAAAGTTCTAAAAATAACTTTATCGCACCAGGGCCCCACGGTCCCAACGTTTCCACACCAAATGACTAAAATTCGAAGTCTTGCGCTAGTCTTTGAGGCCGTAGCCCCAGCGCAGCTGGCAGTGGAGGCCACATGCGAAGGCGCCAGAGTGTCCACACAGGTAGCGTCCCACACCAGCGCCTTCCCACGCTGCCACCCAATGAGCGTCATGCCGTCAGTCCTCTTGCCAATGATAATGATGATGATGAATATACATACATACGTACATAAAGCTCACGCCTGTGTCCCACAGGTGGGGTAGGCAGACTCTATGGACCGTCCCACTTACATAAATATGCGAAATATTCGGATCCGTGCTTACCCGTGGTACTATCGTTAGTACCTTCTTACTGGTGCTAACAAGGGAAATATTTTTCACCCGTAGGAAATATGTTTCACTTACGTTTCTGACAGTACTGATACTACTTATTAGTTTTTAATGTTTAGATGTTTGTTACTCCTTCATGCAAAAACATCTGTACTGATTTTGATTAGGTATATTTGACAGTGTTGTAGAATAAAACCCCATAAATTCAATGTGGTTTTCATTGGTTGGACAATATCTTCCGGTCACCACACGGCCAGTGAGGTATTATTTCAAAGGTCCATAATAGGTATGTCAAACATGCGACAAACATAATGCACAAACAGGAAAATATATTGGTAGGTATCCATAAGATATCGTTGATGATCGTTTATGCAAAGTGCAATCTTTGCTATTAATTGCGTCGCGTCGGTGGCCAGTGGTTAATGTATCCGACTCGTGAGCGAACGGTTCCGGGTTCGAATCCCACTGCGGCCATGTACCATAACTCTTTTCTGAGTTATGCGCATTAGTCGAATGCTAACCAATGCTCTTACGGCGAGGAAAAACATCGTGATGAATCCTACACATTCACGTGTCCGAATGTGGAACCATAATACGATCTGGTTAGGTTCCCCTGTTAATAGAGTCACGGAACTCTACTACATTCAAACTCCACTGCCAGAGGCTCACGCCTGCAATTGCGTTGGCTACCTTATCCTTCACATAGTAATCCATTACACATTAATCGCGTGAATGTGCAGGTTTCATCACGATGTTTTCCCTCACCGTATAAGCATTGGTTAGTGTAAAACAAATGTAAAACTTAAAAAAGAATCATTAGTATATAGTGGTACTGCGGTTCGAACTTGGTACCATATGCGTACTAGTCGGACTGGATAACGTTCCGGACCTTTAACCGGATTATTTTTGTTGCTGTTGCGATTGTTCTGATTCATCATCACAGCCCATAACAGTCCACTGCACTGAGGTTGTTGCCATAATCTTCACGCTTGACAGGCGGGTTGGAGATCGCAGTGTTATATAACAATGGAAAACGTTGCTGCCCATATTCCAGCCTACGGAGACTCTTAGATTTTGTGCCTCGAAAACATTAGTCGCCTTGTGCGACACCCGCGAGTGTAAGCGAGAGTTTGGTGCTATTCTACTCTGCCGGACACCGCACGGCTTCTTGCCTGATTCTGATTGCGCGCGGATAATATACGCCTCTCTGGCTGTATGTCAAACAGATGTATCGTACCATGTGAGGGTATTCCCCTGGTGCCGCATTTGTGCCTCCAACCACTTTAGGGACAAATGGGGTATATTTACGTCCCGTGGTCTTCTCCCAATAAACTATGCCTAAAAAAATTTTCACTTGTATTTTTTTACACAAAAATGTATTTGAAGTGTAAAAGTTGCAATTTTCTCGTGTACAGAAAGCAGCACATCAACCTACCCATAACCATATAAGATGAGCTAAATACTGTTTTTAAATTATCTCGGTTATTATCACACATTTTACACAAGGTATGTTCCGGGTTTTCTACGTTTAGCCCGGTATTTCGACGCAGTTGCATGCATTATAGTTATGGGACGACTGGACCATGATGCATGCAACTGTGTCGAAATATCGGGCTACTTGTAAACAAAGGTTCGCGGTAGGAACGGAACATAACATTAAAATATGAGCTAGTATCTGTATTGACACGCATAGCAATGTTAGCTCCTTCTAAACTGGTTGTTGGTATGTACATGTGCCTTCTGTAGGTCTGGAAACGTATTAAAACATCTCAACTTACTTACACTCTTTTTTAATTCGTGCTTCTTCTTGTTTATATCTTATGTCAAAAATGTACTCGAAACATTCTAAAACAAACAACAACATTAATATAATAAATCAATTATAAATATGTTCGAACAATTCATACAACGTTTTGAAGACCCAACGTTTTGAGGTCTTCTGTTGGTAGGGTGACGTCGGTCGTCGTCGGTCGATGCCAATTAGGACAGCGCCTCGGGCTCGACAGAGTCTTACTTAGTTCTGCTTATCAGTAATAGTTTATCAGTTTATCTAACACCCATAACAGAAGCTTTGCTTACTTTGGGGCTAGATGGCGCTTTGTGAATTTGTCCAAGCATATTTATTTATATTTTAGCAACACTTGTAGGTGTAAAAGTAAAGTGCATAGCCAGCGCAATTACAGGCAAGAGGCATTTCATCTCAGTCCTCACAGTGACCACGCACCTGCAGTTCGTCATTTTTGTTGAAGTGTAGATGTTATGGGCAACAGTTACCACTTACCATCAGGTGGACTGTCTGCTCGTTTGTCACTAAGTAGTATAAAAAAAAGTTAAATACCCACTTTGCTGGCTGATTCGTCTTCCAGGGGCGCTGAAATCTGGCATGACGGGAGGTTGCTGGGTGCATGGAGTTTGGACGATTTCTGTTGTCGTGGTAATTGCTTCTGTAGTGGTTGTTGGTTCGGTATCGATCTCCAAATTGAGGGCTTGTCTGGGCGCAGCACTGGGCTCGTTGGGCTGGAAATTTTGAGATTTTTTCTTGTTATGCAACATGTAAATTTCGTAAGGACATATTAACGTACAGCGTACAGATACACACATAGATATGTACATAGGGCTAGACAGCGGGAAGCGACCTTGTTTTATTCTGTCTATAAATAGAAATAGTCATGACATCAAATTAAATCATCATGAAATCAAACTAAATAAAGAAATACTCTTTACCTTTTACTTTTTAATAAATTAAATAACATGTAACACTTACCGTATAATAACCCCAGATCCATCTATCATCATTTAGATCATCGCTTTGCTGAAATATAAAATAATTAATAAAATAAATTATTATCACTTGACATTGAGATTCGGATTGTTCGTACACCGTTTATTGCTTATTACATTTGACTAAATTCAGTCGCCTAAATTCAGAAGCAAAAAGCATGAGAGCAAATCGAAGATGATTGTATTACGTACTAAGGTCCATTTTTATAAAACCTTAATTTACGTTATGCGTCGCTCCGCCTTTTAGTAATGGCCCTAAATTTATGAGCAATTTACTTCTGAAGTTAGACGACTGAATTTAGTCAAATGTAATAAGCGCATTTACTCGTAGTTATGAACGTTCAGACATGACAGACCTGATGGAAAGTGGTAACTGTCGCCGTAACTAAAATTTATGCATTTAGTTTTCATGTTATAAAATTCAGAACCGCTCGGGGCGCATTCTCGCTCTTTCAACATTCGAATTAGACCTTTCCCTAAGCCACAAATCTCTACATTATAGAGTCACTGAAATCTTTATTGCACCCAAAAGAATTCAATCTCAATTATCTTTGACAATACGGAAAAAAAACCATCTAATATGAAAATGATCGAGAATTTGTAAGATCAGGTAATTATAGTGGTTGTACTGCTATCCAAACTCCGTGACCCTGCTACCATGGTTACACGTTCAGTCGGCGGAATGTGCAGGTTTCATCACGATGTTTTCCCTCGCCGTAAGAGCATCGGTTAGTATTCAACTAATATCCGTAGCTCAGAAAAGAGTCTGGTACATGGCGGCAGTGGGCTTCGAACCCTCGTGCTTACGGGTAGGATACCGCCACCCACGCTCAGAATTTCCCCTATTTCTTAAGAATAAATAGAATAAAAATTTAGCTACTTAACTCTTTTACTCCTTGATTGGTCCCGATTATGGAATTTCCCATTTACACTGAACAACATTGACACTGAAAATTGCATAAAGCCTTTTCATTTAAAAATTTTACACATAAACATTCCTTTCCATATGTTTACACATAGAATCAACACAAAACTCACCAAAATACAAGATAAAACATAATGACTTAGATTTCATAGTGTAATCACTTTTTCTCGATAGTATTAAATCTTATTTTGTCGCGCGATCCACCGCACAGCAGGCGATCTTAAATATAACTGCAAAGGATACTGCTTAGATTTTTATGATGATAAAAGATATTAGACAAAATGGCGTTTGTTGAACCTTCGGAAAACCAGTTCCTAAAAATACTGGTATCGATTTTAAGCACTATAAATTAAGAAATTAGGTACACTCAAATATACAGTTTTTATTCAGACTTTTCCTTAACTTGTCATTTTTTTTATTAAGTTTGATTTGGAGCAGGTTTTTAGGGTTTCGTAGTATAAACTACTTCGGAGCGTCGGTGGCCGAGTGGTTATCCGACTCGTAAGCGGTATGAGTTCAAATCCCACTGCGGCCATGTACCAATGGCTCTTTTCTGAATTATGTACATTAGTTGAATACTAACCGATGCTCTTACGGTGAGGGAAAACATCGTGTTGAAACCCGAATATTCTGGCTCTTAGCCTATCAGAGAGTATTAGAACTAAAGAACTGTGTGGTGTGGCTTTTATACTATTGACCATGAATAAAAGTCATGATCATCATCATCATACCAGCCCATCATGTGTCCGTTTTCGAAGATATGTCTCCTCTTCAAGTTTCCACGTCTGTCTTTTTCCGGCTACCTGCAGCCAATTCAGATTCGTTTTTGACACTGTTGGTACCTATATGACATGTATCTACGAATTCCTATCCCTGCCCCTAACTATGCCTACCCCTATGGGATTGTGTTTGTATCTGTAGAGCCCTACACTGCATGTGTTCGTCTCATCTTTGCCGGTTTTTTTAAATTCGTTTATCAACTTATTTCCTTACTTGGGTTTTATTGTAATTTACCTGTTTTGTTAGCCTAAGTGCGAATGTCTAATATTGATTTTTTATTACCAACATCTACATGTCTTGTAGATAACACTCGAGTTATTTGACGTAATGTTCACGGCCGACCGGGCCTTGGTCCAGTGTCAGCGTGTTTGCGAGACCAATAACTAAAGTTAAGCAACTGGAGAGTCCGGGAACTGGATGGGTAACCGTTTCGTACTTTAAGTACAGTTGTTTCTTCCAATCCCTCCTGAAGTTTTCTCAACGCGGAGCTCTTCATTCTTAGAAAGTTTTATGTGACGATGTGGCAAATATCCCTTGTATTCATGTTGTTATGTTTTTATGAGCAATAAAGTGTTTGTTTATCTATATAAGATGGCCGTACCAAGGTGATATAGATTGCCTGATGGTAAGCATTACCCTTCATTTATGGATGTCTATTGTAATGACTTAACGTATCCCCAATCCCGTAACCTTTGGCTGACTTTTCCTGCAGATCTCCGTATTGGATAAATCTAAGATTTTACCTGATTGTATCGGAATACCCAAGTGAGATAATAAAGTTGATAAATGCATTAAAAACCAGGTTTCAAGTCAAAGGAAGGAAGGTTAAATATTTTATTTCATTATTTTATTTGTGGGCTGGAAACCCACAAAAAACTAACGCTGCGAGACGCCTCGCGGTTTACAGCACAAGCTGAGTGGGATCCTTTTGCACTGGCCGCTGCGATATTAACAGTGCTACGGGAATCAATGTAGGTGTGCTTTTACTTGTGTAGGTGTTAGATACGTGTAGTAACGCAAATGGTCTAAGTTACTTACATATGACAAAGCTTTCTTTTTTTTTGTAAATTTGATGATTTTTGTCGTTTTGTGGTGTCTTGTGGTAATAAAATGTTCTTATTCTTATTCTTAGTAAAAAAAACATCTCAGAACAAAAAATTTTTTATAATGTCTTTGATTATAATCAAAGCAGAATCCTTTGCAGTTAGTTACTTCAATTCTTTATTTTCGGTCTGTGAAAATCTGATACCTGATGTTTTTAAAATTTTAGTATCAGTTCTTTACCTTTTTTTTTCTTGAACAGCCTAGTAATCTTTGTCAATTGCTATCGGGTTGGCTGGTAGGAAAATAGGCTGTCTTCTATATGACAGGGTAACCTAGTTTTGGAGGCAGGAAATGAATATGTGGCTAATACATTTTTTATTGTGCATGAATTGTTTTATACACACATAGTAATTAAGAGATTTATTGTACTGTTAGGGCCGATTCACATTGAAGAGGTGCGCCGCGCGGCGCACTGCAAGATAGGGGCAAAACCCGCAATCCAAGCCCGAAACGTTAGCTCCGATGTATGAACTTTTTCTACATTTTTTTTTAATTTGCCCCCATCGTGCAGCGTGCGGCGCGATGTCAGTAGATGTTAACATGAGACGATAAATTTGACTGTTTCTTTTTACCAACAGTTCGAATCTTTCCTCCTTATGTGACATAGTTCACTCACATATATCTGTCTACCTTTTTAAAGTACAGATATAACGCGTGTGAATGAAATACAAAGTCGACCTAGTCAAACAAATTTTGACCGCTGATGTGTAAGCCCCTCCCCTTTTTCTGATTCTGTACCAATATCGTATTCATTTCGTTATCGTGGTCCTTTTGTCATCTCAAATTATAAATATGGCGTGTTTGGTTCTGGAACACTAGTTTCTAAAGAGAAATAATAGTGCTAATCAAGATCTACGTTTCGAATGACATCTGTCAAACTTTTGAACGATCGCTCCTAGAATGTTAGTTCCTGAAGAGAAATGATAGTGCTCATCAAAATCTACATTTCGGAAGACAGCTGTCAAACCTAAAACTGTAATAACTCTAAAACTATTGATTCTAGAACACTAGTTCCTAAAGAGAAATGATAGTGCTCGTCGAGATCTACATTTTCGATGACAACTATCAAACTTAACTTAAAACTAAGTGACCGACATTCATTTATTGCATATTTGTTAAATACTTATTTTTTTGCTCACGTCAATTTATAATTTTGTTACGTAATTTTTACAATCAACTCATTCAGCACGCTGAGGCAAGTGATGGTGATGAATTAATATTGTTAGGTTATTTAATTCAATTAGTTACATAGTATAGTATAAAAATATAATATAATATTTATTATAAGCATATTAGGTATATGATTAGTCCGCTTGCCTTTGATGATGGCTTTTTTACATGCTCTTCATCAACTGAAAGTTTTGTTAGCGCTGACTCTGAGAGTGACGCTGATGAATCTACATGTCTTTCGGTGCATGAACAGCTGAAGGTATCCTTTTCCGGTTTCCGAAATAACTTTAATGTTGTTCATATCAACTCCCAGAGCATTCCTGGTCACTATGCCGATATACTGGCTTCTTTTACTAACAGCCCTGTGGATGCTGTTCTGATTTCTGAATCTTTTCTTAAACCCTCTCTTTCTTCTTCTCAATTCTCACTTCCTGGCTACATACTTATTCGCAATGACCGAACGGGCAAGGGAGGCGGTGGTGTAGCTGTCTATCTCCGTGAACACATTCCGTACAAAGTTATCAGCGCATCACCTAGTTTTTATTCTGGCTCTGCTGAACACCTTTTCGTTGAGTTAACACTTCACCATAAAGAGATTTTGCTTGCCGTGTTTTATAGTCCCTCACTTCATTTTGATTATTTTAACTCTCTTGAGACCCCATTATATAACCTTTGTCCTAATTATGATGATGTTCTTTTATTGGGGGACTTCAACACTTGCTTGCTTAAAAATGATGTTCGAACTCATAAGCTGCAGTCTCTCTTGTCCTCGGTCAACTTGCATATTCTTCCACTTTCCTCCACCCATCATTCCCCTAATTGTAATCCCTCTCTTCTTGATTTGATGGTTACATCTTCCTTAGATAAGATAGCAGTACATGGTCAGTTCCCCTCTCCGTTTTCCTATCATGATTTGATATACCTCTCACTTAAAGTTCGGTCCCCTAAGCCTAAACCTAAATTTAAATTCCTAGGCAGTTTCGAGGCGATCAACTTGGAGGCTTTGAAGCGCGATGCGGTGAATATGGACTGGAGTCCCGTTCTTGATGCTGACCACATTGACGTAAAGGTTGAACAGTTTCAAACCCTGATTTTTCGGCTCTACGACAACCATGCTCCTCTTAAAAAGGTCAAATTAAAACTAACACCTGCACCATGGATTACGGACGACATCAAGGTCATGATGATCAGGCGTGACAGAGCCAAGTTACGTGCTAAAAAATGCCCTTCTGGCACGAACATCGAGCGGTACAAACATCTGAGAAACTGTTGCAGTCGTCTGTGTAGGGATGCCAGAAGACGCCACATTCACAATTCTGTTAATGGCTCAGCCCCTTCAAAGGTCTGGGCATTTCTAAAATCTCTAGGCATCGGCAAATCTGCGGTAGACTTCGATGGCTCTACTGATTTAAATATGTTAAATGCACATTTTTCCTATCCACCTGTGATCCTGGATGCTAATACCAAATTAAGCACCATAGCGCAGATTGATTCTCAACCACGACCTCTTTGTTCTTCTTTTTCTTTTGCTTCTGTTGCTGAGGAGGATGTTAGAAAACATATTACTTCTATTACTTCTACTGCAGTGGGTAATGATAACCTTTGTCCCCGCATGATCACCCTCCTACTTCCTGAACTCTTACCAATACTCGCTCATATATTTAATCATTCGCTAGTGACGAGTACTTTCCCGTTGGCTTGGAAGCTTGCTAACGTTATCCCCCTTCCAAAAACCACCAATCCCTCTAGTTTTTCCGATTTCCGTCCCATATCCCTATTACCTTTCCTTTCCAAGGTCCTTGAACACATTATCCATGATCAACTCACTCAGTACCTAACATCGAACTGTTTACTTTCTTCATTTCAATCTGGGTTTCGTAAAGGCCACAGTACTGTGACAGCACTGCTGAAAGTCACAGATGACATCCGTCTTGCGATGGAGAATAAGTCTCTAACAGTTTTAACTCTACTTGACTTCAGCAGTGCTTTTAACTCTGTAGACTTCGATGTACTTCTCGCCATTCTACGTTCTCTTAACATCTCTCCAACAGTAATGTCGTGGTTTGATTCTTATCTTCGTGGTCGCTTGCAGAGAGTCCGTTCCGGTGAGGTCTTCTCGGATTGGTGTAATCTCCTTGCAGGTGTACCGCAGGGTGGCGTTCTATCTCCTCTTCTGTTCTCGATCTTCATCAACACTGTTACGTCAGTCAACTCCTCTAATTTCCATCTCTATGCAGACGACTTGCAAGTTTACCGACATTTTAAAATTTCAGATATTGAGGAAGCTTTTGACTATGCGAACGCCGATTTAATACGTATATCTTCCTGGGCTAAGTCATTTGGGTTAGTAGTAAACCCAAAAAAATCGCAGGTTCTACTTATCGGCAGTCCGTACATGAGTAGGCAGCTTATGGGTATCACTGTACCTCAAATATTTTTTGAAGGGATTCCAATTCCCTTTAGCACAACAGCTAAAAACCTTGGTCTAGTTTTAGATACCAACTTATCTTGGGGGTCTCACGTCAATGCGGTCAGTAAAAAGATTCATTTCTCGCTTCATTCACTCAAACGCCTCCAAAGTTTTTTACCCCTAAAGACCAAAATTTCCCTTGTCCACACTCTTCTCTTACCTCTTCTCGATTACTCAGACCCTTGTTACCTAGATGCCACTGAGGAGCTTTTGAATAAACTGGAACGTCTCCAAAATCTATGTATCCGTTTCGTTTATGGTCTGCGTAAATATGACCATGTATCTAGCTATCGATCTCAGCTTAAATGGCTACCTATCCGCTTGCGAAGAAATGCTCACATCCTATCCACCCTCTTCAATATCCTTCACAATCCTTCTGCTCCTTCATACCTCCGTGACCAGTTCCATTTCTCCCGTCCACAAGACAAACCCTGTCGATCCAGTGTAAGATCCTCATTTGCAATTCCTATCCATCATTCCGATTTCTATTCCTACTCCTTCACTGTTCATGCTGCAAGACTTTGGAATTCTCTTCCGCACGAAGTGCGTGATAGCCAGTCTATTACCATATTCAAAAAGCGTGTAAAAGAGTTTTATCTATCACAGAGTGTTCCTAAGTTATAGATTATGCATTATGTAGTATATATTATTATTGTATTATAAGTCGATATGTATGTATGTATGCGTGTATATATGTATGTATTTATAGATACTTATATGTGTAGGTAGAATAAATATACTTATGTATATGCCTATTTAGATAGGTAATATTGTGCACGTCCTATCGGCGTCTCATGATCACATCACACTCCCAAAGGCCTGCTGGAAGAGATTTCTTTAGAAATAAGTAGCGCCTGTTGTGCCATTTTTTACTTTGCCTGTTATTTGCTATGTATTTCTTGTGTACAATAAACTGTTAAATAAATAATAATAAATAAATAAATAAATAAACTTGAAACTGTAATAACTCTAAAACGATCGCTCCTAAAACATTCGTTCCTGAAGATAAATGATAGTACTCGTCAAGATCTACATTTCGGATAACAGCTGTCAAACTTAAAATGGTAATGACTCTAAAACTATTGGTCCTACAACACTACTTCCTAGAGAGAAATGATAGTGCTTGTCTAGATCAACATTCTTGTAAAGAAATTCTCTGAATGACACACATTCATTCGGTCACGCCTTTTTCCCGTAGGGGTAGGCAGAGACCACATTGTTTCACTTGCTACGGTCCGGACAAATCGCTGTAAGTTCTTCATACATAGACTGTTAACTTCATTACCCTTCCTTGGCTTCCTCGAAGTCGGGTAAAAATTCTCAGTTATCATAGTATTCGGGGAAGACCAATCGAGGTGATCAAATTTCTTCACATATTTATGATGTTGTACTTTTTAGTTTAAAAAAAGCAACATTCGCGTTTCATACATTTTTAGATCAAAAATCTAAGTGTAGGCCAGAACAAAATTATTAGTTTCCAAAAGAGAAAACAGTTCTTGACATTGTTTACTATAACGTCAAATCTGCACGTCCGACGGTCCGACGGCTTTTAGAATAGCGATACTTAGTACCTACTGTACGCCCAGTGGTACATAGAGGTGGTGGTGGGCGTACAGGTTTGGCAGCATAGTAAAAAATGATAGAATATGTATGCTGTATCTGAAAATTGCATAATTGCCGGCACTTTCAGTGTTTTAATCCAAACTGAATGATATCCTTTTCGTACGTTTTTCTTGGTTGCATTTGAGTCGGCAGATTAAAAAAATCTCCATTAACTTTTTACGTCTGCGTGTGAACACACAGTCGAGAAGACATATGGTCAATATTTATGCGAGTCTTTTAAAATAACGAGCGTAAAAGGATCGAAAAAGCTCTCGTGCAAACGTTGCCTAACTTAAAATCTCTCGTGCGTTCCAGCCTTAGGCCGGAACTCCATTGGCGCGGTGCAGTGCACTGCGCGGCGCGCCGCGCGGTGCCACGTCACGGTGACAAACAAAGAAACGGTGGTGTTATTCTGTTTTTTCAAATTAGGCAACGTTTTAAGTTAGGCAACGTTTGCACGAGAGCTTTTTCGACGCTTTACGCGCGTTATTTAAAATGACTCGCATAATTATTGACCATATGTCTTCTCGACTGTGTGTTCACACCCAGGCGAAAAAGTAAATGGAGATTTTTTAAATCTGCCGACTCAAATGCAACCAAGAGAAACGTACGAAAAGGATATCATTCATTAAAACACTAAAAGTGGATTAAAACACTTTCAGTGCCGGCCCGAAAAATATTATGCAATTTTCAGATACAGCATACAGTTTCTATAATTTTTTACTACGGTGCCAAACCTGTACGCCCACCACCACCACTATGTAAAGAAATCGGACCACCTCGATTGGTCTTTCTCGATTGCTATGATAACTTTTCCTTTTTACCCGACTACGAGGAAGCCAAGGAAGGGTAACTTTTTTTTTATCAATAGGTTTGCATTTGACCTCAACTCACCAGATGGAAAGCGACGATGGGTAGTGAAGTTAACAGTCTATGTATGTATAAAGAAGCCACAGAGACTTGTCAGGACCATAGCCAGTGGAACAATGTGGTATCTGCCTATCCCTACGTGAGAAAGGCGTAACCGAATGAATGTGTGTCATTGTTTGTTGTATCAATTAATGTTGATCTCGACAAGCACTATCATTTCTATTTAGGAACTAGTGTTGTAGGACCAATAGTTTTATAGTTATTAAAGTTTTAAATTTGACAGCTGTCATCCAAAATGTAGATCTTGACGAGCACTATCATTTCTTTTCAGGAACTAGTGTTCTAGGAGCGATCGCTTCAAAGTTATCACAGTATTAAGATTGACAGCTGTCATCCGAAATGTAGATCTTGACGAGCACTATCATTTCTCTTCAGGAACTAGTGTTCTAGGAGCGATCGCTTCAAAGTTATCACAGTATTAAGTTTGACAACTGTTATCCGAAATGTAGATCTTGATGAGCACTATCATTTCTCTTTAGTAAATAATGTTCCAGGAGCGATCGTTTCAGAGTTATTACAGTTTTAAGTTTGACAGGTGTCATCCAAAATGTAGATCTAGTCGAGCACTATCATTTCTCTTTAGGAACTAAGTTCGTTCTAGGACCAAAAGTTGCAGAGTTATTAGTCTTAAGTTTGACAGCTGCCATCCGAAATATAGATCTCGGCGAGTACCAGCATTTCTTTTTAAAAACTTGTGTTCTAGAACAAAACATGCCGTATTTATTTTTCGGGAGGAACTGAGAACAAAATGACGAAAGGATCACGAAAGCGAAACAACTACGATAATGTTACAGAATCACAAAAAGGGGCGGGGCTTACGCATGAGCGGTCAAAATTTCTTTGACAAGGTCGAATTCCTATTTCATTCATACGCGTTGAATCTGTACTAAAAGAAGAAGACAGATATATGTGTGTAAACTGTGTCACATAAGGAGGAGAGCTTCGAACTGTTGGTAAAAAGAAACAGTCAAGTGTGACGTCTCATGTTGACATCTGCTGACATCGCGCCGCACACTGCACGATGGGGCCAAATTGGAAAAATGTGGACAAAATTCATACAAACTGATATTTCGGGCTTGGATTGCAGGTTTTATCCCATCATGCAGTGCGCCGCGCGGCGCGCTGCACAGTGGGGCATTCCGCCACCTGTCAATGTACTTGCATACAAACTGCTCGGCGTGCAACAAGTTTTGCCACATTGTGCAGTACGCCGCGCGGCGCACCGCTTCAATGTGTCCCAGCGCTTATGTTGTGTTGTGTTGTATTATTTGGCTAATAAATATTATTATTATTATTATATCCCACTCGGTCCCCAAAGGGTGGGAATGCGTAATGCATTTTACTGTGTAAACAAAAAAAAGGGCACATAGCTCGCTGAACAAATGGCCGATGGGGCAGGATAGTTCTTGAGTTGCGAGAACGTACCGTAAGATGCAGCGTGGATAGGACTCCCACAAGCTGGACCAAAGATCTAGTAAAGACCGCAGGTACCAGCTGGATGCGGAAGGTACAAGACTGGCCTTTGTAGAGATCTCTGGAGGAGGCCTATGCCTAGCAGTGGGCTAGTCTGAGTGGGCTGAGTCTTTCGGCTAATTTGATGATGATGAAACAGTAATTTGCTAATAGACAAATAAGTTTTTCTTTGTATTTTGGTGACTTGGTGGTCTCAATAGTCTAGTTTGTATTAGATTATTTATTATATGAATATCTCATCATCGTCCCCCGTTGTCTGCTACTGAATCTTTACCCTATTTTGGAATAAGTTGTTTCCCTATTCATGTAATCATTATTATTTGTAAATTGTGTGTCATTTTTATTGTAAATAAATAAACTTCCTCATTATTCATACTCATCACAGCCAATAAAAGTCCACTGCATGGCTTAGGGCCTCTTCAACGAAAAGGGAGATAATTGCCATAATCTCCACGCTTGGTAGGCGGGTTAGAGATCGCAGTGTTGTAAATATAACAATGGAAAACGCTGCTGCCCATTTTTCTGCCAAAAGCGACTAGATCTTTTGCCCCGTAATCATTAGTCGTATTGTACAACACCCACGAGTGGAAGAGGTTGGTGCTATTCTTCTCTGCCAGACACCACACGTCTAATCTTCATTATTATTCTAATTGTATTCGATCGATGCAGTCTTATGTGTATTCACAATCACCAATTTACCAGGTGACATAAGTCAGAGTACAGATTGTACCTTGTACAAGATGGCTACTGTATGTCTGATTGTCATTGGTCAAGGACAGTGGCAAATGTCGAGTACTAGTAAAATGGCGAGTAGCGAGCGCCCAGACTGAGGCTATTTTTTTTATACCATTAAAGTGGCAAACAAGCTTATGGCTTGGATGATACCTGCATATTTACACTACAGGGAGTCCAGTGCCATTTCTCTGTCAATATAGACAAGCAAAATCAACAAATACCAGTCGAGCAGTGGACTGTTAAACTAGTAACAGACGCTCTGATTTGGCTGGAATCGACCAACCGTCAGTAGCAGTCAATGCTAGTCCTTACGATGTTGGGACCGCAATGCACGGGCGAGCCGACCTTGAGCAGACGTCCAACTACGTCCCTTGCACCCAAAACTGACTTTATTATATAATACATGGCATATATATGACATGACTAACTCTTACGTCATAAATCAAATGCAACTTTGGCTCCAGCCAAAACGGAATGTCTGTTACTAGTTTTACGGCTGTTGGTGTGTTATATTTTCAGTGGCAAGGTTGTTATAATATAAAAAGAAATACACAACTATAATTAATTGTTTAATTGTAAAAATTACAATAAATTATTACTCTACTATTACAAAAACAAGATAAATTAAAATCTTACTACAATATTATTAAGGTTAATATTTCAGTCCTGCTGGTTATGTTTACTTAGATATAGATTGAGCATATACAACACTTGGTCCATCCGTTTTCATTTCATGATCTTTGGTATCTCGGTCCTCTGCGGATTTTCTGTCTACAGATTCCATTTCTAGGCTATTATCTTTTGGATCACCATTTAGGCCATATTTCCTAACTTTGGATCTAGCATACACCGTTTCTATTTTATCTACTTGTGGAACATGTTTTTTATTTTGTTCTAAATTGCTTTCTAGATACGTTGAGGATTTACCGTTTTCATTAATTTTTTTATTGAAATATACTTCTGGATATGTATTTTCTGTAAAAGCAGATGTTTTATCAACCATTTTAGTTTCGAAATCCGGTACTTCCAATGCAGGAGGGGTTCTAAATTCTACTTTGATAAACTTATGTTCTTCGTTTATTTTCAATTCTGGTTTTGGTAGTGTATCTTCAATTTCTTCATCGTGATCTCCATCATATTGGTTTTTGTAAGGTCTACGCACAGGATTCAAACTATTCTTCAAATTTTTGTTTTTATAACTTCGATCGTATTTTCTTCTTTCTTGATTAATTATTGTATCAACAGTTTTATCTGTAGTGTAGTAGTTCTTATCGTCCCGTATATTTTTATTTACATATCCATCATCGCCTAGTAAGTACGCATGATTATCAGCCCTGAAATCAGGATAATAGTCATCTAAACTATTAGGATACTCAGATACTGTATCTTCTTCTCCCAAGTCTGGTGTGTCTATGTCTTTATCTAAACTATTAAGGTACTCAGATACTGTAACTTCTTCTCCCAATTCTGGTATATCTATGTCTTTGCCATACTTTAAATCGTATATATCAATTGTTGGATTAGTACTAGTGGTTGAATCCTGTTTATCAATTGATTTAGTTTCTACTGAAGAAGAAGTATTTTTAGTCGTCGAGCTATCCGTATTATTCTTGGAATAATTCTCCGTGATTTTTTCCTCTGTTACCTCTTCTACATATTCTTGATGTGGTAATTCTGCAATTGGTTTTGCTTGGGGAATATTTTCTTTTTCAGTAGAGTTAGAATCTGTAGTAGTATCATTTATTGCTCGAGATAATACTTCCACATTATTTGCATCGCAATTATCTTTCTCAACATTAGAATTATTTTTATTTCTCTTCTTCTTTCGTCTATTGGTCCGATTTCTTTTTGGTTTTTGTTTTGTCTGTGATTGGTTATTACTAGCTGGGTGATGTGAGGTTCGTAAACCAAGTTGATTATTCTGATATTGATGCCTTACGTACGAAAGCAAATTTCTCACTACGCCTTCCGGAATAACTGGGAATTTTCTCCGAAACTCTTGTACGACTGATTCGTCTTGAGGATTAGGCACAGTATTGATCTTTAGGCGCAGTTCGTTTTGTCCGTCGTTTATAATATTGGGACTCCTATTTTCGCAAGGGGATGTTTGTGGGAATAGTACGTCATTCATATTTATTGCTTCAATATCCCCGATTCCTCCGCATGTATTTTGACTATCTATAGCTTTTGTATTGTCTACAAAAATATTATTATCACCCATATGACTATGTGTTATTTCATTTAATCTTGCCTGGTATGATTTAAGTACACGATCGTAATATTGATAATTGTCAAGATTGCCATTATTCACATTACAAGGCAATTGTTCATTTACAATAGACTGCAAGTCGTTTGATAATTTATAATTGTTGCCAGTACATGTTTCAAATGTTGTTGTGGAACCCAAATTGCAATCGTTACATTTATTCAGATCTACTTTTGTAGGAGCTAATGCTTGATTACTACTTTCAGAGTTCTTCGGTTTGCGATTTATTTCGTTATTTGAACTTTTTCTGCGCTGTTTTTGTTTTCTTCTTCTCGGAGTATCTGTTGTGGCCTCACTACGTTTCTTCTTTTTACATTTTGGTTTTCTTCCTCTCTCTCCGCATTGTCCTCTATTATTTTCTTTCTTATCATTCCTTCTATTTCGACATTGTTTAACTTTATTAGCAACTAGTTCTGGTGGAACAATTATGTAATTATTGATAATATTTGGCATTGGACTGTTACTACTGATTGCATTACTAAGCCTAGTAACTTCAACGCCGTTTTCTTTATACATCGTGTTGGGATCCAGGATGTTTCGCAAAGTTGGATTATTTAAGATATTATTGAACAGTATCTTATTCACATCATTTGTGTAGGTCTGGTCGATATACTGTTGGTTCAAAGCGGTACTCTCAAACGGTGATGCCGAAGGTATGTAGTTTTCATAGTACGGGTTTATATGTTCTTGGAAATGAAGAGGAGTAATTGATTCGATGTGGTTGGGATTGTATTGTGGTATGATGATGGGGGTACCGTAGGAGCTTTGGCAGACGGGGCATGGTGACTGTAGTAGTAGAGGGTTCGATGATACCTGTAGAAGAAAAAAGTAGTATATATTTTTTATTGCTTAGGGAGGCACACGAACTGACGATCCACCTGATGGAAAGCGGCCACCAAGATAAATACAACCTAATGGGAGTGGATGCGGCGGCACCAACCCCTTACACTCCGACTAGAAAATGGGCAGCAGCATTTTCCATTGTTATATTTATAACACGGCGATCTCAAACCCGCCTGCCAAACGTGGAGATTATAGCAGTAGCCTTCCCTTTCGTGGGAGAGGCTCTAAGTCCTGCAGTGGACTGTTATGGGCTGTGATGATGATTATATAAAGAATCACAACATGCACACACACGCACACGTGCTCAAGCGTGCAACCGTGACTTTGACCTATGTTTAATAATGACATAGGTACATAGAGCATCGTCTCTGTCACATGCGACATCTGATGTACATAATTCTACGCCTAGTACTGTAATATTATAAGTGTTATATAACATTACGCTGTTGTTGGCCGTGTGGTGTCCGGCAGAGTAGAATAGCACCAACCCCTTACACTCGTGGGTGTCGCACAAGACGACTAATGTTGTCGAGGCAAAACATCTAGAGTCTCAGTAGACTGGAAAATGGACAGCAGCATTTTTCAATATTATATTTCCAACACTGCAATCTTCAATCCGCCTGCCAAGCGTGGAGATTATGGCAATAACCTCCCCTTTCGTGGGAGCGGCCTTAGTCCTACAGTGGGTTGTTGCGGGCTGTGATGACAGTATTACGCATCTTTCCCGTGAATTTAGGCAGATACCTCATCTGCTTGCTACACCCATAAAATAAAACATAACCATAAAACTAACATAAAAATGTTATTAGACATTTTACTACATTATTACGTTCAAGCGCGGACACGCGTTACTACACCTATCATTGATACAGTGATTAAGCTTAGGTACAATTAAATAAATAATGTTAAATGAAATAAAAAGGTTTTAAATATGAACCAAAGACAAAACATGATTTTTCCAAAAACAAATCTGCATTTAAATTGGCTGAATGAGATGAAACCGGCACATGGCGACTGAAAGTGTAAACATGCATAACGTCCACTGCTAATAGGGTCACTGAGGTCAGATGGCAGTCGCTCTACTGTGATTATTAAAAAGTAACCATCTTGACGTTAATGTCCCGGTTGTGCTCTCGCGCACGAGTGCCCGGTGTCCGCCTTGACCATGATCCAAGGTCAGGTAATTACAGTGGAGCGACTGCCATCTGACCTCCGTGACCCTGCTACCAGGGGAACCTGACCAGATTGGATCATGGTTACACATCCAGTCGCCTGAATGTGCAGGTTTCATTATGATGTTTTCCCTCACCTTAAGAGTATCGGTCAGTATCCAATTTATTTACATAACTCAGAAAACAGTCATTGGTACATGGCCGGAGCGAGATTCGAACCCGGGACCTCTGGCTTACGAGTCGGATACTGTAACCGCTCAGCCACCCACGCTCTTAAATGGGGATAGGGTGCGCATAGTGTCACTTCTCACGGACCATCCGCTTGTAAAAACATAGCGGTGACCCTAGAGGGGGAAACGGCACGGTGGGGCTATGTCGAGTTGGTTTTAGCCTCCAGTAGGAGATTTAAAGTGCTCGACCGTTCAGGGGGGGTTCCGAGAAACGTCATCAAGTGACGTTTCGCAGAACAAAATGGTCACCCTGCGGTCAGCCCCGGAACTTCACCCTCACGCCACAGCTGGCGATGTATCAGTAATATGGTTGATCTATAGTTACGGCTTCAATTTACTTACACGCGGGCTAAATAGACGACGCTCCACGAAGCCGATCTAACCTGTAAAGGCTCTGTGGGTTTGTTGCCGTTTCTTTACCACGGAGGACCACCTAGGAAGCGGCGCTAACATTCCTTCCCTTCCCACACACGGTGTCTTTTGGTCGTAGCGGGCCTGGGGGGCGTCTACTCTGCGCGGACTGCGGTAGGATAAGATAGGGGAAAAGTAGGGGTAGGGTTAGGTTAGGTTAAGGGGTAGGCCGGGGTAGGGGTGGGTAGGGTAGGATAGGGGTAGGCTACGATCAGGGTAAGGGTAGGGTGGGAGCAGCTACCTATCACTGGTATTGTCGGACATGGTCCGGCCGTTGTCGGCGGGGGTTTGGGTGTGCTGCGGCCATGGGGCGGCCAACATGTCATTGTGTGTTTCCTTCCTAATTTCCTACCCCCTCCTCTTTGACGATTGAAAGAGATATGTAATATCCTACTCAATAAAGTAATTTTGAATTTTGAATTTTTGAAAAAGTGGTCACCGTCGCCTATGGACATCAGCAACACCGGGTCTCTGAACAATTCTGAAGGGACCTCTCATACACCTACCTCTTGAACGAACCCATGTCATAGTTCAAAAGAACATGTGGCTGGGAGTTCATTCCACATTAGAATCGTACGACCGAGAAACAAACTTTCGCGTGGTGATCAACAGAAGGTCTACGGAGTGGGTATTGTTACATTATAGATATTGTTTACTTTAAAACAACTTAACCCCCAGAAAAGTCGGATGACACCCGACCACAAGTTTATTTACACTCCAATATTTTCTAAACTACTATACCGATTTGAATGAAACAAAGGTAAGAACCATCTTAATTAACTGGCTTCCACATAGAGAAAATCACAAGCAAATCGGTCAACCCTTTCGGGAGCTACGATGCCATACACAGACTCACGGATTGACAGATCGAGTCACTCCTTTACCACCCCTCTTTCTTCGTCAGTTTTTAAAAATATTCAGCTGATTCAACTCAATTCAGAAACGTTACTATAAGGTCTTACGGTCTTAAGGGTTCTAACTGACAATACTTGAGTGTCGATCGGTACTATGCGTCCGTCAAAATGAACGTAATTGAATAAAAATATTGGACATACAGCATAGATGGAGTCTCGACCTACAGAGAATGTACACTGTCACTATCACATTTCTATACAAATGACTCAATGTCATACAAAAAGCTAGAACATTGGGTGACCAAGGCCACCAAATTTGACAATAGCAGTGGTTGTAATTGGCCTTCTGGCGGGGAAGGCCTATTACTCAGTGAGGGAATTCCTTGACGGATGAACACTAGGTGCGATAGTTAGGCATCATTTTTAATTTCATTGACAATTTAATACTGACATTAACTATTTTTAATTGTATTTTTAATTATTATTATGACATTTACATGAACTGATTTGAATTAACATGACATTTTGAATTAATTGTTTATAATATTTTATTAATATAATGACATGATTATTATCATTAATCTAATTATTAAATTTTGATGATTATTTATTGTTCTAATGAATGTTAATATTTCAATATTGAAATTAACGATATGTGTTAATTTTATTCTATTCATAACTGAAATGACGATGTATATTTAATACTATAAATAAATGAATATGAATATGAATATGAATATAGCCCTTTTGCACACGTTATTTGCTCAATTAAAAACCCTGAACAATGATGATGATGATATATGTACAATTAAAAAAGGAAACTAAGTACAGATTGTGACTTCAACTGTGAGTAGGCTCCTTCTATGCCTCTATGTCCAATTTACCAATCATAGAGCCATATTGAACGCAGTGCGTTCATTTATCAGACGAGCACTGTGGATACGCATTATAACGCTGCTTTACTTAATCAAGTACCTATTTTATTTTATTTTATTTACGTTGTAAACCAACAGCTTTAAATACTAGAATACAAAACTTAAATAAACACAGAGAGCCAATTTCAGGTTCTCACTGGTAGCAATAACATAAGTTAATTATATTTAACACTTTGTGTTGTGACTATGATGGAACTCCATTATTATGAATTAAATCACCTTTTGTACTTTTTCCACTTTATTATACAAATGTTATTAAATTGCAAACAGTTTCGAATTACTCATCTTCAGGCAAGCATTAGCGGTTAGGCAGCGTCTGTCTGAAGATAAGATGTCTGCCTAGTGTATAAAAGGTGATTTCATTCATAATAAGTTACGTTAGTCTACGATAAAAACAAATAAAAGCACGCCATACCTATGTAGTAAATACCATATAACTAATGTGCAAATACAATCTGTTAGATGCATTATGTTGTTTGTAAATGTAAGCAAACACAACAAAATACAAAACTCAGCACACTTACCAACACATAACAGAAACACAATGACAGCAGTAATTTGATCATCATAAACAATTCACATTTTTCTGAACACTAACAACATTGGCTGTATCAAAATAACTACCAATTTTATTATGATAAAGCGATATCTTTTTTTAAACGGCTCGGGTATCGAGAAGAAATTTGAAATGGTAATACGTGCTTCTTTTTATAAAGTATGGTTTTATATCGCAATTGATAATGAACTGGACATTTTATATCTATTTCATGTGGGATTGATTAAACACGGAGATCTTCTTTGTGAAGTAACGTTTCGTAATGTTACAAAATGTGTGAGTTTCATTATTGGTAAGTTCGGATAAAAGTCATCTTGGCGTCTACTCAATCAGCTCTAAGTCATTTTACCTCTATTGTCAGCCCAATTCGTCAGTTTAGCTAACTAGATTTACCTAATGTACACTAATAATCACCTTGGCGTCCCGTATATTTGCATGTCGCTTCCAATATGACTAAATATGTAAATCAATGTTGTACTCTAAGACCTGTAATGTGTACCATATTTATCGCAAATAAAGAATGGAAATTGAAATTAAATTGACGCGTTTTTGTTTGGCGGGAAAAATGTAAATAGGTAATACCCATCCAGCCGGACTCTACAACCAGTGACTTTTACAGCAGGGTAGTTTAGCACGATATTCTTTGTGACTTTTAAAAACAAGTCACCTTTACCGCCTACCTTTTTCTTTACCCATCATCTCCTGGTTGACTGGTAGATAAGGCTATTTTAGCTTTAAGCCCGCCACTGTACTATTTTGTGCATAAAGATTTAACAAATAAATAAATGAATAATACACCTGTATAAACGTTACTATAAGAAGAGCGTCGGTGGCCGAGCGGTTACAGTATCCGACTCGTAAGCCAGAAGTCCCGGGTTCGAATCCCGCTCCGGCCGTGTACCAATGACTGTTTTCTGAGTTATGTACATTAGTCGAATACTAACCGATGCTCTTACGGTGAGGGAAAACATCGCGATGAAACCTGCACATTTAGGCGACTGGATGTGTAACCATGATCCAATCTGGTCAGGTTCCCCTGGTAGCAGGGTCATGGAGGTCAGATGGCAGTCGCTCCACTGTAATTACCTGACCTGCCAAATCCTGGATCATGGTCAAGGCGGACCCCGGGCCCTCGATCTCGAGAGCACAACCGGGACATTAACGCCAAGATGATTATTTATTTTTTATTTATAAACTTTACTATAAGGTCACACACTGAACGCACAGGATTCCATCTGACAATACTAAAATGGCGATCAGCCCAATTAGACACCGAGGGCGATGTAGGTTCTGCTACGTCATCGATTACAAGGAAAATTCCACTTTGTAGATCGCTACACGAGTAGAGATTTAGGATACCTATAAAACGTTGGTCTGTCCTTTCACTAAATGGCACAAATTTCTTTTTTAGTGACGCAACTTTCGACTTTTTTATCGATAGCACTTACTTATCCTCTTGCGTGGGTTTTAAAAGTAAACAAAAATTGTCGGCCTTGTACTTGATGACGTAGGATAACCCACGGTGCCTTCAATCTAAATCATCATCATCATCACAGCCCGTAACAGTCCACTACAGGACTTAGGGCCTCTCCCACGGAAGGGGAGGTAATTGCCATAATCTCCACGCTTGGCAGGCGGGTTGGAGATCGCAGTGTTTAAATATAATAATGGAAAATGCTGCTGCCCGTTTTCCAGACTACGGAGACTCTTGATCTTTTGCCTCGAAAACATTACTCACCTTGTACGACACCCATGAATGTAAGGGGTTGATGCTATTCTACTCTGCCGGACATCACACGGCCAGTTTAAGTTAATGAAATTGACCAATCATAGAGCTGCATTGAACGCACAGAGTTCACTTAGCAGATAGTCGCTTTTTTATTCTACGCAGTGACAAACTAGCAGACAGCCCACCTGATGGTAAGCAGTAACTGTCGCCCATAACATCTGCGATGCATGCATTTAGGTAGCAGGCAACAAAAATGTAGAACCGCAGGTGCATTGTCACTATGCATAAGGTGAAATGCCTCATGTCTGTAATTGCGCTGGCTACCTTATCCTTTAAACCGGAACCCAGCAATCCAAGCATTGTCGCTGAGCGGCAGAAATAACGGGTGGGCCATTTCAGATTTGTATTTTTTTTTTTTTTTTTTTATTTAGGACAACCAACAAGACTAACACTAACAAAGTTATAGCATCTTATAGCTAACAATATACTTTCTTTCTAAGTGCAGCCTTAATTATAGGTTACCACGACATGGAATATAGACAACATCGTTTCACATACTACTTAACTTAGGTTATTGTTGAACTTACTTAAAGTACTTAAAATATATTTTTTGAAATTTGAATCGGTTATAAAAAAAACTGATGAATATTTTTTCAAAGTTATGAGTTTATTAGAAAGATTGAATCTTTCCATTTAGGAATGGTAGACAAAATCAGTCCAATTTTTCAGTACATTTTCGATTGTTTGGGCCTCTATTTCGTTAATGGTGGCAACTTCGATTTCATGTTATAAGTCATAAATCGTCTCTGGGTGGTTAGCGTAACACCTGTCCTTAACGGCTCCCCATAAAAAAAGTCCAACGGTGTCAAATCGCAGCCTCGAGGTGGCCAATTGACATCAGCATTTCGGCTGATTAGGCGATTTTCGAAAACAGAGGGCTTAGTATGAGTTTCGCTTCGAATTTACTGTTATCGCGTTTTCGTTTACGTGAAAATTAGTATGAAATAATGTATAGCGCCGTCTAGTGGTACGTAAATGAAGTTTTTTTCTTCATACTCATTTCGACCAAAATGCAAACGCGATAGTAAAGTAAAATCGAAGCGAAACTCACACTAAGCCCTCAGTGCGCAAAAGATCGATTGTTACATTGGCTGTGTGACATATTGTGCCGACCTGTTGGAACCAAATGTCGTCTATGTCATCCTCTTCAATTTTGGGAAACAAAAATCGCTTATCATGGCGCGGTAGCGATCGCCATTCACTGAAACGACGTTTCCTTGCTCTGAGTAACAGCAGCGATGTTTTCTATTGACCGCACTGGACGAGTACGTTGGGTTGTTTTAGCCAACAACGATCCAGTTTCACGAACTCGATTCACAAATTTATACACAAACTGCGTTTTTGGCACATCATTTTTGTCAAATTTTTTTCGTAAATTTCTTACAGTTTCAGTAGAACTCTCAGTAGACTCACGACTTTGGAAATGAGTTTTTAATATTTCCCAACTTTGTTCAAGCGAAAAGCGACCCATTTCATACATTTCAAACATAAAACTAACTTTCTGTCACATCGGAAATGTCATCAAACTTCAAACCTCAAAATAACCTATAGTTCCAATTCCAAACGTTAGATGGCCCACCCCGTAGATTAGGCGGTGGTTCTCACCCAGGCGGTATCCTCAGGCTTGATAGAGTCCTCCCACCTGTCATATTTACCGCCGACATATTGTATATTTACTATAAACTTTTTTGCCATGCTGTAGTTGTTAGCATAAGGAGACACTCCATCTTACTAATAAAGTATGTTCATATTTAGATCAACCGTTGAACGAGTGTATATTTTTTTTACATAAGCCTTTGTAACTCACAAGATAATTTAAAGTGGCGACAATAAGTTCCAGCTTTGGCCATCGGGTCACATAAGTTTAGAAGTTATGGCTTACTTCAAAGTACTCACACGTCACCACAAACTTAACCGACCAGGTGATCAAAACTGGAACTAAGTCTCGCCAATTGAAATATCATTTGGCGGCAATGCTGAATTTAACAAAAACGACGCCAACATTGGGCCAGATGAGTTTGTGGAGTTACACATGGCTTATGTCTGAAGGCTCATGATCAACAAATTTTGATTACAAGGTTTTATGTAACTTGAATTGTTCGTATGAATGTAAGTTGTCCGTCAAAATTTGTAAACAATTTTTCGACCATTTGTTGGTATACGATTGAGTTGAAAGGTAAACCTATGTAACATGGACGACAATGTATTAATATGGTACCATGGAGCTAGTCTGATGATGGAGTCGGAAGGTGGCCATAGGAACTAATGAACGCAACAAGATAACCCCGACGTGTTTGGGCTCTTTGGAATGGTCTTTGGAGTTGGTACTATACCGCGAGATAAAAGTTTGCTACGAGTATTTTTTTCATTTGAGAACTTATTATTTATTAGTAAGACAGATAAATCTTTTACGAAGTAAAGGAAACATTTTATCGCCACAAAAGAAAAACGAAATCAATTTTCTAATACAACTTTATTCACATAACACTAGGTAGATAATTAACAACAACAAAAACCTACAGCAACAACTTTTCTAATTCAACAACAATGCTGGTTATCAGCTTAATTAGACCTCCTAGGAGACCTGTGCCATCGGTAAGTCCTGTCAGGAGACCTAGGACTAGATTCAGGACTTGCGACACGAGCCCTAGAAGCAGTCCAGGGGCTGTCAGAACGTTGGATCGGAACAGAGAGATCAGAACGCTAATGTACAGGAACAGAACTGAGGCTAGATCTGTCAAAGTGGCGTACAACAGTGGTAGAGTGCATCCGAAGTATGGCAGTAACGCTGGAGTCAAATTCTGCACAATATTGGACAGGTTGTTCAGATTGTTTATCAGGTTTATCAGGAAAGGAATCAACAGGCAGGCGAGTTGGTTCGCAACTGGCAACACTGTGGATATTTCGTCGAAGGCGAGGCGCAAAGCGGTGATGGAGTACGCTGGTATCATCGCTTCGCTTCCTTTGATCTGTGAAAATAAAATAAATATGCAGGTTTCTAGACTTTCGTGGTTATTTACGATATTAAACGTGGTAACAAACTCAATAATATGTGTAGTGAAAGTGTAGAAAAATGGTAAATAAGCGAACCGCCAGAAAAAAGTGTGATAACCCAGATCAAGTATACATATACACAAATATGTTCTAAACTACAGAACCGAATTGAATTGAACAAAGCTAAGAACCACCATGATTAAACTGGCTTTCAAATACACTAAACTGCACCCAAATCACTCTATTAATTCGGGAGCTATGATGCCAGAGACAGACACACAAAGCCACAGATACACACGTCAAACTTATAACACCCTTTTTTTCATCGAAGGTGTAAGTAACATAAACAGGATTTCACAAAACGTAATTTTTGCAAATGTCCTATTTTTTTGTTTATCCTGTGACCTAATTGAACCTTTTTGTTGTTTTGAATCCTATTCAAGGATCATCATCACAGCCCATGACAGTCCACTGCAGACTTAGATCCTCAACCACGAAAGGGGATGCTATTGCCGTAATCTCCACGCTCGGCAGGCGGGTTGGAGATCGCAATGTTATAAATATAACAATGGAAAACGCTGCCTATTTTCCAGCCTACGGAGACTGGATCTTTTGCCTCGAAAACGTCATCTTATATGACACTCACGAGTGTAAGCGGGGTTCGTGCTATTCTACTCTGCCGGACACGGCCTATTATGTATTCAAGGATATCACCACAAAAATCTAAATAATTGACTTAGAATTCTGAAGATTTTTCTTCAAAATTTATCAAAAATTTTTACTAACCAGCAACACAAATCCAAAAAGAACGAAGGCCAGCTGAGCTTTCATTTTTATGTTTTCCTTTTGTAAAGGCAAATATAATTATAAACTAATCGTCAATTGAATGATATAGTTCAGAAAAAACAATGCACTTATAAAGGTGGCTTATCACAGTTACATAAAAGCTATTGTGCTAGAAATATTTACGATGACATTACAAAATGGGTTACGAAGAAATTGTGTAAAATGCATTATCTATGTAGCGACGATGGCTCAGTTGGTTGCGCGCGGTTTGTATTTGTTGTCATAGGTTTGAGGCCTGCCTGACAATTGCCAGGCATAAACTATATAATAAATATGTGTCACCAATGAGTAGACAACCTACCTGTTGGTAAGCGGTAACTGTCGCCCATTACATCCCACAATAAAAATATCATATTAGCTTTAATGTGCCGGTTGTGCTCTTGCGCAAGGGGGCCTGGGGTCCGCCTTGACCATAATCCAGGATTTGGCAGATCAGGTAAACAGTGTTATGACTGCCAGCTGATCTCCGTGACCCAGTTAACAAAACCTGGCCAGATTTGATCATGGTTACACATTGAGTCTCTTGTGCAGGTTTCATTACGATGTTTTCTCTAACCATATGATCGTTGGTTAGCATTCAACTAATATACATAACTCAGAAAAGAGTCATCGATACATGGCGACAGTGGGATTCGAAGCCGGTACCTCTCGCTTACGAGTCGTATACCTCAACCAATAGGCCAGCGACGCACTTTTCTCTTTTGTGACCATAATGTGACAGAAAAACGAAACTGCTATAGGAATGCGAGGCACCGCGCTTTTTTTACTAATAGAACTCATACAAGAGAATATGTAAGTATAATCGCTACGAAAATTCAAAGTTTGGGTCACAAAAAAAAAAATGTTTTGTTCCGGGTTGTGCACCGGCAGAGCAACGTTTTGCGGGTCTCCTAAACGTCATATCATTACAAAGTAAATTTTTTCTTGTAATCGATGCCGTAGGACCTACGGGGCCTTACAGTCATATACCTGGTATATCCGAATAGCCGATCCGGATATACCAGGTGACCTTACTCACCGACAGGAACACTATTGTGTACTGTAGCATGTGTGCTCGGGCAGTCATTATCCAAGCATATGTCATCAGTATTCAGCGTTATTCCCATTTGAATTAATGCCTAGCCAGTGCTATGTGTGCTCATAGAGACAGGCTAAAGACTAACGTCCTGCTAGCTCCGAACTATCTAAGCTTACCGACCTTCTTCCTACATGTTTCAACCTGTTTAACTGATTAAAGCCCCGGCTGCCCTATGGGAGCAGCAACCTCACACATAAGCCTACTTAACATAAAGCCCCTCCAGACATGAGGCCTCCGAACGCCTATTTGTCTTGGGATCCGTCCTAACCTAGGGCCTGCCCGAGCACAAATGCTACAGTACCTATGTTGTTGAAGTAAGTACCACCTACTTACTTACTAAAGGTAAGGTTAATACCTAATGTACAATATTGGCCGAGACAGCTGATGAGGCGCAATACGCGTCAATGACTTTGACCTAAATTCAGCACATGATTCATGCATTTATGAATAAGTACTTGTAATTTTAAAGTAACGATTATGATATTCAATAAAAGTAATTGTCATCACAAAGTAAGAAAGGCGCCAATCTCTATTTTGTTATGTTTATGTAAAATTTTTGAGAATAATTTCGTTTAGAAATTAAAGTCTTTTTGTGGATGTACAGTAAGTATGTTTTATACTAGGTTCCTACTCAGTGACACATGAGCAAAAAGCCTACCTGATGGAAGGTGGTAACTGAAAAACCATATGCTTGGACAATTAACACTGCCATCTAGCCCCAAAGTAAACAAAGCTTCTGCTATGGGTGCCAGAAAACTGATAAACTACTTGAATATTTTTTTAAACACTCTTATTACACATTGAACATCCAGACCCGTAACAGAAATTAAAATTTAACATTTCAATTTCTGCCCGGCCGGGAATCGAACCCGGGACCTCAGCGTGACAGACAGGCATGTTAACCAACTGAACCACACACGTCCTCTAAAATGATGATCATCTTGGCGTCAATATCCCGGTTGTGCTCTTGGGCGCGAGGGCCCGGGGTCCGCCTTTCCCAAGTCCAGGATTTATGCATTTTCGTACAATATAATTATGCATCAAGTGAAGATCTTGTGTTTCAAGTATAAACACCACCGAAGTATAAACTTTCACTGCACATATTATCAGGTTTTTTACCACGGTTTAGTATTGTTTTTTTCTCGATATTTCTCGAAACCAGATAATATGTGTGGGTAAAGTTTAGTGAATAACCACGAATGTCTTAAAACCTATACTACCATAGTATGTCTGGAAGACATTTCATCATGAAACTAAGCCTGCTTCGGTTTCTCAGTAATGTTAAGCAAGATGGCGCTTGATTATGTGATTGTGATAAGCAATTTGTAGAAATAGTAATTTATGAAATTAGGTATTGAAAACTTGTTACATAAAATTGATAGTGAAAGGTATACAATATAGAGAATGTACCTAACATACGTAATTAGGTAACCATATTACATTAGGTGTTATCACAGTTATATACTTTTGCAACTAGCACAATATAAAAATGTATTGTTTAGCTTTCAAATCATTGTTCAGAACACATTTTGGAATAGCACACATTTTCTACTACACAATTTGGTTTCTACCATAAAAAATCTAATTGGTAAATATCCTTTTGTTTAGAAAATCCAGAATGTCGGCGAAAATTACTTATTGTTTGATCTTTGTCGTTGCTGTTGCTCTGATTACGGTGAGTTTAATGTGAATTAATTTTTGAATTTCGAATCTAGAGCAAGCCGATTGCGAATTGGGTTCAGTACTATTGAAGAATAATCTTTTTAAAGTATAAAATAAAGTCGCTTACCGCGTCTATCTGTCTGTACCTAAGTATGTCTGATAACTCCTCCTAAACCGCGGAACGGATTGTGATACGGTTTTCGCCATCAGTTAGAAAATATCTTCAGGAATTATATATTATACCTACTAAAGAAAAGCCGAGAAAATTCATCCAAAGCCGGGGCTAGATGATAGTAAAATATAAAAAAGAAACACATGAGGCTTCCAGTAGGTGCCTCGTATCGTGCGTGTCATACGATAACAATTGTTATGTTATGGCGACAGTTACCACTTACCATCAGGTGTCTGTCACTGAGTAGCATAAATTTTCCAAATAAACAGCTCTTCAACATAGAATTCAACGCAATTTCTATCCGGCCGGGAATCAAACTCAAAGTCCTCTGTTATTAGACTATCATCAAACAAAATATTACAATCTTCTGCTACTTCTTCTTCTTCTTTTTAACACCAAGAATATCCTTTCCAGCCGCCAGCAGAAGCATCAGCAGCCGTGCAACTGCCAGCCGTATACCCTCTCGTCAACATCCTGCTGCCACTCCTCAACAACGTCTACAATCTCCTGCTCTCCCTGCTGTCAGTCTTCGACACTCTACCTCCGACCATCAGCTGCATGATACCTGTCGACCTGGGCGCCTTGGAAACCTCTCTCCTGAAGCTCTACTCGCAAGCCTTAGCAATCATAAACTTCCTTCGCTCCTTACCGGAATATGCCATCGGGGCGAATCCTTCCTCGCCTCCCAAGGGAGTCAGCAGCGTCACCGGACTGCTCACAACCCTCGTGTCGACAGTTACAGACCTTACTGATGATGTGCTGTGCGGCATTGGCGGTGGTCTGCTGCCAGGTCTGCTTCAACTGGTGGTTATGGTCGTACAGACCCTGCTTCAGTTGTTACTTTAAAGTGGACTGGAATGCATCGTGTAATCTGTAGTTTTGTTTGATATGTTGTAGATTTATGTTTGTTGTAGTAATAAAGTGATATAGTTGACTATTTTGTTGTTTATTTTAAGAAGAGAAACGAAATTGGGAGTAGGGTTGTAGCGACATCTATCGCTCCAATAGGGAAAACTCAACAAAACTCATATTATGAGTACACGAACACAAGGTTGGCAAGCATCAATAAATATATGGCGTTGACCGTACTACATCGCGCTAGAGAAGTATGTCAACTTCCGCGGAGTGTATACTAGTCCCGACGATCAACCGTCGGACCCTTGGCCCCTGGTCACAACACCCGGCCAGGTTACCCTTTTCTACCTTCTCCATCTTCGCTTGCCAACAATGGTGGCTACCTTATCCCTTCACCGCCAAAGGGTTGCCACCTGCCACTTCTTGCTTGAAGGATAAATCATATCAACCGAAAGACGCCCACTGCTGGGAATACGCCTCCCCCAGAGGCCGGTCCTGTGCCTTCCGCATCCAGCTGGTACCTGCGATCTTTACCAGGTTGTCGGTCCGCCTTGTGGGAGGCCTACCCACGCTGCATATTCCGGTACGTGGTCGCCACTCGAGAACTTTACTGCCCCATCGGCCATAGACATCGGCTTTAATAAAAAATACGGGTTTTAGATTTTTATACGGGAGATAATTAAAACAGCACTTTTTTTATGTGGATAATATTTTTTTTACTTCTACTTCTTCTCGCAATTACAGGTTCTGTATTATCATGGCCTGAAAAACGGGGTAACCCGTGAAATATGGGGCATCTGGTAATCCCTAATTGGGAGTCTTCAGGCGTTTTGGCCCGGTCTGGTTTTAGCCTGCGTGCCGAAACTCCTGACTAATTACAATTATTATTTTTCCTTAAATGTTATTTTGCTTGATTATTTAAAACTATACAGACTATACTATAAAAGATAAAATATCTAAAACACACCCACGAGAAAAACGGCCTCTGAAAAGTACTAAATACAGAATGGTCATCGTCAGCTGGGCGTTAATGTCGCGGTTGTGCGTGACCATGATCCAGGATTTGGCACATTAGATAATTACAGTGAAGTGTCTGCTATCTGACCTCTATAGCCTTGTTAACAGAATAACCTGGACATATCGGACCATGGGGACACATTCAGTCGCCTGAATGTGCAGATTCCGTCACGATGTTTTAACTCACCGTCCCGCATCGGTTAGTGTTCAACTAATGTACGGAAAAAGTTATTGGTATATTCCATTCTCTCGCTTACGAGTCAGATCCCTTAACTTCCCTTCCTTCCTAATCACTTTTACGGTCCCCGACGTTAGTGTGTATGTATATATGAGTATTGTATGTATGTGTATTAACCCTGTGACCCTAAGTTTGATAAGCGTAACCCTGTTAAGTATAATACCGTATAAATGAAAATGAAAATGAAAATGAAAAATATTTCTTTCTTTTTAACAATTTCCTTAAAACTACTGTAATTGGAGACTTCTTGTAAGCTGAGTAGCCTGCGTTAGAAGACTCCGCTCCTCAATATCTAAATTTTAGTACCTACTTCTACTAAATTAAATAATTCAAAATATGCTTAAATGTGTATGTCTATGTGTGTATAAATGCCCATAAACTTTCATTCAGGCATCTACGTTCAACCAATTTTTGCTCAAATATTGAGTATCTGTCACTGCAGGACAGGCCATTATCCCTTACATAAAATCTACATAATTCAGCATATCCTTTCATGTATACATACATAACCATGTATGTGCCAGGTAGAATGACGTCAGACCGACCGTGTTACTACCCACTCGATGTTTAGTGGATTATTTATTTGAGGTACATGATGTAATTTAAAGTGGTGAGCGTCGGTTACGTAATGGTTATGGAGTCCGGCTCGTATTCCAAGGTACCGGGATCGAACCCCAGTGAAGCCATGTACCAATGACTCTTTTCTGAGTTATATATTAGTTGAACACTAACCGATGTTGTGAGAGAAAACTAGTTACACATTTAACTGAGATAAGATGGCAGTCGCATTACTGTAATTACCGGATTTGCCAAATTATGGATCATGGTTTAGGCTTAATATAGGCTTTAGTTCCGAAGTATTTCCCGTTCCGAATTTCGGGGCCTATGTGTCTAGCTACATTGCTATCAAATGCCATAAAAATCCAATAAATAGTTTTTGCATGAAGGTGCCTGGTGAAAACATATTTTCAAATTTACGTATAATGCCTACATCTCGAAACTCTGCGATCATATTCTGATTATCCCATGAAAAGAAATGACTGACGTAGATAATCCTACGTTCCTAAACATTGACCTACTATACCTACTAAGTGGAATTTTACCTGTACTCGATGACGTAGATGACCTACGTCACCCTCACAGTCTAAATTTCTTTGCGCGGGAAAGTAAATATATATTGTATGATATGTAAAAAACGTGTGAAAGAATACTATCTTTCCCAGTGTGCCTAGATGTAATTCAGTATTCTCAATGTCTTTATGTTATGTTGTATTAGTTATTATGGTATATGTTTATTTTATTTATGTAGTATATTAATATAGTATGTATAGATTTTTATGTATGTATTTAGTTATAGTATAATTATAATCATTGTGCACGTCTTATCTGCGTTTAATTATCACATATCTCTTTTGTAGGCCTACTGGAAGAGATTTCTTTTAGAGATAAGTAGTGCCTGTTGTGTCGTAACTAATCTGTACTTTCTGTATTTGTTATCTTGTGTACAATAAACTGTTAAATAAAATAAATAAATAAATATGATCGCAAAGTTTTGAGATGCACTTAATATAAAAATGCGAAAGTATGTAAGGTGTTTGGGTGTTTGTTCCTCCTTCACGCAAAAACTACTGAATGGATTTTAACGACATTTGGCAGTAGTATAGCTTTCAATTAGGTGGTAGGCCTTTGTGGAGGCCTATGCCCAGCTGTGGGCGTCTTTCGGTTGAAATGATGATGAGTATAAAATAAAGCTATGCACCTCATAGGCTATATATCATATAATATATTCCGAAATCCGTAGCGGAACGGGTTCGAAACATACATTTTCTTCATGTGGACGAAGTCGCAGACCAAAGCTACCTTTATGAAGTACGTCATTCGTTGTTCAATGGATGACGTCAGAGCTCGCTGGAGGCGAAACACAAACCCTGGAAGTGATTCTGGGTAGGTTTTAACCCTCTACAACCAACTTTCAAATAACTTAATCGTTGTACTA
This sequence comes from Blastobasis adustella, assembly GCA_907269095.1. Classification (NCBI taxonomy): domain Eukaryota; kingdom Metazoa; phylum Arthropoda; class Insecta; order Lepidoptera; family Blastobasidae; genus Blastobasis; species Blastobasis adustella. Next base: position 2,953,051 of record OU026142.1, read on the forward strand.
CTTGTTCTGTTTCAAATTAAACTCGCTGCTTACACTGCCGTATTGCATCCGTGGACATCGTGAGCGTTGTGTGATACTGAACAACAAACTGATAATTCAATGAGGGTGGGATGCCTGTCCGCATCCATGTGAGGGTTGGAAATCTACCCGTTCATCACCGCAGCTGTAAGCTCTCCACTGCAGTCTACTCCTGACCTCGAAAGGTACGTCGAGTGTGAGTCCCATTTAATACAACAATAAGTGTACTACATTTGCCCGTGTGATGGGTAGAAATTCGGACCCTGGCAGAGGCCGGGATAAGCGCATAAACGATGATGATGATAATGTGTACTACTTTTGCCGTTTAAATTCGGTTACAACGTTCCAGATATATCCATCACGGCTAACACAAGTATGCCTGCGACACAGATCGGGCCGCGAAAGTTTTTTTTTTATTTTTTTTTTATGTTATCCGGCAGACAAACAGGCATGCGGGCCACCTGATGGAAAGTGGTCACCGCCGCCTATGGACATCAGCATCACCAGGGGTGCTACCAATGCGTTGCCCGCCTCTAAGGAGACCTCTAATATACCTCTTGAACGATCCCATGTCGTAGACCAAAGGAAACACCGTGGCTGGGAGCTCATTCCACATCCGAATCGTACGAGCGAGAAACGTTCTTTCGAATCTTCGCGTGGACAACACTAGAGGGTCCACGTAATGGGGATGAGTACCCAGCCTAAGGCGGGTGGTGCGATGGCGGAATTGTGCTGTGGGCACCAGATCAAATAATTCCTCAGAACACTCCCCATTGTACAGCCGGTAGAACACACACAGGGAACCAAAGTCCCTTCGATCAGCCAGTGGTTCTAACTTGCCTGTCAGTATGGTATCGTCGTCAATTCGTACGGCGCGCCTCTGTATAGAATCCAAGTGATTAAGCAGGTCGGCGGTTTCCCCGGCCCAAAGATGGGAACAATACTCCATATGTGGCCGCACCTGTGCCTTATACAGCAACAGGCGCTGTTCTGGGGTGAAGTATCGCTTAGACCGGTTAAGCACACCAAGTTTTTTCGAGGCTAGTTTAGCCTTACACTCCAGGTGACTTCGGAACCGTACGTCGTCTGATATGTCGACACCAAGGATCCCGATACTTTCTGAGATGGAGAGGGATGTTCCTTGGAACTGAAAAGTTTGTTTCCTTCTCTCAATACTAAGATGAAGGAGATCACAGTATCTGCGTCGCAGGTTTTCTCGTTTATCGCGCGCGAAGCACACATTTTCTAGCCGTGCAGTTATTGTGATAACTACCCTCATTATAAAATTACACCTGGTGAAAGAGTTTTAAACCCTTAAAAAACTTAAGAATTTTTTTTTATTTTTTTTTTTATCTAAAAATACTGTATTTTGACAAGACTATATACAAACTTGCGAAAAAATATAGGGTAGAGGTAGGACGCTACGCGAACGAAGTCGCATCGGGCTCACTAATACATAATACAAAACAAAGTCGCTTCCCGCCGTTTTCCCTATGTATCTACGCGTATGTACGCTCAAATCTTTTAAACTAAGCAACGGATTTTAATGCAGTTTTCAACAATAAATAGAGTGATTCAAGAGGAAGGCTTATAAGCAAGAAAACAAGCGTAAGTAGTGGTAAAGTAAGTTTACGCGAACGAAGTCGCGCCGGCTCCACTACTGTGTAATATCGATCTTTTCTTTCTTTCTTTGTTTCTAATACAAGCCCTACAACTTTCGGCCCTTTCAAAGTAGACTTTGTCAATACGTAAGGGGTGGAATGGGGTGGATCCGAAGAGGGCTATTTGGAGCTCATTCATGCCCTTGGAAAGTTTCTTCTCCCTTTTTTTTCTACGGACGCTAAAAGCACTTCTTGATCGCCTTTTGTATTGGATCTGGTGATACTCTTCAATTTTGGAGCGCTTTGCCCTTTTTAGAGAAGAAAAGATACCTAAATTTATTTGTTATACTGCATTTACTTTTTTAAGGAAGATAAAGTTAATAAATTTGTTACAGTGCATTTGCGCCAAGGGCGTACAATCGCGAACGAAGCTATGATACAATCAGTCGCAGACAATGTGGCCCAAATACTTATGGCGAATTTGTAAACAAACTAAATGATGATTATTATTTGATGTTTTAATACGTTTAAATACTGCATCCGCTACCTTATGGTTGCAGTTGTCCTGACCGACGGTGGCCGCTTTCCATCAGGCGGCCCGTCAGTCCGGGTGATTCCCTAGACAATAAAGAAGAAATGTAATTTATTTCGAATGACTTTTTTAGTTAGTAGAATAGATTAAAGGCCCGAGGAACCTGGACAGCAGTAATTAGTTGGAATTATTAAGCACCCTTAGTGTGTTAACCGGTCCCGTGTTCTCACTGAGACAGAGAATATGAGGGTCCAACATGGTGGTTTTTAGTGGGTAGGGCTGTTATTTAAAATGATTGGCAAGTTCCACATAACCTCGCCATCCTCGGACGTCGAGGTAAAAGATTTTTCCCACATAAAAAAAGGCTCGACATTTCAAAGATTTTCTCTCACTTTGAGATTGAAACGCGATCTATTTATCTTCCAATTAATGGCCCTTGTCGTTATCACCGAGTTTGTCCGAAACATTCGGCTATCCCGCGGGAACCTCTTAGTTTTCCGGGACATAGAGTACCCTATGAGGCGTACTTTCATGTTTTATTTTCTTGAATCCTCCCGATACCAAACCCTGGCTACGCCCATGGCTCTCCGGAGGCCATCCAAACCGTCTGTGGTCGCGGGATTTATAACCGTTAAAATTATTTTCATATTTTTTTATACTAAAAAGCTACATTCACCGGGGCTCGCAATAAAACAAATAACACATACATATATGAAGCTCATGCCTGGTGGAGTAGGCAGAGACTATGAACCGCCACTTTGCTCTGTCCTGACACAACTCCCTAGATTCGCATATATCGACAACTCTTTTCACACATCTCCTTTTATTCTTGCCATTTCAGACACCAGATTTTTTGAACATTACTGATATGATCAGTGAATGTGTTTCTGAACGAATATTAATGTTTAATAAAAAAAAAAATTTTTTCTCTCCGATAACAAAAATAGCTATAAAGTTGCATATCTACGAACGAGCGAAAGCCCGGACAAAAGCTTTAGTTCGCAACAACAAAAAATCCTTTTTTGGTTGGTTTTTTTTCTCTACCCATAAAAGTAGCATACCCCAATCTCCGGTCGCGCATCGCAATTTGTCGTAACTGGCTAGCTCTGTCGGCCATTTCCGGACGCAAGGCTGCCGCGCAAATCAGTTAGGCTGTGGGCACGGCGAAGACGATTACTGCACGACTTGGACACCACGTGGACGTTTTTTGCGCGACTATTAATATTTTTTTTCGCTTATCACTATCACATTAATCCAACTATGGTACAGTAAGTAAAGGAAAACACGTTTATTCCACCCAGAAACGGCCCATTAATAAAATTTATTGTTTGGAAAAAAAGTAAAACAGAAACATAAATCGACGGGAAAAAGATACACTCCAATCTCGTTACCTGTGTCATGTAGGGATTGCAATGGGGCCACACTCAGCATAAGCCACGACGGTCGTCGTGACACTGGTTCTTAGTGGACAGCCTAGATATACATATCATCATCACAGCCCATAACAGTCCACTGCAGGACTTAGGGCCTTTCCCACGAAAGGGAAGGGTGTTGCCATCATCTCCACGCTTAGCAGGCGGGTTGGAGATCGCAGTATTATAAATATAACAATGGAAAACGTTGCTGCCTATTTTCCAGCCTACGGAGATTCTAGATCTTTTGCCTTGAAATGATTAGTCGCCTTGTACGACACCCACGAGTGAAGGGGTTGGTGCTATTCTACTCTGCCGGACGTCACACGGCCACTTGTCACTATCACATTAATCTAACTTATTGTAATAAAGTAAAACACATTTATTCCACTCAGACACAGTACAACATTCAAAAATATTCATAGAAAAAAAGTAAAACAGAAACATAAATTGACAGATAAATTCGTGTTAAATATACCACTCTAATCTCGTTACCTGAGCCAAGAGCTATGCTATGCTATGAGCTATGCCACGACAGTCACAGTGACACTAGTTTTCAGTGGACCTCCATATATACTATCATTTTAAATCACACATCGGACTTGGCGATGTCAATCCATTGCTTCTTGGGTCTTTCGCGGGTCTTCTTTCCTACAGGCAGGTTTAGGCATCTATTTCGAACATATCTCTAGGGCTTACGTAACACGTGACCAAACGAGCACAGACAAGCTCTTTAATCTTATCCGCGATATCCCAAGCCAAGGCTGCCACGGATGTACTCCTTACGTACTCAGTCAAGTCATGTAACCACGCACATCCACCGCAGCATTTAAGTTTGTTGGCGTGAAGTTCGCGAACGTGTTAGCGCCGGCCAGGATTCGCAGCAACAGAGTATCACAGGCCGAATTATGCTCTTGTATATAAGTCCCTGGAGTTTGATAAGGATTGTTGAGCCGCAAATGACTGTCATGAGTTCTCACCATTTGGCCCAAGATGCTGGAATTCGGGACTTGACATCGAAGCCGATACACCGGACTCGAGCAGCACGGATGAGAGGTATTTGAATATATCTGTTCTATTGACAGCTTTGTTACCTATACGTATGGCTGTTTCACGCTGCAGACTAGCTATTTCGTCATAAATCTATACACAACCACCAATACCCAAGGGATATTTCAGGGATCTAATGCATAAAAATTCGAAGTGGAAGAAAAGTGGAAGTCAGTCCACTGTAATTATCTGATCTGCCGAATCCTGGTTATTACGGACTCCGTGCCGTCGAGCACAACCTAGAAATTAACGCCACGATGATTTCTTGTATCTGTAAGCTACCTCACAATCTGTTGAAATCCAAAAACATAACCGTACCAAAACACGTAAAGAAAATCGTAGATAATTAAAAACAGCAATCTACAAAATCGCATCCGACTTCCTGCCGACTTTTCGTGAAAAGTCGCCGAAAAGTCGTGTGCGATCGATCAAGGCTGTATACACCCCCCCAGCCACCCCCAGCCATGCGCAAAAGCGCCCTGTTTGATATGGATCGGCCAGTCGGTCGCCAACGCTGGACCTGAACGCACCATGACACGGTAAGTCTAGATCTAGGTCTTATATAGCTAGTATAGTATTATAGGTATACCCACGCAGACTTATTTTAGAAGCCGGTAATGGAAGTTTTGATTTGGGTATCAAGTTAGTATACCCAGCGGAGTAATAGACGTTTTATGATTTTAGATTAAGTGTAATGCTTTTGTGTCATAATTTTTAGGTTTAAGTTGCGATATATTTAAGATCATATTGTAAAGAGGAAACTGTTTAAGTTTGAACGTTGGGAGCGATCTCCGTTACTAATGAACTTTCGACAATTCTTTCATTTACGAAGCTTCGTTATTCCTGTGTGTCACAGGATATTTTTGGGCCAAGAAAAAAATGTAGTAGCCACGGGAATTATGTGTTCTCACAGAGTTCCAAACTTCGCACGGTATCGCTTGTTAGTAATATGAGGTAAAGTTTTGAAAAAAGTTTAGATTACTTTCTAATCTTTGAAATTACTGAGTGTTCGAGAATTTTACTAATAAAAAGCAATATTATTCCCGTAATGGGTATTGCCAAGGGAAGGGAAGGGTAAGAAATCCTTAAGTCTTATAAGGATACGTCTTTGAGATAGTACAGGTATATCTTAACTGTAACTACCTACTCAGGTGGTGCGTGGTACAGAATTTTTAGTTTTGTCACGGCTTTCGATTTTCTGTACAATACAGTAAAATGAAATTGACATGAACTGAACATAAAAAACTATAGATAATTATGTTACACCAACATTCTTTATTGTATTAGAATATTGTGACATATAAATTCTTAATTTACGAAATAAATAAACCAATCATCGTAGGGTCAATATCACGGTTGTGCTTTCGCGCGCGAGGGTCCGTGGTCCGCCTTTACCATGATCCAGGATCTAGCAGGTTAGATAAAATACTGTAGAGTGACTGCCACCTGACCGTCGTGACCATGTTAACAATGGAACCTGATCAGATTGGATCATGGTTTCATATTCAACCGCATGAGTATGCAGGTTTCCTCACGATGGTTTCTCTCACTGTAAGAGTATCGGCTAGTGTTCAAAGTCAAAGTCAAACTCAAAGGCATTTATTTGTGTCACAGGTAGGAATATAGATTCATCAAGATATTATAATGTTTGTGAGTATATCTGTGTTAACCCCAATTGTGGGCATACAAATATTATAATTATACAAATAAAATCATAGTGGCAAATTACCATTAAATTTTCTTATAAAAATTCAGTCATTTTAACATAACTAAGTGTTAAACGGTCAACTAATGTAATAAGTCGGGCAGTCATTAGTACCTGACGGGCGGCGGCACTGGGGGTCATACTTGGTACCTCACACTTACGAGTCGGACCCGTTACCCTTTGGGCCACCGACGCTCCTAACCGTTTTTTTTAATGCTGTTTAATTATAAAATTAAATTACCTGTTTTTTCGTAATCTCTAATATATTTAATTGTACTAAAAGTATCAATAATAATACTTGACTTCAAAAAAAAGAGTATGTTTAGATGTCAGTAAGTCCATTAAATTTAAAAAAAAAAAAAATTTTTTAATTCTTTTTTTTTTAATAAGGTTTTAAAATACCCCTTTTCATTTGTCGTCAGTTTTGCCTCTTTAACCAGATTAAACTTTATGAAAAGGATAGTTATCAGAATGAAATGGTATGCAGAAGTTAGCTTAATATTGTCTGATTATACCTACAAAGTTTCATTATAATCGGATTATCCATACATAGTATAAAACAAAGTCGCTTCCCGCCGCTTAGATCTTTTAAACTACGAAACGGATTTTAATGCGGTTTTCAATAATAGATATAGTGATGCAAGAGGAAGTAAGTAAGAAAAAAGCGAACAAAGTCGCGCTAGGATGTAAGATTTTTTGAATTTGGCTTATACTTATCTCCAAATGTCCTCATAGGTGATACGCCGGTTTTCTTCATTTAGTTGCCACAGTTTCCTCAGCGATCGCAATTCAGGGGCGACCTACACGAATTTCATCATGGAGAGAAACACGGCCACGATCAAATTCTGCATTCCAATGCTCTACTGTGCTCAAATGAGGTTCTTCCCTCACAAAATCATTTTAAAGACGACTGCGCAGTCTTGCAGACAGAGTGAACTTTTAAAATCGTAAAAAATCATCGCCCAAAAATCATTTCGCTTTAATTCCATTTTTGCTACTTACGACTGACTTCAACTTGTGATAAAAAACAATTGACATGCGATTTCCCGCCAATTTTTGTAAGATTACTGATCGAGTTACTTATGTTTTAAAAAATATAATCATCATCATCTGAGCGGACAATCCCGGCTGTAGCCAGGGTCCGCTTTCCTGCTTTGCTTTCTCCACTTTGTCCGATCATCGGCATCCTCACGTCGTAAGCCGTTGGCTCTCGCATCCGACTCGGCAATGTCAATCCATCGTTTCTTAAGTCCTCCGCGGGACCTCTTTCCTGATACAGGCAGGTTTAGACACCTATTTCCTACGTATCCCTGGGGCTTATGCAACACGTGACCAAACCAGCGCAGACGAGCCTCCTCAATCTTGTCTGCGATATCCTTCACGCCAAAGCTGCCACGGATGTACTCGTTACGTACTCGATCGAGTCGCATAACTCCGCACATCTATCGCAGCATTTTCATTTCGTTGGCGTGGAGTTTGCGAACGTGTTTCGTCAGCGCTGGCCAAGTCTCGTAGCCATAGAGCATCGCCGGTCTAATTATACTCTTGTATAAGAAATTAATCAGCCAATATTAAATCATAAAAATCAAAGCTTGTGTTATGGGTGTTAGATAACTGATAAACTGCTTATATACTTTTATAAAAGTACTTATTGTACTTAAAACTCATAATTTCAATTTCTGCTCGGCCGAGAATCGAACCCGGGACCTTTGCGTGGCGACGGGCTTGTTAACCAACTTACAAAAATAAAAAAATAATTACCTTACCCTGCCAAAAATACCCCATGCTGTTCGGAGTTTATGTATCGTGGTTTTAAACGAGATAATTACATTGTACTTATTATGGCCACTCACTATCGTGCCATTTGATTCAGTGACTTAATCAAATACACTTAATCAAGTCAAACTGACAGAGTGTGGGGCGAAATTTTGGAAGGACATTATGCCACTTGACGTTTTGTGGTGTAAGTTTCGATTGATCAAGCTCATTTGACGACCTGAGAGGTTCAATTGAATAACATCCGGTGTGCCACGCAGAGGTCTAGGACCTCTGTGTGGATAAAACTTGTTTTTTTCTTTATTAATTGTCAACCTCACATAGAACTGTTAATTGAACTATTGGCCCGGCTGGTTGAAGGTTGAATGTCACAGATAGATACACAGAAACACATTTTACACGCCCGTGTTGTACCTAAAAAATGGCCCCGCAGAATACCAGCGCTGAGTCGCTTCTTGCCCCTCACAGCACATGTTTTTTTTTTCTTTTTGTTCCCTACGCAAAAGAAATGGGCACCCTCCGGTAGCGGTTGGGAGGGAGGAGGTAAACTTTTATAGAGCACCAGCCGGTTGGCCGGACTGGTTATGCACGACTTGCAAAAAAAAACCTAGGCGCCTACGTGCTAAACACCCCCTGGGAGCACCTGTAGCCGGGAAGGCTTTTCAGGTTTCATCAGAAGCGATACCCCGTGGGGACGGTGTATGCACACAGCACATGCTGAGTGGGTACCATTTACGCTGGCCGTCGCGGCACCGATAGTGCCATGGGAGGCTACGCATTGTTTTATATGTTCAATTATTAATGTTTCCTTTGTCTGTAACTGTTATAGTGTCGTGGTGTGCTATGTGTAATAAATGCCTTTTCTTTCTTTCTTTCTTTAACCGTCCTTAATTCCTCCTGTATTAATAAAATTTGCTACGTTGATGTAAAACTAAACTAGGTACTATATTAAGAAAGAACGAAAGAAAGAAAGAAAACATTTGTTGCAGTAGACACCACGACACGATAATTAGGTACAACAACATAAAAACAACGAACTAAGCATACCAACATAAAATACAAATAATGATATTTGAAAATAAAAATAAAAATTAAAAAGGAATAAAGGAATAACAATAATAACTGTACCTACCTACCTACCGTTTACGAGTATCTATTCCCAGTGGCATTGTTTAATCTCCGTGTCGCGGCTTCCAGTATTACTTAAATACTACCCACTACGTTAATGAATACCTACCACATTTCTCTGTTAACATGTTTAGGTGGGTAATTAATTACTCGCTAACAGCCTACCTACGATGTCTAGTAGGTATTATTAATTTTAATGAATCAGTCGTTTCGGCCTGCGGGCCTAAACCAGGCCGGGCCAAAACGCCTGTACACTCCGAAACGCGTAAATACTTTTCTCTAGTTTTGACAAGGGAAACGAAACGTTATTATTTTTTCTCAGGGAAATTCTATTAATTTTTTTTTCCCGATTGTCCTAAGTAAACCTTTTTTAAGACCATTTTCACTGCGGGCCCAAACGCTTGAGGAAGAATATTAATTTTAATGTGAGAGTCGTTTCTGACGTTACATATTTGCTAAGAAATTCTCGTCTGTATTTATTTTTGTTATACAAAAATCTTCTATACGCAAAGAACGTGAAATTTTAATTAGGCTAATTTTCCTTCAATCTAAATATTATATGGATAGACGGTGTGGATGCTATTTTAAATATATTATATTTTAGTATTAGTTTAATTTCTATTTCTAATTGTAAATATTTTTCTGTGTCTAAATTTATTTGATTGTGTAATAAAATAAAATATTTACCAACCATATTATGTTTCTAATTTATTATTTGTCTATGTATCAAAATTTTAACTTCTCATTTATTATTTAAAGAAGACAGCAAAACTTAATAAGTCATAAGGCACTTTAGTGCCACTTTTAGCCAATAAGCGTTATATTGTACGTTCCATTCTCTGCTTGCAAAGCAAATTCGCGCCCCAATTCCGCACTCACCCAATTTCGCACCGTGCTGGTATCGATTTGCAAGGCTGTATATAGGTCAGGGTTGGCATGCAACAGTTGGGACTGAGCCCGGGCGAGGCACAGCGCAGTGTAGCGATGCAACTTCTACGTTGAGCTTGTTTCAAAGAGTTTGATGAAGAGCTTATTAGATTACGTGATATTCAGTCTCGATTAATTAGACTGTTTTGCTGTCTAGCTGTAAATAGGTCAGGGTTGGTATTCAACAGTTGGGCCAGAGCCCGGGCAAGGCCTGGCGCAGTGTACCGATGCAGCGTCTACGTTGAGCTTGCTTGAAAGAGTTTTGTAATATGAAAACAGTAAAAAAGAAAGAGGTCCTCAAATTTACAATATTATTAAAGGAGAGTGTGTGGAGAGGCATGTGCCTTTTTGTAGGGCGACGTGAAATGAAATAAATTTTATTGTATACAGGAGTTTGGATTACATAATTTACATTAATTTTTTTATTCCACCAAATCCTACCTTAATAGGCGTATATCCGTAACTAAATTTATAACATGTCAAGGCATTTTAATAATAACATTAGATTCGATACTGAATAATGCCACCAAATATAGGTACCTAAATTTAAATTTAAAATTTATTACATACCTAAGTACTAAATGTTGTATAGAAACAAAAAAAAAAACATTTCTAATGCAATTATTATAATTAGTTTAAGGTATAAAATTTAATTTGGTATTAGTATACATTTATAAACTTCTTTTTTATGTCATGTTGAATAGAAATTTAAACGACTAAAAAAAAATAATATTAATTGAATTATTCATGTCAAATCAATTTATTAAACCAGTCAAAGGTGTACAATTCACTGTTCATTATTATTTATATTCTCACTATAAAAACTTATTATTTATATAAGTGAAGATTATGGCAATAACCTCCCATTTCGTGGGAGAAGCCCTAAGTCCTGCAGTAGACTGTTATGGGCTGCGATGATGAAACGAACACTACCTATGCAGCTAAGCCTTTCTTAATTTTCATAATTCACAAGAGAGAAAAGAAAAAGAGAAAGAGATAAAAGAGGTATGTCAGGTCCGTAGCTTCTGTAATATTCTCGGATGAGATGTGGTCGTGAGTAGGTATCATAAGGATGGATGGATGTTTCATACTTCGTTACGCAAAAACTGCTGAACGAATTTTGATGAAATTTGGCAGTAATATTTTAATAGAACAAAGTCGCGAACAAAAGCTAGTGAATAAATAAAAATGCTCATACAATTCACACTTCGCAAAGCTTGTGTTAAGGGAGCCAGAAAACTGATAAACTACTTATATATTTTTAAATACATACTTATGATACACAAAACACCCAGACCCGTAACAGAAATTAAAATCCATCATTTCAATTTCTATACGGCCGGGAATCGAACCCGGGACCTCTGTGTGGCAGACCGTTAACCAACTGAACCACTCATACGTCTCTCGCTAGTATGTATGTAAAACCTATTTAAAATAGAACATTGTCAAATATGTCCTCAATTCCCTGTCCCCTCTAATTTCAGGGGACAGGTCTTCACAATAGTACAGTTCCAATTGTCCCAGTCTCTGCTAATTCACTTTGAACCACTGGGTTGAAAAGCCTTCCCATTTAGCCCTATTACGGGAGGGACAGACCACTTTACCTAAATTAGCAGTAGACCTTCCTTGTAAATTACTCTAATTATTCCTCAACTACCGTGGCCCTGGACACATGGGACGGACAAATTTTAATAGCTTTTTTTTATTGCATGGAAGGGAAATGGTTAATTTACAATTCACAACTTATAACAGTTCTTCGAATTGCTTGCTGAGAAATGCTGAAGTTGTGAAAAGGCCTTTGTAGAACCAACGGCCGATGGCGGACGGAAAGGTCGAGTGACGGTCATATTACTGAAAGTTTTGCGCTCCTGGTCGCTCGTAATGTTTGAATTTCGAATGTTATATTTTTTAAAACATCCGTGGCGGCCTTGGCGTGAGAGAAATCGCGGATGAGATCGAAGAGACACGGCTGCGCTGGTTTGATCACGTATTGCGTAAGCCCCAAGGATACGTGGCAAATAGGTGCCTGAACCTGTCTGTATCAGGAAAGAGATCCCGCGGGGGACCCAAGAAACGATTGAATGACATAGCCGAGTCGGATGCGAGAGCCAACGGCTTACGACGTGAGGATGCCGATGATCGGACAAAGTGGAGAAAGCAAAGCAAGAAAGTAGACCCTGGCTACAACCGGGATTGACCACTCGGATGATGATGATGATGATATTTTTTAAAACATAAGACACTCGATCATTAATCTTACAAAAATTGGCGGGAAATCGCATGTCAATTGTTTTTTATCACAAGTTGAAGTTAGTCGTTCGTAGCAAAAATGGAATTAAAGCGAAAAGATTTTTGGGCGATGATTCTTTACGATTTTATAAGTTCACTCTCTCTGCAAGACTGCGCTGTCGTCTTCAAAATTATTTTGAGAGGGAAGCACCTTATTTGAGCACAGTAAACTGTGGCTGTGTGAGGAAACTGTGACTACTATGAACCTATAAGGAGATTCACGGACATTTTGAAAAAGTACGAGCCAAATTAAAAAAATCTTATATCAACATTTAAAAGTGTAGACATTTTTTGCCGCTGGATTCCTCATGAACCCAGTACAAAAACGGACTCGACTTGATTGGTGGAAAAAATGTTGTTAAAGTATAATCACGGACGTTGAAAAGCTGTGTGTGACATTGTGACAGGAGATGTAACATGGATTTATTGTTACATGCAGGAAAGAAAGCAACAGCCTTCAGTGTGGGTGTTCGAAGGCGACAGAAACCAATAAAATTGAGGCTGGCGAGAAGCTTAGGCAAAAAAATTATTGAGTTCATTTTCTCCAGGACGTTTCCTGTCTTCACGACCTAACTAGAAGAACAAAAGACAGTGCTTAGTGGTACACCACCATTTATTTGCCCAGTGTCTTTAAAAAAGTTTTACAAAAACGACCAAGAAGTTGACAATGCTTCGGCGCACACCGCGAACAAGCCAGTAATTTTTTTCTTCTGATAAGGTAGAGCACATAGTCCAGACCTGGCACCATGCAATTTCTTGAAGATTAGATGATCCGTTCGTAATAACTTTTAACCATCACGTGAAAAACATGCTCTCAGACCAATTAGTCCTCATGTTTTCAAAAATGGTATGACCGAACGAAAAAGTGTTTAAAATTTAATGAAGAATACTTAGAAAAGCATTAAATATATTACTTTACATGTAAATTGTTTTAATAATGAGTTATCCAAAACTTTCAGTGGACTCCACGTATTAAAAACCTTGTTATTTTTACTGTCGACGAAAAAATGTTTTTGTGCCAGTCTGTGCACAGCGCAGATCAGGTTTTGTTTTTACTGTATATTTACAGCAGCACAGTACTTACAAATTACTAATACACTGCCAATATCAATAAGTATATAAGACACAAAGCATTTTAAATTAAAACTTAAAATATCATTAAATTAAAAAAAAAAAAAAAACATAATCAAATTAAAAAATTAGAATACACTCTCTTATCCATCAACTCAACATCAACAGTTTTGTGGGTCTCCTAAACGTTTACTATCGCTGCAAAGTAGATATTTTCTTGTACTTGATGACATAGGATAACCTACGTTACCCTCACAACCTAGTGGATTGTCATTAGTCCCAATTGTCGAATACAGTTTAATTAGAACCGAGGGTTTTAACGCAATGTAGTTTACTACATTCGACAATATATGCCAGTTAGCTTTCGATCCTTCGTGCCTTCGCCAGGAGTCAAAGCACCGTGTTTTGTGCGTAATAGTGATAAAATACATACATACATACATACATAAAGCTCACGCCTGTGTCCCACAGGTGGGGTAGGCAGAGACTATGGACTGCCCCTTTGCTCTGTCCTGACACAACTCCCTAGCCTCGCATATATCTACAACTCTTTTCATACATCTCCTTTTATTCTTAACACTTCGGACCCCAGCGATAAAATCTAAATATAAAAAAGTTTGTTAACTATGTAACGGTAGGATCTCCGTCAGAGAAGATTATGTGTTAGGTCCTTACCATACCTTCATACAAGCATAGATAAGTATAGATTTCTGGATCACGTCAACGAAATTTCATTAGCATTGATAGCGTAATATTGAAAAATATGATCTAACTACGTTTGTGAGGAGTGCGCTCGGAGGACACTCCTCTTAAGCAGCCCAGTTAGACTGAAAATTGGAGCAGTGTTTTCTTTTGTGTGGTTATCTAAGCCTTTTGTTGGTATGACAACCCTCAGGACGAATAAATGGAGGCTTTTATTATACGAAGTGTGATATGAATAACAACGCGCCACTTTGATTCAACCTTTATAATGTGTACGGGTAAGGAATGGAATACAATGGCTGCCAGTGTGCCTGTCGCTTACAAGTCTACCTTAACCACTTAGCCACCGACGCTCGTACGTAGGTAAATCTGAATAATTATGATCAAGGACTCATAGAAATCTTTGAATTTAACTTACGGAGTTATGTAATACTAGGCGTACCAAGTAGTTTTCAATCTCGCGCAGTTCGGATCTTTGTAAATATTCAACAATCGTGCGGTATTCTAAAGATTTGATACTCAGGGATAATGGAAAGCTTCTATTAGTGACAGAATTTTCAAAATCGGTTTAGTTTTTGAGATTATACCAATATACAAACTCACAAACTTTTCTTCTTTATTTATAATATTAGTAAAACTAGTACTGTAAGTGTAAAGTGAAGTAAGTGTAAAGTGTAAAAAGACAAAACACTTAAAAGGTTCTAGTGGGAAATCGCTAGGTATAAGTAAACCTGATAGCTCTTTTCTACTATAAGGGCGGATCCTGGCAAAAAAAGCCAATAGAGCGTTCCTAGGCAAGCATGCTCCATCTTTGCGATATCATGCGGTAAAGCCAGGCATTTGACCGCCATCTCACCCGATGGAAAGCGACGATGAGGTCGAAAATTTGTCATGCTGGCCTAACACCTTCACTGTTGACTGGAAGACCCCACGGTTATACTTAAATGTGTTAATACCCCCCGTTCCCCCCAGATCCAACATGGCGGCGCACGCCCTGGCGGTGTTGGCGTGCGTGGCGGCTGCGCATGCGTGGGGGGGCCTCTTCAACCGGTTCAGCTCGGACATGCTGGCCAACCTGGGATACGGGCGTGGCGCGTACCGGCACTACCCTTACGGACAGGTGAGATTGATTGGTTTTCTTCTTTATTTAATAGGCGGAAATAAGGTAAGAAGATAGCAAGGTATCTACAAAATAATGGCGAAAGAATACTGTAGAAAACACCCAAAAATACCCTATAAATTACCCCGAAAATCGTCGTTAAATTATAATCCTAAAATTACTCAAATTATTTTAAACAATCACCTAAAAGTTACCCTAACAATCGTCTTAAAATGTATGCCATGAAAATACACAATAGCCATAGTACAAGCTTTGCTTAGTTTGGGGCTAGATGGCGCTGTGTGAATTTATCCACGAATATTATATATACATATATATACATTTATAGGGTATAAAGATAGTAGGGTTAGGGTTGACCTACAAAAAAAATACTCTTAACTCCATTCAAAAATACCCGAAATATGATCCTAAAATATAATCATAAGATATGCTGGCATACCGGACTACCCTTGCGTACATAATAAAAGAGCAGGTCCTTTTGGTGGTGGAATCAGGAATATCCACATGAAACGTTCGCCCGGATTGCGTCTCCCGATGGCGGAAAGGTTCCGGAGGAACGGAGGTCGTGCAACTGCTTCGCACTTCTCCAA
The DNA here is from genome assembly GCA_907269095.1 of Blastobasis adustella. Lineage (NCBI taxonomy): Eukaryota > Metazoa > Arthropoda > Insecta > Lepidoptera > Blastobasidae > Blastobasis > Blastobasis adustella. Next base: position 2,968,972 of record OU026142.1, read on the forward strand.
AATGCAACTGAGCTTCAAACAATTTCGGGTCACAAATTACCTTCTTTGCACGTTTTTCCACCGAATCCAAAGCGGCCAGCTGGTATGTAGCTGATCTATGCCAAAAATGGCAGCAGTACTCAATGCAGGATCGGACTTGTGCTTGATATAACTGAAGCAACTGGCTTGAAGTGAAGTACCTCCTAACGTTCCTGAGGATATCAAGCTTTTTGACTGCAGTCTTTGCTTTGGATTCGATGTTCAATGTTGAGATTGTTTGATAGCTCAACACCCAGGAACTGTAGGTTGTCGGTAATTTAAAAATGGACTCCGAAAACAAACACACCTATATTTTGTAGCATTGAACGCCACTAGATTGTCTTCGCCCCATCGGACACTGTCTTGAGAGCTCCGTTCAAGATTAGAATAATTATATATTATCTGTGGACCAACCATGGCCTCTCGACAAGACTGAACGTCCTCCCTGTAGGCATTTGCTTCTGACAGATACTGTGCTATCGTCTGCGTACCCAAAGGTACCGGGTACAAGCAGATTATTAACATGCAGCGGTCGCGGTATGTAGGAACGGCCCTTTTTTTATTAATTTATTTACGTATTCTGTACACACACTACCCTTGGTCGGAATAAAAACATCAGGACCAAAAAAACTCTTGTCAAAAATAACCTAAATTCCAACCTTAAAATACCGCTTCGACTGATGTAAATTTAGGTTCATTTAAAGGCCAATCTATTCTTGGTGTTGCTAAAAAAGAGCGACTATTTGTTGGATACGAAAGCCAGGATGGATCACGCTATAGGTCGCTTAGCATAACAGCCGGTCCGTGAAGTGCCCTTTTAGTGTTTAACCCCTAAAGGGTTTGCTTGTAAAGGTTGCCCTTTGCTCATTGCTCGTCAACGATCGATGGATAGCGAAACTTTCACGGAATATCAAGTGAAATAACTTGGGAGCGGCTGTGGCATCCGACACGTAAGCGAGAGTGTACCGTGTTCGAATGCCTCTGCGGCGATGTACCAATGACTCTTTTCTGAGCTATGTACACTGTAATAGTAAAAAAATGTAAGGATTAATTTTGGTTATTTTACGAGGGTTTAAGTATAATTTAATCGCGAACATTTCATAATTTGGCAGTAACCTTGCATCCAGGAACGGCACATAGGCTATAATTGATACCGAAATTCAACTTGGTTCCCGCGTGAACGGCTCCTGAATGTAACAACCGAATTTTACGTCGCAAAATTCCATTGACTTTTTTTATACAACTAAGGTTAGCTAGCAAGCTTATAGCCTTCGTGATGGTAAGCAGTCACCGCATCCTATAAACGTTTGCAATACCAGGGGCATCACCCACGCGTTGCCGACCCTGTAAAAACCTTTTCACCCCTTTCTTGTAGAGCTCCATGTTATACTCTCCAGGTAGTTTATTCCACAACCTTAGTATGCGTGAGAGTTCTCTGTAGTAATATGTAAATGTAAATAAGTAATGACACAGAAAGACATCGGTCGGATTCCTGGTCGACTGGCCAATAGCGTTACGGCGCATTGTAGTTGTAAAATATCGTTATATAACTACAAAGCGCGCGTGCGCAGTAGAGATTCAGGTAAAGCTATAACTAGCTCAACCTGAATCTTTACATAGCGCGCTTTGCGTTACAAGTACATAGCGCGCTACTTTTATCAGCTGGTCCATTTATGTGGCTGGTTTCCCCTGACCTTCAACTCCTGACGAACCCGTTCATCATCAGGTGGAGCCTGAAGAAGCCTACGCCGAAGCCCTGGAAGGAAACCGCATTGACGACGCTATCGACGAACCTGGCCATTGCTACAGCGCACCTTGCAACAACAACGGAGACTGCTGCCGTGGACTGCTTTGCTTGGAGACTGGTGAGTACCTTACTTACAGGACTGTGTGGGCGTCGTAGGTTATCCTACGTCATCGTTTACAAAAAAATGACTCTTTCGTTACTATAATGTGGCTGTACAGCGAAACTGTCCAGAGGTTGTGAGGAACTCCGGTTTTTTTACTTATAGAACCCCCCACACACGAGAATATATAAGTATGGTCCCCAAACGTGCATACCTCACTACCCATTGTTGATGGAAAAATAGTACATACACACTCCCATCCGTATCCCACAGGCGTTTACCCCTATGACAATTAAGTACCATCACCAACAATACTATCCTGACACATCACTTAGGCCTCTTCCACACAATATTCGCTTATAATCGTCTTGACGCCAATATTCCGGTTGTGCTCTCGTGCGCGAGGGTCCTGGGTCCGCTCTGACAATGACCCATCTGACCTCCGTAGCCCTGCTTCCAGTGGAACCAGACCAGATTGGATCATGGTTACACATTCAATCGCCTGTGCAGATTTAATCACGATGTTTTCCGTCACCGTAACAGCATCGGTTAGTATTCAACTAATGTACAAAACTCAGAAAATATTTATTGCTATATGGTCGCAGTGGGATTCTAACCCCGTATCTCTCGCTTACGAATCCCAATTCTGCCCCCACAAAATAAAGTACGGCCCGCCCCAAGCAGAAGGTCCACTGGAAACAATGCGCCATTTCCGTCACGCACACATTGACGTTATGTTTACAAGCATTCTTAAGCAGTTTCAAGCAGTGCTCGGTCGCGATTGTTACCTCGAGAATTCGTTACGAAGACGAAAATTGAATATTATTTAATTAAAAGATATTATTATTGATAAAATAAAAGTACTTGTACGTAACTAAGATTACTTATTAACATACAAGCAACACACGCAGAGTCCAAGAACTGATGGGTGACCATTTCAGACTTTGAGGTTAGTCGAACTTCAGCACCGCTACGAATTCTAATGCCGATGGCGAAGCGAAGTGGACCAAGGTCTTCCGCTAGAGACCCTAGGCCTAGGTGAACAGTTTCAAGCACCACGTGACAGTTTTTAACAGATAAAGAAACCGTAATGGCCACCTTAATGGTCTCTAGTCGGAAAAGCCGTCTAGTCTAATATAAAAAACATCGCTGACGTCCTTCTCCATCATCAGATGAACTGACTAATACCATGATATTGCATTTTCATCAATTTTCATGTGTTTGAAATTTTCAATTCAATTGATTGCTGGGTTAAATCCCAGGTCAGGGAAAGGTTATTCTCAGGGTCTGATGATGTAACCAGGTGCCGATGAATTTTTAAAAAGCGAATAAACAGGAAATTATTATTACGCTTACTAGAGGCATAATATCTGAAGCTGATATGGAAAATCTGATACACTTGAACACAATCTGATCAGCTTGGGAAGCAATTATGATCACATTATAGCATGGATTAGATATTGGTCCTTTACAAGGGACATGTTATTGTGAACAATCTTTAATATTCTAGTCGATCTTTTATATACTCTTTTCAAAATTCAGTATAAATACAGTAGCAACCCTAGTGAGTCTGCAAGTTTACTTCATAATTTTCGAAGACGACGGGAGTGGACCTTCTGTTAGTTCTCTTTCTTCTGTTAGTCTACTTTGTGCTGCGACCGACGCTCAAATGCTACTTTTTATCGTAATTTCGAAATCATTTACCTTTCTACCTTCCTGGAATGGAAATAATTCCATCAATTTATTACCTTTAAAAGGAATTAGAAGGCAAGAAGCAAGGACGGTTGGTCCTTGAATCGCTGAATTGCGGAATTAATTTCGCTGAATTAATTATAAAATAATTTTCTAACTCAATTTGCAATGCTAATTCAGTTGCTGCAGTGACTTTCTTCTAACGACGACGGTAAAGGTTTCGTGTCGTGTAAAGAAAGCATAAAAGACGTAGGTTTTATGTATAAAAATAACACAGTTTGAGCACTTTTGACTTCGGTGAGTTTGAGTATATTTTTCAATATAATGTCAAACAGACGGTAGATAAATACGTCCTTAGCAATTATACTAAAGGGAAACATAAAAGGTGTAGGTACTTAAAAATAATACAGTCTGAGCATTTTTGACTTGTGTGAGTTTTAGTATCTTTTACAATATAATGTCAAAAGTCCTTGTCCTTGGCACCTAGAGTAATAACTGTGACTAATAATTAATTACTGTAGATCCTATTTAAATATTAGGTAGGTATACGTAGTCTTACGCCGTCTTACGGTATGGTTTTATGTTCTGGAAATTATTTTTTTCTATCTACGCGATATACAGACATTTTAAATGAAATAACTTTTAAAAGATTAAGCGCGGTTTTTAAATAAAGTGACGAAAGCACAGGATTCCAACTGACAATACCTTTATGAGTGACGAACGGCCAAATTATCGGCACCATGCGTCCTTCAAAATGAACGAAGTATGCCTGTGAACGTATTGAACGCAGTGCTTTCACTTAGCAAAGTGAACACTTTGAACGTCTAGTAGGTGATACGTAATTATTAATGTCCGAACTAAGGTAAATTTCTGGCTGATTGCTACAACCTTCGGCCGAAGCCGAAGGCTTAAAAGTAGTGTCCGACGGAAGCTTCGGCTTCGACTTCGGCTTCGGCCGAAGAGAAGGTTTCGCCGAAGGTTGTTTTTATTAGATATTATTGACAAATACATTGCAAAGTAATTTTTTTCTCATCTGTATATCAAGTTTTAGAGATGATTTAAATTACCTTACCAGAGTTTTTTTGGCCGAAAGTGGCCGAGGTCGAAGCCGAAGCCGAAGATCGAACATTAGTAATTACTTATTACCCAAGGCCGATCAAACAAATGTCACATCAAAACAATATTAGATAAAGTGGACCCGACGCGGTTTCGTTCACGTACATCTATTTTACCCCTGCCTACCCTATTTTTCCTTACTTATAAACCTTCCTCTTGAATCACTATATCTATTATTTAAAACCGCATTAAAATCCGTTGCGTAGTTTCAAAAGATTTAAGTAGCGACCACGTGCCGGAAGACGCAGTGTGGGTAGGCCTTCCACAAGGTGGACTGACGACCTGGTAAGGATCGCAGGTACCAGCTGGATGCGAAAAGCACAAGACCGGCCTTTGTGGAGATCTCTGGGGGAGGCCTATGCCCAGCAGTGGGTGTCTTCTGGCTGATATGATGATGATGATGAAGCGTATATAGATACATACGGCTAGCAGCTACTTTTTGTTTTATACTATGCATAATTACCTCTATTTTCAATGTTCATCAGCAATACAGCATGACTTCTAAAAGTCGTATATAAATATACCATTCAATCGAGTATGAAAAACGTATATTAAATACGAGTCAAAGTCAAAGGCATTTATTTGTGTCACAAGTAGGCATACAGATTCATCAAGATATTATAATGTTTATGAGTATCTCTGTGTTAACCCCAATTGTGGGCATACAAATATTATAATTATACAAATAAAATTATAGTGGCAAATTCCCATTAAATTTTCTGATAGAGTACTACACAAAGCTCCGCAGCCTACTGTACCTACAAAAAACTGGCAATGTCACAGCGAATTGCCTAATATAAGGGCCACAAAAGGGGTCGAGGACCGATTTACTCCCAACCCTCCCATTTGTATTCAAAACCAGCTCCTCTGTATTATAAGAAATAACGACGTCTTCACAAAATGGCCGACGGCGATATTGCGTTCTTTATTTGCAGAAAAATATTATCCACGTGTTTCATTTGGCATTTCGTTGTACTAGGCATTCCGTGAAAAGCAATGCTTCTGACGTGATTGTGATTTCAAGCAGTAGGTAAATCTCTGTCGCGGCGAAAAATTTCTTATTTCTGATGGAAGTACAATATGACTAAAACAGATTATTCGCAATATGACCAAAGCAGAATATGACGAAAGCAGAATATAACGGAAGTAGAATATGACGCAAGCAGAATATGACGGAAGCAGAATATGACGAAAGCAGAATATAACTAAAAGAAAACTTGAGAGACAACCCCATCTTGACGACCTTAGTGGTTCAGTTGGTTAACACACCGGTCTGCCAAACAGAGGTCCCTCGGTTCGATTCTCGACCGGGCAGAATTTGAATTGTAATAGTATTGATGAATTTTAATTTCTGTTACGGGACTGGGTGTTATAATATGTATATTAAGTATGTATTTAAAAATATGTACACAAATAGTTTATCAGCTTTCTGGCAGACACAACACAAGCTGTGCTTGCTTCGGGATTAGATGGCGCTGTGTGAATTGTCCAAGCATATTTATTTATTTACAATGCGGTCGTACTCTCGCACGCGACGGCCTGGGGCCCTTGACCATGATCCAGGATTCGGCAGATCAGGTAATCATTAGCGACTGCCGTCTGACCTCTATGATTCTTTTAACATGGGAACCTGATCAGATTGGATCATGTGCAAATTTCCCCACGATGTTTTCCCCCACCGTAAGCCGTTAGCTAATGTACATGACTCAGAAAAGTAATTCAAGTTAATTGGGGATCGAACTTGGTATACAAGTCGACCCACTAGCCATTACGACGCTAGATATCGTGATATCTAAAGTGCAATACGGTCACCCATCCATTTTTCGGACTGTGCGTGTTGCTTAACTTTGGTTATCGGTATCAAGTAGCTGCCAGTAGACCAGCGCCGCATCTTCATTCTGACATTATAGACTGTAAGGGCGCCGTAGGTTATCCTATGTCATAGAATACAAGACAAATTCTGGAAGAGGTTTAGGAGACCCATAAAACGTTGGTCACACAACCTGGCACAAAAAAATCGTGACAACGTCAAGTAGGAGACAGACAGATGTCGAACGCTACCGAACGCGGAGGCCGATTGTGCCTCTTTGTCGCTCGTTCCGCGCTCTCGCTTGCACTTCAAGCCTTAAATGGAACGCCTCAGAGCGAGGCAACGCCGCATGAGTAATGTATTTTCGTGCGTGCAGCCGGCTCCGTCGAATTATAAGACGTTGTCACGTCAAAAAATTTGTAAATCAAACTTTGTCTTACTATAGCTAAGCAAAGTTGAGGTTAAGGAAACAAAAAATTAAAAAAATTATTTGTGCCAGTTTTTGCACAGGCAGACCAACCTTTTTGTCCCAACCTCCTAAATCTCTACTGTCGCTCCAAAGTGGATTTTTTCTTGTACTCAATCATCATCATCGTCCTAGCGCTTATCCCGGCCTCTGCCAGGGTCCGCTTTCCTACCCTTTCTTCTCCACTTTGCCCGGTCTTCGGCATCCTCGCGTCGTAAGTCGTTGGCTCTCGCATCCGACTCAGCGATGTCAAACCATCGCTTCTTGGGTCACCCGCTGTTTCTTGTTCTCAATGACGTAGAATAACAATATAATATTACAAATTAATCGATGGCGTATCGACCCATACACCCACTCAGACTCATCCACTTAGAACAAACTAATCTCTTTATAATAGGTTCTGTAATTTAGTTTCGGAGAATACCTCTAAGTATTCAGCTTACAAACTTTACCTATTTGTTAATAAAACATTACATAGATTACAAATAGAATACAAACCGATGCTCTTACGGTGAGGGAAAACATCGTGAAATATCTATGCTTGTAGCTTGTCAGATTTTGGTTAAAAAATATAGTTTTACAGTTACACGGGATTTTTATGAGATCCATACAAATTATAAATCCCGTGCAACTTTTAACGAAAATGTGACAAACTACAAGTATGGATATTGGTTTCTGGATCATGAAAAACTTATTTGGCTTTATGAATCAAATCACCTTTTGTACATTAGTTCCACTTTATAAAATTTTTTAAGCTTTTATCGCGGGCTTTGAGCGCGGCGACCGAATCAAGAAATTCCGTAACGTAAAAAACCTAACACCCCCCACTCCGACCGGCACAGCGGTGCGGCGTTGAAAGCCGTGCATCGTCTAACGTCGTTTCAGTTCGGCAGACTTCGGCACGGTGTTTGTGTGCGTGCGACTAGACGTATGCGTGTAGACTAGCAGCTAACTGCTCATAACTGATTCTATCTCTTTTAGACACAATGCTAGGTGAGACAGCGTGCTTTTTGGCCGTGTCCACGAGTGAGTTCGATAAGGTAATCCAAAAATAGTTAGTATTAAAGTATCATTATATCTATATAAATGTACATCGCGCGAAATTCGATGATCAATATCGTTCTTTTTGTTTAATTTTTTTTAAAGAAGGTACTTATTATAATTGCATAAGTTTTTAAAAAATGCTATGCAATAGCTTTACCGCGGCAGTCCCCGAGTGCCACACGTATTTTTTTTTTCATTTGGGGTTTTATTTTGAAAATATGATCAAACTACATTTGTATAAAGCGCGCTGGAGTGCGCACTGTGACGCCAGCTATAACTAATGTTTTTAGTTCTGCACAAAGTTGACAGCCAGATGAATCAATCAAAGCTGTATGGATCAATCAATAAAATTCATCCGCATCCATGTACTCGTACATAATAATCTTATTGCATAAGCTACCTATATTTAGAAGTAATACATTTACCAAACACTACATTGAACAAAAATACTCAAATATTTACCCTAGCTTACAGTGAGAGTTAGTATAAACTATTGAATTGTAGGCTGCGAACTATTCTAGTTCTTAAGTCGACCGCTCAAAGTCGCAATTCCAAATTCCAATATTCAGAGCTCTGGGCTTAGGCAAAATCGGAAATCTCTCCATAATACGGACTAACAAAGAAAGCTTTGAGCTAGAGGCAAGCTTTAATAAAGAGGAAAGCTTTGATAAAGAGGATAGCTTTGAGAAAGAAGAAACCTTTCACACCTTTATTGGAGGGTGAAATCGATTTAAACACGAACTTCCATTTGCGATCGCCTTTCTTACGCTTTCAATTTCAGGTTTTTTAGAACAATACCTATTTAGAGATCCACTAGAGACATTCAAGCAGGTAGCTAATCCTCAAAGATAGGTGAAGCCTTGACCTTTAGAGACTGTCAATCTGTCACAATTAAAAAAAAAAAAAAAAAAAACTCTACAACTACAAATGTCTCAATGTCATACATTAAGATGACCAAGGCCACCAAATTTGACAATAGCAGTGATTATGGAGGGGTATTTGATAGTCTATAGCCGTCCTTTTTGGACATTTTAATGGTGCATAATTAAAAAAAGAAACAAATTATGGATTGTGAATTCGGCTGTGAGCTCCTTCTATGCTTCTATGTCCAATTTCTTTGTTCTTTCGCCTTTTCTATAAGTCAGTGACAAAAAAGCTGACAGCCCACCTGATGGTAAGCGGTAACTGTCGCCCATAACATCTACGATCACATCAGTTTCATTTAACTAAAATGCAGCAACAGTGCGTCGTCACTGTTAGGACTAAGATGTAATGCCTCATGCCTGTAATTGTGTTGTCTTCTTTATGTTGGCCTTAAATAGATAAGGTGATGGTACCCACCCAGATGTACTCCTCACGCTTGACAGAGTGATCATCACCATCACAATGACCTGTACGGCGTGACTGACGGGCCATGGGACTGCAATTTATGCCAGTGGGACACTATCTCGGTTACTACCAAATCTAGCTGCAGGTAGATACTGGATGTGTCAAGCCGTGGTTAGGGTGTTACTGTTGGGGGAGGAGAGCCCGGGGTCCTCCTTGGACATGATCCAGAATTTGAAGGTATCTAATTAAATAATTACAGAAGAGCGATTGACGTCTGACCTCATTGTGATTTGATTGGATCATGGTTACCTACACATTGTTATACTTACTTACTTACTATGATGACGCAGCGACCCAAAATAAGCATTTCGCTCTGTCCTTTTTTTTTCTTTATATATATTTTACAAGACAGGCATTTGACCGCCATCTCCCCTATGGTAAGTGACGATGTGGCCAAAGCTGGCGCATGCCCGTCTTGGACCAGCCTATTCACTCTAGCTTCGAAGGCATCCAGATTATATTGATCAGGGAACACACTCGCAGGCAATGCATTCCACTCCTTAGCCGTACGCATTATAAAAGTCAAGCCAAAGCGGCTCGCGCGGATAGTTGGAAGATCCACGACAAGCGCTCGCCCGGATCGCGTGTCCCAATGGCGGAAAGGGGCCGGCGGAATGAGGTCGTGAAGCTGCTTCGCACACTCTCCGAAATGTAACCTGTAGAAGACCGACAGACGTGCAACCCTACGCCGATGCTCTAGGCTCTGCAGCCTAGCTTCAATCAACTGCGGGTCACAAATTATCTTCTTAGCACGTTTTTCCAGCGAATCCATAGCCGCCAGTTGATATTTGGCTGATCCATCTCAGATCTGTCCTGTGCCACCTCCTGCCAGCAGTCAGCCCGAAGTTCCGACAGGGCTCTTTCCACTTTGTCTCTCCAGCGATTCCTGGGACCTCCGACCGGTCGTCGACCACTGGGTCGTCTCAAGGGCCTCTGCCAGGGTCCGCTTTCCTACTAATTTTTCTCCACTTCGCCCGGTCTTCGGCATCCTCGCGTCGTAAGCCGTTGGCTCTCGCATCCGACTCGGCGATGTCAATCCATCGCTTCTTGAGTCGCCCATTGGGCCTCTTTCCTGATACCGGTAGGTTCAGACACCTATTTCCCACGTATCCGATACTTAGGCTACACGTGACAAAATCAGCTCAGACGAGCCTCCTCGATCTTATCTGCGATATCCAACACGCCAACGCTGCCGCGGATGTACTCGTTACGTACTCGACCGAGTCGCATAACTGCGCACATCCACCGCAAGTATACACATTGTTATAGCACTCTAATTCTTGGGCAGAACGTTTTGTTTATTATTTCCGATGTTTCCGAGTTCCAAAATAGAGCGAGTGCTTGAAAATTACTTCGCTGAATGGGGTATTAGGCGCGGCCATGATGTCGCTACTCGTCACGGTGGGCACATTAATAGCAATTTGCCTGATTAAAGTGCTGTTTGTTGACATATCTACTACCAACGTTAGGTACTAGACTTTGCTAGACTGGCTAACGCTAATAGCGTTTCTGGCTCCTAATGTGCTTTCTTGGCGTTTGAGTTATTATACTGATGTTTTCATCAATCGATGTGATCGTCAGCCTACTGTAGTATGTGTGTGTGATGGTATAATATGTATATGTAATACATATATAGTTAATAAGTATACTGATAAACGATGGACTTAACTACGGGTGCGTACTCCACTAAAGCGCGGATTGCTTTTGATCGATGGTCGACCGTCTTTTGTCTTTTTTTCAAATTAGTGATTGTCAGATATGTCAATAAGGTTGTCGAGGTATTTCCCTTCGTTTAGTATCTACTCAAGTTTAAGTATGCGTCGCCGAATACTGGGCGAACAAAGTGTAAGGGGGAGCTAAGTCCATCGACTTGATAAGAAGAAGTATCTACTCGTGGGTGTGATTCAACTTATTCTGTTTCTTATGTTATCAACTAGCTGGCCAGCCGCGTCTTCGTCCGCGTGTTGGCCTATCCTATGAACCTTTCTTTTGACTCACTATATCTATTGGTGAAACCGCATTAAAAGTAAGATCTATGCGTATTGACATATATACAGAGACGAGTGTCAGACGCTATCGTGACAGACAAAACTGCGATGCACAGTGGGAATCTAACATTGCGTTTTTTTGTTTTTTTTTATTATTGTTTTATTTATTCGCACATTATAAACTAACATAAAAATAAATATGTACAATAAAAAGAAAAATAAATTAACTAACTTAAACAGTGGGAATTGACTTCGTATAAGAAGTAGTCATAAAAGCTGTTAGTTTTCCGAATGTTTAAAATAAATAAATAAAACTTTTTTGTCTCTACAGGTTCTACCCTGTAATTCGAACAATAAAAGAGGTCTGTACAACCCAGCCTATATGACTAATGAAGTTCACCCATTTGTCATTGGAAAGGATCTTCCATACACACACACACACACCTAGGTCGTTAAGGTTTAATAAATTTCCATTACAAGAAGCCATTTAAAAACTTTTCACGTATCTGTCAATGGAAAACTATCGCGTAATTACAAACATAACTTAATATATGAGATGCGTACGGTACGGGAAAACATAGTGATGAAACCTGCACATTCAGATGACTGGATGTGTAACCATGATCCAATCTGGTTAGGTTCCCCTAAAAGCAGGGTCATGGAGGTCAGATGGCAGTCGCTCCACTGTAATTATCTGACCTGCCAAATCCTGGATCATGGTCGAGGCGGACCCCGGGCCCTCGTACGCGAGAGCACAACCGAGACATTAACGCCAAGATGATTACTTTTTTTTTTATGAGGTGCGTACAGTCCATCGCGTGGACCAAGTTGTATGTTATATTTTAATACATTTACTTTAGCCATTGGTCTTACCTGACGACATTCATGTTATACAACAATAGCTTAATTTGTCATGAAGTTTGCTTGAAGAGCGTCGGTGGCCGGGCGATTGAGTATCCGATTCGTAAGCGAGAGGTACTGGGTTCGAATCCCACTGCGGCCATGTACGGATGACCCTTTTTTGAGTTAAGTATATTAGTTGAATATTAACCGATGCTCTTACGGTGAGGGAAAACATCGTGATGAAACCTACAAATCGCCAAATCCCGTATCATAGTGAAGGCGTACCCCGAGCCCTCATGAGAGCAGAACCGGGACATTAACGCCAAGATGATTATTATGATTATTATGAACGTTAAGAAACTTAGTTAAAATATATGCCTGACGCACACATTTGAGTTACAAATTATTAAGTTTCCTTTTTCATACAAAACAATTAAGCGCGTGAAAATCTCACCCCAAGCCATTAATATCGTTACGTGGAAACCGAGATACCCATTATAATTACCATTATCTAGGAACCTTAACGTATCTATTCCATAATCCTTTCAGCCTACTAATTCCATTACGGGCGTAACCTTTGAAAGATTACATGAAACCGGGTAATACCCTTTTAAATATGCTTGGAAATTAAATTAATTACTAAAAGGTGTATTTACCGTATTACCGTTTCTCGGAATTCGGAATTCTTGGAAACTACACACACACGTACAACATGGAGTTCTTCAAGAAAGGGGTTAAAAGGTTTTTACGGGGTCGGCAACGCGTGGGTGATGCCCCTGGTATTGCAAACGTACACAGGCTACGGTGACTGCTTACCATCAGGCAGGCCGTAAGCTTGTTTGTCACCTTGGTGGTATAGAAACAAATTAAAAAAAAACGTTAAACTAGTAGCACCCCTTTTAAACTCCGATGAATGAAGAAGCCGTTAGCCGTGTGGTGTCCGGCAGAGTATAATAGCACCAACCCCTTACACCCGAGGGTGTCGTACAAGGCGACTAATGTTTTCGAGACAAAATATCTAAAGTCTCCGTATGCTGGAAAATGGGAAGCAGCATTTTCCTTTCTTATATTTATAAAAAGCTGCGATCTCCAACCCGCCTGCCAAGCGTGGAGATTATGGCAATAACCTCCCATTTCGTTGGGGAGGCCCTAAATCCTGCAGTGGACTGTTATGGGCTGTGAAAAAGAAGAATGAAGAGGGGTGGTGTGAGTTATGTACATTAGGTGAGGGAAAACATCGTGATGATACACCACCCGCTGGTAACCGGTGGAGTCATTGGGTTATTATTCTATTATTGTAATTAAATAAATAAGTTTTTTTAGAAGCGTCTGTGGCCGACTGGTTAAGGCACATGACTCGTAAGCGAGAGGTACCGGGATCAAATCCCATTGCGGCCATGAACCAATTACTCTTTCTGAGTTATGTGCATTAGTTAAATGCTAACCGATGCTTTTACGACTAGGGAAAACATTGTGACTGAATGTACAACCTTGATCAAATCTGGTCAGGTTCCCTGTTAACAGTGTCACGGAGGGCAGTCGCTCCCCTGCAATTATCTGATCGGTCAAATCCTGAATCAAGGTCAATGCGGACCGTGGGCCCTCACTACCAGGACATTAACGTGAAGATAATAATGTTGTCCGCCGTGTCCGCTACCAGGGTAACAAGTAACAACCCCATTAATTTTAATTGTTTGTAGGCTTAACCATTTTTCACATTCACCTTTCGGCGGCTTTAAATTACAGAATACGACCCAATTCATCACAATCGCACACCGCGAAATAAAACATGCGTTATCTGGTGCCGAGCGATAAATTTGTATTAACGTCAAAGGCTGTTTGTCGGACGTGAAAAGGACCTTTTTGGTAATTGACCTGGTAGCTGACGTCATGAAAGTAACCTTTATAATGCGTACGGCTATGGAATAGAATAGGTAGTCTGCAAGTGTGTTCCCTGATCATTATAATCTGGACGCCTTCAAGGCCAGAGTGAATAGGCTGTTCCTAGACAGGCATGCCGTTCATCCATCTTCGGCCGCATCGTTACCTACCACCATGTGAGATGGCGGTCAAATACCTGGCTAGTCTAATACTAAAAATGGAAAATCATGTATTTATGACTTGTAAATCGTTAGTGGTTATTTCCATGGTGTGAATTCACATCTGTTATTTTGTTTTGATGGGTTGACGAGTAGGTATAGTTTCTGTGCTATTAGTAGATCGTTTGCATCGATTGAAAATGGGTTTAAGACAAAGTCTGAGCGTAATACTTTGGTGTACCGTATCGAATACGATTTGAAAGTGCTTACGTATGATTTCTTAGACAAAAGCTGATGCAAATATACTCGTAAAACAGTACAGATTGTAAGAGCGCCGTAGATTAAAAAAAACGGTATGGAGGATGAGAGGCAGACCGGTTTTTTTTACTTCTAGAACCCACACAAGAAGATTTGTTAGTAGGTACTATCGCCACGAAAAGTCGAAGTTTCGGTCGATTTTTTCTTGTACTCGGTGACGTAGAATTACCTACGACACTCTCACAGTTTAGTAAGGCAACATATTTCATTTCAGGTTGTTTCTGCATGACGCGCCATGATGGAATCGCGTTTAAGTTGTGATGATATCATCTGCACTTAAAAAGCGACTAAGCTAATTATATTGGCGTTAATGTCCCAGTTGTGCTCTCGCGCATGAGGGCCCGGGGTCCGCCTTGACCATGATCCAGGATTTGACAGATCAGGTAATTACAGCGATGCTGCTGCCAGGGGAACCTGACAAGACTGGATCACGGTTACACATTCAGTCATCTAAATGTGCAGGTTTCATCACGATGTTTTCCCTCACCGTAAGAGCTTACTTGTGAACGCTACTGTACATCATACATAAACCTCACCGCCTCAGTCCCACAGGAGGTGTAAGCCGAGATTATGGAGCGCGGCACTTTGCGTAACTTTGCTCGCTTTTGCTTATGCAGCACCTATTGTAATAACAAATACAGTGTTGCATAAACAAAAAAGTGTGTGTGAAATAATAAACTGCACTAGCTTTTGCCCGCGACTTTGTCCTGGTAAAATTCTGTTTTAAGTACCCGCTGGAATCACATTAAATTCGGGTTAAATTATAGCCTAAATGCTATTCTAGGTTATAAGCTACGTTACTAGAATCAAAATCTAAATCAGTAGTTTTTACGTGAAGGAGTAACATCCACTCGTACAAATGTTCGCATCTGTAAACATAGTATAAAACAAAGTCGCTTCCCGCCGTCAGTCCCTATGTACGCTTAGATCTTTAACCTACGCAATGGATTTTAATGCAGGTTTCAACAATAGATAGAGTGATTCAAGAAGAAGGTTTATTAGCAAGAAAAAAAGGGCAGGTAGGGGTTAAATAGGTGTAAAGTAGATGTAGAGTAGGGATAGGGTAGGATGCCACGCGAACGAAACGCTAGTTTGTAATATTAGTGAGATTCCACGCATCATCAGTTTGAACCAGCGAACTATAGTACGTTTCAATAGAAAATAAAAAAAATAGAGCACGTTGTCTACAAGTATCATCTACGAAAATCTAAATAAATTCTGTTTCTGCAGAAAATACATTTAATCAATCATTCGCTTCGTGGGCTTGCGCGGGATCTCTTTCCTGATACCGTCAGGTTTAGACACCTGTTTCCCGCGTATCTCTGGGGCATCAGCACTTAGCCAATATAGCGCAGGCGAGCCTCCTCCATCTTATCCTCCATCGTATTTGAATAAGATACATGGTATCATCTTTCAAACATAAAATAAACAATATTAATGGTGAATACATTTTTTTCAGACAAAAATACCTAAATAAATAACTCTGAATAAAACTAAACTAAACGTCCCAAGATGCTGGCAGCATTAGCTCTCTGAATAGCAATGCTTATTATTTGCTTATTGTTTCAATAAATAGATTTCTCATTTTAACAAAAACTGTTGTAATTGGACGGATCCAAATTTACGAATGACGGAATTAGAGAGTAGCAACCTGAATGTAACCTGTATTAAATAATGAATATGAATTTACACTTTACACGTCCAGCACTACGCAGTAATGTGCTGTACTGATGATGACGCGACATTAAAAAATATTCTTTTTTGATATTTTCTCCAAGTCCAAGATCTCAAAGCATCCTCTCTTTCACAGACGAAGGCGGCCGCTGTCTCCCCGCTTTCGCTGGACGCAAACTGGGCGAGATATGCAACCGTGAAGGGCAGTGCGAGGCTGGACTGGTCTGCGAGGAGGTTGTACCAGGTAAGAACCCTCTAATAATAAACACAGACACGCATCCGGATACTGAGGGAGCTCGAGATACACCTGGCGAGCGAAGATGGACCCACAGACTCAGAGTGCGCCATAATGGCTCCTTCCCACTAACCAGTCAGGTCGTACCCTGACTGAGAAGAAGCCCGGGCAAGAGGCCAAGCCTCACGGCCCATAGACCTTCTTGCCATATAAAAAAGCAGAAGACCCGAAATGGAATGCCACGTTCTATCGTCGCACCACTCGCCGTCGACATTGAGTTCTTCCTCACACCTTCAAGCAAATTTGTCCAAAAGAACTTTCTCCCACGCATACTAAGGCGGAATCAGTTTCCTGGAGAGGTTCTTCCTGGAGAGTACAACATGGAGTTCTTTAAGAAAGGGGTAAAAAGTTTATTACGGGGTCCGCAACGCGTGGGTGAGGCCCCTGGTATTGCAAACGTCCATAGGCTGCGGTGACTGCTTTCCATCAGGCAGGCCGTAAGCTTGTTTTCCACCATTGTGGTATTAAAAACCCTTGCTCTACACTACGAGACCCTCGAATAGAAGCATCGCCTTGCTATGATACCATAATCATCATCATATCAGCTGAAAGACGCTCACTGCTTGGCATAGGCCTCCCCCAGAGGATGCGCATCCAGCAATCTTTACCAGGTACCCGGTTCACCTTGTGGGAGGCACGCTGCGTCTTCCGGTACGTGGTGGACGAAAGTTGCATGCGCCTAGGTTTGGACTTAGGTTAGGGACTCTCATTTTCCGCATTTGGACTCAAAGTCGGTCTTTTACACGTGATTAAGAACCGGCTATGATAGCCAGCCCAGCTCCTTCCAGAAGTCATTAGTCTCTTAGGACGTTCACAGACCTCTCGAAGGGAACCTGTTCCTAGTGAAGCTTTGGCTCTGTAGTCCTCTAGTCCCTCACACTTCAGGACCACGAGAGCTGTCGTTTCCTCAGCTGCTAAACAACCCCTGCACAGGGGGCTGTCCGTAGCTCCGATTATGTGCAATAGATTATTCAGGGGGAGGTGCCCTGTAATTGCATGCAGCCTAAAGCTATTTCTGTTTCCACCAGGAGAAATGCGCGTCTGCCGGCCTCCTTCGCTCGGTCGCAAGCAGTACAACGACGACTGCGAGTCATCCTCCGAGTGTGACGTCACCCGCGGACTCTGCTGCATCGTGCAGCGCAGGCACCGACAGAAGCCAAGGAAGGTAATGACACATAGGATACTAATTATTTTAAAAGGCAGCCAGCTATATTAGCAAGACTCCGAGGGGCAGAGGTGTGAACGAGTTTTTCAATTTTTAATGAGTAGCTATTAGGGTTTTCGAATACCCGACTTTTTTAGACACCCGGGTATCTGCTGAATCGTACAGCGCAGGCACCGACAGAAGCCACGGACGGTAATTACAATAACACATAATATTCACATATTATTTTAAATGGCAGCCAGTTTTCTGGACACAATTCCGGGGAGCAGCAGTATGGACGACAGTTTTAATTTTTAATGCGTATGAGTAGAACTTTTTTTATGGTATATTTCCTCTTTGTCTTTAAAATTATTTATTTATTTATTTAAAAGTTTATTGTGCACAGGAAATACATAGCTAATAATAGGCAAAGTAATAAATAGCACAACATGCGCCAATTTTTTTTGTAAATACTCTTTCATTATGTCTGTTTTATGAATAAAAAGAAGGTATTTCTGATACAGATACTTTATTGATAACAATAGTTACAGGTAACACAAATTGGAATAAATAAAAATTATGGAAGTAATTTAAGATTCATGTCGTACCTATCGAATATTGTCGATAAATAAAAAATGACAATTTAATTAATTAAAATATAAATGTAATTAAAATAAAATGTCTTAAAAAATTATTCCAATTTAACAATGTCAAGTGTTGCCTAATTAAATAGTAGGTAATTATAAATTTAAATTGATCACAATAATCTATAAATTCACAGAAATGTCAAATATGTACTTATTAATTTAAAAATTATTCTAGGGTATAGAACTTAAAAGGCACTACTTTAAAAGTAATTTTACACATTATACTCAAAATTATTTATACATTTAGGTGACTGACTGTGTAACCATGATTCAATCTCCCTGGTAGCAGGGTCACGGAGGTCAGATGACCGACGCTCCACTGTAATCACCTGATCTGCCAAATCCTGACACACCTGTTTTGCCTCTTCTATAGGACATTTAAGCCGGTTGAGGATATCCTAACCTTTCCTGAAGGTAAATTATTAGATCTAATTTTTTTACGTCAACCTTAATTAGAGTCATAATTCTAGCGACTAATCCTGACACAGCTACTAATGGTAAATCTGGACCACTTTGTAAATTCTTTTACTAATAGGATAGAATAGGATATTATTCCCGAGTGGCAATAGCTACTTCTTATCCGGGAAAATAATACGTTCCCTCAGGTAAGTTGATTGTTTACTGAGATCCGAACTGTGCGCCGGAGCAAGCCACTGAGAACGGCTAGTATTACAGAACCATGTTTAATAAAGATAATTAAATACATATTTCTATTCATTAATTAAACTCATCGTTTTGATAATAATTCAGTGCTTCGCATAATTATGAACAAATATCACTTTGTCTCTGTTTTATGTTCAATTTAGAGTTTCTGAAATATTCACGGTATTTCTGAACAGATACCGATTCAGGAGTCGTTTATAAACCCCAACTTTTAAGGTTGTCAACGTCGCGAAAAAAGGGATGTTTTAAGTTTGACGTATGTATTTATGTGTCTGATTATCTGTGTTAGCCAGTGTCTGGCTGTGGCATCGTATCTCCATAACAGCTACACAGATTTCGTTGCGATTTCGGTCATTTGTAAGCCAGTTTAATCCGGATGGTTTTATTTAAATTAAATCGGGTCAGTGGTCGTGTCCTGTATTTTAATTTAGAACCGTATACGGTTCCGAATTGTTGAACTGACAAGTCGTTCGCGCATGCCGCGCGTGATTCATATTCTAAGTAGGTAGGTACAGTATCCATACGCCGCCAATATTTTAAAATCGTTCCGTATTTTTTCTTATAATCCTGTAGTTTTAGGTCACAAATGAGCGCCCTGTGTGCTTTTTCACCCTTAGACTGGCCAACGATCCCGTTTTTATTTAAGGATATTTCTAAATGTACACAAATGTTTCTCGACACCGTGGGTATGGGAGTACGATAAAAAAAAATCTGGCCCCGAAGTAAATAATTAATAAAGTCTGAGTACGGCCCTGCCAAGAAAAGCGTACCAAAATAATTGGCAGCGATTCGCAGACAAAGCTGTTTTAATTATTCACGAAAATTTATTTCAACCCTTGCTTCTGAAGAATGACAATTTACGCCGTGATGAATACCTGACATTACTCAGTGCTTTGAAGTTGGATTTTTTTAACTTGCTCCGTTGGTTATTTAGAGGTCAGTGCTTTATCTTCCTTAGTGACAAACGAGTAGACAGTCAACCTGATTTTTTATTTTATTTCGCGTGAAATAATTAGTGTAGCGATTTTACCTCCGTGACCGTGCTACAAGGGGAACCTAACAAGATTCGATCATGATTACACATTTAGTCGCCTGAATGTGCAGGTTTCATAACGATGTTTTCCCTCACCATAAGAGCGTCTGTTAGCATTCAACTAATGTACATAACTCAGAAAAGAGTCATTGCTACAAAGCCGCACCGGGATTCGAACCCGGCATTTACCCACCGACGCTCCTGGGAGCTGGTATCTATATTGTTAGGTATTCATAATCAACATCAAAGCCCATAACAGTCCACTGCACGACTTACGTCCTCTCCCACGAAAAAGCCATATATATCCACGCTTGGCAGGCGAGCTGGAGACCGCAGTGTTATAAATATAACAATGGAAAAAGCTGCTGCCCATTTTCCAGCCTACGGAGGCTCCAGATCTATGCCTCGAAAACATTAGTCGCCTTGTATGACACCCACGAGTGTAAGGGGTTGGTGCTATTCTACTCTGCCTGTATGGTGAACACGACTAATTTAAATAATTGATGAGATAATTACAGTGGAGCAACTGCCATTTGACCTCCATGACCCCGCTACCAGGGGAACCTTACCAGATTCGATTATGATTATATATTTAGTCGCCTGAATGTGCAACCATGTGATCCAACCTGGTCAGGTTCTGATCTGATCAGGTCTGGTTTCATCACGATGTTTTCCCTCACCGTAAGAGCATCGGTTAGCATTCAACTAATGTACATAACTCAGAAAAGACTCATTAGTACATGGCTGCAGTGGGATTCGAACCCGATACCTCTCGTTTACGAGTTCGGTCACCGACGACACACCGAGCTGGTATTTATATTGTTATGTATTACACAAACTATATCTCCTTGTCCACAGAGCTGCGGTTACTTCAAAGAGCCATTAGCCTGCATCGGCCCAGTGGCAACTGATCAAGTGCGCGAATTCGTCCAACACACCGCCGGCGAGAAACGCATAGGCGTCTACAGACTTCACTAGACGCCATCTTGTTTTTGCGGTGTGTGAAACGGACTGTTTCTAATTATTTTTTTTGGGGCAGGTTTTTAAGCGGTCAGGATATCGGCAATTTAAGGGAGGTAGATGCGGCGTCGGGTTTGATTAAACGTGCTAGTGGTGTACCAACGTCCACGGTCGCTATTTAGATCAGGCGGGCTTGTTTGTGACCTTTATTTTTCTTATTAGGGAGCGGGGCAAAAGGGAATGCTGGAGGGTCGATGGTATGGCACAGTCAACAGCTATCGACAGACCCGAAACCTATCTAAGATGAGCTAGCGTCTCTATAGACACGCATAGCAATGTTAGCTCCTTTTATACGGGTGTTTGGTTTGTCGATGTCGGGGTCTTCTGTACGGATGGTTTAAGGGAAGTTCTTGATGGCGATTTTAACATCAGTTTCAAATATATTTTTGGTTGGGGTCGAAAAGAAAGGTGGAAAGTTGGATAATATGCGATGGCTCGAAAGAAGTAAGGAACGAATGGCATCAAAAAGCGAAAACGGCTTAAGATCTATTGTGAGTGAAGCTAATAGTTTGGAAGGATTCTACGAGAAAATATTTGTTAGAAAACAGCTGTTTCATACACCGCAATGTACTTTTTTTATTTTTGTGGTATTTTTGAATATTTAAGAGCGTTGCTATATTTTTTTTATTTAATAGTTACTACGAAGCTATCATCCTTGAAACGTATTTCTACAAATTCTAAAGACTTTCACAGACATATCTTTAATACTCTTTTAAATTACTTGTAACTTTTTCGGTTTAGTATAGCAAATGCTCTTAATATTTGATTTTTATTTCGAAATTACATTTCTTGAAGTGCAAAATTTTCTGCAACAAAAGTGAAAAAAAAAACTTCCAGTAAATACATAAAATAGTAGGTATTAAAAATACCAACATTTCAGGAAATGTAATATCGATATGTGGATAACAAAAAAAATCTGAAATATTTGCTTTGGACAACGGAAAACTGATATTGCACATTTTAATTTTTAAAATTAAAAAGCTCTGACAAAAACATACAAAAAGACGAAACTAGGTAGAAAACGTCGTGACGTACAGTTTTGTTTAGTCCAGAAGTTATTAATGTGTAGCGAGTAGTTTTAAATAATAATAATATTAATGTTTTAAAATATTAATCCATACTCATTATGAATGTTATTTAATTAAAAAATTAAAATAGTCACCGCGACGATTCGAGTCGCATCTTAGTACTTACCTATTAGAAACATTTTAATGTGTTTAACGTTTAAAATATTAAACATAAAAACATTATGAATTAGGTAATAAAAATATTATTATAAAATAAATAAGTCTTCAAAATATTGAAACAAATACATATCTTACTGGCTGAGGCATTTATATTTAATAATATTTGATGTGAAATAATTAATGTTACAAAGTAAATACTATGTAATACATATCATTATTCTAGTATATAGGTTACTCTTTAGAAATAAGTGTAACAAATTTTTTCGCTTATATTTTCCATAATAAAAAAGAGATAATTTTAGGATTTTGAGTCAAAATCTATTGCTAGGTCCGTAGGTAAAAACATATCAGTATATTAAACGACTTTTTTAAACTAGCTGTAATAAAATTAACTAATTTTGACATATCAAATTTTACTAATTCAGTTGTATTTAATAAATACTTATATTATATAAAAAAGAATCTTAGCCTAAGATCTGTGATGGTGTCTATACAATATTTTCTGCAAAATGTTACTTATTACAGAAAAAAAAAATAAAAGGAAAAAACTATATTTTTCTGCCTGAATCTTCTTGAATGTTAAAGATATCAAATATCTTCTGATAACATTTTTGTTAACTGTTTATTCTGTGAAGGCCTAAAATTTTGGAAATTATTAAATATGTATATTTTATTTTTTATCCGTATAATATATGTATATCGCTTATTTGAAATTAAATAGTGAAGTCAGTTATTAGTTATCGTATATATACTAACAGATACCATGTTGTACGTACTTATATAACTTGTGTACTAAATATATGTGTTACAATATATGAATTATGTCAGCAATGTCGTTATTATTTCGTTCACCTGTTTTTCCTGTCCTTTTTATAAATACAACAAGGGGGTAAGCTGCGATTACACACGCCCTAATTCAGGCTACATAAAGCAGGCTCCACATGTTGGCAGTGTTGCCATTGGCCGATATTCAAAAATAACACAAGGCAGCTCAAAAAGTAACATTTTCATGAGAACAGTAACCATAAAAATGTAAAAAATAAAGCCCGCAAATCTTAAACATGCAACTCGGTGGTGCCTCTCGAGTTCTAGACCTAGCGCTGGTTCTTTGCACGAAACTCACCTTCCTTCATCATTCATTCCACGGTCCGTTCACTGACAATGATAACACGAGCCGCTTGAATCCACCGCCTGAACCCAAGTAAGCAAAGTAAGTATTTTTTATGCTTCACGATGACAAACGAACAGACAGCCCAGCTGGTAAGCGGTAACTGTCACCCATACCATCGACGATTCATACATTTAGGTCGCAGGCAACGAAACTGTAGAACCGCAAGTGCGTTGTCGCTATGAGGACTATGCCTCATCCCTGTAATTAGGCTAGCTACCTTATCCTTCAAACCGGAACACAACAATGCAAGCATTGCCAAGCCTCAGGCTTGACAGAGTCCTACCACGTGATAAAAATTAAGTAAAAACTCTTTGTTGCACACATTAAAAATAACAGAGATAGGTACACCAGATAACAAAGTGGTCTACCGTAAACCCACTTATGCATAGGAAACAGCTTTTCAACACAAGATATCAAATCCGTAGTCAGAATCGAAGATACACCTTGTTCATCCTCTGTCTGATCTCCGTGTGTACAACCGTCGTTAGATAGAATAGGAAGCCAGATTTAGTGACGACAACGATCTTGTAGTGGAACACTAAAGCTATAAGACAACCTATCTAAGTACCTGTGTAAGTTTTCTCTCTATTATTCGCAAGAGCGAGCAGGATTGGTGTGGCTCTCTGTAAAAGATGTATCTCGTCTCTTTCGAAACAAAGGAAATCTTTATTTTATAACAGGATACAACTTAAGACAGATTAAAATAACAGGACCATAAATAGCTTTTTATTGTTTTAGTTTTATACAATACAGGATGTATTTAGTTTATAATGGAGACCCTGCTTCCCAAACTAGGATATCATGTGCATAGTGTGAAGAATACAGCCTTTTGGAGCAGACTCAGGCGGATGGCAAGTACTTATTAAAAATCTATGTTGTCGAATGAATTTATGTGACTCAACGGGAACAGAGGAATTATTTATTTAGTTATTTATATCAGTTTGAATTATCCCACTGCTGGGCAAAGACCATAATTTGCGATCGTTTACCAGTCCCGCTACATAATTGGCACCCAATTTAGTGGTCGGGCTACGATAAAAAAAACGCAAATCGATGTATAAGACCGTTTGGTACATGGGTGCTTTAAACATACATTTTGACCGGTAGTTCTTAAAAATATTCACAGAGGGAGAGCAGTAATAACGAATTAATTTTTTGTAAGGGGTTTGAAACTTTTTTTAATCCTGTCGTTTAAATGAAAGGGCCGGACAACAAAAGGTGGAAGAAAGGTAATGGTGTGGTATATTTTTAGAACTTACCATTTCATTAATACCAAACACGAAAGGATTATAAAAAAAAAATTCGAACCCCATGCAAAAATTTTATGACGTCATTACTGCTCCCCCCATGGGAATATTTTTAAGAAATAATGTTCAAAATAAATGTTTTAACTTAATGTACCCATGTACCAAATGGCTAAAATGATTGTATTAACCTACAGCAGGTACCCGTGTACCAAATGGCTATCCTGTACATCGATTTGCGGTTTTCTATCAATATTTGCTTAGTACACCGTCCGCTAATACCAGGAAACGACCTCGCAGCAGACCCAAAAAAACGATGGAGAGACGAGTTGTTGGCATTCGACAGGGACTGGCAAACCATAGCAAACAGAGAAATACTGATGAAAATTTATTTTTAAATTTGTTTTTTTTTGTCAAATGAAGGACTAAACGGGTAATATGTATGTAATGTTTTTTATTACAAATTACAAATTCGTACTATTCAAAACTATGATAATTAGCGTTTTTATAATTTGTATTCATCAATATCATCACAGCCCGTAACAGTCTACTGCAGGACTCAGGGCCTCTCCCACGGAAGGGGAGGTTATTGCCATAATCTCTACGCTTGGCAGGCGGGTTGGATATCGCAGTGTTTAAATATAATAATGAAAAATGCTGCTGCCCATTTTCCAGACTACGGAGACTCTTGATCTTTTGCCTCGAAAACATTAGTCCCCTTGTCCGACACCCACGAGTGTAAGGAGTTGGTGCTATTCTACTCTGCCCGACACCACATGACCAATTTCTATATTTTAGACAGCGCTGGTTCCCTTTGCTGGATTTCGTATTCGGTATATTGAGATATACATCTACTTTACGTGCCAAGGAATTCGACGACAATGTTATTAAGTACGCTCCGTAGGGAAATGTCTGAAACCTGAATCCATTATTAGATATTATAGTACCTACGTGTGTAAGAGAAGCATATCTGAAACCGTATTTTACAATATCGCTATTTTGCTCTTTTTTGTAGTATTTTTATTGGTCGGAAAGATTCGAAATCGGAATTATTAAAATAATCGTAAAACACATCCAGTGACTCGCACTTTCGCTTTAAAGACATCTTTCCAGAGAGACCCGACATTCGGTAGCTGTGTTCGTGAAAGTCTGGGACTGAAAATCTAGGCTGCATTTTTGCTTGAATAATAATAATAGTAATAAATTCTTTATTTTCTTCACAATAATCATTACAATATTAGGATACAACAAATCAGGACATTAATTACGGTATTGTGGGAGACTGAAACTTACGGTAGATCAAGCCTGTGTTGTAAGTCTTCAGGGATCCCTTATTGTAGTATGAATACATTATTACAGTACCTTTGTTTGATAAAATTAAAGTATAATCATTGAGACAGAGAGAGAGATGATTTTAATTATAGTTACTTACATACTATATATTTAAAGAAAACGAAAATAAATGAAAAGGTGTGTGGTGTGTGTGTGTTTGTGTGTGTGTGTCTATCAGCCAACAACTCGCAAAATAGCCTCTGTTTCGTCGTAGTTAACATTTTGTAAAAGTGAAGTTATTTTGTGTTTAACTTCGAATTTAGCTAAAGTGTAAATTTGTGTTTGTCTATTGATTCTGTTGTAAAGAAATGGACCAAGGAATAGAAAAAATGTTTGAGCACAGCTTGTTGACACTTGCCTTGGACAGAAAACTATGGAGCGTCTGGAGTTTAATGTGATATTTTAAGTAGGTGCACATGTGTGTTGTTTCAGAACTGTATTCAAAATAAACAGTTGTCGGACAGTCAATACTTCTTAATTTTGACTTAGTTCAAATGTAGGAAATGTACTTTGTAAGGGCGGAAGGTACTTTGGCGGGTGTAGGGAATAAGGTAGCCGCCAATGTTGGCAAGCGAAGATGGGGAGAAGGTGGAAAAGGGTAATTACCCACCTGGCCGGGTGTTGTGACCAGGGGACCAAGGGTCCGACATTGGATCGTCGGAAGTTGTATATATGCCGCGGAGTTGGCATATTCCGTTAGCGCGATGCAGGAAAGTTAGCGCCATCTATGTGCGTATACTTGCCAACCTTGTGTTCGTGTACTCGTAATGTGAGTATCGTTAAGTCTTCCCTACTTGAGCGGTAGTGCGATAGATGTCGCCACAGTACTAACTTTAATGATAATTCGTTGAACTCTTTCTAATCTAATTAAATTCGTTTTGGACGTACCACCCCAAACAGTGATACAGTAAATAATAAGCAATTGACATAATGAGTAAATGGATTTCAATAATTTGTCATCAGCAACGTGACGTAGCGTCTTAAATACAAGGTGTCTCAAAAGAAAGTTTATATTAATTTAGTTTACTGCGTGAATGTAACGAATCCGAGGGGCGGAAGGGTTATGTCAATCGGTAGCCTGGCTCTTGGGAATGCAGTCGCTATGGTGCGTTTCTCAGGAGCAGACCGCGCGTTGTGCGTGCGAGAGTTTTACAAAAACAGTGATTCGGCGACTGTAGCGCGTAGGAGATTCTGCAGTATTCGAGATTTACGCCACTCAAATAATGCGCCAAGCATTCCTCTTATTCGAAAATGGGTCAAAAACTTTAAAAGAGACCGGTACAATGCTGGAAAAACCAAAGTCCGGGCGACCAAGGTCATCAAGAACGGTAGAAAACGTGGAGAGTATTTATCAGTCTGTTCGTGATGACCCGAACCTTTCAATTCGGGAGCGCGCAAGT
Organism: Blastobasis adustella; assembly: GCA_907269095.1. Classification (NCBI taxonomy): domain Eukaryota; kingdom Metazoa; phylum Arthropoda; class Insecta; order Lepidoptera; family Blastobasidae; genus Blastobasis; species Blastobasis adustella. The sequence goes on from OU026142.1 coordinate 2,996,352, forward strand.
GCTTTAAATGTGCATAGATCATCATTACACCGCATTTTGCACAAAGATCTAAAGCTGCACCCCTAGAAAATTCAATTGGTGCAAGAATTAAAGCCCCAAGATGCCAGTCAGAGGGTTGACTTCGTAAATCAGGCAATTGAGCGCTTTTCAACGTTTACCAACATTTTGTTTTCGGATAAAGCTCATTAACATCTTAATGGACACGTAAATAAGCAGAATTGCCGCTACTAGAGTGCAACGAATCCGAAACACAAGCATCAGAAACCCCTTCATTAGCCTAAAGTGACCGTATGAGCAGCGATGTCGGCGCGAGGATGTATCGGCCCTTACTTTTTTGAAGATGAAAGGGGGCGTGCAATTACAGTGAATTCAGAGCGTTATGTGGAGATGTTAGACGACTTCTTGGTGCCTGAACTGCAAAACTTTCCAGGCTATAACCAAAGAACATGGTTCCAGCAGGACGGAGCAACGTCACACACGTCCAATACATCTCTGCAACGAGTTCGTGAAATTTTCTCGGGCAAATTGATCTCCAGGAGAGGTGACATAAATTGGCCTCCACGCAGTCCTGATTTAACCCCTATGGACTTTTTCCTATGGGGTTATCTTAACTCTAAAGTTTACGCCAATAAGCCGACTTCTCTGGCGCATTTGAAAGAAAATATCGAAAATACGAAATGGCAGCCATCACTGAGTCTACCTGCCGAGCCGTCATAAGTAATTTTACTGTTCGATTAAATGAGTGCGGCGAACGCGAGGGTCTCCATTTGGACAATATTATTTTTAAGAAATAAATTCCCAAATTGTGTATTTTAATAATCAATAAACATTTTTTCCATACACGGCTTACTTTGTTTTTAATTGATCCACTAAATATAAACTTTCTTTTGAGACACCTTGTATATAATTTAACTTTCTTATTCTGTTTGTAAGGAGGTTGACGTGTGGTTGAAAGGTGAGCTTATGGTCAATTAGTATACCTTAGTATTTGTAACAATCAGTACGTTCTATTTTCGGACAATTGCATGAAAGGGTAGAAGGGGAACAAGAGTGAGCAACTGCATTTAAAAGAAGCACAGGCAAGCGTTGATGATCCGTCATGGTGAAAGTTTTATAATTCGACTTTTGAGTGTTAAGAGTTAACTTATTCTGACACAGCCAACTTGTGCCAACGTTGAGTCCTGATTGGGCACAATTGAATACTTCTTCCTAAGATTTGCCATTAAAAAGGATCGCATTGTCGTCCTCAAACATCAGGATTTTACTATTGAAGGTTACACAGTCCGTTAATAAAAATAAGAAATAGGGTAGGGCCTAGTATGCTACGCTGTGGCACTCCGTGCGTAATTAAAAAAACGGTACTGATGTGTTGGTCTATTTTATCGCACTGGGTACGTCTGGAAAGGTAACTCTCAAATAATTGCAATTGTACACCTCTAACGACAAAACGTCCCATTTTCGATAGGAGTAAGTCTAAAGAGACGGTGTCGGACGCCTTAGTTAAATCTAAAAATATGGCCAAAGTCTTCCTCTTATCGTCTAGGTTTCCAACCACATAATTATTGAGCTTATGAACAGTGTCCGCAGTTGACTTACCATTTTGGAACCCATATTGTGCTAATGATATCAAGTTATTGCTCTCTAGTCGCTTGTTCATTAATCTTTCAAGAATTTTAGACAGAGCTGTCAATACTGAAATGGGTCTATAGTTATTAATTACACATTTATCTCCATTGTAAATAGAATAGAATAGAATATAAACATTTATTACACAGAAAAGCAACAACACAAAATAAAATATACAAAGTAAGAAAGATACGTAGGCTACAGCCGGAGGGTTGAAAAAAAACCAAAATGATTTAACTAAATATAATTAATTAAAATAAAAATTACAATAAAACTTAGCATAGAAACTAGTTCGAAGTGTGAATCTAGAATGACTTAAAATTACGTGAAATCGTGGTCGGTGACGATGCGGCGTCAGCAGCACGTGGCCGTCCACGGGTCGGGCAAACTGCATCGCTTGTAATTCCCGTCGGTGAGGTGAGTGCTGCGTCATGGTAAAGGTGTATGTAATTAGAATATAAAAAGAAAATTAACAATAAATAGATAAAAAAATTAAAAAAACAGTTCTGTTTTAAATATTTTTGTTACACAGTGACGTTGCATGTGCAAAGGTGTGTTGTGGTGTGGTAAATATAGGATGAATAAGGGACTTTTTGAACGCTGCCGCGCTGTGGAGAAGATGCCATTACTAAGATTACAAATATGAGTTATGGGGGTAGTCAACATATCCGTGTGTTGAATAATAAGATTACTAGAGATGTCATCCCATCCTACCGCACAGTCACGTTTCAAATTGGATATTATTGCAGAAATTTCTTCGCAGTCTGTAGGTATCATAGCCATAGAGTGGCAGAATGGCATTGACTCATTTGGAAAAAAAATTATAGCGTTAGGGTTATGTATTAATTTTTCGGCTAGTGATTTACCAACGTTCACATAGAAGTTATTCACGTCATTGATTGATTGCTCTTTATCGATAAGCTCTGTTGCAAAATGTTTAGCTTTCGTTCTGTTAGATATATTATTGATAACTTGCCACAATTGTTTACGAATTTTACCTGTTGTTTTTGATTCATTACGTTCAAAATTCTGTTTAGTTTTCCTGAGTATGCGATTACAAAAGTTCCTGTAACTGAGGTATGTTAGTTTAAAAACTTCATTCATTGGAGAGCCTTTATATTTTTTGTGAAGACTGTCCCGATTCCTTATACAACGTAGAAGACCTGGGGTTATCCATGGTTTTTGTATACGTAAACATTAACTTGTGGTTATTATTGTTTTTGTTAAGTCAGATAATAAGTAGCTTTATTTGTATCGTCTTCCCGATAGATAGGAGTAAAATCAAGGTTTTTTAAATCACTCGCTAAAGCGTAGTTGTTGAGTCGAGAGTATGTATATTTTACTTTGTTATCAATGCGACCCTGTTTAAGACATAGCAAGACTGTATAATGGTCTGTTAACGTTGTTTGGGCAACCAGTACTTGCACTGAATGTTTGGTTCTTACAAAATAGTGATCTAAAAAGGTGTTACTGTGAGTAGGTAGGGTATGGGCAGGCAAAAATCCTTTCAACCAGCTAGCATTTCAAGGTAAGTCAAAGAACTGTGATCATTATTGTTTGTACCGATATAAATGTTAATATCGCCATTAATAATAACTGTCTGATAACTGTTAGATGTACAGAGCAAATCATTAAATGACTGTAAAAAATTATGAATGTTTGTGTACGAGGGTGGTCAGTATATTAATATTAACAATGTTTGTCTATTTATTTTCACTGTGAGATAATTTGCGTCAGTGACTAAAGGTTAATCAAAGTATGCACTAAGCTAATCATTAACATAAATTATGACGTCTTCATTTTGGGTGGTGTGATTTGTGGTTGCGCAATGATTGTAGCCGGCTATATTATGAACTCAGCGCAACCAACACTCTGTCACCACTATAATATCCCATTTAATAAGTGATTGGTAAAAACTCTGCCAAATTTTTATTTACACCACGGATAATTTGGGTTAGAACTTTTAAGTTTTTGTCTGTGAACAATCGTCTATATCGCAGTATGATGAGTGTGACACCGACATGGCATCAATTTCATTAGCTAAGTGATCGAATTTGACAAATATGTTCTAAGTGGCATGTTAGATAGGACAGCATAGAGAATGCGTGTAAATAAGGCTTCAATTAATGCTTGAATGCAGAATATTTGATGTAAATTAGTATTTATCTCGTAGACATTGACTAGAGAGTAAGTCTGGGTTATCTTTCGTTGATGATTTTGACTGCACTGCCAACGGGACCAAACTTGCTGCGGCATTCAGGTCGCCGCCTTGAACATTTGTTAGTATTTTCTGAATAATTTTATTGGGCAGATGGGTTATAGTAACCCAGGCCAGGCGTTGCTGTTCAGATGTATAGACAAGGAAGTTATAGTAACTTTTGAATATTATTAATGTTAATTTCTTGGAGCAACGTTCATAATACTATCCCCGGGCGCTGATCTCAGAAAATGTTAGTATTTTTTTTTAATATAATCATAATCATTTCCAAGAACATGTATGTATGTATGTATGTAAACTCTTTATTGCATAATAATTAAATACAAAAAGCGAAAAATGAAATTTTACAAAGCAAAGGCCCCACATCCCACATTGGGATTTCTTCCAGCCAACCCCATACCCTTTGAAAGGAGATCTAAAGAGCGGTGGAGGCAATACAGAGCACTTATAATTAAATTACATTTATTTCTACAGTATTAATTAACCATAACAGAAATTCAATTATGTTTAATTTTGAACATGGTTCAAAATTAAACAAATAAATATATAAATATAAATAGATATTAATATAATATATACTATAGCTATACAATATAAATAAATACAATATTATATATATATATACACATTGTTACACAATTAGGTAGTTTTTATATTAACGTACCATATGTTCAGCCAGCGATGGCATGCAAATATGTACAAAGGTTGTAGGTGCTAAAACTATATTGATTTAACATTTCTTTTATATAGTAAAACCATTTGTCTAGAAGCCACCCTGTAAGACTAAAGTGGCTGTGGACGGGGCACATAGATCGAAGAACAGATAGCCGATGGGGCAGTAAAGTTCTCGAGTGGCAACCACGACGCAGCATAGGTAGGCCTCCCACCAGGTGGCCGACAACCTGGTAAAGGTCACAGGTCCCAGCTGGATGCGGAAGGCACAGGACCGACCTGTGTGGAGATCTCTGGGGGAGGTCTATGCCTATATGGAGGGATATGATGTGTACATTTCTTTGTCGCGGGCTACAGCCCTAACGCCTCAATGGATTTTAACATACATAATGTATAGATATGGACGCCAAGATGATTATGATTATTTACGTCCATCAGAATTACACAATATTCCATGCATGAGGTGCAATATTGACACAATGAGTTATTATAACCATATTGGAATTTCCTATGGCAAATGTTTTCCCCCTAACCGATTGTCATTTGCTCATTGGCCGATGTTCTCTTGTTTTTGTTAGAATCTCGGTTTACTCTTTAACACACACTCGCTAAATAAACCTTAGTAAATACACAAGAATTACTTGCATATCTGCGATGAAAACGCATTGGATTTTGAACTCTAAGTCAAAGAGATTGGGTGTTCTAACAAACTTTGTGGTAGCAAAAAGGATATTTGCAAAATCCGTCGTATATAAAGGGGTTCACTTTGATGAATTTGTCATTCACGTTCTATGTAAATCAAAGCAAATTCACTGAAAAGCTAATATTATTTTTCATACTAATTGATAATGGAATACGCTCTGAGATTTTTAATTGTGGTGCTGTCTGTGGTATTTTTAACCCAGGTTAGTCAATTTTATATTATTTCTTTAGCTATAAATATCGGTTCCCCATGTGCTTCACAAGGTCTGTTATCATCTACAGTGATATCTGAAGATGATAGCCGCTCTGTAATTATCTGATCTGCCAAATCCTGGATCATGATCAGGGTGGACCCCGGGCCCTCGTGCACGAGAGCACAACCGGGACATTACGTGCTTACAGCGCTGGCTCAGCGACCCAAAGTGGATCTTGGTGTCCGACACCAGAGATCGCCACCTCTTCTTATCCTGTGCCTGTGGTATTCGAGGATGCCCAGTGCGTGCAGGGCTTTTAGGACTTCATCCATCCTGCGATATCTGGGACATCAACGCCGAATTTTTTTTATTATTATTGTCATTTACTGTGAGACCATCTCTTGCGGACGTTACGGGCGCGGTCTTATGCGCCGTCCTAACCGTCAGCGGTCATGCATCCATGGTCGTACGACGGACATCGCCCGACCAATAGGAGACCTCAAAACCGCCCGTCGCACGACCACGGTCGTACGACAGTTGCCAATCCACCGCAGCATCTTCAGTAGTGTTTATTTTCCCAATCTCTTCTTTTCCAGATAGCCGAAGCACATTTCTACGGCGGTTATGGGGGATGGGGACGCCCTGTCTATGGTAGAGGGTTTGGCTATGGCTACGGCTATGGTGGCGGTTACGGCGGCGGTTACGGCGGTGGTTACGGCGGCTGGGGCTACAGACCGCGGCCGTACTTCTACCCACGCCCTCCCTTCTTCGGTTAGGCCAATAACAAGTGAATCCTCGAATAGACTAAAGCGGTAGGCAATGCACATTGGCTAGTTTCAGCTTCGGATTTACTCACACACATAGCCCGAAGAAACGTGGCCGCTCACTATGCGCCTTATAAGAAAACTAACTGCCACCCAAAAGGGCAATGGAAAGAGCTATGCTCGGAGTCTCGTTGCGCGATCAAATCAGAAGTGAGGAGATCCGCAAGCGAACCAAGGTCACCAACATAGTCCTAAGGATTGCCAGGCTTAAGTGGCTGTGGGCAAGGCAAATAGCTCACAGAACAGATTGCCGATGGGGCAGAAAAGTTCTCGAGTGGCGACTACATACCGGAAGACGCAGTGTGGGTAGGCCTCCCACAAGGTTCACCGACAATCTAGTAAAGATCGCAGGTACCAGCTGGATGCGGAAGGCACAAGATCGGCCTTTGTGGAGGTCTCTGGGGGAGGCCTATGCCCAGCTGTGGGCGTCTTCCGGCTGATATGATAATGATGACGCTCTACGAAGCCGTTTTAGCCAATGTGCATTTATTACCAAACGGGACAGGAAAATTGTACCTGCACATATTTTGAGTTATAAAATTGAAATGCACGAGGTTGTATACCTCAGATTGTGATAGTTTTAAGTTTTTATAATTAATAGTTGTTGTATTTATTTGTGGGTGTTTTGTTAATAAAGTATGGTAATTTGAGTTTGAAAAATGCTCGTGTATTTATTTATATTAAAAAAACACTTCATAGCCCGGTCGGCAGGTACTTTCGACCTAGACACAATTCCGATTTTAATAAAATTTTGGGAGTTTGTTCGGGACTAGGGTGGGATGTGTAATTTACGTTTTCGACCTCGAGGAGCCTGTGCTACTTTGAATTTTATATAGATTAAAATAAACTGCAAAAAGTAAAAAAATATCGAAGACCGCTGTGACCATGATCCAGGATTTGGCAGATCATGTAATTATTATACAATGAAGCGACTACCATCTGACATCCGTGACCCTGTTACCAGGAGAACATGACCAGATTGGATCATGGTTGCACATTCAGTCGTCTGAATTAGCAAGATTCATTACGATGTTTTCCCTCACCGTAAGAGCATCGGCTAGTGTTCAGTTAATGTACATAACTCAGAAAAGAGTCATTGGCGAAGGCATAGTCGTTAACACCAAGAGGATTATTTTATTTACCCTCACACGTATGCGACAGAGACAAAGTTAAACGAAACGGGAACTATTGCTGTATAGGTGGCATATGATTCCTATCCAACGATTTCCTACGACCTTTTGCCGGTCGTCGTGGAGGGCGTATCATACGAACGGATGTACCGATTTCGACGAGGTTTTATTTATTTGAAAGCCAAATAACAGAAATGAATGAATGAATGCTTTATTGAATACATACATGATACAGTCGGTACATATCGGTAGGAACAGAGAAAACAACAGGCGGTCTTATCGCTTAAAGCAATTTCTTTTCGAAAAGAAGTTAATCACCTTTATTGAGCTGATGATATCAGGTTATTGCTCTCTAGTCGCTTGTTCATTCATCTTTCAAGAATTTTAGACAGAGCTGTCAATACTGAAATGGGTCTATAGTTATTAATAACACTTTTATCTCCATTTTAAATAGAATAGAATAGAATAGAAACATTTATTACACAGAAAAACAACACCACAAAATGAAATATACAAAGTAAGAATATACATATAATAAAAAGAAAATTAAAAATAAATAGAGTAAAAAAATAAAAAAACACAGTTCTTTTTTAAATATTATGGTTACACAGTGACGTTGCAGGATGAATAAGGGACTTTTTGAATGCTGTGGAGAAGATGCCATTACTAAGATTACAAATATGAGTTATGGGGGTAGTCAACATATCCGTGTGTTGAATAATAAGATTACCAGAGATGTCATCCCATCCTAGCGCACAGTCACGTTTCAAATTGGATATTATTGCAGAAATTTCTTCGAAGTCTGTAGGTATCATAGCCATAGAGTGGCAGGATGGCTTTGACTCATTTGGAAAATCTGTTATAGCGTTAGGGTCATGTATTAATTTTTCGGCTAGTGATTTACCAACGTTAACAAAGAAGTTATTCACATCGTTGATTGATAGCTCTTTATCGATAAGCTCTGTTGCAAAATGTTTAGGTTACGTTCTGTTAGATATATTATTAATAACTTGCCACAATTGTTTACGATTTGTACCTGCTGTTTTTAACTCATTACGTTCAAAATTCTGTGTAGTTTACGTGAGTATGCGATTACAAAAATTCCTGTATCTGAGGTATGTTACTTTAAAAACTTCATTTATTGGAGAGCCTTAAAATTTTTTGTGAAGCCTGTCCCGATTCCTTCTACAACGTTGAAGACCTGGGGTTATCCATGGTTTCAGTATACGTTTACGTTTACTTGTGGTTATTATTGTTGCGTTTGCATTTATAACATTTTGCAATTGTGAAATCAGATAATCATTAGCTTTATTTGTATCGTCTTCCCGATAGGTAGGAGTAAAATCCAGGTTTTTTAAATCACTCGCTAAGGCGTCGTTGTTGAGTCGAGAGTATGTATATTTTACTTTGTTATCAATGCGACCCTGTTTAAGACATAGCAAGACTGTATAATGGTCTGTTAACGTTGTTTGAGCAACCTGTACTTGCACTGAATGTTTGGTTCTTACAATGCGAGATCTGCAACACCAGCTTCGGGACCAACTCTAGTCTGAAACGGCATTTGAAACTGGTGAGTAGTGGCTGTATGTTGCTTTGCTCTTTAGGCGACGGGAGATGTAACGTGGCTTGCGGGATAGCACGAGTAAAATCGAGGAGGCTCGCCTGCGCTGGTTTGGTCACGTGTTGTGTAAGCCCCACGTGAGTTAGATGCGAGAGCCAACATTCAATCATATTCAAACATAAATGCCATAAAATTATCATTCCAATAAAGCTAGTTTCACTGACAATACATTTTTTTTTTTCAATTTATTGTTCTTCGCCCCTAAAAGAACACCCTTTATTGAACATGTAAATGTAACGTCGACGTACCATGTAGGCCCCGTTTAATATAATAATATGTGTAAAGAACGCGAGTTTAGTTTGAAACAAACATGTATATTCTTCCCCCACAGTCCCACAACTCAGCAAAACCGTTTGCTTGCCCCACATGCAAGCGCTCGTTCATATCGGCCGCGATCCTGGAGCGGCACGTGCTGCGGCACCACGGCGCGCCCGGCACGCTCAAGTACCAGTGCGAGCTGTGCCCTTGCCGGTGAGTTGTATTGCCCCCAAAATACTGCCCTGTGGCACACCTACCCTAGCCTCTAGGTGGACCCAAATTGCTGCCTTGTGGCACACCTGCCCTAGTATCTAGGTGGACCAAAAATGCGGCCTTGTGGCACACCTAAGCTATGGTCCCAAAATGCTGCCTTGTGGCACGCCTGATCTAGGTGTCTAAAATACTGCCTAGTGGCACACCTGTCCTTGATGTGCCTAAAATACTGCCTCGTGCATAGCACACCGCCGGTCCTTAACACGTTAACTGCCAAGCTAGATTTGCTAAGTCGTCAAATTTTTTTTTCTTGTTTTTGTTTTAAAAATGTTTTTAAATGAATTATTATTGAATAAAAAAGATTATTTGCTATTTTTTTCCATGTTTTATAAGAAAAAATAAATCTGTCAGGCACCGGCGTCTGACGCGGCCCGAATGGTATAATTTTCTGTCCCAGCGCCGTGTCAAGCACTTTGTCAGGCACAATAGGAACATTACGTAGGTACTGCATTTTGGCGGGAACTGATCGTTGTTCGCACACGCAGCGCGCGTAACCACATGCATTGCATTCGCTGGTCGCCGGTCAAGTGTCTTTCTTTCGTGTCGTCGTGTCTTGTCGAATGCGATCCCTCTCCCCGTACCCCGCCCCCGCACTTTGTATTTCCGTTTTTTTAGTTGCGTTTGAATTACGGAAGCGTGCGCATAAAAATAATTGAATGATTACCTGAGGTTGCAAACTATATTTGTTTTTGTCGAACATGGATGATTTCGATGTATCTTTATTAGATTTGCAAGAAATTGATGAATTGGAGAAGAAATTATCTCAAAGTAATTGTCAGTTAGTAGATGTTGTTCAAAGTGATGGTGAAGTAAGTGTCGAAGAAGAGATTTTGCGTTTATGTACCAAGAGGAAGAGAAGATATGTAATTGAAAGTGGAGACGAAGACGAAAGCACAAATCAGCCGGTTAGATCACCAATTGAGCAAAAATCCGATTCATGGTTCGAACCGTCAGGTAATCAAAGACGAATCATCCCTTTTACTGAGTGCCCTGGTTTGAAACCTTATAGTCTAAGGAGTTTGATGGCTCACTCAAAACCGGAAACGTTTTACACTTTGTTAGTCCCAGATGAGATTTTTGACACTATAGCAATGGAGACGAACCGCTATGCTGAACAAACGATCACAAAGTTACATTCAAAAAAGCAAATGAAAAAAGGATCTCGTTTACTTAGCTGGACTGAAACAAACACGGACGAAATCAAACGATTTTTTGGTTTGATTTTATGGATGGGAATTGTAAAATTACCGAAGCTAGCTGATTATTGGTCAACTGATCCTATGATTTCACAAACTTTTCCACGAACTGTTATGGCTCGTAACAGATTTGAAATTTTGTTACGAATGGTACACTTTTCTAACAACGAAAATCAACCACCGGGTGACCGTTTGTACAAAATTCGTAGTTTGATGGATACTTTGAACTTCAATTTTGCTGCTCATTATTATCCTCAGGAAAATCTCTGCATTGATGAGTCCTTAGTGCCATTTCGAGGTCGCATAATTTTTCGACAGTATATCAAATTGAAACGGCACAAATATGGCATAAAACTATTTAAATTATGTACTAATCCAGGATATACAATCAAGGTTCAAGTTTATTCCGGAAAAAAGGATGAGACGGAACATACAACACCCAGCAACGTCGTCATGTCCCTTATGACAGGGTATCTAAAAAAAGGTCACACCCTATTTACAGACAACTGGTATACCAGTGTAGATTTGGGGCAGAAGCTTTTAGAACAAGATACTCACCTTGTTGGGACATTGCGGAAAAATAGGAAGCATTTGCCTAAAGATGTAATAACAGGGAGCGTAAATAAGGGAGAATTTAGAGCAAAAGAGAATGAAGGTGGTATGACATGCATGAAGTGGAAAGATAAACGAGATGTTTATTTGCTCTCGACAAAACACTCTATCGCATTTTCGAGGACGCTTAAAAGAGGCAAAGAGATCATAAAACCAAAAATAGTGATTGATTACAATAATGCTAAAGCAGCTGTAGATCTTTCGGATCAAATGATTGCCTACTCGACACCGCTGCGCAAAACTGTAAAATGGCACAGAAAACTAGCTGTGGAATTGCTATTAAATACAGCTTTACTCAATTCTTATATAATATTCAAAGAAACAACCAAGTCCAAATCGGGAATCATAGATTACAGAAAAAAGTTGTGCAAATACCTTACTGAATCAGGCAAAGAAAACTGCGAACCGGAAGTGTCTTCCGCAAGAAATAGAAGGCAAAAACATGAGTTGGCCAGAAAAGAAGGGACTGTGAGAAAAGCACGTAAATACTGTTCACGGTGTTATAAAATGAACGTAGACACATTGGATAGAATGTATGCACGAAGAAAGACGAAGCAGGTTATTACTTACTGCCCTCAATGCCCCAATCAACCTCATTTGTGTTTAGAATGTTTCAATTTTCAACATAATTAATCATAGTCATAAATAGGGTAGATACTTAGTCGACAATTATATGCCAAAAATGTGATTTTATCAATAAATACAAATAGTAAAAAATGTCACTGTGTTTTACTTTATTTTTCATTGAAATGTGTAATAACTTTTGTTGTAGGCATAAAAGTCACAGGCCATGTCGAATATGTTTAGCTTGGGGCCACGTCAGTCATTTCCAAGAGATAATAACACTAAAAACGTGCCAGACGGCGTACTGCGGTCTTTTGAATTTGATGCTTCAGTGTCAGTCACCGGTGGCTGACATGGCTCAAGGAGGTAGTATATCCGTCAGCCACCGGTGGCTGACATGGCAGTTAACGTGTTAATGTTTTTTTTATTCTACGCAGTAAAAAACGAGCAGGATGCCCTAATCGTTAGTGGTAACTGTCGCCCATAACATCTACGATTCATCCATTTAGGTTGCAGGCAAAAAAAATTGCCAGAAATAGGTACTGCCTTGTTGTTGTGCACCCCTACCCTAGGTGTGCCACAAGATAGTGTTTTGGGACTCTGCGTCTCAAAACGTGTGTATGTGTGTTACGTAGAAGCGGTGAGAGCTTCAGTCGATTGGATTTTCGACGTCACCGGAGCCTTGACTTAACTAGACTCACCTCTTCAGACGATATCAAAATTATTTGGCGAAACAGGCCTTTTCCTTGATGTGTTCGCTATATTCCTTTAACCAGATGCGAATATTTTCATCTTATTTTCTTTCTTCTTTTATTCCAGATACATAAAGCAGAAGGAGTTACAGCGGCACATGTACAAAAACCATCCGAAAGGTTCTCCTCCTTAACATGATTACTTGGTCAGATGGCAATCGCACCATTGTAACTGCCTGATCTGTTAAATCCTGGATCATGATAAAAGCGGACCCCGGGCCCATGCGCCCGAGAGCACAACTTCTCCGTGACATAGCCAAGATGATTATTCGTTATTTCTCTCCGCCAGGCGCACGAGAGGACACACCGCAACGAGCAATCTAAACAGTGATCTAAACAGGTGCAGGCAAAAATCCTTTCAACCAGCTAGCATTTCAAGGTAAGTCAAAGAACTGTGATCATTCAACTGTCTGATAACTGTTAGATGTACAGAGCAAATCATTGAGTGACTGTAAAAAATTATGAATGTTTGTGTGCGAGGGTGGTCGGTATATTGATATTAATAATGTTTGTCTATTTATTTTCACTGTGAGATAATTTGCGTCAGTGACTAAAGGTTAATCAAAGTATGCACTAAGCGAGTCATTAACATAAATTATGACGTCTTCATTTTGGGTGGCGTGATTTGTGGTTGCGCAACGATTGTAGCCGGCTATAGTTGGTAAATTATGAACTCAGCGCAAATAAGTGATTGGTAAAAACTCAGCCAAATTTTTATTTACACCACGGATATTGTGAGTTAGAACTTTAAGTTTTTGTCTTGACATTGAATTAGTAAAAACAGTCGTCTATACCGCACTATGGTGAGTGTGACACCGACATGGCATCAGTTTCATTAGCTAAGTGATCGAATTTGACAAATATGTTACAAGTAGGGGCATGTTAGATAGGATAGAGTAGAGAATGCGTGTAAATAAGGCTTCAATTAATGCTTGAATGCAGAATATTTGATGTAAATTAGTACTTATCTCGTAGATGTTGACTAGAGAGTAAGTCTGGGTTATCTTTCGTTGATTTTGACTGCACTGCCAACGGGACCAAACTTGCTGCGGCATTCAAGTCGCCGCCTTGAACATTTGTTAGTATTTTCTGAACACAGGCCAGGCGTTGCTGTTCAGATGTATGGACAAGGAAGTTATAGTAACTTTTGAGTATTATTGATGTTAATTGCTTGGAGCAACATTCATAATACTATCCCCGGGCGCTGATCTAAGAAAATGTTGGTATTTTTTTTTTAATATAATCATAATCATTTATTTGCAAGAACATTGTTACACAAGTAGGTGGTTGTTATATTAAGGAACCATATGTTCAGACAACGATGACAGGTACAGGTTGTAGGTGATAAAACTTTATTGATTTAACATTTCCTTTATAGAGTAAAACCATTTGTCTAGAAGCCACTCTGTAAAGGTACTTTTAAATTTATAAAAGCTCACTGTTACCCAAATGGCAATAGAAAGGGCTATGCTCAGAGTCTCGTTGCGCGATCGAATCAGAAATGAGGAGATCCGCAAGCGAACCAAGGTCACCGACATAGCCCAAAGGATTGCCAGACTAAAGTGGCAGTGGACGGGGCACATAGATCGAAGAACATATAGCCGATGGGGCAGTAAAGTTCTCGAGTGGCAACCACGACGCAGCATAGGTAGGCCTCCCACCAGGTAGCCGACGACCTGGTAAAGATCACAGATACTAGCTGGATGCGGAAGGCACAGGACCGGCCTTTATGGAGATTTCTGGGGGAGGCCTATGCCCATCAGTGGGCGTCTTTCGACTGATATGATGTGTCAATTTCTTTGACGCGGGCTACAGCCCTAACGCCTCAATGGATTTTAACATACATAATGTATAGATATGGACGCCAAGATGATCATGATTATTTACGTCCATCAGAATTACACAATATGCCATGCATGAGGTGCAATATTGACACAATGAGTTATTATAACCATATTGGAATTTCCTATGGCAAATGTTTTCCCCCTAACCGGTTGTCATTTGCTCATTGGCCGATGCTCCCTTGTTTTTGTTAGAATCTCGGTTTACTCTTTAACACACACTCGCTAAATAAACCTTAGTAAATACACAAGAATTACTTGCAAATCTGAAATGAAAATACATTGGATTGAATACATTGAACTCTAAGTCAACGGGATTGGGTGTTCTAACAAACTTTGTGGTAGCAAAAAGGATATTTGCAAAATCCGTCGTATATAAAGGGGTTCACTTTGATGAATTTGTCATTCACGTTCTATGTAAATCAAAGCAAATTCACTGAAAACTAATATTATTTTGCATACTAATTGATAATGGAATACGCTCTGAGATTTTTGTTTGTGGTGCTGTCTGTGGTATTTTTAACCCAGGTTAGTCAATTTTATTTTATTTCTTTAGCTATTATTATCGGCTCCTCATATGCTTCACAATGTCTATTATCATCCACTGTGATATCTGAAGATGGTAGTCGCTCTGTAATTATCTGATCTGCCAAATCCTGGATGGACCCAGGGCCCTCGTGCACGGGAGCAAAACCGGGACATTACGTGCTTACAGCGCTGGCTCAGCGACCCAAAGTGGATCTTGGTCTCCGACACCAGGGATCGCCACCTCTTCTTATCCTGTGCCTGTGGTATTTGAGGATGCCTAGTGCGTGCAGGGCTTTTAGGACTTCATCCATCCTGCGATATCTGGGACATTAACGCCAACATTTTTTTATTATTATTGTCATTTACTGTTAGACCATCTCGTGCGGACGTTTCGGGCGCGGTCTTAGGTGCCGTCCTAACCGTCAGCGGTCATGCATCTATGGTCATACGACGGACATCGCCCGACCAATAGGAGACCTCAAAACCGCCCGTCGCACGACCACGGTCGTACGACCGTTGCCAATCCACCGCAGCATCTTCAGTAGTGTTTACTTTCCCAATCTCTTCTTTTCCAGATAGCCGAAGCACATTTCTTCGGCGGTTATGGAGGATGGGGACGCCCTGCCTACGGTAGAGGGTTTGGCTATGGCTACGGCTATGGCGGCGGTTACGGCGGCGGTTACGGCGGTGGTTACGGTGGTGGTTACGGCGGCGGTTACGGCTGGGGCTACAGACCGCGGCCGTACTTCTACCCACCCCCTCCCTTCTTCGGTTAGGCCAATAACAAGTGAATCCTCGAATAGACTAAAGCGGAAGGCAATGCACATCGGCTAGTTTCAGCTTCGGATTTACTCACACACATAGCCCGAAGAAACGTGGCCGCTCACTATGCGCCTTATAAGAAAACTCACTGCTACCCAAAAGGGCAATGGAAAGAGCTATGCTCGGAGTCTCGTTGCGCGATCGAATCAGAAGTGATCTGCAAGCGAACCAAGGTCACCGACATTTTCCTAAGGATTGCCAGGCTTAAGTGGCTGTGGGCAGGGCACATAGCTCGCAGAACAGATGGCCGATGGGGCAGGAAAGTTCTCGGGTGGCGACTATATACCGGAAGACGCAGTGTGGGTAGGCCGCCCACAAGGTTCACCGACAATCTGGTAAAGATCACAGGTACCAGCTGGATGCGGAAGGCACAAAATCGGCCTTTGTGGAGATCTCTGGGGGAGGCCTATGCCCAGCTGTGGGCGTCTTCCGGCTGATATGATAATGATGACGCTCTACGAAGCCGTTTTAGCCAATGTGCATTTATTATCAAACGGGACAGGAAAATTGTACCTGCACACATTTTGAGTTATAAAATTGAAATGCACGAGGTTGTATACCTCAGATTGTGATAGTTTTAAGTTTTTATAATTAATAGTTGTTGTATTTATTTGTAGGTGTTTTGTTAATAAAGTATGGTAATTTGAGTTTGAAAAATGCTCGTGTATTTATTTATACTAAAAAAACACTTCATAGCCCGGTCGGCAGGTACTTTCGACCTAGACACAATTCCGATTTTAATAAAATTTTGGGAGTTTGTTCGGGACTAGGGTGGGATGTGTAATTTACGTTTTCGACCTCGAGGAGCCTGTTCTACTTTGATTTTATATAGATTAAAAAAACTGTAAAAAGTAAAAAATATCGAACACCGCTGTGACCATGATCCAGGATTTGGCAGATCATGTAATTATTATACAATGAAGCGACTACCATCTGACATCCGTGACCCTGTTACCAGGAGAACATGACCAGATTTGATCATGGTTGCACATTCAGTCGCCTGAATTAGCAAGTTCATCACGATGTTTTCCTTCACCGTAAGAGCATCGGTTAGTGTTCAGGTAATGTACATAACTCAGAAAAGAGTAATTGGCGAAGCACAACAGGGTGCCTAATTCTCGCGCTGTGATATCTCGAATTCGACATTTTTTGTAGCCATATTTATATTAAAAACGTAATTTAAATCGATCTTCGACTATAATGGTTTAGTAAAAAGCGTTAAGTATTAGTTTGCTGCCTGCAATAGAGATTCAGTAACTTTTTAATAGATATTTCTGGCTAGATTAAATGTCGAATTTCAATGTCGAGCGCGAGAATCGCCCCCCTGGTCATTAACGCCAAGAGGATTATTTTATTTTACCCTCACACGTATGCGACAGAGACAAAGTTCAACGAAACGGCAACTATTACTGTGGTGGCAAGTGATTCCTATCCAACGATTTCCTACGACCTTTTGCCGGTCGTCGTAGAGGGCGGATCATCCGAACGGATGTACTGATTTCGACGAGGTTTTATTTATTTGAAAGCCAAACAAACAGAAATGAATGAATGAACGCTTTATTGAATACATACAGAATACAGTCGGTACGTATTGGTAAGAACAGAGACAACAACGGGCGGTCTTATCGCTTAAAGCAATTTCTTTTAGGCAACCTTTGGGTAGCGTTAAGAATGGAAAACATTTTTGCGTGTTTCATTAAAATCAGTTTAGTAGTTTAAGAAATATTCGCTTACAAACAGCTGGACTGTCTGCTCGTCTGTCACTAAGTAGCAAAATATATTTTCTATACAGTGTGAAAAGAAGTTAATTACTGTTAAATCATAAACTAGCTCCCACGTAAAATAAATAACTGTCTTGGCGTCTTTATCCCGGCAGTCGCGCGCGTGATCCTTGATCATGATCCAGGATTTTGCAGATCAGGATTACAGGATTATATATGACGTCCGTGATCCTGATTTTTTTTCTTTTTTTTTATAATACGCAGCGACAAACGACCAGACAGAGAGCAAACTGTCACCCGTAACTTCTACGTTTTATACATTTATATTGCAGGCAACAAAAGCGCAGGCGCATAATCTCTGTTTGGACTAAAATGGAATGCCTCATGCCTGTAATTGAGCTGACTACCTTATGCAAGAATTATTGATTGGCGGCAGA
This sequence comes from Blastobasis adustella, assembly GCA_907269095.1. Taxonomy (NCBI): domain Eukaryota; kingdom Metazoa; phylum Arthropoda; class Insecta; order Lepidoptera; family Blastobasidae; genus Blastobasis; species Blastobasis adustella. Next base: position 3,014,343 of record OU026142.1, read on the forward strand.
AATAGATAATTCGGTGGTACTCACCCAGGCAGACTCCTCAGATTTGACATAATCATACCACGTGATCATGTTAGCAAGGGAACCTGACCAGATTGGATCATGGTTACAAATTCAGTCGCCTTTACAAACTCAGGTTTCATCACGTTTTCCCTCACTGTAAAAGCATCGGTCAGTGTTAAACTAATGTACCTAACTCAGAAAAGAGTGATTGGTACATGTCGGCGCTAGGATTCAATCCCAGTACCTCGCTTACGAATTGAGCCTCTTAACCATTAGGCCACTAATCCAGATCAGGTAATTACAGTGGTCAGGTAATTGCTGCCGTCTGACGTCAGTGACCCTGTTAGCAGGGGAACCTGAGCAGATTGGATCATGGTTACGCATTCAGTCGCCTGTGTATGTGAAATGTGTAGGTTTCCACGCGACATTTTCCCTCACCGTAAAACATAAACTAAACCAACTCCCACGCAAACTTCGGATACAGAAAATTAGTTACGCAAACAGAATGAAAGCAGAGCACTTCGCAAACAAAATTATTAAATACTTACATTACAAACTTAGGTTTGCACCCAACAGAGTGCTTGTTCGAAGGGAGTAAGGTATAAATTTCACTGGGGAATGTTATAACAACACCGGGTCAAGTACACTTCTGACGTCATTCGGAGAGCAGGATGCGTAGTGATGGGCGTAGATTAGGTTGATATCGATGACGATATTCATGATGTTTCTGGTTGTGCTATGCTGAATTACTGTTAGAAAGTGTATTTATGTATGCTCAACAACTTTTTCTACGATGAACATTCCACGATTATCTCGGAATTTACTCCATAACAGACGTTCCTAATACCAAACTATTAACTCCTTAACTATATGCTCAGATGTTGGTTTTGTCTATTACGTTCAATAAAACGTCAAACTAACTTGCTTCTTCTTCCCCTTGTGCTTCGCTCTAACTCACATACCGTTAGTAATATTTAAAACTTTTAAGAGATAATAAAGTGTAGAAATGTAAAACAAGTATTGTTTTTCTGCTGGTCACCATATTTATACGCTGCCCCGCTGCTGAATTCTGTGCTGAACAATTACGTTATTACTCGTACATACATATTTAGGGTACCACCGATGATGTGATCAAACGCACGGATCAGGTTACATACCTGAGATACGTACTTAGATAAACCAAAGGCTTAGGCCAAACGCTTAAACTTACAAAGCGTACATATAAAAATAAAATAAATTATCCTTTGGTCCTCCATTTTAAGAAACACTGTCCTCCCTAATTCACTGTAAAAAAACAATTCTAATTTTAATTTTTCTTAGCGTTAAATGGAGCTTAACATTAAACCGAACACATTTTTAACGATATCGACATAAATTACATCGACAGAAGTACGTCACTAATACGCCGTGTGGGCGTGTGGGCGCATCTGCAGTTTGCAGCGGATCGATTGAGCTAGCTTGCCTGGATCTAGGCTATGTAGGTCCATATTCTAGGCTACTGGGAATGCTCTATGTATATGAACGTTAATGTTAAACTACTTTGTGTTAGAGGAATTAGTTTTAATAATACTAGCTATTCGCACAAAAGGTAAGGTAAGGTTTGACCTTTCTAACGCATGGGTACAAATATACTATATGGAGTGGATATTGCCCGAATAGCATAACTTTTTTTTTACTTGGGTATAATCTTTGTATGTATGTAAACTCTTCATTGCTTAATAAATAAATACAGGAGTTACAATTTTATATAGCAAAGGCGGGCTTATCCCACAATGGGATGTCTTCCAGCAAACCTTTACGGATAAAGGTTATAAGACTTTCGTGGTTATTCGTTGTGGTTAGTGGTTTGATTTCGTGGTTTGTCTACTCGTGACCATGACGCATGAAACTGCGTCGCAATAATAAAAATAATAATCATCTTGGTGTTAATGGCCCGGTTGTGCTCTCGCGCACGAGGGCCCGGGGTCCGCCTTTACTTACCCATCCAGTTACCGGCACCAGTGTTTGTTGACAATGTAGGTACACATTAGCATTTGCTATTATATCTATTTCTCGGTCAAACGTGGTCCTAGCCATTGTCTGTCTCATTAGTCGAGTCTTCTACGACACTAAACATAAGCATGGCCTAGATTCTTGACTAGTTTTTACCAATTCACAACGTCTAAATTCAGATAAGAGTGAATTGTTTCTTATGTTGCATATTCTAATATTGCATACAAACAGGCACGCGGGCCACCTGATGGAAATTTGTCACCTCCGCCTATGGACGTAAACCAGGGACACTACCATCGTTGCTCGCCTCTAAGGAGATATATATCAAAGGAAACACTGTGGCTGGGAGCTCATTCCACATTTGAAACTTTGCGTAGACACCACTAGAGTGTCTACGTAATGGGACCCTAGGAGGTTCCTAAGTTTAGTAAAAACGGCAAATTAGAGTGCTGTTTTACTTCATGGAATAGCAAATTACTTTATCCACTTAATTGCTATTACTTTTAAAACAGGCGCATATCACAATAATAAGCACCAGTACAAGCGACCTCGGGCTTCGAGCAGGTACGCAAATAGTGATAGTGATTTTTCTATCCATTGGTGAAAACCGCATGAGAATCTCTTGTGTGGCTTACAGACGCGTAAAAATATAGATAGAGTCGAAAGGTAGAGACAGACCTTTCGACTCTATCTGTATCTTGGTAAAGCAACTACTGCTTGATGAAGTGTACAGTATCAGTACTATGAACATGAAAACAGTTTCTTAATGTTATTCTTATTCTTATTCTTTATTGTACACAAAATAATAAATACAAATTAACAGAAGGTAACTTAAGTACAAAGGCGAGCTTAACTCAACAGTTGAGTTTTCTACCAGCAAACCTTGGAGTCAAAGAAACCGTAAGTCAGCATTTAGGCATAGGAAGTGCACACAAGTAACCTAAATACTATAATTAATAATACACAAATACTATTGATAATAATGAATACAATAAATATATACGTACTATAACTGTATATTAGAAAGAGAGAGATAATGCTCTTTTAATTTCCTTTTAAATGTAGTCAGAGAAGGACTAGCGATGATGTTAGGAGGTATGGAGTTACATAAACGCGCAGAGTGTACAGTGAAGGAGCCGCCGTAGCGACTTGAGGTGTGGGACGGGATCTTTAGGAGAAACGATCTGATGGAACGAGTAGGCTTGTCCTTTATGTTAAAGGGATTAGCATTCTCAGGTATACTATTATGTATATCTACTTAGGCTATCTATTGACATGTTTATTTTTAAATTTTTTGTAATTTATTCTGTTATACATTTCATATTTAATTAATAGGAATGCTATTACGAATACGTACACATACTTAAATATGCAATTGACATTTATTCAATACATTTTTATTTTCATTAAACTTTTGACAATTTCTTATTATTAATGAAATTACTTATTTAATTTCATTTTTATAATTATTGTTTATATTTTGACGAAATCTCTGTGAATTGCTTATATGAATTGTGTAGTATAATGTAATTTTCATTTATTAATAAATTAATCTAATCTAATCTAATCTAATCATTAGCACTAACTGAACTATAAGTAAGAGTGGAATTTTTCTTGTACTCGATGACGTAGGTTATCCATCGAGTACAAGAAAAAATCCAATTTGTAGCGATAATAGACCTTCAGGAGTACAAAACGTGGGTCTTCCCGTTCACAACATGGCATGCCTTGTCGCTCTAGCGTCAAGGCACTCCTCTCCATTCCCCATCGTCAATCTGAGTGTTATTCTAATTCCTTCTCTGTTCATGCGGCTAGATTGAGGAATTCGTTGCCATTTACTGTACGTATCAGTCCTTCACTTGTTACCTTTAAGAAGCGAGTTAAAGATCTTTCAATTTGTTATCCATTATATATATATATATATATGTATGTAGCTATGTATTAGGTATTAGGTACTTAGTTTTTTAAGATGCACGCCGTCTGCCTTTCTGATTTTGCTCTGTCTCTTCCGTAGGTCTGCTGTAAGATATTTTTTATGAAATAAGCTGTACCTGTTGTGTTCTTTTCTTTATGTCAATATTGTATACTTGTTTTTGTGCACAAAAAACTGTTAAATAAATAAATATATATATATTTTTTTACCATTACTTCGACTTTTCGAAGATAGTACTTACATATCTTCTTGTTGGTTCTATAAGTAAAAAAAAACTGGTCTGTCTTACATCTTCTTGGTAGTTTCGCTTTTCATCCACATTATAGTCACCAAAAAGAGATCACTAAGAAGTAAAAAGTGTCACTTATCATTAGGTGGGCTGTCTGCTCGTTCGTTTGTCACTGAGTAGCATAAAAAAAAAAGAAGAGTGATCGCAGTGATACTAAGCCTTAGCTAGCCTTGGAAAGCTCACTTTACAAATTAAAAAAGAAAATAAGGTCAAGACAGGCCACAAAACAAATGTCCATAATGTGTACAGGAGACGGGCTTTGCGTTAGTCTGTGTTCGCTGTTTATTTAGTAATTTGTTTAATGTGTACTATACAAGAGCTTAGTGCATGCCACCTAAAGAATCATATTCCTGTGTAAATAATAAGCAACAGAACAAGCGACCTGCCCTGGCTTCGAGAATGTACAAGAAATAGGGTATTATATTCAAAAGACCTAACTTGTGTTACTTTTTCTATCCATTTGTGAAAACCGCATGAGAATCTGTTGTGTGGCTTACAGAAGCGGAGAAATATAGATAGAGTCGAAAGATAGAGACATCCCCATCTTGGCTTGGTAGTTAAAAGGTTTTTGTAGGATTCATGAAATAAAGAAATCCCTTGCGGTCAAGAACCAGGTCTTGAAATTACAATAAACAGCGTCATCTATCCAGCAGGGCCCCCACTTGTAATAAGCTTAGAATACATACAAGTAATACATCGTAACTTGTCCCAATGTATTTATTTGTGATTTAACAATTTATTGCACACAATATATAGTATAAACAAATTCAAAAGTTTAAAAATGACACAACTACTTATTTCTAAGAAATGTACCTCTGGATTCATGTTTAAAATCCAAAGAATCAATAATAATAAAAAAAAAAACATCTTGACGTTAATGTCCCGATTGTGCTCTCGAGGACGAGGGCCCGGGGTCCGTCTTGACCATGATCCAGGATTTGGCGATCAGGTAATTACAGTGGAGCGACTATCATCTGACCTCCATGACCAGGGGAACCTGACCAGATTGGATCATGGTTATACATCCAGTCGCCTGAATGTGCAGGTTTCATCACGATGTTTTCCCTCACCGTAAGAGCATCGGTTAGTATTCAACTAATGTACATGACTCAGAAAAGAGTCATTGGTACATGGCCGGAGCGCGATTTGAACCCGAGACCTCTGGCTTACGAGTCGGATACCTTAACCGCTCAGAATCTATAATAGAACGGGAGTAATTCGGCAAGAAAGTTTTGTCTTTCCAGCAGGGCCCTTTGTAATTTGAATCTATACGTGCAGAAGAAGCGCACCATTGTTACGTATTACCCATGTAGCTTATCGCTTTTCATGTTTAACTAAATTATTCTCGGTTTCTTTGTACTTTGTTATACATCCAAAATAGTGGGTAGTAGGCTCTTGGTAAGGTAAGATCAACAAAACCAATATTTCTCGAAAGGAGGGTCGGCAATACAAATTAGCAAATTTTCTTATTGCATTTCTCCTGTTCTATTAAATATTCCTTGGAGTTGACATTGGGACAAGTAACGATCAGTATTACTTTTATGTATTCCAAGCTTATTACAAGTGGGGGCCCCGCTGGATAGTTGACGCGGTTTATCGTAAATTCCATCAAAATGGTTGTCTAATACTAGTCTCTTTGCTCTAGCTCGAGTGACCCTGCTAGGTAAGTACGCGTTGCGGACCCTGTTAAAACCTTTTTACCCCTTTCTTAGAACTCCAGTGTCTTTAATATTTATTGTGCACAAATATGACATGATGATACAGTACAGTAACAGAGATGTACAAATTCGAGCTTAACTAATTAATTGAGTTTTCTACCAGCAAACCTTGGAGTTATAGGAACAGGTTTAACTTAAATGCGGGTACTAAAAATGTACACTAGAGTAAGTGTAAGTGCAGAACTAAATGTAGACCTCTTCAGAGAAAACCAGGGAGTGCATTCCACAGCCTTAGTGTGCGTAGGAGAAAGTTTCTTTGGAACCGCGCAGATCGCGACTAATTTGGTTCCAAGGTGTGAGGATGAACTCCCTGTCGATGGCGAGCAGTGTAATGATAGAAAGTAGATACATAACAATTAGGTAGATAGATGGATAAGTCGTTTATTTATCGACACATAGATAATACATAGACAACAACAGCAAACAGAAAAAAAATACAAAAATACCTATAAATAAATATTAAAGTTAATATAAAAAAGCGATAAAATAGGATATAGATCAGGGGTACATGATTATAAGTCACACTCTCCTGCTATTCTGTCATACCCTGCAATACAACAGAAATATTGCACACATAACAGAAGAAAAAAAAGAACAGAAAAACAAACAAGAGCAAAGAGTCAAGAGCCATGTCATCATAGTCCTCACAGTGACAACGCATCTGCGGTTCTGCATTCTTGTTATGAAACCTAAATGCATGAGACGTAGACATTATGGGCGACAGTTACCGCTTACCATTAGGTGGCTGTCTGCTCGTTTTGTCACATTGATACTGCAATATCTACTCTACAGGACACACGCGGATTTTATTGTAATTTGTAATGCACATAATATATTATATTGCATTTAACCAAAGTGATAATTTTGCTGAAATAATAACCTCAAACGTTGCCCTTACAAATTGACCTTTAACTGGAAGTAATAGGACACATTTTTGTGTAGCGAAAAGTTCACCGTAGGTCCTGTTAAAGTTGACGTAAGCGTTAACGCAGCCTTCGACCATACTTTGGCTCTCTCCAGATTAAGGGCTAAGTCAGATTGGTACTTTTATGACGGACGAACAGAAGATAATACTTTTTTTTTATCGCCTATTATCTGCCGCTAAATTAATATACTTACTTATAAAAGTACAAAGTACTTTACCGTTTCCGTAATAAATATTTTTTTCAGGCAGATTTAGTTTTCTGTGGTTGTATGTAAATGTAAATAATAATTATAATAATAAAACTCTTAATTACGGATATCACAGATCCATACATGAAATTCGAAATATGCAAATAAAATTAAATTTAAATAAGTGTCAAATATTTAGTTAGTTGTAAATTTGTAATTACATAGTAGTCTGTAGTTATTTATATCATTGTTATAATCTGTTTTAATTGTCAATAAATTTTATCATTAATAATTTTATTATATTTTTGTACACAAGATTTTTACAAAACTATATGACAGATTATAGTTATTTATTATTAAAAGTAAAAAAAAAAAGTAATAACAAAGAGACATATTATAGTTCGGATTACCAGTCGAATGATGCAATAGCGTTATAACTCCTACCTGAATCTTAATGCGCTATATTATTATGTTACAAGTAAATAGGTACGTTAGGTAGATTATCCATCAGGTGGCCCGCTTGCCTGTTTGACAACAGTATGAAATAAAAAAAAAATATTAACCACCACTAGTCATCGTGCATGTAAATGCGGTAGGAAACTTAACTACTTACTTACTTATGCCTGGCTAATTTTACTATTAAAAAAACTTACTTTTAAATGTATAATGCTTTTGTTTTTGTCGTAACGCAATCGCTATGTTAATATAATAATACCCAACTGTGAATTGTGAGAATACAAAAAATTCAGACTACATGATAGGGTTATCTTTTTTTTATTGCCTATAATAATAATAATAATAAAGTCTTTATTACGGATGACACATATCCATACATCAAATTCAAAATTTACAAAAAAAAAAATAAAAAAAATTGTATAATAATAATAAAAAAATAATAAAAAATATATATAAAAATTAAAATTGCATAAATAAATTTCAAAAATTTTAAAAATTTTAAAATAAAATTAATATAGGCACACGGACGGACGGTCCACCTGATGGTGCGCGGCCACCGCCGTCCAGGACATCTGCAACCTAAGGAGAGAGGATGCGGTGCCGGCCTTTGAGGTACCTGTAGACATGCCTTTTGAAGAACCCCATGTTACAGTGCTTTGGAAAAACTTCGGGAGCTCATTCCACATCTTGCACGTGCGCGGTAAAACGCTCTCGTTAGTTGGATGCCAGGCATCCTAGTTGGTGTGTATCTTACCACAATATCAAGATGGTAATATAGTCGTCTTCTTGGGGCAGCCTGATTTCATCTCTTCGAGTAGTTCATGTGTAGATTTGAGGGTAGATGACGTCGTTCTGATTTTTCTGAATATGGAGATCCATATGAAGTATGGATGGTATGCGGTATTTTCATAGAATAAAATTTAGAGTACGAGTATCAATGAAAGAAAGTATAAAGTTATTAATTGGTTTTATATTTTAGTTGTAGTTCTGACTAAAAGAATGAACTTCCGAAAGGAAGAAGACCGTATCTTAGCCGCTTTTTTAGAAACAAAGTGAAGACGCGCTCATTCGCGAGAACCCAGACAGCTCGTATCTTTAAGTTTTGTTGAATATTCAAGAACTCTACATTTTTTTTTATGTTTTTTAATATTTATAAATACAGGAAATTATTATTTTTTATATATATGTAAAAATATAACATTGACTGACATATTTAAATAGACTGATAATTCACTACCTTTTATGACGATAATGCATTTTTTAAATTTTTGTTAGGCAACAAATAGGGCTAAGTAGATAAATGGGAGAAATGCCTTTTCTCTGCAGTGGGACACAGACGGATCCCAAACAAAAAAATTTGAAAAGACAACTTAAAATAAACTTTTACATCGCATACCTAGTCCAAGCCTAACATATCAATGCTAACTGCGTGCACGCATCCTAACTCAATAACGTATTCAAGTCAGTGAGCCACCGGCCGTCGGCACGAGCGGACGACCCGAGTTGCCCTATAAAATACCTTTTAAAAAAACTAAAGTCAAAACTGGAAGCAAGCGAAAACTTGCGTTCAAAAACTTCAATACACCGTTTATGTGTACAGAGACGTTATTTATTACGATTTTTGATTCGAAAAGTTAAATTATTTGTGTTTCATTGTTATTTTGTGGTAGTGCAAGGTTGTGACAGTGTTTTTGTCGAGGTAAGCACAAGTTGGAGGTTATGACTGTTTTAGAGTTATGATCGAATTTCAAAGTTTCCTCGGAGGTTTCTAATAGAAATCGTGGCTGTAAAGCTGATTGAATATGCAGCATGTTATCGTTAATATTCCCAATAAAGTTCTAACTGTACTTTCTGGTTATTTGAAGTTAACTTCTGAACGTATGATACGGATATGAACTCACCATTATTTCTTCTGAAGTTAATTTAGTCAATGCCAGATTAGAATATCAAGTCATCGTCTGGTCAGAAAAAAAACTTTAACACAACTTAGAATCTGCCTGATTAGCTTTCATAAAGTCGTTTTAAGAAGTTTTAACTGTTTTATTGGAACAGCTGATTTCATAAGTTTCGTTTATATTAATAAATAGTGGACCAAGCGCGACTTCGTTCGCGTACACCTACTTTACACCTACCTATCGTTTTTTTTCTTATAAACCTTCCTCTCGAATCATCTATCTATTGTTGACAACCACATAAAATCCGTTGCGTAGCTTAAAAAATCTAAGCGTGATAGATGCATAGGGACAGACGACTTTGTTTTATACTATGTACAGAAGTATTACCCCCAGTCATCATCATCTTTCGAGCGGTCAGTCCCGGCTTCTGCCAGGATCCGCTTTCCAACTCATTTTCCTCCACTTCACCCGTTCCTCTGAATCCTCGCGTCATAAGCCATTGGCTCTCGCATTCGACTCGGCGATGTCAATCTAACGCTTGTAGGGCCTTCCGCGGGACCTCTTTCCTGATACCGACAGATTCAGGCACCGATTTAAAACCTTAGATTAAGGATGTAATGTGAATAAATTACTGTCTATGTCTATTTCCCACGTATCCCTGTGGCTTATACGACACGTGACTAAACCAGAGAAGGCCAGCCTTTACGATCTTATCAGCAATATCTCTCAGAAGTATTACCCTAAGTATGGCCTGCTTTTGATCTCGTGAAATATCAGATTCCCGTGGGATACCTAAATGTTTTCAAAGGTCAATTAATCAGGTAATTAGGGCTAAAACCTTAGGAAGGCCGCCAGTAACGTAATGTTTAGAGTTTAGGCGGTAAATAAATGTTTGGGCCTTGTAAAATGAACATGGTTTTAGGAGACTGAAAGTTATTATGTACCTATAATTAATATACGTAGTATTGAAAAATCGTCTCAGTTTTAATGTCCCGATTGTACTCTCGCACACGGGGTCCTGGTGTCCGCTTTGACCATGATCCAGGATTTGGCAGATCAGGTAATTACAGTGGAGCGACTGCCATCTGACCTTCGTGACTGTTAACAGGGGAACCTGACCAGATTGGATCATGGATACACATTCAGTTGCCTAAATGTGCAGGTTTCATCACGATGTTTTCCTATCGATTAGCATTCAACTAATGTACAAACTCAGAAAAGAGTCATTGGCCGCAGAGGGTTTTGAACCCGGTACCTCGCTTACGAGTCGGATACCTTGCGAATACCTACGGCCATGTACCAATGACTCCAAAAAAATTCATCGTGATGAAACTTCACAATCAGGCGACTGAATTTGTAACCATGATCCAATCTGGTCAGGTCCCCATTAACAGCGTCATGGAGGCCAGACGGCAGCCGCTCCACTGTAATTAGGTACCTGTTCTGCCAAATCCTGGTTCATGGTCAAGACGGACCCCGGGTCTTCGCGAAAGCACAACCGGAACATTAACGCCAAGATGATCAGATAGGATGGCATATACGCTCTTGTTGATAAACCATATTGATTATTTGGGCCAATTCAACATTGTTGATACAGTTGTTACTATAAAAGTATTTTACTAGTACACAAGAAAGTAACTTAGTAGTTATTTATAGTAATACGTACGATGGATAGTTGGTATTCAACAGTAGGTTGCATTGCAACACTTGACTTAAGCCTCCTCTGTCATCAGGTGGTAGGGCTCGGTAGCAGGTAGTAGGACTCTATGTCAGGTGGTAGGACTCTGTCAATCAACAAAACGGATCAAATAGGTTTGATCAAACCAAACCTTTCCTATACAACGTGGTCATCTTGGCGTTAATGTCCCAGTAGTACTCTCGCGCGAGAAGCCCTGGGGCCCGCCTTGACCATGATCCAGGATTTGGCAGATTAGGTAAATACAGTAGAGCGATTGCCATCTGACCTCCGTGACTCTGTAAACAGGGGAACATATCCAGATTCGATCATGGTTACACATTGAGTCGCCTGAATGTGCAAGTTTCATTAAGATCTTTTCTCTCGTCGTAAGAGTATCGGTTGGTGTTGAACTAATGCACATATAACTCAGAAAAGAGTCATTGACATGGCGGCACTGGGGTATTCGAACCCGGTGCCTCTCGCTTACGAGCCGGACACCTTAACCACTAGGCCACTGATATGTATGTAGCAAAGAGATTCGTATAGGAGTCATGCTGGTTGTCATGGTAATCTATCAATATAATAATTGGCGATGATTTTTTGCATTTCACCCGCGCAAAGTGAGAAACAAAAATTTACAGAGTAAAAATGAGTAATACGCAATGTACGCAATATGGATCTTTATCAGTTTTCGACCACAATATACAGAATTGGATGGCGACGACACTCCATTTTTTTTTACATAGCACAAGCTTTGCTTGGTTTGGGGCTTGATGGCGCTGTGTGAATTTGTCAACGAATTTTTTTTTTTTTTTTTTTTTTTTTCATTAGCCAAGCATTTGACCACCACCTCACCTGGTGGTAAGTGACGATGTGGCCTATTCACTCTGGCGTTGAAGGCGTCTAGATTATAATGATCAGGGAACACACTCGCGAGTAATGCGTTCCATTCCTTGACCGTACCCATTATAAAAGTTAAACTAAAGCTCCATACTGTTAGTTTAACTTTATCAAGTGTATTTGATCAAGCCACTGGATCAACTAGCATGATAGTGATTGCCCATAACAAGTACAATGTAATTCTGCCGTTTAAAACCACGATACGTAAACTCCTAGCACTCCGAGATCCATGGGTACCGTAACGGCACGCATGGACGGCTGCCAAGCAGAGCGTGCGGGTTCGATTCCCGGACAGAATGTGTTATTAAGCTAATTACTGGTCTGGTACGCATTAGAATTAAATAGTGGTGAAGGTACAATTTTTTTAGTTAATCTCGGAGCTATTTGCGATTTTGCGGAGGATGCGAAAGGCTGACGTTATGATAAATGACTTTAGACATTTATGACATACATATAATGTGTTTTTAGACGCGGAGAACTTTAAATTGAAATAAAGCAAAGAAAAAAGTATTTAATATCAGTGAAATTAGCTTTATTGGAAAAATTATTTTATGGCATTTATGTTTGAATATAATTTTAGTAATGTGGCTGCCATAACTGGCGTGTAGATGGCCCAATCTAGATATCCTATTTTCATACACAACAATTACGGCCGTATTTCGCTAATAACTTACCGAATGTTGTGTTGGATCGTCTCTGGTTTATCGGTCCAGAAAAGTGACTTGACATAGCTAGCCGGGCATTTGCGGGGAGCGTTCCCCCGGAAGTTTTAACTAAACTAAAATTTTCATACCTCTTTAACCTTGATACTTTCAAAGAGTGAATGAATAAATGAATGAATAACAATAGACTAACAAAAAAGTCGAATAACCCCGGACCCAGTTTACTTAAACTCAAATATTTTCTAAACTACGGAACCGATTTGAATGAAACAAAGCTTAGAACAATGTCAGTGAAACTGGAGTTCGAATAGAGGAAACCGCATCCAAATCAGTCCATCCGTTCGGGAGCTACGATGCCACAGACACACAGACACAGATACACACGTCAAACTGATAAATAACATCTGGGCAACTGTTCAAACAGTCTTTACCTTAAGTAACATGTTATTCCATTGTTTCAGAAACGAAGTGACAGTGGTAAAACAAAACATTGTTTTTCAAAATGGCGACCTTCAAATTAATGCTGTGTTTAAGTTTCCTGCACATGGCTGTGGGGAAAGGTGAGCGATCTATATTTATTTTAAGTAAATAAGTATTGTTATATTTTCTGCGGCGTGTGTGCTTAAAGATGGTAATTGTTAGCCTTTAACTTATTGGAGAGTTGGAAAAAGGTTTTGTGGCCTTAAAAAATTAAACAGTTAAACTTATTGTTAATAAAATTAGTATAATGTATAATTAATTAATTTGATTTGAATGAAACTTTATTTTCCAAGTTTTGTTTGTATAAATTCCAAATCACGTAAAAGAAGCGTAAGACAGCGTTAAGGAGGAGCGGACTATCCCAACACAGACAAATAATATTTGTCTACTGGGAGTGTTCAACCTGATATACCCACTACAAATGTTGATTGAAGAAATAAATTATTATTATTATTATTATAATAAGCTATAATTCTTATTGCTTATTATCACTTTCAAGAAACGATCCTGTAGTAGGTGCCAAATAGATTGGCAATGGCGGACGTTGACCTTGTACAAAGTAAATGGTTACAGCAATTGCTATTATGATTTATAAAAATCGTCATCTTGGCGGTACGTCACGGTTGTGCTCTCGCACACGAGGGCCCCGCATCCGCATTGACCATGATCCAGTATTTGGCAGATCAGATAATTACAGCACAGCGACTGCCATTAGACCTCCCTGGCCCTGCTACGAGGGGAACCTGACCAGATTGGATCATGGTTATACATTCCGGCGGTGATCACTTACCATCAGGTAACCGTTTGCTTGTTTGCCTTCCTCTTTTACAAAGAAGAATTGCTACTTTAAGCAGTAGGAAGCACCTACTTATGTTATGACTTATGATACTAGTAATAAAGTATTCAACCAAGTGTATAACGAGCAAAAAAGGTAATGAACAACGTTGACGTGGATGCGAGGTTTTTCAATAAATTTGCGAGGTTAAACGAAACACTTAAACAAATCTCAATGAAGTTTAGAGTTTTTTTTTTCACGTAGAATGTTTTTTGAGAATTTGGAAAACCGCACTAGTACAATAATGTAAGCAATGTTACCTATGATGTAAAATAATGTAAATAATGTTACCTATGACAATTCAGAGAGGTAACTAACGCGCCAGCCCTTTGGGCACACTTCCGCTTGGCAACGAATTAGTATCTGTTTTTTATATGTACTTTTAGGGAAATTTTGATAAGTGTGCCATTTTTAATTAGGTCTTAAGTATGTATATTATGCTGTATACAACTATGTATAATTATGTTATAAATATCTTATTACTATCTTATTACTATCTTCTTAAAAATATAAATATTAAGAATAAAGTACCTAAACTAAAGTAAAAAGTGTCCTAGTTTAAGTCTGACTTAAAATCTTTGTGAATTATTTATAGACGTAAAACCAACTTCGACTGAAACCTCCAAACTCAGACCAAAAAACATTACCGCATGTGTGCGGTAATGAAGCACACGTGTTTTATATTTATAGTCTTATATAATAATGGGCATTTTACAAGCGTGTTGAAAACTATGTGTTTTAGAGCTTTATTAGTAGCGGGGTTCTTCTTATAAAAGAGTTGAACGCGCTCGCTTCAGATATTTTTTTGCTACTTAGTGACAAACGAGTAAACAGCCCGCCTGATGGGAAGTGGTAACTGTCGCCCATAACATCTGCAACTCTACATTTAGGTTGCAGTTAACAAAAATGCAGAACCACAGGTGCATTGTCACTGTGAGGACAAAGATGAAATGCCTCATGCCATTTCGCTGGCTACCTTATCCTTCAAACCGGAACACAACAATGGAAGCATTGTTGCTTGGCGGTAGAAATAGATAAAGCGGTGGTACTCACCTAGGCGGACTCCTCAGGCGTGACAGAGTCCTACCACCTGATAAATTAGCCCTATAGGCATAATTTTATTTCAAAAGAATCATCAAAAACAAACAGCGTAAAAGGTCAGTTATATCACCATTCTGTATGGACATTGGTAGGCATTAGACACGTTTGTCGCGTTTTACGGGACACGTTCCAAATTCGATTACGAATCTGAAAAAAGAAACGCAAAATTGGCGCCGAAAAAAAGGTATTTTATCGTGCGTAAAATGGTCACAGGTAATTTGAACGGTGTTGTCGGAACGGTCGAGACACTTAAATTTCACGGCACTGATTTTTGGATGAGCACCCGTTGGATAGATATGACTATAATAAAACCACGCAAAGTCCGAATCACTTATTAAAAAAAAACACTTTATGGCAACTTATGACAAGTTTTTTAAAAGTAATAGAACGTCATTCATAAAAGTCATAACAAACAATTAGATTTCTGTAGGGTTGTTTATTTTCGTAACTCATGAAAAATATTATTAAATAATGGGCAAAACAATTAAAAAGGAAGTGAGAGTGATCAATATCAGCATTATTAATAATTTAGTCAAACTAATAGTACAAGTTCGAGCCAAATATCTTAATGTTTACAAGAAGGACTGACAAGGACAGATTATCCCCAGATTATTGACATATCCACATTTTATCATTCTTACTACTGTCAGTCGATTCGGACTTAGCGTAGTCCTATTATAGTGGCCGACTAATGCAATTTATAGAGCAATGAAGTTGAATTTTAAGCGTGAAATGTGTAGAACAATTTGGAGATGCAGCAAAAAATACCTGTTCTGCGACATAAAAATTTCGAATGCCGTCGAAGCGGTTGATTATTGTTCAAATTAAATGTTAAATCGAAAAACATTTCCATTGTTTCATCGACAAAAGTTTTTTCTGAAATCTACCGCTTCATTTAGAGTACTTTGTTTTTAATTTCTTTGAGATTCAACGGAATCTAACACCTTTCTAGGGTTCCGTAGTAAATCCTACTAATATTACAAATGCGAAAGCTTTTAAGGATGTTTCGATGTTTTTTACTCCTTTACGCAGAAACTACTGAACGGATTCTGATGAAATTTGACAGCAATATAGCTTATAGCCGAGAATAGCATATAGGCTATAATTTTCCCTGAAATTCAATGTCGTTCTCCCGGGAACGAGTCTGGAACATTAGAACCGTTTTTACACGACCAAAGTCGCGGGCAAACGCTAGTATTTTCTAAGTCCGGTAAGTAAAGCCAGTAGTAAAGTATATAAATTTATAAATATTGCAGATAAAAAACACTTTTTGCATCCACTTTTATTGCATTGTAAAATAATATATGGTTTAAATCGACTATCCGTTTGATTACCCACGTAAAATGTACAGTTGAACAGCAAAAGTGCATTAGCACTTTAAGAAAAAAATCCTCTGCATCTACAGCAACGTAGGATGGTATTTGGTACATCGTTATACAAATTGAATTGTTTGGAAGATGGGCCTTTTAGCTGTCCCCAGTAACTTGAAGAGCGGGTCCCCAGAATCTCATTTAATTAAATAAATGAAAAAAAATCATGGGATTCTATACCTGCTTTTTCCTAAGAGCTTAAAAAAATTATACCGTGGCCACCAATTTTTATTTATATTTAGCAAGTATTACTGTATAGTCCCAATAAAATAAAATAAATCTAAAAGCGACTGTGACAATCTTTATATTTTAAAATGTTTTTTACTTTATCCTCTTTTTACCGATTTGTTTTATGCTATAAACAACTGCACATCAATATGATTCTTACGACAGCTTGCACCAATTTCTTAAACACATTTAAGTTGACACTTAAACGAAAATCTTCATACAAAAAGCGTTAAATGTCATTCTTAAACTCGTTTAAGAATTTAGTGCAAGCCGGGTTTAAGGTGATAATGCATTTATGCTGTTGACTGTACATAGTCAATATCCAAGTAATGAGGTCAATTAAAAATATTAAAATTGATAGATAAAATTACGAGTTTACAGCTAGCTTTAGTATTTTAATCTGTGTAAAAGCAACTAATGCGAACAGACATACACTCTAACGTTAATCTTTGTTAATAGTTTATTTCATGTACCGATGTAGGACTATGCTAGGAAGTGTTTGACTTTTTCTAGAGTTTATTTTTGTACTGGGTGCGTTAGGCCGGTGATGAGTACAGCCGGCTTCTTGCAAATGATACTTGTTCGACCCTCTTGAAGTGTTATAGAGGTGTTGCTAATGTCTACAGGCCGAGGTGACCATTTCCCATAAGGTGGCCCGCTTGCATGTTTGCCTACCTTATGACATAAAAAAGAAAAAAAAGCCTTATAGGATACAACGCTCATCAGTAGAAGAGGTTGGTTCTATCTTCAATTTTTTTTTAATTGAACTAGTTTGGCATTTGACCGCCATCTCACCTGGCGGTAAATGACGATGCGGCCGAAGATAGAGCATGACTGTCTAGGAACAGCCTATTCACTCTTGCCTTGAGGGCGTCCAGATTATAATGATCAGGGAACACACTCGCAGGCCTTACCCTTACGGCACTTGAGATACCCTTGTCTTCATTTCATTTACCACTATTATCTCTACAAAAGAGCGTCGGTGGCCGAGCGGTTAAGGTATCCGACTCGTAAGCGTGAGGTACCGGGTTCGAATCCCGCTGCGGCCATGTACCAATGACCCTTTTCTGTCTTATGTACATTAGTTAAATTCTGGCCGATGCTCTTACGGTGAGTGAAAACATCGTGATGAAACCTAGACATTCAGGCGACTGAATGTGTAACCATGATCCAATATGGTCAGGTTCACCTGGTAACAAGGTCACGGAGGTCAAATGGCATTCGCTCCACTGTAATGATCTGATCTACTAAATCCTGGATCATAGTCAAGGCGGACCAAGGGCCCGCGTTCGCGAGAGCACAACCGGGACATTAACGCCAAGATGATGATGATGATATCTACAAAAGCACCTATCAATCATACCCACCTCCGCTCTAGTTAGCGGCCATGTCTAATTTACATACATTTTCCCTCGTAAAAAAAACAACATGGCGTCCGAGAATAAAACATTATTCCCGCCCACACACTCTTTTGTAATTAAATTCTCTTTTCGAACGCATAATGTAATGATTCAGTTCGGTAACGGGTCTTTTTAAGGGTCATTGACGCATCGCTTCTGTAAAAGGACTCGTGAGATTGGCTCCTTTGCCTTGGGGGAAAATGGCGGGTGCGAAAAGATTTGCGACTTGTTAACTGTACGTTCAGTATTTGACCTTTTTATTATTAAGATTATAACACGCACTAAGTGGTTTTAAGCACATATTAGGGAAAACAGGTGAGAGATGGGTAGGTTTTTAGCCTTTTTTCTAATTAGGTATTTGAAGGTAGGTGTTTAATAATTTTTTATTTTGTTGGGCCCTAACTTATGAAATTGACGTTTTTTTTGCAAGTATTTATTTGGTCCAATATTTTTATTTGTTCATAACATATCAAAATTAATACTTGGTTTCGAAAATAAAGTATATTTAGATGTCGATAAGTATCTGAAATTAAATAAAAAATATTTTCTTAAGTTTTTATAAGGGTTTTCAGTTGTCGTCGATTTTACCTTTGTAACCAAGTGTAATTTTAAGCAAGGTAGATAAAGTATAACAATAAAATGGTAAGCATTAGTAGTTAGCGTAATATTGTCTGATTATACCTACAATGTTTCATCATAATCGAATTAGGCAAGAAAATTAAAAAAAATTGCTGGTTTGAAAATTACAGTTTCCGTCATTTTCGCCATACAAAACGCCAATTTCAGAGGTAAGGACCTAATATTTAGGAAACGAGCAGAGCCCCCGTCTGATGACCTATCTACATAAATAAAAAAAATAATCATCTTGGCGTTAATGTCCCAATTGTGCTCTCGAGAATGAAGGCAAAGGGTCCGCCTTGACCATGATCCAGGATCTGGAGATTAGGTAATTACAGTGGAGCTACCAGGGGAACCTGAACAGATTGGATCATGGTTACAAATTCAGTTACCTAAATTTGCAGTGTTCATTCAATTCAATTCATTTATTTGATAAACATAAATTTACACGTCAAATGTTATTACTTTCTTAAGTAGTAATTATTCTTAAAATAATGTTACAACAGAAAAAAAATCACAATCTTAATGTCATAAGGTCAGTACACCGAATAACGTATTCATCACGATGTTTTCCCTCACCGTAAGAGCATCGGTTAGTATTCAACTAATGTACATAACTCAGAAAAGAGTCATTGGTACATGGCCGCAGCGGGATTCGAACCCGGTACCTCTCGCTTACGAGTTGGATACTCGACCGCCCGGCTACCGACGCTCTATGACCTACCTACATAACCCAGATTTATAATAAATTTTAGTTTCCTGCAACAGAAATGCTATCACCCAGTTGCTATCGCATCCATAAGAAACCTTGTTTCCTTGATCTGAGTGTAACAGTACAAGAAGAAGCAAGTCCTGTTGCAGAAACAGTCTTACAGAAATTTGCCATTCTTTCGTATTTGCCAATTGTTTCTAAAGAAGTTTCGTTGCCCCTACAAACACAATGACTGTACGATTTCGCGCGCAATTCATGCACACTCCATGATTGACAGATCGGATACAGTTAGCCACAGACATCGTACCCAGTTAACAAGTGGCCAGTGTCTTGGCGAAAAAAAGAAAAAAGGAAGCTCCGTTTTTAAAACAGGTTCTTTTTTGTGCACGCTTTTGCTGTTTCGGGATCATTGTATCAGCGTGGCTGAATATTTATATAACGGCTATTATTTTGACTGTTTTTTTACTTTTTCTATAGATAAATTTAAGCCTTTGTCTACAGCTTCGTACAACTTATCATCAGAATACCTATTGATGCTATTCTATTCACTTCTTCGAACAAGAACTGAAAATAATAAACTGAGGGTAGATTCCAACATGTGTCGTGCTGCGGTGCTGAAATTCGACTAGATTCAAAGTCAAAGATCGAGTAGCTTCAAAAGGCTTGTCTACAGGCCAAAGGCCGGGACCGCATCCGCTTCCCTTAGATTGCAGATTTCCTGTACGACGGTGGCCGCTTTCCATCAGGCTTACAGTCCCTGAGCCTTCCTAGGCAACAAATAAAATTCCGAAACGGTCACCCATTAATTTCCCGGACCCTGTGTTTACTTAACTTCTGTTATCGGTCTCGCATATTGCCTTCTTATTACTGGTGCCATTATACTGTTACTAACAGTATGTCACGTATATCGCTCTGTTAGTTATCCAAGGCTGCGCAAGAGCATCTCCGCTACTATAGCGGACTGTTTCCGCCCGAATCGTTGGAAACTCGGTAATAGTACCTGTGACGTCATGCGATGCCGTATGTCTGTCCCAGATATTATGTAAAAAACAATATTTTTTCATAATAAGCTTTTATCGCGCGCTATAAGTAGGTAAGTATAAGTACCTGACCTGCCAAATCCTGGATCATGGTCAAGGCGGACCCTGGGCTCTCGTGCGCGAGAGCACAACCAGGACATTAACAACAAGATGATAAGTAGTATTCATTCATCGCTGAGTCGGATGCGAGAGCCAACGGCTTACGACGCGAGGATGCCGGAGACCGGGCGAAGTGGAGAAGAATGGGCAGGAAAGCGGACCGTGGCAGAAGTGATGATGATGATGATGATGATGATAGGTAGCACCTACTTACCATTCTAAAAGGCCCAAATACTGTGGGGCTATCTTATTGCGTTCATTAGTTCCTATGACCACCTTCCGACTCTATCATCAGACCTGCTCCATGGTACCATATTAATGCATTGTCATCCAAGTTACATAGGAATACAGCTCAATCGAATACTAACAAATGGTCGAAAAATGGTTTGCAGGTTTTGACGAACAACTTACATACGAACAGTGTATGTTAAATAGAAGCTGGTAATAATATCATGAAGAAAAAGATTTATATTTTTTGTATTTTTCTTTGTAATGTATAAACTCTTCTAATAATAGGATGCTACATTATTCCCAAGTGACATAGGCTACTTTTTATCCCGAAAAAATAATTGGTTCCCGCGGGAAGTTGAATGTTAACAGAGATCCGAACTTCGCTCGGGTGAAATCCACCGGGAACGGCTATTATCTATTGTACAGAACAATTCGTCACAAAGTAAGTAGCTCGTAAGTACGTGATTTATATTTTCTTCTTGCGTAAGCAAAGACATTTATTGCTGGCTGTATGAAAGATGCCTTTTCTTGTGTGGAATTTGAACCTGGAACACTTTTTAGATGAGTAATGAGCTGCAGCAGTATCGATCTGAACTACTTCCTTCTATTCTATTTTATCTATACTAATAATATAAAAAGGAAAGATTTCATTGTTTGTCGGTTTGTTTGTTTGTAATAGATAAACTCAAAAACTACTTAACAATTTTAAAAATTTTAACACCTATATAGAAAATTACATTATCATTAATTAATTACATTATCATACAATTACATTATTATATTATTATTACATTTAAAATTAGTGTTGAATAAGAAAATTGCAATAATATACCCCAAGGTCACCATGTTCGCGTATTTTTTCACTGGATTTTTAGGGTACGTGTAGGATAGGTGCAGGGTAAGTGTAAGATAGGATACGGTAGGATAGGCGTAGAACGAAACGCGAACGAAGTCACACCGCGTATACTAGTTATTATAATAAAAAAAAAAAACATTTATTTCAGGCCGATTGCCATAATTTTCATTACATGGGTAATATGTTAAAATATTTCAAATTCAAATTTTATCATTATATTATTTTATTTATCTACACTCATAGCGTAATGTTCCAATTACATATTCGAAAACAGTTGTTTAAGGATACACTTTTTTCACGCCAGTCTATAAAAATTTAAAAATTTACTTTTCGATACAGCATTTCCCATACTATTTTCATTACAGCTGTATCGAAAAATAACTTTTTAATCATTATGCAACACTTTTCTTTTTTAAATTTTTGTCGGGCGCCGGGACACGGCTAAATGTAGGCTGAATACCTAAATGTCTTCAACAAATTCAAAATTCCTGTATATATTTGTGATCAGTTCATAGTCTGTGGTTGCGATTGTGTACATTTGGAATTATTTTCCCGCTAAACAGAATATTTTTTCTAATTGTTGTAATTTGTGTTTGTGAATGTTTTTTCTTGTTTGAAGCAAATAAATAGATAAATGTGAAAGAAGTGAAGTGAATTTCGCTTGATATCCTCGACGCGTAGATACAACAGATCTGACTCGCAGTTACTTCCAACAAAGTTGAAAAAATTATAGGTACGGAATTTTAACATGAAAATATGAGTGTAGATAAAGTAGTGTATGCAACTGCATATAATTAGGTATTATATGACAGTTGCATAAACTACTATTATATAGTATACATTCCATTTAGCGGGGCAAGTCATTAAGTACATTTTTCTCTTAGTTTTTAAAGACCTAAATCACCACGTTTGTACAAATGCTGAGATGTAGACCGGTCCAAAGCTTATTGACGCGACTGTCCAAGAACGTGGAAGTTTGTCCTGCAGGTTATTCATTCATTCAGATTCATTCAAAAATTACTAAAGTTATAAAAGTTTTCCCATTGGTATGGATTAAACTTTTCCAGTGGGATCAAAGCAAATATATAAGTGGGGAAACTTTACAGGGGCGGTGGAAGATAGTGTGCGAAATAATGTCTTTTTTTGCCTCTTGAAGCAAATTGATAGACGATCCACCTGATCGAAGCTCCACCGTCGTGCTGGTTATCTTTAACTTATGTACCTCAGTTACTTTTAGGCACGTATTTTGAATATCCCTGGCTGTAGTGCACTGTACCGATTTCGTTGTTTTATTGGAATAAACTTTTTTTTTTTTTTATTCGAATGAAATCGCATGCAGTAGCTAGTTAAGATAAGACGTTATATTGTCGTTTTTACATCACCGTAGTGTGGGCGGTTTCAGTGTAGGAGGCAAAGACTCATTCGTTTGCCGTTCTTCCACATGTGGGTTACTCTATTGTCGCGTTTAAAGACACCCTGTTAAGGTCGATTATGATTCAATTGATGTGCAAGTGAAAAGTTGGCTGAGCCTTATTTGGGGATGTAAGGCCGTTCGCTGTATAGTGGGTGGAGTGATTCATTTTTAAGGTCGCAAAAGATCCTTCTCAAATAACGTTCCTTTGTTCGAAATTTTAAATTTGAAACGGTTTGAATTGAGAGGACTGCCAGTTTGATTATCAGTGTTTTCTTTTTTATTTACGGCCAGGCTTTTGATGGTCATATTTTGTGGTGATGTTGTCAAATATGAAGCATATCGTAACATATATAAATCTTACACTACTCTAATATAGTAGACGCTATTGCCAGTATTACTGGCCGTGTGGTGTCCGACAGAGTAGAATAGCACCAACCCCTTACACTCGTGGGTGTAGTACAAGGCGACTATATTTTGTTCACTTTCCCGTGAGACAAAACGTAAACAAACCACGAAAAAGGTTATTTCAGATGCCATATTTTCATCAATAACAGAACATTCTAATCATCAAATAATTGCTATTTTAACTAGGCTCCTCAGCCCTTATAAACAAAACATAAAACAAATTAATTTAGGTGTTACTTTTTCATTCAAAACTTCAATTCTTTGTTTACACTTTGTCTCACGGGATTATGAATAGGGTATAAAGTTTTCGAGGCAAAAGATCTAGAGTCTCCGTAGGCTGGAAAATGGGCAGCAGCGTTTTTCATTGTTATTTACAACATTGCGATCTCCAACCCGCCTGACAAGCGTGGAGAATATAGCAATAACCTTTTCTATTCGTGGGAGAGGCCCTCAGTCGACCTGCGGACTCGCGTGTGCTTCCTGAAGTCCGACAGACAGCAAACTAGCTCAACCGGGCCGACCGGGAATTGAACCCGAGACCTCTTCCTGGCAGATCGGCACGTTAACCAACTGAACCATTCAGATCATCGAAACCATTTTAAATATTAAAACAATAACATTTATAATCACATTACCCTCCTTTGCGTCGGGCAGTTGGGTAATAATATTGTCTGGCTACGATATTCTGTAAGGTGGAGAATCGTTACTAACCCAAGACGATAAAAGACATCGACCTCTTTCATACATACATACATACATTACATACATAAAGCTCACGCCTGTGTCCCACAGGTTGAGTAGGCAGAGACCTCTTTCATTCCTCCACTAATTAGGCAACTTAGTGCCAGCCCGTCAGCTATATTTTCGTCGAAGCCCGTCGCTTTTTGCTCAGCATTTTTCCTTGTTACCAAGAACGAAGACAATGACCGGAGGTAGGGTATTACATTTAATTGCCGCAGACGTCGAAACAGAGCGAAATTGTTACTAAATGGACCGAGCTAAGGAATACTTGGCATTCTCCGCCATACATTATTCGCAGCCTCAGTCTTGCGAGACGATAACAAAAGTTAAGCAAGGTTACGATGCTGGTAACTGGATGGGTGACCGTTTTGTATTTTGAGGCTGGTCGAACTTCGGCACCGCACCGAGCTCGCTGTAATGCTGGCTCGATGTGCCTGCTAATGCCGTTAGCGAAGCGAGGGACCAAGGTCTTTCACTTAATTTTATTTAAACTTGAAAGCAGGTGGGGACCCATTAAATTACTATGAATATTAAGACTTATCCTGTCAACCTACTTATTTAAAAATTGAGTCCCGCCTGCTTTGAAGTTTAAATTAAACTAACGTTCGCACTTTATACACCTATTTACTGACTTTTTTATATATGGGTTTAATATCTGAAATAAATTAATTTTATTTTTTTTTTTTTTTTTTTTTTTTTTTAGACAACAAAAAATATAACAAATCAATTAGTTCAGGCACTTAAATCTACTAAAGATTTGTAATGTGCCAAGGCTGGCGAGAATGTTCACTTAAGGATAACAATAGGTTTGTAGGTACATAAACCCTCGCGCGGCGACCACCGACCCACCCGCTAACAAACGATACAACGATTTGTAACAATAGTTATTTAATAATAAATTCAATAAATGCACATCTGTTCTGTTCTGCACTTAAATACGAATCAAAATAAGTAATAGAGACGTCAGCTCCTACACAGTGACTAATTACAAAAAGAAGCTCGAACTAAACACCTTTTTAAACAAAAACCACGCTCTC
Source organism: Blastobasis adustella (assembly GCA_907269095.1). Lineage (NCBI taxonomy): Eukaryota > Metazoa > Arthropoda > Insecta > Lepidoptera > Blastobasidae > Blastobasis > Blastobasis adustella. The sequence continues at coordinate 3,039,546 of OU026142.1, forward strand.
ACTCCTTTGTTTAGTCAAAAAGTCACAAATCCACTTAAAAATTCGCAATCGACCTAAATACTGTCCGTTAGACACCCAGTCAATCCATACATGGTGAATGGTGAGTGTGTGTCCGCCTTTATTTGGCCAGCTGTTTGTGCGTAGGCCGCCTTATGGTGTTGCAACATTATTTGCCTATTATGATTATTCTATGGCATATTTACGGTGAGGCAAAACATCGTGATGAAACCTGCAAATTCAGGCAACTCAATTTGTAACCATGATCCAATCTGGTCAGGTTCTCTTAGTAGCAGGGTCACGGGGGGCAGATGGTATTCGCTCCACTGTAATTACCTGATCGCCGAATCCTGGATCATGGTCAAGGCGGACCCCAGGCCCTCTTTCTCGCGAGCACAACAAGACATTACCATCAAGGTGTTTTTTTTAACGCCATTATTACCCTTACAGGATTCTTGTTGATTACTTTTTGTACAACAAGAAGGCAATAAAGAAATTAAAATTACTTTTTTTAAGGTACACTTGTCGACGGCAAAAAATGAAAATATCCAAACTGATTCGTTCGACAGCCAGGGTCTGCTTACCTACTTTTCCTGCTCCACTTTTCCTCGATCTTCAGCATCCTCATGTCTTAAACCGTTGGTATTCGAATTATCAAAGTATAATATAGCACCAACCCTTTCAGTTTTCGCTTTGAATGCCTTATATAGCTCTAAGTTCTCAGGTTTGTCAATGAGTGTGGCAAGGTGGACCGACGACCTGGTAAAGATCGCAGGTACCAGCTGGATGCGAAAGGCACAGGACCGGCCGCCGTGGAGATCTCTGGGGGAGGCCTGTGCCCAGCAGTGGGCGTCTTTCGGCTGATATGATGATGAGGTACCTTCATAAAAAAATCTCGTAATCAAGGGAGGTCCAATCAAACCACTCAATTCGTATTTGGAACGCGCCGCCATAACTTAAGCGCCAGTCACGACAAGTACAGTCCGACCAAAAAGTTTGAAGTCGAAAGTATTTTCATGTCTTTATTCAGGATGGTATGTGGTAGTATTCTATAGGTTTATTATATGTAAATGCATTTTCATAGCATTGAAACCCAGTAAAATAATTTTTGTAAGTCATTTTGAAATGCATAAGTTTTAAGGGTTTGAAGGTAGTGTCAAAAGCAATGAAATATGTGCTTTGTTAATACGGTTATAAGTAATAAGATTTATGGAGCGTCGATGGCTGAGTGGTTAAGGTATCCGACTCGTAAGCGAGATCTACCGGGTTCGAATCCCACTGCGGCCATGTGAAAATGACTCTTTTCTGAGTTATGTACATTAGTTCAATGCTAACTGATGCAGTGAGGTTAACCATGATCCGATCTGGTTAGGTACCCCTGTTAACAAGGTCACCAAGGTCAGGTGGCACTCGCTCCACTGTAATTATTTGACCTACCAAATTCTAAATCATGTTCAGGGTGAACCCTGCCCTCTCGTGCCCGAGAACACAGCCGGGACATTATTTTTTTATTAGTAAATTATACCTTGTTCATAAATTCATGAGGTACATTGAACAAGCAAAGTATTGCCATTAGTCTTTTTGCTCTAGTTCGAGTGGTCCTGCTAGGTATGAACACATCTTCGCCTCTATCCGACAAGAAAGGTCACCGTGTAGAGTAGAGCTAGGGTAGGATATGGATAAGAGACCACGCGACAAGAACAAAGTACATTACATTCATATTCTTGTGCAGTTGTTAAAAGATTTTATAGTAGTGATAACACATTTTTTCTTTAAAATATACTGCGACAAATATGTTATTATAATAGCCAGGCAGTTGATCACTATCTCACCTGGTGGTAAGTGACGATGCGGCCGAATATGGAGCATACCTGTCTAGGAATAGCCATTTCAATCTAGCTTTGAATCCGTCTAGATTATAATGATCAGGGAACACACTCGCAGGCATCGCGTTCCATTCCTTAGCTGTACGCATGATAAAGGTTCAACTAAAGTGGCCTTAAACTATTACTTTCGATCGAACTGTACAGTCGTGTTCGTTAATAAGTGGACATCTTGATCTCTGCGGGTCATTATCTAATACTACAATAGTGTCGTTTACATTTTTGACAGCTCTGATCAAAGATAGCGACAGTCAAAGGTTACTTTTAGTTTTTGTTGCGAGAGGCCCTTTGTTAAGTTTTACGTTTTTGTATTTCATTTTATTCATTTTTTTCTTGCCATTAGGTGGGCTGTCTGCTCGCTTGTCAGTTCAAAGAAAAATTGGAGTTGACTTATGAAATGTTTATTGTTATGAATAAAATGTTACCTGTTATGATTTAATGAAATCCAGTACTTGATACAATTTTCAACTAGGGGCGGATGGGTAAATTTGTTTTGGTTGTAAAACAAATCATAGGAAGCTTAAACAATTTATACTTGTTAATACTTAGTAAAGAATAAGTAGGTGCTGTAAAAACAAATACCTATTTCAATTTTTCCCTTTTTTATATAAGAAGTGTCTTTAGCGGATTAATGGCGGATTTTATTTTTTAAATTTATTCCGACCTTCCGAGCACTTTACACTGTTCTCAGCTTTTCTTTCTCACTTACTTAGGCACTTGCTTATTTATTTATAAAGTTTCTTAAAGCTTCCTTAACTTCAAAAGGCATTTAAAAATATTAAGCTCCTTCGTACGTTTTTTTTACCTTCCGTAAGTTTTTGACGTTTGAAACGAGATTAAATAATATACTCCCTTCCTGGAAGAGCTCGTTTTTATGATCCCTTTATTTTTCGTAGGATTTCTACCATTTGATAAGAAAATAATTAATCCAATAAATAATTTTTGAGCTTGAGTTTTTTAAACTCGAATTAAGCTGCCTTTGAAATAAAGAAAAGCACATCGAAATAGGACCATCCGTTCGGTTAGTTACGCCACAGACAAACACACACCTCCACTGACACACACGTCAACTTTCAACGCCCCTCTTTTTTCGTCGGGGGTTAATAAATCAAATCAACTTTTACCTAAACTCCATTTCTGAAATCAATCCTCAAATCTCAACCTTTTTATTTAATTCGACTTTTCCTTTTTATTTAATTCTGGTGTTCAAAATATTGGGTTTAACTTATTGATAACGTTATTCATCATGATCATCCCAGCCCGTAACAGTCCACTGCAGGGCTTAGAGCCTCTCCCACGAAAGGGAAGGTTATTTCCATAATCTCCACACTTGGCAGGCGGGTTGGAGATCGCAGTGTTTAAATATGACAATGGAAAACGCTGCTGCCCATTTTCCAGACTACAGAGACATGATCTTTTGCCTCGAAAACATTAGTCGCCTTGTACGATACCCACGAGTGTAAGGGGTTGGTGCTATTCTACTCTGCCGGACACCTCACGGCCAGATAACGTTATTGTTCACGAATAAATTTACTGTTTTTTTTTAATAATCACACATATATTTTTAATTTTGTACCCCGAAAGGCAGGTCACAGCGGAACCTTTATATTGTATTGTACTCTAACAATTCTTGCCTGTGTACCACAAATAAATACATTCATTCATTCATTCATTCAATCAATCTTTATACCTACTTAGTATGCCGACTGTACATTGCGCAAAGATCGTGTCCGTCCCGCACGCGACTCGCGAATGCAATAGTTTAACATTTAAATGCAATCTAATTACTAACAACAGAAGGCATTCATCGCTAATTTAACTGTACCAACGCTAGCTGCATGTTGTCACAGCGACAGCTGAGATAGCTGCGCTCTCTTGTACTGTGAAACAGAGACAACAATAGGATGGCGATTGACTGGTATTCAATAGGTTGATGTAGTGCAATCGGGCCTAAGGGGGTGTAAAGCCCCCTCCTCCCCTTTATACCTCCTTGTGCGCTTATTACACGTGGCTAAATTCAGTCTACTAAATTCAAAAGCAATAAGCGTGAGAGCAAATCAAAATGAAATGTATTGATCATAAAATAAGATCCATTTTTGTATCACTTATGTTACGCGTCACTTCGCTTTTCTTAAGGATGACTCCTAACAAGAAAAGCCCTGTACATGGATCCTAACTGAAATCTAAACTCGGCAAGCCACTCTTAACTTTATGACACCGATTTTGTGACTCCTAAATGCTTAGGAAGCGTCGCCGTTTGGTACAATTGGGCATCAGCCTTTCAAAAGCCCATGAAACCCCGGCAAAAAAAAATAATAGCAAACATGAAGTAATAGACGATAAAAAAAAATTCATTTCGTTTAATTTGTAGGGGAGGTACAGACAACAGCTCAACTTACCCAGCGGGGTGATTTTGGTAAAGAAATTTGTCAGTGAAATGTCAAACAGCAATGTCGCGAATTAATCCGCGACTTCGTATAGGTGCCTCTCAACTGTTTCATTTTCATATTTCTTTCACTCTCTTGCGTATGAGAACCTTATACAATAAATACCACGATCGACGCCGGAATTATAAATCCATGGTCTTTGACACTTCGTGATGAGGATCGATTGTAGTTTGACATTTATCAAAATAGTGGTGGTGTAGTTTGGACCGTCTCCGGTTTGTACGCGCATCCATAGTGATGGTAATTCATTTTATAAGTACTGGTGTTAGGTAGGTTGTGTGCTACCTTCTGTACCTAAACAAAGGTTATTAACTATTTTTTAAAGATTAAATTTAACCGGTTCAACTATGTCGATGTGATTAATATTCATAACCATGCCTAATTTCTGCGCTCTAGTAGGTCCCAATTGCATTTAGACATACTTTTTTGCATTTAGAGAACTTTAAGGGTTCCTAGTTTTAAAGTAGGTGTGTTTCCTGATCATTATAATCTAGACGCCTTCAAGGATAGAGTGTATAGGCTGTTCCTTAATTATTTATTTCACAGTTTAACAGCAATGTAATTATATTTACACTAAATATATAATCAAGCGTGTTCTTAGACAGGCATGCTCCATAATCAGCCGCATCATTACTTAACACCAGGTGAGGTGGCAGTCAAATGCCTGACTAGTATAACTAAAAATAAGAGGTAAGTATACATAATATTAGTGTCCGGCAGAGTAGAATAGCACCAACCCCTTATAATCATGGGTGTCGTACAAGGCGACTAATGTTTTCGAGGCAAAAGATCAAGAGTCTCCGTAGTCTGGAAAATGGGCAGCAGCATGTTCCATTGTTATATTTAAACACTGCGATCTCCAACCCGCCTGCCAAGCGTGAAGATTACGGCAATAACCTCCCCTTTCGTGGGAGAGGCCCTAAGTCCTGCAGTGGACTGTTACGGGCCGTGATGATGATGATGATACATAATATTGAAATTTCGACAGCAACACTACAAGCCCAAGTTAAAAAAATGTCGTTAGGCAAAATAACAAAGTGGGCAGAAAACGGCAGAATACATTGCGCGCCTTATGTTCACAGAAGCTCAGAGCGCGCAGACTAAAAAGATATACATCGTTACCTTTTTAAACCACACACATACATCGCAAGCAAAGGCCATATCTGTTATGCCAAGTAACGCAGTGAAACCGCAAAATATTCTCTAACGACCACAAAAAATTTAACGCAGGGTTCTAGGAATAAAAAAGAAAAATAGAAAAAAAAACGTTCGCAGAGAACGCATTCTCTCACCCAGTACGTAGCTATTTTTGTTCTAGAGCGCTTTTCTTTTTTTTCTGTGCAAAGGCATTGTGGTTAAAGTGCCATGGTGTGAAGAAAAAATACGGCATACGATCGCATTTCTCATGGGTCGTTTTTCTCTTTTGGGTGGCCAGTAACTATGTGTTATAGTGCTAGCAAAGGAACAAACAAATCATTGTGTAAATTAGAAGAGTGCTTTCTGTTACAAATGTTTAAAGTTTTGCAATTACTTATAACAATAAGGTGACTTGAGATCAAATGCAAGCCTGGACAATAAAAAAAACATTTTGCCACCAGGTGAGATGGCGGTCAAATGCCTAAATAGGCAGGTTTCATCACGATGTTTTCCCCCACTGTAATTGTTCATCACTCTAACTAAAAAAATAATTACAGAAAACATTCCTTGATTAAGAGCGTAGGTGGCCTAGTGGTGAAGAGTTCTGACAGAAAGATCAATGACCGCTATTGCCAATCCATATGTCGCGAACTATACATATCTATGCATTCTTCGTATCAAAATTATAACTATAGCAGACAGATCCTTGTGACAGATACAATGAAATTAGACATAGAGGCATAGAAGGAGCCTACTCACAGCTGAAGTAGCAATCTATATTCTGTTTCCTTTTTTCATAGGCCATAATATAACATGTCCAAAAGGGACAGCTATAAGTTGTGACATACTCCTCCATAACCACTGCTATTGTCAAAATTGGTGCCTTGGTCATCATAATGTTCTAGCTTTTTTATTGACAATTGAGACAGCGCCATCTAGCCCCAAAGTAAGTTTTGTGACTGATAAACTAAGTATATACTTTTAAATACATACTTATTATACATATAACACTCAGACCCGTTACAGAAATTAAAATTCATCATTTCAATGTCTGCTCGGCCGGGAATCGAACCCGGGACCTCTGCGTGGCTGACCGGCATGTTAACCAACCGAACCATTCAGATCATCATTCAACCACTCAAATTGATAGTGTACATTCTCTATAGATCGAGACTCCATCTATGCTCTTTGTCCAATATCTTGTGGCAGATAGAAAAACAAAATGGCGGTGCTTACAGCCTCCTAATGGCACCCTTTCGCAAAGGAATCCTAAAAAGCAATCGAGATTCCGATTCCAGCATGGATGGCGGGAAAAAGCGAAATTGACACCAGTTTAAATATAGAACACCGCCGCCATTCCTTTCTTTTTCTTCGGCTACACAAATATTTTGTTACCAGCCAGTCTTTTTATGTTGTATTTGCTTCGTTATCACCTGTTATTTTAACTAAAGCGGTGTGGTATATTTTTAGATCGTTTTGATCTACCCACACAAGAAAAGTCAGTGGCAAAGTATATTTTAAATAACCATTTCAAAAAAGAAGGACGCAAAGGTAGCACGAAACAGTGGTTAAGCTATGCGGCTTGTAAGCGAGTGGTAGCGGGTTCAATTCCCATTGCGCCTATGTACCAATGACTAGTTAAACACATTGTTTCCTTTGGACTATGCCATGCGATCGTTCAAGAGGTATATTAGAGGTCTCCTTAGAGGCGGGCAACGCATTGGTAGCACCCCTGCTGTTGCTGATGACCATAGGTGGCGGTGACCACTTTCCATCAGGCAGGTCGTAAGCTTGTTTGCCAACGTAGTGGTATAAAAAATAATAATAATATGTACTACTTTATACAACTCTGCATAAAAAATTAACACGTTAAAACTAGTACTTAAAACTTTTTAATTATAGGGTTACAACTGACACAATTTTAAAATAATACAATGAAATTTAATATTCTCTTAAAAAAGTCTTATTTTGCTCAGTAATTCGTTTTAGGGGCCTGCAGTATCAAAGGATTTAAAAATGGAAACCTTTTTAAGATTTCGAATGTGACTGTCACGGGGTTACTAGCAAGTTTAAAGGAATTATAAGGTATAGGTATACTAGACGTGTCCGGCAGAGTAGAATAGCACCAACCCCTTACACTCGTGGGTGTCGTACAAGGCGACTAATATTTTTGGGGGCAAAAGATCTACAGTTTCTGTAGACTGGAAAATGGGCAGCAGCGTTTTCCATTGTTATATTTACAACACTGCGATCTCCAACCCGCCTACCAAGCGTGGAGATTATGGCAATAGCCTCGCCTTTCGTGGGAGAGGCCCTAAGTCCTGCAGTGGACTGTTATGGGCTGTGATGATTATGTATGTGACTAATGTGAATTTCTGCTTTACGTTTGTTAGTTCGTTTCCCTGTCTTTTTACAATCAGTTCCAAAGAGAGGTAACGCTCTGGTGTAATAACAGTATCCCTCTTTGTCCAGAGCGGAAGGATACATTCCTACTTATTATACTTAATTAGGAAGTAACACCCAGACCAGTAACAGAAATTGAAATTCAATTTCTGCCTGGCCGGCATCGAATCTGGGACCTCTGACGTGACAGAAAGAAAGAACATTTATTGACACTAACAACAACAGCACAACATTGAAAAAGACAATAAAACAAAGAGACATAAAAAGAATACAATTATTACAACATAAAATACACGGAAAGACAGCCGAGAACCGCTCAGGTCGTAAACGTGAGTGTAACTGATATGTAATGTAATTTCGCTGGCTGACTCATCGGTCCCTGTCAGTAATGTCATTGAAATAATAAACAACATTATAAACGCACACACTACCTACACCTACTTTGAATACCTAACATGCAGTTCTCAACTCGCGCTTGACCGTTCTTTTTTTTTAATTCCCAACCCCAGATTCCCACACTTAAAAATGCGAACATAATAATGATATGGCATACGCAAGCATAAAGCAGTAATTAAATTCACTCTTTGCCTACTCAGCGGTGTATAACAAAATAATTTATTATTCATTCAATCTTTCGCATTGATAATAAGTGCTGGCAAGTCGTAAAATCGGCTCGATTCCCAGGCCGTGGAAATTATAATAATGGCGGGAATAGAAGCAAGTACTGTAGGAGTAGGTTATTTTGGCCCTGGAGGCCTGGAGAGCCATGTAACACATTTTAATTTTTAATTTTATTTTTTTTACTTAAGGAAAACCAAAAGCAATGATTACAATATAAAAAAATAATACTATTCACATGTGTCCAACAATAAAAAACATTACGAGGAAACCAAGGCAACTTCATATGTAACCATAATTTAATTTGTCCAATTACACCAATATGTCTTCAGGTTGAACGGGCTTACACTCAGTTTATTTCCTTATCATTGACAGTTATCTACCCAAAAAGATTGCCTGGAAGAAATCACTTTAAGCCATAAGGCCGCCTGTTACTTTATCTGCTGTTAATTTTTAAATACCCATTGTACTCTCTACTACGCCCAGACCCGTAACGTAAATTAAAATTTATCATTTCAATTTCTGCTCGGCCAAGAATCGAACCCGAGACCTCTGCGTGGCAGACCGGCATACAACGCGGCGGACTGTTACGTCCAATTGGTCTTAAATAATACCGAAACTATAATTTTCTATAGAAAGTAATGCTAATTAGCTCTGTCAGCAACACCTTATGCTTCTATTGTTCCACAAAGCATACATCATATTCTGTGAACTATGCCGTTTGATAAGTATCGATTTCTCACGCGAATCACGCCCCCGATGCATATTCACTATGTTGTAGCAACTTCTGGTGAGAATAACCCAATAACCCATTTTTCGTGGTACAAATACAAATCATCATCACAAAACAGTCCACTGCAGGACTTAGGACCTCTCCCAGGAAAAGGGAGATATTGCCATAATCTCCATGTTTGGCAGGCGGGTTGGAGATCGCAGTGTTTAAATATAACAATGGAAAATGCTGCTGCCCATTTTCCAGCCTACGGAGACTCTTGATCTTTTGCCTCGAAAACATTAGTTGTCTTTTACGACACACACGAGTGTAAGGGGCTGGTGCTATTCTACTCTGCCGGACACCACACGGTCAAATACAAATACAAAACCATTTATTCCACACAAAATGTAGCATGAATCAGTTTACAGAGAGGTAGTAGTACATACTTCACACACACATGTACTCAGTGTAGTGTTTTCAAACTTCAGATGTATCTACCTATCTATATTAATTGGATAGGTAGTATGCAGGCTACTGCGAAATAGTTTTTTTTATTCTACACAGTGATGAACGAGTACCAGCCCACCTGATGGTAAGCGGTAACTGTCGCCCATAACGTCTACGATTCATGCATTAGTTCCGATTATAAGAGTAAGCTTGTAAGGTATAACAAATAACAACATCCATAAGTGGCGGTGACCACTTTCCATCAGGTGGCCCGCTTCCCTGTTTGTCTGCCGTATTACATAAAAAAAAGTACTCGCGAGTATTTTGTTGTTATACCTTGTATTCTGGGAAAATTTCATTATCTTCACCTACCCATAAGAATTCTTCTTCCGTGTGCCTATGCCCAAGTCACACCCAAAGCTTTAGTCCAATATGAAGGACAGGAAGACAGCGAATGTTTCCTTTTTACACACTGAACCCTAAAATCTGATTTTTTATGCCATAGTGACAAATGAGCGGTCAGCCCACTTAATTGAGACATCCATCACCGCCCACATCATCTATTCAGCTTTCTTGGCTTCGCTGTTCGCTTAGTTCACGGTTCGTTGCATTCGATACATACATACATTCATCGCAAGGCGCAGCGTGGGTAGGCCTTCCACAAGATGGACTGACGACCTGGTAAGGATCGCAGGTACCAGCTGGATGCGGAAAGCACAGGACCGGCCTTGGTGGAGATCTCTGGGGGAGGCCTATGCCCAGCAGTGGGCGTCTGCTGGCTGATATGATGATGATACATTCATCAACATTTCCATACATGCTCTAGGTACGCTATAACTTTAGTGGCTTTGGCCGCGGCTCATGCTGAGTGAGGTCCCTTTATCGACCCGGAGGACCACAGCACGGCATTGCCAAAGTGTTTACTTGTAAAAATTACGTTATTTTTTTATCATATGATTGTGTGTGTTGATATGTATATAATTTTTGTGTTTAAATGTTGTGTTGTGGCATCCAGTTCATAATAAATGATTTAGTTATTTCTTTATTTAACTGGTGAACATCGGGGGCCCTATTTTTGAATCGCTCTCTTCGATTCGAACGGTTTTCAAATTTGATTTTTGGCGTGAACAATTCTATATTTTGGTGGAAGATGCTGATTTCCCCTTTTTTGAAGCGTACTCTTTCGGTGTTGCCAATGTGATTTAAAAAATAATGAATATTTTATACCGATAATCAAAATTAAAAACCGTTCGAAAGCGAGGCGAACGATTCAAAAATAGAACCTGGGTCTTATTTTGCTAAAACGTCGTGTTGTCGAACCGATCGCGGGCAGCATTTTTTACATCACGTAAAAAAAATTTGGCCCTCGGAGCCCTATCGCAACGTACTAACACTTCTACATTTATGACTCCCACACACACAAATCCGTAAACCGAATCCGTTACACATACCTACATGGCTTAGACATGCTTATGGCCAACTCGTGATAGAAACTTTAAGCGCACTCCACATGTGGCCAGTTCCGCGGGAAGACGAGAGTGTAGAGGGAGTATTCGCCTATATTCGTGTAATCCCGTGCATGTTTGGCATGTCTCGCCTATTTCATAGACTAAGTAGAGATAGTTCGTGGTAGTCTCGATTAGATCGATTTTATATTTATATTCCTAGCGCTTTTTCCCGTAACAGGTTCGGGGTACACTTCACCATGATCCAGGATATTAGTAGAACAAGTAATTACAGTAGAGCAGCTGCCATCACCTCTGTGACCCTGTTTACAGCAGATTAGCGATATTACACCGATGAATCGATATAATGTCGACGCGTTTTGACACCCACCACATCCCTAATATGCGAGAATGTAGAAGATCGACCAAAGTCCCGGCCAAAGTTTCGCCGAAACTTTCGGCGGACATGTGGAATAAGTACGCTTTACGGTGATACGATTGTCACGCCTGGCGAAAACGAGCGCTCGTGATAAATTCGGGAAAACAGCTGAAATAAGAAATATGTCTCTCAGAAAATATGGATCTAGAGCCTCGTACACACGAAAATTTTATTTGAAATCAAGTATAAATAACAACGCATCTAAGTGAGAGTTTATTTTAATACATCCTACTGGGTATTGGTATACATATAACTGTATGTATGTAAACTCTTTATTGCAACAACATAGTACATTTTAATAGGAAACACTTATAAAGCAAAGGCGAACTTATCCCACAACGGGATCTCTTCCAGCTAACCTTAGACAAGCCGAAAGGAGCTTTAGCGAGCGGCAGAGGCAATAATAGAGTACACAATCTAATTTAAAAATAACTTAAGACTTAATTTAAATATATACCTACCAGTAAAACTTATCAGTAAGTAAGTACATAAATATGTAAATCAAAAATATACATACCCATAAACATATATCCAAATAATAAATATATACATATATGAAGCTCTATCATCAAATTCTGAGGAAATGCTTT